>OY728133.1:685040444-686429721 GCA_963277665.1 Viscum album | reverse complement strand
TAATATATGAATATATTATATTATAATATTTGAAGAATGAAAATTTTCTATGAACAATAAGTGTAATAGGTTATTTGGGCATAAAAATTTCATTTCAAACACATGTAATGGTAGAATATAAGTAACTTGTTAGAGACCCAAGAATAAGGGGTACACATTAGATCTTAATGGGTGACAATATTTTAGAAATTTTAAATAATTATTCAAAAGATTGTAAATCAATTTTGTTGGATCATTTTACCAAGACATTATTTCAGGTTTAAATGGAACTTATTCAAATGGTGAAAACTTTTAAAGAGTTTGGTGTTTTAGAATATGCATTTAGGGAAAACTAATATGGTTTTGGATGTTTAGATGAATCTTTTTTATATGAAAAAGATTGATATAACGGTCCCAAATATGAATATTATGAGTTTTGTAATGTATCGAGTCATGTGGGTCAATCAATATTTTATTTTCGGGTGATTATAAATACTAAATTATTATGTTTTTAGGATAATTAAGGAATTTTTTGTACGGTGGATTGACCTATTGGCCATATTTCTTGATTGTGGATTTAAACAAGTTGAGGTTGATATGATGGAATTATTTTATTGGAATAGAATTTTATATAGACTATTAATTATACATTTTGTGTGAGGAGAGTCTTTCATGGGTATTAAATAGTCCTACGGACCATGTATGGTACAATGAAGATAGGTTTTGGTAAAAAAATATGAGATTGAAAAAAGAATACAATAATATTTTAAAATAATAATATTATGTAAAAGAACATATACAACATGAATCACTGACGAAAAATACTATGAAATATAGAAATATTATAATATAAAAATTAAATTTGAAGTTATAAATAGTTTTAACTAATTTGTGATTTATATATAAAAATCCTACTGTATATAAAATTATTAGAGAATTATTTTTAAATAATCACCCAATTTTTAGTATCATAATTATATTAATCCAAAATACGTTTTTATCCAAAATGGTTTTTATTTTTTATAGTTAGAAATAAATTAATTATTTCTGTATAAGTATTATTAAATTTAAACATTAAAATAAAATAAAAATATAAAAATTAACATTGGGTGAAATTTTTGAACATTCATAAAATATTTATATCTCAAAGAATATTGAACAATATGATTATTTGTAAAAATGTATTTAAATTTAAATTAATTTATTTATTTAAAACTACCATTATGATTCTAATTTTATTTTATGTATAATATTTCTTCATTATTTATATTGAATCGAATTAAATAAATTTCTATTATCAGTATGTATTATTTTAGTATAAGATTATTTTTGTGTTTAAAAACACAATTTTTTTGAAAATTGTCTGAAACTGCAATATGTTTTCTAACTAAAACAATTAAAATAGCCTCTAATTATGAAAAAATTAAATTAAATTTTAGTATTACATATAAATAAATCTTAATTTTAATTTATATAATCATTATTAGTTTTCATAGATATATATGAAATCATATTTTTATTAAGAAATACATTTTTCAAAAACACATTCTTCATTGTGTTTGTGGGTTTTATTTAAAATTTAATGATTCCACTTCTATTAATTTATTTATTTTACAAGGGATTCAATATATATAATCATAATAATTTATATTATATAATATATTAAATATAATTTTTGTTCACAATAAATTTTGAGAACTGTAAAAATCATTTTCTGTAGTTAAGGTGAAAACAAGTTTATCATGGGGTTATAAATAAAAGGTAAAGGTTATTATAACCTGAAAAGTTATATGTAAAAGATTTTAGGTCCATTGATAGACCACCTATCATATAATTCATTACAATGTCAAATTTTTAATCTTTTTAGTATGTGAATAACATGTGTATCCCATTTTTATTAAACAATACAAACTATATCTTCTACATTCCTTATATAAGGCCCCCATTATCCTCCCATTTTTTCACCATAAAATTATTTTGGATAGGATAATTTTTACATAAAACCCTTACTTACATTCTTTTCCTCACATTAGAGGTCTTTTTTATCCTAAATCCAATCAATTAAGAATTTAGGTATAATTTTAAAGAGGTCCTAAGAAAAAGTGATATCATTCATAACAATGAATTTTTTTCTTATTCTACAAAATCATTAAAATACTCTTAAAATTTCTTGATAAAATAGGACTTGTATATACCATGTAATTATATATTATTACATTATTTTGGAAACCTTAATCTATGGCATATTACGTCAAAAGTTAAATGAAACCATTGTTCCTTTATATAGTGAACTACGACCTCACGGACCAAGGTAAATAATTTCCCAAGCCAGCTTATAATTTTATTTATAATGATAGAAATAATTATATATATCAATTTCATGAAACCGTTATCATTTTGATAATATTATATTTCATATATTTTCATAAAATTCAATTCATTGATTGATAATAATGTCTTTCATTTGTAAGTGTTAACAAAAACCTCCATGAACTGACATGGTTGATTTTTTATCACGACACATATGGATGATATATATATATATATGTGTGTGTTTTTTATAAAATTTTATGATATGTATTAAAGTATTATAATAATTTAAATATATAATAATATATAAAATCCTCCAGTAATGATCACTGAAAAATGGAAATGATCCTCATCAGTACATTCGACATATCTTCAAAATGATATTAATGTAGTTGATCATTCACAACCACTAATCATAGTTGGTTTAAAATGTAAAAATTATGTATAAAAATAAAAAATATAATTTTAATTATAATTCTAGACATTATATTATATGTACCTTTTTGTACATTGTAAATACACGAATCCCATTTTTGAAAAATGATTTCAGTGTCTTCAAGAATCCTGATGTGAACTTTATAGAATAAAAATATAAAATTGTAATTAAAATTAAATAAAAGAAATGATTTATTAATAAGGTTTCAAATAAGGAATAATTTATGTTTAGTTGAAATAATTGACATAATTTTATCATAATATAGTTAAAGGACATTCGGGGAATGTCTAAACTCATTGTAAAGTATTTTATCTCAATTTTCATTCATTGAGGAATATAATAATGTTATAAAACTAATTTATTTGATATTTTTTATATCATAATCAATTTATATTTAAAATCATGAATAAATTATTCATAATGTTAATTTAAGAATAAATTTTAATTATTTCATCAATGAGTATTTGACTTGAATGATTCAAAGTGGCAGGGAGTTTCATATCTCAATTTATTATTATTGTGTTATAATACTTCTTCAGTGTCATTGATATTATAAGATTATATGTATAATTAAATTTTATTATCATATATTATATTTCCAATTTTTTAATTGTTTACATTTGATACGTATAATAAATTTGTTTATTTAATATCACATCAATTATATGTTAATTCCATGGGTTGATCATAAAAAATTGTATTCTTTTTTGGAAAATGTTTTTTATATAAATATAATATTGTATGTTGGGTATCTACTACCATATGGTCTGGTTTATCATTATTATCCTTACGTTCAATATATTTAATGTTTCATTTGATTTTATTCTTCCGTGGGGCATACGATTGACGATTTTCCAAAGTGGAAGAATCATTATATTAAAATATCACATTGATCAGTATTGTTTATGCCTAATTTTATATTGAATAAAGTTATTTTACCACTATAAAATAAAGCCATTTAATTTTTAACTCTTCTACTTATTCATGAAATATTCAAATAATATTACAATTTTATTCTCATTATGTTACATAAAATGATATAGAAAATATTTCTAGTAAAATATGGAATTATTTATCTTTTCGGTGGAAAATGTGATTTTATTCCAAATCCCTATATCTAAAAGCCTTTCCAAAAACGATGTAGTATTTTACTATTGTTTTTTCAATTCAATTTTCTATATTAATTGATTTTATAAAATGTTTTAAATAAAACAACTTATAATTTTGTTGAATGGGAAACTTTTTTGTGATGAATCCTTACCCATTATCCATGTTTATTTTTATGAAAGTAAAATATTTTTTTTTAATTTCGACATTTAAAAAGTCTTTTTTTAATATGAAAATATTATTTTCATATGTTATTTTGTAATGATGTTTTAATGATATTTACTTTCACAAAAATAAAAAACCCATCATGTAACTTGTTCTCCAATGGGGAATTTTTTTTGTAATATCATCATTATTTTTTATCTAGATAATTATGATTGTCTTGAATATATTCTTATTGAACATGTTACTTTTTGGTGGGTCAGTGAAGTTATGACAAGAATTATGATTGTTTCTATAAGTTTAGTTATGAAATAGATGATATATATACATTATTTAGGATAAAATTCTTTGACATTTACTATCATGATGGTTGGTTTTATTATAAACAATTTATGGGCATTAAAAATATAAACCAATGATAGGTGGTTCTATTATACACTATTGATGGTTGGGTCTATGATAGGCCTCTAATTTATCAGGTTCTCTAGAGATTGTAGTAGATCATATATGTTATTATAATTGTAGTAGTTAAATTAATGAAATTTTCCCAGATACCAACACATTTTATTTATTTTTATGGGTGTTTAGTGATTTTGTTGATCAAGATTTACATCACGTAGAAAATTAGTACTAAATCCAATAAATAATTAATTTGGTACGCATTATTTGATGTTTCATGTTTTAGGATCCAAGTATTGATTAAAAGAATAATCTTATGTTATTAGCATTCATATTTATTATGTCATAGTACACCTTTTCTCAACTTTTGGTTACAGATAAAATTCTATTATTCATGGTTATGTTTATCATTACTATACATTTGTGATCACCGTAGTTATGTTTTCTTTCCCCCAGTATATAAATTATTTTTCTAAATTATTTCTATCTATAATTTTACTGATGTGAAGAATTTTATTCATGATTTTAATGGCATGGACCCACCGGGTCCATTAATTTTCCCAAACACGCCTTCACTGAGATGGTGGCACCGGTCACCGTGACACCAGTCATGGTGGCACTGTGACGATGCCACTGGTCAAGGTGGCACCAAGAGGGAGACACCGTGACGGTGGCACCATGAGGGTGACACCGTGAGGGTGGCACCATGAGGGTGGCACTGTGTCCTTATCAAGCGGTCTTCGATCTTTTCTATTTCCCAACTTTTCTGATCCCACAACATATCTTTTGACATAAAGATGATTTAATTCCACGTTTCAAACCTATTTATTGCCCATACATAATATCTAAAATCCCCCAAGAGGCTGACAACCCTTAACTTACCAAAACAAATAGTTTTTCATCAGTGGCACTCCTTTCCCCATACCTTCCAGTTCTGCCCATGTTACACGTTTCCTTGTGGATAAAGAAAACTATTTAACATATAGCAGTTATGACCTTCCCTTCGAGGAGAATTGTTAAATGACAATTAATTCCATTGTGTGTAACTGCCCAATCATGTGGGGAAACATGATCCGACTTTAAAGCCGTTCAAATTTCCATATCCTATAACAACATGATCTCATCATTATATCACATGGGAATTCCTTCATCTTCTTCCTCTTGGATGGTCTCTTTTTCTTCCTGGTGCGTTTGGAGTTCCCCTTCATAAGGCAAGTGGTGCGCCTATTCCAGAGCCTTTATCCTCACCCTTGGAGTCCCTGACATTCCTCCCCTACAAGTCGTGCATCCCCGGTTCTTAGCTAATGGAGAAGAACTTCGATCCATGATCAACCTAGTATGATTTTTTCCTTCGTCTCTCTTTACTATGTATCTTGTATGGTGGGTACACTATTGTTTCTGTGGGAATGGATGAAACCAAACCGTATCAAAGATAATAAATATACATTTAAATAATTATAGGGTGCATTAGACAATTCTATCATAATATTTTATAACTTATATATGTTGTGAATTGTAAGGTCTTATGCTCACTGAAAAATCAAGGACATTAGTATTCTTTCCTTGCGCACAAATGAACCCTTGTATTCAATGATGATTTAATAACTGTAACATGGAAATTGGTTAATCACCTAAACTCGGTTGGATAAATTCATACCCAGTGAACAAAAATCATTATGTGGTCACCCCAGTTAACCAAAATAAAGAAGAACCTAATGAATGATGTGTTTGAACCTTGAAGTTCCCTACACAATTTTGGTAGTAGGTGTGTTGTTCTATTTGATGATTATGGGATGATGTGGATTGGGATGGGATATTTTATTGTGGAATGGTTGTTGGTTGTGAATCTGAAGCTATGGGTGGCTGTATCTTGAGGCTTGGTTTCGTTCTACAACTTTGAGAGATCTCACTGATTCCTTTGTTGTTGTGAAATCACAAGAGGACCGGGTTTGAATTCTTAATTTTTTTTTGTCTGGAAGTTTCTCTTTCTTTGGCTTGTGGTTATGCCTATTTATTTCCCAGTAGTGAATAATTCACCAAACTGGGATCACATTAACATGAAACCAAGAATGAGTAAAATTGGGAATTGGTTTTGGGAATGAGTTGTGACTTGGTCGTGAGTGTTTAACCTTTCTTTTATGAATGAATAGTAACAAGGGTGTTTGTACTTACGTTGGCTTTGGAAAACCTAGGTTGGGATGAGGGATTGTTAACTATACATATAATTGTAGTTCTTATTTTACTTATTCTCACCCCACCCATGTTGACCGCTAAGTGCCGAACACCCCCCATTTCATGGGGGAGGGTGTTTTTCCCAGCAATCCTATGAGTGGATAGTTATTAGATTCTTTTCTGCACCCTTTCCTGAATATCCCAAGAATATTTGGTCATGATATGATTTCATGAGGTCCGTTATAGCCCTATGATTCTATGGGCATGGTAGTTGTGGTGGTTGGAACTGGTTTGTGTGGGGAGGTTGTTTCCCAAGAGTCTTCAGGATATAGCCGAGGTGTCTGCGGGCGTGGCAGTAGTTGTTCTGGAATAGGTGTTTGTGGGCATGGTTACGGGTGGTTGTTGTGGCCTAGGTGTTTGCAGGCGGTATGTGTGTTTGTGATGGCCCAGGTGTGTGCGGGCGGGGAGTGCTAGTAAGAATGCGGTGAGAATGGCGGCAGAGGATCAATGAATAGGATGTCTTCAATAACCCATGGGAAAGTGGTGCGGGGTACCCAAATATTGATGATCTATTACTATATATAACTTGACCTGCAATTTTTATGGAGATTACCTCAGTGAGGCTTGGGTGTATAGTTTTCCGTGCTAGGTGCTTTGCTTGTCTCTTTTCTCACTTGTCATTAGAATGCCACCCCACTTTTGCACGAGAGTATTTTTTTTCCCTAATGAATATACTTGTATGATCACCCGACATATATAAAACTACATTCATGTTTCTAGGAGGACTTCAGGGATCGTTCATGGTCATACTAGCTCGAATGTTGGGTGGTTGCAGTTTCTGATTTTTATTCTTTCTTGGTACATTACCTTTTAAGTCTCCTTGTACATTGTGGCATTTACTCTTGTAACATGCATATTATAATGGTTTTATTTGGCTTCCTTTTTACCCCCCCCCCCATTTTTGGTGTTTTTTGGATTTAATATCTTATCTTATGATCCTATTAATGAAAAAGGTCAATGCCTTCCATCTTGTGTGTGATTCTATGCCCTTGGTGCTAGTCGCCACTCTGTGACCTATTGAAGACAAGTCTCAGTGGTCATTATCTCTCCTTCAACATGATGATGGAATGTTCTAGAAATATGTTTTCCCTTTTCTCATATTGGTAAATGCATGTCGTGACATAATGGTATCAGAGGGAGTTTGAGAGATAGGACAGAGTCTAGGGTTAGGGATAGTGAGGATTGCATGGGATGGTTGGGAAACAATGTTGGGTGATCTTGGTGTGTGAAATAGTCCTGGGTAGACTAGCTAATAAGTGGGATTTTAAGGCCCCCTAATGTAATGTATGGAATCTAGGCCTACCGAACATCCAAGTAAGGCTAAACTGATTGCAGGGTAGAGACCCTAGGGAATGTACATGAATCATAATGACTTGTGTTATTATTTTTGATGAGTATTTTTGGGATTTAAAATGAATAATAAGTATAATAAAATTTAACAACAATATTATACACTACTCTGGCTTATCCATTGCTTATTTACCTTACAGCAATGGCACCTGGGAGATGACCGCGAGTTTTGTGGGTGATCAAGGCCCAGGAGGTTGAATTGGATGATTGACAGAGGGCTAACTGAGAGGAGGGGGATAATCAGAGGTAGAAGACATTTCGTGCCTTTCAGTGGAAGACCCTTGGGAAGTACGTGGGAAGCATCTCTGTTGAGGAGACAGAGAGCTGGCTAGAGAAGATGGTGATAGCTTTTAGCTTCATCCAGGCTCCGACGGAGTACTGGGTTCCTCAAGCTATAATCCAGATTCGTGGAGTAGTGCGTCCGTGGTGGATGCTTTATCTTGGGGAAAACAGGGAGGATAATGTTATGTGGGATGACTTCGAGAAGTAGTTCTGGGCAGAATTCCCCTCTTCCACGATGAAGGATGAGAAGGGCCAGGAACTACTCTCCCTCTAGCAGGGGAGCATGTCAGTGGGAGAGTTGGGTATCAAATTCAAGGATCTCCATCGCTTCACTACAGACATTTTTCAAGATGAAGAGACTCGAGCGAGACATTTAGAGGAGGAACTCAAACCTTCTCTTCAGTATGTAGTTACTCCCTTCACCTTACCAAAATTCTTGGTGGTCCAGAAGAAGGATGATGCGGGGGAAAGGATGCACACGATGGGAGGTTTATTGTGAGAGGGAATCATGTTGGGCTCGTCGAAGGGGAAAGCCGTCAGCAGAAGGCCTCCAGCATCAGTGCCCTCTAGCTTCCAACCAATAGGGAGTAGGCCCCAGTTCCTCCAATTCTGATCCGCTAGTCCTCTCTCATTCCTTTCAGTCCCAAGACCGCGATTCTTCATCTGTGACAGCCATCAGAACCTTTAGAATCATTGCCCAGACCGAGTACGATACAAAGGGGGTGGGCCAGTGCAGCACCTACCTTAGGAGAAACAGTTTCCAACTAGGCCGTTTCAGCAACAGTAGTAGGGGCAGCAAGCTCTCGCTCCATAGAGGGCAGGCGTTTTAGGAGGGGACCGACCACAGGGTGATCCTCAGGGACCTCGACCAGGGAGCATATGGGGAGGTGTCCGACAGTCGAGGGGCAGGGGAGATGGGCGTGGACAGTTACACGCCGCAGAGGCAGTGGTTCCTATAGGGCCAGATGTCGTTGGAGGTACTATCATCTTGTCTAGTACTCTTTCCTATGCCATGTTGGATAAAGGAGCTTCACACTCTTTTGTTGCACCTAGTATGTCCCGTGCTCTCTGTTTAAACATTGAGAGACTTCCAGTTCCACTGGTGTTTAGTACACCAGTTGGAGGTCATACCGACATGTTTTTTGTTTTCCGGTTGTGTAGACTGAAGATAGGGACACATCAGTCAATTAGGGATCTTCTAGTATTTCAGATACATCCATACGATGTCATCCTTGGCATTTAGTTGATACTCTCTATATGTGCCATCATTGACTGCATCAAAGGAAGGATCGTGTTTTCAGATTTTGGCGGCTGATGTGTAACATTCATTGGCAAGTGAGGTTTCCAGAGAAGCAGCAGGTGAAGGGAGCCCCTCCTTTCCTTGTTATCTAAGTTATTAGTGGAGTCGGTGGATGCAAAAATGGTAGAAGTCCCATGGATTTTCATTGAGTTTATGGACGTCTTCCCTAAAGAGGTGGAAACTCTACCCCCTCGATGTGATGTTGAGTTCAGGATAGACTTCCAACCTAGTGCCCATCCGATTTCAATGGATCCATACTGGATGGGACCTTATCAGTTGCGGGAGTTGTGGATTCAGATTGATGATCTGATGAAGAAGGGTTCTGTTCGACCACATGTGTCACCATGGGGAGCTCCAGTCTTGTTCTCAAAGAATGCAGATGGGGGGTATGAGGCAGTGCATAAGCTATAATAGACTAAATTAGGAGACGTTCAAGAATCGCTACCCTCTTCTGGGGATAGACGATCTATGTGAATAGCTAAGGGGGTAGGTTGGTTCTCTAAGATCGTTCTGCGGTCTATATATCACCAGCTGAAGGTGAAGGAGGGTGACATCTCAAAAACTGCCTTCAGTTGTAGGTAAGGACAATTTTAGTTTGTAGTCATGTAATTCAGTGTTACAAATGCTCCAGTTGTGTTCATGGGGATCATGAACCCCATTTTCCAGGAATATCAAGACTGGATCGTAGTCATGTTTATTGATGACATCCTGATCAACTCAAGGTTAGAGGAATATCATGATGAGCACCTGAGAACGATTTTAGAGGTCCTATGACAGCATCAAAATTATGGGAAATTGTCAAAGTGCATGTTCTGGAAGTGAGAAGTGCACTTCCTTGGGCACTTAGTGTCTGAGCAGAGAATAGCGATGGACCCATCGAAGGTCGAGGCGGTTTTTTCTTGGGCAGCACCCAAGAACGTGGCTGAGGATTGTAGTTTCCTTGGACTGGAAGGTTACTACCGGAGGTTCGTACCCCACTTCCCTCAAGTTACAACACCTTTTACAGCTTTGACAAAGAAGGACTAGGCTTTCGTATGGGATGGGCAGTTCGAGGAAGCCTTTAGCTATCTGACGGAGAAGTTGGTAAGTCCACTAGTGTTTAGGTTTCCATAAGAAGGGGAAGCATTTGAGGTGTTATGTTATGCTTCAGGACAAGGCATTGGGTGTGTGATAATGGAATGACAAGGGGTGATCACTTATGGGTCTAGAAAGTTACATCCCCATGAGCCTAATTATGCCACCCACGATCTAGAGCTTGCGGCGGTTGTGTTCACACTAAAGTTGTGGTGACATTACCTTATTTGGGAGTGCTTCATGGTCTTCACAGATCACAAAATATTGATGTACATATACTCAAAGTGGGGCCTTAACATACGGCAACAAATGATGATGGAGTTCCATAAACACTACTTCTTTTATATTTCCTTCACCTTGGGAAAAGGGAATGTGGTGGATGATTATTTGAGCAGGAAGTCACAGAAGGATGTTTTTCGAGAGATGGAAGATTCATGGAAGGCGATCGAGGAGTTGGTTGCTCTGCACATGGATGCTAGGGTGGATGGTGGTATAGGTTGCCTAAATAAGATGACAGTGCAGTCTTCTCTCTTGCGACAGGTAGAGGAGTCTCAATGGGGAGACTCAGAATGTGAAGTGATGCGTTACCGGGATAACCAAGGCGATGCCCCTGAAGGGTGGATGGAAGATGGTCAGAATCAGATTCTATTTCAAGAGAAGTTGTTTGTTCTAGAGGCGATGCATGTGAGGGTTCATGGTGAGTTCCGTAACACACCCATAGTAGTGCACCCAGGAGTTTCCAAGATGTACCAGGGTCTAAGGAGTCAGTTTTGGTGGAACGGGGTAAAGCGAGCGGTGGCAGAGTTTGTGGCCAGGTGCCCAGTGTGTCAATAGGTGAAGGTTGGACACCGTGTTCCAGGAGGTTTCTGGTAGCCTTTATAAGTCCCTAAGTATAATTGGGATGTCATATCAATGGATTTCATCACGGTACTACTCAGAGTTCAAGGGGGTTGCGATGCTATATGGGTAGTGGGGGACTGACGGATGAAATCAGCCCAATTCTTGGAAATCTAGGAGTCAAGTACGGTGGATTCCCTAGCACAGAGGTATGTGGATGAGGTGGTGCGGTTGCATGGAGTCCCGAGATCCATAGTCTCGGATATGGATGCACGGTTTACCTCACGGGTCTGGAGAGGATTGTAGCATGCTTTTGGCACCCATCTACATCATAGAATAGCTTTGCACACCCAGACATATAGACATACAGAGAGCACCATCTAGACATTGGAGGATTTGCTACGAGCATGTATTCTAAACTCTGGGGGTTTGTGGGAATGACACTTGCCTCTGGTGTAGTTTTCTTACAACAATTTCTATCACTCTACCATTGGCATGGATCTATTCGAAGCTTTGTATGGGAGGTCGTTTCCCTCACTCGGGTGCTGGACAGAGGTCAGGGAGGCTAGGGTTCTTGGTCTGGAGGTGGTGCAGAGCATGAAAGGGAAGTTTCAGCTTATACGGGAGATGATGAAGGTGTCCCGGGACCGAAAAAAGTCATATGCCAATAATAGGAGGAGACCCTTGGAGTTCGAGGTCGGGGACCATGTATTCATGAAGGTCTCCCCTCGGTGTGGGAAACTGAGGTTAATCAGGGGGTAAGGTTTCTACAAGGTTCTTCAGATCGTTCGAAGTGCTCTAGCGAGTCGGTGAAGTGGATTATCAGCAAGCGCTACCATAGCCGCTACTGAGACTGCATGATGTCTTCCATTTGTCTTATCTCCGACGATATCAGCACGACGATTCACATGCCCTTAACTAGAGAAAGTTGGATATCGAGGGCAAACTGACTTTTGAGGAATGACTAGTGATGATCAAGGATCATCAAGAGAAGGTGCTCCATCAACAGACCGTTCCTTTGGTTCATGTGTTGAGGAGGCATGGAGGGCTCTAGGAAAGTACTTTGGAACGAGAGACGCAGATGTGCACCTAGTACCCCGAGCTATTTTGAATTTTGTTCTATTTTGTTTGTACTTGTTTGTGATGGAAAGCTTTACCATGTTAACAATGGTACGTGCAGTTTTCATTTTTCTATGGATGTGTGTGTGAGAGTATTGACTATGTTTATGGGATTACTCGTTCCATAATCAATACGCATTAAGGTGGACATGATTACACTCGTTTGGGCGATTCAGTGCCACCAAAAGCGAATAATATCTTGACATGGAGGAAGAAAACATTCTAACCCATATGCCTATAGAGTTTGACCATAGAGTGTTGCCTATTTACTTGAGGAAAATATTTCCTAGATGTCGATGAGGTTCACTCTTTAGAAGTATCTTTCATGTTGGTTGTTCGGAACCCCCCTTTTCTTCAGGTCTAGTATTGATTCACGAGGGTGAGAATAGTTTTAGAGGTCTCTCGTGTAATGGCCCGGACCCATCTCCTCTATTACATTTCCAAAGCAAGGCTCCACTGAGATGGTGGCACTGGTCACGGGGGCACTGATTACGGTGGCCCTATGACAATTGCACACCGGTCAGGTTTGCATCGTGACGGTGGCACCGTGATGGAGACAACGTGAAGGCGACATCGTGAGGGTGACTCCGTGACGGTGGCACCGTGAGGGTGGGACCATGTCCTCACCGAGTGTTCTTTGATCTTTTCCAGTTCATTACTTTTCCACTCCCGTAACATACCATTTGATGTACAGATGATTTAATGCCTCCTTTAAAATCCATTTAAAGCCCATACATAATATCTAAAATCTCACAATAGTCTGGAAACCCTTAACTTACCAAAATGTGTTGTTTTTCCTTGGTGGAACGCCCTTCCTCATACCTTCCAATTCTGCCCATATTATGTTTTTTTTATGGTTAAAGAGAACTGTTTAACACATAACCGTTATGACTACCCCTCTGAGGAGAATTGTTAAATGTCAATTGATTCCATCGTTCATAACTACCCAACTACATGGTGAATGACAATCCAACTTTAAAGCTGTTCAAATTTTATTATCTCCTAAAAACAGTATCTCATCCTTATATCGTACGTGAATTCCTTATTCTTATACCTCTTGGATGGTCTCTTTTTCTTCCTGGTGCATTTGGAGTTCCCCTTCCTGAGTAAAGTGAAGAACCTGTGCTGGAGCATTTCTGCTCAGCCTTAGAGTCACTGACTTTCCTCCCCTGTAAGTCACACATCCCCAGTTCTTGGAACGTGGAGAATAACATTGATCCTTGATCAACCAGGTAGGTATTTTTCCTTTGTCTCTTTTTACTGTGTATCATGCGGGGTGGGTAAAAGGCTGTTTTTGTGGGAATGGATGAATCCAAACCTTAACAAAAAATAATAAACAAACTGTTATAGAATTATGGGTTGCGTTTGACAATTCTTCAATACTGTTTTATAATTTCTATATGTTGTGAAATTTATGGGATTATACTCACTAAAAAATCAGGGTTTTTAGTAGTCATCCCTTGTGTACTAATTATCCCTTGTATTCTGTGATGATTAAATAACTGTAACATGGAAATTGGTTAATCACCTAAACTCGGCTAGTTAAATGGATACCCAGTGAACATCAATCCTTGTGTGGTCACCTCGGTTAACAAACAGAACGAAGAACCTACTGAATGATGTGCTTGATCCTGGAAGTTACCTACTCTATTTTGGTAGTAGGCGTGTTGCTCTGTTTGATGGTTATGGGGTGATGTGGATGAAGATGGGATCCACTATTGTGGCACGATTGTTGGTTGTGAATCTGAAGCTGTGTGGGGCTATATGTCGAGGATTGGTTTGGTTCCAATACATTGATGGATCTCACTGATCCATTTGTTGTTGTGACTTCACATGAGATTCAGGTGTGAATGCATAAATTTCTGTTTGGTCGTTTCTCTTTCTCTGGATTGTGGTTATGCCTGTTAGATGCCCAGTAGTGCAGAATTCACCTAAAAGGGATCACTTGAACATGAGAGAAAAAATAAGTAAAATGGGGAATTGGTTATGGGAATGAGTTGTGACTTGGTTGTGAGTATTGTGCCTTTCTTTTATGAATGAATAGTAATGAGGGTGTTTGTGCTTAGGATGGCTTTGGAAACCCAACGTTGGGATGAGTTCTTGTTACCTATACATATAATTTTAGTTCTTATGTTTCTTATTTGTGCACCACCCAAGTTGAGCACTTAGTGCCGAACACCCCCATTTCATGGGGGAGGGTGTTTTTCCCAACACTCCAATGAGTAGTAGGTTATTATCTCCTTTTCTTATCCCTTTTCAGAATAACTCAAGATTCTTAGAGCAGACATTAATGGCATGAGGTCCATTATTTACCAATATTCTTCGAGCAAGTTAGTTATGGTGGTTGGCCCATGTTTGTACGGGCAGGTTGTTTCCCAAGAGTCTTCGAGATGATGCCCAGGTGTTAGCAGGCATGGTAGTAGTTGTTCTCGCCCAGGTGTTTACGGGTGTGGTTATGGGTGGTTGTTGTGGCCCAGGTGTTTACAGCCGGGATGTGTGGTAGTGATTGCCGAGGTTTGTGTGGGCAGGGTGTGGCATTGGGAATACAGTGAGAATGGCAGGAGAGGATCAATGTGAAATATGTCTTCAATAACTAGTGGGAATGTGGCACGGGGTACCCAAATATCGATGTGATATTACTATATATTACTTGACTTGCATTATTTGGGGAGTGTGCCTTGCTGAGGCATGGATGGATAGTTTTTCTTTTCTAGGTGCCTTGGTTATCTCTTTTCTCAAAGGGCATTAGAATGTCTCCCCACTTGTGCGCGAGAGTCTTTGGTTTTCCCTACTAAGTTTACTTGTAAGCTCACCATATGTATATAAAACTGCTTTCATGTTTCCAGGGGGGCGTCAAGGATCGTGCAAGGTCTTACTAGCTCCAACATTGGGATAGTTGCAGTTGCTGATTTTTTTCTTGGTACTTTACCTTTGTAGTCTCCTTGTACTTTGTGGCATTTACACTTGTAACATGCATATGGGAATGGTTTTCGTTGGCATACATTTTACCCCCCAGTTTTGGTGTTTTTGGTATTTAGTATCTTATCTCCGGGTCTTATTAAAGAAAAAGGGTAATGCCTTCCATTTTGTGTGTGATTCTATACCCTTGGTGTTAGTAACCACTCCGGGACCTATTGAAGGTGGGTCTCGGGGGGTCATTATCTCCCCTTCAACTTGAAGAAGGAAGGGTTTGGTAATCTGTTATCCCTTCCCTCATCTCGATGAACGTGGTTCGTGATAGTGATTTTGTTTTATTAACATGGAATATGAAATTGAGGATATATTTGATAAGAAATATCTCCATGTTATGGGTGTTTTTTTGTAATAGAATGTCATAATTCTTAAAATCTCTAAACCAACATTTTCTTTCAATATAAAAGTCATATATTATTATATATTTTATATAATATAGAAAGAATGAATTTGGTTTTTTTATAGGTATCAATCTATAAATGTAAAGATATTATTTTTATCATTAGATCTAGAAGGACAGGTTCAAGGCTTTTATTGTTATTACCAGAGAAGTGTTTATATAATTTAATATATTTTGATGTTTTCATGTGAGGTTTTATTTATATGTATTGATAACATCAATATATAATGATATTATGTCTGATCAAAAGATTAAATTCATATACACCACATTCAAGATTTTATGTGACGAGATCTTAATTTGATTAATAACCTTATATGATATGTTTAGTGGGATTTAGTATATATAACACACTTGTTTAATATTAAGTATGGCATTAATATTTTTGGAAGTAAGTTTTACTATATTGATAACTATTATATCATATATGGTCTTCGTTGTTGGGGTAATTATGGTATCACATGTTTTATTGTAAAAAATTTCATGGATTGACTGTTTATTTGGTTACCAAGTGATTAGTGTAATTTCAGTATAAGATCTATATATTTTTGGGAATATTAGATAGAAGGTATGAGATAAAATATGATTTTAAATTGGTCTTTAATGGTGAGTTTATTGATGTTGTTGGGATACATATATATTTTTGTATAGAATGATTTTGTTTGTACATTGGTTAATACTATGAAATTTAGGAGATGAAAATTGTGTATCAACATATAATGGTTTATTCATGTTCTTAATTACGTACATTTTTCTAGAAATTTTGGTTTTTTATAATGTATAATGAGAGAATAATATATTTTTTCATTTTATGGTTATATTGTACTTTCAAATATTATGTTAATGGTTTAGAAAGGAAAAATTGACCTTGAATACCCATAATTTAGTGAAAAAAGAACATCATTGGGGGGAAATAGATTAAAAGACAAAATTAAACACATAATTTAACAATATTTCTATATGTTCATAAAATTTTTTGTAAGGAATTAATTAACTATGTTAAAATTATTTTGAAAATTAAAATGGTATCCTATTATGTTACTTTCTGATGAAAAAATAGACTATTTTACCCAACATTATTTTATAGTTTTTTAGCATTAAAATTATAATGATAATTCGTGTTATATTTATTAATTTCCAATACCATTCACTACAATTATTTGGGAATTAATTTTTAATCCATTTCAATATATTAACTTCCAACAAATTTTCTCAACATTGGAATCCTTTTTTGTGTTACTCCAAATGACTTTTTTTATTTATTTTGTCTCTTATCAAGAAGAAACTTTATTAATCCGTTATGTGATGTGTATTTTCGACAAAAGTATATTCTACTGTCAACCAGTTAATTATTGAAATAATTTCTATATCAATAGGATGCTATTTATTAAATAGTGGATAGTGTAAGATCATAAAATTTTAAAAGAAGAACCTTATGTTCGAATGTGTATTTGACGTGCCACACTGATCATAAATGACACGCGAAATATACGATCATTATAACATAGCCATCTATTTGTAGATTATAAATATTATTAAATATTTAATAAAATAAATATAATTATCTTACTCATTATAAATTTACTAAAAATTCATTTTTCAATAATACCTTATTGTTTAGTAAAACTGTATTATTCATCAACCATTTGTTTCAAAAAAATGATTTTAATAGTTTTTTTGAAAAAACATATAATTAATTTGAAAAAAAATTAAAATTAAATTGATAAAATAAAATTAATTTTTTAAATCATTATATCAAAATTAAAATAGTTTGTAATATTGGAAATTTTAAAAATGTATTGATTATTTATAGAATAATGATGAATACATATTTGTTTTGTAAAAATATGATTTCATTTATATAAATTACGTAACATCAAAGTAGAAAATATAATTTGAATCTTATTTAAATTAAAATATAAATAATTTACTTTTATTTAATCTAATTAATTACAGTTAATATATATTTATACTAATGTTTATTATATGTTTTGTGTGTTTTTAAAAATGAATTATTCTGAAAATTGTTTTAAAGTGCCTAATGTTTCTCAATTTTATATAATTGTAATAACCACTATTGGGGAGTTATTTAAATGTAATATAAATATAAAAGGATTATACATGCTGACATAAATTCATAAAATTATTAGTACGAGTCAAGTTGTAAATATAAAATCAAATAATGATAGAAAAATAATGGGATGAAAAAAATCAATAAAGTATGCCATTAGGTATAATCCTAATGATATGGTCTAAAGATGTTGTTTTGGTCAAAACTGAAAATTTTTGTTTTGTTTCTTATTCTACCTCCTTTAAATATATTTCAAATATTTTCATATAATAACACTATTTTCTACCATATAAAAATAATTTATTATCGCAATTCCTTGACCAATATATAGCTCATGTTCCAACTGATGGAACATGAATTAAGTTTATTATATAGGTGTTAATAGACTTAAATGTATTATATGGACTCAATGTAATAGATTTTCAATAATGTTTCTTTTAATTCACAAATATTGTAAAGTTAAACATTATATATAATTTATATGGCATATTTACAACCCATTTTACATTTAATATCTTGAATGCTTCAAAAATCACTTTATTTTATTTTTAAATTTGAAATATTCCATCCTTAGGGAATTGAATTGATTGTTTCCAAGAGGTATAAAATCCCAAAACACAATTTATTTTTAATGGTTTATAATACCTCTTCAATTCCTTTGAAATTATATGGTTAAATGTCTAATGAATTTTTATTATATTTTTATTATTTTAAATTTTTTAATTTGGATTTAAATTTTCTATAAATTACATAGTCATTTATTAATTATCACATCATCGTTATGAACTATTTATTTTTTTCTAGTCTCAATTTTTTTTATTTAGAACATATATTATGTAATAAACAAATATTATTTTACGAGTTTTATAAAATACCCTTTTTATTTCATATATTGAATCTCATTATTTTGATGATATTTAATGTTTTATTTTCTGTTATTCATTTATGATTCATATAATAGAAGAGTTACAAAAGTGGAAAAGGCTTTTTGTTACAATATCGCTTTAGCATATATTTTTTGTTCTAGACTTTACATTGATGTAAATTATTTAAACATTGTTTTATAAAAATTATCATTCTCATGTCCTTTATTAATTCTTGAAATTTTCATGTAATAGTACAATTTTATTATCTTTTGTTACATTAATTTTTTGAGAAACTTTTTATAAGAAAATTAAAATTTATTTCCCACTTTATTTAAACATCCCTTTTTAATCAAAATCAATTATTTCAGAAAATGGTTTAATGAATGTATTAGTTATACATGTGGATTTTATAAATTCATTTTTCTATAGGATTATATTTTTACAAAATAATTAAATGGAAACATCTTGAATTTTTCTTAATGAGGTAGTTTTTCCATTTTTTCAAAATCGTGAATTGAATCTTAGTTTCAACATACTTGGATTGAAATGATTTTCTAGACTTCTTGAGATTTATTTTTGGGGATAATATTATTTATTTTTCAAATTTTATATTCAATGAAAAGAATATTAATTTTTTTTTATGAATTTATGTTTTTAAATGTATTTTTCATTGTCAAAACAGTTTTTTCATCAATATTATTTATAATGTTCTTTGAATTATATTTCTAATCATCAATCTAAACAACCCTTTATGTTAATTATGCTCAAATAGGTATATTTTTTAATTATTACATCCTAATTATTTATCTAGATAGATTATGATTTTTTCTATTACATTTTCATGTACCCTATTTCTTTTCCATAGGCCAGCTGGGTTCTAATGTGAGTGATTATATTTTTCTATTAATATTGTAATGAAATGTAATCAATATATACAATATTAATGATATGGTTCCTAGAAATTTATTATGATGATTGGTGGTCTAATTTTAAACTAAGGATGGGTGGTATCTTAATAAACTAAATATTGGTGGGATCCTTATTTCCCTTCAATTAATTTGTTTCTATAGAGTGGGAAGTCCAACATATTGGTTATTCCATTTTTAAGAGTTATGTGAGGATAATTTTAAAATAAACCAACATGTATTAAATTTTATTTCTATTTATTTTTGAAGACCCCTTTGATCAATGTGGTTATTACATGTATTGGGATTACAGAATCCCATTATTATTAACTTTGATAAGTCCTTATTTATTGTTTCATGATAGATTATCTAATTATAGAGGTGAATGATTTATCTTATGTTATAATCTTGCACAACTATTATATCATCATTCCATTTTTCCAATCATTTTCTCTCTAATGATATTCAACTATTAATTTTTATGTTTACCAATACATATCATTTGAACTCAACATTCTTTTTTTCACCCTCCCATGTTTATTAGTAATTTAGATAAATTATTTTTCCCTATTATGGTTTCTAATTTCATTGTTTTTATGAGAGAGAGTGAATACAAAATATGAAATATGATTAGATTGGTATGAAAGATGAATACTCTATTTATGCCATGATTATTGTTTTTTTATGATCATTTTTTAATTTAATAAAATAATCATCATAATTTACCTAGGAGTACATATATAATCTAGAATTTACATTAAATTTTATATTCTTTTGATTGAAAATATTGGGTCATGTTTATTAGAATTAATAAGAAAATGTAAAGATAATTTTTTATAATTTGATTTATGAGATAAGGTTCAAATATTCTGTATATAATCTTGAATACACTTGTTTAAACATCATTTAATATCATAACTCAATTTTTTATAAAAATAGATATTATACAGAGAGAAATTGTTAATTTTCCATTAATAAGTAATTTAATTATCAACATCATTGTTCTAACAATAATCAAATAGAAAAATTTGAACAATGTTCTAACAAAACCTTTACCTTGTAGTTTTCTTCCTAACTACTGCCTTCATCATATATGAAGCTACCTCTATATAATTAATCTACTATATTGTAATTGTTTATTTGGATCACGAATTGATGAATTAGAAGTTATCATTCATGTTTCTTGGTTTCATGTGATCATATCATTATCGATGAAATTCAACCTATGTCTCAAGGACTATTTATTATTTTTAAACTATTCCATTTTAGTATAATTAACCATTGACTTAATTTTATTTCATTTAAATGAAATTTATTTTATTTTAAGACATTTTACAATATATGGTTTTTATCAACTAATGTTTTTTAATTTATTCGAAAATTATTTATTTATTAATATTTTCTAAATATGGGGATTCATAATATTTTATTTTAATTTAGGAATTTTGAATCTAAAAAAGTGTTTCATGAATAAAATGTTTTTGGGTAAATAAAATTGGTTCATAATGGGAATTTGATTTATAGTTTATTTGTGTAAAATATTTTTCCAACGAAAAAATTATTTTATAATTAAATTATTTGGAGAAGATAAATTATCATTAATTATAAGATATGGTTTGATTGTTTACTAAATTTATAGTATGAGGACGATCCATACTTATATATGGTTTGATTAATGATGTCGATGATATATTTGAAACACATCAGTTGGCGATGAGCTAGAGAGGGTTTGTGTTAAGATCAAGGATATGAATTTTGATTATGTAATTATATATATTGCATGTTTCCTTGGTCTAAATATATACAATTTTCTATTGAAATTATAAATGGTAAAATTTCATTTTCGTTGAAATAATAGGCTATATTATTTTCAACTATTTCATAGACATTACTTTTAGGGATGATACAGTTCATTTCATCAAATACTCTTACCATACTTGAAAATAAATGATTTTGTTAATATGAATAGGTATTTTAGGGTATCTAATGAGAGTCTCATAGAATCATATAAGGTATTCGTATACACAACATCCCTTTAATATTAATGTTTTTTATTGATGTTTTATAATATGATACACGAATAAAAATGTATTAGATATAGATTTGTGATGGATCCACTAAGATGAGTATTTATTGGATATTGTATTTTTATACTATATTTATGATGGTGGATTTTGGTCATTAACATTGTATGATGAGTTATTTATTTATTCATATGACCTTATCCTGATCATAAGAGTTTTGACTCTATTTCACTATGTTTGGATTTTTGGTTTTTTTAATTTTTATTAAATTGATTTTTTCATTTCTATTGAAAATTTAGATTTTTTCTTAAATAATATACATTTAGATAAATATTATATCATTATATATTTTTTTATTTAATTTCCATACCTGTATCTAAATATTGATAATTGTTTTATATGCCTTAATACGACCTAGATTCTTGTCATATTATTCAGAATCCCAAAAAAAATTCATCCATAATCGGTTTAGAGTGATAATTTTCATGCTTTAATAAACAATGGTCTTTTGGAATGCATCAAGTTTTGGTTAGAACTCAATAAGTACTAAACATGGAGAAACTAACATATTTCTTATAAAATATGAGTTTTAAAGTGTCTAGGAAGGATAATTTTTTGATAGATCCCATGTAGAATGTTATTATATACTTTCCTCTATGTTGGCGAACTAATGAAGGATAATGATAAATGTAATTTTCATGCATCATTATAGGAATATATTGAAATGTTCTTCATGTTCTATAATTTTAAAACAAGTTTACCTATTTCAAATTATTTTCTATAAATGTTATCAATTATTATAAAAATGAGACTAAATTAGTTTAAATTCAATTGTTTACTATATGAATTTTTTCATAGAAATTATTCATCAAAAAATATACATAAATACACTTGGTTATATAATTGGCATCTTGGGTTTATAACGTTTTTATTTGGGTTGATGGATTTTCCATGTTGTCCCTTCTTAGATTTTCCCTTTTGGTTTATGATTTTATAGAGATACCTTTTCATACAAAATTTGTTCACGAGGAAGTGAAAATGTCTTTTGGAGTTAATACTATTCAAGAGGATGTGATGTGAGAATATGGAAATTTTTCCTAGTGTTTGGGAATGTTTTTTCAAGAGATCAATAGTCTTACTATCAGATTGAATAAAACATCTATGGGGGAGGTGGATCATTATTTAGAGTTTCAGAATAATAATTATTCATTTATTTGGAAATAGAGGATCCAAAAAATTAATGATTGGTAGAACATAATGCATTAAATATTCTAGATAAACATTCCCCTAATACATAGAAGGATGTCCATTTTATATACTTGTTCAAGGGTTCCTCAAAAATGTGGTATGATATGACATTAGTAGAAAAATTTTCTGATGACCCAATGGTGATTAGAAGGATTTTTTCCACTAGAAATGTCCTATGGAGTTATTAATGTTATGGAATGTCTTAATGATCTTTCATATAGTACATGGTAACAATATGAATATAGATTATATATATATATATAATATTATGGAGCTGGATGTCACTAATCATGAGATAAGCATCAATGATAGTCTCAATGCATGAATGATTGAGAGGAAAATTAATCGTGATATCTTTTAATGGTTTATATTTATTTATTTACTTACTTATATGATGGATTTAAATATATTTTCGACTATTAAAGTTTATATATTATATTTGAAGGGAATTTATGATATAATTCCATATCTGATGTGACAAAAATTAGTTTCATAATGAAAATAAAATTATGACAGTTAAATGAATTTAATAAGGGTGTTAGAATAAGTCTACAATATCTACATATTCACATGGATGGTGATATATTAGGTGTTAAAAACATTAATAATGGATGAAATTATGTGGTATGAGGCCAAAAAAAGTAGTAATTTCTAGTTTTATTGGAATATAGGGAAAATAAATGGGTTATATAATTTTTTATCATGTGGAATAGTATCATATAAGTTTCTATCAAGACACATGGATAATGATGTTTGTAGAGGAATCTATTAGATTTTGAGAGGAATATCATTTTCTATTAGTGGTACTCCTACCCACATTTATATCCAACATATTTGTGAATAATTAATTCTTATAGACGATGCACTAGAGGAATTTGAAGATGAATAATCAATATGTAGGGACAATCTTCTTATTTATTCTAATATGATCAATGTTATGTTTGATAAGGGTCAAACGCATTCATTTATCTCATTGTGATTAGTTTAATAACAAAATATTCAAATGGAGTTGGTGTGTTGTTCATTATATATTGCGATGACTCTAATAGAAATAATAAATATAGTGTTCATATTTAAATCTTATTATATTTTTATTAGAGATGTAGAAATCTAATAAGATGAAATATTTCACAAGATAGACACATATGATGTCAAAATAATAATGAAATGAATTAATAAGTTCATGGAAGAAGTTTATTGATATATATAAATAAATTTTTTTCCTAACCTAAATATAGTATATTCAATTTTCATGGGGATTGTCAAAATCCTAGAATTTTGGAATGACCAGATATTATGACCCTTGTGTCTTTGAAATTCCATTTAACTAAGATGGTACCTACATTAATGAAAATTTGAATTTGATTTGGTTAACTATTTTTTGTGATAAATATATTTCATGAATTCATATACTACTTCTTTTTATTTACGCAATATAAAAACAATGTTTTCTATATTTATTTATCAATCAATAGGCATATAATTTTGTTCACATTTCTCATGGTATCCCCATATATCAATGAGTTTAAAATTATTTTATTTTAATTTTACAAGAGAGGGGTAAATTTGAATAAGTATTTTATAATGGGAAAATCATTTTATCATCACCAATATAGTGGATATAATCTTATAGTTTTTCATTAACTAGTGAATATTGAATTGGATAGTGGTAAATAATTAACACCCACTAAGATGTTCTAATATTTTATTTCATCAATTGAATATAGATAAGTGGTTTTCAATAATATATTTTATATAATAATATCACTAGATAAAAGTGAAGGTTGAATACATTCAAATCATAGCATCCAAGAATAGTTATATGAATTCTATGTTCCTCAAAATATCATTTGGTTATAATATTTGCCCTTTAGTTTTAATGTCCAAAATGAAATGCATCTTACATTAATACTACAATTTTTTTTTTGAGATTGTGGATGATATCCATATTTATTATTGATCAGAGGAGGCTCAGTGGAAGAATTTTAGAATGATGTTAGAGAATTTTTTATAGAATAGCTTATATGTTAAATAACCCTATTTAATTTATTTATTTATTAAAATTTATGTTTTAAGGGAATATGAATTTAAATAATGGGGTATTAGTATACAAAGATAATGTGTAAGTGGTGATGTCATATATTCATTCCAAGAATGTTTTCATGAATCAATGTAGTTTTTATGATATGTCTTTTAATTATAAATCATTCAATACATTTCAATTCTATTGTATCTAATGATTTTTTTGAGTCATAAAGTCTTAAATTTTCTATGGGATGGGATGTTAAACATAAATTTGAAATGTTGAAGAAAAATATAACATCTATTCTAGTTATATGCCAACTTCTGTATACAAAAGTATTGTTTATGTATTTTGATATATCTAGTGATTTTGTGGGTTGTGTGATCATTCAAGGGGATAATACATTATTTTTTATGTTGTGGTGCTTTTAAATAGGTTAAATGAACTTCCAATTTCATTTCATGAATATTGTGGTTCTCTTTATTTCCTTAAAGAGTATGATATATTACCTGTTTAGTGATATATTCATCATTTGTTCAAATAAGAAATGCATGAGGTAATTATTCTCCAAATGAACGATTAATGAGACATAATAGTGTGATAGGTGTCTCATATTATTTCACATAAAATTCAATATGAAATGAAAATAAATGTTTTTTAAATTAAATCCCTATTTCACAACACTAATCATTATTGAAGTATACATAGAGTGTAATTGGTAAGGGAATAATTTAGGAGTGTGAATAGATATAATGATTTTTCATGTCTATTTTATATCCTAAAAATATGTTAAATAGAAATATATGTTAAATATTGATGAGAGAGGGGGATAAAATAAATTAACCTTATATTGGCATATCATTAATAATTTTCTTCCAAAACGTAAAATGGATAAATCCTTGAAAATAGATGGTATGATATATTTTTTCAATGATTTTCATAGAATAAAATGTATTATTCATGCTTGACATAAATATATAAGGAAGTGGAATTTATTTAAAATAGATAAAATTAAAATTGGATATATATCCCGATAATATTTAGAAGAAGATAGATCATGATTTTTTTCACTCTATTTTATGTGAATGAAATTTAAATGCACATTTTTTGTTTTATTTTTATAATTTATTATATATTTTAAGTGAAAATAGATTGTTTTAGTTGGAATTATTTGATGAAAATTAAAGATAAATATTTTTAATTATTTGATATACATTAGATATATCTAAAGGAAAGTGTTTTTGAATATATGATGATTGAATTGATAAAATTCTGATTAAAAAGATTGAAAGTTGTTGAAGAGTTTTATAAACAAACTTATGCAAGATATATTTTAAAGATGTATTAATAAATAATAAACCAATATTTATTACAATAAGTATGTCCTATATTGACTAAAAAAAATCTTTTTGATATAAAGTAAACTCCAACTGGAAATGCCTCATGAAGACACCTTGTGTTTTGTATGATAAAAGATTAGTTCTATATGATTCTAAATAAAATATTTATCTCACTAAGTGCTCTTTTTAATGACCTAAATGATATAATATTATATAAATTTATTTAAAATGGTTGATTTATAAACTAATTCTTTAATAATCCACTTGTTTCATTCGTCGATCCACAGGATGATTCTCTAAATCATATATCCCATTATATTCACTTGGCTGTTAATTATTTCAATTCAATTTATATATTTGATCCATTACTTTTTTACTCAAAGGCTGATCCATTGATTTACATATGGTTTACAATGCATTTTCTCCATGTTATGTGGTCGATCCAAATATTTTTTACTTCATAGAGTATATCTTCATATATAACAATTTATTTCTTGTAGTAAATCAAAAATAGTTGATTTACAACGTCATTGTTGATATATAAAATGTCACCTATCAAAATCATATCCACGCCCTTTGATTGATTCTCATGGTCAGTTATCAATTCATAAAATATCTTCTGTGTTGAGATAAAAGAAGAGTTTTTATATATATTTTTACACTAGAAATTGTTGAATATGGGGTTTCTAATGAACTGAAATTTATGTGTTTTTGCAACATGATCAATTATGATTATTATGATACCAGAAACTAATAATTAAATAAGAAATAAGAAGGTTTTAATTTGATTTTGATGGTGTTTTTGATAAGAATAAGATGAAAATGATTTAATATAGTTATTATGCTATATGTATGTCTCCAGTAGAATCATAAACCCTTGATTGTAAATTTATTATATATGCATATGCCTATGAGAAAGAGTCTATGCAATTATATTCAATAATATTTTAATATATATACATATCAAAATTATCTAAAACAATTATATGAAATTGAATTTAGATAGGAAAATGGAAGGTTAAGGGTGTAAGACTTTAAGAGTAAGTTTTTATACTTTTTTCTTCATCTAATTTCATTAATTCATCATATAAATAGAATTAAAATTTGAGAATCAGAATGAAATCATAAAAATCATGTGTCAAATCTAAATGATAAAACATATGTCTAATGATTTTAAAGAAGCAGGTTCCGTGTAGAATAAATTATTGAGTATTAATATGTCTTAAGAATAGTTGCAATCATCATGCACAAAATATCATGGTGAAATGAAAAAAAAACATTGAAAAATTCACAAAATTCTGACATATGTGTACGATTCCCCAAAAAGATAAATTCATATATTTTGGGTAAGATAATGTTGGAATGATTGTGAATATATATTCTTATTTAAATTATAATATTCAAGATTTTTTATGTTCAATTATTTTTGGATGGAAATTTATGATCTTTTGTATTTTGAATTATATAAATTATTGGTAGTTTATTATAGGGTATTTATAATATGAATTAGAAATCATAAAAATTTGTTTTACAAGGCATAAATTTTTTTTTATTGTATATAATTTAAATATTTTGAAAATTTAGTCTGTGGGATTCCCAAGAAACTTAAAATTAAAATATTCAGGATTATTAATGCTACATAATGCTATTACTTTTTATAACCTATAAAAATCAATATGAAAATAATGATAAAGATCAATTACATAATCACCCTCATTGAATAAGATAATAAAAGAATATGTTCTTTACAAATCTACATCACCCCAGAAGGTTAGGGGATATTGTATCTGTATGAGAATAACTGACATGTAGATTTGAAAGTGAAGATGATGTATTAATAGTCACTAGTTATTAGAATATGGAACAATGGAGTGTGTATAAATGCACCTAAAGTATATGGTGGTTCATTAACTGTGTTAATTTATAGGAATATGTAAAGGGATAATATAGGAAAACCAACACTATGAAAATGTGAACTCTCAACATGTTCTTGACTTATCTATTATTCCTAATAAATTTAGAAGCTTCACACTACTGGATGTTCTTATAAATATCCACCAACAAAGAATAATTTTTTTGTATCTCACCATCACCTAGGAATAATGTTTTCATTATTTTACCCCTATTAAGGGGTGTAAAAAAATTATATTAAGTTACTGACTGAAAAACTAATTATAAGTGGTATTTTATCATAGAATTAATTTGAATATTATTTACTTCCAATAATATTAAGTACTATTTACTCTAATTAAGAATTGAACCATGTAAAAATATCAGATTATATTTTTTAATATCTTTCATTAAGTTCTAAATGATAGTTTAGAGGCAACCAAGATTGATTTAAAATGGATCATAACAAATAAAAGAGGTAAAGAATAAAATGAATAAATTATTTCCAAATAAACTTACACCGATTCACTCTTCCCCTCTCATTATGAAATATACTCATGAGTGATATTAAAATTCGTATTAGAGAAGGTGAACCACCTATAGTATTCTCTATATATAATTTTTTCCCTTTTGAAGATTTTACATTTTTTCATAATATATAATAAAGGGTAGTTTGTTTTGAAAGATTACTTTATTTAATACATAAATTACATCTCTAATAAAACCATGATATTTATAAAATATAAATATTTTTCTAAATTGAATAATGATTCCCTATAATTACAAGAGGAATTATTTTTAGTTTATATTGGGAACTATTTATAATATATTAAATCTGGATGGAATGAATATGAATATGTACTCTTATCTATCACCAACAAAATAAAAGATTCTTAAACCTAATATTATTTTTCAAGTTGAAGAGATAATGATGTATCATTTCATTTTTGTATAAATTATCATAACTAAGATCTAATAATCCATGAGAGTGATCACATATCAAATTTTTATATTATTTTAATTAATAATACTTGATACATTTCATTCCAAAGAACATTACTTTGTTTTCTATAATTGTTTAATGTTATTAGAAATATATCTCTAATATATAAAAAGAATAAAAATATGGAAATAAATTAAAAAGAAAAGAAAAGATAATAAATAAACCTTCCAAAATAGTATAAAAAGAACCATTTTATTAATTGGAGAATATGGAATAATGATCCATATTTAAATTAAAGTTGTGAAATATTATATGAAAAAATAGTGAGATGACTAAATAATATGATGAAAATATCCGGTCATTTGATGTGAAAATTAGAAATAAAAATTATTCCAAAAATGAACTATTGGATGTTAAATACAAATTAATAATGAAACAAATTCACAATGCATCTACAACATAATAAATTTTGTGAGTAAGAATTTATACTTCATAATTAGTAGTGTGGATATATTATGTAAAATATTATAGAATATAAAAATATTCACAATATGAAAATTTGTGTTCATGATCTTATATTATAATTATATCAAAAAAAAAATATGTCAGAAAATAATATAGGTGTTAAATAATTATTCCAATGTACTAAATGAAATTTTATTAATTTTTTGATTTGATTTGAAGAATGTAATGATGATACTGGAAGCACAAATAAAACCATGTGTAATAGGAACATAATAGATTCCACTTGATGAGACCAAATTTCTTTATAATATATTAATAAATTATAACACATGATTCAGTAAATAACATTGTTGAATATTCTAGATATCTAGTGACAATACTAATGCATGACTAATAATTATAGCAAAAAAAGTAGTCACGTTTAATGGAATAATTATTTCAATATGAATAAATTATTTTAAAATCAAAGATTCCCAAAATAAATATGTTTAACATCTGAAGGATACAATTTTTATGATAGAAAAAGAAATTGACGACCTATGTGGAAATCATGACTATTTAGAAGTGATGATAAACACAGTTGGGAAAATACTCTTTACCTTTCAATTCACAGTGAATATAATAATCATACACCTTATTCGCACTATTTTTTCTATTGTATATAGTCTAATAGTGTAGTTAGCATAAGTTAGAGAATGTTTTTAGTGGAAAAAATGTGATTGATTAAATTCAATCCAAAATAGAATGAAAATTTATGAAGTCAATAATTGAGGTTGTTCCCTTAATTTCTATTTCAATAAAAATATAAATAAAGGTTCTTTATTGATTTATTTAAAGTTAATAATTTTTTATTTGGGAATCAGCATGAAAATCCCCAATTTCATGCATTCTCAACATGAAATATATATATATATATATATATATATTAATATAATAAATCCACAATACTAAAGAACATGAAAAAATTTCCCCTTACGGAGAGATATGTAGTGAATTACTGAAGAATGTTTCAGATTTATTCCATTTTGAAAATGTTATCATTCAACATATTTCATGAGATAATGCTATTTAATATGAATGACTTCTTATTATCTCAACCTTTTTTAAGAAATAATTCTTGTAATTTTTTACCAATGAAAAATATTTTAAAGCTAAATTAGAGTTCCAATGTCTTTTCTTCTAAAAAAATATTCCTTTTTTGAATGATTTTGATTCATATATATTGAAATAAATGTATAAATTTATGTTGATAAATTTTATAATGAATTTTAATCTCAATTTTTATTACCAATTACATCATCCAAAAAATTTGTTGAACACATTCTATAGAAGGTTATGATTGTCTACATTTATTTGGTGTGAAATTAAATTTTCAATTGATACTATAATTGTATAAATGAATCCCTCTGGTGTGTTACAATGATAATTTATCAAGTAAGATTTTAGTGGAATGGTTTATCAACATTTCTTAAGAGAAAATTGATATGAATACATTCAATGATGTTTAATTTAATATCAATAATTGGAAGATATACTGAAATGATATATTTATGAGAAAGAAGGATAATATAAATGGACCATATGATGATATATATATTAAAAATATCTTATAATAATTAAAATGGTGAAGATTGTTAATTTCACATTATGTGATGAATACCTCATTTTTGTTTTAACCAAATTAAATTTCTAATATATAAGATTGTTTTACAAATCAAACCTTGTTTTCATCACTGATCATTTCTAAAATAGAAAACAATTGAAACATTAAAGGTAGATGTTATGATTGTTAATTTTTATCACGCGTTCTAACAAACAATTATTCTCATGTAAGTAAGTGGAAGAATGTAAAAATAGAGATTGATCATAAATGGGCATATAATAAATGGATTTAATATGAAAAAAATCATCCTTAATTTATTTCCAATGAATTAAATGGTGGATATTTTTTACCAAATTTTTTCTGTAATGATTGTAAATGAATATTAAATATAAATAATAAAATATCATAATATATAGGGAAGTATAGTTGATGTGATGAATAATTTCATACATAATGGTTGAAGATCTGAAGTATATTGACATTCAATTTTAGGATAATAAGGTTTGGATAAAATATAATTATTTTTTCTTTAAGAATCATGTAATATCTTATATGAAAATTATATTTATTTTTGTTGAGTAATTATATAAACCTTGAATGAATAATGTGTTTTATGATTTATTACACCATATAAAATTCTAAAATGATAATTTTTTATCTCTTTATTGACAGTGAAGGGGATATATTAATTAATAAAATTAATAAGGTAGTTATTGTGAATTTGTAACATCCTGGTGTTTTTTAATTTATTTTTGAAATATTATTTTAATCATTTTGATATTTTGCATTTCACAAAACATTAAATAAAGCATTTATTACATGAAATAACATTGTTTGTCTTGCATTACACACAATAACAAGTAGATTTTGAACAAGAAAAACACTTAGATAATAATGTGGTGTATTCAAATCAATATTTGTCTTGTGTTAGACACAATATTGAGTTCCATTAATAGGTTGTGTTATATACAACACTAAGTGCTATAAAACCACTATAAACTATTACTGTTATTATAATAATATGATAATAGTTTACACATAGTTGTTGGAATGGATGTTAAGAATAATATTAACTAAATTATGAAAATAATATTAAAAAAATATTTATATAATAAATCATTTGGGTATCAATTTGATAGAATTTAAAGTAATAACTATTAGAAAACAAAGAAATTATTTTTCTAAAAAACTATTTTTCTATGTAAAAATTCCATTTTATCATTATAAATTTTAATAAATAATCATTTCTATTTTAAAAACAATTTTTTATATTATAAATTATTTTAAAATATTATTAACACTCATCTAGTGGATTTTATAGTAATATTTTAAAATGAAATCCAATTTTACTAGTAAGAAAATATATTCACCTAAAAGGTAATTTGAACTTATTTTAATGGAGAACCTATTGTGAATATAATTTTTTAAACTTTTATAATTTACATTATATAAAATAAACTTCTATTTGGAATTAGGAATATCAATATTTACTTTGGGTGAATTTTAGTTTATTTTATAAGAAGATAAAGTTATTTATGAATACTGTAAAGTGGTGAATTTGAATTGAAAAATTCATTTGAATCTAATTTATTTCTAAAGATAAATTATATTTTTTTTTGTTTTGATATATAATTAGATCAATAGTACATATATCAGTCCAATTTAGTTAATTGGATGCAATTTCACAATGAAAATGGTTATAATTTGTTTTTTAATTTTATACTTTTTCCCACAAAAGACCAAATTTCGAGGAAAGTCTATGAGATTATGATTAAATTAATTTCATACACATAGATTATTGAAATAGGGAAAATGGATTCCATATTATTAAAAATCATATTTTATATCTCCTATTATGGTAAACTTAGATTCATACAAAAACGATTTATTGAAGTAATTATAATTATTTAAAGCAATTACGGTAAAAGCCTACATACTTTTTCACGACCAGTCCTACTGAGCCCAGATGTGACTACCTAAAGCCTGCCTTCCATAGGCCATTTGTTAGTGACTATCAATTATAGGCATATCATGAATAGGGAAGGTATTTCCTCAGAGACCTGTAGGCATTCAAAAAGGGAAATAAAAGTAAAAAACCAACAAATGCGAGGTATAATCACGGGAGAAAGTACAAATACAAGTAAAACTGTAAACATAAAATAGTGGTCACAAATACTAGCACTTAAAACTGAAAAAAAGTAAACAACTGCTACATATTCCATGGAGGTCTAGCTAGAGGGTTGCAGCTATAAGTATGAATTCGTAGAAGATTATCTCGACTGCTCATGTAGCCCAAAGCTCCACCAAGTCCCAAACCACCGAAGTCTACCTCAGAGTGTCAGTAGTCCACACTAGACACACATGTATGGTTGGATCCCATACAATGTTGAGTATAAAAATACCCAAAATGGGACCCCGATACCCTTAAAGGTCTCTCAGTAAACCACAAAGGAAGACATCACAATAAATACCACAAAGGTAATATAACATAGTATGATCTAAATCATATAGCCCAAAGAAAAAGCGATAGAAAACTCTAATGGTATAAATTAATGATTAATGGGATACAGATGACTAGTTGTAAAGCTAGATAATCCTACCAAGAGTAACTCTACTACTGACCCTCATAGTTCAATATATGTTGACCTGTATTGGTCGGCAGATTCTGAACCATATTGGTTGTTGGAGTTGAACCGTATTGGTCATTGTTTCTGACCCGTATTGGTTGCTGGTGCTAACCTAGATTGGTTTCCGATGCTGAACCATATTGGTATCCAGTATATAAGTAGGTATTATTAGTCATAAAGCTAGATCATCCCACTCCGATGTCTCTAATGCTGACCCATATTGGTTGCTCTTCTTCTTCTTTTCACATCCACCCAATAGATTCCCTCAAAAAGGATGCATGATCTCTATAAGACTATGCTCCTCAATTCATAGGTCATATTTCAACTAGTAATAAGACATATTATAATCTATACTAGGGGGACAACCCACCATAGGGGTCACCACGTGACAGATGGTGCAATGATCGGACGCCCAGTCTGTTAGATGTGGGCACTATTGTAAACATTTCCGGGAGGGATTCAAGAATTATCGACCATAGTTCACATGTCAAACTCTATCAAAACTCACTTATAATATCTCCAATTCACCACCTTGTTTCAAGGATCCTTATTCCATAGACGACTCATAGATCAGACACCCGACCTATTAGTTACACCCCTATCTATGAAATTGAGATGATCGCACCTCGATCCAGTCCGTCTCGGTTGGGAACTTCAGAATATCCCCCAAAGAACGCTTCCCCAAATGGGTCCCCAATTCCACTGACTATGTGTCAAACGAACACCTGGTTCTTCAGTTATATGCATTTCATTATTCGGGGTCCAGTTGGGTCTGGGCCTGGTCCGAATCGGTCAGGTTGTCTAGACGCAATGGGTCCCATGGTCTTCTTGACACCACTTTGGTTAGGACCATTAATCATCATCCCAGCCCACTAGGTGGGGCTCGACCCACCCACGATGGCCCTTTGTTCCGTGGGTGCAGCCCGTTTGGTCGGCCCGCGTCTGGCCTGGTCTGCATGAAGGCGAACCACGTCTTCTAGCTAGCCCCGTAGATGTAGGTCTATTTCATCAGGACAACATCATCCAGGTGGCTGACCGGTCCCATCTGACATAGTGCTGCACTACACCGTGCCTCCCCCTCCTTGCATGGTTGCTTCTGGTGATAGCGGCCGTAGGTGTCGCCCATCTCCGGTGCAGCCGATTCTGGCTAGCTGCCTCTGGACACTGTGTAACGCGATAGTGTGCCACCTATCTTCAACCTGAGACTGGTTATCATGGGCCTCCTTCAACCACCGTCATTCACCGTCGGCATGGCACACTGACGATTCTTCTACATGCCACCAAACGGGCTCCGGTAGTCCGTTCATGTTGCTTTCTTTCCCTACGGCTCTTCCAGGAATGCCACCTTCTTAGTGGGACCTTCTATTTCACATTTCTATTGAGTTTGAAATTGTTCTTCAAAGTTCACATAATGAACAAAGTGGTGGAGGGTCTGAGCCTTATTGGATTACCCTGCGCCCACCGTATTACATGATAACAATAACAGGATAATTTAATTCATCAAAGACAACTTCAAAATAAACCCCCATCCTAAAATATTGTTGGTGATCACTGCAGATGGTAATACTTCCACATTCAAGGGTATGCGGCAGGAGGAGTATCTTATTTGAATAGAGTCGTCGGTATTCGTCAATCCTAAATCATTGCTTCCCAAGATTCCATCCTCTGTTAGTAGAATGGGTCTTGGTAGTTTTTTGGAGTTTACTCACTTTGTGAAGTAATGTCAAAACTCATCTATGAGTATTATATATAAAGGAGGGGAAAAGGACGAGTAACATAGGAAAAAATTTATTGAGTTTCATTAAATATGTAATTACTGAACCTCATTTAATTCACAATGGCACGAATTTTCAATTTATTATTCATGCCACTTAATATATGACATTTCATCAGTCCCACAAATGCTACTCTTCTTTTGGAGAAAATAATGCTAAAATAACATTAAAATTGTATTTTTATTTATTTTTAAATGTCAAAAAACTATCATTTCTCTGGACTAACAGTGGTCAAATGGAATCTTCTATTAAGTGATTCTGAGGGCTGTAGATTCAACGGTGCTCTCGGATATCAATTCTGAGCACCAGTTCAAAAGATAGAAAACACCACCCCTCTTTTACTGAACGTACCATAAGGAATGTTCAGAAAATTTATTCCAAGACCATCAGGGCACTGAATCACGCACCGTCAAATTTCACAACCTCAAAAAATCTTAAATTATTAAATCAAATTACCTGGACATTTCTAGGCCTCTAAAATCTCCCCTCAATGGGTCTTTAAATCCTTGAAATCCAAACAAGGATACATAAACAAATATGGGTATCAGGCACACATATGAGCCTCTCACTCCCATATTCTCTCCTCGAGATTCCCATGATTACACATAACTTGCACCAGACCAATCGACTGATCATGAAGGATTTAATCCTGTTGATCCCATATCTCCACTCAACACTCAATAAAAGTCACCTTGTCATCAATATCCAACTCTCCATGGTCGATTACGTGAGATGGGTAATGCACATATCTCTTCAGCTAGGATACATGGAAGACATCGTGCACCCTCTCCAACAACGGTCATGGTACCAAGTAGTATGCCACCTCGACAATCCTCTGAAGTATCATGAATGGTTTGATAAAACTCGGTGAGTGTTTTCATAATCGGCCAAATCTTCATAGTCCCTATCGATCGGAGACTCACAAGAATATGTGGCCCCCCTCCATGAACTATAGTCATCTCTATATCCTATCAGCATAGTACTTATATGATCTCTTTGCAATCTTCATCCACTCTGGGATAAACTGAACCTTCTCAGTGGCATCATACACCATCTATGGGTGCACTAGTGATGTCACTCCTATAGCTATCCATCACAAGGGTTATCTGTATATTGTCTCATACAACGCCTCAAACGGGGCCATACCTATTATGGATTTATAGCTGTTGATGTACATGAACTCTACCATGGGTAGTTGGTCCTCCCAACTACGACCAAAATCTAGGACACCAGCATGAAGCATGTCCTCCTTGATATGGATGGTCCTCTTAGTCTTACCATCTATATGCAAGTGAAAAGCAATGCTTAAGTGAAGTTCAGTCATGAAAGCCTCCTACAGTCATTTCCACAATTGGAATGTGAAGCATATGTAACGGTATGAGACTATCGTTGGAGGCACCCTGTGATGTTACATGATCTCTTGAACAGAGAGACGTCCCATGATCTTTAGCGAACTCTTATATTTGGATATCAAGGAAGTGGGACAACTTGATGATTCAGTTAACAATCACCCAAATGGTATCATGCCCTCTGGATGTACGTGGTGACCACATCACGAAGTCCATTGATATCTATTTCCACTTCCAATATCATAAATCCAAGGGATGGGTCAATCCTGGTGGTACCTAGGGCTCCGCCTTGACCTGATAGAAACTAAGGTATTTGGAAACAAACTACACCATATATTTCATCATCCCTGGACACAGGTTCTAAAGCCTAATGTCCTAATACATCTTCATAATGCATAGATTTACTACTAAGGGGGAATTATGGAACTTCATTAGAAACTAATCTCATATATACACTGGTACAATTGTATGTCCCCTGAAAATGATAGCATGCTCCCCACCTTCAAAATATCAATCAGGTGCATGGCCTGAGGATATTTGAGCATGTGTAGTCTTGTGGCAGTTTTCTCCGAGTTTCACATCCCTACCTTGCTGAAGGAGATGAGGGGAAAATACCATCAAATGGATGTATAATGTCTTTACACTATCCACATAGGATATCTAAAGTGATTCTAACTATGCTAAAGCATCATTTAGTAGCTGCGAACTTGATCTCTGGCAAAGTGAATCTGACACTACATTCCCCTACCCAAAAGTATAGTCTGACCAATATCCATGGTCATGGAGGAACTCATGCCAATGTCATTTTCATAGATTCAGATCTTTCTATGTGATGATAATCTTGGGACTCTTATTGTGTAAGTAATGAATGAACCGCTCACCCATCAAGTAGTGTCACCACATCATAAGAGCAAAGACTGCTAATTCCAACAATATGATGTGAGTCACATAATTATGTTCATGAGGCCTAAAATATTTTTATCCAAAATAAATCATTGAATTATTCTACATCATGATGCAACCGAGTCTGTTCTCTGATGCTTCATAGTAAACCACATAGTGAGTTCCCTCCTCCAAAAACCTCATGATGGGAGCACTGGTCATACTCATCCTCAAATATTGAAAGCTCTGCTAGCATGTATCTGACTATGGTAAGGGATTACCTTTATTCGGCAAGGTAATCATAGGTGATGCTACTCTAGAGAAATCAGGTATAATCCTCTGATAGTAGCTTGCAAATCCAAGGATGCTTCGCAACTCAGTAACACTCCTAGGTGGCTCCTGTTTGAGTAATGCCTCGATATTCACTAGATCCACTACAATGACATTCTATGAAATGATGTGTCCCAGTATGTGGATCATCCATATCCATAAGTCAGACGTATAGAGCTACCCATATAACGGGTACTCCCTGAGTGTGTCATGAATTATCCTCAAGTGTACAATATTCTTTTCCTCGAACGTTGAGTATACCAAGATGTCATCAATTATGAGCAACACAAAGTGATCGAGTAAAGGCTGATAGATCATATTCATGAGCCCCATGAACACTACTGGAGTGTTGGTCTTTCCAAAAGGCATATTGAATAACTCATAATGGCCATACTGATATGTGAAGGCTATCTTCGGTACATCCCCATCTCATACCTTGAGCTAATGAAAGATTGATCTGGGGTAAATCTAAGATAAAAACATCGTTCATTTCAACTGATCCAACAGATCATCAATCCTTCGTAAAGGATACTTGTTCTTCACATCATCTGGTTGAGGTGCCAAAAGTCCATGCATAGTCTAAAGATTTTGTCTGCCTTCTTGGAAAACAATACAAGGGATTCCCTTTGTGAAAAAATGGGACATATGAATCCATTCCACTATAAGTCCTCCAACTATACCCTTAGCTCGCGGAGCTCCATATGGGCCATCTGATATGATGGTGTACATATCGGTGTTGTTCCTAGGTACCAGTTTGGGTTGACGTTTACCCATTTGTGGGGAGGTAGTCCAGAGACATCATCTAGAAAGACATACTCATACTCATCCACCACCACTGAGAACTGTGGACTCACCTTATTTACAATGTCGAATGTAATCCAAGATATATAATATGTAATCGGTTTCACCCTACTGAGCACAATTCCTTCTTGTGCTGCTCTATTTTCATTCTAACCAAAAATAGAAAACTGGCCTCCACTAATAAGCGTATGTTTCACTATACGTCTCTCGTAGTCAATATGTGCATGAACTGATGGTAGCCAATCCATGCCTATAATGATGTAATAGTTCATCAATGCTGCTACTAGAATATCCCATTTGAAACACTCTTCTCTGAGAGTAAGATCACAGTGTCAGTACCACTGTCTGACCACTGAATCTCCTCCCATAGTAGTATCCAAACTCAAAGGATGAGATAAAATCTCAATTGGAATCTCAGACACCCAAAATAATCCTCGGTAAGGAAATAATGAATTACACCTATGTCAATAAGAACGTCTAAAAATGTATAGAAGATAAAGATCATACCTCGTATCATATCAGGGACATCATGATTGTGAGACTCTACTGCATGTATCTAGGGTTTTCCCAGTGCACATATTCCTTGAGCTCATGGTGGACCTCCTATGGGTGTTGTTGGTAGTGCCTGGTTACCCCAACCACCTCCTATTGAATGTCCTTCTCCCCTACCTCATATGTTGCATGACTGACACTTTATCTCATGTCTCGGGTACTACCTCGGTGGCCCCCTAACCATCTATCGATCATCCATGTTGGGAGTTAGATAGTCATGAGCCTTGTGACCTTATCCCTATTGAAAAAAATGTACATACCTTGCTAGTGGATCCCTCGTCCAATCAAGCCTCTCACCTCTAACCCTGCATCCCAGTGTCTCCATCCGGATGTTCTATCCTAAATAGGATTCTGCTTCATCTATCTACATCCAGCTGCAGATGACTCTACTACCTATGGTTCAGTAGGGGCTCTCACTGCAGGTTCCAGATTGTCCAGGAAGCTCTCCATTAGCAAGGATCACACTAGAAATTCAACTTGTTTCTGGTTGCTGATAGAAACTATCGTTGCACTGATCTCTCATCGGAGCCCATGTTCAATAGTTTTGGCCCTGAACTAATGGTCCCATACCATTTCAGTAGATTATGAATACAATTTAGAATATATTACCGAGTACTGAGCCATATTCCTGATGCCCAGTTGCAGAAGTAGCAGCTCCATAATACACACAGAGCATAGTGTGGCTAGCACGAACTCTACCCTAAAAAGGTTCTCATTGTCCTGCAAGGTGAGGGTCGGCTCCTCGTGCACCTGGTTTGTTGTGCACGACCATTATCCTAGGGATCCCTGAAGAAGGCCAGTGGTCAGGATTTCCATCTACATAGTGGGTGTCTTTATAAATAAAATGTCCCAGAAACCCACCTAAATATACTCCTCTAGTGCTTCTGGGTCCGTCTCCCCTCCAAAATCGGAGGCCTCCATCTCTGGAACTCATTCAATGTGTTTAGCCAGCGTGCATGATCCACTGGTAGAATTTCTGCTCAACGGGTGGTGGTGCTACTGGTACACCACTCAAAGGTGTTATCATTGTGAGTGGTCCCTATACCAACACCTCGTCATTCTATTGTCCAATATAGCAATCTCTAATCAGAATTTTGACTGGATTTCATCATGGATTCATCCTGTAAGAAATTAATGTTCCAAAGTCAATATGTTATCCTTGGTTAGATGACTCAATAATGTTCAAGAAAACTATTCAAAACACTAGAAACTAGTGTCTTCATGTACCATGTTGGAAAACAGAATTCGGGGTCAATATGTATGGATAATTCGACTACCACACCAACACTAGAATCCCAGTACTGAAAATCAAATTTATGACTCTTAAACCATTTCCTCATTAAAAGTAGACTCGAAGGTCGTCTGGTAGAGCCACCCTCACTTTGATACTTATTTGTCATGACCCATCCCTCATGGACCATATTTGACTACATGAGTCCCGTCATCCATATGCCATGGGTTGGCGATTAGCAGCAGAAGGATTTCCCCAAACATGGATTTAATTGACTTAGGGATCATTACACACTCAAAAAAAAGAAACTGATGTAAAAAAACCAACAATAGTATTGTATAACAATGAGTGTAATGTATAACCACAAGTACAACTATAAAATGAAAACTATGTCACATAATATATTTCCTAGATACTAAAAATATAGTGGGATGTTTCCACATCTGCCCTGGAGCTCTACATGGAGCGTAACAATGGTAGGTCTGATGTCGAAGAAGAGGTTCTGGACTTCCCCCGTTTCACCCAGCACCACCAAGTCCCAATCCTCCAAACTCTACCTCGGAGCATTAGTAGTCTGCACCAAATAGAGACGTGCAGGCGAAGCCAGTGTAGGGGTGAGTATAACAATACCTAGTAGGGGACCCCAAGTCCCCTCGATGGTCTCTCAGTAATACTCAAAGGAAAACATCATAAGAAATTTCACAAAGGTAATATCACAAGAATGACCAAAATCTTGTAGCACAAAGAAAAATAGGCAGCTCACTCTAATAGTATAATTTCAATGTTACTATGATAGGGATGACTGGTCATAAAGCCCGATCATCTAATTCGAAGTTACTCTTCTGCTGACCCACATATTACACTATATGTTGACCTGTAATTTTTTCTATATGATGACCTGCATTGGTTTCTAGTGATAACCCATATTAGTTGCTGGTGCTGACATGTATTGGTTGATGATGCTGACCCGTAATGGTCACTGGTGCTGACCTGTTTTAGTCACTGGTACAGAGGTAGGGATTATTACTCATACAACTAGATCATCACATTCTACAGTTTTTGATACTGACCTGTATTTGTCACTCTTCTTCTTTAATTCACATCCAACCACTGGATTCCCACACGAAGCACCCTTGATATCCGGAATACTCTTCTCCTCAAGCCATAGGTCATATTTCAACTATTATGAATACTACACAAAATTATACCGTAGGGTCCACCTACCAAAGGGGTCGCAACATGAGAGAAGGTGCATTGATCAGACACTCGTTCGATGAGATTTGGTAACTTTTATAGAAAGGTCCCTATTGGATTCAAGTCGGATCTACCATATTTCAATCATAAAACTCTATAAAAACAAACATGGAGTATCTCCAAATTATTACATTGTCTAATTAATCCTTATTCCAGAAAAGATGTGTGACTAGACACATGGTCTATTTGTTACACGTCTTTCCGTGAAACAAGGTTGATCAGACCTCGGTCTGGCCTAGATCGGTCAGGACCGCTTGAATATTCCAATGGGACCGCTTCCCAAAAGGGGTCCCAAAACCAGTGATGGTGTGTAAAACATACAACTGGTTCATTGTTTTCGAGCATTTCTTTATTCGGGGGCCTATTGGGTATGGGCCAGGTCCTACTCCGTGATGTCGACCCAACCCAATGGGTTACGGGGTCTTCTTGTCCCAACTTGGGTCTGACCCATTAAGGGTCGGTCCAGTTCAATGGGTTTGTCCCATCGGGGTAAGTATGTTAGTTTGCGGGATGAGTCGTTGTTGTCCTAGACCACTGCAGTGGGGTTCGATATGCCCGCTCTAGCCTACTGGCATGCGGGTCTGGCCAGTTCGGTCGGCCTACATCTGTGAGCTAGCCTCGAGAATGCGTGTCGTTTTGTCTAGCTGGGGTTGGCCAAGTGGTCGACCGGTCCCGATTGATGTGGCATGGCACGACGTCATGTCCCCCCCTCTTGTCGTGGTCTTCTGGTCACGACTTCTTCCACCGAGGGTTGCTACAGGCACCTCCCATCTCCCACACATCCTGGTCAGGTAGGTCTCCTCTGCCTACGGCAGCACTCGTTTTCACACTCCCTCACCACTTCCAGTGACTAGTTTTCGCGAGCCTCCTCCAGTCAGCATCGGCATGGCATGCCAGCATTTCTTCAGCGAACCACTAGATGTGTTCTGTTGGTCTATTCATGGTTCCATATGCACCTATGTCTTTTTCAAGATAACGCTGTTATAATGTGTCATGTTATTTCACATTTCCGTCAAGTTGGAAATTGTCCACAAAAAATCACTACAAGAATGAAGCAATGAAGGGTCTGGGCCTTGTTCGTTTGGACCATTCCCTCCATGTTACATGATAACATGCGTGAAATGATTTAATTCCTCAATGACCACATCATAATAAAACCCCTACATCAAACATTGTTGGTGACCGCTGTAGATGATAGTACGTCCACATTTGAGGGTATGTGGCAGGAGGAGCGTCCTCTTTGGATGGAGTCATCGGTGTTCTTCAATCCCGGAACGTTGTCTACTGATATTTCATCCTCCGTCGGTGGATGGCGTCCCAATACTTTTCCATAGATTCCTCGCTTCGTGAATCCGTGTCAAAACTCATCCCTGAGCCTCAAATATATTTCAGGCGGAAAGGGTGAGTAAAGCATGAAATAATTTAATGAGGTTCATAAAATGAGTAATTAATGAACCTCATTTAATTCACTAATGGTGTATTTATGAAATTGATGAGTCAATCTAATTAATGGCATAACTTGTTGTTGGTCCTGCCAATGTCCCCCATCTATTGGAGAAAAGAATGATCAGATGACAATAAAATGGTTCTTTTTATTCTATAAAAATTCCAAAAACTATCTTTTTTTCTCAAGAAACTATGGTTGAAGTGAATCATCCATTATGTGAATCCAGGTGCTATGAATTTAACAGTGCTCTTAGATTTTAATTCTAAGCACTTGTTCAAAAGAGAGAAAACGCCTCCCTTGCATTTACTGAACATACCATTAAAAAGTTAGGAAATTAATTATGAGCACATAATGCAATAGAATCATGCACCGTTAAATTTAACAGGCTTGTAAAAATCCCAAATAATAAAAAAAATCCATAAATTTTTTTGGGTGTTTTCATACTTAGTGATAAATCATTTACTTTATGGGAAAAATTATGCAAAAACATGTAAAAAAATATATAGATTGTACATATTTTCACAATATAAACAATTTTATATTAAAAATACTATTATTAGTGGCACATTATGTTAGAGAGAACTCTTAATTGTCTATACATTTTTATAGTTACAATAATGTCACTTCCATTCCACTATAAAAAAGGAAATTCATCCCCATCACATAATCACACCTCTAAAGGCCTTCGGTTTACAAAATACATTAAAAATATCCTCACAAAATCTATCTCACCATCCTAATGGTATCATATTAGTTATAAATCTAATCATGGAATACATATCGTTCGAACCAAAAGGAGTCACCCAACGAAGAGGTATCATCCTTTGACAATCACTTTTGGTTTATTTATTTCTCCACCACATTAATTATTATTATTTATTTATTATATAAATACATTTATATATTTAATATATTGATATGATTTTATGTTATGGTTAAAACCTACACTCATATACACTTCCATTATATTGACTACCCATTCATCTTTCATGTGTACTGCAGACTACTGACTCGCGAGTTGAAGTAATTCGTTCTTCCATTACCTGATATCATCGTTCGGAAAAATGATTTTAATGATGTATTTATTTTTTATATAATATATTTATGTTATATTTATACTAATATAATTATTATATAACACATACAATTTCAATTTTCTTTTGTTTGGGAATACGATAACATTGTTTGTGGATGTGCGGCCAATTACCACCTCAAAATCATATAATTCACTCACCCTATTTTAAGAATGTGTTAAGAACTTGTTTAATAAAAAAAATTATATATGAAATATTAATTATACTATTATTATAATATATATTAATATATATATATATATATATGTAATATTGAATTTTCTTTTTTTAATATGATATGAAAATTAAAACATCATTCATGTGTGTGTACAACATTCCGTCGGCATTAATGGTGTATTTCCTATTATATGTATATAATTTATATATCATTATAAATATATAAAAAATGAATTTATATTATATTTATATCAATTTTTACAAAAATTATATGATAAATTCATAGAAAAATTAGTTAACGGGTATTCAAAAGGAATGATAAAATATTATATTGTATTATAAAAATGAATATGTTTCTATAATACTTGTACCATAAACATATATTTATTATAATGGTGTTTTGAATGATTAATACAAGAGTTAATAAATAAGGTAATGATATTTATAGTTATACATTTATTTCATCGAGACATATTCCATATTCACCACACATATATTTTTTATGGTATATATAAATATCATGAATTTATTATATGATTATCATGATAACATTATGTATATATATATATACATACATTTTATTATATCTGTTTAATGGGATTTATATTTGAAATATTACCAAATTAGTGAGGTATTATTGTATTAATTTACATTCATTGAGACACATGTCATGTTATGCACCAAAATTAATTTACTAGTAGAATATAATAACCTTTGAATTTATAAATCATAATCCTCATTATTTTCATTATATTCTATGATTCATGTAATTTTATTCTATCATGGGGACTTTTATTCAAATATGCCAATGGGGTTAGATTCTATCCCCAAAATCTCATTGTTTAATGGAATTTTTTATGATTTTTCTTCCATTGATGAAATAATATAAACCTTATATCTTGAACTATAATTAATTTTATTATCTTATAGTAATAAATAATACCCTTATTCTTATGAATCCATTTTATTTACCCTTATTGTGCAACTAAAATCATCATTTCTTATGTTTCCTTTTCTGAGGTTATGAAAAATAGTTTTAATTAGGAGTACACAAAACAGAAGTTCTTTGTGGGAAATATTTAATATCTTTCACCACGTATGAATATTTTGATCCATGTCTCCCAAGAAAATAAACTATTATAATCCTCCTACATGTTGATTTGTAATGTGAATAATAATCATCTTAAATGATGTCGAATACATATATATTATTCCTGGGTATTTATAGTTGTTATAAAGGGAATTGTTTTTAACCATTGAAAACAAGGGTGAGAATATTTAAGTGAGGCCCCAATGTTCTAATTATATAACAAGGTTTGTCTCAAAGAATATTTCTAATGACGGGTTATGGTTTTTGGAATATGTCTATGGATTTTTCTAAATGATATAGTGAGTGGTCCAAATGAAATAAATCATTTTTTGTATACTACATGTGGATGTAGCTATAGAATAGATGTACATAGGGGTAATAACTAAGAAAATATTGTATTAAGATTATCTCTATCAAGAACTGGTGCACAACAATGGTCCTTAATGCATTCCTAGTTTGACACTAATGTGTTATACGTTTTGGGAAATCAGAAAATCATTTGTAATAATCTTTAAGGTTTCTAAAAGTGGATTTCATTAAATTAAAATGGATAAACAAACTTTTTAAATGATTTAATAATTAGGATTCATGATTTATACATACTAAAATTTATTTTTCATAATTATAATGCTTTATTCCAAAATAATTTTTGATCACATTGTATTTTAGAGTATAAATAAATAGAGGGAATTATAAGGACCAATCTTAACAAAGAATGTGATGGAAAATTTTGTAATGAGTTTTCAAATGGGATACCTACTGAATTAAATATTGATGGTATTTTTTCTCATTAGTTTTCATGAAATATGATTAAAAATGTGCACCAAAACCAACTCTTGGGCTCACTAAATAACATAAGGAATAAGTTTGGTAAGTGTCTGGGTAATGGATACAGTCGAGGAAATAATATTTAGTTTTCTTTTGTGTGGAGAGTGTGGAATGAAGAACTGAAGTAAATATCTTAGAGGAATAAGAATATGTTTTGACTATGTAAAATGATATAAAGATATTATCTTTAAAGGTGAGATGAAATTTATGGTTAATGAAATGTATGAGAATAATGGCCCCCCTAATAAGTCATTTACTGTTTAATTATTTAAATGTGTAATTAATGGGAATAGTGAATATTGATATCCAAATAGAAAATATAATGAAGAGAATCAGAAAGTGGATATGAGAAATGGTTATGTTTCCGATGATAATGACACTACATCTGAAATGTGAAAATAACGTGGTATAAATAAATAGGATGATGTAGACTTGTTAGTGGATTAATGAATATGTTAATTAACCGATGTTTTTATTTATAAGGACTGTTTAATTATGTGTTTTGAAGTATTAATGGTTTTTTGACATTATATTTTTCTATAAAGAGTTAAAAAAAATTATGGTAAATGGTTATAAGAGACAAGAAAATTTATTTAATTGAAATTTTATATTCGTTGGAAAAAAATCATTAATGGAAATATATCCATTAAAATTTTCATCATGTTGATATAAAAATGTTTTGTTAAAAATATGTTGTATATGAACAACTAAATTGAATCAAAATAATTAACTTAGAACAGAATTATGATATGTTGAGATTTTATTTATGCTATCATGTATGGAGAATTAAACATTTTTTTATGTAATATAGAAAATATAATTTATAATATGTAAAAATTCATGTTCAAAATAAGAATTAATGGCCATTTAGGTTATTTCTATGTTTTAAGAGAATATTCAATGATGATATTCACATGTTTAGTATATGATTATAAATATATTCTTTATGATTTTTTTGGTAAAATGTTATCTCAATGTGGGAAAATAAAATGATACCTTAATTATACTTTTTTTGGATTTTCATCATTTCTATGGTTTAAATGGTTAACCATTTATGGAAATTTCAGCTAAACATCAGATGTGGTTTTAGATATTAATGTATTATCTCGCCATATAATGATTTATGAATATTCTATAATCTTTGGTAACTATTTATTGTGATTTTTTATAAAAAATATGAAATGATGTCTCATGTATAATGGATATTTTTATCCATTAGAACTTTCAGCATACCAAATTCATGATCATTTTATAGACAAAGCGATGATGGGTAACATTTGTTATTGAAAACTCCATTGTAGATAATTTCATATAACATATAATGAAATCACAATAAGTATATCTACTTGTAATAGTTCTTCAAATTATTAAATTAATCATGAAATAAAATGTTGTCATATTATCATCATTTTGATGTTTTCAATTCCCCGTTCAAGACTCTTTGATTTATGTATTTGTGATCATTAAAATTTTATTGAAGATGATCTATATAACTCTCCATAATAATTTTATAGTTATATTTATCTTCCATATCCATGTTTCTACATCCCACCTATATTATTCTATATAGAAACCTCGTGATGAGTTACATTGGTAACTGTTATGTTCCTAATTATCTTTTTAAGGAATTATTATTATAAATATTTATGATTTCTATTTCTTTTAAAAGATCATTCAAGTATTAAACCATAGTTCACACATAATAATTTAAAATGAGAAATTCCTTTAAAGGGGGTATAATATAATGCCCCTAGATTTTCTAAAATATTCTTTTTAAAATTGTTATAATCATTTCAATATATTTCATTTCACACACCAATAAATATAGCTTTTGGTTTAAGAATTAACTCACTTTTTATTATATTATATGAAATAATATGTGACCTAAACTGTCATTAAAGTCGGAAAAAGATTAAAATTTATATTCCTACTAACTACTGTATATGTGGAAAGTAGGGTCGAACCCACAGGGAAGGTAAATTTGGCCACTGATAAACTAAAAAAAACCTGGAAAACTCCACTGTTGTCAGCAGCAAAGTGATTTTTTCTATGTTTCAATTTTTATATTTGTATATCCATTAATTTTTTTATGATTTTTTGTACTGTAAATTGAAACCATACTTCTATTGTAAAATAGTTTTATCTATACAAAAACAAAGTATAGCTGAAGAAAGATGCACAAAGAAAATAAGATGCTGAAAAAAGACACAAGAGATGAGCGCTCAAGGATTGCTCTAGTCCACTGGTTGAAATCATTTTTCCTATTCATGTAAATGTACTTCTTCGTACCACTGAATAAAGGTGACTTAACTCCGTTGCCAGGAGTTAAGTCGCAGAAATTGTACACATTGAGTTCGCCACTCCAAAGAAGTACAACTTCATAAAAATGATTTAAAAAGTCAACAGTACACACTCACCATGGGTACTGAAGTTTTCAATTTGAGTTTTATGTTTTTAGAAAGAGGTTCTACAATCAAACTCGTCGAAAGATTGTAGGTGCATTAAATCCAGTCTCGTGGTGCAAAACAGATGAATGTATTTAGAAACCAGTAGAGCTAGAACTCTCCACGAACTAGAAGACTTAGTTAACTAAATAGTTCATTACCACAACAGTAAACAGAAACATTACAGAAATAGAGTACAAATGTTTAGATCGTGAGGGAGAAGAAACTCCCTAAGAATGCTCTGCTCCTGTGTTTCTGGACTGCACTGCTTAGCATCGTCCCTACTCCTCTCAATCGTCTCTCCAGGAAAGTGTATGAAAGCCTCCGTCAATGAATATCCCTCCAAGAATGTCGCTTGCTCTGCTTAGGTAACTTCTGTCATCCACTGCATGTCACCGCCACAACTTCCTCCGACTTCCAGAGTTCTTCACCAACGCACTGCACACGTGTGCATTACCCACGACAGGCACGCCCAGAAAATTTTTCCCTTTTAACTAGCTCCCGATGAGTCAGTTGGATGAACCTGGAAATGATTAAGTCCATTGAATGAACCTGCAAATAAAATAGAATATATAAATAAATAGAAAAGATGCAATGAAAAATACTAATTTTTAAAGTAAATTGTTATATTACTCGTGACAAATTATTCTTAGTTAATTGATAATTATTTTCTTTTAAATTATTTATACAACTATTATCTGTGATAAAACATAAGTTATTAAAGAGCGATTAGTTTAATTATGTTAATAAAATAATTACTAATTTATTTATTTTAACACTTAAACTATGTTATTAAAAATTAAGATCATAAATAAGTAAGTTAATTATTTAAATTTAATTAATAATTTAATTATTACAATAAAAGAAACTTAATCATTAGATTAATTAATTAATTACTTTATTTTAATAAAGTAATTAAATTTATTGCTTAAATTTCAAGTATTTTTATATTATTAAGTATAATTCAAAGGTTATTTATAATTATAGTTAAATCTAAATTTATACTATTAATAGAAATTAATTAATTATCCAAACGTATTATTAATTTAGTTTTATAATTTATCTATTTAATATTATATTAATTTTAATAATTATTTTTTATTAATTTAACTTTGTTAAAGTTTCTTTAACTTTTATGTAAAGATTGGTTACTTTAACTTTAACTTTTGTTTTTTTTTCTTCTTTTAATTTTACATTATTTTTTCTTTTCATTTTATTATAATTTTATTACTTTTATTACTTTTTTATTTTTTTGTGTTCCCTCTTCCTCCTCCCCAAATCGGCGCACAGGGTAGGGGAGGGTTTTGAGCTGATTCTCCAAACAGAGTAGCTCATGGCAGTAGCGATGGCTCACCCAGCAACGGCTAGCGGTGGCCAGCAGCGGCCCAGCTCCTTGCAACAATTCTGTTGCGGCGCGACAACCCTCATCTGCTCTGGTGCGATAACCTTTAACAACAGCGAGCTCTCATAACCGCGTCTTGGAGTCTCGTTAGGCCACCTCCCGCAGCGGCTGCGGGTTCAGACTCCCTCAGCTTCAGGCGATTCACAGTGGCGCGACATCCTCCTGCTCACATCCGAAAGCGGCGCACTTCTTTCCCTCAGCTGGCGGACCAGATGGCCCTGTTTCTCAACGGTGGATCGCCTCTACAGCACGACGAGATGGTCTTCATCAGTGCACGTGTAGTGGCGGCTTCAGCTCCTCCGTACCATCGGCATCCAGCAACCGCAGAAAGCAGGTCGACAATCCTTCAGCATCGAAGCACGAAAGCCCTCCACAGCCTCAATGTCTCAGTTCCAGCAGTAGCTGTTGCAACGACACACAACAAAAACACGTTATCCCGACTCCTCCAGGTGGTGGAGGACTGAAATCCTCCTTTATCGGTAGAAAGCCGTTTCTCGTGGAGATGGGGTGTAGTGCAGGGGAAGAGAAGCGTGAAAGAAGAGGCAAAAGTGAGGATAACAGTGAAGGAAAAAAACTATCGGTAGCATGGGATGACACCGATGCGAGGATAAGAGGGCTATTGGTGAGGAAAAGAGTAACGGGTATGAAGAGTGGTAACGGTGAGGTTAAAAACTGGGTATGGTGAGGTAAGGTTATCAGTAGCTAATATTGGTGTGGGAGCTGCCGATATAGGGAAAGAGAATAGTGAGAAAAAGGGTATGCGTGTGAACAAAATAGTGATGAGAAAATAGCGGGTCAATGATATGCAGTAGTAACAGTAGCGGTGAGGAAAATTAGCGGCTGTCACATGTACTAAAAAAACAAAATCTCATGGTTACACTACAGAAAGGGATCACCGTTAAAAAATAAAAGAATCCTACCGTTACATGATAAAAATAAAATCTCACCCGTACTGCAAAGAGTCACCATTACAAATAATAGAAATAGTTACCGCTACGGTGGAATAAAGAGGAGCAGGCGCACGGGTCACCAATAGAATAAAAAAGATAGTCACCGGTAGACAAAAAGAAGCTACCAATAAAAATAATGTTAGTAGTATAATTTTCTAATGGTGAAACATTAAAAATTAAAACATAATTTATTTTTTAAAATAAGGATTGGAAAAAATTAATTAAAAAGAAACCTAAACATCAATAATTTAAAGCATAATTTTAATTAAACATTCAACTCATTAAAATAATTAATTAGTAACACCAAAATTATAATATGAATAAATTTTTAAACTAACTTAATAAAATTCTTAAAATTTAAAATAACTAAATAAATTTATTAAAAAGTAGCAGTAGATAACAAAATCGGTCCCCTAAATAATTCACTGCAAGCTCTTAAATTACCTCACCGGTAGACTAGGACAATTATTAAAAACTAAAAATTAATCTGCATACATAAAATAATATAATTAATCCTTAATAACTCTTAATTAATTAATTAATTAACTAATTGAACACATAAATTTAAGAAGCGAAATATTAAATTAAATTAAAAACATGAATTATTTACTTAAATGACTAGCAGGTGATTAAACACATAAAATAATAAAATTAACCTATTCTAATGTAACTTAATTGAAATATTAATTAATAAAAATGAATTCTAAATTAATTAAATAGGATTATGTTAATTAAAAAATTGTTTAAATAGATATTAACTATTATAAAGTTAAGCATATTTAAAATAAACCGTACTAAAAACTCACCGATAGAATTTAAGGGCTACCGTTAGGAAAAAAAAGTAATTGTGACAAAGGTCACCGATACAATTGTAACAATGAGGTGCAAAGGTCACCATTAAGGTAATTGGGTAATGGTGACAAAGGTCACCATTAGCGCAAAATTGGTAGCGGTAACCTGACTAATGATAACCTGGTTACCGGTAGCGAGCAATTCTAAATTTAAAAAAGTAAATTATTTAACGAATTAATTAATTAATAAAAATGAAAAATTCATATTAAATGAATATATTAATATTAATTATAATAATTGATACTTAGTTATATTAAAAATAAATATAACAAAAATTTATTATTTTAAAGTATAAAATTAAACAAATTATTATATAAAAAAAGTATATTTAACATATTCAATTATAAAAATACAAAAGTGCATTTATTTATTAAATAGTATTAAATTAATTAAATAAATCAAAAAAAATTAATAGAATGTATGTGGCAAACTGAGTAAAAATAAGGCCACATCAAATTCCCCCACACTTAAACATTGTTTTTCCTCAAACAATCTCATGTTTTATCATCTTTGAAAATGTGTGAATTATAAAAATCAGCTATGTTCAGAGAAGTTTCAACAGAGGACTCAAAAAGTGTGCTTAGGATATTGAAAACATAGCCTCAAATAATGTCTTTCCTAGAATACATACTCAAAGGGAAATCACGTAAACTGTGAATCATCCATAAATGAAGGTGTCCTGCTTTATATATGACTCTGCCTTGTGACTCACTTCAATTCAAGCTCAATTTCTAAATTCAAGAGTTATAATAGGATAAAAAAATTGTTGAATTAAAATCATAACAAAAGGAACTTTTTACTTTGACTCATCACCTTGGTTTTAGAAAATACATAAATATAAATAATTTTCAGCCACTTTATTGAGTCAAGCCAAATGACTCCCATACAAACCAGTTGTCCCCTACTTCATCTGACATTCATCATTCCCCTCACATTAATGAATTCCTTTTTGACCCTAGACACTTAATTTATTTTCCCCAAGCCATGTAATTTGTGCTAAGCACTGTGTAATGCACTTATTAAAGGTTTACAGAGGTCTTATTGTAAATAGAAACACACCCAGTATATAAGGTCTTAGAGATTCACCGTGGGATCCCAGATGCCCAGTATTACTCAAGTTACAAAGTATTTATATAAAAACCATTTACATTGACTCAATATAAGTGATCATTTTTTTAAATTAAAAGAATGAAAAGGATACTCGGATAAAATTAAAACTTCCAGTACCTAAAATTATGATCATAAATCCACTAAAAGGTTTCCCATATCACTCTCAAAAGAAGTTCCAAACCAAAATTCAGTAAACCACCAAACAATTACACTTAGCAATCATCCACCAACACTCATTTCGGACTCAAAGCAAGACTCAACTTCAAAAATAGCACCATCCTAAGGAAAGACTCACTTGAGTGCAGTGTAAAGCCTAAAATTGTGAAAGAATTGATTTGAAAAAAAAATTAACCATTTTTTTGAAAAAAAATGTTTAAAAGCAGTGGGAATTGATGAGAAATACAATTAAACACAGTTTAGCACAGTCATGAATTGACCCCCTCCCCCACACTAAAAACCCAACTTTGTCCCCAAAGTTGACCTCTAATGTGGATAAGAACAATTAATCAATAAAGGTTCAAAATAGATTTTCAGTTTTGTAGATTAATGACATATATATAAGGTCTCAATGGAGTTCAAAGATAGTGTTGTTTGCCACAGAGGTTAAATTAACAGCAGGTTCACAGGTAACAAGTACATGCACTATTGACTAAGTACAGTGAAACAAATATTCAATGCAATTAAAATAGTTGCTTGTAACTACAAGGGTGTAGCAAGTTATAGATTGTGTTCAAATGGGTTTTCAATAAAGCAGAATGATGCATACTACAAAACCTAACTGAAAAAACATGCTCAATGAAAAAATAGATAGCCTACATGTACCCCCCCTCCCCCACACTTAAATTCAAGTAAAGGTATGATTTTATCAGAGTTTCAGTTTCTAACAATAAGGTACTTGCAGAATTTTTCTTCCTAAAACAGTGACATGAAGCTGGATTTTTAAAACAAACAAAATTTATTAAATCACACAGAAGCAGAAAATAAATACAGAAAGTGAAAGTTTCCCTGAAATGAAGTGTCTTCATTAAACCTCCAGCATGGAAATTACACTCTTTAGATAACAGTAGCAGCATTCCTAGAAATGCAAAGTATATAAACTAGGGACAAGTATCCAGCAAAAACTGAGCATATATAAGAATGCAAAGCTGCACATTATTTAAAGTAAAATAAGAACGTAACAAAAGTAAACACAAGAAAGAGCATGGGTTGACTCCCATGAAGCACTGAATTTAAAGTCTTCAGTTAGAATTTATTTAATTATAATTTTTTTATTAACAAAACAAGATCATTGGTTTCCTCCCATGCAGCGCTAGGTTTAAAGTCCCCAGCCAGACTTCATTCAAGAATAGTGAAAGCAGCCAAACCCTTTGGCTTCCCCTCAAAATAATGTTTCAGTCTTTGCCCATTAACCATCATGGGTTTATTCTCTTCACCATCTATTTCCACAGCTCCATTCTTCAGAACTCTCACAACAGTAAACGGTCTAGACCACTTGGACTTCAGCTTCCCAGGAAAAAGTTTAAGTCTAGAGTTAAAGAGGAGAACCTTCTATCCGTATTTGAACTCTTTGTTTTGAATGATAGAATCATGAAAAATTTTAGTCCACTCTTTATAAATTCTTGAGTTATCATAAATATCTCTTCTAATATCATCATGTTCACTCAACTCAAGCAATCTCCTCTCACCAGCACTCTTAAAGTCAATGTTCAGAGCCTTAACTACCCAATATGACTTATGTTGCAACTCCACAGGTAAATGAAAGCATTTCCCAAACAACAGGCTGTAAGGAGACATACCTATTGGGGTCTTGAAAGCTGTTTTGTAAGCCCATAAAGCTTCATCCAGTTTAAGAGACCAGTCCTTCCTAGAGTTTGACACAGTTTTCTCAAGAGTTTGTTTCAGTTCTCTATTAGAAATTTCCACTTGTCCACTAGACTGTGGATGATATGGAGTTCCAGTTTTGTGAACACAACCATATTTTTCCATTAACGCATTAAATTTGTAATTCTTAAAATGTGTTCCATTATCAGTAATAAAATCTCTTGGGACTCCAATTCTTGTAAAGCTATTCTTTTTCACAAATTTTATCACACTATTTTCTTGATTGTTGGGAAGAGCTACAGCCTCAAACCACTTTGACACATAATCCACAACAACAAGAATATACTCATTCCCATGAGATGTTGGAAATGGACCCATGAAATCTAACCCCCAAACATCAAAAATTTCAACTTCCAAAATACCCTTTTGGGGTAACTCTTGTTTCCTACCCACATTACCCAGTCTCTGACACCTATCACACCCTTCCACACAACTCTTAGCGTCCTTAAAGAGGGTAGGCCAATAGAAACCAGACTGTAGGAATTTTTGAGCAGTCCTCTCACCTCCATGGTGACCTCCCCAAGGTGAATAATGACAACTTTCGAGAATAGACAACATCTCTTCCTTAGGTACATATCTCCTAAGAATACCATTAGCACACCTCTTAAACCGAAAGGGATCATCCCATAGATAATATTTAAGATCATAAATGAATTTCTTTCTTTGGTTATTAGACAGATTTTTGGGAATGACACCTACTTCCAGGAAGTTGGAAAAATCTGCAACCAAGCAGATTTCCTGACTGAGATGGTGAGCAGTTTTTCATCAGGAAAGGAAGAATTGATCTCCCTATGATTTTCAGAATCATATTGGGTAATAGTAAGCCTAGATAAGTGATCAAAAACTATGTTTTCAGCTCCCTTCTTATCCATAATATATAAGTCAAACTCTTGTAACAATAAGATCCATCTAATCAGCCTGGGTTTTGTTTCCTTTTTAGACTACAAGTATTTTAAAGCAGAATGATCAGTGAAAATGATGACTTTTAAGCCTGACAGATACTGTCTAAAATTTTCTAGAGAAAAAACAACAGCTAGAAACTCTTTTTTAGTGGTGGTATAATTCTGTTGAGCATCATCTAGCAGTCTACTAGCATAGTAAACCACATAAAATTTCCTATCCTTCCTCTGTCCTAGGACATCACCTACAACCATGTCACTAGCATCACACATAAGCTCAAATGGTAATTTCCAATCAGGTGCAGTAATGATATGTGATGTAGTGAGTTCCTCCTTAAGATGATTAAATGATTTCAAGTAGTTTTCATCAAAATTAAAAGGAGCATTCTTTACCAATAAAAAATACAAGGGCTTTATCACTTTAGAAAAATCCTTTATGAATCTCTAGTAAAAACTAGCATGCCCTAGAAAACTTCTAACACCCTTTACATTAACAGGAGGTGGCAGTTTTTGAATAATGTCTATCTTAGCAGTATCAACTTCTAAACCTCTCCTGGACACCTTATGACCAAGAACAATACCTTCAGTAACCATGAACTGACATTTCTCCCAATTAAGAACAAGGTTCTTTTCAATGCATCTCTCCAAAACTAGCTCAAGATTTCCTAAGAAAGTATCAAAAGTACTCCCCACTATCGAAAAGTCATTCATGAAAACTTCAATGATTCTCTCAATAAAATCAGAAAAGATAGCCATCATACACCTTTGGAAGGTGGATGGAGCTCCACACAACCCAAAGGGCATTCACCGGTAGGCTAATGTCCCAAAGGGGCATGTGAAAGTTGTCTTCTCCCGATCCTCTGGAGCAACAGGGATCTGGTTGTAACCAGAATACCCATCCAGAAAACAGAAAAATTCATTTCCAGCTAGCCTCTCAAGAATTTGATCAAGGAAGGGCATATGAAAATTGTACTTCCTAGTGGATACATTATGATTCCAATAATCAATACAGACACTCCATTTTGTGGGTTTCCTAACTTGGATTTCTACTTTTATTCATTCTTTACAACAGTGAAACCTCTATTATTGGGGAAAACCTGGACAGGGCTGACCCAAGAACTATCTGAGATGGGATATATCATTCTAGTATCTAATAGCTTGATTACTTCCTCTCTCACAAATTCTTTCATGTTTGGATTTAATCTTTATTGACATTCTAACTTATGATTATGATCAGTTTCCATAGGAATTTTTTGCATAAAGAATGAAGGAATAATTCCCTTGATATCAGCTATCACCCAGCCTATGGAAGATTTAAACTTTTCCAAACATTCAACAGTTTTTATTCTTGGTTTTCATTTAGTTCAGCAGTGATTATTACAGGCAAAGTAGAGTTCTCACCCAAGAATGAATATTTATGATTGGCAGGGATAGGCTTCAGCTCAAGATCAGGTGGTACTATACTTGAAGGAAGACTCTTGGGCCTAATAGTTCTAAGATATTCAACATATCTCTGATAAGGAGTATTAAAAGATGAATGATTTGCAATTTCTAGTTCGGATTCATAGATAATAGTGCTACTATCCAAGGGGGGCGGTACACTATCCAGATTTTCCACATCAGATTTCATCAGGTTTATCAAAGAAGAATCATCAAGTTGTCTTAACAGTTCTCCCTCAGTATCATCATAGTATTCAGAAGTGTTGGTGTTAATATAAACACCCTCAATTTCATTAAGAAAACTCATATGTTCAGAAAGAGAAGACTCTCCTACAGCAGAAACTGGACAGATGTCCAATTCTGGAAGATTTTCTAGATTGGCTGTTACAGCAGAATTTTCAGCTTTTCGAATAGATTCACAATGATTTTCAACTTTACTAATGTTTTCTTCAGCAACGGATTGTTTTTCAGATTTCTCAATGAGTTCACGAAGTTTTTTATAAGAACATTCAGCTTCAATAGACTCAATTTTTGAACAGTTTTCAGAATAATTTGGTTCCCTAATATTTTTAAAAACATTGAACTCTTCTTCTTGTTCACCAATTTTGAATATTAGCTGACCCTTTGACACATCTATAACAAAACCACCTATGGCCAAGAAGGGCCTACCCATGATGATAGGTACCTCTTGATCACACTCCATATCAAGTACAAAAAAATCAGCAGGTATGAACAATTTCCCAACTCCAACTAGTAATTCATCTACTCGACCCATAGGATGAGTGAATGATCTATCAGGTAACTATAGTATGACCATGGTGGGTTGAAGGTCACCCAGCCTCAACTACCGAAATAGTGAGTATGGGAGAAAGTTAATGCTAGCACCAAGATCACACAGCTAGTTCAACTGACCAGAATTACCTAGAGTACAGGGGATGACAAAGCTACATGGGTCTTTCAATTTTTGTGGGACTTTCTTTTAAAACATAGCACTACACTCCTCAGTGAGGCTGTAGGTAGAAAATTCTTCAAGGGTATTTTTATATGAAACAATTTTCTTTAATGATTTTAGATAGGATGAGAATTTAAATAATGCTTGTATAAAAGGGATGTTCACTTGAAGCTTGGATAGAAGACCAAGAAACTGAAGAAGTTTAGCCCTGGTGGTACTTTAAGGATTCAGCTTCTCAGGGAAAGGGATGGGTGGGGCAAAATTTTTCAGAACAGTAGGCATGTCCTTCACCTCTTCCACAACTTTTCTTTTTTCCTTTATTCTTTTGATTTTTAAAACAATTTTCTTCTTGATTTCTAGGAGACAGGTTAAGATTCTCATCATTTTCAACTTCTTTCTGTGAATTTCTAGATTGTGAACAAAGCATATTTTCATTTACAGATTCAAACAGTTTCTCATTTTGGGCATTTGTTATAGTTTTTTCAGCAACAATTTGAGTATTCAGCCCACTCCTAGTAACAACATCTATAGCATTTTCTCTATGGTTAAGTTCAGTGGTACTTGGAAGTCTACCTTTATACCTAAAAGAAAAATCTCTAGCTAATTGGCCTAGATGTGTTTCCATGTTATGCATTCTCCCATCATTTTGCATCTTGTCTGAATCATATTGACTTTTCTGTTTATTAAGATGAGTCATGTACCTTTCCTCTTGTGAGTTTATTTTATTCAAGATCTGATCCAATTTAAAAGACATTTGATTATCATTACTTCCTTGAACAATTAAAGAATCTCCCCTTTGTTGATTTTGAAAGTTTGGTATTGGTAGGTTCTGATAATTTGGAGTAGTTTTTTGCCTAATAATACCTTGATCCTTCTACGATAGATATGGATGGTTCCTATAGCCTTGATTGTAGTTATTTGAGAATGGATCATCTTTCTGGGGCATCCTAGGACCGTAATTAACAATGTTTGAGGTTTCAGATTGTTGGGCAGTTAGATCAATATTAGGACAAAAACTTTTAGAATGCCCAAACATACCACATTGAGTGAACTGTTCCCTTAGAGATTGATACTGATTCTAGTTTTCAACTTGGTTAACAGTTTGTTTCGAATTTTGGTTCATTAATATTTGAAGTTGGTTGGTGATTTCAGCAAGATGATCTAGAGTATCAGCTCCTGATCTAGTATTAACATTCCTATTGAATCTCTTCCTTGTTTAATTCTAATGTTGAGTATTAAGGGCCAGATTATTGAAAATTTGTCTTAACTCCTCATCAGTCTTATCATTATAATTACCCCCAGCTGCTTGATCCACTATGTTCTGACCAGAGGAGGAAAGGCCTTCATAGAAGGTGTCCCTGAGGAGATGTAATGGGAGTTGATGATGAGGACACTACCTAAGCAGGTCCCTAAATCAATCCCATGCTTCATGAAAAGCATCACCATCATTTTGATAAAAACTAGTGATTTTAGTTCTCAGTTCTCCTTTTAATATTTTGGGATAAAATTTCATAATAAAAGAGTTGTAAACTTGATCCCAATTTTCCAAAATATTCTCATCTAAGCTCAAAAACCAATTTCTCGCATTCCCTTTAAGGCAAAAGGGAAAAACTCTCATCCTAATATAATTCTCAATGAGTTTTAAAAGTGGTAGTTGATGCACAGTGTTATAGAAATCTCTAATGAAGGCCAAAGAGTCCTCATTAGAGAGCCCATTGAAAGCATGCAGTAGTGAAATGTGTGATTGTTTTAGTTCATAGTGTCTGACTCTAGGACATAAATTAATGGATGATGGGTTTCTTGAAACTTGAGGGAGTTTAAACTCCCTCATCCTAGCCCTTTCATTTTCATCTAACAGTTCTGGTTGGTTATGGAAATTATTATGCTCAGGAACTCTATTATCTATGTTTTCCATTTTAGTTTTGTTCTTCTTTCTTATAGCAACAAAACGAATTTATAAATCAAGGTTTAAGTGCTCTAATCTAACAGAAGAGTGTATTGTGCTCATTCAGAAAAAAGTAGACCATACCAATAGTAACAGTTTAGGTTGACAAGACTCAATTTTTTTTAAAGCTTTCAAAATTTTCAATTTATTTTAACAATTTTTATATATGTGTTTTTCTAAATGTTTTTTTAGAAATGGCTCATACCTTTCCCATCAACGGCGCCAAAAACAAGACCTAATCTTTCATTGAATTCGGTCAAAGTTTAAAATTTATATTCCTACTAACTACTGTATATGTGGCAAGCAGGGTCGAACCCTCCGGGAAGGTAAATTTGGCCACTGCTAAACTAAAAAAAACTTGGAAAACTCCACTATTGTCAGCATCGGAGTGATTTTTTCTATGTTTCACTTTTTATATTTTTATATCCTTTAATTTTTTTATGATTTTTCGTACTGTAAATTGAAACTAAACTTCTATTGTAAAATTGTTCTTTCTATACTAAAACAAAGTATAGCTGAAGAAAGATGCACAAAGAAAATAAGATGCTGATAAAAGACACAAGAGATGAGTGCTCAAGGATTTCCCTAGTACACTGGTTGAAAGAAATTTCCCTATTCATGTAAATGTACTTCTTCGTACCACTGAATAAAGGTGACTTAACTCCCTCGCCAGGAGTTAAGTCACATAAATTATACACTTTGAGTTCGCCACTCCAAAGTAGTACAACTTCATAAAAATGATTTAAAAAGTCAACAGTACACACTTGCCGTGGGTACTGAAGTTTTCAATTTGAGTATTACATTTTTAGAAAGAGGTTATACAATCAAAATCGCCGAAATATTGTAGGTTCATGAAATCCAGTCTCGTGGTGCAAAACAAATGAATGTATTTAGAGCTGATCTTGCCGATCAATTCTAAACACATTAAAATGATAAGTGAAAATGATGAAAAATAAACCAGTAGAGCTATAACTCTCCCCGAACTAGAAGACTTAGATAACTCTATTGTTCATTACCACAACAGTAATAGGAAGCATTACATAAACAGAGTACAAAAGTTTAGATCGTGAGGGAGAAGAAACTCTCTAATAATGCTCTGCTCCTGAGTTCCTAGACTGCACTGCTTAGCATCGTCCCTACTCCTCTCGATCATCTCTCCAGGAAAGTGTATGAACACCTCCGTCAATGAATATCCCTCCAAGAATGCCGCTTCCTCTACTTATGTAACTTCTGTCATCCACTGCATGTCACCGCCACAACTTCCAACAACTTCCTAAGTTCTTCACCCACGCACTGCACACGTGCGCGTTACCCGCGACAGGCACGTCGCATGAATTTTTCCCTCGTAACTAACTCCTGATGAGTTATTTGGATGAACCTGGACATGTTTAAGTCCGTTGAATAAACTTGCAAGTAAAATAGAATAGACAAATAAATAGAAAAGATGCAGTGAAAAATAATTATTTTTAAAGTAAATTGTTATATTACTCGTTACAAATTATTCTTAGTTAATTGATAATTATTTTCTTTTAAATTATTTAAATAATTATTAACTATGATAAAACATAAGTTATTAAAGAGCGATTAGTTTAATTAAGTTAATAAAATAATTACTAAGTTATTTATTTTAACACATATACAATGTTATTAAAAATTAAGAGCATACATAATTATTTTAATAATTTAAATTAATTTAAAAATTCAATTATTACAATAAAAGAACCATAATCATTAGATTAACTAATTAATTAGTTAATATTAATAATTTATTTAATGTTATTACTTAAATTTCAAGTATTTTTAATTTATTAAGTATATTTTAAAGGTTATTTATAATTATAGTTAATTCTAAATTTATACTATTAATAATAATTAATTAGTTATCAAAATGTATTATTAATTTAGTTTTATAATTTATCTATTTAATATTATATTAATTTTAATAATTATTTTTTATTAATTTTACATTGTTAAAGTTTCTTTAACTTTTATGTAACGTTTGGTTACATTAACTTTACCTCTTGTTTTTTTCTTCTTTTACTATTACTTTAATTTTGCTTTTCAATTTATTAAACTTTTATTACTTTATTATTTTTTTATTTTTTTGTGTTGCCTCTTCCTCCTCCCCAAATCGGCGCACAGGGTAGGGGAGGGTTTTGAGCTGCTTCTCCAAACCGAGCAGCGCATGGCAGCGGCGACGGTTCCCCTAGTAGCGGCTAGCGGTGGCCAGCAGCGGCCTGGCTCCTTGCAACAGTTCTGCTGCGGCGCGACAACCCACTTCAGCTCTGGTGCGATAACCTTCAATAGCAGTGAGCTCTCATAACCGTGGATTGGAGTCTTGGTCAGCCACCTCCTGGAGCGGCTGCGGGTTCGGACTCCCTCAGCTTCTGCGATTCACAGTGGCGCGACATCCTCCTACTCACGTCGGACAGCGGCACTCTTCTTTCCCTCGTCTAGCGGACAGATGGCCCTGTTTCACAGTGGTGGATCACCTCTACAGCACGATGAGACGGTCTTCATCGGTGCAGGTGTAGTGGCGGCTTCAGCTCCTCCCTTCCATCGGCATCCAGCAACCGCGGAAAGCAGGTCGACCCTCCTTCAGCATTGAAGCACGTCATCCCTCCAATCCTCGTTGTCTCTGTTCCAGTAGCAGGTGTGGCAATGGCGCACAGTAAAAACACGTTATCCCGACTCCTCCAGGTGGCAGAGGACTGAACTCCTCCATTATCTATAGAAAGCAGTTTCTCGTGGAGATGGGGTGAAGTGGAGGGGAAGAGCAGCTTGAAAGAAGAGGGAAAAGAGAGTATAATAGTGAGGGAATAAACTATCGGTAGTAGGGGATGACACTGATGCTAGGATAAGAGGGCTATCAGTGAGGAAAAGAGTAACGGTTATGAAGAGGGGTAACGGTGAGGTTAAAAAGCTGGGTACGGTGAGGTAATGTTATCGGTAGCTGATATTGGTGTGGGAGCTACCGATATAGGGAAAGAGAACAGTGAGAAGAAGGGTGTGCGCGTGAACAGATTAGTGATGAGAAAATACCGGGTCACTGATATGCAGCAGTAACAGTAGCAGTGAGGAAAATCAGCGGCTATCACCGGTACTAAAAAATCAAAAGCTCACAGGTACACTACAGAAAGGGATCACCGTTAGAAAAAAATATAAGCCTACCGTTACGCGATAAAAATAAAAGCTCACTGGTACTGCAAAGAGTCACCGTTACAAATAAATGAAATGGTTACCGCTACGGTCTAATAAAGAGGAGCAGGTGCACAGGTCACTAATAGAATAAAAAAGATAGTCACCGGTAGACAAAAATAAGATACTGATAAAAATAAAGTCAGCGGTATAATTTGCTAATGGTGAAACATTATAAATTAAAACATAAGTTATTTTTTAAAAGTAGGATTGAAAAAAATTAATTAAAATGAAACCTAAAAATCAATAATTTAAAGCATAATTTTTATTAAACAATCAACTCATTAAAATAATAAATTAGTAACACAAAAATTATAAGATGAATAAATTATTAAACTAACTTAATAAAAGACTTAAAATTTAAAATAAATAAATAAATTTATTAAAAAGTAGCAGCAGATTACAACATCGGTCACCTAAATAAATCACTGCAAGCTCTTAAATTACCTCACCGATAGACTAATACAATTATTAAATAAACTAAAAATTAATCTGCATACATAAAATAATATAATTAATGCTTAATAACTCTTAATTAATTAATTAATTAACCAATTGAACACATAAATTTAAGTAGCTTACTATTAAATTAAATTAAAAACATGAATTATCTACTTAAATGAGTAGCAGTTGATTAAACACATAAACTAATAAAATTAACCTATTCTAATGTAACTTAATTTAAAGATTAATTAATAAAAACAAAGTCTAAATTAATTAAATAGGATTATGTTAATGAAATAATTGTTTAAATAGATATTAACTATTATAAAGTAATGCAGATTTAAATTAAACCAAACTAAAAACTAACCGCTAAAAGGATCACCGATATAATTTAACGGCTACCGTTAGGACAAAAAAAAGTAACGGTGACCTTGTCACCGATAGAATTGTAACAATGAGGTGAAAAGGCCACTGTTAAGGTAATTGGGTAACGATGACAAAGGTCACCGTTAGCACAAAATTGGTAGCGGTAACCTGACTAATGATAACCTGGTTACCGGTAGCGAGCAATTTTAAATTAAAAAATGTAAATTATTTAACGAATTAATTAATTAATAAAAATGAAAAATTGATATTAAATGAATACATTAAAATTAATTATAATAATTGATACTTAGTTATATTTAAAATAAAGAAAGAATAAATTTATTATTTTAAAAACAAAAATTACACAAATTATTATATAAAAAAAGTATAATTAACAAATTCAATTATAAAAATACAAAAGTGCATCTATTTATTAAATAAAATTAAATTTATTAAATAAATCATTAAAAATTAATAAAAAGTATGTGGAAAACTGAGTAAAAATAAGGCCACATCAAATTCCCCCACACTTAAACATTGTTTGTCCTCAAACAATCTCATGTTTCATCATCTTTGAAAAAGTGTGAATTATATAAATCAGCTATGTTCAGAGAAGTTTCAACATAGGACACAAAAAGTATTCTTATGCTATTGAAAACATAGCCTCAAATAATGTCTCGCCTAGAATAAATACTCAAAGGGAAATCATGTAAACTGTGAATCATCCATAAATGATGGTGTCCTGCTCCATATATGACTTTTCCTAGTGACTCACTTCATTTGAAGCTCAATTTCTAAAATCAAGAGTGACAATAGGATAAAAAAACATAGAATTATAATCTAAACAAAATTAACTTTGTACTTTGACTCATCACCTTGGTTTCAGAAAATACATAAATATAAATAATTTTCAGCCACTTTATTGAGTCAACCCAAATGACTCCCATACAAACCAGTCGTCCCCTTCTTCATCTGATGTTCATCATTCCCCTCACCTTAATGAATTCATTTTTGACCCTAGAAACTTAATTTATTTTCCACAAGCCATGTAATTTATGTTAAGCACTATACAATTCACTTATTAAAGGTTTACAGAGGGCTTATTGTAAACAGAAACGCACCCAGTAACTAAGGTCTCATAGATTCACCGTGGGATCCCAAATGCCCAGTATTACTCTAGTTACAATGGATTTATATAAATAACATTTACATTAGCTCGATATAAGTGATCATTTTTATAAATTAAAAGAATGAAAAGGCTCCTCGGATAAAAGTCAAACTTCCAGTACCTAAAATTATGATCGTAAATCCACTAAAAGGTTTCCCAAATCACTCTGAAAAGATGTTTCTAACCAAAATTCATTAAACCACTAAATAGTTCCACTCAGCAATCATCCACCAACACTCATTTCAGACTCAAAGAAAGACTCAACTTCCAAAATTGCACCATCCTAAGGCAAGACTCATTTGAGTGCAGTGTAAAGCCTACAATTGTGAAAGAATTGTTTTGAAAAAAAAATTGACCATTTTTTTGAAAACAATGTTTAAAAATAGTGGGAATTGATGAGAAATACAATTAAACACAGGGAAACTAAACTAAAAAAACTTTGAAAACTCCACTTTTGTTAGCAGCAGAGTGATTTTTTCTATGTTTCACTTTTTATATTTTTATATCCTTTAATTTTTTTATGATTTTTCGTACTGTAAATTGATACTACACTTCTATTGTAAAATTGTTCTATCTATACTAAAACAAAGTATAACTGAAGAAATATGGACAAAGAAAATAAGATGCTCATAAAAGACACAATAGATGAGCACTCAATTATTGCTCTAGTCCACTGGTTGAAATCATTTTTCCTAATCATGTAAATGTACTTCTTCATACCACTGAATAAAGGTGACTTAACTCCCTCGCCAGGAGTTAAGTCGCAGAAATTGTACACTTTGAGTTCCCCACTCCAAAGAAGTACAACTTCATAAAAATGATTTAAAAAGTCAACAGTACACACTCGTCGTGGGTACTGAAGTTTTCAATTTGAGTTTTACGTTTTTAGAAAGAGGTTCTACAATAAAACTCTCCGAAAGATTGTAGGTGCATGAAATCCAGTCTCGTGGTGCAAAACAGATGAATGTATTTAGAGCTGATATCGCCAATCAATTCTAAACACATTAAAATGATAAGTGAAAAGGATGAAAAAGAAACCAGTAGAGCTAGAACTCTCCCCAAACTAGAAGACTTAGCTAACTATATTGTTCATTACCACAACAGTAATAGGATACATTACAGAAATAGAGTACAAAAGTTTAGATCGCGAGGGAGAAGAAACTCCCTGAGAATGCTCTACTCCTGAGTTCCTGGACTGCACTCCTTAGTATCATCCCTACTCTTCTCGGCCCTCTCTCCAGGAAAGTGAATGAACACCTCCGCCAATGAATATCCCTCCAAGAACGCCGCTTGCTCTGCTTAAGTAACGTCTGTCATCTACTGCATGTCACCGCCACAACTTCCACCGACTTCCGGAGTTCTTCACCAATGCACTGCACACGTGCGCGTTACTCGCGACAGGCACGTCGCACGAATTTTTCCCTCGTAACTAACTCCCGATGAGTTAGTTGAATGAACCTGGACATGTTTAAGTCCGTTGAATGAACCTGAAAATAATATATAATTGATAAATAAATAGATTATATTCAATAAAAAATAATTATTTTTAAAGTAAATTGTTATAATACTCATTACAAATTTTTCCTAGTTAATTGAAAATTATTTTCTTTTAAATTATTTATACAATTATTAACTGTGATAAAACATAAGTTATTAAAAATAAATTAGTTTAATTAAGTTAATAAAATAATTACTAAGTTGTTTATTTTAATACTTAAACTATGTTATTAGAAATTAAGAGCATAAATAATTATGTTAATAATTTAAATTAAATTAATAATTTAATTATTACAATAAAAGATGCATAATCATTATATTAATTAATTAATTAGTTAATTTTAATAAAGTAATTAAAGTTATTACTTAAATTTCATGTATTTTTAATTTACTAAATATAATATATAGGTTATTTATAATTATATTTAATTCTAAATTTATACTATTAATAGAAAATAATTAATTATCAAAACGTATTATAAATTTAGTTTTATAATTTATATATTTAATATTATATTAATTTTAATAATTATTTTTTATTAATTTGAATTTCTTAATGTTTATTTAACTTTTATGTAAAGTTTGGTTTCATTAACTTTACCTTTTGTTTTTTTTCTTCTTTTACTTTTACTTTAATTTTACTTTTCATTATATTATACTTTTATTACTTTATTATTTATTTATGTTTTTGTGCTGCCTCTTCCTCCTCCCCAAATCAGTGCAGAGGGTAGGGGAGGGTTTTGAGCTGCTTCTCCAAACAGAACAGCGCATGGAAGCGGTGACGGCTCCCCCAACAGCGGCTAGCAGTGGCCAGCAGCGGCCCAGCTCCTTGAAACAGTTCTGCTGCGGAGCGAGAGCCCTCTTCAGCTCTGGTGTGATAACCATCTACAACAGCGAGCTCTAATAACCGCGGCCTGGAGTCTTGGTCAGACACCTCCCAGAGCGGCTTCGAGTTTGGAATCCCTCAGCTTCAGGCGATTCACAGTGGCGTGATGTCCTCCTGCTCACGTTGGACAGCGGCACACATATTTCCATCGGCTGGCGGACGAGATAGCCTTATTTCTCAGCGGTGGATCGCCTCTACAGCATGACGAGACTGTCTTCATCGGTGCAGGTGTAGTGGCGGCTTCAGCTCCTCCTTTCCATCAGCATCCAGCAACTACGGAAACAGGTCGACCCTCCTTCAGCATCGAAGCACGACAGCCCTCCACAGCCTCGATGTCTCGGTTCTAGCAGCAGGTGTTGCAACGACGCAGAACAAAAACACGTTATCTAGACTCCTCCAGGTGGCGGAGGACTGAACTCCTCCTTTATCTATAGAAAGCATTTTCTCGTGGAGATGGGGTGTAGTGCAGGAGAAGAGCAGGGTGAAAGAAGAGGTAAAATTGAGGATAACGGTGAGGGAAAAAACTATCGGTAGCAGGGGATGACACCGATGCGAGGATAAGAGGGCTATCGGTGAGGAAAAGAGTAACGAGTATGAAGAGGGGTAACGGTGAGGTTAAAAAACTTTGTACGGTGAGGTAGAGTTATTGGTAGATGATATTAGTGTGGGAGATACTGATATAGGGAAAGAGAATAGTGAGAAAAAGGGTATGCACGTGAACATAATAGTGATGAGAAAATAGTGAGTCACTAATATGCAGCAGTAATAGTAGCGGTGAGGAAAATCATCGGATGTCACCGGTACTAAAAAAACAAAAGCACACAGGTACACTACAGAAAGGGATCACCGTTAGAAAATAATAGAACCCTACCATTACGTGATAAAAATAAAAGCTCACCGGTACTGCAAAGAGTCACCGTTACAAATAAAAGAAAAGGTTACCGCTATGGTGGAATAAAGAGGAGAAGGCGCTCGGGTCACCGATAGAATAAAAAAGATAATCACCAGCAGAAAAAATGAATCTACTGATAAAAATAAAGTCAGTTGTATAATTTGAAAATGGTGAAACATTAAAAATTTAAACATATGTTATTTTTTCAAATAAGGATTGAATAAAAATTAACTAAAAAGAAACCTAAACATCTTTAATTTAAAGCATAATTTTTATTAAACTTTCAACTCATTAAAATATTTAATTAGTAACAAAGAAAATTATAAGATGAATAAATTTTTAAACTAACTTAATAAAAGGCTTAAAATTTAAAATAACTAAATAAATTTATTAAAAAGTAGTAGCAGATAACATTGGTCACATAAATAAATCACTGCAAGCTCTTAAATTACCTCACCGGTAGACTAAGACAATTATTAAATAAACTAAAAATTAATCTGCATACATAAAATAATATAAGTAATGATTAATAACTCTTAATTAATTAATTAATTAACTAATTGAACACATAAATTTAAGAAGAGAACTATTAAATTAAATTAAAAACATGAATTATTTACTTAAATGACTAGAAGGTGATTAAACACATTAAATAATAAAATTAACCTATTCTAATGTAACTTAATTGAAAGATTAATTAATAAAAACAAAGTCTAAATTAATTAAATAGGATTATGTTAATTAAATAATTGTTTAAATATATATTAACTATTATAAAGTTAAGCAGATTTAAAATAAACCAAACTAAAAACTCACCGCTAAAAGGATCACCGATAGAATTTAAAGGCTACCATTAGGACAAAAAAAAGTAATGGTGACAAAGGCCACTGATAGAATTGTAAAAATGAGGTGAAAAGGTCACCATTAAGGTAATTGGGTAATGGTGACAAAGGTCACCGTTAGCGAAAAATTGGTAGAGGTAACCTGACTAATGATAACCTGGTTACCGGTAGCGAGAAATTTTAAATTTAAAAAAGTAAATTATTTAATGAATTAATTAATTAATAATAATGAAAAATTAATATGAAATGAATAGATTAAAATTAATTATAATAATTGATACTTAGTTATATTAAAAATTAAGAAAGAATAAATTTACTATTTTAAAAACTAAAATTACACAAATTATTATATAAAAAAAGTATAATTAACAAATTTAATTATAAAAATACAAAAGTGCATTTATTTATTAAATATTATTAAATTAATTAAATAAATCATTAAAAATTAATAAAAAGTAGGTGGAAAACTGAGTAAAAATAAGGCCACATCAATATGTTATTCAAAATTACACACAATAGTGAGATTATATTTAGTTACACACAAAAAATCTATTCGTTTTATGTTACCAAAATTACTGAGTTCCATTCCTAATTTGTGTTACACACATGAACTAGTTAAAAAAACAATAATATATTATTAATTTTATTATTAAAATATTATTATAGTTATGACCATTCTCTTTGAAATGAATTTATAAATAATATTAAAAAAATTGGAAAAATGTGATTTATAATTTTCTATAAAAATGATACTTTGGTAATCAATTAGTTAGAAATGAATGTAAAAATAATTTTAAAATAAAGATATTCCTTTTCTAAGAAAAGTACTTTTTATCGTAAAAATACTATTGTATCTCAATAAATTTGACAAACATATTTTGATAAAATATTTGAAAAAATTCAAATATTATATATTTTATCAATTTTTCTGCACTCATCCAATAGATTTGATAAGAAAATGAAAAGAATAAACCCAAATTTCTGAGTATAAAAGCTATATTTTTCTAAAAGGTAATTTTATCACCTTGTAATAGAGAACCTATATTAATATTATTTTTGGAACATTTAATATATTTACTTGTAATGGCCAACCTGTCTTTTTATTTTATAATATCTAAATATACTTTTTGTGGGTTTTTTGTATTTTTCTAAAAAGTTTAATTTTTTGATAAATAGTTTAATCTATTAATATTAAATGAATATTTCATTTTCATCTAGTATGTTAATATAGTTAAATTATAATTTTACTTGTTTTTAACGTATAATTATATAAATAAAAGGCAATTTAATATAATTTCTCTTACTACCACCAATTTAAAATTTAAATTTGATATAAAATCATATCAAACTTTTGAAACTTTTCACGTTCGAAATGATCTTTTAAAACAAAACTATATAAATAATTATATATTAATTTCATCAAATTATATTATTGAAATATATATATATATATATATATCATATCATCGTTCATGTGTACAGAGAACTATGGCCTCCTGAAACGATTCCATTAATTTTTCCATTCACCCTCTTGATGTTGGGAATAATTATAAAATTTATATTTTTAAATGATATTTTTGATATTTAATATTTATTAATACATATTTCATTATTATATAACACATACCTTCATTATTTATCTTTTTTTGGAATATGAGAACATCGTTTGTGGACATATAAACTACCACATTCTCAAAGTGTTGTGATTAATTAACACATTACATGGAATTTATTAAGGTTTAGTGTAATATACTTAGGTTTTATATATGAAATGATAATTTTATAATAATTATAATATATATACATATATGTACATAATTTAATTTTCTTTTTTTTTCAATACCACAAGAAACTGAAATCAATTTTCATGTATAGGTATTGTCTACCGTCTCCATGAATGGTGCAACTCATTTTATATTTAATTGTTTTTTTATCATCATAAATAAATATATAATGAAAATTTATGATATTAATATAATTTTTTACATTTTTTTATTATGTCATGATATATTTAATAAGATAATAATTATAGAAAATCAAAATACATGTGAAAAAATGGTTATTACCTGAAACATCAATTTATATTGGAAATTATAATAAATGGGTAAAAATGTTATTAGTGATTAATATATGTTATGAAATATATATATAGTACTTTAATTGATTTATAATAAAATAATATTTATTATACATGAGTTTTTAATGAGTAAATTGAGGTTCAAGACATATGGTAAGGATTTTTCTAGTCTCACCTTTAATTTTCTGAGACTTTTTTCAATTTCTAAACTAGTTTATTTTTTGTTATGTATATACATACCATGAGTTTATTCTGTAATTATTATCCTTAAATATATAGGTATTTTCATATCCATTTTATGATATCTCATTATGTAACATCCCAAGTAAATGAAGAATAAGAGATTTCCATATTTATTAATGTTTGTGAATTAAATAATAATTTTACTTTAAAATGTTTGCTATGTTCGATAGCATACCTGATTTGCAACAATGAGTTTCTCTGAAATCTTATGTTTCACACTAATAATATAATATTATTATTTTAAATGTTAATTAACTCCTATTCATTTTATTAGAGGGAATGAACAAAACTAAATACAATATGATTATACATGTTTGTTAAATGTATTTACATTTATCCATTAACTGATTGAGGCTTAAAGTGTGAATGAATCTAATTTTAATCATAAATACTCTACTATTCACTAAAAGGTCAAATTACCTCCTTTTAGTGGTGAACCCTCCCTAAATTTAGTTTTGTTCATTTTAATATGTTCTTTTAAACAAAATAAAAGTCTTTTTTATAATAGGGACATCAAAATTTATTTTGGGTAAATTTTTGGTATTTTTCTGATAATGTTCATTTTTTAATGAATAGATAAAATGCAGTATTTTATTTCAAATGTACCTTATAATATAATTTTTTTATAGGGATAGATTATCTATTTAGTTGGTTTTAAAATGTAATAGGAAAATATTTTTACAATTTTATCCAATGTTTGTCATTGGATGCAATTTCACTTTGAAATTGGACTTAATCAACTGTCAATCTTTTGGAAGTTATTAATTCCTAAAAAATGATTTTTGTTTTTGTAATGAGAATTAATTAATGAAACTTTTATTCATATAAATTTATAAAATAGACATCATTTTGGAATTCCGAATATCAAATAAATCTTAGGCTGAATTATTTTGTCTTTTTCTGAAGAAATTCAATTTTTGATGAATAATGAAACCACTTAAAAGTAGTTAAGAAAAATGGCTTTTTCATTTAAATGAAATTTTACCACTTATATGAATTTAATTTAGATAATATGACATACATGGTTGTTATTAGTAAGTAAAATGTGGTTCAATAAAATGAAAATAATATTTCGTGAATAGTAACTTTTGACTTTTTGTATCGCGGTTAAAGGTAAATAGTGTAATTCAATGTAAAGAGAATATTATAATAATTCCAAATTACCATAACACTAGTATGAACCTTATTTTATGAGTAATTTCCGACCATGGGCATCTTTGGGTTGATTTCGGGACTCCATTGAGCCAGTTGGGTTTGATAATAACACACTGGATTAATTAATTTAATGTAAAGGCAAAAATGACATATTCAAATATCATTTAGTAAATTTATTTTTAAGTGTGGTTATATAAGTTATCATTTAGACTATATATATTCATTTTAAAGAGAAAATGATTTCCTACATCATGGTAATTGTTTTATAATTTTTAGATATCAAATAAAATAAATTATTTATGACAAAATAATGTTGTAGTTTTTACCTAATTAATAAATGATTTAAATAAATAAGATTATAAGGATTAAAATATTTTACAAAACATGTAAAATTATTATTGGATGATTTTTTTTATAATATGATTTATCTTATCTTCAACTTTAATTATTTTTGGAACTTTTGAAACCGAATATTAGTATATAATAAAATAATATTTTCACACTTTTCAAAAGAGCCCCTCCTCTCCATTATAAAAGGAGACCACTTCAAACTAATTCATCACACCTATACAGCCTTTTTTCTCATCCAAAATCTACTCAATTAATATCCCTACATCCATATCACTCCTTTAGAAGCCTTACCTTAGGCAGAAGGAACTTCAAGAAGTCCATTTGGTTCAATCCAAAGGGAGGTACCCAAATTAAAGGTAACATCTCTCTTAAATTATTTTATATTATTTTACTTCTCCAACCCCTAAACTCATTTTATTCATTTATTTTATAACCACAGAATTATCCTCAATATAATAGGATTTTTTATGAGAAGGATTCAAACTACACTTACACACACCTCCATCGAATGGGTGAAAAACATACTGTTTTTGTGGATGGAAAACTAACGCCTCACGAAATGATGATTGTTCAATTATCTCCAACCACATTTAAAGGTGGACATTAAGATGACACTATTTTTATATATGATATATATTATGTTTATGTTTTATTTATTCATCTTTATTTTTCTTTTATATCATACCTTTGTGGTTTCCATTATGGGTAAACACGATAATCTCATTAGAGGAAGTGCACACTACTGCCCCCTCAAAGTGATATGACTCGTTAATACCATTAGTGGTACGTATAAAGGATGAAGTTAATGATATTATATATGATAATATAATTTAATTATGATATATCTATGTATCATTATGTTTTAATTACAAATCGAAATGAAAGTAGCGTTCATGCGTACGTACGACTTACTGTCTGCATGAATGGTGCATTTCATTTCTTACCTCTAAATGTTATGTACTATTATAAAAAAAAGTTTATAATGGATATATATGAAATATATGATATCTAAATCATTAATATAATTATGATATAATTTATATTTTATGACATGAACAACTTGTAATTATAATTTGTTCGTGTTTCACTCAAGTACCAAATATCGACAAAAAGACCTTAATTAACATAAATTACAATGTAATGATTATAACATGGTAATAAGTGATATAAGAGGAATGATAATCTTGAAAAAGGTTCTAAATCAAATAGAAATTAACTTTAGATTATTATTGAGGACATTAATGAATGAATGAGTTATGTCGGAAGTCAGTCGTATGGCTATTCCATTTAGTGATATGTGTGGTAGTCGACCGTATGGTTATTCCATTTCAGTATTTTTATGTCCCAAGTTTCCTTTATATGTTATGTGTTATTTTGTATGGGTAATCATTTGGTTACAATAGGGTAATTAGTGATATTTTATACTATGAAGAGTATTTAAAACTTCATAGAGGTTAAAATTATTACTTATGTTAAAGTATTCATGGTTTACTTGTTGTTTTGAAAAACTAACAGTTTTCTTTTTTTGTGTATCCTTTACTGATATTTTTATGCTCATATTCAGTTTTTGAAATGTTTTCATAGGAAATTATATATAATAGGGTCAATTATGGGATCAAGTAAAATTCATGATATCTTAGACATAGAACTAGACAGACTCATTTTTTCAAGAGTTCATGTTTTGTAAAAAAATGGAACTAGTTTAGAAATGTCTACTCTGTAATCTTTTGAGATTTAATAGTTATGTCTTAATTATCTAAAACTATAAACCTGAAAAATCCTCAATTTGAATTATTCATTTAATTCAATATTATGTATGGTTTAAGGCTAGGTCCTTACAGTTGGTATCATAGGTTAGTTTAGAAAACTTTAGGGGATAGGGTATTATTAAATAAATGTCCATAACTTAATTTATTGTAATATTGAAATGTTATAGCATTTATAGATTACCATGTTGTATCTCGTAAGATATTTTTGTGTTCAGAATGGTATTCCATATAGGAAATAGGGAATCTATGTTGGGACAACATCGGGAGGAAGACAACCTTCCAAATCAGTAAACCGAGATAGTCGGAATTGGAACTGAATAGTATGTTGTAGTGATGGAACAATTGACTCAAGCAATAAATGGTGGTGGTATCCATGCACGAGATCAGCCATATCAATCACAGAAGAACATGTTAGTAGTGGAAAACTTCATGATGCAACACACCCCATCATTCAGCTAATCATCTGACCCTGTGCTAGATGAAGGGTGGATTAAATCACTGGAGAATATTTTCAAAGTCATGGGTTGTTTAGAGCATAAAAAGGTGAGTCTCGTTGTTTACCATTTTGAAGGTGAAGCTGATCAGTGGTGGTCGATGGTGAAAAATATCAAGGATATTGATGAGGTTGTTTCTCTTGATTTGGATGAATTCAAAGCTATGTTTCTTGAGAAATATTTTCCTAAGGTTGTTTTTATGAGGTTGGAAAAACAATTCCTAGAATTGATGCCGGAGGATGACTTAGTGCCTACTTATGATGCAAGGTTCACTCGACTGGAAAGGTATGCACCAAATTTCATCCAAGATCATGATAGTAAGATAAATTGATTTTACTCAGGGCTAATGCAACTATATAAAAGTGCGTTAGCTTCTCGTGAGTTCAAAAGTTATGAAAAACATGTTCGATGTGCAATGAAGGTGGAAATGGAGTTTATCGATGATTAGGTGTTCTTTGACAAACAACAAAATAAGAGGTCTAGTAGGAAGGAAAAGTGGAAGAATTCATCAAAGAATCCTAGAGGTAAGAAAATTAAATATCCAACATGTGATAAGTGTGGGAAACAACATCATAAAGAATTTTTATCCATGTTTGGAAAGTTCTTCTGGTGTGGAAAGTTTGGTAAAAAATTTTGTAACTGTAAAGAAGATGAAAAACAGGAAATGAAATGCCATCAGTAAGATGTTTTATGTGTAATGAAATGATTCATTATGCAAATAAGTGTCCATCAAAGAACTCAACTGAGGGAATGTATCCATACTACAAGAAGAAAGGGGTTGTAAAATCCTTTGCAACTACATCAGCAGATGTTGGGCAATCAAATGATGTAGTATCAGGTACACAGTTTGTTTGTTCAGATTATGAAAATGTGTTGTTTGATTCTGTTTCTACACACTCTTTATTCCTGAGTAGTTTTCTAGTAAATTTTGAATTCCCTCTCAAGATATGAATATATAACTTACGGTAAAAACACTGGATAATATGATGAGACAAAAAGAAATTATAATAACATTTTTTTCTTTGTGTGTGGAAAGAATATACCAGCAAACCTTATTGTATTACCTCTAGTAGAGTATGATGTTATTTAGGGCTTGGAATGGATTTTTGTTTATCATGCTACGATTGACTACAAAGCTAAAGAGGTTTCATTTCAGAATGATTTTCTGTTTGTGTACAAGAATGAACCCTTGGTTTTGATATCATATCGGGAAGCTGAGAAATTAGTAAATGAAGGAAATGAATGTTTCCTTGCACATACTGTCGAAAATAAAGGAAGTGTTGTGATTAATTATCTTCTAGTTGTAAATGAGAACCTTGATGTATTTCTTTATGAGTTTCCATGTATTATACCTGATCGAGAAGTTTAATTTACTATTGAATTATTTCTTGATGCGAATCCAATTTCAAAACCCTTTTATTTAATGGATCAAATTGAACTTTTAGAGTTAAAGAAGCAATTACAGGAGTTTTTAGATAAAGGTTTCATTTGACCTACCACGTCACCATGGGGTTCTCCTCTCATGTTTGTTAAAAATAATATGGTTCAATGAGACTTTTCAGAGATTATAGTGCATTGAATAACATCACTGTTAAGAACAAGTATCCTTTTCCTCATATCGATGATTTGTTTGATCAGCTCCAAGGAGCTCGGCTTTTTTCAAATATTGATTTGAGTTTGGTGTACCATCAGTTGAAAGTAAATGAATCAGACATTCCAAAGACCGCATTTCGTAATAGATTGGCCATTATGAATATTTAGTTATGCATTTTGGTTTAACCAATGCACCTACTATATTCATGGATCTTATGAGTGGAATTTATCATGAGTTCTTAGATAAGTATGTGGTTGTGTTCATTGATGATATTTTGGTTTATTCCAAGAGTAAAGATGAACATGAAAGTCATTTAAGGGTTGTATTGAAAACCTTAAAAGTGATAAATTTGTTTGGGAAATTCAGAAAGGGTGAGTTTTGGTTACAAAAAATGTCATTCCATGGTCACATTGTTTCAAAAAATGGCAGAAATATTGATCCTGCTAAAACCATATTTGTTTAAGAATGGCCAAGACCCACAAATATAACCGATATATGTAGTTTTGTTGGAATGGCATGTAATTACTGGAGGTTTGTTGAATATTTTGCACGTTTATCTAGTCCAATGACTAAGTTAACTCGAAAAGGTTTTAAGTTCATTTGGACAAAAGAATGTGATGATTGTTTTTAGGAATTGAAAAGAAAATTGGTAAATGCTCCAATTTTGGAACTTCCTTCTAGAGATGATGTTTTTTTATCTATAGTGATGCTCTGTTGAAGGGACATGGATGTGTCCTTATGCGGAATTATCAGTTAATTGCTTATGTTTCACGTCAGTTGAAAACTCAAGGGTTAAATTACCCTACACATGATTTGGAATTAGCTGCTGTTATTTTTATTTAAAAAATTGGAGGCCTCATTTTTATAGAGTAAAGAGTGATATATATATTGATCAATAAAGTTCAATGTATATATTCAATCAAAAAGAAATGTACATGAGACGGAGGAGATGGTTGGAATTAATCATGTATATGATTTTTTGATCCATTACCATCCAAGAAATTATTATAAAGCAGATGATTCTTTGAGTCGAAAAAGTAATTCTTTTTTAACCATTCTACGTTTGGAATGATATCATTTGGTTTTGGATTTGATGAACTTTAGAATAGAAGTTGTTGTTGTAGTAAATTCTTCTATTGTGTTTCATGTTTCAATGAAATCATCTATATCAGATAGAATAAAGCTAGAACAAAAGGATGACAGTGAGTTATAAGAAGAAATTACAGTTGGTTTATAATGGTAAGTTGCCGAATTTTAATGTTGATAATGGTTGTGTTTTGAGGTTTGGGAAAATATTATGTGTGCTTTGTGATTTACGGTTGAATAATGAGTTGTTAGGTGAAGTTCATAGTTCACCATTTTCAGTTCATCCCGGTAGTACTAATATGTACAGAGATCTTCGGGAGTATTAATGGTGGGATGGAATGAAAGAGATATTTCTGATTTTACTGTGATGTGTTTGACTTTTCATCAGGTTAAAGCAGAGCAGTAGTTACCGAAATGGATTCTTCTGTCCTTACCAGTGACAGAGTGGAAATGGGAAAATATATCCATGGACTTTGTTGTGGGATTACCGAATACATCTTGATGTAATAATGAAATCTGGGTTATAGTTGATCGATGACTAAATCTGCTCATTTCCATCCTAATCAAGATACTTTGTATCTAGATAAACATTCTCGGTTGAATGTTAATGATATATTCAGGTTTAATGGAGTTACCCTCTACATTGTATCTAATCATAATCCTAGGTTTACTTCTAACTTATGGAAAGGACTTCAAAAGTCATTGGGTACTGAATTAAATTTTATTACATCTTTTCATCTGTAATAATATGGGTAATCAGAACGAACAATTCAGACCATGGAGGATATGCTACATGCTTGCTCAATAGATTACCATGGGAGATGGGACCAACATATTTATTTGGTTGAATTTTATTACAATATTAGTTTTCATTCCAGTATACATATGGCTCCGTTTGTGGCATTATATGGAAATTGTTGTCAAAATACAGCTATTTGGGATGATGTAGGTGAAAGGAAACTGATGGGGAAAGAATTGGTAGAAGAGATGGAAGAGAAAGTTCAGTTGATTCAAAAGAACATGAAAACCGCTCAGAGTAGATTGAAAAGTTATGCAGATAACCAGAGGAAGGATATTTCTTTTGAGGTAGGTGGTCAAGTCTTTCTAAAAGTTTCTCCATGGAAATGTCTGATGTGTTTTGGTATGAAAGGAAAGTTGTGTCCGAGGTTCATTGCACCTTATGAAATCCTAGAGAATGTGGGATCAGTTGCATACAGAGTGGATTTACCTCCAATTTTGTCATAGCTACACAATGTTTTTCATGTTTCGATGTTCAGAAAGTATATGCCTGACCCATCACATGTTTTGGGTCCATAGGTAGATTAGATGGAATAGAATCTCTCCTATGAGGAACAACCCGTCCATATTCTTGACTGAAGAGAGAAAGTGTTACGGAATAAGTAAATTCACTAGGTATAAGTTTTGTGCAAAAACCATATGGTTGAAGAGGAAATGTGGGAATTTGAGAATGATATGAGGGATAAATACCACCATTTATTTTGAGGACGCAATTTCCAAAAGGGGGGATGGATGTAACATCCCAGGTAAATGAATAATAAGATATTTTCATATTTATTATTATTTGTCAATTAAATTTTAATTTTACTTTAAAAGGGTTGCTATGTTCGATAGCATACCTGATACACAACATTGATTTTCATTGAAATCTTACGTTGCACACTAATAATATAATATTATTATTATAAATTATAGTTAATTCCTAGTCATTTTATTGGAGGGAATGAAAAAAACTAACTACAATATGATTATACATTTTTGATAAATGTATTTAAATTTATCCAATAATGTATTGAGGTATAAATGTGAATGCATCTGATTTTAAGCATAAATACTCTAATATTCACTAAAAGGTCGATTTACCAACTTTTAATGGAGAACCATCCTTAAATTTGGTTTGGGTCATTTTTATATGTTCCTTTTAACAAAATAAAATTCTTATTTAGAATGGGTACATCAAAATTTACTTTGGGTAAATTTTTGTTATTTTTCTGATAAAGTTTACTTTTTAATGAATAGTAAAAAATTCTGTATTTTATTTCAAAAGTTCCTTTAAATATTATTTATTTAGAGGGATACATTTTTTTTAATTGGTTTTAAAATGTATCAAGATTATGTTTTTACCATTTAATCCAATTTTGGTTATTAGAAGCAATTTCACTTTTAAATTTGACTTAATCAACTGTTAATCTTTTGAAAGTTATTAATTCATAAAAACCACACTTTTTGTTTTGATAAAGAGAATTAACTAATGAAAATTATATGTTTAGAATTTGTTAAAATAGTCATCATTTCTGAATTAGTAATATCAAATATATCTTAGGCTGAATTTTTGGTCCTTTTTTTGAAAAACTACAATTTTTGATGAATAGTGAAACCACTTAGTATTAGTTAAGAAAAACAGATTTATCATTTAAATGAAATTTTACCACATCTATGAATTGAATTTAGAAAATAAAATATACATAGTTGTTATTAGTATGTTAAATGTTGTTCAATAAGAAGAAAATAATATTTTGTGACTTGAAACATGACCTTTTTTATCGCGGTTAAAGGTAAATAGGGTAATTCAAGGTAAAAATAATAATATAATAATTCTATATTACCTTAACACATGTCCTAACCTTATTTTATGAGTAATGTCCATCCATGGGTATCTGTGGGTGGATTTTGGGACCCCATTGAGCCACTTGGGTGTGATAATAAAACATTAGATTAATTAATTTAATGTAAACGAAAAAATGACATATTCAAATATCATTTGGTAAATTTACTTTTACAAGGGGCTATATAAGTTATCCGTTTGACTATAAATATTAATTATAAATCTAATAAGATTTCATAAATCATGGTAATTGTTATATAATTTTTATACATAAAATAAATTTACTTATTAATGACACAATAATGATGTAGTGTTTACCTCATTAATAAATGATTTAAATAAATAATATTATAATGATTAAAATATTTTCCAAAACATTTCCAATTGTTATTGGATGATTTTATTTCTAATATTATTCTTCTTATATTATATTTTAATGATTTTTGGGCCTTTTGAAACTGAATATATGTTTATAATAAGATAATATTTTCACAGTTTCCTAAAGAGCCCCTCCTCTCCCTTATAAAAGGAGACCACTTCTAACCAATTATTCACAACTCTAAAGCCTATTGGCTCATCCAAACTCTGCACAATTAAGATCCCTACATCTTTATCCTCATCCTAGAAGCCTTTAATTAGGTATAAGGAACTTCAATAAGTCTATTTGGTTCAAAAAAAGGGAGTTACCCAAATTAATGGTAATCGTTTCTCTTACATCGTTTTCTTTTTCTATACTTCTCCAACCCATTATATATTTTTATTACTTTATTTTATAACAACAACATTATCCTAAATATACTAGTATTTTGTTATGATAATGATTCATACTACACTTACACACACCTCCATCTAATGGGTGAAGAACATAGTGTTTCTGTGGATGGAAAACTAACTCCTCCCGAAATGATGATTGTTCAATTATCTCCTACCACCTTAAAAGGAGTACATTAAGATGAAACTATTTTTATATATGATATATATTATGTTTATGTTTTCTTTATGCTTCTGTAGTTTTCTTTTATATCGTACCTTTATGGTTTCCATTATGGGTAAACACAATAATCTTATTAGAGGAAGTGCGGACTACCGCCCCCTCAATGTGATATGAATCATTAATACCATAGGTGGTATGTATAAAAGATGTAGTTAATGATATTATATATGATACTATACTAGAATTATGATATTACAATGTATCATTATTTTTTAATTCCAGATAGAAATGAAAGTAGTGTTCATGCGTACGTACGACTTACTGTCTCCATTAACGGTGCATTTCGTTTCTTACATCAAAATGTGATGTACTATTATAAATACATGTATATACTGGATATATATGACATATATGATATCTATATCATTAATATCATTCTTATGATAATGGATATATTAACTAACGAACAACTTGTAATTATAAGGTGTTTGTTTTCGACTCAAGTATCAAATACCGACAAAACGACCATTATTAACATAAATGACTATCTAATGTTTATAACATGGTAATAAGTAATATAAGAGGAATGATAAACATGAAAAAAGTTCTAAGGCAAGTAAAAAATAATTTAGTTTATTATTTAGGATGTAAAAGAACGAACAGATCAAGTTGGGCTCAAGATAAGGGACTTCGTCTCAATCTCCTTTCATTGAGGCATATACTCTTTTATACAATACTTTATTTATACGCTGTTTAAACACCTTTGACTTATAAATTCTTTCAAAGGTAATATTTTTCTAGGAATTGTTTTAATAAACAAAAAATGTATTGTTTTTAACGTTTGCGGTGATAATGAACTCTCTGTCACCGTAATCCTTATTTTATTTCCTCTATAAGACTTAATGTTTTCTAAAATGAAAAAAGATCCCTTATTCAGTTTTTTGGGAGATTTGGTATTGATAATGGTTTTAAAAATTGATTTATTACTTCAATATCATTAATTTATTCCTTTTTATTTCAAATTAAATGTAAATAGAGAAATTTTTATATTTCCAATATTTTATGTGTTATGATTTAATAATGGTACTTGGACATTTGATGGGTGGTTATGTGAGAAACCAAATAACAGGTGGTACCATGATAAACCAGGATGGTTGGTTACGTTATAAGCTCTAATGCATTGGGTATGGGAGTCGGCTATATGGATATTCCATTTATTGATATGTGTGGAAGACGATCTAATGGTTATTCTATTTATGTATGTTTATGTCCAATGTTTCCTTTATATGTTATGTGTTCTTTATATGGGTAATATTTTGGTTACAAAAGGGTAAGTAGTGATATTTTATTCAGTGAAGAGTATTTACTACTTCATAAAAGCGAAAAGTATTACTTATGATAAAGTATTCATGGTTTACTTATTGTTTTGAAAAACTAACAGTTTTCCTTTGTTTTGTATCCCTTACAGAGATTTTTATACTCATCAGAAGTTTTTGAAATGTTTTCACAAAACATAATGTGGAATATGGTCAAGGATGAGATCAAGGAAAAGTCATGCTATCATAAACATGGAACTAGGCATGAAACATTTTTTTCAAGAGTTTATGTTTTGTAAAAAAAAAGGAAACAATGTAAAAGTGTCTACTTTGTAATCTTTAGAGATGTAATAGTTATGTCCTCATTCTATAAAACTCAAAACCGGAAAAGATCCTCAATGTAAATTATTCATTTAATACAATATTATATAAGGTTTCAGTCCAGGTCCTTATACTTCAATGCGTTTACATTTAAAATGTTACTGAATTGGTAATGTAATCTTGTCTTAGTTTCCCTTCTTTGAGACACATGTTATGTTATGCACATATATTATTTTTATAGGGAATATTAACATGAAATTAACATATTATATAATGAACAGACTTCTTTTCTTGATATTTTATGCTTTATATAATTTAATTCCATTCTGGTGATTGTGATTCAACATTACCAATGTTTTAAGAGTTTATTTGAACAATATCATCATTTATCTAGATATTTACAGTTATTCTTCCATTGATAAATTATTATGATCTGTATCACATGATCTCTCACATATTTTCTTGTACACATGTTATTTAAGATAACCTTATTTAATAGTACAATTTTCTAACTCCTTCGTAATTTATATAATTAAGAAAATAAATTACTAAAATCATACACTATTTCAATTTTCTATCGAAAATATTTTTTTCTCCAAAAACCATTTTTCTAAATATGTTTTATAAAATCATGTACAATAATTTAAATGTAATTTTTTTCCAATGTTTTACCATTATATTTAGAAAATGAGATTAAAATGAATCTTCAGGTTATTTCCTGATCATGGATATTTTTCTTATTTGTTCATCGTGAAAAATGAATGTTTAGAATATATGAATTTACCAAACATCATGATCGGAATTTACTTTAAGGATTCTTTGAAATTTTATAGTGTTTTAGTAGAATTTATTCCTAATACTATATAATTTCTTCTTTTAAAATTTATTTTCAAATAAAATATTTTTGGAAAAAATTTATTTTTTAAAAATTGTTTTAAACATATTTCAAATCATCATTTATATAGTTTTAATGTACATTTCAATTAAAATGTTTTTAAAATTAGTTAAAAATTCATTTATAAATAATTAAAATAATTTTTAAATAAAATTATTTCTAAATATTTACAAAATAAATTTCTGTGTTTGGAAATTAATTTTTAATAAAATGTATTTTGAATGTCTTTGAAAGATTTATTTATAATTATTCGTAGTTATTTTCAATGAAACCCGATTTCTGTTTTATATTAAAAATAATATACCAAAGTGTAAAACATAATTTCTTCAAGAAATAATTTAATGAATTTATTAAATATTCTATTAAAACTATTTTTACATTTTTCCAATTTAATTGATATTGAATTTGTTCCATGTTTTTAAAAGTTATTTTCAATGAGTTATTATTTTCCTTAAGAAATGTTCCAATGTATATTTAATAATTATTGTTCTTATAATGATGAATTGATTTTTATTGTTCATGATTTACCTGTGATATGATCCAAGGTTCCCATTCTTCTTCATTCATTGAATAGCTTTTCTTTATTATGAAATGTTTTTATGAAATATTTTTCTCCACAAAAAAATTTATTCTTTTTAAATTCACTTATTTTCATTGGTTATGCTTTGATGAAGTGATTATGAAGCTTATATTTTTCCAGAAGTGATGATATTTTGACTTGTTTATGATACCCATTTAATTTCTTTGGTTTTTATATGATGATTTTTTTTATCCTGTAAAGCACATATGTATTATTTCATTATAAGCTGGGTGGGACCTATATCTACCTCAATTTCAATGGTTAATGATATGTATTTCATGGGATAAACATGGATTGAATAAGTAGTGAAATATATTTTGTAATAGACTATTTTAAATAATATGGGATTGGTAGTAAACCATGACAACTAATATGGTTTGGGGGTGATCACATTACAAAACGATGTCCTTGTTATGAAACATTGAATTCGATAGAAATAATTTTATATGTTTATTTGTTTACCATATTTCAATTGCCTATTCCATTTTGTCGCTTTCTCGATTTATGCTATTGATTCCTTTTTGATAAATTTTTTCTGAACTAATAATTTTTATGTCATGACTCATGTATATGATATTTTATATGTAGGGTTTTACCTTAAAATATTGTTCACATGTTCCCATTAAATTATTCTCGTGGTATGCAAGTGTATATTCTTTATTTACCATTACATAGAATCTGAGATCACTATTTCCTATGTTTCCCTTCGAAAATTTTTAATAAGCGTTTTTGTAGGATTTATAAAATCAGAATATCTTTCTAGAAAATATTGAATATCATTCACAAAATTACAATATTTCCATCTATATTTATAGTGACAGTAAAATATTAGGGTCCTGAGGCATGCGATTTTGTAATATGGTAAATATTCATGTTAAATGATGTAATATCCCCATATGTTAAGGATAAGTCACTATAGAATTCAGAACTAAAATTGATGGGATATATTTTTATAATTTCTTTATAATGAATTAATTGGAATTAAAAATATAGATAAATATTAGTATTTAATTTAATAACTATATATTATAAAATAAAGTGAACTAGATCAAGAAGTTGATTATTCATAAGGTCACCATGATATTTGTATGACTGTATATTCATTATTACATAAATATAGAAAACATATTATAACATTATATGTGGTTTTATGTGTATTTAATGTCACAGTGAAATAATGAAAACAGAAAATATGTAGTCTATTTTATTATTGAATCATCATTAAACCACTTCTCCATCTAGTCCATCCACTTATCATTATTCCATAAAGTTGACCCACACATTATTATTTGGTTATACATGATTTTAATAAACATTATTTTGTTTATCTAGTATTTATTTCTCCATAATATCTATCTATTCATAGAATCATAGTTTTTAAGGGTTCTATTCACTTCATGCTATTGAACCGCATATAGAAACATCCCATGGTCAATAAGTATTTTAAACATTTTTCTATACATCTTTGATGCATCATGGTATATTTTTATAATTTTATTGTATCTATATGAGTAATCATATCTAAATCATTCTGAGTCATATTGGTTAATCTTAATGTACAATTACTTTTGTGTTAAGCTGATTTAGTGTTGGGAGAAAATAAGAGTATGAATGACATTTTTAACATTGAGGAATGTAAAATTCGAAAATTATATTAAGACAATTATCATGGTATTAAGAGTCATGATAAGTAAAGATAAATATTTTCTATTCTAGTGATAATCAATGAATTTAATATGATTTTATTCTTTGAGAGAAAAAGAGTCTCATTCAAGAATATTATGCATAAAATGTATTCTATGTTTTATATTGAAGGTATATATTTATACTGATCATAATTCTTTGATTATAATTATTTAATTAAAAATTATTTCCTTTAGAAGAATAATAATCCATTAATTCAAACCCTCATATCATTTATTCACTGGTTTTATGACTTTGAGAAAATCAGATAACTTTTCATTGAGATATATAAATGAAACAATGAATGAGTGTATTCTTTTAAGAGTATAATTATATACATAATACTCTTGTCGATCAGAAGAAATAATCCCATAAACAAAATGTAGTGGATTTAAATATGAAAAAGGATGAGATCCATGTTTTCAAAAGAATGATTTATTTCACCTGTAGATCTTAAATGAGTTTATAGAAGATATTTTTAGTGATAGTAAATGAAGGGGTTGTTTTTTAGTCCTAAGAATATTTAAGTGATTCATCTACCAAAAATCTTGGAGCCATGATAGGAACTATAAAATATTAATGAAATAAATGAATACATGTATAATTTAATATATAATTTTTTTATGTATGAATAATATGGTAATTTGATTAGTGTATATGTAGATTTTAAATTAAATGATCATCATTTTTTAAGGACACAGATTTTAATAATGAAAATGGAAGAGCATGGTTAATTTGAATAATCAAACATCGTGATAATTAAAAATAATTTATTTTTATTAATAATAAAACAATATAAAAAAATTATGTAACATAAATCAATATGGATGTATTATTCTCACCATATACTTATTGTGGGTTGAGATAGAAAAGTATGTGTACTGAAAAATTGTATTCTAAGAAGGAACATTTATAACTACCTAATTGGACTAAAATTGTCTGTTAATATAGGCCAAATAATTTTAATAATATGTTATAAGAAATATACAATGCATAACCACTTATACTGAATAAGATAAGTTAATAAAAAATATATACATTATATTTATCATAAGAATAAAAAATAATCTTATGTTTGTGCGAGAATAAGTTACTCGAACCTAGGAAAGTAATGAATAAGTAGCATTTTTTGTTGATACTAGAAACTAAAAAGAGATGTTATAGAGTTGTACCTATAGAATTAGAAAGTTTCATCATTCCATTGTTCATGTGGAAGATGATAAATAAGAATATGACACTTGTACTGCTTTGAAAAAATGAAGTCTCAATATGTTTTAGACTAAACTATTGTTACAAAATACTTGTTTATAATATACCTTATCCAAACATAAAATAAATATCAAGTTGGAGGACGAATTTATGTTAGGAATAAATTATTCCAGGATAATTATTATTACATCCTCTCCCCCTTCTGTTGTGTAGGGAACCACACTATAGGAAATGGTCTCTCCCAAGCTAATAAATTGTAAATTGTTTTTTATTATAGTGGTAATATTTTTATTAGTCAATATTGATCATAGTAGGGAAAATCTTCTTTGATTTACTAGTGAACCCTATAAAAATAGTTTTTCCGTTTTTACATTAATTCATCTTATTTTAAGCGATAAGGGAGATACATCCATGATTTAGTGAATCGAGATCCTAATATCAAATAGTTAAAGTGTAAAATAATAAAATTTATCAGAAGACCCTAAAAATAAATCAACCATCTACTCTAGGTGAAAAATATAACCCAATGTGACTCTATAGATCTAAATTTTATTCAAAGATGATGTGTATATTACATTCATAAATTTTACTTTTAGTAATAATATACACAAGTGATAAGGGAATTAATGTTATAGTGGTAGGATATAGTATTGAAAGAATGTATTCATCTATGATTTGGTTTTTGTGAAATTCATATGACGTTACCTCATATTGATATCACTATTATTATTTTATGCTATGTTAAAATATAAATCAATCATAATATTGAATCCAAGAATATTTGAAACCAATTACATGGTTGGTAAACAATGAAATGGTGATCCATAACTATACATTCCACACATGGTTTTCAGTATATAGTGATGCTTTCTTTTTACAATGTGAAATAAACAATGACCATGTTATATAACTCTATTATTTTAGTTAATAATTGAGGGTTGAAGAAGTATAATGAAATCAGAGGAAAATTATGGTGGTTTAGGTTTATGTGAGATATTTTTTGATCAAATAATTATACTAATGAATTGATAGTATATGATGTTGGAGAATCAACCACCTGATGTTCATTGACATACTTTTTATAAAAAAAAGATGTGTAAATCCATTTTTATAGTTTACTACTATATCTAACATGATTACCATCAAATCATTATGAAACAAGGGTACTAGTTAATAAACTCAAATAATCACCCAACATCAAGACTGCATGAGTGATCATCTCAATTAGGGTATCAGTTAATATTTATATTGATTATTAGGTTATGTATGATAGAGGTAAAAATTATATCACTTCATATAGATATCCATTAATTACTCTATGATTTGTGAGTGGCGTATAGAATGTGATCAGTAATTAGTGAAATTGGAGAACATTATATCATCCTATCATAAATGTGTTGATGGAATAGACCATGTAGAAATTAGATGGAATTATCTTGATCTTTTTTAAAAATATTTGGGGAGTATTCATGAAAACCCATTATTCAGTGTAGTTCTTATATATATAACTATGAGTTTACAATGATTGACCTCTTCAATGGTCAATATGACAAAAATTAATATCATTCACTTTACTGATAAAATAAATAGGTAGATATTTTTTTTACCTATACTGGTATAAGATATACAAGAAAAATTTCATGAGATATAGAACTAGATAATTATAGATTAATATAGGTATAACTATTATATTTTTCTTCGTAAGAGGATTTTGGACTACGTGGTTAGGTTTCTAGACTTATCCCGAATACCACCATGACCGAGAGTATATGATTCTTTATAATTTTGGATAGAATTTTGGATTATGTTGGGATTAGGGATATCTTCTCTTTTAACTACGAAATGAAATAAATAAAACTGTACTAATAAGAAAAAAATGTTTTAGAGAGTGGTCCCATGCTAAGAATATTGGAACAATGAAGATATCACACACCAATAATCACACCGTAACACATAGCCCCAAGATAAAAACACATAAGTAAAATTTTAATAAAAAAAATTGAAAAAATTCACACAAAAGAACAAGATTAATTTGTTTATACTTGTGTTTTAGTCCATAGGAGAAGCATTTGTGCTCAATTATTAAGGAAAGGAAAAAAATATTGTAATCAATCAAATTATATAAAATAAATTTATACATCCCACTGTTAAAGTATAGTAAACATATAGAGTTACCAGTTCCCACATCCATCTAAAATTTGGGGAATGGATTCATTTATCACCAATCTAAATAGAAAATCCACTATTCCAAAAAGGACATCCAGTACATCAATTTCATTAATAATAGAACTCTTTTACCAGTGTGGAATCCCATAATATATATAATATGTATTGGACCTGTTTAGATATATTATATTGTCACTGAGTAGAATGATGAGGGGATAACTACCAGTCATAAATTCGGGTTATGTCATCTATTTTAATTATCCATCTAAATCATTAAACTACATTTTTTATCATCATTCAGTATTTTTTTTGTTCCTATGAAACGTTTTAGCCACAATAACACCTTTATCTTCCCCATTATAAATTATAATATTGTCCTTCATCAATACAATATGCTAAAACATTGGTTAGAAAATGGAATTAAAATATGTGTTCCAAAAAATCTCTAATTTTATAATCGTCTTCCAATATCACCACTATGTTCCTATTTAATTACATAAATGGACTTTACACACTTAAATATTTAGTTATAAACATGAGGGTTCCCAAATCAAGCCTTTTTCATCCTAATCATCTGATGTGAAGAATGAAAAAATAATTTTCCATAAAATGTCATTAATTACAATAGAATCCGTTAATATTATTCCTTTTATATTCCATTGATCAACCACCCATTAAACCAAAAAATAATGGTGTTATATTTCAACAGAATATGCTTCATATATGAATGTAATTTTAAATTATTATCTAAGTGAATAACCATTTGAAAATGAAAAATATAACTCCATTACCTTACCATATTCTGAAATAATCCTATAATACCTTTTCTATATATACTCCCATACATATCTCTTGTATTCACTCTTTTATACCACCATCTTCTAATGCACAACTATCGATTAATGAATTGAAATATTGGTAACTATCATTCCTCATTAATTGAACTCATATATATTAATTATTTACCTAGAATATTCATATACACCAAAATCTATGTCCAAATATCGTAGTAGATGTTCATCTATTCTGATGATTTCTTTCATCAATAATATTTTATGTACCATAAAATATACTTCGAAGACTCCTAGTGTTCTCATTTTATATTTTACATGAATCAGAAAGTAACTCCCATTGCTAATAGTATTTTTGGTAAAGTAAAAATCATAGAATAAATCAGTCCTATGACTACTCCTTCATATTTCCTATTTAATATGTACTCTACTTTATCTTCAATTCATAGTACCTTCCCCTTAATTATATTAAAATGTACGACAAGGTGTGTTTTCTCAAATTTCTCCCCAAACATGAAAAAGAACTCCACATCCAAGTATATGAAATCTAGAAAATTCTAGTATAATGTACCATAAATAATGTATCTCACAATCCACAGCAACGAATTCAAATTTGATAGAATTATATTATTTACCAAGACACATATTGATAGTTTATCCATTAACTCTCTAATTCCTTCAATTTCCAAAAATATAAATCAATATGTCATCAATATACACTACTATTAAACTGGGTGTATCCATGATAAGGGATTTGACAACACTATTTAAAATCTTTGTTAAAGGATTATTTGTCAATTCGATAAAGAAAAATGTTATAGGGGGATTTAAAAGAATTTTTTGCACTATTTATGGTTACCATTTATCGATGCCTATAAAAAGAGATGATAACGGTCCCCCCTATCAGAGCTATAAAAAGTGTTGATCTTGGGGGGTCCATTATCAGTACTAAAAAAAGTGCTAATAAAGGTGGTTCCTTTATTAGTGATTGTAAAAATTCAAAGAGGGGGGGTCTATATCATTTCTTTTCTAGAATCATTGATAATTTAACTCCTATTATCACTTTCTTACTAGCACTAGTAAATGGATTATTTATAAAAAAATATATTTCATAAAATAACTTATTATCTTCAAAGTATACTTATATTGATATAAATATGTTACATGGTTTTTATAACAATTTTTTTCAAGGATAAATAAGAATTTACACTTAATATATAAGATATTTGGTTAAAATGGATTATTAAATGATTAATAATATTATTAAACAATAATTTAAAAATTATTGTTGAGTAATAGTAATTTAGAAACAATATATAGAAAAAAATTCATAAGATTAATTAATTATCTATGATTTGTTGAAAACATAATCTGAAGATCAAATGATCGTAACTTCTAATTTTGGTGTGACTTTTGGCTCTACCACATATCAAATTGAATCTTGTGACTATTTATTTTTCCTGATGACTCATGATATCATTTCTCATTATTTTTTTAAGTAGAAGGCCCATAAGACCTCTAAAAATGTTTTTTTACTCAGGGTAGCCCAATCTTTAATCATTCATTAGAATTGTATCCTCAATTAACGGAGTATTTTTTTTATTTTCAGTGGGTATTGAATTTATATGTAGGGATTATGTTCATATTGATATTATAGATTTTATTATTTTTAATTTTTCAAATTTACCTTTTATTTATAATATAATTTATAAAATTATATACATGTTCTCATATATTAAAACATAATACATCAAGTCTATAAATAAATATTTAGTCACAATTACATGTAAAATATATTCCTATATATATAAACCATATCTCAATAAAACCTAATTTAATATTTCTTTAAAATAAAAATGTATTAATATTTATACACCTGTAATATTAACATATATATAATGTTATATTTGTGTGTGTGTATTGAAAAACTATTATAATATTTGTCAATATATTCTAATATTGGTATATGAATATTAATATATATTAAATATTAATATATATAAATAATTATACTTTTATTTATAGATTCACATATATATATGTGTGTGTATGTGTTTGTTTGTAAACACAGTCATTAAAAACACACTAATATTTTATATATTTAATTTATAAAATATATAAATACCAAAATATATATCAATATATGGGTAAAAAATGAAACAATATATATATATATATCACAGAATTTAAAACAATAAAATATAGCGGAGAGGAATACATTCTTGTGTTTGAGCTATAGGTCTGAGGTTCTAAACTCTCTAGAGATGGGGGCATGTGTTGTCGGGTGTAATTATCTAAAGAACTGTTAAAAGGTGATGGGAATAATAGAAAAAACGTCGGGAGGGGAGATAATCCTTGAAAAATATACCCCTTTATTAGCTTGGCCAATATCATCACTTATTTAACATTGATAAATGGGTCCTTTAATAGAAATGAAAAATTGTTGATAAAAGGCCACTTTATTTGTGCTATGTTAAAGGCTATTAATAGGTGCCTTTAATAGGGATTTTTTAATCAGTGTTAAAGAAAAAACATTAACATCACTCTCATTATCAGTGATTCTATATCACTGATAAATCCAATTTAAAAGTGTATTTAAATGTTGAATTTTTAGTTGTGATAAAAAATATGTATAATGGAACTCCCACCATCGTAATCCTTTCAAAAAAATCAGTTGTTAGAATTTATCTATATGAAATAAAATTACATTATGATGTTATTAAGAATAGAAATTTAATTTTTAGAAACCTATTAAAACCATAAAGAATCTAGTTAATAATATAGATAATATCCTAGTTATACTATTCCATGAAACCAATCAGTTATAACATATAGATTTCGTTATCAATGTCCCAATGATGAAATTTTATCTTTATGTCCGGCTACCTCAAATGAATATATCCTCACCAAATATACATAATTCCATATAAAAATAATATAATTAAGGATACATGAAAATATTTATAATATTTTCCAAAAAAATTATTTTTTTAATATATATTATGATTATCCTAGTCTTATACCTCTGCCTAAAGTTATATTCTTATTTCAGCTGAGACACTCATTTTTCAGAATGAAGATTTTCTCAATATGTCTCTCCATTAGTTCCTATATTTTAAATAAAATATATATAACTAATTCCATCCCTCGTAGATTACTCCCACTAATTTATGTCATTGAAAATTATATCTTATTCTGGCATCTTGGGGCCCTATTGTATAATATATGAATGTATTACATATAACTATCATTCCTCTTCCTAAAACCAATATCTCATAACTTTCCATAAATCCATATACAAATCATATTTTTTTGTAGTGAATAATATAGGGATTTATCTCTAAGGAAACTATCTTGAACATCAACATTCATTGAAATATGTCAAAATTTCATTCTAAGAAACATCGTTAGAACATAACAATATTCTGAAACATCCTACATATAGTATAGTGTTTATTTTACTAATATTAATTTTCTATTATCTGGATCATTAATAATGTATAAAAATAATTTCTATTTAACAACATTATATAATGATACATTTCTCTTGTTGGAATTCTCTACTATGTTCAAATAATTATAATAACTAACTTCGATTAGGTTTTTATATTTTCTTTTTAATGGCATCGGAAATGTTTATAAAAAATGAAATTCACATAATTTATTGGACTACTCTGTGAATAATATAGAAGTAGCCCTTATATGTCCATATATATCAACAATATAATAGAGTTCTTTGGTTTTATAGCTTTCATTTTGAAAAAAAAAATTACATGGCTTCTCAAGATTATTATCCTTTCATGTATTATAATACCTATTTCTGTCCTTTAACAAACCATTATCATCTAGAATTTACATCGAATTGTCACAATGGAAACCAGTAATATCAGTCCAAAAAATCACATAGGTTTCATTTATTCCATGAATTATTGTTTATTATGCTATAGTGAGGTGAAAAATTCAACAATTCACTCCTTTTTACATCTATGTAACCATTCTAAATAAGTCATACTCCATCTATTAATGTTATATAAAAACCCACATGATTTAATTTTTCTATTATAATCATGTTCTTTATTAATCCCACGAAATTTTTTACACCATTGAAACTAAATAATATTAAGCCCCATTTCATTACATAAACTTCTCAAATACTAACTATGATGATTTGATGACCACCCCCAAGATGTACAATACTAAAAATTCTTGAATTATAGTTATCCATATATCCTCTCTCCTAATTTTTTTGAATTGATCCACCAATATATTTCATCCAAGGCACTAGAGAACTATCAACACATTGGAGTAAACTACTCTTATATTCTGAAATAGGATTCATAAACACACTTACTGAAGTGTATATATAAATATATTACTTATTCTCATTTCAACCTTTTTATGGTTACTACTCTTCCCCTAACACAATCACATGGGACCCACTTCTTTCAACCTTCTCTTATTTCATCATTGTCATTCCTTACATTTGTTGTGATAGTTCAAATATACAGATTATCCCATCCCATTTTCATTATATGTTTTTTATAATTCCTGGGCATCCTCTAGAATAATTTATTCATTTTTTATTGGGCATAAATTTTGGGAATAACCTAGTTATTCTTTCTGTAAGAGATACTCATAGTGGAAAGGATCACATTCTAGGATTCATGTTGTGATATGTGTAAAATATGTAACCATTCATGTAATTCAAATTTTATATATACTTACTCCAGCTGAATTTAAAGTATTTTTAAATCATTGTAATATGATGTGAACAAGCAAAATAAAATCCTTATATCAAATTTTTCTCTATGCCAGAACATTATATTCAACATTTTGGGATTCAAATTTATATATTTGAGGCTCATTATAAGATATATAGTATTTTATTATTTATTATTAAACCCATTTTTTAATCTAAGGAAATATTTATTAACTATAATACATTTTATCAATCCTCTAAAATTATTTATTTTTCATCACCACATACTTTTTACTAGATAATAGAATATCAATGTATTTTATAGGCGATAATGCTACATCCATATACAAAAAAACCAATATCAATTTTTCCAATACTATTCACCTAGACCATACCCTCTTCTAACACCATATTAAAAAAATGATATCTTTCAAACTAATGGAAAATGTTTTCAAAATTGATCACAAACAACATGATAATATTCTATTTAATGAAAATTAATGATTTATGAAACTGAAGATAAATAGAAAACACCTTCACTAGGAAATGTTTTCCAAAATACTCAGACAATATATGATGCCACTTTTTTGGATTATGTCTATTTTCTTCTTAAACAACAATATACAACTAATATTAACATAGTAGGTAAAAAAATATTCATAATGTGAAATAACACTCTAGTGATCTTAAATCAGTATAAAAGGACTACGTATAATAACATTATAATGAAGAACATCCAAATTTAAACTGAATGAAAAATTAAAAAATGTAATCTATGCAAAAATCACAAGAAAAGTAAATGATTATGTGGTTCGGACATATATCATAACACAAAAATTAAAAAACTAAAACTTTTTAAACTAGGTAATCAAAAGAAGATTGTATGTTCTCAAATTATAGATAAAATAAAAATCCATCCCACCACTAAATCGTATTACCTTGTAAGTGTTTATACTTATAATTATCATTTGATCTTTATAGGATGAAGTCTCTTTAACCTAATCTAAACCTAAAATCCCTTATTTATCCGATAACATAAAATACCTCAACTTCTCCAACTGATGAAAAATATTATCTATCAAGACACCCACTAAATGATTTATACATTTTATTCCTTTTTTTGATTTCCATTACTACCACCAAGATTAGTGGTCATTGGATTAATACTTGTCACATCCTCCAGTTTTTTTGTAATGTCATATAACTGAATTTTTTTGTATTCTATTTTACCTCTATCACTCATCATGATGCATCAGGTCTTTCTATGTTTAGGTGGACAAACCTAGTTGTTATAACTCTACCATCGTTTTCTTAACTGATGATTTTTTTTCTAACATTAGTTCTCATGATATACTAATAAATTATCCATAAAATGGTTTTCATATATCGAAGTCTACAATTTTTTTGTTTCATGGGATATTGAAGACCTAGTCAATAATGTGTTATAGATTTCAATGTATTCATTTAAATTTAATGTAGTTAATTAAATGATCTATGTATCTTAGATAATTAAATAACATGAATATATATATATATATATATATATCAAATTCTATCAGGTGATTTGGTATATCTAAAACCAAATGTATCCTAGTTGGATTTCCTTATGATGTTATTGGCAGAACAAAGTAGATATTTAGATGGTGGATTATTCCATTGACAAGATCCCTTTAGAATTATAGTTCGATTCAGGGGAGATTATAGATATATATGAAAACAGTTGGAAATAATGGTTTGTATTTTTTAAAATAATGTATCTTAATAGAAATTAAAATTCAAAAATTCCAATGTTTAGATAAATTTTAACACATAAGGCATTTGGTGTCAGTATCCATTTATGTTTTATTGAATATTTTTTATTTATTTTATATGTTTTAAAAGGAGAAGTGTAGAATGATTATCCTAGTTCTAGTTCATATGGTCAAAAAATCTACACTATAAAATCCATCTCATTAGTTCAAATTGGATTTTATCTTTTGTGTATGTGAATAGGTTATCTTGCATTATGATCTTGAATTGTGGATTTGATGGTTACAATATCCTACAAAATCAGTGCATGGTCACAATGATCATGTAGGAAATCCACGTAATAAAGAATGAGCTAAATGAAAATACATTTAAATCACATTTTTTCTGCAGATAAACCACATTAGATACTTTTTACACAATTTAAAAAAAAATCAAGGGATTTCCTACACAAAAGTTCTTAATTTTACATTAATGAATGTCACCAATCCCAAAGACTGATATGGATTTCATAAAAATAACTGTATTGATTAATTTATTTCTAACATAATTTAATCAATATATTTATTTCATTCTACTTAATTAATATTTTATGGAAAATTTAATTTTGATTTGATAAATGGAATTAAAATTATGGTTTTTATCTATAATGAAATAATCTTAATTCTATAGTAGTGTTTATAGGGTTTTATGATCGAAGAATAGATATTTCAAATCAAATATATTGTTTCACGATTAAATCCCATCAATAATCTGTAGTACATAGCTTTTTTTCACACCATATTGTATTTTTATTCCATTTTAGACAATTGATGTAATTTTAAAATATTTTGTTAGATTAAGATTTTTAAAAAATGTTTCACATTATTTAATAAATTATTATTTATCGATTGTCAAAATTAATTGGTTTTCTATGGTATTTAATGGAAATAATGTTTTTTATTTTTAAAATAATGATTAATGGATATCTATAACTTATCTTCTATCATTTTTTTAGTTTATGATTTAGTTTTCATGGGTTATTTGGGTAAAATATTTTTCGAATGTAAAATTGTTTTGGTAATTAAATGGTTTGGGGTAGGAAAATTACTAGAGAGTATCATTTATATATGAAATAGTTTGGAAATAGGGATTTGATATAATATCCATACTTATTTCTATGTGGATTTATAGTTCCAGGTTAATTTAGAAATTCTTTTGTGGGTAAAGATCCACATTAAGTGTGTTCTATGAAAATTATAAAAGAACTTAGTCTATGTATTTATCTATTTTCCATGTTACATTGGTTTATATTAGCATCATATTTGGGAGTAATTAGGAAGGTTATAAATAATTGTTGGAGAAATAATAATGTATTATACATTAAACTACTACATTTTGTTTCCTATCATGGTTAATAAACATCATTGTTTTTAAAAGGTGTTAAACAATGATCAATTTTATAGTCATAATATATGGATTTGGAATTTTATTGGATTTAATTGGATAATTGTGTAGTCTAAAAAGGAATTTTTATACCCAATAGAATCTGCACATTATAGAGTTCATCTAGATATATAATTTCTTAACACATGAAATGGATGGTTATAAAAATCATTAGAGAAAGATAAAATATTCCGAGTTTCTGATTTTTGCATTGATGTTCAATCACACATACGATAAAATACTGTGACCATACACAATAAATAATTGTGTTTTTCTTTATTAGTTTTTTCTTATCAGGATTGAAATAATCACATTTTATTTGAACATCATTTTCATTCTAATTTACTTAAAATGATATTTGAAATTTATATTTGCATTTTTAAGAAAATTATAAATATTCCACATATATGAATCATATTTTATATAATGATTGATATATTAACATAAGATATCTTTTCATTCATAATATAAAATATTCCTTAGGAGATATCATATCTTAGGGTATTATTATATTATAAAAATAAATAATTATGCATCTATTGAATTATATTTAAATAATTATTGGTGGTAAAAAAATGTAACCCATGGGACATGACCACTTGAATTATATGAATGTTACCTTATATGGTTTCATAATTTATAAATTAATGAGATTTATTTATTAATGGAACCAAATATTAATTTAAGTGTATAATAAATTATGTGTCATTGAGAATTAAAATATAAATTTCCTTATATTGAATCCCAACGATTGGAACTATTCATTAAATAATGGGCATCAGGGATAGCCTATAAAAGGGAACTATTCCATTATTGGCTTAAATATTCAATTCATTTATACCAACTCATATCATTATTCCATCATAATTCTACATTATTCAATCATTCAATGTGTGAGCACCCCTTTGGTGGTTCAAGCTCATGTCAACACAATCGAGGATTTGATGTCTGTGTAATCCTCTAGAAGAGTGTATGATTTTGTTTACCACATCAATGATACCTGTAAAACATACTCTATAAAATAATAAAAATTAATTTTAATATCTTAATTTTAATGAATTTAAAATTATTAAATATTTAATAAAAAATTGTATTAGTTTCATTCATTATAAAGCTCATGATATGAACACTGAAAAGCCCTCAGTGTTATTTGGGCCTAATTCATTAATATATAAATATGTAAATCACCTTGTTTTTAGAAAAAATTTTTTTTTGTGGAATTTTTTATAACAACGTAAATCATACATTATAATTACTTTATTTTGATTCTTCATTTCATATGACTGATATACATCATATATTAAAATGTAATAAAACCTATTAGATTTTAACTGTGAGATATAATATGATATGGGATATCATAAAATATGACTTAGTTATGAGTTTTTTGAATATAGAGTATCATTGAACAATTAAGATATCACAAAATGAAAAAAAAAATCAATTATAGAGAAATGATATCTCCAGTCATATGGAGATATAGATTTTATGGTTTATGAATAGATATATATTAATTAAAATGATGGAAACACATTATCTTCTACATATATCAGTTGTAAATTTTAACAAAATATCCCTATTATTATGTATATTATGAGATATAGGAATAATGTTATAGAAATTAAAATCTTCATAAATTTACATACGGATTGTAAAATTTTATAAATTATATGTTTTTATATTATAAATTTATATTCGTTATGTTGTAATCAAATATATAAATTTTATATTTTTGTATCTTGATTTAGAAAATAAATTTACTATTAATTTATTTTTTAATCAAATATAATTTTTATATTTATAAAATCCTAATAGAATGTGAAAATTATATATTATCAATTTATATAAATAATGGTTCCAGTATACTTTTATAAATTATGTATATAGTAATAGTGATTATATTTTAATAAACCATGGAAATTTTTTAATTTAAGTTATTAGTTTGGATTTTTTATATAACCACCCATAAAATATATACATTGTTATTACTTCTGAATTGCAGCATACTTATTTCAACATGTATCGAAACCACGATTGGTCCATATAGGTATAGTGTCATTAAAAACTTGGAAACATAAACAACTGATTCAAAAATCATCTACATTTTCTCCTGTTTATTTCATTATATCTAGAGTCCCTTTTGGAATATCCTACTTAATACTCTTCATCCTGACCTGGGGAAAAGAAAACATACAATGAATGAGAATAAATGCTCAGTAAGGTAAAACAAAGAAAATATCAATCATATAATATTCATAAGAACATAACATTTTGAAAATCATATCCTGCAAAAGATATCATAATATCATGACATGCGATAAATAATAGTAGTGAAATGTAATCCCAATATTCATAACATAAGACATGAAACTTTGTTTCATACACCCATAATCATAGAAAATAATTTCATATTAGTCAAGAATCATTTCCAAGACCATCATCGCAGACAAATTCCATTACTGAACTGAGTTCACTCCTCGATCTAGTCCTGTATCACTGAACCTGATTAATATACCTTTCCTTCTGTGTCAATCACATGAGATATAAATATTTACCCAATGCATTAGAGGTTGATATTGGTCCCACCCATCTTATAATGAAACCATTCTTATGTGTGCCATAAAATCCTAAATCATAAAACATAGCATAACCGATATAACAAAAATAGGATTCTTAAACATCATGTCATCATAACATAAGACATATTAGATAAAAGGACCTCATAAAAATAATTTCATAATAACGTAATCAAATAATTGTAATAATAGGGATAGAAACAAAACCCTATATTATATTAGATGAAAAATAATTTTGATAAAACACTTGAACTCCATTCTTGAGGAAAATATCATTTCTACCTAATTTGTTTTCCATTCTCAACATGTCATACAATTTTAAACTAAAAGAAGATAATTGAAAACAAAAATGAAAACTTTTAAAGGAAGCTTAATAAAAATAATGTTCTATGAAATCATAAAAATCCTTTCATGCCGTATATGTTAAAAAACATTCTTCACATACTTTGTCCGGAAAAGTCAAAAATTATCTCGTACTAAAAATGACAAAAGATTCATTTCATGAAATTTACTAAAAATTCAGCAATAGCTAAAATTGGATTTAAAAAAAGGTAGGTTGATAGAAATAATATTACATATTGGGGAAACATGGATGTGGATGATAAATATTCCCCAGTAAATTATGATGTATAAAGAATCTTGGATAAATTTTAGATTGTGAGATTTTCCCTTACCATAGGTCTGATTTGCTCTGTACATATCTGAACCTCCTGTATAATGACTTAAATAATGTCACTGACTTATTCTAGAATCATATACATTTTTATGATATCATATATAGTCATATTCTTTTCTCCTTATTAGTAATACTTAATTGATACTCGTTATTTGGGTGTTCATTGCTTTATGTTCTTAAGCGTGTTTTGTCGAATAAATTATTATTCCTCTTTTTAGGATATAGCTGCATCATTTGCAGAATTATATCAGTATAATTTATATCAGATTTATTCATTCAACTTGTATATATAATCCTGGTTCAATGACGATCATGTAGAACGAATCACATCGCACCATAGAGACGATAAGCCGTACGTACGGACGAGCGACGATATCGTTCCCATAATTATTGAATTGTTTTGGAGTGGATGATAGAGTATATCAGAATAATTATAATGATATAATAATAATATATAGTTATTTATTACACCATTATACCCATCTATGTAATGTGGTGGTTGAAAACAGATTACACAACGGCGTGGGGATGATATTCCGTATGAACGCACGCGTGGTGGTTTCTTTTTCCATGGGATGGATAGAAGGTGAAATATGGTTGTTTCATATTTATAATAACATATCTGTATATTAGTGATACTGGTGTTATTAAATTATGATTAAACAAATAAATTAGAATATTTAGAAAAAAAATAAATTTGAAATAATTGGTAAAGGATATTATCTCTTCTTCGACGCGCCTCTTATAAAAATCATCTTAGGGCACTAACGTTGGTCTTTAAAGAAGACCGGAACCTATATTATGTTTCTAGTGAAGTGGTTAAGAGAAATTGGTAGGGGTCATCCGAGAATTATGTCTCAAAATGGTGTCAGGAGGAGAGAGATGATGTTTCGTTTTATAGGATAAGAGAGGGGCAGTTTTGGAAACCTCAAAAATATTAATTTATAAAAAACTAAAAACCCACATAAAAACCATCAAAAATGAGCCAAATCTGATAATTAAATGATATAGGGTTGTAATCTCATCAAAAAATAAGATTTAGTTATGTTGGTAACTTATGTTTAACCTTATGAACTTGATTTATCATTATTTAATCTAATTAATTTTATTTGTGTTAATAATATTCTAGATTTTTTGTTGTTATAAATAATTACTAATGTGTTATGAATTTACCATAATTGGATACATTAGGACATTTTAGACCATATAAATTTCAATTTATAATTTTTAAATACTTTTGTTATTTTTAAACAATTTTATAATATGTTATTTTTATAAAATAACAATAGTGTCAATTTTGACATAATAAATTAATTTGAATTTACATAAAATTAAAACAGAAGATATATTAAAAACAAAATATTTATTTTATTTCTAACATGTCATATTCATCTATAAAATTTGTGGAGAACATTAATTAGTTCATATAATAATTCTTTTAATATTTTCAAAACCAATTATTTTATATTTCAATCAATAAAATTATTTCTACATTACTATTGTGTCATCATTAATTATACTTATTTAATCCTTAAAATTTATAAATAACTTCTCATGATGTATAAAATTTTATTATCATTCTGTATACTATTTATATTCAATGTTTTATGAGGTTGATCACTAAATTAAAATTATTTCACTTATAAGATATAAAAGAGTGACACGTTGTCACCTTCAATAGTTTAAATAATAATTTCATTTTCACGGTCAAAAGACCATGAAATGAAAATATTACGACACTTCACTAATATGGGTCGACATTTATTCATCCAATAGAATTTTGGAAGGTTTTAGGGTAATTTTATGATCTTATTTTTACCCTTAATTACCGGATTTTCCTTTAAATATAGTAAATAAAAAGTACCATAATTACTATTCATAATGTTAAAAACATAAAAGTAACATATTAACATAAATTTGACCCACTTAATCCAAATATGGAATCAACTTTTCAAAATTCAAAACAAAAAATTTGTTGTAATTAATATAAAATTAATCCTGTTGTTAAGAAAACAGGTTTTTAAAAGTGAAAACATTGTCAATGATTGAAATGTTTTTACCTATGAATTCAATGTAAAATTTATGGTAATAAAATAAATTATATTAAATGGTAAAAATATATTCTATCTATACTATAAATCAATTAAAATTTATTATTTACCCATATAAATTATCTTGATGAAAAATGTTGATTTTAAAAAACATTTAGTGTATTTTTATTATTTATCAAAATATGAAAGTAATCAGAAAAGTATCAAAATTTTATCGAATGTAATCTTTTATAACCTGATTAAAAAAAGGACTGTTAAGTAAAATTGAACTTATAAACTTTTCAAAAGTTATATTTAAAATGTGTGCACCATCAAAAGGCGATAAAACACCATTTTTTAAAAAATACGTCCTTTATCAAAAAATTGATTTGGTTTTCATATGTCATTCTAGAAAATGTGTATGATGAATTATAATATTATAAAATTAAAAATTCTGTCAATACTATTAATAATGGCTTGTTCATAATATTATAATAATATATCATTGTTTAGTGAAACCTGTTTTTACGTTCAACGTAAGCTATCGAGGAAGGTGTCTCTTGCATGTAACATAAGCCAATCTAGTATTGTGTGTAGAGAAAGATTCCTTTAGTGTTGCGTGTAACATAAGACATAAAAAATACAAATATTTCTCATAAAAAATCATGGTGTTACATTTTACCCCCCTTAATATGAATTTCACCCTTGAAATTTGTCACTTTGTAATCAACAGATGTGGATACCTCTCCCTCATCATATCCTCATGTTCCCAAGTTGCTTCTTCGAATTATTGGTTCCTCCATTAAAATTTTACCAAGTGAGTGGTCTTGTTTCGTAGAAAATTTTCCCTATGATCCAAAATCTCTATCGGCTATTCTTCATAAGAAAGATCTTTCTCCAGTGGTACAACATCTGATCTTAGTACATGTGATGGATCAATTATGTACATTCTCAAGAGAGATACGTGGAACACATCATGAACTTGATAGAGATTTGGTAGAAGTTTCAATTGGTAAACTACCTTCCCAAAAAGATCCAGTATTTCGAAAGGACTGATATACCTAGGGCTTAGCTTTCCCTTCTTTCCAAATCTCATTAATCTCTTCCGAGGAGATATTCATAAGAACACAGTATCACCCACTTCCAAGTCTAGGTCTTTTCTTCAGTTTTCAGAATAAATTTTTTGTCGACTATGAGCTTCCCTTATGGGTTGTTGAATGGATCTGACCTTTTCTGCGATCTCATCAACAAGATCATGTCTTAATAGCTTTCTTTCCCCATCTTCATCCCAAAAATTTGGAGTTCTACATTTTTTCCATAGAGAACATCAGTAGAAGACATCTTAATACTAGAGTAAAAAATATTATTATAAGAAAATTTCATCAGAGGTAGGTGTTGATCCCAACCAACATTGATATTCAAAGAGTAAGCTCTCATCATGTCTTCCAAAGTTTGAATAGTCCTATCAGACTTACCGTCTAACTAAGGATGATAGGAAGTGTAGAAACACAACTATGTATCTAGAGAATGCATGAAGTCTTCGCCAAAACATTGATGTAAACCTCAGATCCTGATCCGATATAATGGAAAGTGGTACTCCATAAAATCTTACCACTTCTTTCACATACATCGTGGCATACTGATCAAGAGTGAAATCCTCTATAATAGCAATGATGTGTGCCAAATTCGTAAGACGATCAATTATAACCCAGATATCATTATTGCTTTCGGATGTTTTGGGAAGTCCGATGATAAAGTCCATAGTGAGGTTTTCCCATTTCCATTCCGCTATATGTAATGGTTGAAACATCCCTTTAGACTTCTGTCTCTCAGATTTAACTTGCTGAAAAACCTAGCATCGAGATACATATTCAACGATATCTCTTTTCATGCCATCCCATCGAAAGTACTCTTTCAAGTCCCTGTACATCATTGTAATTAAAGGATGAACAGAGAATGAAGAACTATGCGCCTCATCCTTCAGCTCCATCTTTAATTCTTTAATGTTAGGAATATAGAAACGGTTCATGAACCTTATTATCCAATCCCAATCAATGTTGAATTATATAAAATTTCTCAACTTAATTTGAATCCCAACATCCTTCTCATGCGCCTCTTTAATATTCACTTTTATATATTGTTGAACATTCATTTGTGAAAGATAAGATATCTCCCATTTCATTAAAATTACAAGATCCACCATTTTTAAACCAAGAAATATTGTATCCTTTTTTATCCTCATCATGGAAAATCTAGTATGGTCTTGTCGACATAATGCTTATGCCCCCTTATTTGCTTTCCCAGGGTGGTAATGAGTTGAGCAGTCATAATCCTTAATCAGATCCAACCATATTCTATGGCGCATATTCAGCTCCTTTTGTGTGAAAATATAGTTTAAACTTTTATAATCAGTATAAATATCACACCTTTAACCATAATGATAATGCCTCCAAATCATTAATGTAAAGATTACCACAGCTAACTCAAAATCCTGAGTTGGGTAATTTTTTTCAACGAGTTTCAACTGTTGTGATGCATAAGCTATCACCATATCATTTTGCATGAGAAGACACCCCATACCCTTCTTGGATGGATCACTATAAGTCACAAACCCTTCTCTACTAAAAGGAAGTGTGAGCACATATGCACTGGCTAACCTTCTTTTTATCTCATTGAGATTCTCTTCACATTCCTATGTCTAAACAAACGTAACTCCTTTCCGAGTCAATTCTGTGAGTGGGTTAGATAATCTTGAAAAATCTTTCACAAAACGTTGATAATACCCAGATAAAACATGAAAACATATGATCTCAGTTATTATTGTTGTTCTTGACCATTTTTTGATAACCCTTATTTTTTGGGGATCTACAGATATCCCCTCTCTTGAGATTATGTGACCCAAAAATGAAAAAAATTTAAGCCAAAATTTACACTTGGTAAATTTGGAATAAAGATTATTCTTTCTAAGGGTCTTCAATATAATTATTAAGTTATCTCCCTATTCTTCCTTGCTCTTTGAATAGACAAGAATATTATCTATAAAGACAAACAAAAAATGATAACAACATTCTCTAAAGACTCTATTCAATATATCCGTGAATATAGAAGGGGCATTAGAAAGACCAAATGAAATCACTCAAAACTCATAGTGTCCATACATTGCATAGAAAATCCATATTTGTTATATCCTCCTTTTTGACCCTTAATTGATGATACCATGAATAAATATCAATTGTGGAAAATTATTGAGATCTGCGTAGTCGGTCAAATAAGTCATCAATACGTGTTAGAGGATATTTTTCTTGATAATGATCTTGTTAAGATCTCGATAATCAAGTACAGTCTCATTAATCCATCTTTGTTCTTAAAAAACATAAAAAGTGCTCCCCAATGTGATTCCCTAGGGCATATGAATCCCTTATCTGGATTCTCTTTGAGTTTCTTCTTCAATTCCTACAACTCAATTTGGTCCATTCTATAAGGTGTCTTTGAAATGGGTGTAGCACTCGGTATGAGTTCTATTGAAAACTCAACATCATGATTTGGTGGAAGACCTATAAATTACTCTAGAAAGACATCATGAAACACTTATACTGTAACACCCCAGGATTTCAGAGTGTGATATTTCTTAAAAATAATTCAATAACTTGCACTACACGCAACACCGAGTTCAATCACACCATGACTGACAAAAAAAAAGCCATTCAAAATAGGTTATGAATAGTATTATCTAAATTTTAAACATTATATAATCCTTATAATTTTAGAATCCATATTATGAGTTTCTTAGACATAATGCAAGAACAAATTCATTTTCAGTATTTCACTTTTATCAACTTCTAATAGTGAAACCTTTTTAAATACAATATTTTAAACTTTTTGAATAAATGGAGACATCAAAAAATTTAAAATGAAACATCCCAAGCGTCCACGGTACGCTTTCCTTTGGATAAAACAGTAGCGTGTGTTGTACGCAACTTCGAGTTCTAACACACCGTAACCAATCAAACTAGTTGTTATGAATAGTAATACCTACTTTTTGAAGTTATATATATTTTATATTTTAAAATGGACTTCATTTTTGGATTCGGAATATCAAATTTAGCCTAAGGTGAAATTTTGGTACTTTTCGGATAACTTTCATATTTTGATGAATAGTGAAAATTACTAAATTTTAATTAAAAACAACTTTTTTAATCAAAATAATTAATAGTGATAAATTATGAATTTGAGTGGTTTTAAAGTATATTTAGAATATATTTTTACTATTTAATATAATGTTGGTCATTGGACATAATTTTACAATTAAACCGGACATAAACAAGTGTCAATCTTTTGATAGTTATTATCTCTTAAAAACACGCTTTTTGTTTTGACAGCGGGAATTAATTTTAAATTAATTTCTGCCACTTCTGTGTTTTGAATTTAGGAAAATGGATTCCATATTTGGAATCAGGATGTTCAAATTGTGTAAATAGGTAACTTTTATTTTTAGACATTTTGAATAATTACTGCGGTAAATATTTTATTTACCATGGTTAAGGGTAAATCCAGTAAATAAGGGTTAAAAAAATAATATTATAATAATACAAAATTACCCTAAAACGTGTCTTAACCCTATTGGGTGATACATGGTCGACCATGGGCATCTTTGGGTCTATTTTGGGACCCCATGGATCCACTTGTAAGTGATAATGACACTTTATTTTAATTAAGTCAAAATGAATACAAAAATGACACAAGCATATATCTTTTAGAACAACCTTTTTTACATAGGGTTATACATGTTGGATTTTTGATTATAAATATTCATTAGAAAGATAAAAAGATTTCCTACATAATGATATTTTATTTATAATTTTTAGACATTAAATAATTTATTTTATTTATGACACAATGATGATGCAGTAATTACTAAAATAGTAAAAAATTAACATAATTGATATTATAAATACCCAAATAAATATAATATGAAACTTTTAATGAATTAAACTAATTTTCTAGGATAATATGATATATTAGGATTGATTTAATTGACTTTGTTCGAAGTAATCAATCTGTTATGAGTTTCACAAAAATCAACTATTGAATAGTGTCAAAATTGACATAAAAGAGTTCTTAAAACAAATATTATATTATTAATTGATATTAAATTCCTAAAAATCTAAGGTTCGGCCAAGAGACTTATATTATGATAGGTTAATCATTAATGGACCACGTGGGGGTCGCTTGGATGTATATAGTAAGTTTATTAACCATAATATATAAAAATACAAAGAGACATTGTAAAAGTGAAACTAATTAACTTAGAGTTAATACTTAAAGATAAGGTTAATATAAGTACCCAAACCTGTCTAAATTCTATTGGATGAGTTGTTTTCGACCTATCCCCACCTCAGCCTTTGAATAGTCAACTTTGGAGCCTTTAGAAACCGAATATGAATTTATTATAAATTAATATTTCTAGCTTTTCCAAAGGTGCCCCTCACCCCTCTTATAAAAGGGCACTCCTCTTTCCCATTTCTTCACACCTTCAAAGCCTTTTGGTTCGGCCAAACTCTGCCCAAATACTCTCCCAACATCCCTCACTACAACCTAGAGGCCTTAGTTTGATCAAAAAGCCAACCTAAGGAGCCCTTTTGATCAAATCAAAAGGAAGAACCCGAAGAAGAGGTAATGATTTCACCACCCTTTTCTAAGTTCATTTCTTCTTCCACTTCTTCTTCCTTTGTTCTTACCATTCTGAAATAATAACTCCAGTATCTCACATATACTGTGATGTTATTATAAATATGGTACAATCATATTCAGTATTCTATCCACCCTTTGAATAACATGTCACCATACGTGCGTACGTACGGCTTACCGTCTCCACGTCGTGGTGTAATTGTTATTCAATATAATATTATTTGGATGGGTATAATAATGATGTGTAACTCATGTAAATAATAAATATAACATGTTAATGATCCTGTATATATGATATACCATCCATTTATATATTATTTTAATATCAAAAGAATGATATTGTCGCTCGTGCGTACGTACGGACTACCGTCTCCACGAACGCGATGAGATTCATTCTCCATCGTATCCATTCAAGTATAATTATCATTTGATGATTTAAAAATGATGTTTAAGGACTGTATATCATTCTGGATATGAATAAGATACAACAACCATGGCTTATGTAACAAAAAATATAAAAGAAAATGAGTAAGTTAACTCCCGAAACGACGATAATTCTATGATATTATTAACAAATCAATGTTAAAAGATCATATATGATATCATATTAATATATATGATTCTTGTATAATTTAATAACAACTATTTCACCATTATACAGGAGGTTAACCTACCCCAACCAAGGAAAAGTACAAGGTAAGGGTTATTTCACAATCTCTTCATTATCCGAGGTTGTTTATATGTAATAATCTACTGGGATCTCTTTATCATCCACATCCATGTTTCTTAAAAATGTATTTCAAAACATTTTTTATGGGTTAAAGTCATTTATACCCTTGTTTGACTTTTTATAAGAGGTTTATAAAGGAATCTTTCCGTCGTTTTCAAAACAAGGTCCTTTTTAACCTTTTCGACAGAATTGAGGTAAGAATGTTTTTTTTAACTTATACGGCGGGTGCGGTTATTTTACGCCGTTATAAAATCTTCAAAGCTTTCCTTACAAGCTTATAAGAATATTTTCAAAGAAAATGTTTTATTTTATATGGATCTTAAATGATTTCAAAAAAAAGGAGATATTTCTTTAAAAAGAATTTTGATTTCATCTACATCAACATCCTTTGATGGATTTTAAGATTATTTGAAGTTGATTTATTATGATACAAAACTTCTATATTGTATTGAAGGTTTTGTGATATGTTTGACTATGGATGTGCTAATTTTTATACCATTCATATTTTATGGTGAAATTATTGACATTTCGTATGCTAGTTTTAATACAAATGTTTATGTTATATTTCAAACTTTTCTTCAGATGAATGTGCTAAACAAGTATGTTCCGGGTTGGGGACCGGTAAAAGTAAGCCCTCCAGGTTGGGGACTGGTAAAAGTAAGCCCTCCAGGTTGGGGACTGGTTAAAGTAAGCCCTCCAGGTTAGGGACTGGTAAAAGTATGCCCTCCGAGTTGGTGTCCGGTTATTAGAGGCACTCCGGGTTGGTGTCCGGTTATTAGAGGCACTCCGGGTTGGTGTCCGGTTATTAGAGGCACTCCGTGTTGGGTTCCGGTTAGAAGTAACCCCTAGGTCTTGGGATGAGGCCTAGACAAAGAAATTAACGTTTAGCATTATGCATTCCAACATTATGAAAGTGGTTATTTATTTTTGCATGTGATTATTCGATTAGTGGAATATCCATGTGAATAAGTAAATGGCATTATTTCATTTTATTTATGCCATACCATGTTGAAAGTTCATGTTTAAAAGGCTTTTGTTTTAGTTATACATTGCCTTAAATGTTTATTCTTATTGATGAAAGTTTCCGCTATATTGTTATCCTTACTGGGCATTTGAGCTCACCCCTTTTCTATGTTTTATTTTTTCCAAGAAGTGAAGATGTAAGTTATGAATGACCTGCAGGGATATTATGAGGGGATTGTAGTGTGGACTGTGGAAACATTATGTTGTTGTAGTAGTTTTTGATTTTATGATGTAATGTAAAACTTATGAATATATCTAGTGTTTCCAAGGCTACTAAACCAATCGGTCTTTCGAGATTTGATCTTTCTTGTGATCATGCCAATGTTATGAAGTAATGCACCGACTCTAGGTAATTAGGGTCGGGGCGTTACAGTTGGTATCAGAGGAAGTTTAGTACAAACCTTGGAAGCTAGATTTAGATAAACTCTGATTAGAGCACGTAGACCTAAGATAAACTTTGAGGATTAGTATAGAAGAACTTCCTAGAATTTTGGTATTGTAGAGATTTTGTGAGTTTTCTGAGCAATACATCCTTGTCTGGATACGAGCAGGTAGAGGCGGCTCTGGCACAGATGTACCTAGGGGTAAAACCCGAAAACACCGCTTTGAGCTAGACTCGAACGGGAACTGGTGCACGACAACGGGCCTTGCTGCACTCTTGGTTACGACACTCCCGGGGGATATGCTTAGGATAACTCTCACTTTCTTTACAAATCATTATGAAGGGTTTATGAGTATATACTTCCTTAAAGAAAACATATTTATGATTATGGATTATATCCATAGATAGTTCAATTTATGTTAGGTGTTTTATAAGTATGGGATTATGTATTTTGATTCATAAACTGATCATGTTTATGCCATGGTATAGAAATGGCGCCCAGTAGAAGGAATGAGAACTCCATAAATACACATGATTCAAAGAGAAGGAAGGATCATATCTTTCATGGTCTTAAGCTAGAATTTATAAGAGAAATAGTATCCCATGTATTATCATCATATGAAAAAATAATATCATGTGTTGATAAGATATGTAAAGAGTTTAATGAGTCCTATGGATTTGAAGGGAAGCAAGAGAAGAAAAGGATGGAAGAGAGAAAGATGGATAAAAGTAAGAGGGAAAAGAAAAATTTTCCCATATGTGGTAACTGTGGAAAGAAACACCGTGGAACTTGCCTGAAAGGAATGGGAGTTTGTTATAAGTGTGGAGGAAAAGGGCACAAAGTACGTGACTGCAAGGGTAAGAAAATGGTTTCAAATGTACAATGCTTCATTTGCAAGGAGTTTGTACACTACGCGAACCTATGTCCCAGTCATCAGACTATGCCGCAAATGATGCTATTGGATAATAATCAAGTTATGATACTACCACAGATGAAAAGGAATGATTAGAGTTCTTATGTTGATTATGTCAATTGAGTGTTGTATCAACAATGTACTTGTTATAATAATTATGGAGTATATAAGGATTGTACTGCAGTACTATTTCATTAAGGACTTGAGATTGTGTGGAACAAGGAAAAGTGACTCATTAGCAGGATAGATTTTTGGAAAATATATGGTTGAGAGAATGATAAACCATAATATAGTTCTGATACTGAGGTAGTGATTTTGGAATAATATGTGATTGTTTTGGATAAATTATATTGGATATTCTTGACTACCTTGGAACTGATTAATGATTTGTATATTCCATCATTGTTGGGGTTTAAAACATTTTTGGATTAATGAAGTATATCCAGCTTTCTATATGGAATAAGGGAGCATGAAGGTAATCAATAAGGAATATGGTAATTCAGGATGTTTCGGTGTATTAAAAGAATACATGATGAAGGTATTCATATGCTATTACGGGGTAAAAAGGTTCTACATTATGTTTACCTTACTTATAAATGTTGGACTGTGAGTTTGGATAGAAGTATTTTGGATAGTTCTAGTTTGGATTATTTTGGATTGCCATAAAAGGACAACCCGGAGGTCGGGCGGCAACCCGTCGCGTCCGGCAAGGCTGCGAGACTTGGACCCGAAACCGAAGGGCGACAAGGGTGTATCACCTACCACTGGCCCACGAGATGTCCTGGATTAAATAATGTAGTTTTTATTAAAAGATCTTGTAGATGAATTATAAATTCATTTATTTTGGAACCCTATACGAATAGTGTAAATAGAATTTTTCTTACATTCTATTATCTTTTAGAGTGAAAGATGAGTTTGTGGTAGAAATTTATTAATGGATAAAACTATAATTATAAAGTAAGTATATCTCCTTATGATCTTAGTCAATCTCATAAATAGATTCCTCAATATTAAGAAAAGCAACTTAGAACAAAAATGTTTTCCTAGATGGTACCTTAAATCATCACTAATTTATGGCTTTGGGATTGTTGGCCTTTTCATAGCCATGTTCTCTACCACTCTCCATCAGATAATTGATGGTTAGATTTCTCTTCCATATCCATATTTTCCTAAATGGAACCCTAGTATGTGTTATTTTCGGTAATCTTCATACTTTCCACTCTTTATTTTAAATAGAGGCCTCATTAATTCATTTTTCGATGTGGGATTTCAACTAGGATATTTTGAAACGTCAAAAATGTGTTATCCTAATACCCTATGTTTTGTTGAACCGATGGTATTTCAAATCATCATAGATTGATGAATTTAAGGACCTCAATTTTATACTTGTTTGTGATTGATGACCTCAATCACTACCTATAAATATTTACGTTTTTCCTCCAATTATATGTCTCTAAATGCCACCAATGTTCTCCTAATCAAGATCATAATTTGGTGGTGACCCTTTAATTTCTCTTTTCCTCATATTAAGACTAAATTTTAGTAAACCAATTTACGATGTGGGTTTTCCCACAAATATATTTTCTACTTTCAACCTTTTATTTTCGAAGAACAATTTCAAATTGCGAGGACGCAATTTATTGAAGGAGGGGAGAATGTAACACCCCAGGATTTGAGAGTGTGTTATTTCTTAAAAATAATTCAATAACTTGCACTACACGCAACACCGAGTTCAATCACACCATGACTGACAAAAAAAAAGCCATTCAAAATAGGTTATGAATAGTATTATCTAAATTTTAAACTTTATATAATCCTTATAATTTTAGAATCCATATTATGAGTTTCTTAGACATAATGCAAGAACAAATTCATTTTCAGTATTTCACTTTTATCAACTTCTAATAGTGAAACCTTTTTAAATACAATATTTTAAACTTTTTGAATAAATGGAGACATCAAAAAATTTAAAATGAAACATCCCAAGCGTCCACGGTACGCTTTCCTTTGGATAAAACAGTAGCGTGTGTTGTACGCAACTTCGAGTTCTAACACACCGTAACCAATCAAACTAGTTGTTATGAATAGTAATACCTACTTTTTGAAGTTATATATATTTTATATTTTAAAATGGACTTCATTTTTGGATTCGGAATATCAAATTTAGCCTAAGGTGAAATTTTGGTACTTTTCGGATAACTTTCATATTTTGATGAATAGTGAAAATTACTAAATTTTAATTAAAAACAAATTTTTTAATCAAAATAATTAATAGTGATAAATTATGAATTTGAGTGGTTTTAAAGTATATTTAGAATATATTTTTACTATTTAATATAATGTTGGTCATTGGACATAATTTTACAATTAAACCGGACATAAACAAGTGTCAATCTTTTGATAGTTATTATCTTTTAAAAACACGCTTTTTGTTTTGACAGCGGGAATTAATTTTAAATTAATTTCTGCCACTTCTGTGTTTTGAATTTAGGAAAATGGATTCCATATTTGGAATCAGGATGTTCAAATTGTGTAAATAGGTAACTTTTATTTTTAGACATTTTGAATAATTACTGCGGTAAATATTTTATTTACCATGGTTAAGGGTAAATCCGGTAAATAAGGGTTAAAAAAATAATATTATAATAATACAAAATTACCCTAAAACGTGTCTTAACCCTATTGGTTGATACATGGTCGACCATGGGCATATTTGGGTCTATTTTGGGACCCCATGGATCCACTTGTAAGTGATAATGACACTTTATTTTAATTAAGTCAAAATGAATACAAAAATGACACAAGCATATATCTTTTAGAACAACAATTTTTACATAGGGTTATACATGTTGGATTTTCGATTATAAATATTCATTAGAAAGATAAAAAGATTTCCTACATAATGATATTTTATTTATAATTTTTAGACATTAAATAATTTATTTTATTTATGACACAATGATGATGCAGTAATTACTAAAATAGTAAAAAATTAACATAATTGATATTATAAATACCCAAATAAATATAATATGAAACTTTTAATGAATTAAACTAATTTTCTAGGATAATATGATATATTAGGATTGATTTAATTGACTTTGTTCGAAGTAATCAATCTGTTATGAGTTTCACAAAAATCAACTATTGAATAGTGTCAAAATTGACATAAAAGAGTTCTTAAAACAAATATTATATTATTAATTGATATTAAATTCCTAAAAATCTAAGGTTCGGCCAAGAGACTTATATTATGATAGGTTAATCATTAATGGACCACTTGGGGGTCGCTTGGATGTATATAGTAAGTTTATTAACCATAATATATAAAAATACAAAGAGACATTGTAAAAGTGAAACTAATTAACTTAGAGTTAATACTTAAAGATAAGGTTAATATAAGTACCCAAACCTGTCTAAATTCTATTGGATGAGTTGTTTTCGACCTATCCCCACCTCATCCTTTGAATAGTCAACTTTGGAGCCTTTAGAAACCGAATATGAATTTATTATAAATTAATATTTCTAGCTTTTCCAAAGGTGCCCCTCACCCCTCTTATAAAAGGGCACTCATCCTTCCCATTTCTTCACACCTTCAAAGCCTTTTGGTTCGGCCAAACTCTGCCCAAATACTCTCCCAACATCCCTCACTACAACCTAGAGGCCTTAGTTTGATCAGAAAGCCAACCTAAGGAGCCCTTTTGATCAAATCAAAAGGAAGAACCCGAAGAAGAGGTAATGATTTCACCACCCTTTTCTAAGTTCATTTCTTCTTCCACTTCTTCTTCCTTTGTTCTTACCATTCTGAAATAATAACTCCAGTATCTCACATATACTGTGATGTTATTATAAATATGGTACAATCATATTCAGTATTCTATCCACCCTTTGAATAACATGTCACCATACGTGCGTACGTACGGCTTACCGTCTCCACGTCGTGGTGTAATTGTTATTCAATATAATATTATTTGGATGGGTATAATAATGATGTGTAACTCATGTAAATAATAAATATAACATGTTAATGATTCTGTATATATGATATACCATCCATTTATATATTATTTTAATATCAAAAGAATGATATTGTCGCTCGTGCGTACGTACGGACTACCGTCTCCACGAACGCGATGAGATTCATTCTCCATCGTATCCATTCAAGTATAATTATCATTTGATGATTTAAAAATGATGTTTAAGGACTGTATATCATTCTGGATATGAATAAGATACAACAACCATGGCTTATGTAACAAAAAATATAAAAGAAAATGAGTAAGTTAACTCCCGAAACGACGATAATTCTAAGATATTATTAACAAATCAATGTTAAAAGATCATATATGATATCATATTAATATATATGATTCTTGTATAATTTAATAACAACTATTTCACCATTATACAGGAGGTTAACCTACCCCAACCAAGGAAAAGTACAAGGTAAGGGTTATTTCACAATCTCTTCATTATCCGAGGTTGTTTATATGTAATAATCTACTGGGATCTCTTTATCATCCACATCCATGTTTCTTAAAAATGTATTTCAAAACATTTTTTATGGGTTAAAGTCATTTATACCCTTGTTTGACTTTTTATAAGAGGTTTATAAAGGAATCTTTCCGTCGTTTTCAAAACAAGGTCCTTTTTAACCTTTTCGACAGAATTGAGGTAAGAATGTTTTTTTTAACTTATACGGCGGGTGCGGTTATTTTACGCCGTTATAAAATCTTCAAAGCTTTCCTTACAAGCTTATAAGAATATTTTCAAAGAAAATGTTTTATTTTATATGGATCTTAAATGATTTCAAAAAAAAAGGAGATATTTCTTTAAAAAGAATTTTGATTTCATCTACATCAACATCCTTTGATGGATTTTAAGATTATTTGAAGTTGATTTATTATGATACAAAACTTCTATATTGTATTGAAGGTTTTGTGATATGTTTGACTATGGATGTGCTAATTTTTATACCATTCATAGTTTATGGTGAAATTATTGACATTTCGTATGCTAGTTTTAATACAAATGTTTATGTTATATTTCAAACTTTTCTTCACATGAATGTGCTAAACAAGTATGTTCCGGGTTGGGGACCGGTAAAAGTAAGCCCTCCAGGTTGGGGACTGGTAAAAGTAAGCCCTCCAGGTTGGGGACTGGTTAAAGTAAGCCCTCCAGGTTAGGGACTGGTAAAAGTATGCCCTCCGGGTTGGTGTCCGGTTATTAGAGGCACTCCGGGTTGGTGTCCGGTTATTAGAGGCACTCCGGGTTGGTGTCCGGTTATTAGAGGCACTCCGGGTTGGGTTCCGGTTAGAAGTAACCCCTAGGTCTTGGGATGAGGCCTAGACAAAGAAATTAACGTTTAGCATTATGCATTCCAACATTATGAAAGTGGTTATTTATTTTTGCATGTGATTATTCGATTAGTGGAATATCCATGTGAATAAGTAAATGGCATTATTTCATTTTATTTATGCCATACCATGTTGAAAGTTCATGTTTAAAAGGCTTTTGTTTTAGTTATACATTGCCTTAAATGTTTATTCTTATTGATGAAAGTTTCCGCTATATTGTTATCCTTACTGGGCATTTGAGCTCACCCCTTTTCTATGTTTTATTTTTTCCAGGAAGTGAAGATGTAAGTTATGAATGACCTGCAGGGATATTATGAGGGGATTGTAGTGTGGACTGTGGAAACATTATGTTGTTGTAGTAGTTTTTGATTTTATGATGTAATGTAAAACTTATGAATATATCTAGTGTTTCCAAGGCTACTAAACCAATCGGTCTTTCGAGATTTGATCTTTCTTGTGATCATGCCAATGTTATGAAGTAATGCACCGACTCTAGGTAATTAGGGTCGGGGCGTTACATATACAATGAGAACATTCTTAATCATGAGTTTACCTCCAACCATTTGAGATAAATAACCTTCATTTATTGGAATCAAGAACCATAAGATGGAAGAAATTTATACTGAAGGTTATATTCATCCTTATATCGATAGATTATCATAGATTAATCAGGAATATGAAATTGAATTCCCTTCTTTGGAAATTGATATGAGATAGATATAAAGAAATCCAATCCATGCCATGAATAACATCAAATTTCTCTATAAGAAGTATCACAAGATTCTCGGGAAGCACTTTCCCACAAACTTCTATCAGAGAAGAATTGTAAACTTTTGATGTGACTATTGTTCCATTAAGAGTTGTCACAGCTAAAACAAAAACTAATTATTGGGGTAGTACAATGATACCATTTGAAAATTACTCAGAAATAAAAGAGTGGGTGGATCCATAATCAAATAAAACATTTTCTACTTTAGAGTGGATAGTATGTGTTTCTTTCACCACTTCGTTATCGTACTCCACATCGCCGATAGAAATTGCATGTGAATTTCCTTTGTCTTTGGCCTTAATAGTTTGTTGACTTCGATCATCATCAACAACCCTTAGATTAGGGCATTTATTGGCATAACGACCCATTTCCTTGAACTTGTAACATTGAAGTGTAAGAGGTGCATTCTGTGTAGTCTTTTCTTTGTTCACATCACTAGATATCTTTTTCCCATCACTCCAGCATTCAATAGACCGATGACCTATTTTTCCACACATATATCATTTACATTTCCTTTTAAGACAATTACCTCTATGTTTCCTTCCACACATTGATAATAAGGCAACACATATCTTCATTTCAGTTTGGCCTTTATATTTTCCCTTGAATTCCATTTTCCTCTTCTTATATAACCCATATGACTGAGGGGTTACTCTAATATCCATCTCAACCTTGAGAGCTCATAGAAAAATTCCGTCATAGCTATTGAAGACCATTATAGCTAATTCCCTTCAGAGACTTGGTTTTAATCCACTAATGAATCGATCGATCTTACTCTCAGGTTGGTTAATAATCCCAGAAGCATACCTTTCTAGCCTTGTAAAATTTTCTTTGTTTGTACCAACATATTCATCATCCTTTTGCTTCAACTCAAGGAACACCTTCTCCATCTTTTTTCAAAGAATACGAGGGAAGTACTTATTGAAAAATAATTAATTGAACTCATCCCATTCCATGGACTCAATTTCATCCCTTTGTGTTTTATTCTTTAAAATATTCCACCATTGATCAGCTTCACCCTCCAAATGATATAATTCTAAGATAACATTATCATGTTCATAACATTGATGGACTGAAAATATCATTTCAGTGGTACCGATCCATTTTTCATCCACTAATGGATCCAAAGAACCACTGAATGATGGTGGACGCTACCTCATGAATGATTCAATAGAATGTTTCTCCCTTCGTTTGCTCATTTGGAAGTCCTGCATGATTCATAGCTTGATAATGTTGTTTGAGCATGGATACAAGACATTTCATTCCAGCTCCCATATCGTTTGGTTGCTCAGGGGGGGAAATCATTGTATTTCCCATCACATTCTAGATTAACATGGTTCCTTCGTGTTCCAGCCATTAACTAAAACCAAGAGGCATAGTGTGAGAAACACTAATTAAAACAGGAAAACTAGATAATAAGAAATAAATATTCACAATTTAGGTCTTATCATAGTTTATTCATGGTCATTTCTAAAACACTAATATTGTGTTCTATTCTTAGACATATCCTTTGGGTCCTTACTAAGTCTTTCACAACCGAGTTTCTGAAGGTTGACTATTACCTTCCTCTGATAGCAACTATAACGACCCAAACATTACATACATAGTTATTACTTCAGACTTGAAGCACACTTATTACGAAATATAACAAAACCATGAAAGGACTGTAGAAGTATAGTGTTTTTAGAAACTGGGAAACATAACAACTTAATCATAAATCATCAACATTGCCTCTGGTTTATTTCATCATATTTACAGTCTCATTTGGCATATCCTACTTAATACCCTTCGTCCTGACCTAGGGTAAAGAAAACATACCAAAGATGAGCATAAATGCTCTGTAATGGAAAAAAATGAAATATCTATCATATCATTTTCATAAGAACATAACATTTTGAAAATCATATCCTGCAAAAGAGATCATAATATCATGACATCAGAGAAATCATAATACTGAAATGTAATCCCAATATTTATAACATCAGACAAGAAACTTTGTGTCATTCATACATTATCATAGACAATCATTTCATATTAGTCAGGACTCATTCCCAAGACCATCATAGCGGACAAAGTCCATTACTGAACCGAGTTCACTCCACGTACAAATCCTGTATCACTGAACTAGATTAATTAGCGGTTATAGACATGTCTATCTCATGAGATATAAATCTTTACCCAATGCAATTATGGGACATATTTGTCCCACCCATCTCATAATGAAATCATTTTTATGTGTTCCAAAAAATCATAAATCATACATCATATCATAACAAATGTAATAAAAATAGGATTCTTAAACATCATGCCATCATAACATAATCCATATAAGATAAAAAGAAAACAAAAAAATAATTCCATCACAACATATTCTAATCAAGGTAATAATAGGAAGAGAAATATAACTCGATATTATCTTAGATGGAAAATAATTTTTAGAAAACACATGAACTCTATTCTTGACGAAAATTTTCTTTTCTACTTAAAAAACATATTTTCTTTCTCAACATGTCATACAATTTTAAACTAAAAGTTTCCAATAAAAAATAAACATGAAATCATGTAAATTAATCTTCATGGAACAAATGTTCTATGAAATCATAAAAATCCCTTCATATCGTATACGTTAAAAAAACATTCTTCTCGTACTTTGGCCAAAAAAGACAAAAAGTATCTCGTACTGAAAAAGACAAAATATTCATTTAATAACTTTTACAAAAAATCAACCAATAGGTAAAATTTGATTTAAACAATTGTAGGAGTATAGAACTAATATTAATTATTTTGGAAACATGGATGTTGATAATAAATATTCCGCAGTAAATTCTGAAGTATAAACAATATCAGATACAGATGAGATTGTGAGATTTTCCCATACCTTAGGTCCGATATGTTGTGTACATAACTGAACCTCATGTATAATGATTTAAAATAATTTCATTTATTTATTATAGAATCATATACATTGTTATGATATCATATATTTTCATATTCTTATCTCCTTATTAGTAATATTTCATTGCTACTTGTTATTCGGGTGTTCATTGCTTTACGTTCTTATACGTGTTTTGTAGAATAAATTCTTTTTCCTCTTTTTGGTTTATAGATACATAATTTACATAATGATATTAGTAAAAAATATATATCATATTTATTAATTCAATTTTTCTATATAATTCTTGTTTAATTAAGATCATGTAGAACGAATCACATCGCGCCGTGGAGATGGTAAGCCGTACGTACGCACGGGCGACGATAACGTTCCCATAATATTTGAATTCTGTTGGAGTGGATGATAGAATATCTCAGAATTATTATAATTATTTTATAATCAAATATAGTTTTTCTTTACATCATTATACCCATCCAAGTAAGGTGGTGGTGGAAAATAGATTACACCATGGTGTGAAGACGATATTCTGTACGTACGCACGCGCGGTGATTTCATTTTCCGTAGGATGAATAGACGGTGAAATATGGTTGTTTCATATTTATAGTAACATATCAGTATATGAGTGATACATATTTTATTACTTTATAAATAAAAAAATAAATAATAGTATGTCGAAGAAGAAATAAATTTGAAAGAATCGGTAAAGGATATTACTTCTTCTTCAAAGCGCCTCTTCTAAACCTCCTCTTAGGGCAATAAAGGTGGTCTTTGAAGAAGACCAGGACCTGTAGTATGTTTCTATGGAAGTGGAGAAGAGAAATTATCTATGTTTTGGCCGATCATGAAGGCTCAAAATGGTGTGAGGAGCAGAGGGAGGAGGTGCCTTTTTATAAGAGAGGAGAAGGGCAATTTTGGAAACCTCTTAAATATTAATTTATAATAAACTCTAACCCCACATAAAAACCATAAAAAATTACTCAAATCAGAATATTAGATGTAAAGGGTTGTAATATAATCAACCAATAAGATTTATACATGTCGGTAATTTATTGTAAACCATATCTTGTTTATTTATCATTATTTAATCTATTTAATTTTATTTGTGGTAATAATATTCTAAATATTAAATTGTTATAAATAATTACTTATGTATTGTGAATTTTCAATAATTGGATACATTATTAAATTTTATATAATATAAATTTCAACTTATAATTTTTAAATATGTTTGTGATTTTTAAACAATTTTATAATATGTTATTTTTATAAAATAAAAATAGTGCCAATTTTGACACTATTCATTTATTTGATTTTAAATCAAATACACACAGAGGATATATTCAAAAAAAAATTAATAGATTTTTAACATGTCATATTCATCTATAAAATTTGTGGAGAACATTAATTAGTTTATATAATGTTTATTTTAATATATTTGACAAATTTTATTTGATATTTATATCAATATAATAATTTCTACATCACAATAATGTCATCATTAATGATAATTATTTATTCCCTAAAATTTATAAATAAATTATCATGATATATATAATTTTATTAAATTTCTGTAGAATTTTTATATTAGATGTTTAATAAGGTTTATCACTAAATTAAAATTATTACAATTAGAAGATATAAGAGAGTGACATGTTGCCACTTTCTCAGGTTTTAATAATAAATATATCATTTTTATAGTCAAAAGTCCATGAAATAAATATATTCTGACACTTAGGTGATATGGGTAGACTTTTATTCATCAATAGAATTTTGGCAGGTGTTAGGGCAATTTTATATTCTTATTTTTACTTTTCATTACTCGATTTACCATTAATAGTAGTAAAACAATTACGTAGTCACAAATTATAATGTCAAAAAAGGTAACCTATTAACATAGTTTTGACCCACTAAATCCAAATATGGAATCAATTTTTCAAATTTCGAAACATGTAAGTTGAAATAATTAATTTAAAATTAATCTCGTTGTTAAGAAAATGGATTTTTAAATGTTAAAACATTGTCAAAGATTGAAATGTTTTTACCTTTGAGTTCAATGTAAAATAAATGGTAATGACATAAATTATATTAAATGGTAAAAATATATTCTATTTATTCTTTAAAACCTTTAAATTTTATTATTTAATCATATAAATTATCTTGATGAAAAAAGTTGTTTTAGGAAAAACTTTGCGTATTTTTACTATTCATCAAAATATGAATGTTATCCAAAAAGTATCAAAAATGTATTCAAAGTAAAATTTTCCATCATGATTCATAATAAGTAGTTTATTTTGAAAATTGAACTTATAAACTAATCAGAAATAATATTTAAAATTGGTGCGCCATCAAAATGATGTAAAAGTGCATTTTTTTAAAAATAATTCTTTTATCAAAAAATTGTTTTTTTTCATATGTAATTATAGAAAATGTGTAAGATGAATTATAATGTTATAAAATTAAAAATTTTGGTTAAAACTATTCCTAACGACTAGTTCCTAATATTATAATAATATATCCTTTTTTAGTGAAACTCAGTATTGCGTACAACGCAAGCTATCGAGGAAGGTTGACATTGCATGTAACGCAAGACATGCCCGTGCTGTGTGTAGTGAAAGATATAATTGGTGGTGCGTATAACATAAGACATAAGAAATTATAAATATTTCCCATAAAATCTCAAGGTTATATATTTTGGATAAAAATATATTTTTTCATATGAGGTTCATGTTTTAGAATGAATTGGATTTTATGTAGAGTAACATCTCTCGGATGATATTGAAATTTATTTGGCTTCCCATTAGGCTTGAGGTTTATGAAGAATCTATAAATTAAGTGTTACCCATATGTCACTCTATTAAAACTATTGTGAATTAGATGACACACATATTATTATAAACCATTATTTTTAGACTACTTGTCCACCATACATTGGATGTATTTGAATATGCATGAATATGCTTCTATTTTTTATTTTCGTGGGTAACATAAATATGTTGGTAGTTGAAATTGTCAAATATTAATGTGTTAAAAACAATTTAATTTTTGGGATGGGGATAAGACATGATAAGAAATCTATGAATACATACAGAAAAGAAAAAAAATCAAAAGATAAAGATTTCATATGATGTAATAGTTACGAATTTAAAATGCATATTCTATATGATAAATTAGAGAGTATTTTAAAATAAAACACCTAAAATACTATGTGAATGATTACTTCAAAAACATGTCACATATCATAATCTGAGTCATTCAATAGGTTAGGTTCTATAAAATTAAGGTACCCATGGATTATCTTGTGTATGATATTGTTTAATCATATTACCTTACATGTTAGGTAACAAAATGCCACTGTGAGATTTGGGTGAAATTTATCTTTGAAGACATATAACATAATACACCAGCTGTAGGGAGTTCAATATTTTCTTATATTGGATTCAATTAATGATTTATCTATTTTAGTATCAAATAATCATAACATTTAGGATTGGGAATATTATCTTAACAATATTAAATGTAGTTAGAGGAAATATAAATTGTATTCATTTCAAAGGTACATATTGGAATTATCATACTAAATATATATGTTATATGAGCTGATGAATTTAGTGGGTGGGATTTCATTAAATCTAAATTTTAAAATATCTAAAAAATGATTATTACAAATATATAAAATATTGGTAAAAGAATATATAATAATTTATGATTATCATAATTAGAGCATATATAGTTTTGAATTACAAAATAGATGATTATTTTTATCTAGGGTGGAGAATTGGTCTCATTGATAAAGATGTTGAGAACTTGAAGAATAATGTTATAGAGATCAATTTCTCTTACTTCGATTCATGGGTACAAAATACCAGGTCTTCATCACCCCGTTAGAATAATTACAATATACAAAATATTGGGGTATATTTATGGAGCGTGAAAAATATCATCAGGTGGAGCAAGTTTTTCTACATTTTTACTCAGCACTTATGATCAACAATGTAGATTAATACTAGAATTAGAGAAACATTACATTATTCTTGAAATGAAATTAAATTTTATTTATGTAACCTATTTTGATATGACAAGATTCTCATTCATTTTCATGAATAATTACTGTTTAATCTATAAGTAAAAGAAGATTAATGGAATGAGGAATTTGAGAAATAAGGTATACATTATTGATATGGATAATCATGTGAAAAATATTTAAAATAAGTATTTCATGGTTGATTCTATTGCCACTTATCTTTAGAATTGTTTACATGGATAAATAAATAATCAACACATCAAATAAATCATTGGAGATAAATTTTTTAGTATCATTTTATTATGAATTTTTTAATACATAAAAATTTAGTCTATTAAGAAAAATGACTTTTACACCCTTTAGTAGAATAGTTCAAAGTGTCAGTTAATTTTTGGATCATATTGACAATTTATTATATGTATATATGAGTTAACATAAAACCGGAGGTTTTAGGTACTTTAAAACATTTATTTATGATATTCATAAATATGGATTCCTTTTCCTAATTAAGAACAAGTATGAAATGTTTCAAATTTTCATGGGGTTTTAGAATGAAGAACAAAATCAACTAAGGATAGGTATTATGATTCTGTTATCAGATAGACGTGGTGATGAATTCACTGATCATCAGTCAAATTATGTAATTATTCTATAAGTCAATACTCTTAGAACACTAGAATGGAATGTTCTATCTAAGGGGATGAATCATACCTTATAATTGATTGTTTAATCCCAGATTAGTTAATGTGATATTTTTATTTCATTTTAATGTTATTCTCTAGAGGATATCAAATTCCAATAAAACAACATTCCATCTTATATTTTTATATATTAACTACAAGATATATTGTATATGAAATATCAAAATTTTGAGTTTTTAAATATTTTGGGTCATGAATCTACTGTATGATACATTCCATCCAAAAAATATAACATTGTATCTGAAAATAAACCTATATATTGGTAATGCAATGAATTTAAAGGAGTATTATTTCTATGATCCTACATACTTTATTGTTATTATGGCCTAATTTTCTATATTCATTGTGAAATAATATTTATATATAATAATATTAGTGGATTAATATTAAACAAGGATATGTTCAATACCAATAAACAAATAATGTTCATAAAATAGAAGATTATACTATTCCACAAATATTTATACAATTATAATCAAATATATCAACACAATAAATCCACAGATGTGTTAGAATTTATCTAGAATTGGGGAGATATAAATTTATATTAAAAAATTATGATAATGATTCATTTGTAATATGTGATCCTAATACGAACTAGTTAGACATTGAGTCTTTTAATTACGATAAATGGGTAACATCAATGGAGTTTAAAATGGATTTCATGTATATTAATCATTTATTGAAATTGGTATATTAGAATAAATTGGTGAGACAAATTGGCGGAATATGGGTAATTCATAAGAAAACTGAAATCGATTTCATAGTGTATAACTATGATGAATTCCTAATGGAAAAGGGCTATATGAAAAATAATGGAATTAAATATAAAGATACCTTTTCACATGTTTTGATGTCAAATCTTTTTGGGAATTTTTATTATATATTAGATCACATTTATTATTAAATACATCAAATTATTTCTTTATCATAAATATTAATAAGAATATAGTCAATTATTTTTATATGATAAAACCTAAAGGATTTAAACTACTAAAAATGTCCACTATGTTTTTACAATTTCAATGGTCTATTTAAGGTTTAATAAATGATAATTAAAGCTAGATTATCTTGTTTTATGATTTTATTGATGTTTTAGAATTTATCTTGAATAAAGATTATTCCTTTATATATATGTGTATTAGTGGGAGCACAGTGTTGTTTCAAATACAATATATAAGTGGAATACTTCTTACATTAAAAGAAATCCCGGTTTTGCTTATGTAACTATGGGGTTAGTAAACTTTTTCTCTTTGAAATATATGGCTAGTGAAGTCTATATACATGGTTTGAGAATCTATATATTTAAGAGTAAATTTTTAATTATTCATGAAACATAAAATAATAAAATTCTAATCTAGTTTAGTGTGTAACAATCAAAATCAATGAATATTCCACTGTCTGATGTAATGAACATCAGGGAGATTTTTTATCTTTCAAATGAGTTAGAAAAATTGATCAAATACCATATATATATTCCATATTCACTATAATGTCTTTTTTGTTTTCTATTCATCCAATTGTTTCCAATAATCATATAATAACTACTCAATACCAATATTATCATACTTTGAGACACTTGATTTCTGTGAAGAACATTCAAATGAACTTGTGAAGGATGATCTATATGTTATGGATATTTATATGAGAGGAATATCTATATATAAAAATACATAATTATTAATGCTTCCAATATGATAAAAATGACATAAGATCTCAAACTCGTATTTATATATTTCACGAATGGTGGATATATCAATTAACACTAATCCAAATTGTCTATATTCGTATAATTTATTATAAAGGCTACATGAATTATTACATCATTTCCATCAAATGTAAATATATTGAATACGATTTTTATAATTGAACTTATGATTTTATCATTATCAAGGAAGAAATAAAAATTTATTATTTTGATAATTGAGTCCTTATTCAAGTAATATAAAATAAATCTCACCAAATTAATAAACAAATGCTTCCAAATAACAATTCAATATGAGATATAGTATGGAGGAGAAATATTTTAATTTTTTGGTAGGATATTTTGTGAAATGTTGTACAACTAATAATTCATTCATTATAGAATCTAAATAATGAGAGGGAATTTAAATTTCATGGTATATGATGCATAATAGATTTATTGGGATGGGTCATTAATGTATTATGCTTTTATAAATTATGGTAACCTCTATTTATCATTTATTAATTTGTTTCACAATTTATTTTAATAGAATAGTGGAAATATATTACCTCTTAAATGAATTAAGTTGGATTTTCCTGACATAATGATCAATATGAAGTATTTTTTCCATGATCATATTTCAAGATTAGAATTTATAGAATCATGTAACCATTAAAAATAATTCAATATAAGATATAAAGAAAACACTTATGAGGTAATATATAGACAATTATTAATTTAAATATATCAACAAAGTATATCTGATGGAATACAATATAATAATGGATATAAATATGGGTGAATTTTTATTATAAATAACTATGACCTAATGTTGTTGATATACATATCATGAGAAAATTAATATTTGAAACAATTATTTCAGAATCCATCTATTTTAGCTAGTGACTATTTCTAATCATATTGTAAGTTAGAGAGTACAAAATATGAGATTCTCTCACTCATATGACGAGTTATGAAATTTTGTTCCATGATTGAATTATAATTTGGTAATTAATTTAACATCCTTATTTAGTCACATATGATGTGTTAAAGTAACCAAATAAGAGACGTGTGATGTGATCATATTGTAACTAAATGAATTGTGATTTATAAATCAATATGGATTGTCTATTTTAAATAATCATGAATGGATGGATTCCCTATAATAGATTAACATGTTATATGTTTGATGTTTTCATAATTTTAATGGAAAAAACTGTTATATTGGTATTAATATAATTTCTATACCACATCTATAGGATTTTTTGTTTATGTTGAGATATATGTTTGTTTGATCAAGATCTCATAAGAATATTTTGTATGATGAGTACCATTGATACATCAATAGGGTATGATCATTTATTAGGTTTATGAAATCATTATTTAATATATATTTTTCAATATTTATAAGTCTTGTATGGTCATTGTGTTAGGACATTCAATAAAATAATGTAGTAGGAAATTTGTTTATTTAAAAAATTTGAGTGATTGGTAATCTATATAGAATGTATTATTAAATGTATTCAAAATGATCATTAATGTTAATCATAGTGATTTTATTTGAAATTAGTGGAAATTGTAGATTATCTGATATGAATTTGAGTGAGGGATATCATAGCACATGGAATCATTTGATCCATAATATATTCTGGTTACGATTAAAATAACATAAATTAAAATATAATTGCTTCATTATGTTAATGGGGATTATACTTTTCAATTAAATAATATCATAAATAAAACCTTTTAATATGTGTCACGTGGGTTGTGAGATCATGCATCACCACTATATTATCTTATATTGATTCATTAGTATAAATAAAATATATTTAATAATTAATTTATTAAATTATTTATAGTAGTTTTCAATAAAAAATATACCTATTTAAAATAAAATTTGAGTTCCATGATATAGAACCCAATATGGTTGACACTATTAATTTTATATTTAACCTGATAAAAAGCGTATAATAGGGAAATTATCCCTTTATTATATGTTACAATTGATTTATGAAATCTAATACATAGATATCTTCTGACTTAAATCCTCATTTTTTACTTGATGAAGTTGATATTACACATTTTTTGGATTAGGGTCCTCCGTATATGATCTAGAATTCATAGTCCAAAGTAATCACCTTAGAGACAGGATCCTTTTATTTTCTGATTCATTAATCCCAATGAAACATAAACCATCAATGAAGATTTATAGATAATGTGGTAATTAAGCTATCCACATATTTATAATCATAATATTATCGATATTTTAACTTTTGGATATAGATCTAGAAATAAAATGGTTTTCTTCAGAAGTTAATTTTCATGAGAAAAAAATCCAAAACCCATTTTCGTAGTGGTTAATTTTTTTTGGGTAAATACTTATTAGATAATTATATTTATCCCTTGTTAGTATTTGTGACTAATTTGTTATTATGGATCATTAGGATTGATTTACAAGGATCTGCACTCAAGTAACATGATTTATCCATGTTGTTTGGGGTATTCATGTGTTGTGTAATTAAAGGTAAAATTTGAATTTATTGTATAACCCCGTTAAATCATACTAGAACCCCATAAAATTTTTTAGTATGTTATAGTTTCACTATATAATGAACATTAAACATCCATTATAGAGTAAACATTTTATTTTATACCCTTAATCATATTTTTGTTGAAAATTCTATGTTAAACAGGGAAGGAAGGATTATTATTGTGTACAAGATAAAAGAGGATCCACCTATGGTGGTGTAGATGGACTAGATATGATGTAGGTTGGTTTCAGGTATCCAGTTGACCCAAATGGGGTACATGACCACTATTTTCCCTTTCAGGTACACAATGGTGTTATACATGGTATTATGTAATAAATATTTGTGTTAGTATACATTAAAGAGATAAAATATCTTTTGACTCCCAAATTAAATCCATTTTGTCATTTCCTCATGATTATACTCATCATTTCTATGTTTTTCATACCAAGAAATATTATATATGGATTTCCTTTTAAATCCTAAAACAATGACTTTCTTGTTGATCTTGATACGTCATTAGTTGGCTAAACGAGTCCTTCATCATCGATATTGAAGTAGTGTTTCACTTAACCTATAAATTTAAAATATTTTTTAATTAATCCATTATTTACTTCAAGAACATCGTCAATTTAGGGTTCTTATTGAATTAATTATCAAATATCTTTTTTCCATAAGAGGAATATGGAGATTTTAATAATCAAATTTTTTGAATGGATTCACCATTTCATTTTGGATTTCATCCATGAAGATTAGACATAAAACCCAAATCTTCATAAGATGTTTATAGGTATCCAAATCCAATATTGGTGGCTTATCTTTACATAAAAACATAGGACTATGTCTAAAAAATCTTGGAAGGGTGGTCAACATCATTTTATCTAATATTATTACAATATTCTATTCATAATGACATTAGGAAGTCTGATGGATAATTTAACATTAGATTTAAGTAAATAATAATAATAATAATATAATTCCAAGGTGATCCCATGTTCAAGGTGGTTTATCTTGTGGACCTATGAGGCATTATGTATAGAATATAGTCATATGATTCATCTATAAAATTATATTTACTTTCAAAACATGTTAAAAACATTATTATTGATTTTTCAATTGTTTAATCCTGTTTTTAAGATTCCCTCTTATGTTTAATAGAGTTTGAACATGTTCAATTTACTAATATTGAATTCATGCCTAGTATATGAAATAATGTGATCACCATTAATGTTCACAAATGTTGTGTTTTATTAAAATTTTCAAACTTTTTTATAGGGAAAATTCACTAAATAGCATGGTTCGTTGTGTATTATGGTGGTATTGTTAATAAATTAACATTGTGATGTTGATCTATTATTTTATATTGATATGATCATTTTCATAGAAATATTGTTTTATATTGATGTGTATCCATTTCATTGTGATCCTACATAATTAATATTAATTTGTTGATTCTTTTATTAAAATTTTTAAACTAAGAAATGGAAATTAATCTATTAAGGCGACTAATATAAACATATGATACATTCCTCACTAAAAAAAGAGGGGCCCTATATAGAGGATCGATTACATATATTTCTACAGTTTCTGATACAAAAATACATATATATTGATATATTAATATGATTCTTTGATATATTGTATGAGTGACCTCCATGGTGAGGGTGTTATATATTTTTATGTAGTTCTTCCATAAAAAGATAGTGTGTTGTTTTCATTGAGTGTTTATTTGTTTATTTGTTTTATTGTTTTTGATAAATTCCAAAAAATTCTTGTCAAATAACAACCAAAATTATGTTGTTTTCTCATATTATTTTATTTAATTACTAGTTATTTAAATAATTTATTTTAAATAATTTAAATTTTATAAACTATTATATAATACAGTTTTTTATGTGATTGTTTAAAAAATGATTTTTTATGTTATTTTTCGTTATGTTTTTAAATGTGAAAATTTTCATTATATACTTTATATAATTTTAAAATATGTTATTTTATGGTTTCTATGTATATATATAAATACATACATACATAAATATATGTGTGTGTTTTTATATAAAAATTATATCTATATATCTACATTAATAAAAATTATGCACTATATATATATATATATTTAGAACACACATCATATGTCTCCCTCAATGTGTACCCTTGGTTTTCCCACCGCCGCAAATCACACCTAGATAGTTAATCCAATCCATTTTTCTATATTCATTAAAAAATTTCTCCACAAAACAACACAACAAGTATCACAGTAGTACTGTATCTCTATATCAACTCTAAAAGAGTATGACCACACACATAAATTTCAAGAAATACGATCAAGCACAGGGTCATAGCATATTCATTATTTTTCCTATCCTTCGATGCAAAAATAGCTTCAGATTAAACAAAAAACATGGAACATTTGTTTTTCCCCATCATCAGGGGAGAGATAAAAAACATTAATTCATCGTCACTACATACTGTATCCATGAATGCATACACGAGTAATAGTATTTAATCCATTCCCAATGATGTTTTTTTGTTTGACATCATAGTTAGACTCTCTATGGTTTTTATACATTATGAACCACCCTTATCTGAGCATCCCATGTGGGCATTCCCACATCAACTTTGTTGACAAACAAGTATAAATATGTTATCTTGGTTATATGATCATACCATGAAGGATTCCATTAATTTAACATGTATCTTTTATTCCAAAAGAACGTAAGTGATATGAAAAGTTATTGTAAATAAGTAGTAATAAACCAAACATTATTATTATTTCTTCATGTTATCATGAATGAATTATTAAATAATATCATGTTATTGAACCTACTGTGAAATATTAATAAAAGTTACTACATTAGAGTTTTTAAACCAACCACAAGAGTGGTTATATAAACCTATGGTTAATCTATTTTCACCTACCATGAGAGGGAATGTAACTAAAAACTGAAGTATATTGATGCTAAAATGAATTTATTTAAGAGTAAAAAAAATAGAATCAACATAGACAATAGTAGTTTTAGTTACTGTTGATTTTCGCAAAGTCATCTTGAAGATATCTTTTACGTACCACATGAAATAATTTTTATTATTGTCTCATAGTCAGTATGTATAATGCTTGATAAAACTATCAGCATGGTTAGTATGTCGAGGCATGAAAAAATTCAACCATCAGTATACTTACCGCTAAAATATTTTCTCATGTATAGTAAACCACTTTGTATATTTTTATAAAATTTATATTTTCCATTATTCTGTATTTTAATGATATTTTGATTTTTTTAGTTAACTACATCTTTGTTAAAATAATTTTAATCAATCTATTTAATTTTAAAATAATTAACTCTTGTAATTACTAGTTTATAATTATTTGATGGAGAAGATATTGTGGAAATTATTTTTGAAATAATAATATACATAATAATTATTTTATTAATTATATTATATACCTTTTTAATTATAAAATGAAATCATGTTTTTTAAAATGAGTTCAAGAGTTTTTATTATTATAAATCACTCATTTTTTAAAACAACCATATTATAACTATTTTGAAGCTTTTTTATAAAGGAATAAATTATTATTAGAAATATCTGTTTATAGACTAGATAAATAAAATTATAATTAGTGATATTATAATAAGTATATATTATTTTCTAAAATTTTATTATGTGACTGGTTTTTAATGGCTTTATGATAATGGAGCAATAAATGTGTGATTGGTTGTCTGAAAGAAAGAATAGGGGAAGAGATAATATAAGATCGATTAGGTTTATCCAATAAATTAGTTGGAAGGTGAACATATGATCAAAGAGAGAAAAATAAAATATTCATTTGAGTATTTTGATGTTTCTAATTTATATTGTGACGACTATTAAACATTCTATAATCGATGAGCCTTATAGTTACGATCACCCATTAAAAATGATCAAAGTTCATAAGACACACAAACATTAATTATCAATTTATATAATGGTATACCTAACTTTATATATAATTTATTATTATAATTATCTAATATTTTTTTTTCATCTACATTAAGCTTATAGTTTTTCAATAAAAAATGATTCTCACTGGGATTCTCCTATTATCTATACAAATGGTCTTTTTTGACTCCCAATACAACATAAGGATGATAGTGACTCCTCAAAATGTCAATTGGGGTTTTGCCACCAAGTGATAAAAATGTACTCCTATAATTATATATTACTATAAGGGTAGTAAAATTTACATCTATTACATTATTATCACTCCCATAAAAAAGTGAAAAAATAAGGGAATACCAGTCTTCTTTTTTTATTGAAAATATTTCAGAGAGGGCTAAGACCATAGGGATATAAACAATGATTAAAATACTCTATAATGTTTTTGTATTTTTTCTACACAATTTGAAATATTAATCACTATGATAACTATAGAATATTTGACTAATTTTCAAAAAATACTAATAACACTATCCCAAGTTAATATTTCTATATCACTGGTTCCTAACAATTTGTAACTGAGTTTGGTGTCATTTTAAGGTGTTTGTTATAATTGTTTCATTACCATTTTGATGTAAACATTATCCAAGATATAACACCCAATAATAGTATCTCAAAGTTAGTTCTGTGGTTTTTTACATTGGTAGGATTACAATGAATCAATTCGTGAAGGACAGATTACTTTAATAGTCTTGGTAAACTGGAAACATACATCAGTTATACATTACAACTGAATACAAAAATTAAAACATAATTATTTTATAAAATAAAACTATTCCCTTAAGAGTATGCCTACATATCAGTCAAATTAACTTCATGGAATCTTGTAGAAAGGGAAACATATAATAGGGAGATCTGATACTCTATTTGGGGTAGGTAAAATAGAAAAAATAATGAATCAATAAACATAATCAACATTTAAAGGTAAATAACTAATCACTCATTCCATTAAATAATTGTATATATAATAATAAATATGTAAATAAAAAAATATGATCGAATAATGTCATATAAAAAATCACGTGAGCCTAAAACTTGATAATGTATATTATATCAAAAATTTATAATCAAATAGAATAACAATAATGGTAGAATCTATAATGTCATACATATGAAATATCAAGATCAATATTTAATATAGTTACATTCTAGATCTATACAAAAGGAAAATTATGTCGTTAGGTGTTAACTCATATGATTCTAAATGGAATTAAATGAGACGGTTTTTTGATAAATGATATAATCTCTTAAGACTATTGATGAATTTATGGGTACAAATTAACTAGTACTTAGGCCACATATTTTAGTTTAATACATTCTACATATATCATATAATTAATTTAAATCACAAACAATTTTCCATATTATATATCATTATATAGAAAAGGATATAGATATATCATTATTTCCCTAAAAATCATAAAAGATTCAAAGAAAACAATATGTGTAAAAATGCTATGTGTTCTAGAAAATAATAATATCCATAATATAAAATTATTTTTAATAAAAATAAATGTAATTTTTAATGAAAAATTAATACATGAAAGTTATTTATTTCAATATATTATTAAAAATCAGAAAATGGAATTCAGATTGTGCTTTGATTTTTATATCTTGGTAAATTTAAATTCAAATTCAAATTATAGATATAATTATAACTGAAAAATTAAATACCAGGAATTATGAAATATCCGTGATATGAAATTTGAAAATGATATAATATATATAATAGAAAATAAAATTGTTTCATAAAAACAAATAAGTCACAACAAATTAATAATTTAGATGAAATCCTCTATCAATTTCATTTAGTTTGAATAATACTTATAATCATATTTAATTATATTAATCTTTTTATTGAATAATTAAATGACTATAATATTATTTATATTAAAATATATGACACTTAAAAATATTTTATGATAAAATTTTTAATAATATTTCATTATTTTCACTATTTTGTGTGTTAATTTCAATTTTAGTATGTTTTGACTTGTTATTTTTTTGCGCTTCTTCTGTCGAACATGATTTAGTCATATATAAATTAAAACCATTCTTTAAATATCGTATATATTCCCCACACATATATATATATATATGGATCTATAATATTTAGTTATGGGAGATGCAATACATAGTTTATGGTGAAGATATATTGTACATACATAGGAACATTGCAATAATTTGATTTTAAAATTAACAAAAATAAAATAAAAGGATGTATATTTATGTCCATATTATATTATCATTTATATGTCACATATATCACATGTTTTTATTGAACCAATCTATAATACATTTTTTTCAGTTTGAGAATGAATCATGTCATATTAAGAAGACGGTAGTTCACACATACACAAACGATGTTACCACATTCCCACAAAAAGGATATCCTAAAAGTTTTTGTTATATAGTTATTATATAACCATAAATAATTATTAAATTTCATATATATCATATATAAAAAATAAATCCTTCTTTATTCATAATCATGAAAGGTATTAATGGACTGATGAAGGACATCAGTTCGCAAGGGGGTAGCCAACCGTACATATGAACAATTATTGTGTATCCTATTAGATAAATGTATGTATAGTTTTTGATCATAATATTGTCATAAAAATATCTCAATATATTGGAGATACAATATTTATTATTAAATCATGATATATGAAGAAATGAAAAGGTGGATAAAAATAAAAAAAAATTTATTGAAGATCAATAAATCTTCATCAGGTCAATTCTTTTGGTTTCTGGAAAATAACTTCCTTATTTGTTGGGAGTTGATTTTGGAAGGTGTTTGATGATAAAAATGGATTGAGATGTGTAAATATGTGGGGGTGTTCAATTTTATATTTTAATAGGAATTTAATTCTTATAAATACGTAAATGTATTCACTATTGGGAGTTATCACTTACCTTATATGTCTAAAAAATTAAAAATAATGGATTTTCATAAGATTATGGTCTATGTAACGGTCAAACTCAAGAAAAATAGCGATTTTTATATATTTTTTGCTGAACTTCTATATTTCACCAAATTTACCATTTTATGTTTTATTAAGGTGACTAGTTTCCTAAAAAACTTATTCTATCAATTAAGGATAAAATGAAATAGTTCTTAATATATAATTTTCACCATTTTTTTTATATAATATATGTTTTTAGGAAATAAAAATACTATTTAAGGTGGAAATTAATTTTAACACAACTATATGTTATGGGGAAAAACACTTCATAAATAGTAACCATGATAATAGAGGTTTTTAATGTTTAATTATCAATATAGTCATTATAATATAAAAATATTTTATCTAACATACCCTATTTTTTTAATATTTTCAAATCACTATATAGAATATTTTATTTTTAGTATTTTGAAATAAATTAAGAAAATATCATTTATTAAAATATTTCACTAATGTTAATTTTGACATTATTCATTATATTTTAATTTTAAAAATGTCAATAAAAAAAGAGTTTGAATACTTTAATATCAAAGATATGTAAAATGTCATATCCACATAAAATAATTTAACACAATAATTCAATCAATTTTTATTCTTTTATTATTTTAAGTATCATTTATTTTATTTCATTATTAAAAAAATAATTCATGTATTTTCATTTACTAATAATTTAACGTCATTACATCGTATATACATTTTATAGATATATTATAATGACTAATAAAATTTCTTTCATCTTTAAGAATAATATTTATGATTGAAACTATGTATTTTTTACCTATCCAATGTACTTGATAGACATAAAAAATGAATTAAAGAATTTTTTTTTGATTTTTCCATCCATAACTTATTATATGTGTAAATTTCTTGGAATAATATCCCATGTATACATAAATTTAGAGCTTGTGGTGATATGTATAAAAATATTTCTACAAAATAGTTTTTCGAAATGTTTTGTGGTGTTTTTAAATATTATATTGAATGTATGAATGCTAAGTAATCTTTTTTTACCTTAATCGCTATAAGTAACTTTATTTATTTTTAGTAATATTTTTTTTGAAAATATATGATTAAATTACATGAAATTTTAAATTATTTTTTATACTAAATAAGGAATCCATTTATTGATATTTAAATCATAGAATATGAAGAAATAAATATTAACGTTTTCTTGCTGATGGGATGAGGATGTGGTGTATTTTAACTGAAAAATGATGAAAATTTCGAAAGGTTTTTATATCTAAATTCAACATAAAATTGATAAAATTACCTAAATAATACTAATATTTTTAAAACTAATCTTTTGATACATTAACAAATAAAAACATTGACCATATAAAATGTTTGATGAAAGGTTAAATTTAATTAAAATTAAATATGTGTCATTATTCTTCAAAAAATGAAACAATTAATAATAATACCCAAAAATCAAACAAATATTATTTAAAACAAATTAGAATTTTTTTTACACAAACAAATTTTTCCAAAAATTATATATAAAACAAATGTGCAATTAAAAGGAAACAAATTTTTCTTTAGAAAAATACAACTCTTTTTGTGTAAAATGGGATTTATTATTATCTTACATATATAAAATATATTTTAATTATATCAAAACATTTGATTAAATATATAACACTTAAATAATTATACCATATATTCAATTTATGTTACTTCTAATCTTAGTATTGTATGTCTTATATGATATTGAATATAATATTTTTCATTTAAGATATTAGGGTATTAAATTTTTTCAAAATTAAATAAATTTAATCCTCACAATTTAAAGACAATTTGGGTAATTCAAGGATTTATATTTTAATGTAACAATTCTGAAAACCCACATCAAAAATTTAATTAAAATATCCTCATATTAAGAGAGAGAAAAAGATAAAACACCATCTTAAATAGGAGATTACTAGGTTTCTGTGTAAGAAAAAGTTGGTTGAGGGAAAATATATGTACATGATGGAAAATAAAAAATATTTTTTCAAAGTGATCTAGAAATAATTGTCTGATCAATCAATCATAGAGGAACTCAAAGCCATAAATCTATAATGATTTTACATTTCATCATTTCATCAAATATAAATATATTACGATTATAAGTTATTTCAATAAAATTATCTCTATGCTGATTAATAATTTTATAGCATAAGAATATAGGAAAATATACTAATTTTATATATATCTATAAATACACATTTATTATTTTATTGTTCTTATATCATTTTCAAATTCATCCATTAATTCAAGAATGTAGTATCAAAAAATGATTATCTGTATACATAATGCACTAAATGAAAATTAAAAGGATCAGAAGATGGAGAAACAATTCATTATATCTATATATAACTATTTTTGAAAACCCTAATCAATAATTCCTTACTCAAAAATCCAAAAAGTTTCATGACCCTTCCCCCATGGTCTGTGTCGTGACTACCCCAGTCCCACCTTCCAAAGGCTAGGGCCTGGCGATCAGCACTGAATAGGCATATCCCAAAAATTTGAAGGAATTTTCCTTTAAACCTATACAAATGCTCAACACAAAATGTGGAAACCTAAATAATAAGTAAGCCACAACTATTACTAAGACATCCAATAAATGTATAGTACAAAATTAAATGTAAAAATGATCTAGAATACAAGACCAAAACCACAAAGGATATTACGTCTTCTAGGATCTGTCTACATAAACCATACCAGGGTAAGAAGATTTCTCAATGATGATCATTCATCACCATCCATCGATCTTTGATTCAGAATCCTCCCTCGAAGGGTATCATCGTCGTCGTCTATTTCACCAATGTTCATCAATGGTCTGGTTTTCATTCTGTATTCATCATTTACACCCACCAAATCCATGGAGTAATTCATGTATTGTGCCAAAGATCATGCATTGTGTGTTACATTATTAATTTATGAAACGTGAATCAAAATTTATGTTATTCTATGAGGAACCATCATTACGCTAACTCATTAATGAGGTTCATTAATGATATTCATTATTACCGCATCGCTGCAATGTAGCACTGATGTTCCACTTTTCAATGATGAATAAAATAATTAAAATAACTTTTTGAAGTTATTTTTTTTTCTTATGAAAAGTATGAATATTATATTTAACCCCCGACCTATGAGAATCAAGGTTAAGCACCACATATTGGAAACATGACCTTAGATGCTCAAATTTACTCTCAATTTTCCAATGACAGTTATCATTTAAGAGTTATAAATATTTTTAAATAAAATAATTCTCCCTAATTTATTTTATTTATGTCCTAAAACAGTGTTCCCCTGTTGGCCCCCATCGGCCTACATTACTCTTTTTCTAGGTGAATCCCGATTCTCTGTGGTCAATGGTGCCCTTGTATTTTGGATCAGGTAAATGGTTTATAAGTGATAAAAACACATATGAATGATTTTTAAATGAACATTGAAAATATTTTGAAAATACATTTTGGTCACTCAAGGCCTCATGATTCATGTGTTGTCTCATATCCTGGTCACGAAATAATCACATCTAATGTTGAAAAAAATTTACTTTTAATTATAGGGTTTTAAATTCCTCCCCCATTTGGTATTTATGTCCTCGTGAGCCAAAAAAGGGCTAATCAAAAAAATGGGGGTACTGAGCACAAATCTAAGCCTCTCACTCATATGTTCTCTCTTAGAGATTATCATACTGACAATGAAAAATAATCCTAGGAATCGAACGTCTATGAAGGATCCTCTCCTGTCGATCCTTTATATACATTGAGTAATATGAGAATGTCACCTCGTCCTCAATATCCATCTCACCATGGTCGATGATGTTTTATGGGTCATGCACATATCTCTTATATTAGGATACATGGAAGATGTTGTTCACATTATATATATATGGTGGCTGAGCAAAGCATAATGCCACCTCACCCAATTCATGCACTATTAGGATATTTCTGATTATCCTCAGAGATTACATTCTACCATATCCAAATATTTTTGTCCCTCATTGTGGAGAGATCCAAAGGAATACGCAGTCCCCCACATCGAACTCCAAGGGCCCCCATAGCGAATTTTTATTGGACATCGATCTGCTATGAAAAGTATTCTTCCATTATAGAATGAACCAATCCTTCTCTTTGGTAGCATATACCATCTCTGGACCAATGAGTGCTAACTCCTCTTGGACTATCCAGTATAACTGTGACCTACATGGTCATCCATAGTGTTACTTGAACGATTTCATACCGATGGTGGAGTTGTTTCTGTTGTTGTACACAAACTCCTATAGTTGTAGGTTGTCCTCTAAATTCTGACTAGAATCGAGAATGAAAGCATGAATCGTGTCATCAAGTGACTATATGGTCCTCTCCATCTAACCATCCATATTTGGAAGAAAGGTCATGCTCAAGAGCATTTGAGTCCCAAATGCCTCCTACAATATCTTCCCCAATCGGGTTATAAATCATGTATCATGATATGAGACTATTTTAGATGGGACTCCATGGAGTCTAACTATCTCCAATACATAGAGGCATTCCATTATCTCTACTGAACCCAGTTCTCGAATGGGTATGTGGGGGGATGACATGGTAAGTAGGACTACATTCACCCAGATAGTATGCTGCCCATTGGACATATGTGGTAATATTTCCATGAAATCCATCAATATACCATCCCACATACACTCTTATACCTTAAGGGGATGGGACAAACCTTCTGGAACCTACTACTCAAACTTAACTTTCTGAAAAATGAGGCATCTAGAGACAAAATTTGTCGCAACCTTCTTCATCCTCGACCACCAGTACTAACATAGGAGGGCCAAGTTCTTCTTCACCACATTTTGATATATATAAAAAGGGTAAATAACGAACTCCCTCAACAATTCCTCTCATAATTCCACCATACAATAGTTTGTCCTATGAAAAGCATCACGTGCTCCCCACCTTTGGAATGTCCATCAGTGGTACACCCTGTGGATATTTGGGAACATCTGGCCTCATAGATGGAATATCTGTGTTGATCCACCTAACACTTTTTATGATTTGGGAGGAAACTACCATTGATTGAAGATAAGGTACCTTATCCCTATAAAAAATTATATCTGAATCAAGGACATATTTTGTGAGGCCTTGTTTTATAGTTGTGTAATCAATCACATATTGAGAGCATCATACACCATCTTCCCCTTCCTAGAAGTATAGACTATCTTGAATTGATTGTTATGAAGAAACTCTAACCAATGTCATTGTCTCAAATTTATATATTTATTAGGAAATATATTTTTGAGACTCTTCTGGTCAAAGTAGATGAAAAATAATTTTCGCATAAGGTAGTTTCACCACATCTGTTGTGAAAAAACTACCACTACCAACTCTAGGTCTGGAGATTCATAGTTCACCACATGCAGTCTCAACTATTGTGAGCTTTATGAAATCACTATTTTCCTTACATCAGGAAACATCCAAGCCTGGTTCTATATGAGTCATTTTACACCATGTAGTTCGTGCTCTCCTTTGACAGCCTCACCATAAGAGCACTTGTCAATATCTTCAACAGTTACAGAATTCTTTGTTGGAATCCTTCTTCCCACATAAATGGTTTACCCATCATTGTCAATGCTTTAATGGGTTCCACCACCCTAGAGAAGTTTGGTATAGACCTCTAACAGTACCTACCAAACCCAACGAAACTCTGCCTCTCGGTTTTACTCTTGGGATTCTCCCAAACAATCACATATTCGATCATTGTTGGATCCAATACAACTCCATCATCTGATATGACATGTACTAATTAGTTGACCAATCATATACCAAGCTCATACTTCAACTCTTTTCTGTAAAGTTGGTTCTCTCATAGTGTGTCTAGAACCATCTAAAAGTGTATCATGTGCTCCTCCTCTGACGTTGAATACACTAAGATGTCTTCAACGATGACCACTACGATTTGGGATATGTGCAGATGGACGATCATATTCATGAGTCCCATAAGAACTATTGGATAATTTCTCATGCCAAATATCCTCACTATGTACTTATAGTGGATGTAAAGACATATAAAATACATTTTTGGGATGTCCTCATCACTTACTCAATGATGGTCATAGAAAAATCTGAGAAAAATCTTTGAGAACCATCTCCCTCCCTTGAGTTGATCGAAGAGGACATCGGTCCTCGGTTGAGGATTCATGTTTTTGATGGTCAGTGGGTTCTGGTGCCAGAATTCAACTAATAACCTCATGTATCTGTCTTCTTTATAAGAAAGAAACACTAGGAAATCACATGGTGAATCATTAGGCCCAAATAAGCCCTTCTTCTATAATTCCGACAAATATACCCTCATCTCTCACAGCACTGTAGGATCCATATGATATGGATGTGTAAATATTGGTGTCATGTCAGGGTACAGATCAATGGGAAAATATACCACTTTCTGAGGATGTATTCCGGGAACATCATTTAAAAACATGTTGTCATACTCGTCCACCACTGTAGGAATCTATGGACTCGTCTAATCTACTATACAGAGGGTCATGCTTTCTAGATGGTGAGTGGTCGGCTGCACCATCTATTGTCTGATTCCATTATTCATTGCTCTGATTTTCAATTTTGCTGATAAATGAAAATGTGGTCCCATATCCATGGAAACAACATATTGTGTGCCTAAAATAGTTAATTTGGGAATGTACTATTGATTATAAATCCATAACATTGAAAATGTTGTAAGGCCTTAGCAACTATACTAGGAGATCCCAGCTGGAACACTTGCCTCCAAGAGTAAGCTCACAATGTTGTCAACAGTGTGTGATCCTCGAATCTTCTCTCATAAGAGTATTTAATCATAAGGATTGAGCCAATAGATCAATCCGAATATTTGAGATCTGAACTAGGTTTGTGTCAAGGAAATAGTGAATTTTGAATATTTCTAAAAGAACAACAAAAATTTGAAGAAGATACAGATTGTGCCTCATGTCATCTCTAGGATGTTTAGACTGAATGTGTCGACTTCTTGATTGTGATACCACACTTATCTTCCTGCTATTGGAGACCATGGTAGACCACCTGGCGTTGATGTTTGTGGTTCCACATACATACAACCACCTATTATTGATCTTCTTCCTCCTCTACCATGTCTGCGTCCAAGTGGACTACCATGTTCTTATCTCTTCCACTACCTCAGCAATACCATAACCATCTTTCAGTCCTCTTTGTTGAGTGAGGAAATCCCATGCCATATGCCCCTACCCGCGGCATGTGTAGAATAATCTAATACCCTGATGACTCCCCCTTTCTCAGGATCCATGAACCACCAACCCTGATGTCATGGCTCCGTCCTCTGCATTGTCTGGCCCATTTGGGCCTCTCTATCATATGTCAACTACCTACCATAGAAGACTCGACCACCAGTCGCATGATGATATCTCTCACCAATGGTTCCTATCCAGCATGAATGGTCTATAATAGTAGAGATCTCTTCATCAACACGTCCTATAAAGGGATGCTGAGGGAAATCATGGATACCCAGATCACCCATTGGAGTCCCAACTCAGAGGTATTATCCCTGAAGAAAGATAATCTCACCATATCCCTAGAGTACTAGGAGAGGTTTGTGATCATCATAGAGTACTCAAACAATATTATGTTTCCCGATTTTTAGTGAATAATATCTTATATGTGTATTGGGTGCAAAGTCACTGGGATAAAATCCTCCATAAAAAGTCTCTCGAAGTCAGAATAGGTGTGGGTCTCCTCCATGTGAGTCTGGATGGTAAAACTCTAATATCTCCACACGAAGAACATAAAAATATTCACTTCTAGGATCTCCATATGCTCAATTAGTGTCTTCAATAAGCAAAAGACTCACATCACTACCTCAATTCAATCTATAGTGACCAAAGGTCTCACCCCTTAACTTGGAAGGTCTCTGTCGTTGGAACTCGTTTATGGAACTGAGCCTACATGCATCCTCAACAAGTAGTGCCGATAGTAACTAGTAACCAATATGAAGTGGTACACTAAGAAAACACCCAAAAGTTCCATCTTGAAAAACGATCCATGTACCGAAGCCTCATCACTATGAGGACCATCCTTGTGGTCGAACACTAGAATCATTGAAGGTTGCCTCTATGTAGGCATCCAGAAAGTGATCAAGATGGACCATAGTGAAAAGATTATACCTGCTGAGCAAACACACACTAAAAAAGATCATTATAAAACACTAAATGATGCATGAAACCAATTTTTTCATATACCAAGTTGAAATTTAGAATTCAGGGTCTTATTGTATCGATACGTCGGACACCGCAGCAACACTACACTCCCTAGCCATAAATCCAAACCCAAAACACATAATATTGTATCCCCATTAAAACATACAGACTCTTATTACTTTTGGTAGGACTAACATCCATTTTATACCACATTTTCATGACCCATGCACAAGGGCTCCTGCCATAACTACCATAACCCTACCTTCCATTGGCATGGGGCTAGGGACTAGCACTGAATTGTAATATCCTAGAAGGGGAAGGCATTAAAATTTAATTCAGTACACATGTACAACTAAAATAGTGTAATTTTAACCACTATGTAAACCATAACTATCATTGTTATAACTACACAATGTACAGTACAACATAGTACTAAAAAAGGGCTAGAAAAAAACCCAAAACCACAAAGGAATGTACAGATTCCATGATCGGTATGCTCACACCCTTCCCAGGAAAATGGATTTCTCATGGATGATCATAACTTGTCGTATTTTGATCTCGGACCCTAAATCATCTCTTTAAGGGCATCGTTGATGTTGGGGAATATTCTAGAATTGATCATTAGAGAGGTTGTCCTTAATCATATATTATCACCACCAACCAAGGCATCGGGGAAATTCCAGGATAGTGCCAACAATCCAGCATTGATTTTTTTGTTATTAGTTAAAGAAACGTGAATCATTGTTCAATTTATTCTATGTTTTAGTATTGTTAAACTAACTCGCTAATGAGATTCAATAATGAGATTCATCTTCACCTCATCACTACACCACAAACGTTAATGTTCCACTGCTCAATGATGCTGACAACAATTAAAATAATTTTTTAAGTTATATTATTTTTCTTCTAAAATGTCTGAAAAATTACATTCACAGTCAACCTGTGCCAATCAATGTTAATCTTCGCTTATTGGAAACACACTTCACGAGCTCCATGGCACACTCATATTTCCAATATGATTTACCATTTAACTATTATAAAGATTTGAAAAAACAATTGTAATTTAAATATTTTATTTACGGCCAAAAACTTCTTTCCGTTATTGGACCATGCCAGACAATGTTGGGACCTTTCTAGAAATATCCTGATGCACTATGATCAATGGTTCCCTTGATTTTTTTGGGAACCAATTTTAGAGATTGAAAACCATGATCGCCCAATTCTTTTTGAACATTAAAAATAGTTAAAAAATACATTTTGGCCTCAAAAGGCTTCATAATCACTTCTCTTCTAGGAGACAAGTCTCAAAATAATCACATTTAATTTTAAACTAAATTACATGGAATTACGATGTATTAAAAAATGGTAATACTATTGGTTCATCATTAATATATATTTGTCAAATTTTTAACTAAAAACAATGACATATTACTCTGGATATCATGTAGACCAGTAGTTGGTGTGGATAGGTTATCATCCATTAATAATGGGTTCAATACCCACCTTCTAACTGCATTCAATGGGTTTTCACCCTTATTGATAGTTTCAAATTAAATATAAAACATTAATACAAATTCTATTAAGATTAAAAATTGGATATAATTCCATGAATTTTAATCATTAAATGGTTTTTCACCATTGTTTTCAAAATTCCATATAATTTTTTTAAAAGACTAAGAATAAAAAGTTACTTTTATTATAATTTCAATAATTATCATAATAGTGTTAAAAGTATCAACACCTTTATAATCATGTACCTATATATAATAGAATTATTCCTAAAATAAATTTTCGCCTAAAACATGTATCTATAAAAATACTTAAATTTCAATAAGTTTCACAACAAAATATGCTTCCTCATAGAATCATCCCCTAATAAAAAACCTAAAAATGGATTGTTAAGAATTATAACTTATGAACAAACATAATCTCATAATCATCAGATGGAATCTATGAACGTTATTATCATGAATTCATCTGTGCTTCTATGCGTATCCTAAAATATTATATTAGGGTTATGTTCCCCAATCTCTACTTCCCCAAATACAGATCCAAGTATTACTACTAAAACACATTTTATACCAAATTTAATGTCTTGAACCCTGTTTCATAAATAAATTTCAATACATTAGTGTGATGGAAATAATACAAGGAATAAAATATCAATGAACCAATCAATTTAGTATTCCTTCTAAAATAGTTACATAAATTAGTCTAACATTAAAACTTTATACTCAAATTTAAAATAACTATAATTCACAAATAAAATTATTCTCTCTAACATTTCCATTAATATGGGTGATAATAACTTTACATAATATTTGGGGAAGGAAACTAAATGAGGCTGATCTAAAATTATCAATAAGGGTTATTTATAGTAAATTAAATGACAAGTAAATTAGATAATCCAAATGGAATGGTAAATAACTATGAAAAATGCCATTAAGTATCTTGATAGAGAATAATCAATATGTAATGAATAAAATATTACCTAACAATTATATATAAGTAATATCAGGATCATGATACATAACCATGGTTATTCTATCTAATCACATAATCACATGGATTAACAATAATGAATGAATGAATAATATTGGATGTATGAAATATTAAGATCTATCCTCAAAATAATTACTCTCAAGATCAATAATCAAGAGAGTTTACGATATTCTCTAGGAACCCATATGTTTTTTCTTAGAAACATCCTTGAAGGGTTTGTCTCAAACTCATTTTGTTTGATTATACCACTAATGCAATGAGAATAATGCATAAAATGGACCCTAAATTATGTTATTCGTGTCAAAAGCATTCCTAATATGTCAAATAATAAATTTAAGTCACAATCAATGTTCCTTGTAATGTTATTTTGTTGAGTTAATGGTACAGATTTATCATTATTTCCTTATTAAATCATATAAAATTCAAATTGAACACTATATGTATAACCTTTATACGATCTAGGAAATAATAATATCTATAATAAAAAATTATGGATATAAAAAATAAATTCAATTTCTAATTATAACTTATTACAACAATATGATTGTTTAATGAGAATTTAAATATTCAGAAAAAGGAAATGCGGTCGTTTGATAACTTTTAACACTTCGTAATATTAAATAAAATTATTCTTGTATGTGATAAATGAACGTGAAAAATAAAATTCCATGATATATGCAAGAATTACTGTAATACATTTCAATGGGGAAGAACACACACCACATGAAAGAAAATAATTTTTTTATGACCAATTAGTCTCAACAAAATATAAATCTGGGTAAAAGATATTATCTTACACTTAATTATGTTTAGACTCTATTTAACATTCTTTTTAATGATTTTAAAAAACTTAATAAATCAATGAATAAAAATAAAATACTTATAATATAATATATGATATTATTATAATATTTTTTTTACCCATTTGTTAATAATCATCAATTATTTTTATTATTTTGTTTGTTAATTTCATAGTCTTCATGAATTATTTGACTTGTTGTTTTTTATTCTACTTCTGTCGATCATGATTTCATCATATAATGAATTTATTACATGATTTAAATATCACACATATATATATATATATTAAGAAATAATATTTGGTGATAGGAATGAAATTACTCATTCATAGTGATGCTAGGTCGTACGTGCACATGAACACTGCTTTTGTTATCTTCTCAGACTAGAAATAAATATAAATATAAATATATATATATTATAATTACATTATCATTTTTATTTCATATATATAACATATTTTTATTAAACCACTCATTAATAGATTCCATGAAAATAGCGAATGAATCACTTGTCTTTGAGAAGGCATAGTCCACACAAATAGACATGATTTTATCACATTCCCATAAAAAGGAAATCATGCATGTATGTGTCATATAATAATTAAATAACCATAAATAAATTATATATATATAATATATTTACTAAATATTATAAATCTATCATTATTATGAACCTTTAAAGGTGGTAATATTACAACGAATGACATCAGTTCATGAGGCGGTAGTCCATCATACAGACGTACAATGATTGTATATCCCATTTTATGGATGTGTGTGAATTTATAGGAAAAACCATTTACATAATAAAATATCAATATATTTATGATAATTAACTAATTATATAATAATTACATAATATTAACGGGTCGAGAATGAGATAAAACAATTCTCATTGAAGAACATTTCTTCTTATTTGGGCAAGTCATTTTTGTTTTCACAAAAGTACTTCCTTGGTTTTCATTCGGTCATAATTGAGGCTTCTAAGAATATTTCATGGTAGTTGGTAGTTTTAGTTTTGGTGGGTTTTAGAAAATATAAATGGATATAGATTTTTGAATATGTGGGGATAGTTGATGCCCTTTTATAGTAGAGGATTATTTGTATTCTTTTAATTACACAAAAGTATTCAAAATATGGAGGTCTCCCTTATCTCACATACCTGAAAAATTAAAAAATAATGGGATTTATGAAATTTATGATTGATTAAATCTTCTACAAAAATAAAAGTACATTTTTATATTTTTTATCATTTAAAACTATGTTTCTCCACTTTTACCATTTTTGTTTTTATTAGCATTACTTGTTTTCTAACGTAAATATTTTTTCCATTAAGACCAAAATTAAATGGTAATTAAATAATAATTTTGACACAATTTTAATAAAAGAGATTCATAATTTATAAAATAAATATATTATGTGTTTTGGATGTTAATTTTAAAACATGTACCTGTAATGTACAAAAACATTTCATAAAATGTAACATCACAAATAATGTTTTTGAAAATTTTACTATCAATGTATTCATTATAAGAGAAAAATTGGTTCATTAATGGGACATATTTATATATTCATTAAAATTTAAAAATCAATGTATATAATATAGAATTTTTATTATTTTTATATCAATAAATAAAATTTCTTATTTTATAAAATAACATTAATGTAGATTTAGATTTTATTCATTTGATTTGAACAAAAAAATATAAAAAAAAATTAATTAAATTATTTTATGTTAGATGATTTTAAATGAGTCATATTAATCTGATAAAATATGGTTACACATTAATTCATGAATTTTTTATTACATTTATTATTTTTAGTATCATTAATTTTATGTTATTGTTAACTAAATAATGTATGCATTTTCATTTCAGAATCATTAATTTTAGTTATTACATTATTATACATTAAAAATAAAATATTATGTAAAAAAATTAATTTATATTTCAACAAAATACCTTTAACAAACCTATGTAGTTTTTTCCTATCCTCAAATATTTTTATAGACTATAATGAAAGAAAGGAACATTTTCCATTTTAATTTATTAACTTATTATATGTTTTAAATTATTTTAATATTGTATAAAAACATTTATAATTCTATCCTAATGTAATAAGAATATAAATATGTCCATAAAATGGGTTTTTGACAAATTTTGTGTCATTTTTACACCTTGTTCTCTATGTTTAACCACTAAGAAAACTCATTATTACTTGAATATTACTAATAAATTTTAATTGTTTTTAGACTATTATTTGACAAAATATAAGTGGAACGTACTTGAAATTACATATTTTGATGATTAAAAATATGGAAGCCATTTTAAAAAATTCAGATAAAATATGTCGATGAAAACAATTTAAAATCAATCCCACCCATGGGAGGAGAAAATGAGTTTTTAGAGTGATAAATCAGCCAATGTTCACTAAGTGTTTATATCTAAATTTAATATAATATTTGACATAATAAATCAAATTATATTGACATATATAATAGACCAAATTATTCATAAAAACTAATTAATACTAATTTTTTTAATTATAAATTATTTACATGAAAAGTAAATTTTTAGTAAAAATGTTCTATTTTTTCATTATTCATCAAAAAATTAAACTGCTTAGAAAATTACCAAAATTCAACCAAAATTAAATTATAAAATTTTTATTTAAAAAATGTGTTTTATTATTTCATATAAAATTTATAATTTTTTAAAAAATTTATTATATAATAAATACACCATTAAAAGGTGGAAAACCTACAATAGAAAAATACAACTTTTATTCATAAAATGGGATATTCTCTTATAATATTCATATCAAATCTAGAAGATGAATGTTAAAAAATTAAATTTAAAATAAAATATAAAAAATAATTATGTCGTAGTTTATTACATCTAATCTTATTATTGCAAGCCATATATGCTGTCGAATATAATATTCTTCTTTCAAAATATCTGTAACACCCCGAGATTTTCTGAGATATATTATTTTTAATTTCATTGATGTCTTCTATTATACACTACATCATGATTAGAGTCTACTATATGCAACACCATATCAGCTCGCAGTATATGCAACACTATTCTTGTCTCATGTTACAAACAATTTCAAGTTCATTGTGTGGAAATTATACTACGCAACATTAAGTATAGATTTTGTTTAATGTATAAATGAATTTTTTTTGATTATGTTATACACAACACCAAACGGTGCTTTTGCTACATGCAGCCATGACATGGCTTGCATTACACGCAGTCAAGACCTTCATCTATTGTGTGTGGAGTACGCAATACCAAGTTTCACTAAACGAGATATTATTATTATATTATTATGAACTAGCCATTATTAATAGTAATACCTACTTTTTGAAATTTTATAAATTTTATCATTCAAAATGGTCCTCATTTTTGGATTCAAAATATCAAAATTAGCCTAGGGTGAATTTTTGGAATTTCTTTGAAGACTTTCAATTTTGGATGAATAGTGAAAACATAATGTTACTATTTAAAAACAGACTTTTTATTTAAATATTTATTTATTTTAATTAAATTTCTTTTAGGACAGAATTGATACATAATACCTATATAAGTTCAATGTGAATCATTTAAGTCATTTTATAATAATTTTAGATATATAAAAATTGTTATTTAACTTTTCACAGTCTTTTACCCACATCCTAGGAGAATTTGAAAATTTATATAAAACATAATTTTACGGCATCTGTGAGAGGAATTTCAGAAATCCGAGAGTCACAGTTAATGTCAACGAGTAAATGTGGTTCAATAAGATAAAAATAATTTTTGTTGAATTGTAACTTTTTACTTTTATTTACCACGGTTAAATGTAAATAGGGTAATTAAGGGTAAAAAAGATATTATTATTTCCCTAACACTTGTTCTAATTCTATTGGATAAGTGCAATTCGACCAAGAACAACCTTCTGAATAAAATATTACCTATATGTCCACTGGGATTATATTAAGACACTTATTATTATTTTCTTTAAAGAAGAGTTAAAATAGTTAAAATCAAAGTTTAATAACTAAAACATTTTTAATATAGGGTTATACATAAGATAAATTCAACTATAAATATTAATTAGAAATCTAAAAATATTCACAACATAATGGTATTTTATTTATAATTTTTAGAAATTAAATAATTTATTTATTTTCGACACAATGATGATGCAGTAATTACCATATTAATGATATATTAACATAATTGATGTTATAAATACATTGATAAATTAAATATTAGGCATTTTATGAATTCCACAAATTTTATAGGTTAGTATTGATTAAATTAAATTTTTTCATACTAATCATGTTTTTATAATTTTCACAAAAATCAATTTCCTAATAGTGTCAAAATTGACATAAAATAGTTATTAAAACAAATATTATATTATTAATTGTTATTTTATTACTAAAAATATATGGTTCATCCAAATGACTTAGACATGGTTATATATATTAATACTTTACCATTTGGGATTCGTTTGTCTTGGAATAGTTAGTTTATTTACCAAATAGTGTAAGAAAACAACAAGACACTGTAAAAGTTAAATTATTTATCTTAGAGTTAAATCTAAATGTTATGGTTGAAATAGTAACATATACTTATCTAAAACCTATTGTTTGATAGTATTTCGACCCATCCCCACTTTATCTTATAAATAAGTCACTTTGTATCCATTATAAACCGAATATCACTTTATTATAAAATAATATTTTAAGTTTTTCTAATAGTGCCCCTCTCCTCCGTTATAAAAGGGAACCTCCTCCTTACAACAATTTGAGCCATCATGATTGGCCAAAACCTTCCAATTTCTCTTATCCACTTGCCTATCAACATTCTGGATGTTCTAGTCTTCTGAAAAAAACCATCTCTAGTTCCTTAAGAGGAAGATTAAAAGAGGTGTGTCGAAGAAGAGGTAATCACTTTTACCCATTATTTCATGCATTCATTCTTATTCAACTTCTTCTTACATAGTTGTTTCATTATAATGTAATAACATTAGTATCACTAATATAATTATATGTTATTATAAATATGAAACAACCCCATTTCAACATCTATACATCCTATGGAAAATGAAATCACCGCGCTTGTGTACGTACGGAATACCTTTTCCACTCCGTGGTGTAATATGTTTTTCCACCACCACCTTACTTGGATGGGAATAATTAAAAGAATATATATATAGTTATTATATAATAATATTGATTATTATATGTTATATCATCCACTCCAATTCAATTCAATAATTATAAGGAATGATATCATCGCTCGTGCGTACGTACGGATTACCGTCTCCAAGACGCGATGAGATTCATTCTCCACGTTAACCATTCAAGAATAATTATAACATATATATAAAGAATAAAAATGAAATTTATGACCTGATAAAGCTACTGGATTTATGTATATATATATATTTCATCTACTTACTTCCATTCAAGTCAATAAGGAATTGAAAACAATGTTCATATGTACGTACGGCCTACCGTCTCCATGAACGGTGTATTTCACTTCATTTATCAATCTATTAAATATATATACTGAATTGTTTTGATATATAAACCATGATTTACATTCTTGAAGTATTTAAATCATTATATATGTAATAATAGTATCATGAACAACAAGTCCAAACACGTACGATAAATAAAATGATTTTACCCAAAACGCTGCTTTAACATGGAATTTACAAAAGAATGTGTAGTATAGAGTCATATGTGAACCATATATTATATCATAATGAAGAGTATGATTCTTTAATAAGTCTATTACATTATTTAAATCATTATATAGGAGGTTCTGATACGTACGAAGTATATCGGACCTTTGGTATGGGATAATTTTTCAAATCTCATTTTTATCCGAGATTGCTTATACGTAAATATTTACTGGGGTTATATTTATCATCTATGTCCATAAAAATGTTTTTCATAAAGTGTATAATATTATTCCTTGTATATTTAAAGTCATTTTTACCCCTCTTTGACTTTTACTTTGTGTTATGGAATGAATCTTTCTTTGGTTTACCATACGTTCTACTTTTTGACTTTTCCATTAAAAGTACTAGGAGAATGTTTTTTTAACTTATACGACATGAACAGATTTTTATGGTTTTATAAGTCCTTATTTTCTTGAATTTTAATCTACCATATTTCATGAATATTTTAAAAAAATCATTTTCTTTTAAAATTACATGGAATTTTGTGAAAAGAAAATGATTTTTAAGAAGAAATGATATTTTCCTCAATAATTCTTTTCAAGTGTTTTGTCAAATACATTTTCCATCTAAGAAGACATTATTTCATATGTTTATGTTTCAAGTATAATATCTCTATGATTTACATGGTTTCACTATTCTTATGATGAAACAATATCAATTTGTTTTATATGGATAATGTTATAATGAGATGATGTTTATGAAACCCATTTTTATTTTTTGGGTTATGATGAATGATTTATGATTATGTGGTGGAACAAGTAATAATGATTTCATTATGAGATGGGTGGGATCTACATATCCCTCCAATTAATTGGGTAAAGATTTATATGTCATGAAATAGACCTGGCAAGAACAGTAATTTAATCTGGTTTTGTGTTACATAACTAGAACAAGGAGTGAACTCGAGTCAGAAAGGGACTTTGTCCACTAAGATGGTCTAGGCCGCAATGTCTTGGCTGCTATGGAAATCAAATCATGTGATTAATGGTTTTCCACAATTATATGTTTTATTCCCATGCTATTTTGTCATGATTAATGATCCATTATGATCTATGCCTTACGTATAGCCATATTTTATGTCATTGCTCATGATTTTGATGTTTAAATATTATGTTCATGTTTTTAAGTTCAAATGTATATGGTTTGTTTTATTTTTTCCATGCATAACCTTACTGAGAATTTGAACTCACCCTTTATATGTTTTCTTTTCCCCAGTATATAAAGAAATGTTTTAGATAAGAACAAAATGGAATATATTTATGGGAGATGTTGAAGATATTTCACCAAGAAAAGAAGATTATATTTCGAGTTTCCAAAGATGCTAAACAATTACGGGCCTTTGGTGTCTATTTTTATTATGTATTAAGTATTCCACAAAAGTAATGTAATGTCCATTTACGTTAATCTTGGGTCCTTATAGTTGGTATCAGAAGAAAGGATTAGTTAACCTTTATAAACTAGGATGTGAAAAATTTAGTAAGATCCATATAGATATTTTTATGGTATGTCTAGGGATGTCCCTAAGGTTAAGTATAAGTATATGATAAAGTCCTAGAATTACAATAATGATATTAGAGTTAAAACTAAGATGTTAGATATTGAATGTACTCCACGTTTATTTTGTTGTTTTCTTAGTTTGATTTTTTCCTCTCACACTATTCATTTTTTGTTTTAGATGATGGCTAGAACCCGAAGGAACCTGCTGATCAATGTATTGGACAATGAAATGATTGTCCTCCCGAACAACCAAATGTGATGGGATATGGAGTGCATGATCTTATTTCTATACTTACTCAAGATATTAATCATTATTGATTTCCAAATGATCAGATAAAGGAATAATATTCAATTGAGTCCTTCATGAGGCAACATCCACCTTCTTTAAATGTGTCTTCTTATCCACTTATTGCTGAACAATGAATCAGTACCATTGAGAAGATATTTTCTATACTTCACTGTTCAGAAAATGAAAATTAATTTTATCTATTTACCATTTAGAAGTTGAAGTAGAGTACCAATGGACTCTAATTAATAATACAAGGCCCCAAGATGAAAATTGAATCCATAGAATGGGACGAGTTCAAGAACTTTTTTTTCAGTATGTACTTCCCTCGTATTCATTGAACAAAGATGGAAAAGGAGTTCCTTGAGCATAAGCAAAAGGATGATGAATTTGTTGGTATATACGATGCGAATTATACAAGGCTTGCAAGGTAATCATATGGATTTATCATCCAACCTGAATGTAATGTTGATTGATTCTTCAGTGGCATAAAACCAAGTCTTTGAATGACATTAGCTATAAGAGACTTCAGTAGCTATGTAGAGATTGTACGTTGTGATATCAAGGTATAAATGGATGTTGGTGTTACATATCCATCTCATGGTTTTGATAGGAAACGAAATATGGAGTTCAATGATAAATCATAGAATAATGGTGAAAGAAGATGAATGTTTCTTTATGCTCAACGTGTGGAAAGAAGCCTGGTGGAGATTGCCTAAAATGTACTAGAAAATGTTTTAAGTGTGGAAAAAAGGTCATTGAGTAGTTTAGTGTCGATGTAATGGGAAAAAAGTAACTAATGATGTGAATAGATAATATAATATAAAGAATGATCCACTGAAACTTCAATGCTTCAAGTGCAAGGAAATGGGGCATTATTTTAATCAATGCCCTAATCCAAGGGTTAATGATGATCGATGTGAGAAACCTCTTAAGACAAAGGATTAAGGGAATTTACACGCGATCACTATTTGTGATGTTGAATATGACAATGATGTTGTGGAATGATTAAGTGTTTATGTAATGGGATTTCAGAATAGTATCATGGAATATCATTTATGGTATCATGGAATTTTAGAATATAAATATTTTGTTTTTCAATATTTATATGGTACCGGTAACCCTGAATAGTGATTGTAATATTTTTGGAAATATAATGATATGTGCATAAAGAAGGGATAAGGTGAAAATAATATGTTGGATAATATTAATGATCTCATGATAGATATATGGACAAGTTATATCATGGTTTGAGTATATAGAAATTTTTAGATTTTGGAATGTGGAAAGAGTTAACTTTTGGCCACATTCATGTTTTCACTATTGTTCAATTTGTATTAATTTTTCAAGGGAATACATGATTAAGGTATTCACATGTTTAGAATGTGACCAACAAGATATATCGTATGATATATGGGGATAAATGATGGCATTCACATGCTCGGTAGATGAAACTTCTAGTAATTGTTTTATTTAAACTATGATCTTGGATAGAAGTATTTTAGATAAGCCTAAATATTGGAATGGATAATGTTTGAAATAATTTAGTATTGTTTAAGGATAGAACTAATTTTGATATTATTAATGGGATGTTATAATAATATAGTTTTAGAAAAAGGAAAACATACAGGATGGGCGACAACCCGTCGCGTCGGACAACGCTATGGGAATGGAACCCACAACCGAAGTGCGACAGGACTTTATCACCTTCTACTGGCCTACAGGAAGTCCTTGGTTATTAGAAACTATTTTTATTATATTAAGAGCTATGATAGATGATGTATAAGTCCATTTTTGGAATCATATACGATTAACCTTACCATAGATGGACTTATGTATATTTGATAACTTTTGCAAACCTTTTGTTTCAGACAGATGGAATGACCAATCATTCTATTGTATAATCTGCTAAAACTTCACGAATGAAAAATTCAACTTCATTTCGTAAGATATTAAAAGGAAATTTTTCAAGGAATAAACAAAAGTGATATTGTACCAAAATCAAGTAAGTATTTGTTTTAATTCAACAATTCTTCAACATTATGGAAATTATCTTGAGAACTAAAAATTATTGTCCTAGTACCCTCATATCTGATAAATCAGATGTTACCTTTGATCATCACAAATTTAATGCTTTTGATTGTTGGCTTTTTCATAGCCATGTTCTCAAACAGTCTCCATCAGAACTTGATGGTTAGACATCTCTTCCATATCTATATTTTCACCTATGATCTCCTATGTGGAAAACTAGTGCTGCATTACTTGGGGTGACCATTGTGATTCTAACTTTCTTTTTAAAATGATGTTTTAGTATTCCTTATTAAGATGTGGGTTTCTATGAATGAAATATTCAAGTAGTAAACGTTTTATAACCCGGATGAATTTCAAGGGAGAAATTCATTTTAAGGGGGGTAGAATGTAACACCCTGAAATTTTATGAGATATATTTTTTTAATTTCTTTGATGTATTCTATTATAAACTACACCAAGATTAGCTTGTACTATACGAAACACCGTATCAGCTTGTAGTATACGCAACACTATTCTTCTCTCATGTTTCACACAATTTCAAGTTCATTTTATGGAAATTATTATACACAACATTAATTATAGATTTTGTTTAATGAATAAATGAAATAAGTTTTGATTATGTTATACGCAATACCAAACGGAGATTTCACTACACGCAGCCCTAACTTGTCTTACATTACACGCAATTAAGACCTTCTTCGATAGCGTGTGGAGTACGCAATTTCGAGTTTCTCTAAACGAGATATTGTTATAATATTAATATGAAATAAAAGTAGAATGTAATACCTAATTTTTGAAATTTTATAAATTTTATCTTTCAAAATGGAATTTATTTTTGGATTCGGAATATCAGGACTTGCTTAGGTGAATTTTTGGTATATTTATGAAAACTTTTGATTTTTATTAATAGTGAAAACACTAGGTTATTATTTAAGAACTAAGTTTTTATTTAAATAATTACTTATTATATTTAAATTTATTTTAGCTCAACATTGATAGATAATACCTATATAAGTTCAATGTAATTAATTTGATTCATTTAATAATAATTTTAGATATATAAAAATTTTATTGAAGTTTTCATCATCTTTTACCCACCGCATAATAGAATTTGAAAATTTACATAAAACATAATTTTACAACTTCAGTGAGTGGAAATTTGAATATCTAAGAGACATGGTTAATATCCAGGAGTAAATTTTTGTTCAATACGATAAATTTTTTTTGGTGAATAGTATCTTTTCACTTTTATTTACTACGGTTAAAAGTAAATAGGGTAATTAAAGGTAAAATGATATAATTATTACCATAACACATGTCCTCATTCTATTGGATAAGTGTAACTCGACCAAAAACAACCTTAGGAATAAAATATTACACTTTAGGTCCACTTGGATTAGATTAGGTAACTTATTATTATTTTATTTAAAGAAGAGTTAAAATAGTTAAAATCAAGGTTTAATAACTAAGAAATTTAATATAGGGATATACACAAGATAAATAAGACTATAAATATAAATTAGAAATATTAAAATATGTCCTACAAAAGGGTACTTTATTTAAATTTTTTAAAAATTAAATATTTTATTTTATTTATAACACAATGAGGATTTAGTAATTACCTTTTTCATGAAATATTAACATAATTGATGTTATAAATAACAAGATAAATGTAATTTCAGACTTTTTATTACTTCAACTAATTTTAATGGTTAATATGACAAGATAGTATTGACTCAATTATCTTTTTTCAAACTAATCATTCTGTTATTATTTTCACAAAAATCAATTACCAAATACTGTCAAAATTGTCATAAAATAGTTTTTAAAAAAAATATTATATTATTCATTGTTATTTTATTCCTAAAAATCTAATGTTTGGAAATATGATGAAGATAAGGTTATATATATTAATAATGAACCAGTTTGGATTCTTTTTGAATTTTATAGTAAGTTTATTAACCATATAATGTAAGAAAATGAGAGGACACAGTAAAAGTTAAATTATTTCACTTAGAGTTAAATCCAAAAGATAAGGTTAAAATAGTAACATAAACTTGTCTGAATCATATTGGTTGAGAGTAGTTATACCCATCCCAACTTTATATTCTAAATAAGTCACTTTGGAGACATTATAAACCTAATATGACTTTATAATAAAATAATATTGTAAGTGTTTTCTGAAGTTCCCCTCTCCTCCCTTATAAAAGGGCAGCTCGTCCATCTCCTCATGACAACATATTGAGCTTTGATGCTTAGCCAAACCCAAAACATTTCTCTTCTCCAGTTCCTTATATACATTTTTGAGGTTCTCTTATTCTAAAAAAATCATCTCTACATCTTTATGTGGTTGATTAAAAGAGGTGTGTCGAAGAAGAGCCAATCTCTTCTACCGATTCTTTCATGTTTTATTTCTTCTAAAACATCTTCTTCTTCAGTTGTTTCATTATAAAGAAATAACATCAGTATCAATAATATACTGTTATGTAATTACAAATATGAAACAACACCATTTCACCTTCTATACATCCTATTAAAAATGAAATCACCGCGCGTGCGTACGCACAGAATATCGTCTTCACGTCGTGGTGTAATCTGTTTTCCCACCACAACCATACTTGGATAGATATAATGGTGTAAAGCATAAATATATACAGTTATTATAACATAATACTGATTATGAGATATTATATCATCCACTCCAATTCAATTCAATAATTATGTTAACGATATCATCGCATGTGCGTTCGTACGGATTATTGTCTCCACGACGTGATGGGATTCATTCTCCATGTTAACCATTCAAGAATGATTATATAGTATATATAATGAATAGAAATAAAATATATGACATGATAAATCTACTATATATATGTATATGTATATATATATATGTGTGTGTGTCATCTACTTACTTCCATTCATGTCAATAAGTAAAGGAAAACAACATTTATACGTACGTACGGCCTACCATCTACATGAACGGTGTATTTCACTTCATTTATTTATCTATTATATATATAATAATAAATATATATGATATATAAATAGTGATTTATATTTTGGATGTATGTAAATCATGATATATGAAATAATAATATCAAGAACAACAAGTCCAAACACGTACGATAAATAAAACGATTTTACCCAAAACGCGGCTTTAACATGGAATTTACAAAAGAACGGGTAATACAAAGACATTAGTGAACCGTATATGATATCATAACAATGAATATGATTCTGTAATAAGTAAATCAAATTATTTAAATCATTATACAGGAGGTTCGGATACGTATGAATCATATCAGACCTAAGGTAAGAAAAATTTTTGCAATCTCATTTTTATCCTAGATTTATTATACGTAAGTATTTACAGGGGTTATATTTTTCATCCATGTCTATAAAAAAGTTTTTTATAAAGTGAATAATATTATTACTTGTATGTTTAAAGTCATGTTTACCCCGATTTGTCTTTTACTTTGTGTTATGGAATTAATATTTATTTTGTTTACTATACATGCTACTTTTCTACTTTTCCATTAAAATTACGAGGAGAATGTTTTTTTAGCTTATACAGCATGAACATATTTTTACGATTTTATAACGTCTTATTTTCATGAAGCTAACTCTACATGAATTCATGAATATTTTAAAAAAATAATTTTCTTTTAGAATTTCATGGCAATTTGTGAAAAGAAAATGATTTATAGGAAGAAAGGATATTTTCCTCAAGAATTCTTTTCAAGTGCTTTTTCAAAACCATTTTCCATATAAGATGAAATTATTTCATACGTGTATGTTTCAAGTATAAAATCTCTATGATTTACATGGTTTCACTTTTCTTTTGATGAAACAATATCCATTTGTTTTATATGGATTATGTTATGATGGGATGATGTTTATGAAACACATTTTTATTCTTTGGGTTATGATGAATGATTTATGTTTATGTTGTGGAATAAGTAAGATTGATTTAATTATGATATGGGTGAGACCTATATATCACTTTAATTCATTGGGTAATTATTTATATCTCAGGAGATAGACAAGGCTGGAATGGTAAGTTAATCAGGTTCAGTGTTATAGTACAGGAACGAGGACTGAACTCGATTCAGAAAGGGTCTTTGTCAACTTAGATGGTCTAGGCAGCAATGCCTTGGATACTATGGAAATAATATCATGTGATTAATGGTTCTAAACAATTATATGTTTTATTCCCATGCTATTTTATAATGATTGATGTTCCATTATGATCTCCACCTTACGTACTACCAGGTTTTATGTCATTGCTCAAGATTTTGATATTTAAATATTATGTTCATGTTTTTAAGTTCAAATGTATATGGTTTGTTTTATTTTCTTCATGCTTACCCTTACTGAGAATTTGAGATCACCCTTTATATCTTTTCTTTTCCCCAGGATATAAAGAAAGGTTTAAGTATAAAAAAGGGGAATATCTTTATGGGAGATGTTGAAGATATTTCACCAATATTAGAAGATTATATTCGGAGTTTCCAATGATGATAAACTATTACGGTCCTTTGGTGTATGTTTTGGTTGTGTATTAAGTATTCCTCAAAAGTAATAAAATTTACATGTACGTCAATCTTGGTTCTCTACAATATCAGGCTATTAAAATACCCAGATAATTATGAGGAATGATTTAAAACTTTATTATGGGAGGTACATAATTTGTGATGATCAATCCCATTATATAAAATAACCTCAATATAAATGATTATGAATACAATAATCATTTTATGGATGTATTCATAGAAAATATTTGTATAAAATTATGGGTTATCATGACAAAATCAAATAAATTTCATGATATAGATTTTGAATCAATAACATGAAATGGTGGTATAAAACATTCACTTAATTACACAATTATCAATTATCTATAATGTTATTTATGTAAACATATACATACATTCAAATTTATTATTATAAAACAACATTTGACATCTATAATACATTGAAATTAACTTATCTTATATTTGATAAGTTATATAAAATTCAATTGGTCAATTATATTTTGGATTTTCAAGAATTCAAAAGGGCTGATAAATAGATAATCAATGAGATAAATATTAGATTCACCTATATTTTAAACAAAATGCTCTATAATGGGGGACAAGTAATTATGTTTTTATTAAAATAATACTTCAAGATCTACCCAAACTATGGAAAATAAAATTTCATTGTCCTAAAATCCACTAAATAGTTCCTTAGGAAAATTTCACACAAGACCTCAATTGCACCACTCCATACTCCAATGGTTATTGACTAATAGTGAGGGTCTAGATTAGTCATGTGTGGATAATGTACTCTCTTAACTTAGTAATCCATAGTAGGTAACAAGTTCAGACACTAGAAACTAGTGAAATAACTAATAAACATGATTGTATGACTTCTACCAAAATTGCCTATAACCCACAATTAATGATAAACAAGGAATGTAATTCTAAACATTACTAAAGTGAAAAAACAAAAAATAAATTCAAACCATCGAATCCCCAAAATATTCAAACTCCATGTTTGTAACATCATCCAGGCATGTACCATGCCGAACTCAAATCACAAGAATATGTCATTTCCCATTATCCTGACCTACAAGCATGAAGTCTGGTCGGGTACCCAATGGAGGACTGTGCGGGGTGTCAGTACAACTCAGTAGGTCACACCGAATGGTGTCTAAAAATTACATAGAAACTGATATTGCATGAAAGTATGAAATAAATAACAAGTAAATAAATTAAAATTCAAGGGAAACAAGTTATGTATTGCAACATTATCCATTCGTATCCTTGGTATAAAATTCCACATTTGCATATTCCAAAGTACATAATTAATTATCAAAATGTTTTATATTGTCTAAATAATTTAATCTTCATGGAAAGACTTGAAAACATTGAACAATACATATAATGGAATTAATCTAATTATATAACTCACTTGGAATGGCAATATCAAAATCGATGATCATATATAACTTAGAGCCTCAGTCTAAGAAGTTTCTTCGAATGAAACCATTACGGGTATAGAGCATCAGTCTAACTCCCCAACACGTGTATCCCTGGGTTGGGTTAGAACATCAGTCCAACCCGAACCATGGTTGGAGGCTCATTCCTTTATCCCATAACCAATTATTGTGAACATGATTATATATATATATATATATATATATATATATATATATCCATTCATCACACATACCATATCACAACCAGAAACTCCCAATACAATTAATGACAGTAACCACAAAAATAATCCTGGGAATAAATATTATGCAATAATCCATTGGAACCTTTTTATTTATCACATAACCATAAAATTTATTAAATAATTTTACAAGTGTGGTCCCAATAATACATTTCATTGAAAATACATAATTCAATTGGAATATTCCATTAATCCTGTGCAACCCATTTTTCATTCCATTCCTAACAACCACTACGTTCATGAATACTGGTAAACCTCTTGGGTGGACCTAAATAGGTCAAATCATCCTTGATGTGTCCTATAGGGACCATGAGAGATTATATTCATCATTTAAAAACTGAATATAAGAATCCTCAAAATATGAACCAAAATCCCAATAATGAGTAGCTAAGAACCAAAACCAGCCTGCCCAAATCTTTAAAAAAACTATGGGAAATAATTTATTGTCCACCTACCTCAATTCCATTATCGAATGTGACCTCAATCAATGCACTAGATCCCATTTAAATTACCACATTGATTTTTCAATCTTGATGTCATGAAAAAATATGGTTTGAAGGTTTTATATGAAATGGTGAGAAATATACAAATTATAATCAATAAAAATAATCAAGGGGAAGATTTGACTCACTTGAGGATTTGATATACAACAAATAGAAATCCAACAAACCTAATATTAAAATAGAATAAACCTTGGAATGGGTGGTTCATCCAAGCTCACATAATGGGTTGCAGGGCAGGGAGTAGAGGAGAAACCAGAGTTAGAGTTAAAAATCACGATGTCAAAAATTTTGTAATTTTTTCCAACATTATAGGGCCCCATTGTTTGTAAAAGGAAAATAAAATATTGGTGTTCTATTGTCACAAGGATGATGGGTTTCACAGTTACCTATTAATCCCCACATGGTTTACAAAACATGCTCTAATAGTGTGATAATCCACTTTCCTAATATTGCTCTCAACTCGAACAATTCACTTAATCATGCCCCAATCGTCCACCAACCATGCACCCAACATAGTTTACCCACCTTTTCATTTCCTTCATATCATAAATCCCTAGAACACTAATGAAATCCCTCATTCTACTAGAAAAATACATCATTAACCCAAAACAAAATATTTAAACTAATGTTGAAATATATAAATACTTTTATTATTTCTAAGATCTTACAACCCTCATACCTTATGGAAACTCTCCCTCGAGCCACTCTTCCCGAGAACTATAGAGTTTCTAAAGAAAATAGATTAAGACAGTAGGCCAGTTTAACTGATTCCCCCTCCGAAGCCTCTACTTTATCCCTCCCATGCATCAATAAAACATTGACAAATGATAAAGTCATTCCCCACAAGATTTAATCACTACAGTCCATAATAAAAACCATATGCTCATCAAAGGATGCATAAGCCTCAAAGACGACATCCTCATCATAAATTACATGAGATGGATTTTGTTGATACTACTAGAGCAATGAAATAAGAAATAAATCATGCATCCCACAATAAAATTTTTGAAGATCCAATAGGTAATCCACCATTTCGATCCTCTCCACAATTTCAAAAGGCCCTATATTCACCGGTGCCAACTAGATGTATTTCTAAATTCTACAATGCCCCAAGCATGGAGACACCTAATAGAACACACAATCACCCACTCTAACTCAAGATATATATTATTCCAATATTTATATTATTTCTATGTAGTCTAATCCATTGACATGTGTTTTTAATCAAATAAACCATTTCTGACATCTCCTACACAAGACTCGATCTTATATATCAGACTACCCAGCTTCTAACCAACACAATAGAGATTTATAGGGTCTCTTGTTGAGTGCATCAAAAGGAACCATCTACATCATAGCCAAATAAAGTTGTTGTAAAAAAAATTATGAGAGAAAATTGATTTTTCCATTAATAAATAAAATACAAGATCTCATCATTTTCACTAATACATGGATTGTATTCTCGGACATACTATCCTTCTTCAGGTGATAAGTTATACTAAAAAACCTGGGTACCAAGAATCTACTATAACCCCTGCTATATGTACGATGCGAAACACAGTTCATGATCTAAAACTGTAGTTATAGGCACACTGTGAAACTATATGATATCTCAAAAAAGTAACTCACCAAACTGATTGACTATGCATGTTTCTTGGATCAGAAAAAATGAGCCCATTTAGTCAATCGATGCACAACTACCCAAACTACATCATTTTTCGGTTTCCTCGAATGACACACTATGATGTCCATCATTACATCATTCCACACAACTCTAGAAAGAGAAATTATTATGAAAACCCACTTAGACATAGGTGCTCAACATTCAACTATTGAAAGGTAACACATCGCACCACAAACCCCAAAACCTCATTCTTCATTCCTAGCCACCAATATATCCAATGAAGGTAACAATACATTTTAGTCAAAACAGGATGTACATCCCTCATCGATAGATGGAAATCGTGCATCAACTCTAATCATACACTTATTGACAACACAATATGGCTCTAAACATAAACAATTCCATTCACTCTAACAACATAACTAGCTGGTAACTCCCAAAAATTATGACTTTCCATTATATCAAAACAGTTTGGATCCGCCAGCTTAATCTCCCTTACCGGCTCAAAACTAGGACTGAACATCTATAGATGCCAGGTTCATAAAAATGTTCTCATCGTATAAATCCAGGTGAATCTCAACAAACAAGTATACTATTCTCTATTATGTGTTGGATTTTGGAATGACATATTTCCAAGTCTTCCATCTCAAATAATCTACAACACTATTACCTTTCCATGGTGTATAAAAAATCTCAAAATCAATGGACTGTAGGTACTCAACCCACATTTTATACTTATGATTCTAAACCCAATGAGCTAAGATATACATATACATTTTATGATCATTAAACACCATGAATCTCTTTCCCAAGAGGTAATTCCTAAAAAATGTAAAGAATAACCCACAACAGGTAGATCAATACCTTAAGTAGGGTAATTTATTTTATATGGCCTCAACTGTCAGAACCCATATGCAACAAATTGATCATCATGCCTCAACAATTCCTTGATTTTGACACCATGAATGTTTATATAATCCTTGAAATAGAATATCCTATCTGGTGAAATTCGTAACGAACATTTGATAATAGGTGAAGAATCCCAAAAAACATAAAACATACTATTCATTCATGGGAAGCTCTAAAGAAACAATAGTTATCACCTTCTCTAGATCCTCAAACACCCCTGACATGGAAATGATGTGTCCTAATCATATAATTTATCGATCCAAAACAAAAATTTTGATATGTTAACAAAAAGTTTATGATATCATAGTGTACTCAAGATGATTTTAATTCTTTGTAATGATCATCATGATTTCTTTAGTACACTAATATTTCATCGACAAAGAAAACAACAAACCGAACAAGATATGGGTCAAATATTCAGTTCATTAAATCCATGAATATTTTCGGTGCTTTGGTCAATCCAAACAGAATCACAATATACTCATACAAACAATACCTACACCAGAAAAAGATATGTGGTTTGTTATATGGTATTACATTCAATTAATGGTATCCCGGTCTCATATCAATATGGGGAAAAACTGCTCCACCATTTAGTTGGTAAAAAAAGTCATCAATTCTTGGAAGTGGGTATCTGTTCATAAAGGTCGTCTAATTCATCCTTCTATAGTCAACACATTAACTCAGTGATCTATCTTCTATATTGTAAAAAAGAATGGGAGATCCCCATGGTGACATACTAGGATGGATATACCCCTATCTCTCCGAATATTCCAGTTGATCCATATTTTCCTCATGTTCGGTTGGAACAATTCAATATGGTTGAATAGAAACTAGTTCTTCCCCTAGAAGAAACTCTATTGTGAACTCCACATACATATCTAGGTAATTTATTAAGATATCATCATGAAATACCCATGAAACTGATCCACAATAGGAAGAAAAGTGTGTTGTTCAACCCCACCATTATCAAGAATAAGGGATGCTAATTAGTCTATGAGTTTCTTCAACTCCTATAAAACTACCCATATATAGATCATCAGAACATCCCACTCACCACGAAGGATATAAGTATCTCCATAGACAGATGTGAACGTTACCATATGATGGTAACAATCAATGTGGGACAATTACAACACCAGACAATCAAATCCTAGAATCAGGTTACAACCTGACATCACTAGGGAAAATGGGTTCCACAAAAAATGATATCCACCATCCTATAGAACAAGACCTTTGCACTGACTCATATCCTTAACTCACATCCCCAATGAAGTGTAATGTGACATAACCACACATTTACATTCCATAGTTAGAACCAAAAAAACTATGAAAAGCCCATAGAAACATTTTTGTGTGGCTCATGTATCAAATAAAGAAATTGAGTGTTTAGATTCCATTAAAATTATACCTCGAATTGTACACATTACACCCTATCCACCTATTTATGTATACCAAACTGAATAAATATGGCACGTCCCTCTTCCATGGGCTTTGTTCTAAGATCCCGTCACCTCATTGAACTACTGTGGAAGATGATCCCTTCCTATGGTACCATGCCCAACATCCCTACCGGCATGCCCCATGGAGCTCCAACTGCCAACCTGATAGGGGATATCTGATCCCAGACCTATGCTCTGCACTGGTCTCTATCCCGTTTCATTTTTCGATTATTGCTGGTTCATGTAAAACCTTAGTAAATTTCCCAATACTTTGTATGGTTGGCAATAAATATCTAGTTTGAAACACTGACTTCGTATGTCTACTAGTAATCCTCGTTGATTTCAGTATACTTGATCATTGACCTAAGGGGCTGATTCATTTTCTTGGCTATGGTGTCCAACACTGACCTGGTTGAAATTACCTAAGCAACACTCTCTACTATAAGAAGTCGCACCATTATTTCACCCCATATAGAACTGCATTTATGCATCCAGAGGCCTCCTTGAGGTTTAATTATGAGATGATGGATTAATCCATCACCTCAACAATCCTCTTCAATTGTAATTTATTTACATGCTATTTTATCTCATGCTGATGTCCGTCCTAAGATTGTGTTCCCATGGCTGCCTCATCTCCCACTAAAGCAGGAACAAGTTGTTGAATGTCCCTTTTCTAACCTACGTAGTCCATCAATAACATTATCACATTTGTTAGTATCACAATATCTTCATCCATGTCTTATCACAATTTTTCACGATAGTAATGTTTTGGAAACATTTCTTGATATCTTTTCTAGAGAATTCCCTCTACCTATTTAGCCTGAACTAAGATATCCAACCAATTCATTATCTATCCCCAGAACATATAAGCTACCACATGACTCTCCTCTAAGAAGTATTATCTACATGATTAATAATTTTATGGATAGATACAATCTATAACTCAACTACCTCTAGCCCACCCTCTATAGTAATGGTCAGAGGGAGCTGGGGCTGGAACACCCTGGTCAACTCAAACATACTCTATGCAACCCTCCCTAGGTATCATTCAATTATCTATATAAAATGAGAAGCCTTCCAACATAACTAGTATTCCATGTGATTAAGATCCTCTAGATCCCCTTACTCGTGTACCATGGGATCATTCTCTGCAACATCCACTTATTTCTAACTAGCACATGTCTTTATGGGGAAATTTCTCTATAATTTAAAACATGATCATTAGAACAGGACCATAATGATTTCACAAAATATATAGGAAGGCTCATCATTATCGATAAGAAAACAATTTCTCATAAACAACCCAACATGGAATTTTTTGTACATGGCACACTATAGTCATCCATCTCTATAAAGGATTATGTTTACCACATGATTTCTAACACACACAGTTATAATCCTCACATTCTACATCGTATAAGTATTATTCCCATGTATCCACTTACATAAAAAATACTTTAATTCACATACTACCCCAGATCATGAACAATTATCTAATTAGTATATAAAAAGTTGCCCCATTTTTCTTTTTTTTACTTCATTGGAAACATTTTTTATTATTTTCAATGATATAAAATCCATCTGACATTTTTCTCCCAAACACTCATCATTTGTGTGTGTACCTACCATGATGCATGTTACTTATATGCTTAGGTGTGTAGAATGATGCATGAGTGAACATACTAAACCAATTATAACCATATGAATAATATCATAAACATGTCACATCACAAAACAAGTGCATCGCCCGATGGTCAGATATCATCAAATGTAACTACACACAACAGAAACCGAAATTATCACCTAGGGTTCCATTGTCTTTCCCTCATACGTGGGTTAGATAATCCCAGTCATGAGATCCTTACCAAGACCTAAAACCTTCCTAACATCATGTCTACCAACCTAAATAATAAGTCACATAAATGGACTCCTATGATACTAATTTGTAACATCCCCATCCATAAAGCCACAAAATATTTCCTCAGATGGGGTCATCATATAAGCTACAGAGTACCTCCCATATGCCAGAGGTTGTATAATAGTAGTGAGGGTCTAGAAAAGTCACATGAGGAGACTATGGCATCTTACTATAGTAAGCCGCAATATATAACAATTATATGAAATAAAATAAGTGAAATAACTAATAAACGTGCATAAATAACTTCTCCCAAAACTGGGTACGTACCACAATCAATGATAAACATGGTATTTAATGATAAATAGTGAAAAAGTGAACCAAATCCAAAATAATGAAAAAAAGAAAAATCCCCAAAACAGCCATGACTCACACTTTTTAGCCTCATCTATGAATGCCCCAAGGCCAAATCAACTCCCTATAATAAATAATTTTACCTTTTCCAAAGCTGCAAGAATGAAGACTTCTTGTGTACCCATCGGTTCCCAGAGTAGAGTGTGAGTGCAACTAAGTAGGCTACCACTAATGGTGTACACATTATATCTAGGAAATAGAGAGTGCATGCAAGTATGAATGAAATTACAAGTAAATCAATGAAAATAAGTAGTGCACTAGTTAACTATCACAACATTAATTATTCCTAGAAATTGTGCAAAATTTATCATTTTCATCTTCTCTACTACATAATTTTTTGTCATCATGTATTATATGGGATAACAGAATTTCATCTTCCAGGAAGGAGTCAAAATAGTCAACAATAAAAATAAGAGAACTATGTCAGGTCCCTAACTCATTTGGGATAGTCATATTCAAATAAATGATCTCACTTAACTTGGAACCTCAAATCAAGTAGTTCTTTTGAATGAAACAACTTAGGGCATAGAGCATGAATCCTACTCCCCAACACAGTATCCATCGGTGGGGTTAGAGAATCAATCCATCCCAACCTGTGAGAGGAGCCTCAGTTATTTATCCCACCACCAAGGAATGTTCATGTGCCTATATATATGTGTTCTTGTGTTCCTGTGTGTCCATTCCCCACACATAACATATAATAACCAGGTGTAAAAAATATATTTAATGAACGTAACCCATAAAAATCAACATGGGAATAAATCTTATGCAATGACCCATAAATACCTTAGTATTTATCGCATTACATATTAACAAATTCAATAATTTCCAATGTGATAGAACACTTATACATTTCAAGAAAAATTTTAATTCATTTGGCACATTCCCCAAATTCATATTCAACCCATTTTCCATGCCATGCCTAACAACCCCTAGGTCTTGGAATATGTATACACATAACGGGTGGCCCTAAATAGGTGAAATCATCCTCGTTGTGTCACATGGGGACCATGAGGGGTTCTATTCCTCATTTAAACACCATTTCTACCAAACCTATAATAAGGAATCAAAATTGGAAAAATAACTGGCCATGAATGAAATTGAAAAAGAACAAATCTATAATAAAACTATGTGATATAACTTTTAGACCACCTAACTCAATGATGTTGTTGATCTCACCAATAATCGAAACAATAGAACATGATTCGATAAACCCCTTAAATTTTCAACATAGTTATCATGGAAATATAGGGTTTGAGGGTTTCAAAATAGGATAATGGAAAGATACAAACCCTAATCTTGAAAATATATCAAAGGGAAAATTATACTGACATGAGGCTTTTATATACAACCAAACGCAATAAAAATGTCCAAGGAATTAAGGAGAATCAACCATGACAGAGATGTGAAATAAATGATCGCATTTAGGTTTGTTGGAGGATAGTATGTGGAAAAAAATTAGTTAGACTTAAAAATCTCATGGTAGAAATTTTTTAATTTTTTTCCAACTTTAAATGGTTGCACTGTTTACATGCACGGTTCTTCAAACCGTTCCCAAATCATGTGTGATCTAATGTTCGAAGAAATATTGGTTGTATTGTTACCTGTGAAGGTATGTATGGTTTACAAATAGTTCTCTAATCAAGTGAGCTTGCATTGTCCCAAAATTTATCCCACCTTGTACAGTTCACATAACTATTACCCAACCAGGCAACAACCATCCACCCATCATAGTCTAGATCTGGTTTTTTTATTTCATTCAATTAACACCAAAAACGCCATTGAGGTACTTCATACTCCCAAAAAAATTATTAACGAAAAAACATAATTAAAACTAAACATTAAATATAGAAATTCCTTCACAATAACCAGGATTTTACATTGCTAAATTAAAATTGTGATTGAATATTTTAAGGATATCGATATGAATTCAATAGATGAACTAACATGATCACATCTTCAATATGATATATTTGAATGATGATAATTTGGAAGAACATGAATAAATGAAATGTGTGTATTTAAAACATATTATAAATACTTCATATACTTCATTGAATTATGGTTTACAAAAATTGAGAGAAATATGATATTGAAAATAGTACTAAAGGATTCAATAGGTATAAGAAATGAATGTGTGGTGTTCAGAAGCATCCTAGAAGAGATCAATATAGTAATGAATGTAGGTGAAGTTATAAATATATTAGTATTAAATTCATGGCATCAATACTAATAATGTATGAATGATTTCAAAAGGTACATGTGAAGTTATACTTTAATATTTTAGAATAAGAACAAAAATGAATGAAGTAAAAGAAAGAGTTAAAATGTGTATATTATGATGGAGAGAGTTTCATAGATGATTCAAGATTGTATACTGATGATTTTGAGAGTGAAAAATAATTATCCAAAATATTTATGATAGAATAAAATGATTGATGTAAAAAATTATTCTTGTTATCTATTACGTTACTTGTCTGATATTGTAAATGGAATTAAATTATTATCATCAAAAGATAAAATTATAAAAATTGACAGTATTATAAGTTCATAACTATACAGATTATAACTAAAATTAAATAAATTAAACAATAAAAAGGAAAATTAAAGTTTCTACATTATAAAATTCAAAATAGAAAAGGGTTATAGATTCTGAACTATTTAACCACACTAATGTAAATAAATGATAAAAGGTTTTTTTAAAAACTAACAATGTTCAAAATAGTTAATTTAATTTACATTATGATTATTTAGACTAAATTTAAATGAAAAACAAGAATCATCAAAATTAAAATAAAAAATTATAATATACAGAATCATGTTTAAATGTCAAAATATGTGATAACCTGGATGTTTTTTAAAAGGATAATAATATCAAAAAAAGGAATCTTCTATATTAATAAAAATCATATCAATTTTTCGGAAATGAAAATGTGTAAAAAATATTGATATGAAAAAACACAACAATGATAAAATTAAATTTCACTGTAAAAGTTAAATTCCTATGATGTAATATTTTTCATTTTTAAAGGAATTAAACGTAATTTCTCAACTATTATATGATGTATAAGTAATCATAATGGGAATTAAAAAAATGTTCTTCTATAACAACTCAGTCACAAGACAAAACCATGGATTTTATTTCTATGAATATATATTTTAAATTGAATGACAATTAATTTCATAAATGAATATGGGTTCATATGTTTTGTAATAATAATTCATTTGGACCCAAAATTGACTGCATACCAAAATATGTATATCTGTAATCTATTTTAATGGGATCATGCCTAAATAGTTTACAAGACTCCAGGTATACGGGTCGTAGGTGAACCATACACATTAATAGGGTTATATCTAACTTTTTATCTATAGTTTCATGTTATTTAGGAACCATTACTTTCAGATAAAACTATAATGGAATGGTAATGATTTGGAGAGGTAAGAATATGAAAATCAGTAATAGTTATTATTGTTCTAACTATATGTATAAAATTGAAATCTAATTATCATATAATTATTGTGTGTTGATGGATAGAGTGTTACATTTGGTGAAAATAAATGGCATCTTTATGAATATTGAATTGCCTTATTTTATGCTAATAAAAAAGAAAATATCTACCCCATAATGTTTTTAGAATTAAACCGGTGAAATTTAAATTTTTTAAATGATATAGAAATAGATCAAATTATTTAAAATAGAATATGGGTGCATTTTCTATTTATAAAACTATTCAAGATAAAAATTCAAGGAGGATTTTGGGAAATTTCTAAATTTAAAGAAAGTGACTATTTTTTTACTTGATTAGTGTCAAAATGGTATGGAGCCCAAATAGTATTTTATATATATTAACAATTTCAACACTATTACACGTTTAAAAATAATTTATTTTTATTATTTACTAATGATAACTTCTAATTTATATAGTAAGAGATGTGTATTTGTAATTTTAGACGATTTTAGAAGATTTTCCTTGAAACTTTTTTCACAAAAAATTGAAACCCTACAGTGGTTTACCGACTTCTCTAAACATATCCACATTTAAAAAGGCCATTTGTTAAGTCAAATTATAAATGATAAAATATGATAATTTAAAAACAGATACATTGTGAAATTTTATGTTGATAATATATACATTATTAATTGTTCTACCAATAGAACATGAAAACAAAATGGTGTTGTATATATGAAAATAAGAACAATTCATGAAAGGGAAAGGAATTTGATAATAGAATTGAAATATTAGAAAAAATTGAGATGAATTATTTAATAGTTCTTCATATATATTAGTTAAAATTTAAATTATACCAATTTTAATAATAAACCCTTATGACCTTTTTTAGTAAAATAATCCTAATATTGGTTACATTAAAGCCATTGGATGCAAATTCTTCATTTAAAATTCAAGAAATAATATGGGCATATTTGATGTTAAATGGGATGAATGAATTTTTCCTGGATATTAAAATAATATAAAATATTATAAGGGTTATAACAAGAGAAACATGTTATTAATAAAATATGTTCTTTTATTGTTAATTGAAAATAACAAAAAATTGAATATATATTTGGATAGTCTTGATAAAACATTTAATAATTTAAACATTGATGAATATTAAGAAAAAATTTATTATGTATTTGTTTTGGGGGAGAATATATATTTTAAATATGATCTTTAAAGTTGTAAAATATTCAAATATAATTATTTAGAAAATTTAATTGTAAATGTTGATTTCAAAATAAAAATATGAAATCAATTATGATTTTTTCATAATTCAACATTTGGTGATCCTTTTTACCAATTAGTATTAATGAATAAATGAAAGATTGATTTTTTTTAAATAATAATAATTTCAACCTAAATAATTTTAAAAAATATATCAGTAATATTGTAGAGTATTTGTGTAACACCCTAATATTTTATGGCATGTCCCCTCTATATTTATCATCTGTGATTGCTTACAAACCATGATATAATAATACATATTAACATTACTGCTCAAATAGTGATATGAATATTAAAGATATTTATTTGTCCATTACAATAATATCCTACCAATTAGAGTATATATACAGTTTAGGTATCTCATTTATGAATATATGATATACTTATATCATGATATATGTAAATAAATGTTTTGAAAATTATAAATTAGGTGTTGTTATTTTTCTGAAACATGAAAATTTAATTGGAATTTTATAATAAATATAATTATTTAAAAAAATTCATAAAAAATATAAATAAATGAATATATTATTCTCTTATGATTGTAAAATAGATTCACAATACCGTAATTAGTGAACTAATTAATAAAATGCACAACTCGCATCCCATTTAAATACAACCCCTTCTACACACACCATATAAGTCTTAAATAATTTTTTATATTCAGAAAATTCATCTACCAAACTTCCTCCCCAAATTTTTATCTTGTTGGTCTCACCAAATTATCAATTCCTGCTACCTTAAGGAGATTCTCAATAAGACGACACTCAAGAGGAAAAATCCCCCATATTTTTATCTAAATTTGATTCCTTTATTATACTTCCCTGACACCACAATACAAAATAAATTTAAATATTCTGAATCATATATATATATATTAATTGTATTTTGTTAATGGGATATCTCAATAAAAAAATTTTTTCTTACTTTATGTTTTAAAAATGAAAACATCGTATGTGATGTGTTGATTTACGACCTCCATAAGCGATGTGTTAGAATTTTCAAATACCACCCTCTTGTCGGATCATAAAACAATTATTATGGTTTAAAATTATTTTAATATACATATTTTAAGTTATTTAATCTTCATTATCCAATATATAAACATTAAATTATATTAAATTACACTTGTTTGAGTTGGTCATAGAACCCAAATGAAAGAAATGATATTATTTTCATCCACATTTTATATAAGGATTCATTATCATACCATATAACCAAATTACATATATTTATATTTAAACATCTTGAAGTTCATTAAAACTTAATAATTTATCTTTTATATAAGTTATTATCATTTTTTATTAACTCAAATATTTATACTCAATGTGGCCAACTATACAACCATGTATCGAACACTCTTGTAACATCAAAATTAATCATTATAGCAAATATAAATATCCATTAATGAACTCAAAAAAATTATATTAAATAATGTAAATGGTTATCTTATTTTCAAACAACTAACTAGTAAATATAATTTTCTAATCCAATACATCATGTACATGTTTATAATTCTTTTATACATAAGTAATGGGGTTTCATATTTCACTTTTATTTATGTGATATATTATTTTTCAGTAATTATTTATAAGGAGTGATGTATGTATATTTTCATTTTATAAATCATAAAAGGAATCATTTTATCTTCATGGTATCTAATGTATCATTTAATAATATTTACTTTTATGGGGTATAGGGTTCAACTAACTACAATGTGGTAATAGAATTCTTAATCAAATATTCATTATTTTGGAAAAAACAACTACTCCAATTATTATTTCAATATATGATTATTTGTGAAATAAATTATGATTTCAATTTGATGTATATCCAAGAGTATTATGTGGATTTATAGGTGATTCCTAGATTCAATTTATTTGGTTAATTTTCACTCATTAATATAAAAATACACTATTAAATGTCTTTTTTTTCAAATTTTAAGGGAAATGTTATTTAATTTTATACTACATGAGAAGATCGTAGGGATTTTAAAATGCATAAATTCTATTATAAATCCATCACATGTTTAAAATTTTATTTTCATATAAAACATTTTCTTTCAAAATTGTATTGGTTTTTAAAATAAACTATTTCAATGTAAATGTTTTATCCCTCTCGGGGAATTTTCAATGGTTTCATAAGAGTATTTTCATCTATATAAAAAATTAATGATGGAACATTTTATTTATAAAGGTTTACCTATGATGATAACATCCACCTTATTTTATAGAACTTTATATGATAATTTTTATTATAGATATGCTATTATGATACTATTATTCATATTATACTATATGGTTATTGACTATGTTTAATGATTGGAGAAATTATTTACCATTCGTACCCTAGTTTCAATATGAATATATATTTTTATTATTGTTAAACGCTTTCAAATGATGAATGAGTTGGAATTAATATGTGTCAGTAGAGGCTCTCTGTAGACCCTAAATGGATTTACAAGTCTGATGAAAAAAACAGGACCATGTCTTTGTCGAGTTCATACCCATTTAGGTAGAATTTCTGTTCGAGGCCATGATGGTATGTTAATGATGTCCCTCACCATTCATTTTATGATGATGAGATTATATGGTTTTTATTCATTTGATTATTTTACTAGTAGATTATACATAGGACTGTATAATTCTCATGTGATAATTTATATGGTGTTACTAGATCATATTTTACTCATGTCATATTATTAATATCATTTTGTTTAAATAGAATGAATTATTAGTTTTTCACCTTTCCATAGTATTTATATTTATTTATTATATAATATAATGTTTTTTCACTATTATTGAGCATATGATCTCACCCCATACTTATGTTTTTTTTCCTATGATAATGAGAATTATGAATGAGTTATAGTAATGGGTAATCATGGATAACATGGGTGTCTCTAATGGAGTTACTTAGTTTTATTCCATTTCAAGATATAATGTAAATATTATATTTTTATCTAATTTTACAATAATACTAGAATATTTCCCCCTATGGTATGCATTTCTTTTTCTATGATTCCAACATAATAAATTAAGGAATCAACTCCAAGAATCTGTGGTGTTTGTCTAGAAACTTGGTATGAGATGAATTATAATAGAAACATTGGAAACTAGAATTAGGATACCATAGTCTAGGGAAGTATAACTTTATAATTGACATTGATAATATTATTATGGTGACCAATATTATTATTTGTTGATTAGTTTTACATTAGTAGGTCTACTAGTAAAAAAACATTATATAAGGAACTTTATTTAATTGTTTAGAAATGGATCCAAGTGGAAGGAATAGAAAATGTATCATAACAGATATTCTTGTATGTATTTACCACTTATGAATTTTCAGGATATTAGAGCTTGAGCTGCGACTTGAGAAAACAAATTATAACTATATACAGAAGACTAAGTCAGCTTAATCATAAAAACCTTACTCACATAGATTAGAGTGATCCACTGCATGTTGTCATGCTTTTATAATGTTTAATTAGACAACAACCTCCATCATTTAATGGGACTAAAAACCAATTTGATTCAGATTAATAAATAATATCCTTATAATTATCTCTTTTGGATGTATTAAATATAATATGGTTATCATAGATTTTTATCATCTCTTTGGCGATGTGGATGGATATAGTTCATAATTAAAACACAAATGAGGATGATGAAATATTAAATATTGAATGGGAGGAATGTAACGAATTTTTTTTGGATAAATACTTCATTAATGATGAATGAGAGGATATGGATACTCAATTATTGATTATGAGACATAAAGGGGATTAAATCATTGATAAGAATTTAGAAATCCTTACATGGTTTGAATGGAATTCCATGAACTATATACCTAATCCTGCTAACAATATTGACATATTCATTAATGTTGTTAAAAAAATTATACAGAGGGAAACATTTCCCCAAAAATTACCATCATATGAGGATATAGTATAACATTCTATAAATATAGAGAAATAATTTTCCATGTCAAATGGATTTAATGGGAATTAAGAAAATATGATGCATGCTAAGTACTCATGAAAGTGAAATAAATATATAATAAATAAGGGAAGAGTAGAATTTCCAACATGCAAAAAATGTTGTAATAGACATCATGGAACAAGATTATTATGATTGGGGGTTTGTTACATGTGTGGAGAAAATGGTCACCAGGCCTTTGATTATAAGGGAATAAAATAAGTCTACAATTATCAATGATTCAAATATTTTGTGATTGGATAATATGCAAATGAATTTTCTAGAATTCAAGGGAGAATTTCCCAAAATATTACAAGGGAATATGGAAATGCTTATGTAGCCACAATAGCTGAGGTCAAAGTTCCTAATTATGTCATGAAATGTAATTTAATTATCTCCTCACATTTATATAATGAATCATTATATTCTGGATCATTTCATTCCTTTATATATTCATAGTTTTCAATAAAATCTAGATATTTCCAATTCACCCTTATGTGGGAGTTTTCAGTCAAAAATAATTGTGGAATATTTATTTCAATAAAGATGAGTTGAGTAGTAACTATTTTGAAATATAAAATTCTCAAATAAATAATAATATTATTATAAATGTTGTTTATTTTGAAATAATCCTTAGTATGGAATAGATTAAAAAATATAATTGAAAAATTTATTACAAAGAGAAGGAAATTATGGTTTTTGGGGAAGATATGATACTTATCGTACACAACTACTAAACCATCATTTTTTTATGGTTCATTTGTGATATAGAAATGATCTGTTACAAATAGTCCCCCTAAAAGGACTACATTCGATGAAATTACTTTTCCATCGCAAATGACCTCTATTTGGGATGGATGAAACGTTTCTATCACAAATATTTTTGGAAAGGTTTCGCACTGCACAATGCCAAACTCATTAAAGATTGAGAATTTGAAATCGAATACATTTTCCATCACAAATTCATGATGTATCAGAAGTATTTGAGATTGAATTTTAATTCTATTAGAAAACTTTTGACAGAATTACAATTTTTGATTGAACTAATTCAGTCACAAAATGTCCATCACAAATTTTCTATTGATTTATCTTATGTGATACCTCATATAACTTCCACTCATATTATTCCACTTCTCCTATATAGAACCATCAAACCCCCCTCCTCACTATGAGACACCCCATCATTCACCTTGTTCCACAACAACACTACACTACACCACTGCACTACTTTACTGCTATATAATATCGGTATATGGGACCTTCTTCTATGAAATGACAAAGCATTTCTGCTCTAGGTTGTTACAATAAGATATTCAAGGTATTGATTTTGGGTTTGTTCTTGGAAATTTTCTTTGATTGTTTTAAATCGATATTATTAATATTTTTCTCATCAAGACCTTGATTAAGCAATTTACCTTGTTTTAACTTATTAGTTATTTTGGATTAATATAACATTATTATTTTATTTTAGGGAGTTACATTTTTTGAAGGAGTTTATTTCATTTGAATATTGGTTTGAAATTATTTTTACTGATCAATTGTTTTTGTATAATTGATTTAAAAATTATTTTGGTGTATTTTTTTGGAATATCAATTATTTTTTTAAATATTATACATGATGTAAATATTTTTTGATTAAATATTATACATGATATCAATTATTTTTGTATAGCTATAGTAAAACTCTTGTAAATATTTTTTGGATTATATTTTTTTGGCTGTCAAATGTTTTTTTGTATAAATTTTATATATGCAGTAATTGGTTTTGGTATTAAGGTTAAAAATATGTTGTAATTATTATTTTTTATATTGATTCAATATTTTTTGGCTATCGATATTAGATGTCTTGTTTAATAAATGTTGTAAATATTTTTTCTGTCAAATGTTTTATTTTTGTTTTTTAGTTGTTTTAACATTTAACAAAGCATTATTTAAGGAAATTACTAACAAATATCAACAAAGCGGTTTAATGAAAAACCAATATAAATTTAAATTATTTAATATTTATTTAAAACATATACAACAAAAAGTAGGTTCATTTTTTCAATAATTTTAATTTAATGAGAAAATATACTGAATTAGTTAAAAAATTAAAATATTAATTATTAAATATTTAGTAATAATTTAAATAATTAATAAAAATTATTAAATAATTTTTAATAGTTAATAATTATTGACTCTTTATTATTAATAAATTTTATATATTAGTATTAATTATTAATAAATATAATATAAATAAAAAAATAATTAGTGCCACTTTCCAACAACATTTATAAACTAATAAAAATTTAAATAAATATTTCTAATAAATACTATACTATTTAATCAAACCTTAAAAAATATTAAAAATAATAACCATTAAAAAATCAAAATAATTCATGCCCACGTTCTATTAATAAAAACAATTTGTATTAATAATTTTAATATATTTTGTAATATATATATATATATATAATATTAATAACAATATTAAATTAATTACCCACATGTGTGATTCTAGAAAACATCTCACACAGACAAATGTAATGTTGCGTATATGATAAAACCTAATTTTCAGACTCAACGGTGGTCTGTGATGATTCATAAGATATACAGTTTCAGAGATACATTAATTATTTATAAAAAATTAAAATTAAAATATTAATTAAATTACCCACATGTGTGATGTTATCTAACATCCAATGCACACTAATGTATTGTTTCACCTAGTGTAAACCCCACATACGAGACCCAACTATGTCCCAAATATTTTATATGACAAAACATTTATGAGATACTTTAAATTTTTAATAGAAATTATAAAAAAATATTATTTGAGTAATCTAATCGTGCGGTGTTACCAAACATATGAAACATAAAAATGTAATGTCGTGCTTAGGGTAAAGCCCATATCGCAGAACAAATGTTTGTATTTGATTTTTAATATGATTATTAGTTTCTTAGACACATTGAATTTTTATAAGAAGTTATAATAATATATTTAATGAATTACTTACGTGTATGATTCTATTAATCATCTCATACACAAAAATGCAATGTAATTCCTCATGTAAACCCTACATCTCAAACCAAATATTAGTCCATAATTTTTCATACAATAAACTATTTGAGAGATATATTATGTTTTTATAAAAAATCATAATAAAAATAATAATTTAGTTACCCACACTTGCGATGATACCAAACATAGGACTCACAAAAATGTTGTGTTGTTCCAAGAGTATCCACCACAACAAAGATCCAATGGTTGTCTGTAATTTTTCATTAGATAAATAGGTTTGGAGATACATTAATTTTTTATAAGTATTCATAAAGAAATATTAAATTAATTACCCACACGTACGATATTATAACCCAAATTTATTGTCACTCCTAGGGTAAACCCCACATCTCAGACCAAATGATGTTATCTAATTTTTCAAGTGATAATAAATTTGGGAGATACTTTACCTTTTATAATAATAATAATAATAAATTAATTAATCTCCAATGAAAAGTGTTACACTCACAAATCTTATGTCTCATAACGGGAAAACCCCACACCTTTGACATAATAGTGGTCTATAATTTATCTTTTGAGGCACTGTTTGAGAGATATTATTTTATTTTAAGAAAATAGTGTGTTTATTATGAAATATGTTTAATATTTTTATTCAATATGCACCGACCCTCAATGGGTCCCATAATGAAATAATAACCTATCACCTCCTTCTTAATATACTTCATTGAATATTTCAAGATGCTAAAATATATTAATAATTTGAATCTAGTCAATGTGAATGGTAATATTAAATTTTGTTTCTTTTTTTATTATATAACTATGGACACTAAAATGAGACACTTTTTTCTATTATGTTATCATTATGGGATAAATCATCAAAAAAATCCAAATGGATCTTGTATAAATCCGGTATACATTTATGGTGTTCAAACCATTATATCGTTTTCATTGACGAATTCATATTTTTTTTATAAAGGAAAAATTGAATGTTCTTGTTAGAAATGTAATATTAGGTCATTCAAAAGAGTTAAAAATGATGGACTTAACATTTTATGTTTTTGTGTTTTTGAATATTAATTTATTTGGTATCAACATGGTGAAGAAAATAGTATGAACTACAAATTTTTTTTGTCCTGGATCCATCATTTCAAAATTTATTACTTGAAGCTACTTTTCCATCTATTCATAAAAAAATAAATCAATAATGATATTATAATTCTTAAATCAAAACCATCTCAGTTTTAAAATTTGTTCAAATATATTAAGGAGGACATATATCTAGGTTGCAAGATGATAAAACATGAATCTATTATATAATTTACACCTATTAAATCATAATTTTGTAATGTAAAATGGTTTTTTGAAATGATTTTATCATTGGTAAATTAGTTGTTTCCTAACCAAAATACATTAACGACAAGTTTCTATGAGTGTAAGATGCTCGTTTGGAATTTGTTTCATAGTTATCAGAAAATTCATGCATGTTGAAATGATTGAATCTTATATTATGGTTACTATAAATCCTTTTTATATTTTCTAACATTTAGATAATCGATGTATAAAGAGTCACAACCAAGAATGTCTACAGTTTTTATGAAACTGTAGATGAATATTTTGATTAAACCGCATTTACATTATTTATTTATGTCACACAACATATATTGTTTGATTACATGGAATAAATAAAATATTCAAGTCAGTAAAATCATAAATCAAATAGGTGATGGTGAGTCATTGAAAAAAAATTATTAGAAGAATCTTTTTTTCTTCAAAACATCGTTACATAAAGTTGTGCATTTCCATATATGGTTTATATATATTTTGTTCTTACAAAAGTCTGCAATATTATTGGGATGTTTTCATTACTACTTATAGATTACCTCATTAGATGTTTATGAAGAAACCATATATATATTTTTAACTATAAATTCTAGGGCTTCCATTGAATAATATTGATGTTTATTTGAGGCCACTAATTGATGAGTTAGTTTTATTATGGAAGTACAATATAACTAAAAATTTTATCTTTTTAGATCATAATTTTATAGTGAAGGTGTCCTTATTGTGTATGATTAGTGAATTTAGAATGATTTTCATGTTATCTGTATAGAGAACATGTGTTTTAAAATCATGTTCATAATTAATGGATGAAAAAAGAATATATGTTTTGTAATGGCACTATCATTAGATACTTCTTCCCGCATATAACCCTTTTGAAGGAAAGATAATAATTTTTTCTAAAAGTCAAATTGGAACAAAAGAAACACAAGTAGTTACCTTAGGAAATAATGTAAATTATATTTTCCCTATAATACATTCTGTTATATTTTGACCAACCATAAATGAAAAAAATAAATAGTTTTTGGGAGATTATAATTGGATAAATAGGTTTATTTTTGGGATCATCCATATCAGTCTAATTTGTTGGTTCATCATATGTAGGATGTAATTTATATTGAAAATAATTTTTTTAATATCATTTTGTTTAAGGTGATGGATACAATTAGAAAGAACAAATATAATATAAATGGAACGTTATATCTTACCAAGATATAAAAATGTCTCGAACTTTAGTTATTTTAAGACGAAAGATGCAAAACATTTATGAGGCTGAATGAATATTACACACTTACTATTGAAATCTATTTATTATTCTATCAGTAGATTAGTTATTTCAGGATACCATAGGTTTATGATTTTAATTTGTACCATTAAATTATAAATAAGAATATTATATGGATAAAAATCCATGACTATCATGTCTTAATAAAAAATTACAACTTATTTGTCCTAGAGGGTTGTTGAATTCATAAAATTGGAATATTTTAAATATATTACTAAATATTTATAAAGATATTTTTGAAGAAACATTAGATAATTTTGCATTTAGTTTTTTGGAAAAAGAAATTGTTTTAATTTTATGTAAATCGGATAAAATATTCCCACTAGGCTTCATTGATTCCTTATAACATTGAATATTGAATTTTCCATATTAAGCTAAATGTTGAAGGCTAGTATAATTCTGGAGGATTTATCTGTTAGAGAGATATATGCAGAAAATTAAGGAATAATGCAAGTAACAAAGAACATGTTGAAGGTTAATTTTATGAAGCATACTTGATGGTGGAAATTATAAATTTTCTCTCTTATTATTTTTAATCTGAATATCATTCGAAAAACAATCGTATGTGTCACAATGAAGAACTTTTTAATGATGTCACAAACCAAAAGTAATTAGTTTTTAGTCAACCCATGCTTGGTTCTGGTGGTTATCATGAATGATGGCATATAGAAGAAGAACTACACCAATATCACACATATATATTACACTTAATTATAAAGAAATAAAATTACTTGTGTAGAATGTACTGATTTATTATTAAGTTGTAAATATCTATAAAATATTTTTTTATTTACTTTACATTTTTTAGAATATTTTATAACCATATTAGAAAAGAAAGTATAATAATTATATTTTATTCTTTTTGTGAATTAGGTCAGGATAAGTTTTTATATTAGTTCCAAATAAAGGGTTGTTTTTTTACTTTTGAAGGAATAAGTAATCAATTTTTCAGTTATATATATTATTAATAATTTTTATTGTATACAAGTAACCCAAAATGAATAAAAATTCAAATTTGGATTATGTGTGATCAAACCCCTCTATTGAAATTGGTTAAACCTTATAATGGGTGTGTGTTTAATGGATTTTGATTTCATAAATGCACATATGTTTACTCAAATAAATAAATTAATAGTGGGTTTTTCAATGAATGAATACTATCATAAGGAAATTTAAATTGTATTTTATGGTATGCTGGAAATATAAAAGAGTTATGTTCTGTAGGGCCAAATTATTTTACAATGTTTAAATTTAATTAACATGATACAAATGGAGGGTTGCAAGATCATAGATGACATATAGTCACTGAAAGTAAATATAATTGACTTCTTGGATCATATAATTCATTTATATTGTCACATCATGAACATCAATTTTGTTATGAAAATAGCTATGATGTTTCGAGAGATTTGAAGGACTATTAGAGTGTGATAAAAATGATGTCACATTAAAATCAATTTGCTGAAAATATTGGTTATATCCAAGTTCATAATTTTTAGATTTTTCAAGAAACAACCCAAAATATATCTTTTACCTAATGAGATATAAATATTGATGATTAAACCTTACAGTTTAGGAATAATGATAAATATAATGTTGATGAAGTAATATGGGATGATGAAAATGAAATTAATATTGAATTTGATGATGTTGAAGATGAGGAAGAACTCATTTAGATTAATAACAATTATGGAGACTATGATGATTGATGTATTATATTCTGGACATCAGTTAAATTTAAGTATTATATTCTGGTATTTAATAGGTTGTTATGTTTGATATTTTTATTAACAATTTGTTATATGTAATATTATTATATTCTAGTATTTATTAGTTTTTTATATTAGATATTTTTATTAATGATTTATTCTATGTAACACTTTCTGTTTTAGATAGCTTGAGATTATCCGGATGATTTATTTCATTCTTTCACTATTGTCGGACTTTCTAATGATGATCCTGATTCTGCTAAGCCTTGGGCTAATTTGCATATTAAGAGGGGTCACATTCTTGCTCTATTGATGATTCTAGATCATATTCCAAGGAGATTAACATCAATTTATTTTCATCCTCATTTACAGAGGTATGTTTATTTCATTATGAAATTCATTTTATATTTACATTGTGTAATAATTTTGGTAATAATTTTAGGATTATTTGTTTTTAAATGCACATTTTTTTTACATTATGCTATTGTGTAGGCTAGTGTGATTTATAGAAATTATTTTTTCAAGCATTGGGAATCATGTGGAATGGTTCCCATTGTTCCGAATCACCATATATTCGACAACTAGATTGTATATGTTACTTCATTAATTAGATTTGGTAGAACCAACAAAAGTGATGTATGGATAATGCTTATGCAACTGTTTTCGACTAGTCTTGTGTTTCCCATCGACATAAATATATCTCATCTCTGTTATGGGATGGATTGTGCTCATTCTAGCTACAAGACACTTTTACGAGGAGGTCATCCTCTAGATATTAAAGCCCTGGGAGGAAATATGTCACACATAGGTCTAGAAGCCACTCATTTGGCAAAAATCAGTGAAATATGGAAAGTGAAATTATTTATTAATATATGTCAATATATATATCTATAAATTAACTATAACGATGTTTTTAATATTATACTGGTCACTATTGACCCATATATTATGGAGTGTGTTGTGTTTATGAAGTTTTATACTGATCCTTGTATATGAGAAGTTGCAGGACACTAATGTCACCATATTTTGGTTAGTAATTTTTTTTGAAAATAATGGACATTATATTTATTATTACTATATTTTATCATTGTACTTAAATAAAATATCTAAGATTGCAACATTTCAATCATTAGAGATTCATGGAGAGAGTGAACAATTTATCACTAGTGATTCGGGTTTGGATAATGGGGCATAGATACAGGTGACATTGTAGTGTGTCCAAAAAGGTAAGATGACTAGTATTTCTTCTTGACTGACACCTATATTTTATTATGGTTCTTATATGATGAAATCAGTTAGCATGAAGGGAGCTCGTGGATAGTGGTTATCAATGACTTCATCTGATACACTTTATTAGAAGTCGTTGAGATATCATGACGAGATGATAAAATCGAAACACAAAGAGAGAGATGAGGGGAATGAGAAGTAGTGTGTGAGAGATAAGAAGGTGGTAGAGTATATCAGATGAATTGTACATGTCATCAACATAGAGTTTTCTCATGGATCTTCGAGTAATCCTACCCATTGTTCTTAAGTGATCCCCCTCCACCTGAAAAAATTGTTGATTTCTGGTGTTTTATACAAATTTTATAATTTGGATTGATAAACATATCATGTTTGAAATGATATATTACTTTTATGTCGATTTCAGGTTTTTTATTTTTAATTAATTTTATTTATTTTATATATATATATAAACATACTTTTAAATTTAATAATTAATTTTCATAATTGTAATTTATTTAATTAATTTTTCAGTTATATAATTATATCTAATTAAATGTAATTTTTTAATTGAATTAAATAGTATATATTTTTTAAAAAATAAGTTATAGTTTTTTTAATTTATTTTATTTATTTTTATGTATATTTAGTTTTTAATTAATATAATTTTTTTAATAAAATTGTAATTATTTTTAATTGTAAATTTTTTAAACATAATTCTCATTAATTTTAATTATTATTATATTATATTTTTTTAAAAAAAATTAATTTTTTTTAAATTCAATTATTTGTGATAGAATAATAGTCTATCACAAATATTTAATTTCAATGGACAACCAAAATTTTTAATTTATATCTATTAATATTTTTACATGTGACAGATGGTCCATCAATCATAAAAAATTAATTTTTGAGATGGACTTTCACAAAAAACAACAATTATGTTGTCATTATTTAGGATGAAGTATTCACGCAGAATAAAATCGAAAATGTCTTTTTATGATGGTAATCCATCACATCTATTCTCAAAATACTATAGTGTTATTTGAAGGGGGCACTTCAACATATATGTCATATTTGGATCCACCTCTAGTAGATATTCTAAATAATATTCTTACAAATGAAGAGAATATAAAACATACTCATAAAAATGTGATATTCAAATTGATGATAGCTATTGTATTAAAATACATTGATTTATTTCAATAGTGCTTACATAGATATCCCACAAAGTGGGAATTTGAGTATTCAGTTGATTTAATCCCTTATACAAGACCTATATTAAGGACTCCATATAGAATGTCCCCAATGGAGTTAATTGAGTTAAAAATGAAACTATTGGAATTGATGGTTTTGTTATTTATATTCGATACTACCTCACATTGGGGAGATCTTATTATATAAATTAAGAACATGTTTGTGTCTATGAGGTTGTGTAAAGTCATGTGTTTTCTTAACCGGGTTTAGATTACGAAGGAATTTAATTTTTTTTCCATGCAATGACAGGGAGTTTTTTTAACTAAGCCCTAGAACATTATTCAAAGTATTGGAACAATTAATGTTATTGTTTCTGTACTTGTTTGAATACATAATAATTTTCACAGGTGTCTCAATAACTGTTGGGAGCAGCAGATATGGAAAAGTTCACATTAATTGATCTACACGGGCTGTGCACGGTTGTAGTCCAACACATGCAGCTCACCGAGATTAGTATTTTATTTATTTCAATTAAATAATATTAAATGGTGTATTTTTTTATAAATAGAAGAATGTGTTAATAATAATAAAGTTATTATTATTATGGTGTCCTAAATTATTTGGATGTGAAAATATTTTAATTGCATTATTAATGGGGTGTAATAATTATTCGAATTTAATGATGTTTTTTGGTATCTCAATGAAATGATTAATTAAATAAAAAGCATAAAATTAATTGAAGAAGTGTGGTTATTGAGTAGTGGTGTTCAGTTTATCAATGGTATTAAAAATAAAAATAATGAGGATATTATTATTTTTAGTTTTATTATTGTAATAACCATTATTAGTTATGGCCATTATTATTATTATAATGAATAATAATAATGGATTTTGGGGTTATGGTTTTAAATTAGTAAAACAATAGGTGTGGTAGTAATGGTATGACAATTATTATTAATTTTATAATAACAATAATCATTAATATTTGTATTGAATTTAGGGGTTGAGGTTTTTCTCATTAATATCATATTAGTTATATTTCAATAATTTGGGGGATTCGGTTTTAAAGGAACAGATGAAAAGGTGTAAAAATTATAATTTCATGACTATCCTTATCCCTTATAACTATTATCATTTTCATAAATGCAATTGAATAAATTAATATAAATTAATTATGGTTATTATTATTATTACAAGTAAAAATAATAATGGGGGTTTTATATTTTTTATGAAAAGTAGTGGCTTCTCCTTCTTTCCCCACGCACAGGGGGCGCAAACCCCCCTGAAAACCTTGTCAGTGTTCAGCACTCCACCTCATTATCACGTTTCCTACCTCCATGTCCAAAGCATCCTCCTTGAGGCGCACTACATGTAGCACAACCTAAACCCGACTAGACTAGTTGTTGTAGTGCCCGACACCCACAAGGTGTTCCTATAGAACTGTACCCCCTCTTTCAGATCCCTCTTTACATGCGATAATTCCACTCGATATCTTCATGAATCTTGTCTACCTAGAAAAGGTGAGTCTGTCGGTGTACATATCGTCATTTTATTGGTTATCTGAAAACTCTCGTGCCATTTTTTCTCAGACGAAGCCCTAATATTCATGTTTAATCTGATTGTTGAGTTCCTCTATTTTTAAAGTATTCAAATGTTGACATGGGTATCATTATTCCATAATTTAGTATCCACTGTCATGGATGTGGTAGGTGGTCTCAATTTTTTATGCATCCGATGTTTTGGGTAAGGATTATACACAACTATTTTGTTTCACATCATCCAATTTAGGTTCTAATGGTTTATACGAGTCATTGGTCTTTTATTTTAGGTCTGTTACGTCTTTTCTTTTCGTATTTGTGATTCTAAGTTATGTTTTAGTGGGTTTTGATCGATATAGAGGGAGTGCACATGTGTGTCTATATATATGTGTGTATATATAATCATATATAAAGGTGTATGCGTGTGGTTGCGACCAGTTGCATATTAGTTGTTGTCATATGTCAAGTAGCTAAATTTTGAATTGGTTCCATCCTGAGGTAGGGTCCTCTTTCAAGTACTCAACTTTAATAATGTCATTAATAAAATGATGTTTGCACGTTTTTGTATTTAAATTATGCAGTGAAATATTTATATTGAATTCCATTCAAATGTGAATTTACTGAGTTGATTAAATTGCTAAATGTGATATGAGATGTGTTGATGGATGGCTTTGGTTGTTATTAAATTATGCTTCCCATGTGAGTAAAATGTGGAAATGACCATGTGTTTGTTTTTAGAATGTATTGGTGAATTGGTAAAAGTTATTCAATACAATAATTAAATGATGTTTTGTTTTGGCTAAGGTATGATAATTAATTTTTTATATTAATTATTCACTTGGAGACTGGATATAAATAATTGATCAAAGGATTATTTATAATATATTGTTTTGACAGAATGAGATAATTTATTCATCGATTAATTTTGATATGTTGTTATGGCTAAATCGAGATAATTAATAAGGGATTAATTACTAAATGTTAATGATGTGACATGTTATTCAATTATAGAATATATTAAAGGTTATGATTAAATTAACTAATTGATGAAATGAATTAATTAGTTTCCATTAATTTAATTTATGAAATTTTAATGCTCAAATTTGTGTACCATAATGTTGATTTAATATTTTTAATGGGGGGATTGATTAAAAATGTTGGAATATGAATGATATAATTATATATGTATAATTAATTATGGGATTTTATTTGTTTTTTCAAATAATTAATTGATGGATTAATTTATGGTAATGTATACTTACTTAATTAATGTGTTAACTAATAGATTTGATAGTTCATTAACAAATAAATTAGATTAGTAAGGGAATAAGGATAATTGTTTGGTGAATTAATTATCACATTTTCAGTTAAGGAATTAGGATATTTAAATGTTGAATTAATTTCCTAGTTGACTTTCTTGTGGCTAAAAATAATTAATTGTTAGTTAATTTTTAATTGTGAGATGCTGAATGGCTAATTAATTTTTGAGTATTTTGACTGAATATTTATGTTGTTATTTCGTTTTTGAATTAATTAACGGGATTTATTAATTAATTTATTAGTTAATTAATGGATGCATTTGGGGTGTTAGACATGGTGATCTACACCAATGATAATAATATATGCATGATTGATAAACAGGTTGTGAGAAAGGGATTGATGATCCAAATACTCATTGGGTGCTAGAAAAGGTGTTATACATCCTTCATGCATGGGAATATACTTTTATGGGACATGGACTAAGGCTCCAAATAACCCTGGGTTGTGAGATAAGGACTGACAGTCGAAATACTCATAAGGGTGCTAGACATGATGTCCAAACCCATTAATTGACATTGGACTGTGATTCCAATTAGTCGTACATGAAATTAGTTAAATGGGTAAAGCAATCTGTTGTGAAATAATGATCTCTGAATTGAATATGAGAAAGGGTTCATACTTGTTGATGAGTTGGGTGAATCATTGTTTAGTGGATAAAAGTGAGAGAGAATTACTATTTTTAGTGGATGGGCTCAGACATTTTATGTAAAAGATTAAATTAAATATCCTATTATGCTTTTTCCAAGCCAAAACACAAGTTTGGATTTGTTATTTACATGACTATTATATGATCATTATACACATCTGTTGTGAGTGACTTATACGTGGATTTCGGGATTGTGTCAGAACTCGATAATTATATAATTTTACGTGGATTGAATAAATGATAAATGAAAATAAATATGAGGTGACCATTGTGTATGCATGAAAAATGTATAATGCAGGCTCAGACATGTGTTAAGGTCTGAAGGAGGTACATGGGATATAGTTACATTGTACTATTACTTTAATTAGGAATGCTTTCACACTATTAAAATTATTTATTAAATATATGGATTTGGGGTAGAAACAGGTGGTCACGTCCAACTGATATGTACATCTCACACCCAACTTACACAACCATTGAAGTAATTTAATCAATTATATTCTATTTGGTTAGAGTATTGTGTTTCATTCATATACATGGAATATTGGAGCAGAGGACTGAGCAGATGCTTGGAATGGTTAAGGAAATTTCCCTTGGGTCATGAGTCATTTTTTAATTCAGTACTGAGATGTAAATCAAGTTGTTTAGTTTTCATATTTCAAAAATGTGTCTTTCACAAGTCATTTATTCATACGTTATATGAAATATTTCCTCCTCTACATTTTCAATTATGTATTACTTCCTCCATTATTTATTGTTCTTTACTCAGACATACCATTGTGTACCTCTAATAAGAGGGAATAGGCTACGTACTATCACCTTATAAGACCATCACTGCTAGTTAGAATACTCTAGCATAAAGGAAGATGCACTTGAGGTCATTTGGCAACCATTCCGGCCATAGGATCAGGGGAGAGCCGAATTGGGAAAATACAAAGTGGTATCTGAGAGTTATTTTCCTCTTGTCTTTCTATTTTGGGTTGGTAGATAGAAAACTAGGAAAATGATGGGGCATGGGATAATCTCCATGATTTGGAATGATCAACCCATGTACGAGAAATGACCAATCATCTTGGGATGGGAATTGATGTTTTTAGAATTTTAGGTTATGCAAGATATGATTTCACCTAGAGTGTCTAGTGTATTTTTTTCTATGTAATGATTTTGAGAATTTTTTTTAAAAAATTGTTGGCCTGTTAAGGCAAGGAATTTTTATACATGCATCATATTACCCATGTAGAGATTCACATGCCATGAATGTAACAGGCCATGTAGTTTCATTAGAAGGATGCCTACTAGTTTGGATTGTGTGCCTTGGGTGCAATTCCATGGCTTGATCTTCTTTAACATGCCTCTATATAGAGAATTTTTAGGTGATTGATTTAACATGCTGGAGTGATTATATTCCATAATACCTCTGTTATTAGGATGTTTTGTTTTTGGGTCATGTTTCTGTGTTATATAATGCTGTTATGTTATGGATTATGATAACATGATAGAGATGTTTTGTGGTGTGAAAGGGATGCTAATGTTAAAATGTTAAATGAATGTTGATTGTGATAAATGGGATCCAAATTCCAATGGTATGTTTTATGAGTGCCCTAAAAAATATTAGATGGATACCCATGTTTTTGAACCTTATATAACCATAGTATGATTGAAAATGGTTATAAATATAAAACTGTAGAGTATTGTTTGAAATGAACTATTTTTGGGTTGCTTTTCAAAGAACCTAGATTAAATAAATGGGACCTTTAGTGGTCACCTTTTTAGAGAATGGAATTTAGATTCTAAATTCCATGTTTATATTTGAATAACACTATATGTTTAATTTTTAAAGAGGATTTTTTTTCAGCTTGTATGTTTTCATATGGGACATTGATTGAAAACCAAGTGTCTTGTTGTGAAAAATACTTTTTTGTTTCTTGAAATTTATTCAAATGATAAGAAGTTGAAATAAATTAATTAAAATTTAAAAAATTGTGGATTTTGAAGCTCATGATTTCTGTTTTGTATTACCAAGAAAGAGGGTCAATTTTTATGTATTGTAATGGGATAAACTGATGTAGGTAGTACCCTTCTAATTTTTTGGGCATTCATGTAAGTTTACCACACTACTTGGGTTGACTTTTTAGGGCTGGTGTGTTTTTACAAACATATTGGTTTCTGTTTTGACTAATATGATCAATGTTTCACCTTGTGATCATGGTTCGAGGAATGTTAAACACATATATTAAGGATTTTTCATATAGCATGCTGGTGAAATGATGATCTTTTATTTTTACTTTATGCACAATCATAAGGTGGGTAGTCTTGCATCGATTTTGGTAAATGTGGTGGTAGGCGACACAGTCATTTTTGAAAATATTCTTCTGGTAGTAGTTTAGTTGGACTTTTTGGTGACCTTGGTTTTCAATTAGTATTAATTTCTGATAGAGATGATCATGTACCTTATATTTACCTCATCCCATGAGACACAATTATAGTGTCATTCATACACCATAATAATGTTTTAAATATTGTTGGGCTTGATGAGTGGTTATTAATTGGATTGTACACATGATTCATGGTTCATTTTGGATACACCTTCATTCAAGTTGGGGCATGATAGTTTTTTTTAAATAACCTTGCAATGACTGGACATAGGTAATGTCACCAGAGGTCGGATAAGGGCTTCTATGTACATGTGGTTGGTGATGTAATAATTTTAAAAGGCACGTCACTAGTTTAAGGGTGAGTGTGGGATTCAGGACCATAATATTTCCAAGATATCATGTATAACTACTTTCTATTGGTCGATCAAGATTTAACCTTTTTTTCTATGAGGTCCATGTACGACCTTAGACGTAAGCTCCAATTCTGTTAGTATTGGCTCAGGGTTTAAAGAATTAAGCGGTTGGACTTAGCTTTTCATTAATAGTGCATTTGGTGTTTAGAAACGTAATGTCTTTGTTCTAAATTAATCTTCTAAACCATGGTGGGTCAGAAGATATTGCATTTCCCAATGATTTCTCAGGGACTAGAAGTTTTTATGGTTTGTAGATTGTAATGTAACGTGTTTTTTAACTAGGATAAAATTACAATATTTTTTTATTTTTTTCCATATATGAATTAGTCATTTTTGTTAACATAGCCTCAGACCATTAATCCAAGTGTTGGAACACATAACATTGTTTTTTTTGGTCTTGGGTTAATACCTGATATTTTTCATGGGTGTCCTGATAAGTCTCGGGAGCAACAGATCTTGAAAATCCCACTTTAATGGATCTTTATGGGAAGTGAACGACTGCAGTCCAACCTGGGCAACATTCCTTGTATAAAATTTTATTTATTTTAAATAAATAATGTTAAAATGGATATTTTTTTAAATAGAATAACATCTTAATAATAATAATGTTATTATTATTATTATGGTTTCATAAATTATTTAGATGTTAAAATAATTCAATTTCATTATTAATGGGATGTAATAATTATGTGAATTTCATGAAGTTATTTGGTATCTCAAATAAACACTTGATTAAATATGGATTTTTTAATTTAATAAATAAGCATTGTTAATAAATAGAGGTGTTGTGTTTATCCAAGGTTTGAATAATAGTAATAATGTGGTTATTTTTATTTTTATTTTATTAATACAATAATCTTTATTAATTATGGTATGTATTATTATAATAAAGAATAATAATAATGGATTTGGGGGTTAGGGTTTAAAATAAAGAAATAAAAGGGTGTATTAATAATGGTACATTAATTATTATTAATGTAATAATAATAATCATCATTAATATTTGAATTGAATTTGTGGGTTGTATTTTTTATAATTAATATCATATTAATGATATTTCAATAATTTGGGGGATTTGGATTTAAAGGAATAGATTAATGGGTGTAATAATAATAATGTCATGACTATTCTTATCTCTTATAACAATTCTTATTATAATAAATGAAATTGAATAAATTTGTACAAATTAATTATGGGAATTATTGTTTTATGTAATAATAATAATGGTGGTTTGATTTTTTTAAAAGAAAAGAATGACATTCTCTTTCTTTCCCCATGCACAGTAGGCATGACCCTACTGAAAACACAGTCATCATGCACTAGTACGCCTCCTTTTCACATCTCCTTCCTCTCAGTTTGTAGCTTCCTTCTTATGGTGCACCACCTACAATGCGACCTACTCATGGCTGGACCCCCAACTACTGCACATGACTCCCCTAGGAAGTACCTGTAGCCCGCAACACCCAATCTCTGACCCCTCTTTGGATGTGACAATTCCTCTCGGTGTCTTCCCAAATCTTGTATTCCTTGTTATGGTGTGTCCGTCTACGTATATCTCATAATTATCATTGTCCATTTGTACCCTCTCTCTTCTTATTTTCTCCTCTATAATGTATAGGTTGGGGTTTAATTTGATTGTGTTTTCCTCTGTTTTAGGGTATGTGAATGTTGACTTGAGATTTATTGGTCTATAAATCGGAATCTGCTACCAAGGGCGAGGTGGATGGTATCAATTCTATCTTCCACTAATGTTTTGGGTAAAGATTATACACCGCTGTTTGGTTTCACATCATCCAATTTAGGTTCTTTTGTTTTATCCGAGTCCTTTTTATTTTATTTGAGGTGCGTTGAGTCTTGTCTTTGAATTGTTTTAATTCTATGTAATGTTGATGTGGTTTTTGATCAATGTAGAGAGAATGCACCTGTATAAATTTATACATATATAAAGGCATGTATATGCAGTTGTAGAGTAGTTGTAGATTGGTTTTCTCCATTTTCCAAGTCATTGAATTTTGATTTGGTTCCACCCTAAAGTAGTGCCCCCTTTCAATTCCTTATTTTTAATAATTTCTTTAATCAAAATCTTGTTTCACTTTTTTTGGTATTTAAATTATGAAGTGAAGTAATTATTTCTGATGCTTTCACCGGGGCGCGCGCATCCGTCTGTGGAGGACGCGAGGCTTGTTGCCCCGCATTCTTGCTTTCCAAAGGCGGGCGTCATCCGTTACCTGTTCAGGTACATCTGCTCCATGATCGAAACAGGATGATGGGATGTTGGTTCTTCCTTCCATGGATTCCTCCTCGGAACTTGTCAACTAGTCCGGGTCTCCCTCATAGATTTAAAACGTATTTCGTGAAACTCTTCCCAGTGCCATGTTTCCATGGACGCCGGTTAATTACACTACTTCCATCAAGACTTTCCATAGAGTCTTGACATGGTAGTGACCTTCGGTCGGAGTAGACGACAACATCAGGCGTGTCGGGGCATCTCTGGGTGCACAGACATTGGGGAACCTGTATTTTTCCTCATGAGAGTGCATCTCAAGGGTGCATATCCCGAGGCATCCCACGTCGAATGCGGGGAATCATATTCCATAGGCATGTACCTGAGGTTTTCCTCAGCTTCCCATGTTTAACACAGGGTATGCAGCATGTTTAACATCTTGCGATGATGGTTACGCCAAATGTGTTCCATCCGAGGTTTCCCTCAGGCATGTCATGTTTATCACAAGGTATGCCGCGAGTTTAACATCTTGCGGAGACGAAATGAGGGTGATTAGAACGTCCCATAGAGATGGATCATATTTTTATATCGCATAGAGACGGCTACGGTCCCACAGAGACGGATCAGAACGAGGGGAAAAGGGTGATGAATCGGGGTGTACACAGAGGACAGCGACCCGGAGATATGATGGGACTTACACGTGGAAAGCGGCCCATGCGCTGCTAGGAGCAGCGAGGAGGTGGATGGCATGATTCCACCGGGATTTGACGGCCTGGGTGAGAATCAGGATGGGTGATGGATGGATGAATGAAGTGAAGGTGGAATGAAATGGGACCATCACAGGGGCGACGGTGAAGTTGGGTTTGAGCCTTGAAGAGGCTTCCTACGTATCCCTGTGGTAGGGAATCAAAGTCTGCGTAGTTCAGGAGGGTGCCGGTAAACTGACGTGGTGGTGGACCTTGGTCCGATGGGCATCGTCAGCGTACCGATGTGAGGGTGGACCTTGGTCCAATAAAATATGGGCTTGAACCTCTGGGAGGATTACTACGTACCATGCCTTGACATGGATCAAAGTCCTCATAGTTCAGGTTGTGGAATACAGTTTAACGTCATGCGGGACAGGGGTGAACCGACGTGAATGGGGTCGGAATGACCAGATGGTGGGTGGACTCGAACCTCGTGGAGGCTTCCTACGTACCACGCCTTTACATGGATCAAAGACCTCGTAATTCGGGTTAGTCGCAATGGCTTTCCGTCGAACTGGAATTACGATTTAACATCGTGCTGGACGCAGGTAGAACTCGACGTGAATTGGATGATGGGTGGGCTTGAACCTCGGGGAGGCTTCCTACGTACCATGCCTTGACATGGATCAAAGACCTCATAGTTCAAATGGCGCTTTGTCGGCGAACCGACATGAAGGTGGACCTTGGTCCGCTTGTGGTGGGCTTGAACCTTGGGAAGGTTTCATACGTACCATGCCTTGACAGGGATCAAAGTCCTCGTAGTTCGCTGAGGAATGGGTGTGCAGTTTAATGTCATGCAGGACAAAGAGACATACAGTTTAACGTCATGCTGGACGGGAGTGTGCTGTTTAATGTCATGCAGGACGTGGGTATGACCCGACGTGAAAGTAGACCCGTGAGTCCACTAGTGGTGGGCTTGAACCTCGTGGAGGCTACCTACGTACCATGCCTTGACATGGATCAAAGTCCTCGTAGTTCACTGTGGGATGGGTCGCAACGGCTTACCACTGGACCGGAATGCAGTTTTACGTCGTGCTGGACAGGAGTGAGACCCGACGTGAAATGACGGGTGGGCTTGAACCTTGGAAAGGTTTCCTACGTACCATGCCTTGACATGGATCAAAGTCCTCGTAGTTCCCTAAGATGGGTCGCAACGGCTTACCACTGGACCAGAATGCAGTTTAACGTCGTGATGGACGGGAGTGAGACCCGACGTGAAATGACGGGTGGGCTTGAACCTCAGGGAGGATTCTTACGTACCATGCCTTTACATGGATCAGAGTCCTCGTAGTTCCCTAATATGGGCCGCAACGGCTTACCACTGGACCGGAATCCAGTTTAACGTCATGTTGGATGGGAGTGAGACCCGACGTGAAATGACGGGTGGGCTTGAACCTCAGGAAGGCTTCCTACGTACCATGCCTTGACATGGATCAAAGACCTCGTAGTTCATATAAGGGTGGGCTTGAACCTCAGGGAGGCTTCTTATGTACCATGCCTTTGCATGGATCAAAGTCTTCATAGGTCACTAAGATGGGTGTCAGGGTCAGTGCTCACTCTAAGCCCACGTGAGTCATTCTCGGTGTGAGAGTCTAGAGGTTGCAAGGACCTGACGATCACGTCGTGAAGGATGCGTCCGTGAGAAGCGAATAGGGGCTTACGCGTTAGGCGGCCCATGGTGTTGGGACTTACTCCAGGATGGAGGCCCAGGGAAAAGGATGATGATGATTTCAGGCTTGAGCCTTGAAGAGGCTTCCTACGTACAATGCCTTGTCATGGATCAAAGACCACGTAGTTCTTCTGATGACGGCTTACCGTTGATTGGGGGTTTCAACGGCTTACCGCTTGATAGGATCACAACGGCTTACTACTGGATAAGGATGTCAACGGCTTGCCGCAGCAAAGGGATATCAATGGATTACCAATGATTGGGATCACAACAGTGGATGGGGCTTACGCTAGGCAGCAGCCCGGATGCCGCTATGGAATGACAATGGTGTATGGGGCTTACGGTAGGAAGCTTCCCGGGTGCTGCTAAGGAGCGGCACTGGTGAATGGGGCTTATTCTAGGAAGCTACCCGGGTGCCGCTAAGGAGCGGCATTGGTGAATGGGGCTTACGCTAGGAAGCAGCCCGGGTGCCGCTAAGGAGCGACATTGGTGAATGGGTCTTACTCTAGGAAGCTTCTCGGGTGCCGCGAATGAGCGGCACTGGTGAATGGGGCTTACGCTAGGAAGCTGCCCGGATGCCGTCATGGAGTGGCAATGGTGGATGAGGCTTAAGCTAGGAAGCTGCCCGGGTGCCGCTAATGAGCGGCACTGGTGAATGGGGCTTACACTAGGAAGCTGCCCGGGTGCCGTCATGGAGCGGCACTAGTGAATGGGATTATGCTAGGAAGCTGCCCGGGTGCCGTTATGGAACGACAATGGTGAATGGGGATTACGCTAGGAAGCTGCCCGGGTACCCTCATGGAGCGGCACTGGTGAATGGGGCTTATGCTAGGAAGCTGCCCAGATGCCGTCATGGAGCGGAAATGGTGGATGGGGCTTACACTAAGAAGATGCCCGGGTGACGGTAATGAGCGGCACTGGTGAATGGGGCTTATGCAAGGAAGTTGCCCGGGTGCCGTCATGGAGCGGCACTGGTGAATGGGGCTTATGCTAGGAAGCTTCCCGGCTGCCGTCATGGAGCGGCAATGGTGGATGGGGCTTACGCTAGGAAGCTGTCCGGGTGCCACCAAGGGGCGTTGGAATTATGCCGTTGTAATCATGGCATTAGGCGTCTTATGCTTGGAGCATAAGGCATCTCCTGTTTGGAACAAGAGGCATCCTATGTTTGGAATATAGAGAGAATAATACAGTTTATTTTATTATAGGTAGGACTGTTAGCATCTCATGCTAGGAGCATAAGGCATCTCTTTCTTGGAGCAAGGGGCATCCTATGATTGGAACATAGGGATTACTACAGTTTAGAGTCATGCAGGTAGGACTGTTGGCATCTCATGCTGGGAGCATAAGGCATCTCTTGCTTGGAGCAAGGGGCATCCTATAATTTGTTAGATAGGGATAATACTACAGTTTAGAGTCATGTAGTTAGGACTATTGGCATCTCATGCTAGGAGCATAAGGCATCTCGCGTATAGGGCAAGATGGATCCTATCATTTGTTAGATAGGGAGAATACTACAGTTTAGAGTCATTTAGGTAGGACTATTGGCATATCATGCTAGGAGCATGAGGCATCTCTCGCTTGGAACAAGAGGCATCCTACGTTAGGAACATAGGGAGAATACTACAGTTTATAGTCTTGTAGGTAGGACTGTTGGCAGAAGGTGCCTAGGAATTGTTGGTGTTGGGACTTACGCAAGGGCATCCCTTTCTGGTTCAACTTGGCATAAGAGCCAAGTGATAGGATTTGGATGGGTTTCCTGAGGAATGGTTCGACTCAAGGTACTCGGGGGATTGATGATGAGAATCTCAACTCACGAAATGGAATGAAACCAAGAGGATATGTCAACTCAAGGTGTTTCATGGTGTGTGGAGGAGTATCCCAAATCATGGTGTTCCATAGGTGGAAGGTGGGAGCGCATAAGGGCACAATGGAATGTCCCGGCATCCCGGACCGAAATGTTTGTGGTGCGACTCTCCATATTTCATGGGGGTCTATGACGGTAGCGAAGGGACCGGTCCGGAGGGCCGGGACCGAAGGCCGGTAGTGACCCCGAGCGGGGGTGCGGGGGCGCAACCCCCTGCGGTATGGACCGGTGGGCGCGAAGGTGGGATCCTCACGAAGGATAGGTCTTCGCGAAGTTTCTTCGCGGAGCATGGCCTCGCGAAGCAATATCGCGGAGCAAAGGGGTCTCGCAGAGCTTGGTCTCGCGGAGCAACATCGCGGAGCAAAGGGGTCTCGCGGAGCTTGGTCTCGCAGAGCAGCATCACGGAGCGTGGCCTCACGGAGCAATGGTCTCTCGTGGAGCAGCATCGCGGAGCAACATCGCAGAGCAAAGGGCTCTCGTGGAGCTTGGTCTCGCGGAGCAGCATCGCGGAGCATAGCCTCGCAGAGCATGGACTCAGGGAGTCTCGGCTCGCGGAGCAGCAACGCGAAGGAATCTACTCGCGGAGCATGGCTTCGCGGAGCATGGACTCAGGGAGTCTCGGCTCATAGAGCAGCAACGCGAAGGAAGCTGCTTGCGGAGCATGGCTTCGCGGAGCCGCAATGCGGAGCTCCGCTCGGCTGCCCAAGGGGCGAAGTGGCCATGGCCGTCCTTTTTGGAGAAGGGGGTGAGCTTGGTATTTATAGGCAGGGGCGCCGTGAAGCAGAACTCCCGCGCCGCCTCTGGGTCATCGTGGCGGCTCGCGAACGTCAAATGCGTTCACGGAGCATCACCGCCTCTGGTGCTTTGCGGCAGCTCGCGAACGTCAAATGCCTTTGCGGAGCATCACCGCCTCTGGAGCTTCGCGAGGCCGCGATGGTTGGGGCGCTTCGCGGTGGGGCTTCATGGGACCGCGTTGCACGGGTGCTTCGCATCGGTGATTCGCATTAGTGCTTCGCGAGGGGTATTCACGGCACATTTCAAACGTCAAATAGGTTCACGGAGCCTCTCGCCTCATTGCTTCGTGGTGGCGCTCCGCGATCACAGAGGGGGGCTTCGCGAATGGGCTTCGCGAACCAGATTTCCAGCCCAACTTCAAACGTCCATAACTCCTAATCCATAACTACGTTCAGGCCCTACGACCTACCAAATCGAAGCTTGCGAAATGGACTACGATCTTGGATCATGTGTGGAAGCATTTGTAAAATTTTCGGGATGCGTGTTCCGGGGTCTACAGTAATTATACTGAATTCCTCTCAAATGTGAATGTAGTAATTTTGGTTAAATTTCTAAATGTGATATGTAATGTTTTGATGCATCGCTTTGGATGTTATTAAATAATACTTCCCATGTGAGAGAAATTAGGAAATTACCATGTGTCGGTTTTCAGTATGTATTGATGAAATGGATAATGTGATTTGATTTAATAATTAAATTATTTTCTGTTTTGGAAAAGATAAGACAATTAATTTTTTATATTAATTATGTGCTTTGAGACTTGATATAAATAGTTAATAAAAGGTTTAATTATAATATACTTTTTATGCTGAGTGAGATAATTTTATTTGGGGATTAATTATGATATGATGTTTTTTCTAAATTGATATAATTAAAAATGAACTAATTACTACATGTTAATGATGTGAAAGGTTACTCAATTATTGAATTATTTAATGGATATGATTAAATTAATTAATTTCTAAAATTAATTAATTGTCATGCATTAATTTAATTGATGAATTATTAATTCTCAATGTTGTTTACCATGATGTTGATTTAATATTTTTAATGGTTTGGTTGATTAAAAATTGTTAGAATTTGAATGAGATAATTAAATCTGTAAAATTCTTTAGGGGATGTTATTTTTTAGTAGATTAATTAACTTATGGGTTAAACAATGATAATGAGTACATAGCTACTTGTTGTGTTAACAAATAGATTTATTATTTTTTATCAAATCTATTTGATTATTAGGGAAATAAGGATTATTGATTAGTGCATTAATTGCAATTTTTTGGTTCAGGCATTGGGATAATTAAATGTAGAATTAATTATCCAGTTTCTTTTCTTGTGACTAAGAATATTTAATTGTTAGTTAATTATTAATTGTGATACATTGAATAGTAAAATAATTTTTGAGTTATTTGAAAAGAGATTTATGTTATTAATTAGTTGTTGAATTCCTTAAAAAAATTGATTAATTAATTTATTAGTTAATCAATGAATGATTTTGGAGTGTAAGACATGGCATTCTACAACAATGATAAAAATATATTCCTGATTGATAAAAAGGTTGTGAGAAAGGGACTGATGCTCTAAATACTCATAGGGTGTTATACATGGCATTCTACAACCATCCTCAATGGGAATAATTATATATAGGATAGGGACTGATGCTCCAAATACCCATGGGTTGGGATTCAAGGACTGATGCTCCAAATACTCATGAGGGTAGTAGACATGATGTTCTACTCCCATTAATTGATATTGGATGGGGAGTCCAATTGGTTATACATGAAATGTATTAAATTGGTAATGAAATATATTGTGACATAATGATTTATGAATTGAATATGAGAAAGGGTTCATACATTTTAATGAGTTCGGTGAATCAATATTTGGTGGATGGACCCAAGAGAAAATCACTATTTTTTTGGATGGGTTCAGACATATTCTGTGAAAGATTAAGTTTAATACCTTATGATGTGTTACACTAGCCGAAGAACAAGATTGGATTCAGTATTAACTTGATTACTTATATGATCTTCATAGAAATCTGTTGTGAGTGACCTATATGAGGATGTTGGGTTTACGATGAAACTTGAGAATTATATGATTTAATGAGGTATGAATAAATGATAAATGAAAGTGAATGTGAGATTATTGTTGTGTATGCATGTAAATTGTATAATGCAGGATCAGAGAAGAACTGAGGGAAGAAGATGGTACTTGGGATATAGTTACACTGTACTGCTTAATTTAATTATACATGAATTCATGTTGTTTAAATTATTTGTTGACTGTTTGGATTTGGGGTAGACACAGGGGGTTCGGGCCTACTAAGATATATATCCAACACCCTTCTCGTGATTCCATTACACTATGTAACTTGATTAGATTCTATTTGGTTGTAGGACTATGTTGTTTTCACATACATGGGAGATAGGAGTAGTGGAACAAGATGAAGATAAGGATGCTCAAGGAGATCACCCTCAGGGATTGTGTCATTTTTTTAATTTTGTATTAAGATGTAAAACATGGAGTTTTGTTTTCTAGTTCAAAATATGTATCAATAACATGTCATGAATTTATTTGTTATATAAAATCTGTCTTCCACTGCTTTGACAATTATGTATTAATTTTTCCCCTATTGATTGTTATTTACTATGAAGTACTAATATGAAACTCTTATAAGAGGGTATAATATCCCCACTATTACCTCATATGACCCTTGCTTCTAGTCGGCAACATCTCGTGTACGGGGAGATTCACTTGAGGTCATGTGGGGAAAAGTCCATCCAGCGGTTCAGGGGTGAGCATTATCGGGATGTTACAGGTTTTACATTGACAACAGGTTTATTTATACTATTATGGTTAAGAACATGAATCATCTACTATAAATTGATGAATTATTTGATAAACTTAATAAATCTAAATATATATCAAAGACCGATCATCATTCTAGATTTCAAACATTTTCAATGAAGAAGGATGATACTCCGAATAGAGTATTTTTATCAATGTATGGATATAATGAATTAATACATATTCCATTTGGAGAAAAAATTTCACTCGATAGTTTTATGGATCTAATGATGAGTGTATTCATGGAGTATAATGATAATTTTGTTTTTGTAATATATTTGTAATATATTGGTGTTCTCAATAATCTATGAGGACCATAACAACCAGTTATATATATTTATAGAATCTCCTATAATAAAGGAGTTATATGGGACTATTCGAAATTTTTTATTATCAATTAATATGGTTTTATTAGATAGATTTTCTCCAAGGATAGAATATCATTTGATCCTGTAATGGAAAATATAATCGATTAATGGCCAACACCAGTGAATATAACAGAGCTATGTAGTTTCAATTTTTGTAATGTTATTATCAGCCTTTTTTATATTTATTAACTATCAGTTAAACCACAAAGAGAACATACTCACAATGGGGTTATTCTTATTTTGACAATGAAATGTGAAGATTGTTTTGATAAATTGAGGAAAAGATTATGAAACTCTATAATTTTGACACTACAATCATGAAATAGTTGATTTGTGATTTATAGTGATGAATCCAAAAAATTACTTGGTTTTTTCTTTATAAACAATTATAAAGATATTTCCTTTGTATCAAGGTTTTTAAAAACTCATAAATAGAATTATCTAACTCATGCGATTGAGTTAGAAACCGGAATATTTTCTCTGATGATATGGAGACACTATCTATATGGTCAAAGATGTGAGATATATACATACCAAAAGAATTCAAAATATATATTCTAATAGAAAGAACTCCATGTGTGAAAAATTTGGTGGTTTGAAAAACTCACAAATTATTATTATTTAATAAAATACTAAAAAGGGAATGAATATAAGATAACAGATGCATAGATCTTGGAAAATCATAGAGTTTTGAACAAAATGAGAATTGATAGGGATCCTATTTACTAATATCTTATAAATCTGAGTACGGTAATTATCATGGAATGTTAAACAATTCTACTTTTTCTAATGGTTTCTAAACCATATTTATACGAAATTATAAAAAACATCTATAACTGATGACGATTGTTTTCCAATAAAAATTAATGATGTGAATAAAGGTAAATAGGGAGAATTTGTATATGAAGTTGGAATATTTAAATTTGGGAAGAGTCTTTTTTATCCCTCTATTCCCTAGAATAAAGGGAATTATTAGATGATTCTCATACCTCTAATTTCACTTTACACCCTAGTAGCACTAAGATGTATAGCAATTTTAAGGAAAAATTTTGGTTGGAAAATGTGAATTGGGAAATTTTTCATTATGTATCAAGATGTTTAGTTTTTCAATATGTGAAGGATATAAGAAAACATCCTAGGGGAGTCATGAAATCTATAACTATTCTAATATAGAAATGGGATGGAACTACTATGTATTTTTTTCTATATTAATAAATAATCTAGGAGTGAATATTTTAATATTGGTAGTTGTTGGTTCATATAATATATCATTACATTTTATCATTATAATAGAAGCTTTCAGATTGGTTACCCTTGGATAAATATATATTAACTATGTTGTAATACATCATGGTAAACCTCTATCAATTTTTCTATTGATATCCCAAGTTTACATCAAAAATATGAAACATTATTCATATGGATAGGGATACTATGTTTCATTTGGGTAATTATTATCACCGTCAACCGATAGACTAAATGAATGGACAATTAAAACATTATACGACACATTGATAATATACAAACATGACATTAGATTTATGATGGTTCAATATTAACCATTAGTATATTTTTCATGTAACAATAGTTTCTATTCAATTATTCAAATGGCATTGTCTGAGGCATTATATTGAATGATATTTTACAAAACAACATGTTGGGATGATGTTATTGAAAGGAATTATTTAGGACATGAAATTATTTAAAGGAAAATAAAAATGGTAATGACTATTTAAGATCATATTAAAGCTTCTTAGATTACAAAATAATATATACTAATTACTAGAGGATATATTTTGAGTTTCAAGTGGGTGATCATGACTTCTTGAAGGAATATTCATGGAAGGGGGTTATAAAAAGTTTTACAAAATGGAAACTAATCCATTGATAAATTTTCCCTTTAGAAATTACATTATGAATTATACATTTATTTTACCAATTTAAAATGCCACAAAGTCGTATCATGATTCATTATGTGATCCAAATCACATCAATGGGGGATTATATGCCAGACCATTGCATGATCTCACTTTTAGAAAAATATTATTCAAAACTAATCTTTCATAATGTAAAGATCCTATATAGATTATTAAAAATGTAAAACAATTGTTTAGGAATTGAACAACTAATCAGGTAATGCTACTTTTGAATAATCATAATATTGAAGAGGTGATGTTGGAACCAAAAGAAATTAGGATGAAGAACTGCATTAATATTTCTATGAGGGGAAATTTTGGAAATTTCAAGGATGATATTTTTTGATGGAGTGGGGAACGTAACTCCCATTGATTATATGGAATATCTCTTTTAAATTTAAAATATTCAGTGTCTTAATAAATATGATATGATATTAAATATTTGAATAACCATTAGAAAGTGATGTGACTAATAGAAATATTAATTTGGAAATTTTAATAATAAACTCACAAATGAGATTATATATTAAATTTTGGTATATCAAAAATGAAGATATGATATATTTATATCATGGAAGAAGTATATAAATGTTTCAAAAATGATAAACTATCAGATATAATTTTTGTGGAATGTCAATTTTTATTGGTAATTTTATAATTAATGATATAATATAGAATAATTTTTCTCATAAAATATATTTATAGATTAATATTTTTTGTATTATAATTATAATATATTTCTATAAGACCATAAATAATTTCTTAAAATGATGTAAAATTCATTATAATATTAAAAGAAGTATTTTCTAATAATTAATGTCATTATTTAAAATTTTAATTTAGGATATTTATACAAAATTAACCCGGAGACCATTTTTTAAATCTATAAGTAAGAAACATATTAGGGTGAATTTATTGATAAAATTCTAAAATAGTATAATATTTTATAAATACTAAATTATGTTAATGTATAGTTTCTTATATTATATGTAAATAAATGAACCTTTGGTTCATGGATGGGTCATGGATGATTTAATTGGACATTATCTCAATGTTATATTATATAGTTATTGTACATAGTCACATGAATAATCACTATTGATAGAACTAAGACAAAATTATAAATAATTTCATTATATAATAAGAAAACTCCCATATCCTCCGTTATAAATATCACCCCTCACCACACCTTTTTATCACACTCTCTAAGCACTTGATTTTAATTATATTTATCCCAATTCCAATATCATAAAACTTTTCACATTCTACTCTTACTGTTATCACTAAATTATCATTTCCATTTGTCCTCATGAGGCTCTCAAGGAGATGACCCTCAAAAGGTAAAATCCGCCTTCATTCTATTTTTAATTTTTTTATTATCCATCCTTCACCTGCCTAAACTAATTTAACATGTTAAATAAATTGTAATATATATATATATATACACACACTTGAATTTTATTTTTCTAATGTAAAATCCATCATCAAATCTCTTATTCACTCCTTTTCGTAAATGAAACTAATGGCCATGACATGTCTATTCACAACAATCATGGACGAAATTTTTTTAATTTTCATTTCAACATTTAATTATAGTAATAAAATCATTATTAAGGTAAAAAAGATTTATAATATCCATATTATAATTAATATCATATTAAGGAACAAATATATATAAATAATATTAACTATAATGACACATGTTCGAGATTGTCATAAAAATCACCAAAATAAATTAAGAAATTCTCATCAACATTTTATCTAAGGAATAATTACACTACCATGTAAAAAACATCAACAATTTACCATTCAAAATTATGTATGTTCAAAAATACTAAATATCTACAATGTTGGAGGTGTTATTCCTATTTTAAAATAACCCATATATCTATACTCAAGGAAAAAGACCATAAACAATGAAATTAACGCACCCATATCAATAAAAGTAATCCTTATAAAGAATTTAAAAAAATATATAAAATTAATAATCTTATAATAAGTCCGATATAAATTTAATAAGTTATTGATTATGTAATTAATTTGTTGAATTTTGTTTTCCATGAAATTAAGTATAGGGGAAGAATGATTTATTATATAAGGTTTGCGTTTTCACATTTCACTTTTATTTCATTGATATATTCCATATTGACCACTAATTTACATTTTGTGATGTATATATACATCCCTTTGATATATAATACCATGAATACATTTATCTTCACGGTTTTTAAGGTTGCATTTAATGTTTTTTTATTTTATGGGGAATTTGGATGAACTTATTACAATGTTATAAGGGAGTTCTTAACCAAACTTCTATTCATTCAGTTAAAATTATACTCCAATGATTATTTAATTACACGATTATATGTGAAATGAATTTTTAGTAAATTATTATTTAATTAAACCTGTTTTTTCTATACTTAATGGTGATATAGATAATCATTTCAATTTGGTTAATGATAACTATTTATTTTAAAAAATTCAATTTTAAATGTTTTTTTAATGTTTAATGGAAATTTTTATTTTCACATATATGACATGATTGGATCATCTCAATTTAATGAAACATTAATTACTTGAGTAATAAATAAGATTTTTACATTATCAAATTCAAATATATTGTTTTCTTTTATGATACCATGGTTATAAAAAATAAATTTATTCATTATAAATGTATGATTTTAATCAAAAAAAATTAATTATTTGATTAGATAATTTTTATGTGTGTCAACAGTATTTATTAGATATTTTTATAATTTTGGTAGTTATTTTATTATATCATATAGTTTTTTAAAAAAAATTATGACCAATTTTTCTGTGAATTTCCTATTATGAAACTATTCATCATATTAAACTAAATGGTTTATGATGATATTTATTTAATAGAAAATTTATTTACATTTCATGTGATAGTTTTAGTATGAATTTATTTATTGATTATGTTTCACCCCATTCATATTTGTAATTCATTGGACTTAGTAAATTTCAAGGGGTCTGTCTATATCCCCTTGACACATTGTTTGGTCTCATGAGACAAAATAAACTGGGTTTTGGCCAAGTCCATTCACATTAATATAAAATTCTTTTGAAAGTATTTTATTTTATTTTTATAATTTCATGTATTATTAATTCTCACATTATCTAAATAGTTATTGATAATTAATGTGTTTATTAGACTGAAATATATCCATGGGTAAGTATAATTATAATGTGATAATTTAAATAATGTTATTAGATCAGATTTTTTCCCTCCATATTATGATTTAACTTATGTTAGATGAGATGTGTTTGTAAATATTCACATTTCTATAGTGTTGATGTTTATTTATGATATCATCTACTGTATTCTTATCATTACAAAGCATATAAGCTCACCTCTTTCTTATTTGTATCCTTACATGTCATACCATGATATATGCTATGATTAACATGAAAGGATAAACTATTAAATAGTGGTGTCTTCAATGGAGTTACTATATTTAATTTCATTTCACGTAGTAATGTAAAAATTATGTTTTTGTCAATTTTTTGAATGTACTAAAATATTAAGTCATTCCAGAAATAATTTCCTTTTTTATTATGCCAATGTAATAAAGTATGGCATCAAATCTAGGATGCTAGGTTGGGATTTTTTCATACATAATTATAAATATACTTTTCAAAAAAAATAATTTCTTAAATAAAATAGAATAATTGGAAAATATAGTTAGAAATAAACCTAAATGAGTTTACCAAGTTTATTTAAAGTATATTTGTATTAATGTTAAAAAATCAATAAAACCAATTACTTGAGTATTTTATTTTATAATTATATTTTTATTTTCATGCTTTCAAAATTATATCTTCTTTCAAATGGTTATAAAAAATGAATTTTTAAATAGTGGAAATTATTAAGTGGTTTATGTCAATTTAATACCCATATTTAAAAATTATAAATTTATAAATAATTTTGTCAAATTTTACATTGAATTTGATGGTCCATAGATTGATATTAGATCTTGGAATTATAGAGTAACTATAATTTTATATCAATAACATTTTTAAAAATAAATTTATGATCAAACTATTTTATGAAAAATGTTTCTGATAAAATTATAATTGTAAAGGTATATGTAGATGATATAGTATTTTTATCTAAAAATGACATATATATTATAAAATTTTACAATTAATGAAAAATAAATTTGAAATATTCTTAATGGATCAATTAAAAATTTTTCATGGCCTTTAAATTTTAAAAAGCAATGGGGAAATTTATCTAAATCAAATCAAATATGAAAAAAGTTTTTTAAAAAATCCATATTAATTTTGTTAAAAGTGTGAAAACCCTAATGATCACTTATTATACACTGTATTATGATGTCATTGGAATATCATTGAATAATAAATTTATAGATCAATGTTAGTAATCCTTAATTATTTTACTCTATAGAGGCCTGATGTAATTATTTGAGTATTTATGTGAGAATTATATCAGTCTAATCCAAAAGGAAGTAATTTAAAGGATGTCAAAATAATAAGTATATATGATAGTGAACAACATAATCAATTTTGTTTTACTAAAATTAGAATTGTTTTATCTTTTATCATTATCTAACTCTTAATTCAAATGCTTAAGTCATGATTAGAAAATAACAACAGGTATGTGACACCTACGTGATAATTATTTAATATCTTGGAGTTTCAAAAATAAATTTTCATTTCCATCATCAAATTATGAGGCTCAGTACATTTCTAATTGAACTATTTTTTATTAAATTTATTTGGATGAAACGAAATTTATATAATTTCAATGTTCATTTAGATTTAATGCCATCACATTTGTGATTATACCTATTCTATTTAAATATATAAAGATCCTTGACAACATAATAGGAAAAAATATTTTGATGTTAAATTACACTGTTTACGCTATTATGTTAATAGAGATGATATCATCATGGAATATATCCCAAAAGAAAATAAAAATTTAGATAACATTACTAAATAATTAGATTTATTGATTTCTATGAAATAATATTTTAAACAAGGTATTATGGAGATTAATTTTTCTGAGCATGTTGTATTTTGATTTATAGTTCTAATATCTATGTTAGAATAGGTGCAATTTTGGGAGGGGGGGGGGCTTCCCCTCCATTATTTTTTATACATATTTTTTTGAATATATATTTTTTATTTCGATCTACTCTATTAAAATCATTCAAAAATAAGGAGAGTATATGGGAATATTAGAATCAAAAAAGTGTATTAATTTTTCAATTTAAAAAAGGTGAAGATTGTTTACACTAAGTGATTATATTTTTATTATTTTTATATTTAATTTAATTTCTATCTACTCCTAAAAAAAATCATTTTAAATATTTCAATTTATAAAATTATTTAATTTTATTTTTTATTATTTAATTAATTTCATTTATTTAAATCTATTTCTCAAATGATTTATATTTCCACATTTTAATTGATGTTTGTGTTTTTTTCAATGAAATTTTCCACACCATTTCATAATTTAGTTTTAAAATTTTATAATTTTATAAACAAATATAAGATTATATTTGAATAAATTTTTATATTTTTAAGTAGATATATATGTATATATTAATTATATCACTATATATATATATTATAAAATATATATAATTAAATAAATATTTATATATTTTAATACTCAGAACATTTTTCATCAATCACTCTCTATACACAAAGATGGATTTTCTTCTCATGTGCAGTGGACTACTGTAATTAAACTAGATCGTTAGTCTCTCATACATACAATTTCATCATGATCAAAGTACCATTGGTATCAAAGTTAACTAAAAATCTCCACTTAAAATATACAATCGTATTTCCATGGGCATTCCCTGAATGTACAACCTGAAATTAATTTCATGCATGCTAAAGGGGAGACATCCATCATCCCTATTTTTATTTCCCCCATAACTGATTATCCAAGAAATATCTCGTGACACTAGTGACTCTATTCTCATAAAATAATGCTTCTTCATCTTCTTGTGTAGAAAATCCATGGTAGTTCAAAATCATGCAACACCTTTATTCGAGCATCACACATGATCATACCCACATGATTTTCAGGAAGAACCAACGATAATGTCTCCATATAGTGTATGAACAAATACTATGAAGGCCTTTATCAACTTACCATGGTTGTTGTATTTGGACTGAATATATGTGATATAATAACTATTCATGAAGAGCATGTAGATGAAAAAACCAAAATGTTTCAAAAATGAATTTTTCGTGAATGAATTCATCTAATAGAAAATTTTGGGGAACCAACCATAAATATTTTCGTAATGTTTCTACATGTGAGGAGTTTTTTTTATTTTTTAAATAAAAATTTATAAAGAATATGTAAGAAATTTTTTAAATTCAATCATTGAATGGCAGCCCCAATGATGGTTTCATTCCTAAAATTGCAAACTATATTAAAAATAAATTTTATATATTTTAAAAAATGTATTTTGTTATATTTTGATATATAAATCTTTTTTTTTATTTTTTAGAATTTTATCCATTAATATTTGAAAATTAAAATATTATTTTTTAAGTAAAAAATTTAATGAATGTTTTAAATTTCATTTATAATTTACTAAATCATCTTTTAAATATGTGTAATTTTTTGAATATGTAAATATAATGATTTTACTAAAAAATATGTCTGTCATATAAAAAAGTTTTGTTTAGAAATATTAATGAAATTATTTATATTTTCATTTAATTTATATATTATTTACTTCTTTTCTAGTTTTAATTATATTATTTTTATATATTGTATTGTATAATCATTTGAAATTTCCTATTTAAAACATAATAGATTTTACTATGTTTTATGCAGTTGACATTGTAAGAATATAAAAATAAAAATATATGTAAAATAAAATTTAATAGAATATATTTGTGTTTCAAATACATCATGTAAAAAGATAAAATATTCCTGAATGTGTACAACCTCTCTCTATGGGGATGTCTCATCCTGCAATCTGGTGTGCAAATGGGCTTCCCACATCGAGATCATCAACCTCTATCCTAGGGAGGACAATGATTTTATATAGAGGGATGATCCTTTGGAGCTGTAACATCACATGTTTGATTTCATCCTATATATCAATGTAAGGTGGTTACAACTATATGTCTTCATGTACACCTGATCCCCCTCCAACTACGTGAGTATAGGACCTTCCATCTTCACATGGGTGAACAATATATCTTCTGAATACTCTACAATGGAAGTTGGAGGAATGGTGAATTCCACCATATAGAAGCTCAGATCAATTGAACGTAGAATAAATATTAGATATCTTGAGGAAAATAGATCTTATTCCTCCTAATTCACATCCCCAATCAATTTAGGTTGGAGTACAAGTTGTACAACCTCTACATATGGAACAAATGAGTCCTCAAATGAAGTACGACGCAGTCTATGTCATCATCTTCACAAAACCTCAACATCAACAACATCGGTAAGATGTTCATTTGATGGAACCTCCACTCCCTATATAGAAACATCATCCCCATAGGGTGTATTATTGATGATAATATCACATTAAATATGAAAAGTCGGCATCATATCCTCCAATTAGCACAGATTGTTGTTTGGCCATCAAACTCCTCCTCGTCCGGGTCAGAAATGAGAATAATTTTTTATAGTAGAGTATTTTTTAAGGAAATTCTCAATGAATTAGAAAATTATATGATGAATAATCTAGTTGAAATTTATTAAAATACCATATCTTGAATCCCTAAACCATGTGGATTAAGATACAATATATAGTTAAATTTATATCTTGGCATATGCTTAAGCTGCTCTGTTATCTGTAATGTCATTGTATGCACACCCTTAATATTAAATGATTCCCTTCTATCCCAACGGTTGAGTTACTCCACATATCATTGGCACTAACATACATCATGCCTCCCTATAATCATCTCAAAATGAATACTCAATGATTATCTTGGTGGAAAATGAATACACCGAACATAGAAAAAATGTTACATGACACTATAATGTTAGTTCCAGTCAATATTATCTATGTGAATGAGATGATATATGACCATCATATAATGATGTTAAATATTTTAGTATGTGAGAAAATTTTCTAATAAATCCCATTATGGAATCCATGTAATCCAACATGTCTTGTTATTTTTTTAAAAAAATTACTAAAAAACCAAAAAATAACAATACTATGAAATTTGTTAGGCAATGAATGATTTTACATAAATACATTGGGGGTAGTAGACTATCCAACATGAGATGATATTCTCTCAAATTTTATCTTAAAGCCTTGATCAAGGGATGTTCCCAAATAGACTTGTAAAAAAACTGAATGTGATTTATAATATGGAATTCAATTCAATAAGTCCTACTACAACCAAAAACTATTATAGATGAGAGATCATACCTGTTTCCATAGTTAGCATGATACATGAAATATATATGTAGATTAGGACTAGTAATAATAGGGGACATGGGAGGGATGTTCTCCCATGTCAATATATGAATAAGGATGAGGTATCCCAAGGGATTAGTGTGATATGAGTGGAATGTTGTGAATAAGGCTTTGTATATGTATTCCAAGAATGAAGATCCCCATTTGTATCTACCTAACTAATAAAAAATACTCATGTAAGCCTAGATATATCATTGAATATTCATAACTGAGTGATCATTGCACAATTTCCCACTAATGATCTGTAATATATATTAACAAGAAAAACACGTGATAGACTCCCTGTCAGCACCGATGAGAAGATTTACAAAATGCATATACATTCATTCCATGGATATGGACGCACCATCTGTAGCATACTCATCCATTGACAATAATGAGTCTAATAAATAATTTTACATTCTCAGGAAAATATCCATGAGGGTTTCATATAACCATACCTCAAGATAAGAAGATAGAGTAGGACTACAACATCATCATGGTTGATGGCCATCCCTCCCTTGTGAGTGGAGTGTGTGTGTTTCTAGTACCCACCTCACATTGTGTGAAGTAATTATCTGACGATAATATTATGTAGAATTAGATACCATAGTAACATATAATACAAAAATACATAGGAATGATATTATGGTGGTTTAATATAGAATGTGATGATAATGGTGTGCTCAACATACCCTGATCCATCAAACCTCAATGCCTACTTGCCCATCCCTTGAAACATTCCTATACTGCTCAGTGTGTAGCGTAGTATCCTCCATCTGTACGTAAAAATTCTAAATTAGTCTTATGTGTAAAATATAAATACAATGTCATGGTCTGCAAAATAATATCACAAGTATAATTTATGACATGACATTCCTATTCCAATTGTTTTATGAATTATTTTCTTAGCAAAATTAAAATATAATGTCTTTAGGTTTATAAAATCATATTTATAAATTTTTTTCAGATATGGTTTTAGCATGTAAAAGGTTATTATTATATGGTTCTATAAATTTATATTTATAAAGATTATATCTTCATTATAAAATATTTTAATATGAAATATGTCAAAAAAATTTATAAAGTTTAGGTAAAAAGAAGAAAAAACATAAAATTAATTTATTTATCCATGATAAAATTTAGTTTATGTTCATATAATCTGAAATGGAAAACATTAAAGCATTATAGACAACATAAATTGTTCACAAAAGACGATAAATAACTTAAAATTTTGCAACTTAATAGTGTATGGATGATATTAGTCTAACATTATAAGTGATGTAAAATCCACCTTATTTTCATGTAGTAACATAATAAATTATTCCAAAGGGATGTACATAACTTTTAAAAATTTAAACTATTTTTTCATTAAAGATTGCCTTCTATTTCTCCATCCAAACATTATTATAGAAAATTTTATAACCAAAATATTATTGTATCATTTATTATAAAATCGATATAGAAACATCATGGATGGTTCTAATAATCTCAATTGTAATAGATGATAAAAATTTTATCATTAAATTAGTTGTGATCTTGTGTTAGGTTTAGCTAAATGTAAGTTCGAGTTGCCTCAATTTTTAATGTTCCTCGTCCTCTAAATGAAATGTCTAGAATCTCCATCAAGTTGAATATAAAATCATCCTCATATTGTTCACACTGTATGAATTATTTTTTATGTCTTGATTCTTTAATAATATATCTAGTGTACATCTCAATATAAAATCATTATAGTATGTTTTTTAAAGCATATTTACATGGAAAAATAACATCCAACATATAATATTTTCTCCAACTCAATAAATATATCCTCTAAAACTCCATGAAACTCATATAATTGTTTGAAAACATTACATTCAAATTCTAGAAAATGTACCATTGCTTCCAGAAATTATGTGAAGAGTGGTGTATGTTTTATTATTATTTGGGGATTTCGTAAAACATCTGAATTTCCAGAAACTTCCACCAAAACTTCTATTTCTAATTAATCATATGCCCTATTGTTTATATATATATCTCTTCAAAAAAAATTCCTCATAAGATGTTTGATTTATAAGTATTAAAAGGAGACCATCTTGGATATCCTCTACAACATCATAGGTAATAATCTAAATCTCCATAGATTAAACTTCTTGAACTGAACTTTTAATTCTATGCCAACATAAAATAGAACATTGTTGATGTACAATCGAAAACAAAACATATCACTCCCCCATGGAACCACTTGACTACTAGGAGAATACATTTATTGATGTGACATTGTGTTTTTTAGTTACCAATGAAAAATCTAGATTCCATTTAAACTCTTGTAATTGATAATTTATGTAGCTAATCGACTTTATATCTATAGAAGTTTTCACATTTAATAAAACCGCTAGTACTTTCTTCAAATTTACATGGGGTAAAAAAATCAGTTTTACAAATAATTATTATTTTTTGGGTACATTAATAAGCTCTTTTCCTATATTGAATAATCTCTATGTTGTATTAGACAAATGGAAACATGATTCTCTACATGATAATTTTTTTATCATGATTCTAATAGTGTAAATACTATTGAATGAGTGGGTTAACCATACAATAATTATTATATTTAAATTTTAAAATTTTTTTATATCCTAAAATATGAAACTAATGTTTCTGTATTTTATTTTTAATCTTCATAATTGTATATTCAATATTTTGTAAAGAAAATATGAATCATCTATAGAATATACCTCAAGAGTACCAAAACTTGTGTGTTGTAAGGCCTGTTTTCATTCACTATCATTTGACCAATTATAGTTCAATGCAATGTTTACTGGTTTTACATCGTTATAAAACTATTCTAGAGCCTCATCCACATATATAATCTGGAATTTTATTTTATTCCATAGATTACCACATTGTCTTTATATGTCCAAACTATAATAAAATTTTCTTACATCTTAAAAGATGAAACTTATGTTTTGTAGTAGAATTTTAAACATTCCGAAATTTATGTTTAATGGTGTGTAAATATAATGTGATTCATATATAACATATACATCGAGAGTAAAAACCTAGGTCTGAAATAAGTTGTGAATCATCTAAATCATGGGTGTAACAAGTTGTGTATGCAGTTAATCCTATTTTTCATGCAGTTTTTTATAATTCACCATATAGTTATTCTATCTCAATCCAATGTTAATCTATGTATAATCATTATTTAATCATTACACAATCTATTTTTTAATCATTAATTAATTGTATTTTAATTTTACATTAATCAATAATTCATTACTATTTAAAAATTCATAGAAAAATATTTATTCATTCATTAGTCATTAGTTAATAATTTTTTAATCATAACATAATATTTAGTTAATCAAGCATCATTCATTAGTTAATCATTTTTATCATTTTCTAGTCATTATATAATCCTTGTTCAATCAGTAATTGACCACTATTTAATTGTTATATAATAATTCTTTAATCATTATTAAATCATTAGTTTTTAATTATTTAGACATTCTCTATTCATTACCTAGTCATTAATTAATCATTACTTACTCATTACTTAATCATTACTTACTCATTCATTAATCACTAATTAATCATTCATTAATCACTAGTTTATCATATATATTTTTATTAATAATATTTTATTACTAATTACATCATTTATTAATTATTTGTTATCTATTAGTTAATCTGTAGTTATTAATTAGTTATTTTTTTCAAAATCACTAGTTAATAATTTTTTTAATCAATATTTATTAATTAATTAATCAATATTTATAAATCTATTAATCAATAGTTAAACATTAGTTAATAGTTACTAAATCATTAGATATCCAATATTTAATTTTTAGTTAATCACTCTTTAATCATCATTTAATAATTAGTGAATCATTGGTCATTCATTATTTAACAATTATTAACTCATTATTTTATCCTTATTTAATCAGTTGTTAATCAACAGTTAATCATTAGATAACCATAATTTATTCAAAATTTAATCATTATTTAATCAATAGTTAATCAAAAATTAACTATTAGATCATCATCATGTAATAATTATTTAATCATTTTTAATCATTTTTATCATTTTTTTGTAAATTAAGAGATTTCCATAATGGAAAGGAAAACATTTATGAATAAAAACAAGGTTAAAAAATGCTGAATGATAATTTTTTAGAATAATAATTATTTAAAATAGAAAAAATCTCAAAAGAAATGTCATTGAGCAAAATCATATCAGGAGTAGTAACCCCATTATGAGAAAACCCATTAGCTAGATAACTTTCCTCATGATATGTGTGGATGATTATATAAATCATGGATAATAGACCCTTCTCACAACAGCTCAATGTTGTAGTCAATTTTCATAATAAAGGAATGATTTCATTCCATATAGACTAGGCCATGGTGGGTAAATCACACACAATCCATATGTTTAGATAACCTTGTTGGTTCGAAAATGCCACCATATTGAAAATACCTAGCAATTCAACATTAAGGGGTGCAGTGATACAACAAGGTCCATAAAAATCTGATTTCATTACCCTATTTATTTTAAAAACTATCGCTATAACTAGAAAAATCTTGGTTGCCACTTGACGCACCCACCAGGTTTCATTTGATTCCACATAGAAACGGAGACGTATAAATGATGTCTATGTTATTTCAAGAAGGATGGTAATTACCTATAATTCTAGAATACATAATCATAAAATAATCATGAATAAATATTTTAAAAAAAATACTTTTTGTTCATCATTAAAAAATCATAGAGAAGATAAAATATTGGCCAAAGCCGACTAAAAACTAAAAGAAACGTAGGAATTAATTTTATTATTCTGACTATTCTATATAGAATGAATAAAATTCAAACTTGAAACCATTTAATAATTCATTAACCATGATTTACTCATTATTAAATTATTATTTAACCATTCTTCAAAAATAATTCAATCATTAGTTAAACATTCTTTAATCATTATTCAATCATTAGTTAATGATTTTTGAATCATTAGTTAATCACTTGTATATCATGAATTCATCATTATTTGATTATTTGTTAATAATTATGAAATCATTAGATAATCATTAATTAAATATTTGTTAATAATTCTATTAGAATTTGAAAATTAATTTTTAATCATGACATAATCATTCTATAATCATTAGATGTTCATTATTTAATCATTAATCAACCATTTTTTATTTATGGACTCATGATTAGTAAAAAATTAATTAATACTTAATGAATCATGCCCTTAATAATTACATAATGGCATGGTATTCATTGGTTAATTGTTATTATTTAAACCATATATAATCATTCTTTAATCATTATTTATTAATTAGTTTTTTTATACATTATCAATACTAATAATAACTATTAAAAACAATTTATAACTATCAAAACTAGTAAAAAATTAATTTTTTTAGTAATTAATATAACATTATACATTAAATAAAAAACTAATGTAAAAATAAACAAGAAAAAATACCTCTAAATGATGCTTCCCTAAATTAAGACTCATTTTTTGACCCCTAAAACCACAAAATACAAAAGAAGAACATATGAGATTATTATTTCTAAAGAGTCTCTGTAAGATTGAGAGAATAAGAGAATATGGAGTTAGGTTGGGGTGAACTTTAATAGGCTCTTTAGGGAAATGAAAAAGCACATGTGTTCCCTTTCGCCTATAATTTAAGTGAAAGAGTCAGGAGAAAACCCGAAAATTTTATCATCATCATTATTTATTTATAAAATACTTCAAACCGATAAGAAAAGAAATCCAGAAACAATAATCCAAAAGAAAATATTGGGTGGCCTAATGTAGTGAAGACCGAGGGAATCCCCTCTTGGAAGATTCTCCCATTATACATAAAAAATTCACCCTAGAAAAGTAAGAGACACGATAGTCTTGATTTTCCATGGATGCAAGATAATCAGACAACTTCTGGACTTCATGACGTTAATTTTTTTGTTTATATATATATACTTATGAATTCTATATAATTAAATTTCAATTTAATATCAATGATTACAACTATTAAAAATAGATTGGGATTATAATAAAAACCCTATCCCAGAGCTCCCTTTTCTAAGGGCATTCTGTGGAAATCCTTCTAGATATCTAAAATGGGATCCAGTTCATCCCTTTCCTATACAAAATTAATAATATATAATTTCTAAAAATTCGATACTAATTAATAATGAATATTAATAATAAATGAATAATTGCAATAATACATATATTATAATTAAATAATAATTTCTCCTATCAAATATAAATAGTTAAGATATAAATATTAATACGATTTGAAATCAAATTAGTTAATTACTATTTAATTTCTAATTTATTTTTTAATAAATAATTAGTAATATAAATAAAAAATATTTAATTTTTAATTTTTAATTAGCAATTAATTGTTTTTAATTATTTACAAAATAAAAAATATAAAATTAATTATATATAATAATAATTATAATTATTTATGAATAATAAAATAAAATTGTATATTAATAATTAATAATAATTAATAATAATTTAAAATAAATAAATATATTTAAATATTTATTAGTAATTAGATGTAATTAGAATCAATTATTTAATTAAATATTTTTTGTTTAAAAAATTATTTCATCATTAATATTTTATTAATTTAATAATTATTATTTAAATTTAGTAACTAAATATTTTTTAAAATATTTATTATTAACTATATATAAATATTTATTATTAATTTTTAATTATTAAATAAGTCATTAGACACTTTTTTACTTATTATAGTTATTAAATAACAAATTATTGTATTAGAGATAAATAATAATTATATTATCATTTTTTAAAATATAGTAAATAAATATTTATATTATGTGTTTATTAGTAATTAATAATAATTAGAAATTAAAATTCATTATAAATTTGTATAATTAAATACTACATTATATTCTTTTATTAATATTTATTAGTTATTAATATTAATTATCCACAATTAGTTAATTGATTAATACAAATTTAATAATTATTAATTAATAGTTAGTAATTTAATAATTTAATCATTGCTATTCATATTTAGTAAATGAATATTGATTTTAAATATATATTAGTAATTATTTTTATATTAATTATTGATAATTTTTTGATAATTAATAATTCATTATTTAATTCATAATTACAATAATTTATACAATATTAATTATTTCATAATTAATAATTAATTCATAAAAATAATTTTATTATTTTATTATAATTAGTTAATAAATTATAATTTGAAATATTTAATTGTAATCACTATTAACTATTAATTAGTAATTATTAAAAATTATTATGATTAATTATTAAATATTATCTTTTAATTTTTTTAATAGAAAATATTAATTATTAATAATTAGTTAAATAATTAAAACTAATTTACTACTAATTAATTAAAATTTATTAATTTCATAATTCAATAATTATTATTAATATTTATGACCCAAATAATTATTTTAAATATGTATTAATAACTATCTTAAAAACAATTATTATTATTAAATATTAAACTAATAATTCATTGTTTAATTGGTAATTACTATTATTAATAAGTAATTAAATATTGGTTAATTAGTAATTATTTAAAATCTTCTAACTATTAATAAAGTATTTTTTATTAATTTGTAATCATTTTGATATTAATTTATATTTTTTTAAAAATTATTTATATTAGTTATTAAATTATTACTATTTAATATAAATTATTAACATTTAGTTATTATTTAGGTTTTTTTATTATATATTCTTTATAAAAATTTGTTATTATTTAATTACAAGTTGTTAATAATAATAATAATTATTTCTACGAAGAAAAGGGAGGACATAGATCCATCATTGTAAATCAAGAAGGATTTTTATGGAAAGACCCCCTATTAAATCAGGTCTTGGGAGAGGGTTTCTTTAAGAATTCAAAAATGATTTAATGAAATTAATAATGGATATTAAATAGCTGATAATGTTTGATTAAATTATTTATTTTGTATATAAACAAAATAAATGTCCAAAAAATTTAATTTACTAAACTATAAATTTAAAATAATTTATTTTCTTTTTGGAAAAGGTGTCAAGGACATTTCCCTATTTACACTTAATTTATGGAGAATGTTTTAAAAGACATTTCACCTTTTTCTTAGGAAGAATTTGGCGCATTGTTAAGAGACACTTTCCACCTTTGGGTAATATTTTTTTAAAAAAAAATTAAACCTCTATTTATTTCAATATTTTTTATAATATCTACATATAAACATGTATATGAACATAATGTGAGTGTTGGTATATTAAAATATCATGAATCCATTTTGACCTACCATGAGATGGAACTTACCGACCACTTGATGAAGATGGATGATATTTTGAGTTCCATTCAAGTTATATTATGGAAGGGATTCAGTTGACCACGAATGTGATTTTAGTTACATCAAATTACTATAATGCGACTTTTATGTATCTTTGAAGCAATATATGATTTAATTTTTAAATTGGTCACATGATCATTATACATGCCACTATAAAATCTATTCACAGAGTTAGTATATTGGCCACATGGCACATTAATTTTCATGTTCATTATACCATCTATAAGCCAAATGTCTCATGGTCAATACCTCACTTTTTATTTATAAAATTTTCATTTTTCTAGTATTAAATATTTTAAGAATATTTTGATATTTAAATTAACCAAATTTTTATTAAAATTATCATATGAATCATCTTCTTTATAATATAAATATTAATTATAATGACTATATGAACATTATTGGATAAGAAAATTTATCAAAAAACAATTATGGAAATAATAATTCAAAATTTTTTTGTATATCATTTATAAATTTTTAATTATAAAAATAATTAATGTTTAACAAAAAATAATTTCATAATTATTTTAAAATTACTCATTTAACAATATATTCATTTTTGATGATATTGTAATCATTTAATTTCTAAAATACGAGTTCATGAGAAATATCTAATTAATATCACGATAATTAAAATTATATTCAAAGATATTATTCTAAGTGTTTATTATTTTATAAGATTCCCTTTTCGTATTATTTTTTTATATGTTCCAAGATCATAGATTAAGGGACACATGATTAGTCATTTGAATGATATCAAGTGGAAAATGATGAAATATAATTGTTAGAGATTATTCAATGGGATTGATGAGTAAGAAACATACAGTCATAGAGATAAAAATAAAACATTAAAATGAGAAATTTGATAGTATGAATTTATAATAGGAATATTATAAATTCACTTGATCATAAATGACTTCGTAATTTTCATTATCCACCACTAAAGTGATCAAATTTCTTGAGTTTGATGAGAATTAATTATCAATTACTCAATTTATATTCATAATTCTCTATATTTTCAATGTTGTATTTCATAAATAATTTATTTAGGCTACTATAGACATATTAAGATTTTCCAATCCAGAATCTATCACACTAGTTTGTTACTAATATAAAAAATGAATTATCGTAGTCTTAATGATAAGAACTAGTATAAAAATCATGTATTAATTATTTAAATTCTCTTTACACAATTCACATCGGAAATTATGCATTGTTTTTTGAATTTTTTAAAATGGTTATTCACTCACACTCACTATTTAATCATTCTATATCAGTAGAACATACCAATTGACCTTTGGGGTGTATGATTTCTAATATGATTGTTTGTGTATCAGCACCACCTTTTATATCATATGACATTAGTTTAACATCGATTATATAGAACATTATGTTTGATATGTACCCTACTCAGTTTTTGAGTACATCTCTATATATGATTGGATGATGGGATTAAAAATTGTATACTAATTAATAAAGAAATATTTTTTTTATATTTATTATAATTTCTTCTCAATTTGGTTAAATTATTACCTTATTAGAAGTACCCTAATTATATATGTATAATGTTTTTTACCTCTTTACTTTTTATTATTTCACTTCACTATCCCATTTATTTAAACGTCATGAGAATTTATCAAATTTCTCCATTATAATTAGTTACAAGGCTTTGCTCTATTAAATTACACATGATGCATATTTTTAATTTTGTTGTATTCCACAACTTGTTTATCATTCATTTCACAAAACAACATGTTTCTTTGATAATGTCGGTTTCACGCAAGAACGAGTTTTACGAAATAAAAATATACTATAAATAATTAATATGATAAGTATTTCATAGACATTAGAATAGTGATAAATAATAGGATTAAATTATTTAAGAATATATGTCATACACATTTTTAATTAATTAATTACAACATTACCATTTAAATAAAAATAAAAATAATAACTTATGATATTTAAATGAAATGTTTTAAAGAAAATATTTTTACTTATATTTATAAGTTTTATATTAATGAAATAAAATAATCAATGTTGGTGAATAATGTTAACTAAAGATTTGTGGCATATAATGAATAAAATATTTCTTAATTCCTCCAATATGTTTCATATCCATATAATGAGAACAAATAAAAATATAAGCCTAGAAATATGTATTTTTATTACAGGTAGTGTTTACCCCTTTAAAATAGAATACATTTTAAAAAAAAATTGCACGTTAAATAATTTTTATCCAAAAATACACTTCTTTTTTGAAATATTAATTCAAAAAATTATTTGGGTGATTTTTTTGTATTTTAATGTAAACTTTTATTAATTAATGAATAATGAAAAATACCAGCTTTTTATTTAAAACTTATTTTTCAGCTATGTAATTTATAGTGTTATATTATATATTTAATTGATTTTAAAATATTAATATATCAATTATACATTAATTAATAAAAATGATTTCATTGGAACCAATTTCAACTTTAATATAGATACAAAAACATTTCAATGTTTTGAACTTTTTTCATAAAAACACTTTTTTCACTTCACGTATGTATGAGTAGTTTTAAATTAAATTCTGCCACTTATTAGATTTGAATTTAGAAAAATAAATTATCTATCGATAATAAAAGTAATTTATATTTTAATTTTAAGGGAACATATTTTGTAATAAATAATAATATTTAAATTAATTGAAATTAATTAAATTGATTAAAGAATAAATTGTTTACATAGATGATTAACATTAATATTAAGGGAAAAGAATGAACATGATTTTTATTAAAACATTTCAATTGAAATATTTAAAACATCTAACCTATTTTATAGTATATAGATCACTATTAAAGGAAAATTATGTAATTATGACCTATGGATTGTCTTTATCGTTTTGTGTTTTAAATAATATAACACCTCATCCTATATAAAAGTGAAATCATTCTCCCAAATTCATCACAGCTATCAAAACCTAATAATCATCTGAAAACATAAAAAAATATTCTCAGAAAATACCAGATATCACTCTATGAGCCTAAATTTTGGATGTAGTAATACCAAGGAAGCACTTTGGTTCAATTGGATAGGATATACCCCACATAGAGGTAACATTCTTTAATGAGAACTGTAGTTTTCTATCCTTTTCCACCTGTTCAATTAATTTATATCATTATTAAATAATAAAAAAATTTCATTAAATATTATATGGGTTTTTATTACATGTCTATGACCTAAAACTCCACAATATTTAATTAAATGGGATGTATAATAATCAGGCATGTTATGGTGGACTGCCACCTCGAGAACTGATATAGTTTTTTAATATTACCACATATAAAGATTGGTAATAATTATTTACATAGTGTTTCTAGATCAAATTTATTATATTTATGATATTTTTATTCTTATTTAATTGTTATATAACACATACATTCTTAATGTGTATTTTTTGGGGATTATGATGACATCGTTGGAGGATGTGTTGACTACCACCACCACAAAGTTATGAAATTCATTCACTATTTATATGGAATGTATTAATTAGGTGTCAAATAAAAAACTGTGATATAATTAAAATATATATTATATTCATGAAATAATTAAAATTCATAAAATAAATTATATCACTTTCTTTCTTACATATTCTCACACTAAAAAAAGTGATAACATCATTTGTGGACATGTGGACAACCACATCCCTGAATAGATGTGATTATTACTTTTCATAACAACATAAAAAATAATTATATATATAAGTATATTTAATTAAAATCTTTTTTTGTGTGATATATATATTACCATTATTTAAATATAAATTATACATACTTTCTTTACACAATAATCATTGAAAAATTGGAATGCTACTCATGTGTAAGTACAACCTATCATCTCAATTATTGTAACATTTTTTTAATTTCATAACAGAAGACTATATAAATGATATTAAGAAAATAATTTATTAGTAAATATTATAGTTTTTTCATGATTATTATTCTTTATATATCTGAATAATGAATTCATGTACCTTAGTCGACCTACCAGTGTCTGTTTTTACACAAAATGCGAATATGGTCAAAACATTAAACATAATCATAATGGATTAAGTAATTATATATATCATCATCATGAGTGAAATAAAAGTAATAATAAACATATCTATATATATATTTCAATAAACAAAATAATTAACAGGATTTTATTACTTGTTAAGTTATTTAATTGGAGTGAAGAATGAGTCTCAAAGTAAATGGATTGTTAATCACACTTTTATTTCTACAAGTCATATACCGTATTTACCATTAGAATCTATTTTTGTGTATATATTACCGATTTTCATGTTATTTAATTTATATATTTAATTTCAGGATATTAAATTTTTCAATTGATGTTATTCATTAAACTATCTCAAGTTTCAGTATTCACTCAAGTAGTAATGGTTTTTATCATCTAACATTTACTTCGTTGAAATAAATTCCATATTCACGACTTATTTTTTTATATTGTCTTGAACCATCCCATGGGGCTCGTGGTGTGACTACCCCATGCTAGCCTTCCATAGGCTAGGGGCTGGCGACTGTCACTGAAAAGCATATTCCCTAATACCGGGAAGGCATTTCATTTAAGACATGTAAACACATGAAAACAATCTCACATCATGATACAAACACAAATCAACTATACAGTAGAAAGACTAAGAAAAGTAAAATGGGGCTGGAATACAAGCCCAAATGTAAATGTATAAGTACAACTAAAATACAATTCAACTGATGAAAGAGAAAAAAAGCTATTGGGTTGTCCTCTATACTTCCTACCTGAAGGGTTGGTACAGATCGCCTCCTCAGTATACCACATATGCCTATCTCCTCTGGGTACCGACATGTTGTATAGTCCACCTTCGGGCACTGTCCAGTCCTAGTACCCTCATCCTTAGTCATTGTTGTCCTCCATGAGCACAAAACCAAACAAGGTGCGGTCATAACCCATGTAGGGGTTAGTAATATGATACTCAGAAGGGACCTTGAGACCCTCAAGGTCTCAAAAAATCCACAAAGGATAAAACACAAAGCATGAATTCAATTTAAAACCCCACTTTGGTATATCCCATACATATACCTATGTTATCAAGTGAACGCATCTCAATCATGAGCAAAAACACAGAGTCCAACTCAAATCTCAAATCTCAACTATTCCCCAATGTAAGGAATAACACAAAGGTATGTACCATGTATGTATGCCAAATATAAGAAATCCACTTAGGTATTACCATGAAGGAAGGTAACACTCTTGTACGAACTCATCTCACATTAGGTATAACTTATGTACAATATTAGAAATGATGAGATGTAACTAGTGAATCATCTTACTCTGTAAAAAAATGACCCACATAGGATCGCTATAAGCTAACCAACACAGGATCAGTAGATTCTTACCCACCTAGGATCGCTAGGAGCTGAACCACGCAGGATCTCTATGAGCTAACCCACACAGGATCTCTAGGAGCTGACCCACACATGATCGATAGGTGTTTACCCACATAGGATCGCTAAGAGCTGACCAACCCCGTATCACTAGGAGCTGACCCACACTGGATCCCAAGCAGCTGACCCAGACAGGATCGCCAGGGGACGACCCACATGGGATCACTAAGAGATGACCCACACAATATCACTAGGGTCCGACCCACACAATATTTCTTAGTGCTGACCCACACATGATCGCTCTTCATTCTTCACGTCCCAGCCATCTACTGGGTTCCCACGCTAAGCCTTCTTATCTCAAGGGTGATCTTCTCCAAAATTCATTGATCGATAATCAAACTAATATGAAGTCTCATGAGGAATTATCCAAAATGACCACCATGTTATAGGGGTCACAATGCAATAGACGGTGCATCATTCGGATGCCTAGTGTGTGAGTAATTAGCATGTTTGTCCCGAGGGCCTAGTTCGATCCCTGCTCAATCCAGCCCCACCATTTAGTTGATCTATCCAAAACTATAGTGGGGTATAAAAAATGGACTTTCTATCTATAAGAATTCAAGAAGTGCTGACGGTTCGTCAAACAGATGCCTGGTGCCAATGTAATGGCCCATGTAATGTATAGGGTTGTATCTTGTCCGGGTCTGGTCCGACTCAGTCGGTGAGACCCGGCCTATTAGTCCGCGAGGGCTGTGAAGCCGTGAGGGGGCCACGATTACATAGTAAGGCTCAGTCGCGGGGGTGTCGCGAGGGCGCGAGGCTGCGGGCTGGCTCAGTCATAGAGGCTTGTCTGCGGGGGTGCTTTGAGGGTGAGGCCGCAGGGGGGGTGGGGTGCCGTGAGGGGCGAAGCCACATGTCGGCTTGGCCGAGATGTTGGAGGCTGCAGGGTGGCTCGACAGGAGTGTCTTGGCCTAGAGGGTAGAGGCTGTTGTGTAGCTCGACTGGGGAAGCTCGGTCGGGAGGGTGGAGGTCACAGAAAGGTATGGCGGGGCCGCGGGGTAGTGATGGCCATGGACGGAGGAGCACCACAGGGGACAGAGGATACAAGGTGGTGGGGGCATTGTGCCTTCATCGGCAATCCTTGAGTTCCAAAGGATCCAACCGTAGCCAACAATTTCCATCACCAAAGTCACCTTTATTCATCCTGATGGAGACACCATTCAAGAAGAATGCCGGAGGGGATGGGCCTTTTTTGATTGGCCCACAGCCTCTATGTTAGAGAGGTTACAAGCAACTCAACAAGAACAATAATATCAAGAACATGTAAAGAAAATAATTCAAGAAACATAACTACATCCCTCGTCAAACACTATTCCCAATCCCGCAAAATAATTAGAAGGGGAGATCATGGGATGTGATAATCATATAGAAGGAAACCCCAACCACGTTTGACTGTTTCATTGAAGATTTCTAGTGGTGAATGAGAAAATGTCAGTGGGAATAGACAGAAGTTGGTGAGGATAGTGTTTCCTCGAACATCAGTTCGTTGACGTTGAAGACAGTCCTTGTCAATGAATGCCTCATGGAAGAATTCAGAGATTAAGTCGGCGTTCTTCGTTGGAGAGCATTCTCCAAATGCTCCTTCCTCGCAATTCCTCCAAAAATGCAAGGTATCCAAAATAATAGATTATATTGTCTATTTAGTTCATTGGAATATATTTGAAAAGTATAAATTAATTAACTAGGTTGGCATAATAAATTTTGGAGGATTTGAAGAGGCTCCCCAACATTTAAGGGGAAGTTGGAGGGTTTCTCTAATTAAAGGGGAGGACAAGGGCGTTTATTCACGGTTGGTCTCTACCACCAGAACCTCTCGTAGATTTACTGAACATACAAAAAAATATCAGAAATTTATTTTAGGCACACTGGGCCTCGAAATCGCAGGCTATCAATTTTCCCAGACACATAAAATACATATTTAATAAAATAAATTACCTGAAAATTATAGTTCTTTACATTCTCCCTATATTAGGTCATTACATTCCCAAAATCTACAACTCAAAACTATGAAAACAAGTTGAGGTACTGAGCACACATCTGAGCCTCACACTCCCATGTGCTCGCCTGGAGGTTTCTATGCTGCCAGCGAATTCACACCAAAGGTGTCGACCGTCCATGAAGGTCTCACTCTTGTCGATCCTCAATCTCTTCTAGAACCTCCGTAAACGTATCTCCATCGTCGATGTCTAGCTCTCTGTGGTCAATGACGTGAGAGAGGTCGTGCATGTCTCTTCTTATCTGGGATATATGGAAGACGTCGTGCACCCGGTGCAACTGAGGTGGAAGAGCTAAGCGATAAGCCACGTCCCCATCTCTTTTGAGGACCTAAAAAGATCAGATAAATTTCAAAGATAACTTGCCTCCTCGGTCAAACCTCTGTAAACCTCATCGAGGTGAGACCCGTAAGAAGATGTGGTCGATATCCTGAAACTCTACAGGTCTCCGTCTCCTGTCATTCTAAGAATTATGTATACTCTGTGTAGTCTTCATCCACTCCTGAATGATTTGCACCTTCTCTGTGGTAGCCCGTACCATCTCTGGTCCCACTTGTCCAATCTCCACGGGGTCAATCCATCACAAAGGTGATCTGCAAGTTTCATGTATAATACCTCAAAATCAGACATCCCAATGGTGGAGTGATAGATATTATTGTATTCAAACTCAACCAAACATAAGTGATCATCTCAACTATGACTATATTCGGGGACACAAGCATGCCTCATGTCCTCGAGGTTCTGAATGATCCACTCAGTCTATCCATCCGTCTGAGGATGGAAGGTGTTGATTAAATGATGTTGTGGCCCAAAATCCTCCTTCAACCCCTTTCATATCTTGAAATTAAAACATGACTCATGATAAGAAATGATTTTCGATGGTAATCTATGTAACCACACACTCTCTTGCACATAGAGGCGTCTCATGCTCTCCACTGAACCATGTTCTTTGATCAGTAAGAAGTGGGATGACTTGTTGAGTCGGTCGACGATCACCCAAATCAATTCATGACTCTTGGATGTGCATGTAAGTCATGTCATGAAGTCCATGGATATCCCATCACACTTCCACTTTGGGACCTCTAATGGTTGAACCAATCCTTCCGGTACCTGATGTTGTGACTTCACTTGCTGACAAGTGAGGGATCGAGAGACAAACTATGCATCTGAATTCTTCATTACCAGCCACCTATGCTATCTTCGGAGGTCCTGGTACACATTCTCTACTCCTTGATGTACCGCTAGATGGGATGTGTGTAACTCCCTCAACAATTCTTCCTGAGGTGACAATAGTACTAGGGTACATCCTATAAAGAGGATGACTTGCTCCCCACCTTTAGAAAATCCATCGGGTGTCTGTCCTGTGGATCATTGAGCATGTCGAGCCTTGAAGTCAGTGTCTCCATTTTGTGCCTCTCTGACTCACTGAAGGAGTGGGGAATTGACTGTATGAGACGGATGAAAAGAAGCTCCTTCTCGATCCACAAAGGATATCTACAAAGTGGTAGCTACTATATTGCCTCACTCAACAGATGTAGGCCAGACCTCTTTCTGAGTCTGTCTTCTACCATGATCCCCTTTCTATGAGTATAGAATATCTCAAGCATAGGAGGGTGAAGCCAATCACTCGTGAGTTAGCCAACCTCACCCTCGTTGATCAAGGAAAAGTAGTCAGAACTGTCGAATACACACAGCATATAAGAACAGTACCCGGAGGTGGACCATACATTGTGACGATACACAAATGAGATGGATGGACCTGAAGTGCTGAGGAGGCGATATATAAGGCCCCACCCTTAAACATTACTTAATATTGAGTTATTTCAATAATACACATTTAGGATCTTTTCAGGATTAGAGTTTTAGAGAGTTAGATCATAAATCATGCATTACATTCCACATTTAAACAAGGTGGTTACACAAAATACAATATTTACTTTTCCCATCAAAGGAAACATATTTAAAATAAAACATGGATTCTTTATTGAAACTTCCTTGACTTTATCATCACATCATGTACATTTTCCTTGACCTGTGACAAAAATTTAAAAAACATGGGTTGAGCATAAAAAGCTCAGTAAGAGATATAAAAATATGGAAATAAAACATTATTTCATGTATACATAAGAATTAATGAAATCATACCTTACTCAGAAAACTTTAGCACTTTTACATACCTGATGAAATCATAAGATTATGAATAACTCATAGAAAACATAAGACATAAAGGTAACTTGAGGCATTCATAAAATTCTTACATAGGGAGTAACCCTCATGGTTACGTTTGAAATACCCATCACAGTATATTCCCTAAATAACTTCAGATAATCCTTATAGATTAACTCATTCACATTACCCAGAGCATTAGAGAGCTATCACGGGCTCACTAGCCCTTAGTTTATCATGGAACCACCCGTCTTCATAAACAGTTCCCAAGAACCATAACATAATTGTATCACATAAAACATGCATAAAGGAAACATAACATCTCTTCATTTCAATCACAAGATATCAATAAAACACATTGATATAATCAAAACATTATCCAAACCATTTTAAATACCTAAATAAAAGAAAATTAAATCATGGTATATAATTTTCATTTTAAAAATGGTTATGGCTTCTAGAGGAAGCTGAAACTCAAGTAATGATCATGGCGGAAGAGATGTCATTGTCGCCGTATACATAAGACAAGCATTCCTTTTTTCGTTTAGAAAAACGGTTTGTACAAAAATATTCCTTTTGAATAATATTAAATGACAAATGGGTTTATACACCATATAAAAGAAATCTATGTATAAAACAGAATACGCATCAATGAATGGAGATTGAGATGAAGTCCCATACCTCGTGTTCGACTTGACTCGATCATTATTTAATCTCCTGAATAATAATATAGAGTTAATTTATACATGATTAAGAACCTTTTTCAAGTTCATTATTCCTTTTATATCACCTATTACCATGTTATGAACATTATGTAATTATTTATGTTAATAACGGTCGTTTTGTCGATCATTGGTACTTGAGCCAAATATAAACTTATTCTAATTACAAGTCGTTCTAGTGGTAAAATATCCAATTTATCCAGAATTATATTCATCATGTAGATATCATATATATCATATATATCTATTATATACATGCCTTTATAATATTACTTAACATTTAGAGGTATGAAATGAAATGCACCGTTCCTGGAGACGGTAAGACGTACGTATGCATTAACACTACTTCCATTTCTATTTCGTATCTAATGAAATCATAATTATATAAAGGTATATTATAATTCCTGTATAATATAATATATAAAATCATATAATCTATCCTTTACACATCCCACATATGTCATTAACGAATCAAATCACATTGAGGGGGCGGTAGCCCGCACTTCTTAAATTGAAGATATCGCGTTTACCCATAATGGGAACCATAAAGGTATGAAATAATTGAATGGAAATTAATCATAAGGAAAACATAATCATAATATATATCATATATAAATATAGTGACATCCTAATGGTCACCACGAAAGGTGTTAAAAGAAGATTGAACATTCATCGTTTCTAGAGGCTGTAATTCACCATCCACAGAAATAGTATGTTCTTTAAACATTTGATAAAAGTGTGTGTAATTTTAGCTCGAATAATTCTCACAAATAGATCCTAGTATATTTAAGATACTGGTTTTGTTATAAAATAAAGGAATAAAAAGAGTTTAGGGGGTTGGAGAAGCAAAATAAAACAAAAGAACATTAGAGAAGACATTAACTTTAAATCGGGTAACTCCTCTTGGTTTGAACCAAAAGGGTTTCTTGAAGATCTCTCTACATATGGTAAGGCATATAAGATGAAAAGAGGGATGTGGAGAGATAAAATGATCAGATCTTGACCGAGCCAATGGCTTGAGAGGTGTGGGTAAGGTTGTAGAGTTGGGGGCCTTTTATGAGAGGGAGGAGGGGCACTTTTGGAAAGTCAAGAAATGTTAATTTATTATATAATGAGTTTCAGATTTTAAAGGTCCAAAAATTATATATATCGAGGATAAGTTGAAAAGGATTCTAAATCCAAACATAAATTTTTTTTTAAAGTGTATGTCTTAGATTTTACATTATATTTTCATTTTATTTAAATCCTTAATTAATGAGGTAATCACTACATCATCATGGTGTCCTAAAATTTTTAATTTATATAATGTCTAAAAATTAAAAAAAATTACGATGATGTAGGAAATATTTTTACCTTTCTGATTAATATTTATAGTATAAGAGATAAATTATTTAGACAAAATTAAAAAAAATTTACATAGGTGTTACATACTTTTGTGATATTCTCCTTTCTTTAAAAATAAAATGATAAAATGTCACTATCATCCAAAAGTGATTTAATGGGGTCCCTAAGTTTGGAACAAGGCATCCCATGGTTGTCCATGACATAACAAGTAGCATTAGGATACATGTTGGCATCATCTTATATTATTAAGATATTATTTTATTATCCATAACTACCTAATTACTAATTAATCACGATAATTAAAGATAATTACTGTTGTTAATATTCATAATGTTCAAAAACAAAAGTGTCTTAATTACATAATTTTGACCTTATAATTACAAATAAGTGATCCAATTTACCAAATTCCAAACACAGATTTTGTAGTAATTAATTTAAAAATATTTCTCGTTGTCAAAACAAATAAAGGGTTTTTAAGAAACAATATCTATCAAAAGTTTTACAATTGTTTATGTCCTATTTCAATGTGAAATTAATTAAAATTAACACCATTTGATTAAATGGAAAAAATATATTTTATTTACATTTTCAAAAAAATTAATGTGATAAACTATCCAAAAAATTAAATTAGATGAAAAAGCAGTTTTGAAGTTAAATACAGTATTTTATACTATTCATTTAAAAAATGAACATTGTCATAAAAATACCAAAAATTTATCCAAACTAAATTTATATGTCCCAATTCTAAAATATAAGTTATGTTTTATATATATAGCTTATAAAATTGTCAAAATATATATTTAAAAATGGTTCACCATCAAAAGGTGGTAAAATAGTCTTTTAGAGAATTCAATGCATAAGATTTGATTTATTCTCATTTTAAGCCTCTAAAACACTATCTAATTTATAAAAATACATTGATCTGAAAATATATTATTCATTACATACATGAGATTTTACATCCTTCCACCTTTAGAAAATTTCATCCCCCGAATTTATTTATTATCGAATAAGTGGGGGTATTTATCCCTCAATGCATCTTCAGAATCCCAGGTTGACTCTCCAATCATGCAGTTTTTCCACAATACCTTTACTTGATGAATCACCTTATTCCAAAATACTTGATCGCTGTGGTCAAGAATCTGGATTGGTTGTTCCTCATAACATAGATTCTCTTCCAGCTGAACTACCTCTGGACTCAAAACATGAGATGAATCTGGCATTTACTTCCTTAACATTGAAACAAGAAAAACATTGTGTACCTGAGATAAACTCGGAGGTAAATCCACTCGGTATGAAACTGACCCAACTCTCCCCAGAATTTCATATCGTCTAATGAACCTTGGACTCAGCTTTCCTTTCTTACCAAATTGCATCACACTTTTCCATGGTGAAAATGTGAGGAAGACATGATCACCTACCTCAAAAGAGAGATCCATCCTCCTGTTGTCCGCATAAATTTTCTACCTCCTCTGAGCTATTCTCATGTGTTTCTGTATCAGCTAAACGTTTTCTGCAAAATCTTCTACCAATTCTAGTCCCATCATCTTCCTTTCACCTACTTCATCCCAAAAAGTTGTAGTTCATCATCGCTTCCCATATAATGACTCAAATGGTTCCATCTGTATACTAGAATGAAAACTGTTATTATAAGAAAATGAATCCAATGAAAGGTTTTGGTCTTAACTTCCTTGATAATCCATTGAACAAGCACATATCATATCTTCCAATGTCTGAATTGTTTGTTTTACTACCCATATAACTGAGGATGAAATGTTGTACTAAAAATTAATTCAGTACCCTACGACTTCTAAAGGCCTTTACAAAATTTAGAAGTAAACCTGGGATCACGATCAGATACAATGGATAGGGGAACTCCTTGTAACCTGAATATCTCTTAAAATACAAATGAGAAAGTTGACCTAGAGAAAAAGTATCTCGTATAGCAAAGAAATAAGAATATTTAGCCTAGCGATCAACAATAACCCAGGTTTCATTATTACCTCAAGGTGTCTTCGGCAATCCCACAACGAAGTCCATGGATATATTCTCCCATTTCCACTCTAGCACTGGTAACGGTTGAAGAATCCCATTCAGTAATTTTCACTCCTCTTTAACCTGTTGACAAGTCAAACACATCACAGTAAAATCCACAATATCTCTTTTCATTCCATCCCACCAGAAATACTCCCAAAGATCTTTATACCTCTTTGTACTGCCTGGATGAACAGAAATCGGAGAACTATGAGCTTCGCATATCAACTCTCCCTTCAACTGTGAATCACAAGTCACACACAATCTCTTCCCAAATATCAAAACATAATCATTATCAATGTTGAATTCAAAAAACATACCCTTCTGAACTAGATCTACCGTTTTCAGTAACTCACTGTCTTGCTTCTGTGCTTGCTTAATTCTGTCTGATAGAGAATATTTCACTGATACATAAAACAAAATTGAAAAACATCCTAAACCAACAAATTCTATTCCAAATTTCATCAAATCCTTAACCAAAGGATCACGTTCCAAATGTAACATGGTAATGAATCATTACTTTTTTGACTCAAAGCATCAACCACATTATTTGCTTTTCCCAGATGGTAATGAATTGTAAAATCATAATCCTTGATTTATTCTAGCCATGTCCTCTGTCTCATGTTCAATTATTTCAGAGTGAATATATACACTAAACTTTTGTGATCATTATATATCTCACACTTTACACCATACAAATGGTTCCTCCAAATTTTTATAGCAAAAACAATAGAATCTAATTCCAAATCATGTATAGGGTAATTTACCTCCTGAATTTTCAACTGACGTGAAGCATAAACAATTACTTGATCATTATTCATTATGACGCACCCATGTCCTTTAAATGAAGCATAAAATTAGATAAAAAACTCACCATTCCTGGAAGGTAGTGCCAAAACTGGAGCATTCACCAATTTTCATTTCAACTCTTGAAAACAATCATCAGATTCTTTTGTCCAGATAAACTTAACACCATTCGGAGTTAGCTTAGTAATTGGACTAGACAACTATGAAATTTATTTAAAAAAAATATGGAAATAGACTGCCAAACAAGGAAAACTATGAATCTAAATTACATTTGTGGGTCTTGGCCATTCTTCAACAACCTTTTTTTTGAAGCATCAACAGTTATTCTATCTTTAGAAACAATGTGACTGAGGAAAGAAATTTAATGCAACTAAAACTCACACTTCAAAAATTTCCCATACAATTTATTTTCTTTTAAGGTTTGTAAAATAACCCTTAAATAAATTTCATGCTCCTCTTTAATTTTAGAAAACACCAAAATATCATCACTAAAAACAACCACAAACTTTTCCAAGAACTCGTGGAAAATTCTATTCAAAAGGTCCATGAATACAACTTGTGAACTGGTTAACCCAAAAGGAGTTACTAAAAATTCATAATGCCTATATCTTGTAAGAAATGCAGTCTTCAGAACATCTTCTTCCTTTACCTTCAACTGATGGTAACCCGATCTTAGGTCAATGTTTGAATAATACTGAGCACCCTGGAGCTGATCAAACAAATCATTAATATGAGGAAAAGGAAGTTTTTTCTTAATAGTGATGTTATTCAAGGATATATAATCAATGAAAAGTATCATTGAAGCATCTTTCATTTTAACAAATAAGACATGAGCACACCATGGTGATGTGCTAGGTAGAATGAAACTTTTCTCTAATAAATGTTGCAATTTCTCCATCAACTATAAATATTCAATTTGATTCATTAAATAAGGGGTTATTGAAATTGTCTTAGCATTAGGAACTAATTCAACAAGAAATTAAACTTCCTGATCTGGTATTATTCCAGGAAACTCGTCAGGAGAAACATCAGGATTCTCATTTACCACTGGCACATCATTAATCTGAAAGGTTCATTTGTTTTCAACAATATGTGCAAGGTAACATTAATTTCCATCTTTTACAAGTGTCTTATCCTCGTGATATGTTATCAATAGTAAGGGTTAATTCTTGTTCACAAACTGAAAGGCTTTCTGAAAGGAAAATTCTTTAGCTCTACAATCAATTTTAGCTTTGTAAACAGAGAGCCAATCCATACCCAGGATAACATCAAACTCTATTAGAGGTAAAACTTGATGGTTTTCAAGTAGGTTCTTTCCACAGATAAGGATAGAAAGATTCTTATAAATTCTTTTTGCCTCAACATTTCTCCAAGGTGTTTTTACCACAAGATTAGGAGTCATTTCATGAGATGGAATTCCAAATTTACTAGAAAAAATTTTCATAGATGAAAGAATGTGTAGACCCTGAATCAAACAACACACTAGAATAATATGAAAAATCAAACAATGTACCTTATACCACTTCATTTGATGGTCCACATCTTCTGAAGTAGATGAAAAGGATTTCACCACACCTTTCTTCTTGTAGTCTGACTGCTTCCCATCATTTGAGCTCTTGTTGAACACTCATTTGCGGAATGACCCATCTCATTGCACTTGAAACATATCACTAACTGTAAATAAAATTTGGTCTTACCATCACCCTGATCTTTCTCTATGCAATCACAAGACTTATGTACCATCTTACCAAATTGGTAGCACTTTCAAGAATTCAGAAGATATTCCCCAGCTTTCCTTTTACCACATTTATCACAAACTGAAAACATAGTTTTCTTACCATCAGACCTCTTTGAAGGATTCTTTCCTTTCTCATGCCACCTCGTTCTCTTATTCTGTTGGTTGTTATAGAACACTTGATCATCGTCAAACTCTATTTCCACCTTCTTAGCACATCGATCATGCTTTTCGTAAATTATGAAATCACGAGATGCTAATGGCCTTCAATATTTTGGTTTCAATCCTATCAAGGTCTCAGATAAAATATGGAGCATACCTTGCTAATCGAGTGAACCTTTCTTCATAACCAGCCACTGAGTCGTCCTCTTGCCTCAATTACAAGAAATGTTTTTCCATCCTATGTGGAACAGCCATAGGAAAATATTTCTCAAGAAACATACATTTGAATTCATCCAAGTCAAGATCATCAATCTCATCAACGTACCTGATATTTTTAACCATCGACCACCACTGATATGCTTCACCCTCCAAATGTTAAACAACAAGACTAACCTTTTGATTGTCTAAACACCCCATGACATCAAAAATCTTCTCTAGTGCATTATTCCACCCTTCAGCTAGCACAGGGTCAGATTATCCTCTGAATTTCTGAGGATGGAGCCTCCTGAAATGTTCTACCACTAACATGTTCCCCTGCGGTTGATCTGGCTTATCTCATCCATGGATACCACCACCATTTATCGCTTGAGTCAACTGCACCATTACTGCAACAAAATGTTCAGTTCCAATTCCAACCATCTTAGGATACGGATTCGGTCATTTCTTTATGTATGCCTTCCTAGCACTGCTTCCCTATTTCCTATGTGGAAAACCATTCTGAACAAACATGTCTTAGATGAAGGAACATGGTAATATTCAAATGCTATATCATTTCAATTTGACCATAAAAAAATATTTATGGTTAATAATTTAATATAATTCGATCTCCTAAAGTTATCTAAACCGACGTCTGATACATACTATAAGGCCCTAGCCTTAAAAATTACTTAATCATGAGTTATTTCAAGAATACACATTGAGGATATTTTCAGGCTTAATGTTTTAGAGAGTACGATCATAAATCATGCATTACATTCCACATTTAAACAAGGTGGATACATAAAATACAATATTCACTTTTTCCATCAAAGGAAACATATTTAAAATAAAACATGGATTCTTTCATGACACTTCCTCGACACTATCATCACATCTTGTACCTTTTCCTTGACATGTGAAAAACATTTCAAAAACATGGGATGTCCATAAAAAGCTCGGTAAGGGATATAAAAATACGGAAAGAAAACATTATTCCATGTATACATAAGAACCAATGAAATCATACTTTACTCATAAAACATAAGCACTTTAACATACCTAATGAAATCATAAGGTTTTGGAATAACTCATATAAAACATAAGACATAAATGTAACTTGAGGCATTCATAACATTATTACGTAGGGAGTAACCCTCATGGTTACGTTTGGAATACCCATCAGAATATATTCCCTAAATATCATTAGATAAACTTTAGCATTTGACTCCGTCGCATTACCCAATGCATTGGAGAGCTATCACGAGCTCACCTGGCCTTTGAATATCACAGAAACTCCCATCTTAATAAACAATTCCCAAGAAACATTACATAATTGTATCACATAAAACATGTATAAAGGAAACATAACATCTCCTCATTTCAATCACAATATATCAATACAACACATTGATATAATCAACACATTATCAAAACCATTTTCAATACAAAAAATAGAAAAGTAAATCATGGTATTTATTTTTCATTTTAAAAATGGTTATGGCTTGTAGAGGAAGCCGAAACTCAAATAATGGTCACGGCAGTGGAGAAGTCGTTGTCACCTCATACGTATGACAAAACATTCCTATTTTCATTTAGAAAAATTCTTCGTACAAAAGTATTCCTTTTAAATAAAATTAAAATTCAAAGAGGTTTATACATCATAAAAACAATGATGTGTATAAAAAAAATATGCCTCAATAAAATGAGATTGAGACGAAGTCCCATATGTCGTGTCCCACTTGACTCGACCATTCTTTAATCTCATGAATAATAAAATAGAGTTAATTTCTACTTTCTTAAGAACCTTTTTCACGTTCATTATTCCTTTTATATGACATATTACCATGTTATGAACATTATGTAAATATTTATGTTAATAACAGTCGTTTTGTCAATCTTTGGCACAGGAGCCAAAAATAAACTTCTTATAATTACAGGATGTTCTAGTTGTAAAATATCCATTATATCCATAATTATACCCATGATGTAGATATCATATATATCCAGTATATAAATGAATTTATAATATTACATAACATTTAGAGGTAAGATATGAAATGCACCGTTCATGGAGACGGTAACCTATACGTTCGCATGAACAATACATTAATTTCTATTTCGTATTTAATAAAATAATAATGATATAAAGGTATATTATAATTCCAGTATAATATCATATATATCATCATAAACTCCATCCTTTATACTTCCCACATATGGCATTAACGAATCAAATCACTTTGAGGGGGTGGTAGTCCGCACTTCCTAAAATGAAGATATCGTGTTTACCCATAATGGAAACCATAAAGGTATGACATAAATCCAAATAACAGAATCATAAGGAAAACATAAACATAATATATATCATATAAAAATATAGTGACATATTATTGGCTACCATCAATGGTGTTAAAAGAAGATTGAACAATCATCGTTTCGTGAGGCATTAATTCGCCATCCACAGAAACAATATGTTATTTAACAATTAGATACAGGTGTGTGTAAGTGTTGCTCGAATCCTTCTCATAAAAACATACTAGTATATTTAAGATACTTTTTAGTTTCAAAATAAAGGAATAAAATGAGTTTAGGGTGTTGGATAAACAAAATAAAACAAAAGAACATTAGAGAAGACATTACCTTTAAATCGGGTAACTCTTCTTGGTTTGAACCAAAAGGGATTATTGAAGTGCTTTTTGCCTAAGGTAAGGCTTCTAGGATGAAGAGAGGGATGTGGAGAGATAAAATTAGCATATCTTGGGCGAGCTAATGGATTGAGAGGTGTGGGTAAGGTGGTAGAGGTGGGGGCATTTTATAAGTGGGAGGATGGGCACTCTTGGAAAGTAAAGAAATTTAATTTATTTTATAATGAGTTTCAGATTTTAAAGGTCCCACAGTTATATATTAAGAGGATAAGGTTATAAGAGTTCGAAATCCACCCATCCAATAGGTTTTTTACAAGTATAAGTCATATATTTTACATTGTATTTTCATTTTATTTAAATCATTAATTAATGAGGTAATCGCTGCATCATCATTATTTCATAAAAAATTAATTTATTTAAGGTCTAAAAATTATAAAAAATATAATTTGATGTAGTAAATCCTTTTATATTTATAATAACTATTTATAGTCTAAGATATAATTTATATATACAAAATTAATATTGTTTTAATTAGGTGTTACATACTTTTGTGATATTCTCCTTTCTTTAAAAATAAAATGATAAAATGACACTGTCACCCAAAAGTGATTTTATGGGGTCCCTTTGTTAGGAACAAGGCATACCATGGTTGGCCATGACAAAAACAGTTGAATTAGGACACAAGTTTGGTTCATTTTATATTATTAATATATTATTTTATTACCCTTAACTACCTAATTACTAATTAATCATGATAATTAAAGATAATTACCGTAGTTATTATTCATAACATCCAAAAACAAAAGTGTCTTAATTAAATAATTTGGACCTTTTCATTCAAAATATGGGATCGATTTTACCATATTACAAACACAGAAATTGTAGTAATTAATTTAAAAATAATTCTCGTTTTCAAAACAAATAGCTGGTTTTTAAGAAACAATATCTATCAAAAACATGACAATTGTTTATGTCTAATTTCAAAATGAAAATAATTCCAATGACCACTATTGGATTTAATTTTAAAAATATATTTTATGTACACTTTAAAACCAATTAGAAATATAATCTATCCATATAATTAAATTAGATGAAAAAACAGTATTGATGTAAAATGCAGTATTTTGTATTATTCATTAAAAATGAACATTGTGAGAAAAATACCAAAAATTTATCCAAACTAAATTTCATTGTCCCAATAAAAAATAATATGTTTATTTTGAAAAATAGAAATTATAAAATTGTCAAAATGTTGATTTAAAAATGGTTCTCTATCAATAGGTGATAAAACAATCTTATAGAGAATTCAATGATTATGATTGGATTTATTCTCATTTTAAGCCTCTAAAACACTATATAATTTATAAATAGACATAAATATTAAAATATAGTATTCTGTACTTACTTGGGATGTTAAACGATCTGTACCTACTTTTCAGGTAGAAATCTTGGAGAACGACCCAACAACATCTTTTTTTTCTTTAGTTGTACTTCCTATTTCCTTGTAATTTACAGTTGGGCTTGTATTTCCAGCCCCCCTTTTACTTTCAGTACACTTTTTTATATAGTTTTACTTAGTTTTCTGCATCTATCTTATAGGTTTTTGTGTTCATTTTCAGGTTATAAGGGCAATGCCATCCTAGTTTTAAGGATTTACAGCTTTGGTTCTAGTCTCCAACCACTAGCCTATGAAAGATGATCTTGTGTTAGTCGCAACATGGGTCTTGGGGGACCGTTTGTGACATATATAATAACCATTAATGTATTTTATTTTTATTAAACATACATATTGTATATTTAATGATCCATTTTAGGTTTAATCTTTTATAGAGATTACTATTTTATATTTACATGTGAGGTATTAGATATGTGTCACAATTTTCATTCATTAAGACACTTGTTATGTTATAATCCTTTCTTCTATTTGAGGTGTAAATAATTATAATTTTCTCTTTTATATAATTATTATCACTATAATCATTATATTTCAATTTTCATTTATTTTTTTCTGGTATTTGTATTATAATTGAATGTTACCATGGTGGAAATAGTATTTTGTTAAAATCACATTATTTATTAATATAGTTTGTGATTGAATATCAAATATAGAAATATTATTATATTCCCATAAATAATTATCATTAAATTATTATCTAATTTTTATTTTACGAGAATAAATATTTTCTCTTTTTTTTACTCTCTATATATACTCAAGAGTTAAAATTAATTTTACAATGAAAAATCATCTTTTTATGTTTAAAAATCTCTTTCATCAAAAACAATGTGTTATAAAAATAGTTTAAAATATATTCTAAAAAGGGGAATTCAAAGAAAAATGTATTTTTCGTTAAAAATATGAAATTTTTTTGAAACATCCTTTATATTATTTCATGGTTATTTTTATATAAAATGTTTTCAATATGTTTTATATTTGGACAAGTGACATTCAAAATGAAAAGGGTATTTTCATGATAATTATTTAATGACATATTCATGGTATTTAAATTCATAAATTTCAACATACATTTTATACTTATTCTGCAAGGGTGGTATTTTAAAATGATAACATCTTCATTAGTTCTATGGATATATTAATATTGTTTTGAGGTGATTAATATGGGACTTGTTTCTTCTCCTTGAGATGACCATGTTTAAATTACTTTGTTATAGAAACTATTTCATTTCCCTAATCTAATTTTGTTTCAAAGAGATTGATATGGAACCCATTTTTATTCCATGGATTTATATTGTTTTTATGATTTTTAAAATGAACGTGATTTATTCATTGTAACTTAGAAATATATGAACCATGAGAGCATGTTGCAACTTATAAAAATGGTTGAGTCCAATTATATCTCACAGGTGATCCCGATACAGCATATATAAAGGGTTGATCACTATTATGGCTCATGGGAAATGTTTAATACTGAACTAAATTATATTATGGTTGGTCCCCATTATATATCTCTAATACATTATGTGAAAAGATTTTTTTTTTGTTCGTCATATGTTTTCTCTAATTAAATGTGCCTTAAAAGGGTTTTACGAAAATGATGCTCCATGTTACCAATAAGAGTTATAATGCATTTCCATGGATTTCGGATGTTTCATTTGATCTATACAGATTTGATTTGAAACATTGTTTTTGATTTATTATGAATTTTTTCTTTTTTAATTCATTATGTATTGTTTTCATGTTTAGTTATCAAGGTATTGATTGGAATGAACATTTATATGTTATACTCATTAACATTTATTTTGTATTAATTCCATTTTTTTTATTATTATTATCATTGATGAAATTCATTTTTTTAATGATTATATTTATCCTTATTGAGAATTATACCTCTCCCTTATTATAATTGATTTTCACTTTGTTATAAAGAATGATTTTGAAAAATTTATGTATATTGGGTATATCACAAGGATTATGTTGATAACCTTATGTAAAATAAAAAAATATGGTTCAAAATGTAGAAATAAAATTTTATTTTCATATGAGTTTTTGAAGTATGAAATTTTCATAATTATCTAAAAATATAAACATAAAAGGAACTATATAAATTAATTTCTCCATTTTTCATTATGATGTCATGTGGTTTTGATGGAACAAAATTTGGTCACAATTTTTAGGAACATAGGTATATATGTAATGTTATGTATTTTGATAATGGATTCAGGAGTGCGGGTGCTAGGTTGTTATAATGGGTATAGAATGACTTTTTATATATCTTTTTATATTAGGATGTTTTCATTTGAGGTTATTTAATGATTTATTTATATATGAATAGGCATATATGATAAAGGATGATAATATGTTCAATGTATTAGATACCTAATTAAGGTTTTAAGAGATGATATCATAAAGTGATAAAAGAGATTTATTGATACATTTTTTGTGATTATGTATTTGTAACCCCAAGGATCCAAATCCAGTGTTTTTTAGGAGAATTATTTTACAGTATTAACAAATAAAATGGAGGATAGCCCATATGTTTAGTGAAAACATGTCACATTAGTAGAGGTTGTGGGAAATTGAATCACGACTAAAGGACGTTAAGGGTTTACTTCCTACTAATGGAATATGTGATGTTTATGTTAGAAAAACATTCATGCATTTCATGATTATTGTTATTTGGGGAACAAATGGTATTTTTTGAGATTATGTATTTATTTATATTAGATGAATAAATTATTGGGATTAATTTATAATATAATGTTTTCTCATTTTTTGGGATTATCCTACCATGTCGTATGAGTTTTTTTGTTAATGTATAAAGACTGGGGAAATTGCATGAATATCCCATTTATGTTTATCTAGTATTCAAAATATCACTTATGTTCTTTTGGAAAAATATAATTCTCCTGGAATACTCATTATTGTGAGAAATGTTTAGATTGTCGTCGAAATTGGAAGAAGGATGAAATTCCCTTATAATTCTTGTATATTTCTTTATATCATTTGTAAAGAGGGCTAAATAAATTCTTTAATCTTATTAAAATAATATTAACATAATATTTTGTCCTATTACAATATTTTATGATGAAATAAATGATTATTTCCACAACTATTTAGTTTGTGGTTTTCTTGTCACTAATATCCAATTAGCCACATTCTCTATCCTCTAATCCTGAGGCCATTAAAATTTTACTTATTTTTTCTATTTTTATATTGGGGTGAGGGGTAACCTTAAATGGATTTTAATCTTGTAGTTACTCAGTTCTCTATCACTCTGTATTAGTCCATGGGAGTTAGTTTTCTCTACAAATCCACCTTTTAGTTTCCCAAAAATGTTATCTCTATGTAGAATCCCATTTATTATAATATTTAGGTGACCTTTATGTATCAAAATTTACCTCATTATAAATATTTTTTGTTGACCCTTCGTATGATTTTAGTTTTAGTAAATTAATATGAAATATGTAAATATTTTGATACAACAAATGAATTTTTTTGACAAAATTTATTTAAAAGGGAGGATATCTAACATCCTAATACATTACGAAATATATTCATTAAAATTAGATAATTATTTCATATATTAGTTCACATAGAACAAATATTTTATATTTAATTAAATTCGAAACCTAATTTATATTTTGTTTTAGGAATCATCAAGTTTCTTTGATAACATAAGTAATATATAAGACTATGCTTTATAGAAAAATAATATGTGTCTAATATATAATACTATCTTCGTCTAATAGTCATTGTAATAGAGGGAATTAATAGTTTTAAATGAATTATTAAAATATTTTCTACAAATGTTAAAATAAATAAATATTCTACGAATAATTAATTAAAAATGAAAATAACAAAAGTTTGAATATAATTAAATGTTTAAATAAAGTATTTTTATGCCAACAATGTGTCTAATCCTAAAAAATAAATTGATCATTATTAGTGAGAAATATTAAATAAATTTATATGTTAAATATTTACTATATTATTTATCATTTTATCAATAACCTATTATGAGAATAAAATTGGGAAAATACAATTTTAAATATAAAAAGTTATAATTTTCTAAAATGCTTTTTTGATTCCCTATAAAGGAAGAGTAATTTTAAAAATAACTTCTGACACATTTATAAGTAATATATATATATATAAATAAACATCTATTTTGAAATTTCAATATGCAAATTTATTTTGGGTTAATATTTGGCATTATTTTGAGAAGATTAATTTTTTTATAAATAGTGATTAATTCTATAGTCTCATCGAAAACTAATTTTTCATCAAAATAATATATAGTGTAAAATTACATATTTAATTTTTTTTTTGAATAGTAATTAGTTCAATTGTATGTCAATATATACAATTTAGGTCATTTTAATAAATTTCACATTGAAATTGGATATGAAAGAAGTTCAAGCTTTTCAAATATTTTCCATTATAAACATTCTTTCTCATCCTGTCTATGGAATTAATTTTAAATTTAATTCTTCCAGCACATTGATTCGAATTTGAAAAAATAAAAACCATATTTTGGATAATAATAATTTATATTCTATATTATTTTCATCTTAGTTTTTGAAACAAAATCTTAGTAAATTTATCTACAATTAATAATAGTGATTATGTTAAAAATGAGTTTACTTAGTGGTTAAATTTTAGTCTTAATTTGTCAATGGACCTAGAAACTTGTCCAAAAACCATTTTATGACCATATTTAAACCATATAACCACCTTTATCACACATGTTTTTTATTATTTTAGGCACATTTTTAAAGGGATACCTCCAAATTTTGTTTTTCTTTTTGTTATTTACAAGAATGTAACACCTCCACCGCTGTGAATGTGAATTCACTCTCCCCAAAAAATAACGCCTCTAAACCCATTTTGATCAGCCAAAAAAATCAAAAATATATCCAAAAAAATCATTCTTATAAATTTATAAGCATCACTTTTTGTTGAAACAAACAAATGATGGTCTTCACTTCATAACCAAAATGAGTTACAGAAGAAAATGTTACACTTTTCAGTAAGTTGTTTTGTTTTTTTTCATTCATCACCTCTTCTATAATTTTTATATCAATATTATATAATTACTATAGAATTATAAATAAAAATAAATTTTTTTTTGAATTAGGTTATTTTTTATATCTTTAAAAATATCCATCAATGTGATACACAATCATCGTTCTTGTGTGTGGTAGACGACCACCTCATGTACCGATGTTGTTCATTATCCCATTACCATGTAAAAATAATGGGAATAATGATGTGAATAATTCTTTTAAAGTAAATTTATTGTATTTTTGATTTATTTATTCCTTCATAATTATTATATAAGTCATAATTTTATTATAAATCCTTTTTTAGTAATCTGATATCATCATTTGAGAATGTGTTTACTACCACCCCCTCAAATCGAACGTATTCATCCATGATTTACCTTGAATTTATTAAAGATGGGTTTAATTAATATATGTAATATACCTGAAAAATATTTTATATTAATTACAGGATTATTTTTATAGAAATATAATATATGTCTTTGTTTCTTACATTTCCACACTGAAAAAGTGAAAATTTCATGTGTGGATGTGTGGACTACCGCATCCTCTAAGCCATGACATTCTAGATTTTTCATCACCAAATCACAAGGATGATATATATAAGTATATATATAATTAACTGAAGTGTTATTTATGATATAAATTTGTTTCTATAAACTTAAATAATATATACCTTCTTCTGATAATGATTACTGAAAAATGTGAACGTCAGTCACGCGTACGTACGACATACAGTCTCCATGATTGTAATGGTGATTAATTTTTCATAAACATATTCCAGAAATGGTTTTAAAAGAATATATTTTGTGAAAATATGAATTTTATTTCATTATTAATATTCTTTATATGTCAAAATGATTATCTCATTAACAATAGTAGACTTAAGAAAGTCAGTTTTGACTAATAATCCGGATATGGTCAAAGCATCCACTTAATCCTAATTAATTTTTTTAATTATATATAAAATATTTATTTGTAAAATTAAAGTAATTGAAAAATTAAAATGATTACAATTAAAGTAAATAATTAATATATTATTATAATTTTTGATGAAAAATAACAGGTGTGATGAATGAGACTCAATGTAAGAGGATTTCTAGAATATATTTTATTTCTCTCAAAGATATGAAACATTCACCACTCAATTATTTTGTTTGTTATATATACAACCATATGAAATTATATGTCTTGAATTTAATTTAATTAATATTATTATTTTTTTAGGTGAGGTTATGAATTCAATGATCTAATGATTTAAAAGTTACTCATGTAGTAAGGGTTTTTCATGATTGAAATTTACTTATTTGAGATACATACCACATTCAGAAATTATTATTATTTATTGGTGAACCTGATTCCCAATAATTAATTTTATTAATATTATTAATAAATTTATTGGGATTAATATATCCACATTTGGATCTATATCTCATTGTTTTTAGGTTTTTGATTTTAACAATTCGGTAGATGATTTTTGTCACAACATACATTATTTAATATGTTTGTTTTATTATAAACATCTCTTATTTTATGATGTGTATTGTATTAACCTTTAACATGTAATGTCATTAATATAATTATTCTCTTGATCTTATAATTTTATTTCTTGATAGGTATTATGATTCAAATTTAGCAGTGTGGTATCAGTCTTTTATTATAATCTCATCGTTTATCGAAATTATTAGTGATTAAGACCCCCATGATTTGAAATATTGTGATATTAATCAAAATAATTCACATTAATTTTCTTCTAATATTCTTATTTCATGAAAATAAATAAATTAAATTCATTTTCATGTCTTTTTATAATCAAAAAATTAGAGGAATTGTTTTCTGAAAAATCATCTTTTCAGTTGAAAACTGTTTTTCTTCTAAAACTATGTTTTCAAAAAATGATTTTGAAAATATTTTCATAAATATTTTATAAATTCAAAATGAATTATTTTTGAATAAATACTTTATATTTTATTTAAAAAATTATTTATAAATTTTCAATGTTATTTTCTGTTAATTTTTTTTTTCAATCTAATTTATTTTTTAAAAAGTGATATTCAAAATGAGAAGGGTATTTTCTAGAAAAAATGATTGTATTTTAATGTAATTTCTATTTTTAAATGTAAAAAACCTTATGTTTTTTATTTTTCACAGATTTTAATATTTTTTACTGATATCATTCTCATTTGTTCCCAATAAGTATTTATATTATTTCAATGACATTTTTATGGGACTTTTATCTTCTCCACAGGAAATCCTTATTCCAAAGAGGTTATAATAAAACCTATTTTATCCATGATCCAATTATATATAAAATATATTTATATGATACCCAATTAATTTTCGTTTATTGATCATGATTTTATTATTTTTATACTGTAAGTGTTTTATTCAATTCACTTGAGCATTGTATGAAAAAAGTGGGCCCGATTCAAAATATACGAAGGGCTGAGATGCGTTAATGCTCAATAGTAAGTCTAATATAGCTTATTATAATGGCTTACCCCTTTATTTATCATAAAAATTGGTGTTCCTAATATATCTTATATGAAGGTTCACACACATTATATATGTCTAATTCTATGGGTAATGATATGGTTGTATTTTAGATGTGTGGTCTTTAAAATTAAAAGTGTTTTAAAGGGATTTTTTAAAATTGATGCTCTAAATTAGAAAAAAAACATTTAGTTTCTTTTTATGGGTTAATGATGATTCATTTTTGAAAAATTTATATGACATGACTCATTTTTTTCTGATTAATTATTAGTTAATCATTTTTTAAAGGCTCATACCATGTTTTCTTGTTTGGCAATACATGTATTCTTTGGAATTAATATTCTTATGTCATAATTATTCATGTTGATTTTGAAAACATACACTTACATTATTCTAATTCCAATTTATGACATTAAACATTCAATTTGAACATTTACCCTACCTATGAATTTTTCTGACCTTTCACATATTAAAATTTTCCCATGTTATAAAGAATAATATTGAGCGATTTATATCAATAAAATATATCACAAGGTCTATGTTGATGAAATAATGAAAAATAATAAAATCTATGTTAAACATGAGATATATTAATCTAAAATCATGATAGTTTTTATACTGTAGTTTTTCCTAATTATATAATCCTATAAACCTTAAATTTCCTATATAATTTAAGGGATAAATGTTTTTCAATTGATGTTCTATGTTTTTTATAGAAGATAATTGGGTTGTAGTTATCAGCATCATAACCAAAAAGTTAATGCTTGGGATTTCATTATATGATCCAATATTGTGGGTCTTGAGAAGTCATATTTACGATATAATTGTTGAGTATTAGTGGTGAATTCTGTGGGGCTTGTTCTACTCACCCCCTACACATTCCCACAGGTGGGATTCTTGTAAACAATGTTTAATATAAACTGATAAATTAAAAACAATTGCATATGATTTTTTAGTATATGATAGGATTCGATTAAATAATAAATGTAATTTATTGTTATTATAGACTGTTTAGAAGATTATAGTGAACATTTGGGGAATTAAAAGTGGATTATTCTATGAAACATCTCATTGGATCATCCAAACAATATATGTAATATCGAAAGTTTTTTAATGGATGTATATATTTGATAGAGTATGGAAGTAAAATTGTAATGTTTTAGAAAAACATGAAATATTTTTCATAAATAAGATCATTATATCCTATTATTTGAATTAGTGTTAATGAATTTGAATAATAAATTTCTGTAATATATCTAATATTAATATTACATAAAAAATTATTGTTTTCAAATAAACCCTCTATTTTTAGTAATGTAATATTATTCTTTAAAATATATTTTATTAAATAACTATTGTTATTAGATTCCATGAGAAAAATAATATATATTTTTTTACACATTTATCAAATTCATATAACAAAATAATCATTATTTTTGAAATAAAAAATAGCTTTGCCAAAAAAAATTGTAATTTTTTTGTAGACATTTATTTTATTTTTATTGGTGAAAAATAATTATTTTTTACAAATTGTATTTTTTTTCACCCATTTAAATATTTTAATTTTTTTATGTTCATTCAATTAATAATAATCTATATTAAATTATTAATATTTCAATTAAGAAATTTTGAGTCAATTTCATATTGTTATTTGGTATTGAAAAATTATAACACTTAAAATGGTGTTTTTCTAAAATATAGCTTTTCATTGAATTTCTTCCATATAAATTTAAATAAAATTATTCCAATAATTTTTATTTAATTTTCAAAAAGAAATTTTGTATTTGTATTTAAGAGCTAAAACTTTCCAAAATAGGATCTTTTTATTTTTAATAAATATTAATAGTACCATAAATAATTTTATGTTACCAATGTAAGGAGTAAATGGATAATTAAAAGATATGGAAAAGAATATGAAACAAAAATCTTTTATAATTTTATATTTAGATTTCATTTCACCCATACACATTCAATAAATTTATATATATAATTTTATTTCCATTTTATGGTTATAATGACCATTATAATATTTTATTTCTATAAAATTCAAACATGTCATGTTGTTATTTTTAATAAATATAATATTTATAATATTAGGTAATCTAGAAGAAAGGTTTGTCTATAAATATTATTTTTATTTTAAATTATTTATCTTCATTATCATAGTTTATTTTTCATTTTTGGTGAAATATAATTACCTTAAATACATACACAACACCGAAAGTATATATTTTTTCTTTTAAAGGAAATATCAAATAAATGATATTTAAAATACTAATACTAAAAAAATTTCAAATAATAATGTGATATATAAATTTAATAGAAGAATATGATATGTTAGTGATATAATAATATTTTTTTTCTAATTATTGGTGTCTGCATCAAATTCATAAAACCATTGTAATGAATAGTTCTAAAAATAGGCATTGTTGTCATTTTATATTATAAATTAATTCTTAAAATTATTAAAAAAATAAAATATTTATTTTTGAATAATTAAATGGATATGGATAGTGAAATATATTATAGTACAATTATGAGTATTCTGGAATTTTATAGTATTATTATTAACCCTTAGAGAGGATAAATTGTAATTCTATGGTAATTTTAAAAAAGGATAATGAGAGGTTACAATGAAAGGATAAGATTAATACCATAAGCATTAATTGTCAAAAGAAATTATTCAATAGAATTTACATAGATACTCATACTATATTATAAACAAATCAGTTTTGAGCTGTTATTACATCAAAATTAATTTATATTATTTTAATATTTTATGAAATTCAAAAGATTCCCCTCCATTGAATTATTATAGGGAACCTCCTTCTTTACATATTTACATCACATTGAGCCATTTATATTGACCAAACCCTATCCGTTACAATTTTCAACATCCTTATCCAAGTTATAGAATATCTGGTCCATCATAGATTCCAACAATAGATTCCTTAATAGGAGATCTAAAGGGATTATGATGAAGAAGAGAAAATCAAATTTACCAACTATTTCATGTTTATTTCTTCTTCTACTTATTCATTATGTGTTATTTAAATCATAAATTAATCACTCTAGTATCCCATATATATATATTTGAATACTTTTCTGATTAAAATATAACCAATTTATAACATTAATCTATCTTATTTAAAATGAAATCATTACATAAACGTCAATATGACTTACCGTCTCCACAAAATAGGGTACTTTTACTCAAAACCACAATATATGAATGTTTAAAATGAAGGAAAAATTGATATATATTTTAATTATGATATAATATTTATTATAGTAACTTAATATATAATCCACTTTGTTTCTCATTCAACCATATTGAAATTATATCATCACCCATGTGTGCATACGACTTACCATCTCCATAAAGAGATGCGACTCTCTTTCATAGTCTTCATTTTAGAAATGACTATAAAAATTTATATAATGATTAAATATAGTATATATAGCCTTATTATCAACAATGATATGATGTAAAATATCATATTCTCATGAATGAAAAACATAGAGGACACGTATTCCTAGTAAAATGAAACAGTTAACACCCAAAACTATGGTAATAATGAAATATATTTAAAAAATGGTTATAAGATGATATAAGATGATCATATATGATATTATAAATGTTAATATAATTTTATTATGAATTTTTAACCTATTTAAACACTTTATAGAAGAGTTAAAAAAATTTAATTAACGGGAAGTGTAATGTACATGATTTCATCTCAATTCCACTCTATTAAGACATATTAGTTATTATAAACGAGTTTACATTCATAGGTTGAATATAATGAAACTATTTTGAAATTAAAATTAATATATCTTTATTCATTTTTTAATGTTTATATAATGTTTACTATATTATGGACTTTTCAAATTTTGTTCAAACATTTCCTCTCTTTGAAACATGGATCACGCAATGAAATTTTTAAAAGAAATACCTAACCTTAGTTTTCATTTTATGAGATGCATTTGTCTTCTATATTGATATAGCCATTTAAGAATTTCCATAATTTTTTTTCATTGTAAAATTATTTAAAAGTGACAATTTTTACCAAGTAAAATTTTCCAAGAAACGGTTTGAAATGAATCATTTTTCAATTTCAAAATGTGGTAATTTGAAATTTTTTTAACAAAAGTATGGAAGGAATTTATTTTAACTTACACAGCCTATGTGACTATTCCCATGTTCGTCACTAATCTATATATTGAATATTATTTTAAATGTTTACAATACCAAATCCAAAACAAATGTTTTGATTTATATTTTATCTATTTATTGTTTTTAAATATGAGATATCAATAATAGAAATGTTATTTTCCTCCAGAATGGTTTAATGATCATTTAATTTAATTTTTTTTCAACAATAAAAACCCATTTATTTTACTTTTTTACTTCTGGGGATATGTTGTAATTATACCATTATTTGATAGATTCACTCACCTGTGATAATTGGATAATACATTTCTCTATAATAACCATATACATTTTATCATGGATATGATTATTTCATAAACTAAATACCATTTTACATATGGTCTATTAAAGTAGCGGTTATTTGAATTTATTGGAAAAATGTTGATAAATTTGCATCCTAAATTATATACATATTTTTTCAAGTAATGTTTCTTATTAATTGAATTCTGCATTCAATATATGATGAATGAGTCAGACTTGATGGGATGGGTGGGCCTTGTATTAGATATACATTTCATGCATTATAATATCTCATGAGAAAAGTCAATTACTCAAATTAAATATGGTTATTCTCATATTTCTAAAATATATTGAATTTTTTTTGGAAATAGTGATATCATGATAACTATGATAATGAAATCCAACATAAATAATTTTATTAATTAATAATTATGTTAATTTTTCAATGTTATTTTAACATTATATTATCTATGGATTCATTTAGTTACACCCCAACAAAATAAGTCCCACAAAAATTTCTTCTGGGCCAATATCCACTTACCTTAGGTGTGCCTCCCCATACGCCAAATGCTGCAGTCTAGTAGTTAAGATGTAATAAGGGTGATTGTGGGAAAACTATATCATCATATAATGATGATATAATGATTTGAGTATATAAATATAAAAATGACATAAAAGGCTTATCAAAATCAAACTAGAACTACCAATGGTTTAAGAAAATTAAAAATTAAAAAATATAAAAAGAAATACTAATAAGAAAAATTAATAATAAATAAAAACAATATTGTACCATTTTTAGTTAAAATAGAGCATGCATGCATTACATGTCATTAAATAAAATACCCACCTGGGGTAACTAATGGATGATCAAAGTACATTCATAATTATATCCATGCTAAAATAAAATAAAATTGAAAATGACACTCCAGATAAGGTATGAAAATTATTGATATGCCTTTCATCATATTCAAATAGGAGATATGATTATACTCTTAATCTTGGGCCATTACCTGATCACAAAATCATAAATTCATCCCATGTACGCAATCACCCATGTTTTGTGGTGAGAACAAGTCTCGGTTGGATATTCCCCATAGGTTCATACCAAAAATTTGTGATTAATAATGTATGTACTAAAAATAAATAAACATTATCAATTTTATAATGTAAAAACTAGAATTGATGGTTCCCAACAACTACCAGGAAGCTATCACCTACCTCGTAAAATGCTAGAATTCCATATTAGATATGTCTCTTCCATGAAGTCAAAGTAAACCACCAATATAGAAAAACACCACGTCAACCCTCAAGATCCACCTAAAATGACATCTAGGACTACATGCCTCGTGATACCACATGTGTGTATCAAAATACCAAAAACACAACGACATTCCAAAATGATACTAAGATGTTCCCTTGAACCCATGCTTGAATGAACATAGCTTCTTGATGCCCAAATTTCATATGTGATTAAATATATGTCCCCTAGTAAACTCACATTTAGGTCAAACAAAAATGTCCTAAGGAATGATAATTCCCATCCTCCAAAATTATTCGGGCCAAACAACCCCAAGCATGGTAGGCCTAATCACCCTACCGAGAGCCTCAACACTGTAATCTAATGGTTCTTCACTATCCATGTGGATTTCAAGGCAATAATTCTCAAACGAATAATCTATGCTACACAACAGGGGGCCTCTACCAATTGGAGTGGTGAAAACCACCACATCAATGATTCAAACTATGTTCACACGAATCCAAATAGTGCATTAGCCAACATGGGTGAGTTGAAATTAATAATGTATTGCCTAATCCAAACAAATCATTACACCTCATTCCCTTTAAGCCATGTATTATATTTCTCATGTCCATTCCAACCAATATGATAGGTTAGTCCCTCAACCTTAAATAATTTACATATTATCCAATAAATATGTTACCCAAATGGTTATCACATCACCTATGTTACATGGTTGAAGACCATCATGATGATCACATCACCTCAATTATAGATTTCTATATCTATCTCAACTGTAGGCCAAACGAGTCATGATCTCTTTGTTATCAGTAGTATATCAAAAAAAATTCACATATTTAAATCACTTCATTATAAATAATACAATTAAATATAATTTAATTGAATGAATGTAATTTAAATAATAATATAAATTAAAATATGTAGCACACCCATCCAAACTACCCAAGTGGTCAGAGGCCTCTAACATGGGAATACATGTCTGAATAGGGTGACTGAAATCTCAACAATATAACATATGTCCAATTAAATTAATTTAAAACAAAAAATATGAATTATATAGTCTTTTTTGGATGACTTAGTGACTCAATAAATACTCCTTCCCCCAAAAACTATTTAAATATTTCTAAGAACATAAACCACAGACCATGGAGTTTTTGTCAAAAACATGTATGATCATAGGATCTAACTCAGAATGATTGGGAAAAATGGGTGTATCCCATGAACACCCTGAATAGTTAGATAAATGAATTGAATTAAATTACCAGTCTGTGAAGTGAGAGAAAAGGAAAAGAAAAGAATTGGTGAGGAGAGACTTACTGAGACAAATCCCATGCTTCGAATGACATGAAGAATATAGGTCAGAGATGGATGTGGATCTAAAACATGGAGGTGATGAATGTGAGATCTCTCCCTTTCTACACATGGCTAAGTGAATATATATTTGGAGAAAACCCTAATTTAGGAGGCTGGGTTATTTTTCTCATATAACATATTTAATGGGGCCACACGTTTACCTTTTATGGGTTTCTAAACTATGTCACAACCAGGCTGTTCTTGCTACTTAGAGAACAAGCACCAAACAATTAACCCATATAAATTTCTGTAACATTATGTAAAATTTTCATGCTATAATGTAAGGTTATTACTGAAGGAGCACCTACATTGATCTTTGATTATGGTTTTCAAAACAACATAAAAACATTTTGAGAGACCTTGGTAAAAACATCTGACAACCTCACATGTCATGAACACTAACCCGCATGGTTTTCTAATCATTTTGGTAGTAACAAATTGGTATCAATGGCTTTCTATGAGAGGCCACATGTTTCACCCAAACTATGAACCTCAAACTAAAAATTGAAAAATCAGTCATTTGGTCCACTAACACACCCAACACACATTAGAGAAACTAAGGAATTTACTAAACCTCTAAACTGAATCAATATCAAGTAATCAGATAGAATAAACACTAGAAATTATGTTCTAATGATCAAAAAATGTAATTGGTATACCCACCAATTTTAAAAAATTAAAAAAAGGTGTGGATATAATCCACTCTAAAAACAATGGATGTTACACTCTCCCCACCATATAACATCTCACATCAAGCTATAAAACGTAATTTTGATATTGTACAGAACGAACCGTTCTTGTTAAAAATAACCTAGTCTACCCAGATCTCCATGGAAAATGTAAACTACCTCATTGGGACTCCCCAAAATAGGAGTGACCTACAACATTCGAAAGAAGACCAAAACTCAAAACAAAAGGCCCATTGACACATTCGTAGAATAAAAATTCATCACTAGACTCATTTTCAACCCTGCACCTCATGAGGTGATCCCATGTCATATATGACCACCATAAGGATCATACATTACATAGATTCCTAGCTCATTCCAGTGGCTCACATGGAACCCATGAGGGACTGTATCTCAATTGATACTCCAATCATTCCTAGTTTCTCAAACCTAAACTAGTATCATACAAAAATAATTCCAAGATACTAACTCACCTCATGTAACTGACATCTCTTCTATGTTCCAATTCCAATACAACATAACAAACATACAACCAATTATTCTTACATAGGCACTAGATCCTCTCACCAAAAACACACACACACACACACACATATATATAATGCAACAAATCTACTGCCAACATACTATGAAATGGTTGGTTAGTCCATATACAAAACCTTTTTCAACACATTCACCCAAAATGTATATGCCCCAAAAGTCCCTAAAAAATAAAATATATAATAAATCTTGTCATGCCTATAGCGTAGTTATGACCTTAATCATCTCACCATACTTCTCTAACCCTAGTAGATCTATGGTGTACAACTAGACTCATCTCTGACTACCTAAATATGGGCAAACATGTATTGTTTCAACCATCCACTAACAACACTATTTGGTCCCTCTGTCTCATCTACCACCCCTGTGTGAATATGATATTCAGACATCATCACCGCTAACCTTTACTAATATGTTATTGGAACTATGAGGCATCCCTCATCCCAAAATTCCATGTTTTTAATAATGATTGTGTTGGAAACTCTGGATATGATCAACTAGTCTATATGCCCAACATTCATTTGAATTAATATCACACTATTTTTTTGACATGTCTTGGCTACCCACAATATATTAAAACCATCCAAAATCATCCCTATAGTGGTCTAGGTGAATCCATGGCTTGACTTTCCTACTAGAACTCATCCATGTCTCGCTTCCTATAATCTGAAGCATTGTAACTAAAGACACCATACATGAGTATGATTCATATTTCATGTTTTCTATTTCTACGAACACATGTTTCCCCACCTAAATGAGTGTCATAAAACTAAATATATTTACCTTCCCCTGAATTGTGTTTCATAAACCATCCTCAAAATGAATTACCTTCGAGGTGTCATCTATCACCATTATGGGTTAAAAGTGAGAAAAATAATTGAATGTCTATTCATATTTTATTATGGATGTTCCACATTGATATAGTATCATGAAATATCAACCTCTGTCTATCTTATACATCTCTAGAATGATTTTCTCAATGAACTGGGCATGAAATTCCTTCTTGGCCAGTACCACTTTTCTACATTCCCCAATCTGCAAATCCCACCAACTCATAGACGGTCTTTTGGGAATATAGCTTGATAGCTTCACCCTCACACATGGAGGTATCTCATGCTACTCAGAGATCATTTTCATAGCCACACTCTAGTTCTCAGATACCGTTGGACAACCCTCACCTAGAAAAAGTGGCAACTGCTACAACTGAATCTCTGGAGTCAGATTCACCATCAAATGGTATACACCCAGAAAAACCCTTTTGACAACTTGAATGACACGTATGAGGATCCCTTTGAGCTTCTCGTCTATTCATTAACCAAAAACCATAAACTCTAATGGTTATTCTACCTTCATTGGAAGTTATTACTAATCATGAACATGATCTACTTTACCATATGGGATATCAATCTACTCATTATCCTACTTAAATAGACCATCACCACTTGATGCTCCATCTGAATCATCAAGGTGGAAACTATCTGAATAACATTACATGGTAATACATCTCAGATAATATATATATATATATGTCACATATAGTTAAAATTTGAATAGGAAGCATCGACTCGCAACTATTAAACCCTCCCATCACCACCATGTCTTAATAAATTTCATCATTTTTCCTCTTTAAACTCCCCCAATAGCACTAAGGGTCAAAAATGGCACGGTCCACACCGCTCATGAAGAACCATGTCGCCTCAATGAAACTACCATGTCCCCCATATTAGCGATTAAAATCATTACATGTCATAGTAGTTTTAATCTCCTATAATAGAAACTCACAATCAAAAAATATATATCCATATATACATATATATATATATATATTTATATGAATTACACAGCATACCATATTTAAAATTTAATTTATTTAATGATGCAAGAATATATATAATTAAAAATAAAATGGGCAGATCAAAAGCATAGATATGCATAACAAACAAAACAACACCCATTTCCATACCGAGCCAAGGGTCAAATACTCAATTCTTGTCATACAAGGCCACAATCATGTTTCATAACGTGTAAAAATCGGTAAAAATTCATATTCATGTGAACCACATGAGGTGGAAATCATAACAACTATAGAAATAGAAATAGTAGAATAGAAAAACCTACCACTGGTAACTTGGTTCATTCCCCTTACTTGGGGCTGCATGGACCCAAGAAAGAGTTCTAAACCCATTTCCAATAATTTTATATTATCCATCCAACCATATCCACAATATTAATACCATGAATGTCATAAAATGAAAATCAATAATACCATTTGTAGCACTCTAACAAGAATATCCTCCCGAACATTGTTCTGGGATGAGTGCAACTAGGATTAGGCCCGCCTCCCCTTTTGAAAAAGGTTTCTGACTAGAAGAGAGGTTGTAATAAGGGTGATTTTTTGCAGAATATTACCTTATGTGGTGTTAATATAATTCACTAAATATATATTTAATAAAAATAGATAAAAAGTATCCACAAAATCAAATCATACCTTCCTATGGCAGAACCACATTAAAAATCATACAATCGCATAATCACAAATAAACAAAACTAGATGAAATAAATAAAAAAATAAATATGAAATTTGTTTTTAAAAGATAACATGATTACATAATAGGTTATACAATAAAATATCTAGAAGGTCCAGAAATGACTTTTCACAGTACATGCATACGTATAATTCAATTGAATTAGAAAGGGTAACTCAAAAAGGAAACTACCAATAAGGCTTGACCATTGTTCCCATTCATTACATTCCATGATAATGGATACTAGGATCTATATAATAAACTTAGGACTATACATAATTGAAAAGGCATAAATTTTTCATGTGTTCTGATGGGCCCTCTTAGGGTAAGAATGAGTCTCAGTAGGATAGCTCCAACCTCTTCAAACCTGTCATTTCTGATTTAGTGGGTACCATAAATAAATACGCATAATTACATACTAATGTAAAAAAATAATTACTCATGATTAAATCAGCTACCTCAACCAATTCTGGAAAACCATAGGAGAGATTCCGCTTAGCCAATGTCCTTGGAAGCCCTCGATATAGAAAAATTCCTTGTGATCCCTCAGGTTTCAACTTCAATTTTACCTGAACAACATTCCTAACAATACCAAGATACTTTAACGATTCACTAATATCCCAAATTCATGAAAAAATAATACTGATTTGGTCCCTTAGACACCTTCTTGAAAGAACCCATCAACTCGATGTTTGATGTTTGGAGGCACATTGTTACATGTACTGAAGTAAAATCACTATTGTCTCAACGAAAAATGTCTTGAGAAATAGATATGCACATCTTTAAAAATGATCCTAACCCAACAACCTCAAGAACTAAAGGCCTCAGACCCTAACTGGTAGACTCAACATTATCATTTAATGCCTCCAGAAAATATACATGGATTTAAAAGGCCTGAACACTCAAACCAATTACATAATCTTCACTATGAGGGGACTCTTCTCATATAAATGTTTAACACCACCTCTTTTCTAAGTGATCCCATGTTCATATGGATCCATATATTGATTTGGAAAACACAAGTGAGTTTAAATCATCGATTTAGTACCTAAGCCACAACACACTTGTCACCTTATTCCCTTGCAACCATGTTTCTTGTGATAGATGGTTATTTCATCCAATATCATGGGATATTCCCTAAAAATTACATCCTTTCCATCGCATAATATGACCATGTTTCCCAAACAATTATTATATCACCCAAGTAACCTAGGAAAATCCCATCCTAATGAACTCATCACCTCAATTCCATATGTCCTTCACCATATAAACCTTATGGAAATCCAATTATAATCCCATGGATCTCACTAGTTCAACACATTCATTCCACATATACAATTCAATTCAATGATAATATGATAATTTAATATAATTATAATGAACATATTGACAGTAAATAAACACATTAATTAACATAAGTAACACTCCTAACCAACCTACCCATTAGATTGATTTCCTCTAACCCATCCTTCCACATAAAAACAATTTGAGGTTATTCATAATGGATTCCCATATAAAAAATGTATTTAATTTCAAATCATCAAAAGGAATGTTTGGGTCTCGATCGATCAGCATAATGAAACACAAAAAACTACACCCCCAAACACTTATGAAATCTTTAAAAAGGGCATGAAACACATACCATGGAGTCATAAATGAAGGGACATCTTTTATTACCCAAAAAACCTGAACAATTTGGAAGAAATATTAATTTCCAAATAATTCCATGAAAATATAGTAAAATTAATTGATCAGATATAGGGGTTCTTGAGGTGAGAGGAAAGGAAAAATGAAACATGGTTTGGTGTTTCTTCCCTAGATGTATCCAAGGACACCATTTTACTAAATAATGGATTTTGGTCAAAATATTTCATTTAAATCCATTGATAGTAGGAAATTATTGATCCCCATGATGTTTTTTATAATTAGTTGAGAAAAAAAAAGAAACCCTATTTATTAATGGATGGGAAATTCTGTAAAATTTCATATTTGATGATCCTTCATTGTGAGATCACATAGTATTCCAAACAATGAAACTAATGTGTTACAGGAATGAGGATGTGTAGTTTTAACCAACAAAATTTTACCTCACGAGTAAAACCTCAGTCATGTTATAGTGAAATGTTATTTCATGACTTTCTATTACTATGAAACTTGAGCATAGTTCACCAAACAATGACCAGACCATGCAAAAACCTTCTACAGAAAAACTGGATCATTAATTGAAAATAATCGTTCCCCAACCAACATATTTTTCAAAGCTATATGAATATAAAAAAAATTATTCACACTATTTTCTTTGAGATTCCACACGATATTTCCAAACCATGGGACTCAACCAGAAGCTACTAAAAAATTGATTTCTGGCTTCTGATGAACTAAAAACCCCTATGAACACCTGATGCTTTTACTAAAACACAAAACAGATGATAAATTAGGTTATTGTATTGAAATAATCAAAATTTAGTTCTGATGATCCCAAAAAGATATATTTATTACCATGAATTTCTAGATAAAAAGGTGAGTATATAACTCACTCTGAACACCCTGGTCTTTGCACATATCGTTATCAATTTATTAATTAAATGGAATCTGTTTTCTAACTTTACCTATTTATATTGACTATTCATTATTCACTAATACAATTTCCCATTTTACAAAACCATAACTAGTCTTTTAACATAACCAATATTTTATTTTTATTCTATGGGATATTATGATAAAATCATTAAATGAGTACAAAGAAGCATAATAATTTTCTTTGTTATTTTATTTTTTTAATTACCAATTAATTAAAGAAAACCATGTACATATTTAGTTCCTAAAGTCTTCTAATCTAATTAATCATTGTTTATGTGATACATTTTGTCTTATGCCAATATAACAAAATAAATGGATTTTGGGCTTTTAGGGTCGGGCAGGCTATATTTGGTATTAAATGGTGACATAGTATAAAACGTGCAAAATAAATTTTAAATAAAAAACACTAACATGAATGTTAGAATAATTCGTTGTATTTGTCAAAATCATTTACCATTGTAGTGGTTATTATTTTCTTTTTCAATATTCATGAAGATTATGATATAAATTAGTGTATGAAATAATTTAAGGGATGAACCCTAATAAAGGAAAGGGAATAAATACCCAAGGTCATTAGGAATTATTTAATATTGAAACATAACTCTATATGCCATGAAACAAATATTTTGTAATTTTTAATCTATAAGAATCCCCCAAATATTAGTGGTACTACTAATTCAACTGTGGTTTTGAAATAGATCGTGTCCCAAAAATAGATATTAATGGATATAAGATGTAAGGAATGAAACGGTAATATTGGATGTATATTTACTCAAGGGGAAAGGTAATAAATGGTGGTGATTGATCTATAATACTAGTTATAATTTTGAAATAGATCATCTGAAATGTCAAAATTTTAATGATAAATTATATGAAAAATATTTATCTCATGATCAACAAACAAAAATTCATTTAATATTTCAGAGAATAAATTAAAATGAACAACTGAGTATTTATACCAATGATTCTTCCTTTACGAAACGATAGAGTTATTATTTTTCTTACACACGCAATTTAAAAATAAATGTAGATAATTTAATTTTATATTTTAATAAGTTTATTCTATAGCCCATGGATTCTCAGAAAAATTCATCATATGATGAAATAGTGTAATTTAGCATCAAATTGGGGAATAAATTTTTAGAACATACATTTTCAATTTATATCTATAAAATTATAGAATACATGAACTCCATGGAAAATGTAACATGTCCAATAAGTTGAATATAATGATGAAACATACATAATGTATAAACTATGGAAAGAATCATCATATTAATTCATTAAATGGAATGAGATTATGTGTATAGATAATGGTCATTGAGTTGATCAGTGCACAAGGATTAACTAAAATTCTTTTATGATATTCATAAAAAATAATGAAGTGTGTAATTATTCAATCCAAATTTCCAAGAATCAAGCGAACTTATCATAGATGTTTTTTCAAGTATAATGGAAAAGTGACATGGTAACTACTACATAGTTTGAATTTTTTATCGTTTTTGTGGGAGTTACAATAATCATAGATTCAAATATTGGTAATTCTGTACTTGATTATGTATCCTCTAACTATTTTATATAGATCATGTTTTTTTTAAAAAAAGGCATTTCACAAGAAGCTTAAAGAGAGAGGCGAAAGTCAAACTTCATCTGTAAATATCACAAAAATACAGATGTTTCATGTCATTCCCATTATATCAAAAATAAAATATGCCCTTATATGTAGGGTTTATTATTATATAAGACTTGGTATAAACTACCATTCATAATATGAATCAAAAATATATTTCAAATAGAATTTTTTTATGATTCATGATGAAGATGTGAAATTTCATATCAATAGAGTGGAAATTTCATCACCCAATAATTTACTAGACCCACCCCCCAATAGTTCATGTAAATGATATATTTTAGAGAATAATAGAAAACATTATTTATAGAAGAAAATGGTAATCATAAAATTGACTAAATTCCAATTGAATAATAAATCATTGATGTATTTCTTGAATAATTACCCAAACATCCACCAAGAAGTGAAGTAGAGTTGTTTATGTTTTTAATCCATAATGATAAAAATATATTAAATACTCCTTATATAATAGTCATTGTACAGTTAGTAGATTTGTTGAAACTATTATAATAATTGTGTGATAAGGGATTTATACTCCCTAGTGTTTCACCATGGAAATACCCTTTTGTTTTCATTGAAATGACAGATTGTTATATAATTCTATAAATTGATTATAGGGAAATAAATTATATTATATTAAACAACAAGTATCCAATATGTATCATTGGTGATATAATTGATCATCTTTATAGTGATAAAAAAAGATCAAACATTTACCTTAATTTGTTGTATCATCAATTAAAACTGAATAAGGATTTTTGTCCAATGAAATAATTTATATGAGAAATATACATTTTGAGTTTATAGTTTTTTCATTATCATTGAATAATTAATTTTCTATTTTTATGGAAATAATATATAGAGTATTCATGGAATGTTGTGATAATTTATTCTCGTGTTTATGGATGATATTATAGTGAGCTCAAAATTCATTTAGGATCTTAAAAATCACTTGATGATAATTCCTCATACCCTTAAACAAATGAATCATATGGAAAATTTAGAATGTTTTAATTCTGGTTATATAATTTTTCATTTCATGTCAATATTATTTCCAATTATGGAATCATAGTTATTCATGTGAATTTATGAATAGCAAAATAATGTACTACCATAGTGAACATAACTATGGTATGTAGTTTTAATGGTTTAATACCTTATTATCAGCAATATTTTCACAAAATTTCACCAATATATAACCCATTAAACAAAAATACATATAAAAGGGTTATGTTTATATGGACAAAGTAATGTAAATGATCATTTTTCTGAATTGAAAATGATATTGTTTAATTCTAAAATTTTGAATCTACTATAAGAAAATTAGTGATTTTAAATATAGTCTTCGGAATTTAAAAAGGGACATGGATTTTTCTTATATAAAATTATTTATTTATTTCCTATGCATATATGATGTTATATATTCAAGATAAAATATACCACAACCATGATCTTTAATTAGTATTTTTAATCCTTTCATTGATGATATAAAGGCATTATATTTAGTAACAAACATATTGTATATAAAATAAACATTAGGGCTTCATATATATCATTTTATAGAAATATACCAATGTAAATAAATGGTAATTTCTTGAACAAATCGAGGAAATTCTTTCACAATACACTATAACCTAGGGTATGAAAATAATGTAGTGGATGTGTTGAGTAGAATAAATCATGGATTAATAACAAAAATAATCATTGATGGATATCCTATAATAATTTATTTAGTAAATAATGATATGGGAAATTATAAGAAAGGGTAAGAATCATTCTATTTTCAAATAAATTCCAACTCTATATTTTTTTAAATGATAAAAACATGTCAATATAATGATGAAATTTTTAATTGAAATTTAATGTCATAAGTGATTTAAAACTAGAATACATCGAATATGAAGATATTGTTTTGAAATATAGAAATTAAATATTTTCTCCATACATACATGAGATGAAAAGGGAATTTTTGGATGATTTTCCATGATTATGTTACCATATACACCCTAGAAACACAAAGATTTATTGGGATTTTAAGGAAACTTTATGTGGATTGAAATAAATCAAGAATCATATGATTATATTTCAAGATGGATTGTTTTTCAAAAAGTCTGTTTGAAGAGACAAAATCTTATATGACTCATAATACCAATGTATATGACTATATAGAAGTGGGGTGAAATTACTATTGATTTCATTGATTAATAAAAACTTCTTAAATGAATGATTCAATATGGGTTGTTGTTGATGGAAAGAACAAATATGTGTATTTCCCTTAAATAACAGAATAATTATTATTGAGATCCTAATATGGATCTCTATTAATGAAGTTATATGGGTTCCTGATGTGGATATTTCAATTTTTACTAATCGTGATCCATGATTTACATTTAAATTAAGGAAAAGACGATAGAATGATTTTGATACTAAGCTTCACTAGAGTACTATTTATTAGCCTCACATAGATGGATAGTCCAAAAGGACTATAAGAACATTTTAATAAATAGTGTGATCATGATTGAATGTCTTTAATGGTATGAATGATTAGTATTTAATGTTGATCTCATTTTTATATTAAAATATATTCCCTTAAATTAATAAAATTAGGAAATTTGAATCACTTTATGGATGAGGTGTCAAACTATGACTTGTTTTGATGATGTTGGTGAAAGGGACCATGTATGTCAATAACTTCATGATTATACAATGTTAATAGAAAAGTATATTCAAAATCATATTAATTCCCCAAAAATTAGTCAAGATATTTACCCTAATAAATAAAAGAAATATATTTTTTGGAGTGAGTAATCATGTTTTCTTGAATGTAAATATGTGGAAGAGTGTTTTTAGGGTTATAAAGTAATATAAAACATGTCTTAAATAATAATAATTGTAACACATCATAGTTTATATGAATTAATATTTTAGTCATGAAAACTAAATTTATTGGATATCATGAATTATATTCAACACCATGTTATTCATAGGCTATAAGCAACGCTTGGTTAGATTGCCTAACTTAGGGTAATGTTTTTTACCAATACAATGATATGTTATTAATTGATTCACTTAAATATGACTATTATAACCTATCCATTAAACAGATAGATTTAATTATTAATAAATAAATTTTAAATATTAGTTTAAATGGATTTATATAATGAAAAATATTTATAAAAAGAACATAATTTTCGTTAAAATAATTATTATTTTGGAAAATTCTCTTTTCATAAAAAATATTTATAAATTCTTACTATCAATAATCAAAAAATATTTTATGAATTATACTGAATTTATTTCATAACATAAACATATTTTTTGATATCATGATTTCAATGTTATGTTAGGTTGAATTTTTTGTATTATTCTAAAGGATTCATTTTTTGATGAATAATGGAACATACAAATTTTAATTGAAATAATCATTAATATTTAATTTAATTATAAAGATAATATATTTTAAATTTATTTTAAAGAATATTTATTTCTATTATTGATCAATTAATCGAATTCTTGTAATATTTTCCATTTTAGTTTGTTAAGATTATGGTATAGTTTTTCATTTCATAAAATTAAAAGTGTACCACTCACCTCATATATAAAATTCCACCCCATATCTTCACTTTTTAGACAATAAAATTATTTTGATTCAGAAAAAAATTACCTAATATCCTCCCAAATTACCTACCCTAATCTTTAAATATATTTTTTGGACATTAATACAACCTTTCATGGCTTCTGTAAAAAACGTACAAATGACACCTGAAGATGATGTATCATTCATCACTTAGAATTTTCGTTTATTTCTTCCTCCAACTCCTTAAATTATTATTATAACATAATAATATTAAATTATTTTTTTATTACATATATTTATATGTTTTATTTGGGAGTGGCCTATAACCATCTCCTCTTCTTCCAAATGGGTGACAAAATAATCAATTGTTTGTAAGGAAGAGTACCGCGTTAGGGACTGATGTCATTAATTTGTCAATTACAACCTCTAAAGAATGTATGTGATGATTTAATTATTGTTTTTATATATTAATTATTATTTTATAATTATTTTATCACACATACATTCATTATTTCCATTTTGAGGGAATATAATAATGTCTCTTATGTGTATGATAGACTACCACCTCTTGAAGTGATGTGATTTATTAAAATGCTACATATATGGTGATAAAGATGGATCTAATTAATATGTGTTATATATATTCAATAAAAATTATTATATAATGATATTATAAAATTTAAATTTCTTTATTAAAAATTTTTAAGAAAATAAAAACAATGTTCATGTATATGTATGACCTACCATCTCCACGAACACTTTATTTTATTATATATATCTATATTTTATAAATTACTATTTATAAAAAAATTATAAATATATATAACATTTTTATAAGTTTTAAAATTAGTTATATAATGGAATTATAATAAATTTAAGGGGAACAAAAGTAAGAAATCAAAACTCCCATGAAAAACAAAGAAGTTATTCCTGAAACATGAATTTTTAATGCAATTGTTAATAAAAGTGTAATAAAAGGAAATACGTATATCTTATATGGTATGAAATAAATATATCTGTATGGTTATATAAAAGATTTTAAAAATTAAAAATATATTATATAGTAGTTTTTAACATGTGTGATATAATTCAAGACATTGGGTATGTGATTTTTAATCTCAACATTCTTTAGTTGAGACATATGTTAAGTTATACACCTATCTTCTTTAGAAGATGTATAAATATTCTCTTTAATATTCAATATCATGATTTTTTTAAATGATGATATTTTAGTTTTTTATTTAACCTTTTCCTTCATTGAGATAATTATTGAATGTTACCAAAGTGTAAAGGATTTTCCATTTCATTATATTTGTTTATCTCCATTGGTTATGGTTATGTTTCTGAGGATTAAATTGTATAATGCATATATAAATAAAAAATAATTTTTTCCCAAATTAAAATTATTAATAATAATCATAAATTTTATCCTTTTTTTACTCAAAATATTTAATAATTTATAAATAAAATAAGACTTTATTTCTGTATTCAGTCAAAAAAATCATCCAAAACCATTTTTTACTATAATTATTTCAAAAATGATATTATAATTTTATAAATTTTAAAATACATATATAACCCTGTTTGATTTTTTAAAATGAAAAATTTTAATGTAAAATTCTTGTATTTTTTCAAAAAAAATTCATATTGATTTTTCAAAAAGTATGAATAAAATATTTTTTAACATGTACGTGAAAATGAATGATTCTCCAAATCATGTCCATTATTTTATTTTGATATTACATTATAATTTTTAAATGGTCTTTAAATAAAAATATTCTTAATATGTTTTTTGATTAAATTATTTTAAATATAAAATGATATTTTCTTCATAAAATGGTTTAAATGATCTATTAAAAGCATTTTTTTCTGAGATGAAATACATTGATGTGACATATTCTTTACTGGGGATATAATCCAACAATACCATTAATATTATTCTCTAAATTGTTAGTGATTATGATTCCATGATGTTTTTAAAACCCATTTCAATTACATGGGTTATACAATAATGAAATTCTTTTAAATACTATATCTTTTTATTGATTGTTCTAGGGTGAAATAATGTAATGATTATGAAACGTGTCACTTTTCCATAGGTTAATATATAATTAAATGTCTATGAAACACCTAAAATTTTATGGGTAATCATGTGATGAATGTTTTATGATATTTTTTCATACATAAGTATGGTTTTAACGTTGGGATGGGTCATTCCTAATATGATTATTCAATACATTTAATAAGGATTAATACTTCCTGATATATTAAGAAATTGAAGATGGAGTGAACTCTATTTATAAAGGTAATTTTCCCCAATGATATTCTTTAATGCAAAAATTAAGTACTGCAATTATACAGGGAGTGGACCCATTCTTATAAAATAATATTTGCTGTGATCCATGACTAATAGGGAAAATTAATTATGTCTAATTGTATACCCAGGATTTATGTATTATACCCATTTTATGCTCCTATGGACCACATTATTTTATCTATTTATGAATCTTGTATTATGAATATACTATATTTATTTAACTACTGAAGAATATAATATTTGATATACTGTTTATGGTTTTTAAATTATAGGATTATATTCAAATACATTAATTTTAATGTTATTATTATGTATCAACTAGGTTTACACTTATTGGGAATACGATCTCACACATTATTATGTTTCCCGTCTCTAGGTTATGGATATTTTTTGTAATTATTATATATTTATGTAAACTAATAAAGGGGATGATATTTATGGGGTCTATTAAAAATATTTGAAGTGTTTAGAATATTGTATTAGAAGATTTTAAATTCACTAAACTATCATAGTCTTTATGCATATTCTTGTGTAATGTAATGAATAGTCATCTATAAATATGTTATATATGTGTATGAGAATCATCAGATGATATAGTTTGTATCATAATATAGGATTAGATAACCTTTGTAAAATTGGATGAGAAAACCTTAGTTAGACCCCTAAGTACATTTCAAATGAATAATCAATAGATTACTCAATGTCTAGGAAGATCTCATAAAATGATGGTAAATAATATAGAGAGTTGATCAGAAAAATATACATTCCATTATGGATCTAACCAGTCTTTTAGGATCTAGAACCAACATACTATGTTGTAATAACTCAAAAAAGGGTGCATTGGGCTAGACATGATTCTCAACCAGTTCATAACAACATGACATTCAACAAATCTGGTTCTATACTCACTCGTGATACACTTTTTAAACTCACAAAATAATTAGGAACTATCATGAATTATTGAAATATACTATTAATATAAATAGAAGAGGATAAAACTAAGGGTTTATACATTAGTGAAGGTTTCATGATTTACAAATCCTATAATTTATTTTTCATGATCATTCATTTCCTCACTGTGATTATTATTTCTTACACTATGATATATTTTTTGTTTATGGATGGAATACCGAGGAATATTTTTGATGTTGAGTGTGATAGAAAATGAGTTTATTTTCATTATTTTCATTGAAATGTTATTCCATATGAAATTAAAAATATCATTAATATTCCCATGATATTTTTCAATTTTATTGACCCTATTGGAAGTCAAAATGAAGAGAGGTGGGAAATCCTTATATTGAGGCCTTAATGAGGTGAATTACACATCAATTCATCGGGTGTGATGATCCACATGTTGCTACAAAATTAGTCGATACAACTGAAAATAGACATTCCATTCTACAGTTTTCAATAACGAAAAAATGATTTTGGTTGTCTAACATTTGGAAAGTGATGTCGATCAATGGGGGCCAATATTATAAATACGAGGAATATATATGAAATTAAATCCATGTTTTGTGATGAGTTTATAAAAATATTTTTTGAAAAGTAAACTTCTGGTACTCTTCATTCGATGAGGGGGAGGGATTTCTTAAAGCTAAATAAAAATGACGATGAATCTATTGGAACCTATGCTGAAAATTTTACAAGACATACATGATATTCCTTTGGTATTATAATCCAACCAAAATGAAAGGTAGATGGATTCCTCAGTGGTATAAAACCATGTATCCTATATGATTTATAAATAAGATACATTAGTACAGTGAATATATTTTTATATATTCTATTGAGAGGAAAATTGAGGTAATATATATGTTTCAATCTTATGGTTTTGGTAACAACAAGAATCTAGAGATCAATGAAAAAAATAAAAATCAGGGAAGAAAAATAATTAGATTTTCTTTTTGATCAATGTGTTTAAATATACAAGGTGGTAAATTTATTAATGGTACTATTTTATGTTTCAGGTATTAAATGAATGTTCCTATAGAAATTTGTTATCGAATTTACTAGAAAAAGTTTATTAATGATTCCCACTAAGAAAAAAAATGTACAAGATGAAAACCAACACTCTAGTGATTCAAATGCATGTATTACTAACATTAAGCTTACTAATTGCCAAACACGAAAGATAATGAGGATGAAAAACATCAAAAACCCCATAATCTAAGAGCCAATGGGAAATCTCATGTGATCGCTATTTTTGAAAGGGGGTGTGATAATGATGTTGAAAATAGTGCACTTACCATCCACTCTAAAATAGTGAATGTCTTATTTCACTCTAGATATACCTATTCATTCATATATAAATAATTTTATAATCTTTCACGGTAACACCCATTATATAAGAAGCATAATTAGTAGTGAACAACAAAAATAATATGATCTTTGAATATCATGTATATGAATCCCCTAGTTAATGTTGGAGGGAAACTGATTCCTTTTTATATATCCATTCTTTTGATGGTTGAATTTTATTTTGTTTGGATAATGGAATAGATTTTCCATCATAAGGCCAACAAAAATTGTTTTTTAATGGATGAAATATTTGATAGAAAAATTTAAAAAAAAACAATCTTATATAAATGTGTGGATCAATAGAAAATTATTATAGAGATTACATCCAATGTACGGTTATTAATTTACATTATGAAAGAGTGAATATATGAACTAGTTGGAGAGAAAATCTACATGTATGTTATTCTTATTGTGTACCAAAAAAAATTTTCTTTCCAATAGTGTTTTCTATCATTCCACTAAAAATTCAATTTGATTTCACAATAGAACTCATACCTAGTTCCATAAAAATATCAAAAAACATTTATAGAATGGACTGGATTATGATTGTGTAATTGATGATGTATGTTTTAAAGAACCTCAGAAATGGATTTGTTTGGTGAAGTGTGTCACCTTGTGGTACATCAACTATTTTTATTGAAATTTATTATTAATAAATTAAACTATTCATTTATTATAAGAATAAGAATATGATCTCAATTAAGAACAATTATCATAATACCAATATTAATGGATTCTTTTGTCAACTATATGTACCTAAATTATTTTCCTAGAAAGAAAATCATTTTTTATATCATCAATTTTTAGTCAATAAGGAATATATACACAATATAGCATTACATACAAGGTATAGAAATTTTGAATATACATTAATGTGATTTTTCCTTTATATTTCCCATATTAAATTCAAGGATTCAATGAATAGAGTCTTTTAATATTACCATTGTAATTTTTTGGTTTCTATACATGATATTTTTATCAATTAAAAGATAATGTAAGAACAGAAAGACCAATTTAGTAATTTAATATATCCCCTTAAGAAAGTAATCTATATGAATAAAATATGAAATGAGATTTTCTTTTGAAATTTTTTTCATTTTTGGGTGAGATAATATCAAGAGATGATATATTGATAGACTCATCAATGATAAATGATATTAAAATTTTTCCCATTCCATCCATGATGGATAAGATCCATAGTCTACATGGATTGGAATGATATTATCGATGGTTTATATAAATTTTCTCATTAATAGATGAACCTTTGAGCAAGTTAACATGGAAGGGATCTATGTTCCTTTGGAAAAATGAATGTGAGGAAACTTTCATGGAACTCAAATTAATATTATTTAGTGCACATATTCCTATATTAACCCATAGGAGATAAGTATTAATAATCAATTATAATGAACCCAATAATATATTGATATGTGTTATTATGAAAAATAACATGTCTTTTTCTTATTACACATGATAATTATTGATTCATGAGAATGATTACTCAAACCATGACTCTGAGTTGGCTTTGGTAATTTTGATTTAATGGTATAGAGGATATATCATTAGGAAGAAAATTGTGAGATATATACCAATAAGAAAATTAATAAAGTACATATTCATATAGAAGTAGTTGAATGCATACCAATGAATATGGATTGATATGATTAAACACTATCAATACTAAATACATTGAAACACATGAAATGTAAAAAAATGTTTAAGATTATTTGAGTGTAAACTATTAATCTATCTTACACATGAATAGGATAAAAGAAATATTCAATATTTCCATGATTTCGAAGGATGTATAATTATACATTTATTATATGTGAGATATATTATCTTTCTCAATTAAATGTTCTACCATATATCCATGTGAATATTAATTCGATGGATAATGAATATGCAGAGATGTAAATGATAATTGGAGGAGTTCTTGAGTTTTTACATTGATCATGTTGAAATTGTTAGGTTCTATAACCATGTAAGAATTATATCCCTACTACATTTTATTATGTGTTTTTCAAAAGAAGCTCGCAGTTCTTCATTCTGTATTCACATAATAGTTTTTGATGAAGTATAGTTATTTGAAAGTGTATTTTTAGAGGGTTGGAATAAATAGGTATATTGAAGAGTATAAACCTTGGTGACTGGTATACCAAAATGGTATGGATGAATGAAAATTTTTATAGGGGATATTACCTACATTACCCATAATAGAAAATAAATAAGAAAACATCATCAAGATAATTTTCTTTATACTCACCAAAATGAAAAAATCAGATAATTCTATACTGTTTGTGGTTGATATTCTTACGATGATAGCACACATAATCACTCTCAAGTAATACATATATCAATATTATATTTTAAGGATATACATTTTGGAGGTGGTAAGGTTTCATGGAGAACCATATTCCATTTTGTCTTATTGAGATCATATTTTTGCCTCAATGTATTGGAAATGTATTTATGAAGCTCTTGATATGAAGTTAAGTGTTAACAGTGCATAGAATCTATAAATAAATGATAAATCTAAGAGGAATATTGAATACATAGTGGAAATTATGAGATCAGATTAAATTCATATCAACGACCGTTGGGATCAAAAATTTCATCAAGTTGAGTTTTCTTTAAACATTACTGTTCACTACATCATTCAGATTGATCGTAATAAATCCCTCCATAGAATGAAATGTAGAGCTCCAATGTGAGGGAATAATGTTTTAGAAAAGAATTCATTAGGATATAAGATAGATGAAGGAATTGAAAAAGGATAGATCCATTATGAATAAACTCAAGGAAACATATATTCATTATAAAATTTATGCTTATAATCACTGGTGTGATAAATATTTTTATTTTTTTCACAATGTGATTTAAATAATTTCTAGGTTTTCATATTTTAGAATATGGGGAATATGAGACCTAGAAATATTAGTCCATTTTATATTTTATATTATTTTAATATTTTAACCTATTAATTAGATCTTTTAGTAAAAACCTCTCATGTTCGTGATGTGTTCCATGTATTTCTCTTAAAAAATTACATACTAATCCCTTATTATATATTAAATACAAATTTAATAAAAGTGGAAAAAATATTTCTTATAGGGAATAGTTGATGTTGATTTTGGATCACACAGATAATGTTATATGATAAAATAAGACTCACCTAGAAAATGATTTATAAAAAAACCACTACTTTTTGGATGATATGTAAGAACATGATGACATGATGAGATAAAAATAACTTCATTTTTTTTGTTAGAGTGATGAGTTTTTGGATTGAAATTCATTTTATGTGGGTAGTATGTAACACGTCATGATTTAATGAATTATTACATTTTCATATAAATTTAATTCTTTTATAAATAATGAAACATCATTTTAGGATTTCATGACGCAATACACAGGGTCAGATTTCCTTACAAACAACATCGAGTTTTTATAAAACCACGGTATATTAATAATATGATTATTTAAATGTGATTGTTATAAAGTAACCTTTGATTATACATATATTAATATTAATGAACAATCATACAATAAATAATTTTCTGTTTTTAAATATATAAATCATTTTGATAAAAACATTTCTTAAATTTTTTTTATGTAAATAATTTATATTTTTTTTAATATTCTATTTTTCCAAAAATTTTATATCTTTTGGTAAAAAATAATAAATTTAAATTTTTAAAATTTTATAAAATATTCTTAGTAAAATAATTTTTTTAAATCATGATGTCAAAAATAGTTTAGGTTGATTATTTGGGGATTTTTAAAGATTTCATTTTTCGATTGATGTTGAAATTAATGAATTCTAATTGAGAAATGCCTTTCAGATTTATATATATTTAATGTTAAATTATTTTTTAAAATTTATTTTCATGTAACATACATTTAACAAAATATAATTAATACAATTTAGATCATTTTAATAAATTTCATATTTAATTTAAATATAAAAATTATATTAACTTTTGACCATTTTCTCTTTAAAATCATGTTCTCTCATCGTGCTTCCAAGATTAATTATAAATTATAATATTCCAACAGTGTAAATATAATTGGAAAATTGAATAGAATATAATTAGACATAATTATTCAGATTATCTAATATCTTCAAAATTATTTTTGACAAAAATTAATATTAAAATCTATAAAAGTAATTTACCACGGTTATATTAAAAATGGGTTTATCATGGGTTAAATAAAAAATATAATGATTAACCCTTATCACTCTCTCATTAACTTCTCTAACAAAAGGACCCCACATATTCAATAATCAGAAAAACATAAAACATAGTTATTTTGGAAAATACCTATCAACATGATCTCAAGGAATAAAATACCCATTCTTATAATCTACAGTTTGTATATAAATCCATCCTCGGAATGATTTTAGTGAAATACTGAGGAAACTTGAAGAAGATGTAACCCTTATCAGTGTGTGAATTAATTTTTTTTATTCCTCCACATCCATCAATTAATATTATACCATGATGATATAATAACAATAGTACCATCTATATTCTAAGATGATGTTTTTTAATTTAATTTTTTATAAACATCTCCTTTTCTATCTGTTGGGTTATAAAATCATAATTTGTGTGTATTTAAATGTACTGTCTCATGAACTGATATCATTCATTTTTCCTTTACCGCCTACCGATATTAGAAATAATGAGGGATTTACATATTATATATGATATTTATTATATTATTACTCTTCTATCATTATAATATTATACGTATCTCTATGCTTTCCATTATGTTGGAATATGATAACATTGCTTGTGTGTGTGGAGGACTAATGCTTCATTAAGAGATGTTATTTGTTAAATATTTACAAAAAATGGTATTAAAGATGATTTTATTGAAAATATGTAATAAAAATTACATAAAAATAATACATAAATTATAATATATCATTTTCCAATATATTTTTAAAAAAATTAGGAAAATGGAAACAACACTCTTCTATTCCAATGGCCTACTATATCGATGAATAGTGTATTTTGTTTTATATCAATTTCCGTTATAGATTGATATAAACACATATCTACAAAATATATAATTTTTTAAAATAATTATTAGATTAATGGGGATTATTAAATCAAGATCAACGTAATAGTATAAAAAAATCAGAACACAACAAAAAACTGAGTATATATTACACAAAACGTGACATTAACATGGATTTATGAATAAAAATTAAAAAAATGTCATAAGAAAATTATATATAGTATTATATATATATATATATATTAATCGAAATAATATTTATAATAAACATATATTTATTATTCAATAGGTTTGAATATGTAAGAAAAAATTCAATTCTTATTATAAGGGATTTGTGTGAAAAAATTTCATCTATGAGACATAAGTTATGTTATACACCTAACTTCTTCTATGATGTGTTTGTATAGATACATTGATCGATAATATAATTGTTATTTTTATCATCAGGAACTATTCTATTTTATATAATATGATTCCTTCATGGGTCATATGATTCAATGATCGCAATGTGGTAATGATTTTATGTTATAATTTTTTTAATCAAAATTTATCATGGTTATGTTTCTGTGGAGAAATATTATGTTCCATATCTCAATAATATCCTAAAAATTATTATTAAATCATTGTTTATGATTTTAATAGTACCATTTTTCCTCACTTTTGTGTTGATTCAATAAGGCTTCCTTATGACTTTTCCATTCCTCTATATTTTTAAAATCACAAGCACATTATCATAAGGAAAAGTATATTTTCCATAAGGATTATTCTCTATGGAAGAATTTCTATTCTCTAATGATTTTTTTATCCTTATCTATGTTTTAATTGTTCATTTTATAGTATCTCTAAATCTAAATATATTTATTACTATGGAAAAATTCAATTTCATCACTAAAACCTAGGAATACTATAAATATGTATATATAGTGTATTTTGTTTTTAGGTTATGAATTCAAGTTCCAAATTCTTGGAAATTTAGGTTTTGAATTCTCTGAAATTAAAAATTCAAGTTTTTTGAAATTCAGGTTCTGAATTCTCTGAAATTTGGGTTCCAAATTCCTAAAATTGTAGACTCTTAATTCCTCAAAATTTGGACTCTGAATTTCTCATAATTCTGACTTTGAATTCTTCAGAATTCGGACTCAGAATTCCTCATAATTTAGAACCTAAATTCCATAGAATTTTGACTCTGAATTCCTTATAATTACAACTCTGAATTCCTCATAATTCAGAAAAATAATTCCTAAGAATTTAGACTCCAAATTCCTTATAATTCAAACACTGAATTCCATATAATTCAGACACCGAATTCTTCAAAATTCCGATTTTGAATTCATTGGAATTCAAAGTAAAAAATCTATAGAATTCTGGTTCCAAATTCTTTGAAAAAATGAATCTGAATATCGATGATTTATTGTCATTGAATGTTTATTTAGTTAGACTCTGAAAATTATTTTTTCCCTTAGATTCTAAAAATTTGATTTGGTTCAGGAAACGTATTTTCTATACACTTTTAATAGTTATGAAATTACATCATACAATATGTTTCAATCTAACCATTGTTTGAGTGACATGTATATAGGTCCCTATGAGATTCAAGGAAAAATATGTTAGTTGGAGGAGAGAGCTGACTATTGAAGAAGTGCCGATAAATAAGAGCTCGTTTGAACGAGCTCTACAACTGTTGATCACTCTAGAGATTGTATATTGTTGAAGTGATTTCTGGAGAGAGACTATCATTCCTTGTTTTTACTAAACATCTTTTTCATCTTTCTTCATGTGACAGTGATTGTTGCTGAGTACAATCAAGGACTTATGGTCATATGAAGGTAGAGGTTCCGATTACATTAATGTTCGAGGACCTCTGGGGATAGGATAATGTAGGAGATGACTACCTTTATGATTTTGGGCTTGTAGGGATAGCAAGAAAGATTCCTATATTTCTATGAATGTATTACCTTGGTGTGGGTAAGAAAAACTTTTATGAATGTATAAATAATAGGACCTTTATCCATGGATTTGGGATATCATACTCATTGGGTTAGAAGATTTCATTCTAGTTACATGTTTTGTTTCATGTTTATTTCAGTTATAATTTATAAATGACGAAAGAATAACCTTCTTATACTTTCTTATATTTTTTAATACTCTGGTATGTAATAATATATATGCTTTAATGTAGAATATTTTCTTTGTAAACATTCCATAAGATTCAATTCTGGATACATATTTCTGGAACCTAGATTATTTGTAGAAGTAAATGTGGTCTTGTGTATTTACCTAGTTTGACCTTGTTAAACCATTTTCATACAAAGGATAAAAATGAATGTTTTAAAAAGTATAATTCCCCAACTCCTTTAATTGAGAATCTACATTATTATTTTGATCCTACAGTTGGTATCAATGAAGGGTTAATAAAATACCTATATTCACATTTAATTTTTCTTTCTCCAGTTTTCATTATTCTAAATTTTTTCTTTTTTTGAAATTTTGTTTCCATCTTTACAAACTTTTTATATTAACTAGTTTTTATGGAAAGATATATTCTTATGGAATGAAAAGAATGAATTTTGGATCGATTGAGTATCTAAATCCTACCAGACCACCTATTTTTATGGGAATGATAAGGCATACCAGGGGATAGTATGAAGAATTTTGTTATTAATACTATAGTGGACAATTTAGTTATGCATACAAGAGATTACATGATTCTTAATGAGAATTTTAAAACCTTTACCAACCAATAAATGTTACAATAACAACTATACTACAAGGTATGTAATAATTTTTCGTTCTCCATGACTAAGAATATATATAATCGGATTTCTTATTGTTAAGCTGGTAACTATATCTTGATGAAATTTGAGGTCACTCATTTTTGAACATCCAATGTTATGGAAACTTGAAGACCTATGCTTACAGAAGAATATCATGGATTCATATTTCCCTATGGATATCCAATATGTAACATCCAACAAAAATTTATGAATATTGTTAATATTTTACAATACATGTGTGAGAATGGTTTAAATGATAGAGCATTTTTGGACAAGATTTTAGATATCATTCTTAATGAGTGGGAATCTAAGAGAAAAACTATTTATGAGAATAAGAAAGTATCTCAAATAACTCATGATGATCTTTTTGAAACCCTTCTTCAACACAAGAAAAGAATGAAAATAGATAATGATAAGAATAAGTAGAAAAATGGAAATCCAATTGTATCCTTTACTACTACTAAACCCATGACTCCTGAAAGGGCTAAAAGATCCAAGTCTAGAAAAGTAACTATTTTACCAAAATCTATTCAAAGTGAGAATTCATAGAATGAGATAGCTAATCAATTTCGAAGGATGAACAATATATTTTAAAATAAATACATTCACTATATATATAAGAAGACAGAAAGAAAAGACAAGAAAAATTTGGAAGTAACATGCTATGAATATAAAAGAGCCGGGTATATCAAGCTAGATTTTTCTATGGTTAATTAAAATTATAGGAAGAAAATGTATTGTGAAAGAAATAAAAATCAATAATACATGGCTAAAACTAAGAAAATTTTGAAAGCCAAGGACACCTATAGTTCTAGTGGTGGAGGCTCTTCTAACAAATCCTTAGAGTATGAGTCTTCTAGTTAGAATAATCATTGATTAATAGTTAAGATACTCATTGAAAAACAATATATAATGGCCAAGGTATAAAATGATGAATCAATTAATAATATATCATTAAATTGGAATTATACTGATGATAAATATTATGAATCATCAGATGATGAATCTTTTTCAAATTAAGTTAATACATTACCTTCTGATAAATAAGGGTTTAGGTTATCTAAACATCTTGAGAATGAAAATTCTAAACTCAAAAAAACATTGATAAATAAAATTCTATAATTTCTACTTTAACTAAATGAAGTATTAGTTCTTTTTAAAGATATTGATAATAAAATTTATGATTAAAAAAGTATTTCCAAAAGCATTGAGGAAGTTAATTCTGAGAAGGATAATATTTCTATGGATCTTGAAAATGTAATTTCAATGAAATATATTTTAGATACTACTATAGTTCTAAATTTAATTATTATGAGGATAGAAACATGGTTATAAAACTATAGTTAGAATTATATTGCTTATGGAAATGATTATCGAAAATTACATATGGTAAAAAAAATTTGACAATATATATTCCCATATTCATCTTCTAAGGAATAGTTCTGGATTTGGTTATACTCATTCTAAATCTGCTTTCAGTTAAAACTAATTTATTCATCAAAGTGCTCTATTTGGAACTAAATGTCAGTGCAGTAGAAATTAGGTGAAATGTTATTCTTTAAACCAAACTCAATCATTAGGTTTTCCTAAATATTATTTTTCTAATAAAATGTGGATACATAAAATTGTGTTTTCTAAAATTTATGTATCCATGAATGTCTTGATTCAAAAAGTCTAACACACATATTTATAATAAAATAAACATAGCACCAACAACTATACATAGTACATGGAAAGTATATCTTCCTAGAATTTGACTTGTAAAAATAACTTCTCTGAAAAGATTATCAAGATGAAAAAAGGAAAAGTAAATTTCAAAGATAATGCTTAGGGAGGATTTTTTTTGAATATGTAAGGTTTTTCTTCTTGGAAAAACATTAATTTCCAATGTTTTATTTGCTAAATGTCTTAATAACAACCTCATTATCATAATATAACTATGTGATGAATTTTACCTTGTTAATTTTTGGAATGATATGTGATTAGTAGACAATTTGAAGGAACATTTTACTGGTTTTTTCACATAGGAATGAAAATATATACACACTAAATGTATAAGACCTTAAGTGCCAAGATTTCTCTTCTGTAGTGAAATGGAAGATCTATATTGGTTATAGAATAGAAGTTTAGGGCAATATAACCTTACAAACCCATGTAAACTCTCAATGAAAATACATGTTAAGGATCTATCAAATATTATATTTGATCCTTCGAAAGTTTTTCAACCATGTCAATATGAAAAAAACATAAATCATCCTTAAAAATCATCTAAGTCTCAAATACTAATGGATTACAGTTGGCGAATATATATTATTTCCTTCAAACACAATCTGGAATCATTGGAGGAAAATATTATGTATTTGTCTTAGTTGATGATTACACTAGATTTATGTGGACCTATTTTCTGGAAAAAAAATTTGATATTTTATTACATCATGATTTTTAGATGCCCATGTTAAAAATGTGAAAAACAGTCAATTGATAATAAATCATTGTGACCATGGAGGAGAAATTCAAAATTCTGATTTTGAAACTTTTTGTAGTAAAAAATGTATTACTCGTAACTTCTCAGTAGCAATAACTCCTCAACAGAATGGTGTTTTTGAAAGAATAAATTGAATTATTCAAGAGATAAATAAAAGCATGTTGAGTGAATATTTGATAACTAGACACTATTAGTAAAAAGCTGTATGTACTTCTTGTTATACTATAAAAAGAGTTTTTATTAGACTTTTTTTAATAAGACCCCCTATTAGATATGAAATAGTTGAATACAAAGACATTCCTACTACAATGTATTTGGTTTCAATGTATTCATTTTGAATTACCAAGATAATTTATAGAAATTATCATGAATTTATGATGAAGGAATTTTATTAGGCTACTCCAGAACTTATAGAGATTATAGATTTTTCAATAAAAACACTTGTACTGTTGAAGAAACAGTTCTTGTTAATTTTAAATAAACTGATCTTTTTTTTAAACAACTTCAACCTACATATTCATACATGTTTTCAAAACATGATTATCTACCTTTTATAGAAGTTAATTATGATAAATAAAATGGTCAATAAATTTTTTTTGAAGAATTTACCACAGAATATTTTCTACCATATATTGATGAACTGGTTTTACAAAACACAAATCAGTTTTTTTAAGAATCATCCACATGATAGTATAATTGGTAATATAAATCAACCTATGAGGACTAGATGTTTCTTAAGAAATGAAGTTGAACATGTAGGATTAATTTTCTAATTAGAACTATAAAGAACTAATTTATCATTATGTGAGGATTATTGGATTAATTCCACGCAAGATGAGCTAAATGAATTTTAAAGGAGTAATGTTTAGACCTTGGTTGAACGACTTATAGAAACATCAATTTTTGGGGTAAAATTGGTCTTCAAAAATAAGTGTAATGAAAATGGAGTCATTGTATGAAATAAATCTATAATAGTTTTTAAAGGAAAAAAAATAAGGAATAGAATATGAGTAATCCTATGCTCTTGTAGTTATACTTGAATTAGTTCATATTTTAATTGCCTTTGAAACATTCTTCAAATTCAAACTTTTTAAAAAAATGTAAATTGTACTATCTTTAATATATATGTTCAAGATGATGTTTGTGTTGATCATATTTTTGGTTATGAATATACCAAACATCCTTAACATGTGTTTATACATTCCAATGCTTTATATGGACTTAAAAATGCCTCTAGATCCTTGTATGATAGGCTTACATGAAATTGTTAAAAAGAAATTATGTTACAGGATATGAAGTTCCAACTCTTTTTATAATGAATGATAAGAAAAAAAAACTTATTTTTCAAATTTATGTTGATGACATTATATTTGGTTCAACCAAGAAATCTTTAACCAATGCTTTTTAAAATGTAATGAATTCTGAGTTTGAAATGAGTATGATGGATGAGTTTAAATTTTCCCAGCTTTTCAAAATTTTCAAAAACCAGAAGGAAAATATATATCCCAAAATAAATATATTAATGATCTTATATAAAAGTATGGATTTGACATAACTAAGAGTATATGTACTCCCATTGGTACCTCAAATTCTCTTGACCTTGATGAAGCTGGGAAACCAGTAGATCAAACATCATTTAGAGGTATAATAAAATGTTAACAATATGTAACATCATGTCATCTAGATTTAATGTTTCTAGTATACTAATGTTCATTATATCAATCCAATACTAAAGAATCTCATTTAAAATAAATGAAAATCATTTTTCACTATTTAAAGGGAACATTGGATTTTTGACTATTTGATACTTCTAAAAATGATTTTGGCTTAATTTTTTTTCTGATGATGATTTTGGAGGATGTAAAATGGATTGGAAAAGGACATCGAAAACTTTTCATTTATTAAGAGATTCATTGGTTTCTTATAAATTAATGAATAAACATTCAATAGAACTTTCCCCTACTAAGGATGAGTCAGTAGTAGCTAGAAATTATTGTGCCCATGTGTTGTGGGTGCAACACATACTCACAGACTATGGTATGAGTTTTACCAATCCATAGTTATTATGAGATGAAAATAGTTTCATTTACAAATGTAATACCCAATACATCACTCTCATGAAAAACACATATATATTAGGCATCAATTTTTCAGGGATCACAAAAAAAAAAAGAAGATATCATTCTTCAATTTATCGGAATACATGATCAAAATTTTGATTTCTTCACAAAATAATTACCCTCTAATCTATTTTAATACATTAAAAGTAATTAGGGATGATAACCATAAGGTAATTTTCTATATTTACTAGATTTTGATACCTATCTCCTTAAATTAGGAAACTCTTTTCTATAGGGGGAGAACATTTTATTAATTGTCTATTTTTTCCATAATTAAATTTTCTTAATCAAAATTTTCATAAAAATTTTTTTTTCTTAATAAAAATTATAGTAGTAAAATTTTTTAATACTAAAAATCTTTGAATTTCAAAAAATTTCCATACTTGAGAAAATTTTACTGAATCAATATTTTTTAGAAGAATTTTCATTATTACTGATAATTTTCTTAGATTTATGGAATGAATTCTTCCTTTAATAAATTGTTTTTATTAGGTTTTTACATATTAGAATTTTCATCTAGTTTATGAAAAACAATTCTTACCTTTTTTTCCTTAAATCTGGTTATTTAACCTAAAAACCTCAAAAGATCATAACATACCAAATTCATTATTTGGATATCATCTCAACAATCAGATCTGTTAAAGATTGTTTCAACCATTGGATTTTTTTGGGAAGATAAACCATATCCTCCAATGAGTATATAGTGGACCCTTGATGGTTGTCCCACATTGTTTTTCAATTATTTGGAATGATAAAACCATGCTTCTATACTTAAGGCCCATTCTGATTTTCCAGGATTTATCAATTCTAAATGTATTTGGAAGCTTCTCTATAGAAACAAATGTCATCAGTTAGGTAAATATCTAAATGGAAGATATACGTGGAAAGGTTATTAGATCTGATGATCTTTTATAACTATGATTCTCTTATGTCAATGAACATCAAGATGAATGGATAAGAGATTTTTTGTATATCTAAAATGAAGTCACATGATCTGGTTTGTCCGTAATTTTTGGTTGTGTTTTGTGATTCTATAATCCTTTTCAATGAAGGTGATAGATGAAACTTTCCCTTTAAAATTTAGAAAAAAAACAATTCCCTTTCCAATAGTATGGCAGCCAACATACATGGAATTTATTATAAGATAGAAGCTAAGTATTGTACTCACATGATACTAGATGTTTCAGGTTCCATTAATAAGGTGAAATCCATATAATTCATTGGTCTATCAGTGGTGAAGTCCCCGATGATTAACAATATTTCAACAAATTATCAGACCTTAGAGTTGTGGGTTAAGGTATTTCTCATTCTGAGAAATTTTTATAAGGATATAATGAAGAAGATTGATATCTATGTTTTGGATTTCTTATTAAACCATAGAAAGGTAACTTTGGTGAATTATGTTTTTCTTATAGTAATTAATATTAGGAATAGATCTCCCAAATTGAAAATCATAATGTATCTACTTATTCTCTCCATGATTATAGTTCTTTGTCTATAGATGTTCATAATCCCATGCAGTTATAAGCAAAGGAATTTCATGGTCATGATGCTTAGTGTTGATACCCTCAAAAGGATAAAGGTTGGCATCAATAGTGAATCTGGAGATTTTTTTGATTTATCTGAAGCTGAAATAGAAACATTATCAACAAAATAGGTAGTGGCTGAGTATTCTATGAATTTTGGAAAGAAGAGGGAGGTGAATGAACCAGAAAAGAATGAAAAATATTCTACTGTTACAAAAACACAATCAGAACCACCTAATCCAAAAATCTAACAACTTATCCAGTTGAAGTGATTGACAAGTTGAGAGATTACAAGAATAATAATAAGGAAGGGGAGCATAGTTTCGGCTATTACCATTCTGAGAAAAACGAATTAATGTCGAAGGATACTGAGGATCTTAAAAGAATGAAAAGTTAATGAAAATAATGAATAAAATGTCTGATGTCGAGATTGTTCAATCTCTTCTCAAGGATGATGAAAAATATTCCAAACATGTTCAGGTACCCGAATCATTTTTTGAATGAATAACTCTTAGTGACTTCAGGAAAGATTATGATAATTCTTGATCCTTTAGAAGAAGATGAAATAGTTCAAGAAGAGATAGTGGAAGAAAAAGAAGAAGAAGTAAATATGTCATGATATAGATGATATGATTAGAAATATAAGAGAATTTCATAAGAAAGAGATTCATTCTAAAAAAATTTCAATCTGAACTTCTCTGGATGAATAAATAAATTCCTTCACAAATAAAAGAGGATGAAGGGTAGGAATAAGGGAATAAACCCTATGATGATGAAAGCAAAAACCATGACTTTCTTCATCAAGAGGATCTAGTGGCATAAACTGAAAAAGAAAAATGTGAGGATGATAAGATAGTTCAACTATTATATAGTGAACATGAATCACAAAAAATTAGCAATGATCATTTTGAAAGCTAGTTAGGGAAAACAAGTGTTGGTTGATACACATTGGGAATCTTTAGGGGCTAAGAAATATGATGGTGGTTCATCAAATATTAATGATAAAGAGATAGGAAAATAATCCTCACTATACATGGAATATGATTTAGAATCATTTCTTCTTGGAAATGACTTTATATTATAATATTTGAAGAATATGGTCGATACAATTCCCTTGTTTCCAAGTATAGACTCGAGGTTCCAGAAGCTTCAGTACTCATTTAATCAGAAATTGGATTCAGTTACCATGCTTATGTATATGTTTGTCAGGCTTGAGGCCTATTTCAAATCCTTCTCCATTAGATATAAATATCATAAAATATCATTCACGGACATAAAAAATTTGTTCAAGGAAAACTATCAAAGAGATGAGAATCCTTGATGATTTTCATGAAAGTTTGAAAGATTCTTTAGACAATAATGATGGAATGTTTAAGGATCTTACTAAATTTTTTTGGGATAATATAAGTCTCAAACAAAGAACCTCGAAATAGGTAGTCAAGGATATGAATGGTAAAATTAATTTAGTCACATTGAACTGGAATAGGTAAAGATATCAAAGAAATGTGTTCGAAGAAAATATTTGTAAGAAAGTATAACATTTAAAGGCACAAGAAGAAATTATTATGTATTATGAATAAAAGATCAATTCCTTGGAAAAGAAAGGTTCAAAACCTTGGAGAAGAAAAATGAGGATCAAGAATAGTTTCTAAAACAGTTTTATGAACATCACAAAAAGCTGAAGAAGCTATAAACAATTAGGAAGATGTTAATTTTGAAGGAGAAATAAGGATTCTTTTTTCAAATCTAATATTTTATTTTAACTTCCATGTACTAATTTTTTAGATCATAATTAGAATTTTTGTTGTTCTTCAGTTGTTTTGACTTATAGTACTCATATTTTAGGTACCATATTTTTTTTCCATTCCCTTTATTCATTTTTGAAAATCACAAAGGGGGATAAGGGAATGATATAAAGAATACTAAGTAAAGAAGAGAATTCACTAAGTAAGAGGAAGTCTATCAATTGCGAAGTTTTACCTTAGTAGACTTCTTTACACAAGGAATAGAAAAATATCTATTAGTAAGTCAAGAATACAATACATAGGGATTTCAAAACCTAAGGGGGATTTAGTTGTATTCATCATGATTCATATTTAAAGGGATTAATGTTTTTTCTATTATGTTCATAATGAAAAATTATACGTCGTTATATTCTATTTTGTAAGGATTTATGCCATAGAAAAAGGGGGAGATTGTTAATTCAATATGGTATGCCGATAAATTTTCTATTACACTATGTTTTGAAGATCAGAAACACATTATCGTAAGGAAAATTATATTTTCAATAAGGATTATTCAATAAGGAAAAAATTTCATTATCTAATGAAATTTTGTATCCTTCTCTATAGTTTCATTGTTCATTTTATAGTCATTTTGAATATATCTCATTTTATTACTAAGGAAAGATTTGGGTTCATATCTAAAACCACAAAATACTAAAAATACATAGATAAATATTATTTTCTTGGTTATGAATTCAGTTTCTAAATTCCCTAAAATTTAGACTCCAAATTCTCCGAAATTCAGGTTCCAAATTCACTAAAATTTAGTTTATGAATTATCTGAAATTCAGACTCATAATTCTATGATATTTAAGTTCCAAATTAACTAAAATTATGGTTTTGAATTGCTTTGTATTTTGACTCCATATTCCTTAGAATTTAAACCCAAAATTCCCCGTAATTTTGACATCGAATTCCATAGAATTCAATCCTTGAATTCCTGAAAATTCAAACTCTGAATTTATAAGAATTGAGACTCAAAATCCATTAGGATATAGACTTCTAATTCCCTAGAATTTACACACCAGATTCTTCATAATTCAGATTCCAAGATCTATAGAATTCAGGCATCGAATTCCATGAAAAATAGAATCATAATATCAATGAGTTCTAGTGTCCGAATCATTATTTGGTTAGACTCCGAATATTATTTTTTCCTTAGAATCCAAAAATTAGATTTGGTAATAAAAAAAAAATTTACACAATTTATAGTCATAAAATGATTTCGTACAATCATTTTCTAACTAAACATTGTTTGAGTGACATTACGGAGGTCCCTTTGAGATTCAAGGAACAATATGACTATTGGATGATGGAACAAACAATTAGAGAAGTGAATATAAATAGGAGCACATCTGAATGAGCTCTACATCTTTTGATCACTCTAGATATTACACGCTATTAAATTGATTTCTAGATAGAGATACCCACATACCTTGTAACTAGTTTTGTTCCAAGTTTATTTCCTCTGCAATTAGATAAAATAATAATGTATAAAGTTTTTCTTCTTTCTTGTACAATTTTTTACTCTTATAAGTAATATTTTATACACATCATGGTAGAATCTTTTCCTTGAAAACTTTCCTTTATGTTTCATTTCCAGAACTATATTTCTGAATCCTAGAATGTTTATAGAACTAAAAGTGGTCTTATGAATATACTTAGTTTAACCTTGTTAAACATACTTTTCATTATGGTTTAAAATTAATGTTTTTAATATTTAATTTCACCCACCCCCTCTTGTAATTGAGAATATACATAATTATTTCGATCCTATATTTTGTACATAAAAAGACCTTAATTATTTTTAATAAAATACCTAATTATTTCTTTATTCTGTTTGAAATATGATTTCTTTTAAAACCAAGTTTTCTAAAAAGGTTTTCAAGAAAATATAACATTATCAAATTATTTTAAAGATAAATATTTTCCCATGATTTTATTTTATATAAAATTAATCTTCATTTTTTCCATAAAATCCATATTTGTATTTAAGTGAAAATTTGAAAAGGATATTTGTTTTTACATTTATTGCTTGAATGAAATTTCTCATTATCATGACAGTAATTTTATATAAATAATCATTTAGATTATTTCAAGGTTGTTTTAAAATTATAATATTCTCCAAATATATTATGTTTTAAAAAATTAGAGTGGAAAAGAAATTATCATCATGAAATATATCCATTGATCTTTCAAAATCATTTTCAAACTATGATTAAATCTTTTGATGTCACCAATTCAATAATAGGGATATTATCGAAGACTAACATTTGTATTCATTATTATTATAGTTTATATTTATTATGAAATGATGTTTCTAGAACCGATTTCTCTTCTTGTGGTTATAAAATGATGTAATTATTATGTACCCTACATCCTTTCATGGGTTATGATACAATGAAAGAAAGAAATTATTATTAATATAGTTTTTTTCCAAAATTTATGATATAATGAAATGATTATGAAACACATTTCATAACATGGGTTATGATATAATGAATTTTATTGATATTTTGAAATATATAAATATGGTTTTCATTGAAATAGGTAGTGTACATGGCTCAATAAGGGATATTTTATGATAGGACGGCCTTGGGAGTGAACTATTACTACTAAAATGGTTTAAAGAGTGAGCCTATTCCACTATGATAGTCTGTATTGTTATCTAGTACATCTATGAAAAAAAACTCTATTCTTATTTTTATTCCAAAAATATATGTCTTATGCCAATGATATAATCTCATAGATCATGTGCTTGTATTTCCTTAGGATCATGTCTAGAGAGCTCTGAATATTTTTACCATTACTCAACATTATTATATTATATATAAAGAGAATGGTTTTTAAATGTTATATTGTTTTTCTCATACATTAATGTTAATGTTATGATATTGTATCTCCCTTTACTACCCTAATTAAGAATATGATCTCACCTGTTCATTTTTTCTTTTGGTTATGATGAATTGTTTAAAGTATGGTGTATTTTTAAATATTATTAAAGGCAAAGATAATTATGGGAGTCATTATTGACCATTCTTGAATTAATAATGTTGTATTCTATGTTTCTAAATGAACTTAACTATTACAGTCCATATGAGTCACTTTTTATAATTTAAAGAATATTTACATAATATTATTTGATAACCATTTAAGAGAATCACACATTTATATAAATAACATTCAAAATCCATTAATGAATTGGAGTTATAACTAACTATTTTGTGATGCTTAAATGTATATCTAAAGTAAAAAAATAGTGTTCCACATATCATTGTTAAAAAAGTACAAGCCATTAAAACCCAATATTTACACCTCTAATAAAATGTAATTGAAAAAAATTGATCTTACTATGAAGATACTATCATGATTCATCACACTAAAGAGCATGTAATGAGGAACCGGGTGATAGGACTTGAAACAGTTCTTTAGAAAAATCATAAAATAGAGGAAGAAACATGGGTAACACATGATGTTATGAAAAATAACCTATATCATCAATATAAAATATAATATTAATGAAAATGTTCAGGGATAAGATTTTATATGGATGTTATAATAAAATATAAATAGTTTTATAAATAATTATTATGTTTGATATTGTCTAGAACACGCAACACTTAGTTTAAAAACCAATGAAAATTTATTATTTAAATATAGATGTTAATATATAACCAATGATTTAGTTTGAATGTATTTGAATAATATTATTATTGAATATATTTTTTTATATAAAACAATTCTTAGAAACAAAACACTCAATTTTTTATAAGGTCATTTCATTCATCAAAAATATGTTTTCTTCAAAAAATAATTTTTATTGATTTCCACGAGAAAATAAATTTAATTAATTATTTGAATGTTTTAGTAAATATAGATACTAAAATTAACATCATTTTAAAAATTAGAATAGAATAATTATCTTTTTTGAATCTTTTCACTTTTCATAATTGATTTATTTCTATTGAATACTGGAAAATATTTATTTGTATTGAAAACTATATATTTTCGTCAATAATTTTAAAAGAACAAATTCATTTTATAATTGTTTATCATTATAATTAGTTAATTTAAATTATTAATAATTCAATAATATTCATTTTAATCAGTTCTATGGTCAAATTTGTTATAAAAACATTTTTACACGTAAAGGGTAATTTTTCTGAAAAACATTTTACATTTTTCTTTTAGAGTTTAAATTAAAATTAAATTATAAAACTTCTTCAATTATAATTTAAAAAAAAAATCAATCTTTTGATTCATTATTTATAATTTTGTAAATATTTACATTTTTTATATTAATAATATCATTAATATTTGATTATCATGAAAAAGAGTATATTGGGTAATTAGATTTAATGATAAAATGGTAAGGAATAGAAAATAACCCTAATACTTGTTTTAATATTACTATATATGTAAATTACATCCATACGTGTAAAATATATGATTATTTGTAACTCTATGGATTTTTCGATTAGATAATGACCATTATATTATATTATTTCAAAAAAACAAACTTGACTCATTAGTTTTTTTAATAAATACAATATTTTTATTATGGAGATATCTAGAGGTTATGTCCATCTTTAAATATTATATTGAAATATAAAAATATTTATCATCATCATGATAATTTATTATTACTTTATACTAAAAACAATTAATTAAAATGTTTACACAATGCTGAAGGAATAATTATTCAATTAAATGAATTATCAAATAAATTATATATATAATATTATAAGTACTTTAATTTGAGAAAAATATTGTGATGCTTGAATAATATTTATTATCAAAAAAATTTATGGATATAATAAATTTTTTTCATCAAATTCTCGGTATTTTATTGATATTATTGTTGTCAATGTAATGAATCGTTTTAAAAATTGACATTATTGATATTTTATAATAAATAATACTTTATGAAATTATTTCAAAATAACAAAAAATAATAAATTATAGAAATTTATATGGGTATTGATTGTTATATAAAACATGGTACCATTAATAGTCTTCTATCATTTTATTGAAATGTTATATTCCCTTAGTGAGTACAAAGTTTTAATAATAAGGTAATTTTCCAAATGGTAAACAAGAGGTTGTGACAAAATGTTAAGGGTAAAAATAACAAATAAACATGAAAAATAATAATTTTGATAGAGGTGTTCAACAAATCCATTTCCTCTAATAAAAAAAATAATTCTGTATCCCTTGGGATTTTAAAACTAATTTATATTAATATGATATGTTATGAAATTTCAAAGAGGTCCTTAACATAAATTATAAAATAGGACCCACTTACTCACTTGTATACATCACCATAATCCATAAATATTGGTCAATACATACCCATTAACCTTTTCAATATACTTATCCATGTTATAGTGGATTTGGTACTTCTATAATATCAATACTCAATAAATTATGAAGATATCTAATAGAAGTCCACTAAAGAAGATGTATCATCTTTACCAACATTTTGATGTTTATTTATTAGTGTATATCATATTCATGTGTTTTTTCAAAAATGAAATCGTAAATAAAATTATATATATATATATATATAATTGTTACGATATATCTATATTCCAAATTTTATACATATTATAAAATTAATGCATTATATCTGCGTACGTGCGGCTAACCTACTCCACACATAAGAGTAACTTGTTCTTCATCCCCACAATACATTGATGTTCATAATTATGAAAATAATTGATACATATTAGAATTATGATATGATATTTGTTTAGGATTAATATATCATCCACTTCCTTAATTTTTCAACCATTTAAAAATTATATCATCTCTCATGCATACATATGACTTACCATCTCCACCAAGTGATGTGTCTCGTTTTTAATTACCCGTATTCAAGAATGATTATAAAAATAATCCTACAAATAAATATAATATATATAAACATAAATCATTTTGGATAATAGGTAACTATATTCTATTCATAAGATTTTGAAGAGATGTGACAAAACATGCTTTCAAAAACGAAGCAGTTACCACCCAAAATGAGGGTAATAATATATTATTATTTAAAAATAGTTCATAATATGATATAATAGGATCATATATGTTATAATAAGTATTAATATTTATTATTTACAATTTAATGACATATTTAAAACAACTATACATGAGTATAAATAGTGGTCATCTAAAGAGAATCAAGAGGTAAGGAATTTCATCCAAATTTCTAATCCATTAAGAAATTTTTGGTATTACCCACCTGTTTACTTTTATTTAGTGTATACACATCCCATTTCAAGTAAATATAATTAATTATTATTTATTAATTATGATTAATGTTCATTTTTGTTTTAATACATTAGTAATTTTCCATATTTTATTTCAACTATTCCTCTCTTTGGAAATAGAATCAAATAGAAAAAATAAAAGAAAAACGAATCTTATATCACCTTTCATATGATAAAATTTTATCCCATGTAAATATTTTCATTAAAAAATTTCCAAAAAAAATCTAATTAAGAAATTGATTTATCAAAATACATATTTACCCATGTTCAAAATTCTACAAAACAATTTGAAATGAAACCTTTTATCATTTTTTTGGTCGAGGTACTTTCAGTCATTGTAAACAAAATTATGAAAGGAATATTTTTTTAAATTATATCACATAATGGGATATTCATACTTAGAAAACACATATTTTAATTGAAAATTAATTTAAAATTTTTACAAATTTATTTTTGATGAAAATTTTTTTCATTATATTTCTTTTGTTTTTTAATATGTAATATAAAACGTATAGATGTTTTTTTCTACAAAACATTTTACATTTATATTTTATGGAAATTTTTATTCATCAATGATAATATCAATTATAATACTTATTAAATACAATGGATATGACTTAATGATATCATCCAATAACACATTAACTTAATTTTGGTTACTATGTAAAAAATTTATCTTAAACATCCATATTTCATGTATCATAGAAATTATTATTTCCTAAACCGTATAAAATTGTATTCAGGGTGTTTTTAATCATGGAAAAAATTGTTTAAAATGGTATCAAAGAGATTATTTTTCATTAAATGATAATTTGAAGTTTATATTTTTGAGAAATAATATTCATCATTGTAAGAAGATTGAATCAATGAATTTATGTTATGAATATAGAATCCATGAAATTGGTGAACAAGAATGACGATCCAATTTTTGCTATGATAGATTATTATATATGAGATTATAATATGGTTTCATTATTTTAATTAAATAAATTTTATGATTAATTGGTATATATATATGATTTTATACATAGTAATGTTTATTATTCAATTATATGAGTGGATCAACCGAATATGGAGAATTATTTTCATAAATGAAAATCAATATTATTTTATCATTCTAAAACAATGTAATCTCTAAAAGTGAAAGGAATAATGAATAAATGGGAAAGTATCATAAATAAAAAAATACTTGTGAGGAAATTAAAAAAATATTACCTAACTCAATAATTATAAAGTGAAAATTGAAGTTATAAATATGAATGAGGATTAAATAGATGATGAATTCTGCACTTGAGTAAATACAATTATGAGAAATATTCAAGGTTTTTCTGAGAAATTTTTTGATTAGAGGGTTTTTTAAAAAAATATTACGTATTCATCCAGATATGATTTCTGAATTTAATTTTATAAGAATATCATGGATGATATATACACTTCAATTAATGTTTTGAAATTAAATAATAATAATAAAGAAGTATGTGTTAAAAAATATGATTCTACGTTAGAAGTATTTGTTTAATTGATATTTGAAAGACTATTGTAACTTGTTCCTACATGGGTGAGATAATGAATTATTTCAGGGGAATGATACCACATATGTGATTCAAGTGTGTAGCTATTTGTAATTTTAAATAAATTTTTCCAATGTTAAAAGGATAATAATATTATGAATATAATAACTTGAGGATGTGGTTTTCCTTAATTAATAAAGACAAACAAATTTCAATAAAATGTTTCATTCAATTAGGAAAGGGAATAATTTCTCTAAAACCAAATAGAATAAATTTTAATTTTATTTCTGAGTATGATGTGAATTTTTTTATTTCCAAATATGTTTAATAAACACTTCTGATTATAGATGTGAATGAGAAAGAGTAAAATAGTAATGAAATGAGAAATTATAAATATTTGGAAGAAAATTTTTCATATTTTATTTTGAATAGTTGGATACAAAAATGACATTTAAAGATCTCAATAATGGATAATGGGAAAAATTAATCGAAGGAAATCATACATTTTGTAATAATTATTATTTTCTTGATTAAATGGTGTAATAGATGGTGAAATCAATTGATAATATGTAAAATATCATTTTAAAAGATAATAAATTATTATTTTTTGTACAACTAAAGCTCAAATAAAATTACATAAAGCATAATATTATTTAACTAAAATTATGCGATGCTTGAATAGAATTAATAAAATCAAAATCCAACATTAATGATTCTACACAAGATGTTATAGAAAAAACAATGAATAATAATTTTGAATTAAAATATTATTTACTGAATTGTGATAATGAAGTGGCTCAATATGTAAATCTTCTAATGGATAAATTTCTTTTGAATCTCTTAATTAATATTTTGATTCATATATATAAGTTAAGAATGTAAATTTTTTGTAAAATAAAATTTATTCTCATAAATCTGTGAATTTAGAAAAATTTAATTTTAAATTAAAAACTACTATAAATGGAAATTAAAGGGTTAAAAAAAAGTTTACCAAGAATATAAAGTTTTTAAGAGTCTATCAATTTTTTTCAAAAATGATAAAAAATTGATAATAAAAAAAGGAATAAAAGAAGGTGTCAATATTTAACAGAATATTTTCCTGAAAAATATATGAATTTTATGGAATTTTTGTTATTATTTATGATTATGTAACATTGAATATAAATATAACATTAATTTATATTATTTTTATCAGCTAAATTTTTTAGGAGAATATATTTTGTCGTTACTAAAACCACTCAAAGAATAAAATTACAGATACAATATTAAAATTATTAACCAAATATTGAAAATATGTTCTATCCGTTAGAATATATTTAATGAATAATTTTTTATATGGGAAAATCTAATTTAGAATTAAACAGAATTCTACCAACCCCAAAAATTATAAATTCCAAAACTCAAACATCTTATAAGGAGACAATAAAATTTAAAATTTCATTAATTATTGATGTTTCTCACTATAAACGACATAAAAAATGTATCATACTAATAATTTTATGAAATATTTTTATTTAAATATCTTCATATATTTTATATATTTTTAACATAGAATAATGAGTTTAGATGAACCAAATAACATTTTTAAGTCACTCTATTAATATAAACATGATAAAGATGGATTAGAATGTATAAATACTAATAAATAAAGTTTAAAAAATATATTCTCTATAAATTCATAAAATTAATTAAATAGTTTTAAAATTAATACAGTGAAAAAGAAAATAAATATTTTAATTAAAGGTAATGTTTTTCTGAAAATTTATTAATCATACAATGTATTTATATATTAGAGACATTTATTATTCACAATTATTGAATTTTAAAAATGAAATATATATGCTATTTATTTGATAAATATTTTTAAATATTATAAAAAAAATTTCTTGGAATAATATATTGATAAAACGTTTTATATTTTATAACATTTAATTTTCTAATAAGACGTCCTTGTCTCACATAATGCACTAACTTTAAAATTAATTTATCAAAATTATAAGAATAGTATTAGGTCACATAAAAAACATATTTGGAATTAATAGGATCAAATTTAGTAAATATATCTTCTTTTTTCTACATTAATAGTAAGGGGTACAATTTATCACCTTAGTAAAGGATACATCTGGTTAATCTTGGCTTCAAATATGCGATAAGGACATAATTTTAGTCATAATATTTATTGGATGAGGGGAACTCAAACCTTTTCACCTTATACTCAAAATTGAGTTTTTAAAAGAAACTTGTTGGTTGTATAAATTATTTTTTGTATTTTTCCAATGGCTAGAACATAAAACAATTTTGAAAATGATGAATGTGATGGAAAATGAAATGATTTCCCCCTGAGTAATTTAATGTTATTGTATAAGTAATTTTTTTTTCAATTCTCACACAAAATGATCAATCTATGAATCCTAAAATTATTTGAAATGAAAAATGATAGAAATATGTGATGTTGAGTCTTTAATGAGGAAATTTACACCTTATTTTATCTGGGGAACTAATCTTATAACTTGTGAATAAAATATTTTCCCCACTAAAAAATTATTTTTAATTCTCTTGTGTTCAGAACAATAGAATTTTATTATTGTTTTTTGTCATTTTCATGGGGATGCAAATTGGTTTTGTACTCTTATCATGAATATTATACTAGAGGATGAAATTTATTCTATAGAGGGGCTGTGTTTAATGGGATAATATTTATTAATAAATTCCCACTTATTATTATCCTAATGATGGAGAAGAAGTTTTTTGTACTAAAAAATTTGGATGATCAATATATTGGTACATATTATGATAATTTTAGAGGAATTTCATGGTATAAATCTAGTTTAATCGTCTTCATCGAAACCAATATTAATCGATTCATGGGTGGAATAAAACCAATTCATTGAAAAGTGATATTTTCATGAGTATTAACTAGAATATTGGAAATTAATTGATGTTCACCCAATATAGAAATAGAAATTATAGATCCCACGATTCACAACATGTTGATAAGAAAATATTTACAATCATGAATAATTGATTAAATAACATAGTAGAATGACATTTTAATCACCAATATTCTTGAAATGTGGTCAGAAACATAATGGGAATTACTTCAACTGTACTGGGATGTTATTTATTTACTTCATGGTTAGTCATAGATCTAATGAGTTTTAAAAAATGATGAAATGGAAAATTGATACAATAGGATATTAGAATACTCAAATTAATGAAACACAGATGATCTAGTTAATCAAATTTAAGGAGTATGTGAATTATTCAAATTATTACACAAATTAAAAAAATATGCATGATCATATTAAACAACCCACATTGCAAAAATTCAGTGAGAAATATCATGTCATCATAAATTTCAATGTGGGTTATAAGAAAGATATAGAAAAAAGAATACATATTATACACTCTGTAAATGAAAATTTATTATTTAATTCTAGAAAAAACCACATAGCTTTATAAGAATAACTTACTATGGTTATCATAGAACCACCTAAAATATTAAATTCTTAGTTATTAATAAAATTGACTAATAATATGATGTTCACTTATTATGTTTTTTATTCTTCATTATTTTAAGTTTGTAGGAATATGACTCGTGTATATATTCTTATTCTCCAAATGGTTGAGTTAAATGTTAGTTTAGGAATGTATTATATTTCTATTAATAAATCTGAAATAAATTTTTGAGGAATGGAAGAAACATATTGTATTCCAAACAAACCAATTATTTCTTATTATTGATATAGGAATCATTGACATCATACAAAATTATTTCCATTATACGGGTTACGATTTGTATTCAAATAGGGAGTTTATTGAACCTAGATAGAGAGAATCTAAATATCAATGATATATATTTTTTGCGAGGGTTTATTTTTGTATTTGAGAAATAATTTCATGGTATTCCACATAATATATAAGTATATTTTTCAATATAATTCACTCTTTGTATTAAACCTATTTCAAATACTCCATATATAGTAGATCTATTTGAGTGGTAGGAATTAAAGTGAAAATCCAAGGGAATCTTGTATAATAATTCATTCTTCCGAGTCAGTCACCATAGGGGGAACATTCCATACTTGTTAATAAAATATATGGATTAATGATACACTTATTTTATTCTCGATAAAATAACAGGATAAATATCATGAAAAATTATCCACTAGCCCATATTGATTACTTGTTTGATTAAATACTCAATGCTCTTTACTTTTCCAAGATTGGTCTTTTTTCATGATATCTTCAATTGTGGGAAAAGAATGATGACTTACCCAACATAACATTTCAAAACAGTTATGCACAATATGAGTATATTATAATTTCATTTGGTCTTACTAATTATTCTATTATCTTCAAGGATATAATGAATAATTCCATTAATTATTACCTTGATATGTTTTTGGTTGTCTATTGATATAGTATAATTCAATATTCAAATAGATAATTAAATCTTGAATATCACTAGAGTATTGTGCTAAAAACCCCCAATGAAAGATAATATTTCGAAAAAAATTACATTGTGTGAATTTTATATTTGAAAAGATTTATTTATAGGACATATAATCACATGTGGGGTTGTATCAGTTGACCATTAAAAGATACATGTTTCACATCATTGAAATAGACCAACCAATTTGACAATGATCTATAGTTTTCATGTTATTAAAGGATACTATCATCGCTTCGGGTAAAAATCATCATGGATATCGAACCACAAACCATGATTACTTAGAAAGCATAAAATTTACATCTCAAAGATGTATAACATGCATGTTTTATTGAACTGAATAAACTTATGGTTAGTGCACCAGTTCTTAGACATCCCTATAGTGGATAAGGGTTCATAATACAGAGTGATGTATTAATAAATGGTTTTGGATTGTCATCATGATAAATTATATGGTTATAAATTATGCCTCATGAAAATTTATGGTCCATGAGAAACATTACCCAACTCATTATATTGAGTTAGTTATGGATATTATTCCATTATGTATTTGTAGAAATTCTCATTATAGTGAAATGTGTGACATATAGAATGATCATAAAATACTAAAGTATGTATTTCTAAAAAATATCAGAATATTTCACAAATAATATGACAATTGCTAATTAATGTTTATGACTTAACAATACATTACATCCTAGAAAAAGATAACAAGGTCCTTGATATTTTGATTTGAATGAATCATGTGGTCTTATGTTTAATAAGGATAAAAAAGAACCAAAAAAATTTAAACGATAATGGATGGATACTAAAATCTTAATGAAAGGGTAGAAATATTATCTATCTCAAATAATTGTTCACCCATCCTTCCATGTAAATATTATAGAGGGAAAAATATATAGAGATTACAGTGTATGTAAAAAATGTTCATGAGTACAAAATTTATTGTTAAGGAATAATATTGTTCGACAAGCTTGTATGTGTCCCTTTGGTTTCATATTTGAAAGATGATATGATGGGTCATGCTCATAGTTTTTGACATTCTATTAATCCAGGAAATATTATGATGTGTAAAGTTATGAATGATTTTTCTGGTGTGGTGTAATGAGAGAGATATTGGAACAATTATTTTTAGCAGTTAGTATGTCATGAAGTTATATTTTATAAGTAGAAGTATAAATACTTGTAACAATCATTATACATAATGTATTGTAAAGGGAAACAAACACTAATAATTTTTTTTAAACTCTCCAAAACATCTGATGTAGATAATTCCATTTGGATTTATGTTGATATCCATATGAATATAGATAAATTAATTACCATTAGATAAGATTTATATCTTGTTTAAAATACATTGATACTCATTAATTAAGTGTTAATATGTCATTTATTATCACTATAAATTATATCAAATAAATATCTAAGGTTTACAACAATGGTTTTTTATAATTATTCAGTGAGCTTTGGATATATAGTTAAATTTAAGCATTGGGTATCATGTTTAGATACATAGTTTTTCTTAGAGGACCACTCAATCCCCATAAGACATGTTACAATATTTCTCTAATGATTTTAAATGTTTATTGGGTATAGAAAATCCTTTAAGTGTAGTTTTCATAAAACATTGTCTTCTACTCAACCATTCAGATGGATCCATACAAGTCACACTATGGAAGAATGTGTAAAAATCAAACTTGCTAGAATGAATTTGGAGGAACAAATCAATCAAGACCTAACCAAGATAAGGAAATGGTAGACAATTTTATATCCACTCAATGGAACATTGGGGTAGTGTAATGTCTTGTGTTTTGAACAGGACAAAAAAAGTTGGAAATTAAAAAAAATCATTAACTGGGCAGACCAGTTTTAAAACCAAGGGTTAGAAACTATTCTTGTATAGATTTGATATTGCGATGTGTGTGTTTTATTTATAAGTAAATTAAATTAATTATATTAATGTTAATATAAAAGATAAATTAAATTAAAATTAAATGGAAAAATTATAATAATTCTATTAATAATAATAATTTAATTATTATTATTATTAGTATAATTATTATCAGTTATTATTACTATATATTTTTTATTGTTATTTTTATTTAGTTTTAAATTATGTTTAAAAAATTTGAAGGGGCCTTATTCCCCCTCTATGTGCACGATGCACACCAACCCCCTAATACCCTAAGAGGCGCATGCTCCTATCCCTATTGCCCCATCCAAGGTTGGACCACCCTGTGGTGATACCACCCTTTTTGAAACCACCCTCTAGCGTATACCACCTCTAGCATGTGTCACCCCTTGTGTGACCCTATGCCGGAACTCCCATGGGCGTGTAAAAAATCCACTCCAGCCTCCTTACATCTCTGTTTTTGTCCAGATTTATCCCCAATTTATCATTATTCACCTCATGGTAATGTATTTCACACCTTTTCCTCTCTTTTTCCTGTAAACATTTGATCTCCCCATTGGCCTATTTTGTTTGGAAGAACATAGGTTTTGGCTAACCCAATTTTTTGACTTCTTCCATTGATGTTAGTACATTATAATAGCTCCTCCGGATGCGTTTGTTCGTGTTGCTGGAATTGCCACCATAGGTGAAGATGTTCCAGATGTTTCTGTTTGTCACCGCCATTCAGGGTGTGGTATCATTCTTGTTTCTTGATTTTTCACCACCTAATTTAGGGTCTACTAATTTTTATAATACCTATATGATTAACTGTATGATGTTGCGAATGATTCCCTGGGAATGAACACATTTCATAAGTATCAATATATATATATATATTATATGTGTGTGTTCCCTAATGTTTCAAGAATGATGGTTATTGCTCATGTATATATATATATATATATCTGTGTGTGTGTGTGTGTGTCTAGAAGTGTGTGTGTGTGAATGGATTGCAGCTTGAGTTAGAAAACACTTAATGCCAAACGTTGGATTGGTCCTCTGGAGGTAGTGTCCCACTTTTTTCCTCTGTAATTCAAGAATGCCTTAAATTGAAATTATATGCTTCTTTAATTATTCTGGTTAATATTGTACATCAATTATTGAATAAATTTTTTAAGGAGGTAAAATGAATAGTTTGGTAAAAAATAAAGAGTTTTATAATAAAACCCCAATGTTGACGTGCACTGACTTTTATGTAAAAATGTATTTATTAACATTCATGCCTTATTTCCTTAATGAATTGGGGTATCTTATTACATGATATTATAATTTTTAAATAAAATGCATATACCTGACCCATATTAGTTATTTCTAAATTATGTTTCCTCCATAAAAAATGATAGATTATCCATGAAACCACCTAAGTACGTCGCTCAACATGTAGATAAAATTCCATGTGTAGTCAGTCTAACCTCTTTAATTTACTCCATAACTTATATCATGTCATGCCTTTTTCCTACACATTGAGACCTTTCAGAAATTCCATGTTATCTCCCTAATTTAATTTTTTGGTTTGTTCTATCATTCATATTGTGGCCTTCAATTATAGAGAATCCCCTTCGGATGTTTTTCTTGCCTCTTGGAAACCCATTTGAGTGTTTCAAACCAAGATGGAATTTTTTCCATATGAATTATGTTATAAATGTAATGTGATGGATTGAATTTAATTTCATGATTGTACAAGATTGTGAGTTTTTATAATTTAATGTTATTGATAACATATTGTGTGAGGCATGATGATGCCATGTATTTTTTATATTATATTTCCCTTGAAGGTGCCAAATTTTTATTACTTATTTTAGTGGTTTGATCTTCATTTTATGCTTCTTCTCTTGAGATATTAATATTTTAATATTTTCATGCAACTGTTACGTTCTTACTTTTATGCTATGTTTTTATGACATGATAATGTATTGGATTTTTTAACATTATTTCATGAATAGATTGTGGTTCATGGTTATTATTTGATTAGCATGACCTATATATATGCTTTCAATGTGATATATGTTTTTATGTTTTCCTTGAAACGTGTCTTGGATATTATGGTTCACATTATGTAGTTTGGGTGAGAATATTGGTTTTATATTAAGTACTCATAGATGAACTACCATGATTGAGTGGATATATAAAGACACTACGATGGAAATGATTTGGATAGGCAGATGAGTGATTCTTGGGTATTTTAATATACTACTGAGTGATATTGATTCCCTATGGGAGAAAATGTTGACATACCCATTGGAAAGATGGCTACGCCAAGCCTTGGGTGATACTTGTTCCTCTACTGAGATAATTTGGATGGAATCAGAGTCTTTGTGACTTGAGGAATACTTGGTCTTTCAAAAGATTTCCATTAATGGGAATTTTGGTATTGGATATATTGATGGATGTACTGTATCGATACCTTTGGTACAAAATCAGACTCCAACTCAAGATTTGATTGAATTGTATTAAATTACTACTCTCATAAAATTGATTGCGCAGTAACTTTTTCTTATATTTATGTTAGATCATTCACCTGTGACTTTTCCCTCTTGATTGTCAGACTACTTATGTGATGACATGGAAATTATACCCCAATCCTATGTACAATGTTAAGGGTGCACCTTTTATAGTTTTCATGTTTCTTTTGGAAATATTACACACATTATTCTTGCACAAGTACCTTATTTTAAATTCCAGCTTAGGCCAATATAGGTGGTATGGTATGGGCATCTATTTATGAACTCAGACCAAGTTACTATTGCCAACTTTTTATCACTCACCATTTATTTTATGTAGAACATTTCTTGATTTATATTTCATTATATTTATTTGGATGGACATTAGTGGTATCGACCTATTGAGATTTTTATATCACACCCTACTTCGGCCACCATTGCACTAGGAAACAAGAGTAGACTCTTCTTTTTTATATGAATGTGGACCATGATCGATTGATTATGTGGATCTATTTATACCAGGAAGATAAGAGCAATGGACTGGGGTAGATTTCATGATTCTAAATAATACCTCCTTGGTTTCTTATAGAATTTTCCTTATTCTAGTCATGATATACTATATAATATTTTCAATTATGTATCATCATCATGACATGCATTCCTTGGTTGTATAATCTATTGTTGTTCACTTTGTATAATTTTTTAATTATCTTCTTCTGATACCTTTTCAATTATTTTTGGTTGTTTCTATTACTATATATTATTGTATGATTCATTTTCCAAATATATTGTTAATGATTATGAAAACTCTAATCGTTGAGGGAATATTCTCCCACATATATTCTCTATTCCTATGTTTCTAGTCAGAAACCTCTAGCATTTGGGTAGATGTGGTTGAGGTCGGTGACCCATCCATCCAACCACCAAAATAGAGGTGAGTTGGGTCGAGACAATACAGTGTTTTATCATATGATTATTTTCAAATTTTCTTACTATTTTGGGTTGGTACATATGTGACTAGAAATTATTCGGATCATGGTTAAGTTCCATGTCTACAACTAATCACCCCACGTATAAGAAATGACCAAGAGGCCAGGGTTGTGAATTGATGTTCATTCTTTTTGATAATATATGAGATATGGTTTCACCTTTAGTGATTGTAACAATTTCTTCTGCTTATGATTTATGGTCTTATTAGAAATTTTCCCTGCCCTAGTTCAGAGAAGATAAAAAATAGAATGCATGAAATTATGAAAAATTAATTTGTATTCCAAACATACTTCCATTCCATATAGTTGTATTATAGGTATTTGGATATATGATTTATTTCATTTAACATATTTCATGTCTTTTTTTATTTTTCATTACTATATAGATACCATGTTTCAGTGATATATTTATCATGCTATCATTTTTTCAATCTAGAATTTTTTTCATGCTTCTCCTTTAATAGCATATTTTCCCTCTATCATACTTCTATGATTATTTTCAGAATTATGTGTATTAATTTTATGCTTCTATTATTAAAATATTTTTCTATTTAAAGAATCAATTTAGTGACATTCTAGCTTTTTTGATATGTAATTGTTTACTTCTGTATAAATTTATATTTTTCATTTAAATGGAATTCAAATTCCACCAGTAAATTGTATGGGTGCTTTTTGGATTAGTGGATGACCTCCCATACTACTAGGCTATTGAACATGTGTAAGTTATACTATAAAATGGAATTAAATATAGAGGGTTTGGAAATGGAACCTTTACTAGTTTCATTTTTTTAAACCCCTGCGCAATGATAGTTTACTTTTTCTTGTTGAAATTCCTTGGAATGGAATCAGAAGAATTTTTCATAGGCTCACTTTATTTTATTGATGGTCTAGGTGATCGACATTTTATCCTTGTGAATTCGTGTAGTTTGACCCAGTGTAAGGGTCGAAACATGTTCCTTATAATGGGATATCCAATTGTAGCTATCACCCATAGAAATTAGAAGCCTTCTTATGATTTATCTACCCCTTGGGTGTCGTTTAGGTGTCATTTTCCCTAGTCGGACCCCATGGTAAAAATGACACCCTTTTTAGGATAGATGGTAATGTTTTTAATAGGAATTGATGGAAAACATAGTGATATTGAGTGTGGTCTTGAGTCATATCCATATTAGATTGACCTATCCATAAACAAATCAATTTCATCCCATTGCTCAAAATGACTTCCATATACTCTAGTGTTTTGACATGCCAATGGGTTTGGTTTTGGTTTTCAAGCAAACTTTTCAAACAACTGAGCTTATGTTATTCATAACCAAGAGAAATTTTTAAAGGCTAGTTTATATATTCCTTTTGGGTATTAGGTATCTCTTATTGTGGGAAGTGTAATATCAGTTCTGTTAAAGAATTTTCCATTCTAGTTTAAGGAATATAACCAATGATGACCATTGCTAAATTTTCGGGTTGGAATAAATGTTGAGGAGATTGTGATCATTAAATCATGTTGGTACTTGCTCAGAAACACACAAATAGTTTTCTTAGTTGTGTATTTTACCTTTGAGTAATATTGTTGGTTGTGGGAGGAATACATTTCATTGGCAAGTGAATCCAATTTTCTTTATTGAAGTCGAAAATTCAGGGTTCGACTATTATTCTATCATGATCATGGGTATGTTCAAATTGAAGCCGTTTAAATCATCTCAGTGTATCCTTTTAAGGGATGATCATGACTTATACATCTACATAATTCAAGTACACTATGATAGTCTTGGTCATATGCCATAAAAATATTTTAAATTTGCTGGTCTTCTTCAATTTGTTCTACCGGTGTTGCATGATAAATGTGTGGTTCAAATTGAGTATTTGTTTTTGTAAGGGACATCAGTGTTCCTGTGTATAAATTATAAGAATGTCTCTTCATAACCACCTATTTCTCTAGACCTCACCACCATGTATATTTTTCTTTGGGCTCCGTTAACATTATGAGGTGTGAATCTTGGTTTTGTTCCAACATCACACTCATAAACATTGAGTATAGAATACCATGTATTAGTAATATCACTCCAGTCATTCCAATCTGCGGTAATCCAGACCAGATATTTGGCTTGGTAATTCTTAAATCAAGGAACATCATTGGTTGTCAGGTATGGACTTCAGTGGACATGTTTAGGTTGAATGTTTAATCTATTTTAAGAAGAAATCATAGTTCAGTTTTTGAAAACACTAGACATCAAAGTGAATAATCTTATGAAATAGTCGGTCGGAGTGGATAGAACAATTATCTATCATGTTAAATGGACCAATCAGTGAAGGATCATGTCTGGAATGTTTTCATGTGACATGATTGCAGTTTTCTGTCAGTATGGGCTTTTTAGGAAAATATTGATCAACATGGGCTTTGAGGTCGATACAGAGTCGACTATTTTGTCTGTTTCGGAAATCATGTGAGAATCATCACAAGAATGCCTAATGGATTTTCTTGTATGAAATTATTATATTGTAATCTATTGTGACTCAAAATTACTCCCTTTATAATTTTAATTACTATGGTAGAAATTAACATTGACTATATGTTTTATTAGAGAAAACATAGTCATGTATTTAGCTAAACCTACTTCGATATGTACCGTATTGGTGTTTCAGTTGAAAAATGTGCATTTGAATATTTCTAAATAGCTAATGTTTCACCTAACTAATGAATTTCAAAGGTGCATTAGGCATTTGGAGATGCAACATGACAAATTTATTGAATATTCATGACCATTTTAGGTTGGGTGACGACTATATTGTTCTGGAAGGCATCTCATGGGCAAGGTGTTCTAATATGGGAAGGAAGAAACATCCCATGTCTTTAAATTGATGAAAAAAGAGAAGGAAATTATTTTACTTTCTATTAGCTTGGAATAACTATTTTAAAATCTAGGGTCAGAACTTTTTTCTATCTGGGAGATGCCACTATGATGTGGGTTTTTTTCTAACTAAAAAAATTAATTAAATTAATGAAAAACTGGAAAATAAATTAAATTTCGATTAATTAGAAAAATAATAATAATTGTTTTAAATATTATACTAATAATTTTATTATTATTATTACTATTATTATGAATTTTATTATTTGTTTAATTTTTATAACTTATTAATATTATCATTACTTTTTAATTTGGTTTTAAATCTGGTTTAAGAAATATTGAAGGGTCCTTCTTCCCCCTCCTCGAGTGTGATGCACACCATCCCCCTGTAACCCAACCAAGAACAATCTCCTTTCAGTACAATACCCATATATGGATGGACCACCGTTCAGTGAAAACTCCCTCTATGTGACTTCCCTCTAGTGCTCACCACTTGTAATGTGCATCGCTCCTCATGCACATCACCCCTCGTGCGACCCCTTGACTGAACCCCCATAGATGTGTGATGCCTCCCGTCCGGCTACCTCAGATCTCCAGTTTAGGAAAGATTTTTCTATAATTTATAATTCATCACCCAATGTATTGGCTTCTATACCTTCTCCTCTCTTTTTCTAGAAAATATTTGGTCTCCCCACCACCCTATTCGGTTCAGTCAAACCAAGGGTTTCAGTAACTAGAATTTTCACTTCTTACTTTGATATTTGGGCATAATAATATCTTCTCAAGTTATGTTTGTCTATTTTGTACAAAATGCCTCCAAAAGAGTATCCATTTGATATCATTTAATTCACCAGCGCTATTCACGGTGAGGTATCATTCAAGTTTCTTGTTTTTGTACCGCCAAATTTAGAGTAGATAGAGGTTTATGAGACCCATGGGATTTGTTCTAGGATGTTGCGAACTATCCCAATTGCGTAAATTCATTTCATTGATGTTATATATCATTTGTGTGAATCTCCATTCATGTAATGTGGAACAAGTTAAGTGGTTTAAGGATATGTGTTTGTGTGTGTGTGTGTGTGTGTGTGAGGATGTCTTTCCAGGTGCGCTGGTTGCTACATGAGTTAGAAAACAATAGATTCCAAGCGTTGGATTAGTCTGCTTGTGGTAGGGACCCTCTCCAAGACTATTTAATTCTAGAATGACAAAAATTGAAATTATCTTCTTCTAAATTATTATTGTTCCCATTGAATTTCAATTCATGAATAAAGTTTCTAAAGATGAAAAAAATTGTTTGATAAAATATACATGGTTTTATAATAAAACCCCTTTTTTGAGCTGTGATTCCTTCAGTATAAAAATATAGTCATATTCTTTTATGATTGGATTCCTTAATGCATTAGTGAATCTTATTTCATGACACTATATTTGTAAAATAGAATCCTTGTACATGACCCTTTCTGGTTATTTCTAAATGATGTTTCTTTATTGAGAAAAGAAAGATGAGATAAGACACCTCTTTTGAATGTGGCTCAACACGTACTTTTAATTCCTAATGTAGGGCGTCTACCGTCTTCCCTTTGCTACGTCACTTATGTCCTGTCATTGATTTGTGCTGCTCACTACGACCTTCCATATATGACTTGTTATCACTTATTAATTTTTTTTTGACTTATCATGCCAGTTATGTCCATCACATATGGTGAAACCCATTCGGGGTGTTCGGCTTTCCTCCTGGCCACCCCTTAGGGTGTGCCCTTCCAGAATAGAAATTTTTCCTTGTGTATTATTTTATAAATGTAATGTGATTATTTTTAGCGAGTGTAATGATTTAATATGCTTTTTAGTTCGTATTATTTAATATCATTGACAAAATGTTGTTAAAGTCATGTTGATTCCATTTGATTTTATATATATTCTATTTCTCATAAATGTTCCTAATTTTTATTCATTTTTTTACTCTCATAATGTGATTTCTAAGCTTATTCACTTGAGGTTTTTAAATTCTAACATTGTCATATAATTTTTACATGCTTATTTTTTTGTTAATTCCGTTATGCCATGTTGACTATTTGGATTTTTTTAATTGATGGTGTTAATAGAATGAGGCTCATAGTGGTTGTTTGACTAGTATGATTTTTTAATAATATTTTCATGTGAAATATGTATTGAGGTTTGACATTCTGTATTTTTTCAATTATGGTTCCCTAGATGTGTGTTGGGTGAGAACATGGGATCCGAATTAAGGTCTTATGGATGAAATTCCGTGTTCGGGTGGTTATACCACAACATGCCTTAGGTTCCCATGATAGGGCTTCTCAGGCAGTATAATATACTATTGAGTGATACCAGTTACCTAATTGAGAAACTGTGGGCAAAACCATTGGCAAGATGGCTAAACCATGTGTAACGTGGTACTCAATCCTCTAGTGAGATAATTAAGTCAAACTCAGAGTCACCATGCCTTGATCGATCCTTGGACCTTTGAAGATTTTTGTGGATCGGCTCGGTGGTATTGGATAAATTAAAGGAGGAACCTTAGTGATACCTTTGGTATGGGATCTGAATGAAACTATAAATTTGATTGAATTTCATTAAATGACTTTTTTGGAAAACTTTCTTATTTTAAATTGGTTTCCATTATTTATATTAGTACAAGTAATTTTGACTTTTATCTCTTACTTATAATAATGTGATGGCCTGGGAATTATACCTCAAGCTTGAGCACAATCTTGGGGGGTGAACCTCTCAGAGTTTACTAGATAATATTGGTATTGGTACACATAATTAGATTGCATAGGCACCTTCTTATAAATTCAGACATAGGATGAAGTAGGTGGTGTGGGAATGGTTTCAGTTTAGGAAATCATGCCAGATTCCTATTACTAACTTTTTATCACTCACTTTTTAATTTTTTTGGCACACTTCACAATTTTTATTACATTTTATGTATTGATCTAGAAACCAATGGTGCCTGCCTACTAAGATTTATATCTCACCCCTTACTCTGGTTGTCATTTCACTGGGGTGAACAAGTATACCTTTCTTGTTTTAATCACTACAATCAGTGATTGATTTCTTATGTTGTAGTGTTTGTACTTAGATGTTTACAGAAAAGGACTGATAAGGGGATCATGATGCTCTTGGAGATCTCCCTTGTGGATTTGTTGTCTTTTCCTTAATCTTGACAGGATGTATTATTTTCTAAATTCAAATATGTATCATCACTAGGACATGAATGCATCTATCATATAGTCTAACATTATTCATTTTAATTAATATTATAATTATCAACTTCCAAAACTGTGTCATTTATGTAATAATTTATAGGCTATTTTCTTTTCTTATTATTCATCATTTATCAAATATAATGTTAATCATTGGGAATACTTTATTCTGTGATGGATGAGTCTCCCCACAGACACACTCTAGGCCCTTCCTTCTAGTCATCAACCTATGGAATTTTTAGAGATGTGCTTGTGGTCATGTGAGCCACTGGTCTAGCCATTATCATAGAGGTGAGATGGGTCAAGAATTTATAGTCATCTTAGTGTTGATGGAAGAGTTTTACTGACAATATTTAGAAGGAAATAATGATTGATATTAGGGTAATGGTGTTCTAATGAATGTTTCTGTAGAAAAGGGCGGTGATATTTTGAATTGAGGGTATGCTAATACAAAATTATATTGCTTTTAGAAATTCCTGATCTTATTTGGATGATATCTTATCGATGGGTGATTCTATCTAATCACTCACATTTTCATGATGTGTTCCATTTATCTCTTATGTATAAGTATATATCTATTACCTCTTATGTATAGAACATGAAGGACAAAAAGTAGGAGAATGGTCATTTTTATGATGAATAACCAGTATATATTCTTGATCATTGAGATAATTTACTATGTAACAATACCACTCACATAGTCAATGTTTTTTGGTGAAACCAATAATTTGGGGAAGATAAATTGAAACATGAGAATGTGATTAGAGAGAATATTCCTCTTAAATTTTATCAATGTGATGATTTTCAATAGATAATTTCATTTTAAGGGTAGAATAATCGATAGAAATTTTTTAAGAAATATTTCTATTTAAATAGTTTTTTTCGATATCATGTATTAGATGCAATAATGATTTTAGTCAAACTGTTTAACATTATTAAAATTTTAAGTGTCCATTATCTCATATTTATTATATTAGTGGGTATGTATAGTCATAACTACAATAATAAATATATAATTTATATTCATTTATAAAATTAATTAATTTGTTTCAAAAATAATATAAATAAAAACAAAAAAAATTAAAAAATAAAAGTGATATTCTTATGAAAACCTATTTTTTAAACTGGAACATATTTTTGTGTTAAAAAATTAAATTTATCTATATTATTGAATTAATTTAATAAAATTTATATATTATATGATTTATAAAAAATTTTCATCATTAATTATATATTTTTCAACTCATTTGACAATAGAAAATATAGTTTTATGTATAAAAATGTAATTTTTTATGGAATAATTTTTTGTCGTATTTTTTACACATACATTGAAAATGATTTCTGAAAATTTTAGATTTTAAAATATTTAAAATTAATTACAAATTTGTAAATTGGGGTTTCTAATTTTTTAATTAATCCCCTTTTAATTTTTGGTCAATATATATAGTAATAGTGGTAAAATTTATCACCTCGATAGTTGGAAAATCATGATAATATATGTCACTAAATGATGAGACCATTGTTTTTCATCCTAATTATTTTTTGATGAAGTTTTTTCTAACCTCATAAAAATTTAATCAAAAACGAGTTTATTATGGAAAAAAATCCATGAAAATATCTTAAATATATTTTATATCAATGAAATTTCCAAGTGTCACTCTTTGTGTTTTAAATATTATTTATGTCTACATATAAGAAAAAAAATTGTTATAAATGAATACTTATTTTAATTTTTATCTTAATTAAATTATTTTCATTTTATTAATTTATTTTTAATTTTTAGTATATATATAAGAACCATAAATTCTTATACTACATTATCAGAATTCATATACAATTAAAATAATATAATTTATTTATTTTAAAAATATTTAAATAATTTTCATTTCAAAGATTTAATGTTTCAAATAAATTTATTTGATGAATATTAAATATTTTAAATGTTTTTTAGAATTAAATTATAAATTAATTTTTTAATAAATATCATTACATTAGATTAAATGAATAGTTTTAGCATTCATAAAAATGATATTTTATTTATGTGATGCATTATTAAATTATTTAAAAATATGAAAAATATCAATATAAAAAAATTGGATATAATATGTTCTTAAACTTCATAACCAATGATATTATAGTTTATTTTGAAATTTTTTTGTCTGATAAATACTTTATTGGATCTTAATATTTTCAGAAATATTAAATGTCCCCTTCCCATCCCATTAAAAAGGACATACCATTATTCCCTTCTTTATACCATGTTTTTTCCTCTATAGAAACCATCCCCAAAAACGAGTTTATAAACATCCCTATAAAAATTATAGAGGTGTTTTTATTCCCAGAACAACATACTATAGATTCTATATGTAGAAATATAACGGAGTAGTTTCAAAACGGTGGTAATCGCCTTAACTAATAAAATTTTTCTTTTAATTTTACTTAATCTAAATAGGTTGTAGCAGTCATAAAATAACAAATTGTCTGTAATTTATTTAATTTAATATTATTATTATCAAACCACCTTTATTCACCATCATTTCACCAAATTGGATGTGAATGTATCACTTGTGCATATGAATGAATTATTATCCTTACAAAGTGATACACGTAGTTTTCATCATCAGCACTCAAATATGGTTATTGTGGTATTTTTATGTTTTTTATGGATTCAATTAAATAATTATAATAATTTAATGATATTATCATATCAATATTCTTTTCTTTTGTATCCATGTAAAAGAGATAGTGTCCTTCGTGCATATGTGTAGATTACCACGTCTACAATGTGATGTGATTTTTTTATTTATTCATTACATGGATTTTAATAAGGATGGATATTATGAATATTTATGTTTTATATGATATAATATATATTATTAAATTCCAAATTATTATGTACCATTCTTTCATTCGATCAATTAGAAAAATTTAAACTGTGTTCTTGTGTATGAATGGATTACCATCTCCATGAATGATGTAATTCAGTTTCTATATTTATATTTAAAATATATATATATATTTATATATATTTATATAGTGATCATATGTGATATAATAAAATTTTAATTGATTCCTGTTTGGTAGCATAATAAATTTTAATTTATCATGTATATGTTTAGACAGAATTTGAAGAAAGGTGATCGTGATGTAAGGGATTGTCATATTTCTTTTATTTACGTTGGACACATGTCATATACACAACTTTTTTATTTTTGGTAATTATTATAATAATGATGTTTGTTTTTTATGAAAATTATTATGAATTTTATTTGTATCAACATATCAATATAAATTTCATTCAAAAATGAGGCTTATAATTTAAAAAATACTGATGTGGTTAAATATTATTTGAAATTATGAACAACATTTAAGATTGTTTATATTTAATTCAACCTAAAAAATTATTTCTACTAAATATTTAGTTTTTTAAAAAAAATCACCTTTTTCATTACTATTCTACTATAGTTGTTTAGAGTCACTTTTACCTATGTTTTAATTTTTACAAAATAGTTTTAAGAGAATATTTCTTTTGTACTCTAAAAGAAGAAATCAATGAGATTTATGATAAAATTACCGAAGAAATGATTATTAAAATATACTAAATGAATTGATTTTCCCACCATCCTGACCAATATTTTCCTTGAACCAAACTTTACATGTTTTCAATGTTATTTTTGATGAATTTTTATCCTTTGTATGTGAACTTTTTTTCTAAAATTTGAGATATCATATTCTAAGTTAAATTTTAAATTAATTTTCCATCTAAGATGTAATAATTGGATGTTACGTAACATAATAGGGAAACTATTAATTTATACCATCATTATTATATCATTTTATGGTTCATGTTTAATGTGAAAACATGTTTATGATACCCATTAGTTAGCAATGAGTTATTCTTTGAGGAATGAATTTGAAACCCTTTTATATTCATGGGTTATGATATGATGAATGTATTATAATAATAATGGAACAAATATTTTTGGTTGATATTAAGTGATGGTGGTTAAATTATTATAATTGATTAGGGTTATGTTATAACCAAGGACAGTTGTTACATTATAACGATGGATAGGTGGGACCTATATTTTCGTCCAATGCATTGGGTAAAAATTGATATCTCATTAGATAATTATGAATACAATGGGGATTGGAGCAATTTCAATGTGGTCCATTGTTCACTATGATAGTCTTGGGTGTTAATCTTGACTACTGTGATGGTTTTGAGAGTGAACCCATTTCACTCTGAATAATTTAGATATGATAGTTGGCTACAAAAAATGATTTTCATACTTTTTTTATATTTGAAACACTCATTTTAAAAGATTAAGTTATTTTGACATGGCACATGTTCATTTATTAAATTATAATTCATGAATAATGAATTTCCAAGATTCATATAATGGATAAATATTATGATGGTTGATAAGCATGGTTAGTTTTTCAATTCATAAGACCATGTTCTCATACAATTATTATCATGTTGTTTATGTGATCATTGATATAACCCTTATTTACCCTTAGTGGTCATCTAATCTCACTGTTTATTATTTTATCATTCCCAAGGTTATGAAGAATTGTATTAAGTATGATATTTTACAGAAGGGTTGTTGTTATGTAGTATTACATATGAGATGATGTATTTCATTTTTGAATGAATTGTTTTTTGTTTTATAGTTTAATAAGGAACGATATGCCTTAAATTATCTATAGGATTATAATTCCTTGTAATTAGTATTCATAATATAACCTGTAATATCAACGTATAAAATTTATAAGTCACTATTAATAATTTACTAGCATTCGTGATGTTTTATTTTCATTATAAAATATAATTTATTTATGGAAAAAGATATATATTGAGAACTATATAAAATAATTTATATATTTTGGATATGATTATTCACTTAAAATAATATTATTTTTATTGATACTGATTAGAATGGAAATTCTGATGCCAAAGAACATTATATACATTCATAGGATTGACAATAGTTTATAAAGATTATCTATTCTTTGTGATAAATAAAATAATTTTTTTTTTAAAAATTTTTTTCATATTAATTCAGTTAACATGTGTATTTTTAATAAAGAGTTGATAGTGAACATAAGAGAACTTTTTTAGTTTGGTTATAATTAAAAACCATGTTACTTATGATTAAAATAGTAAAATATTTTATGTAATATAAATTAGGGTCGTGATTGTAAAAAATAATATGAACAATATTAATCAAAAATAGAATGTTGATGACATTCTATTACTAAATAGAAATATAAAAATTAAATGTTATTTACATGAAAAAATGGAAATAATATTAATTATCCCAAAAATAAAGTTGATATTTAAAAATCTACCAAATAGAACCTATACATTTGGATATCTAATTTAATTTATAGATTACATTCCTATAATAAAATTCATTATTTTATAAAAAAAACTGGATACATTGAATAAGAATAATAATATTTGGTTGAAATCATTAGGATAATGGCTACTTTATAAAGAAAATGTGGATCGAAAATGATATTTCATATAATATAGGAAAATTTGATACATATATTATGAGGCATGGTTAAAATAATTATATCATTATATGATTCATTGAATTGAAAATTTAATCACTCAAAATTAGAACATGAGTTCTACAGATAGGGATTATCCGATATTTATTGTAGTGAAAAATTATTTGTAACTGATATATTTTTCCTATGAAAATTTGTGCTATATTATATAATTTTATAAATTTAAGAAACATAGTTTACCCAAAAAATCCTGATATCATAAATAAATATCATTAATTTAGTCATCTAAAAACACAATTAAAATACAAAACCATGCAATTAGAAAAAAAGTGTAAAATAGAAAATATAAAATTGGAGTATATAGATCACCCTAATTTCCATGAATCATCTTCCACATAGAAAATTCTAGAAGAAATAAATATATTAATAATTTAAAAAACATTAGAAAATTATAAATATAACCTTAATTGTAATTTTAGTGAATTTTACGTGAAATAATGATGTGGTATTTATTGGGAAAAATGTGACCACTAAAATAATAATATGACTATTGTAAAAATAAAAGAATTTATTAATATAATCATTGGTCTATTTTTTCATTGGTAATTATAATACTTAGTAATATTTATAAAATTTTTAATTAGCATTTATAATTAGTAATGAAAAAGGTCATCTGATGTAGAATTGAGAAACCATAGTCTCACAAGTTGAGATAAGTATTTTGAATCCCATTAGTCAAAACATGGGAGGGAGGTACAATAATTGATTTTCATCATTGAAAATTATAAATTCTAGCATCAAAAAGGGAAGATTGAACTAAATATATTATAAAATAAGTTCAACAATATAGAGATTACCACTGAATTGATGTTAGTTTAGATACCACATAAAACTACCACCATCACACACCTTTCTCTTAGAGAATACGTGGGTGTAATAAGGGTTTATGTTACCTTTCTTTAGTAACATTAAGTATAATTCTAGTTTTATAAATGAAGTTGTTATTCCATTTATCTCATTTTTTTTAAAAAATAATAATATTTATGTAAAGACCCGTAAAATTCAAGGGAAATTTTTTTTCTTAATTTTCTTTAGAATTTTACAAGAGCGCGGTTTCAGACGGCACCTGATTCCGAGGCCCGGAGTGCCCGGAATTAATTTCCGAAGTTTGGCTCGGGTACGTTCAGTGAACGAACGAGCGGGAATTCCTAACTTTTGATCCGGTGCTCGAAATTGAAATCCGATGGCACCGATGAACTCGCAGCGCCGATATTCGCTTAAAAAGTCCTTTTCGGGAGTTGCGTTTGTTGCGGGTTGTAAGTTAGTTTTCAGGTTTTTAGTTTAAGTTAAAAAAAATTTGTGAAGAACAAATTTTATTCTAACTTGTTAAATCCTACCAAAGGGGGTTGGAAGTGGGACCCACATCCACTTAACCTCCCTTGGGAGGATTAAGTGTGGTGGGTCCACACGAAGCTCCCAACCTTTCATCTTCTTCCAACTCCCTTAACCCCTCTTTAATGACATGGGTTATTTAATTTTGGAGTTAAACTTTTTGAATTTCAAACCTCTGAAATTCTTGAGTTAAGTTTCTGATTAAATTAAGCTCTTCTCTCTTTTTCTTGGGTTAGAACTCTTAGCCAACTTGAGAGCTTTTGGGAGCTTCTTCTTCTTGTTCTTCTTCAAGCTCTGACGAAGAACACGAAGAACGCACAAGCTCCGACGAAGAACGTCGCCGCTCTTCTTCGTCTTCCGTGTCAACGAGAGGGAACGCCGCTTCCTCCTCGGATTCCCTTCGTCAGCATACGAAGTTTCGCCAATGACGTATCACATCGGACGCACCCCTTCGTCATCGGATTTGACGAACGACGACTGCGACGCCCGACCTCCGCGACGTCGTCTTCCGCGGAACGTTGTCAAATCTTCGAACCTATACCCGAGGTAGGGGTTGTTGATTTTTGGTTTAATTATTTTATTCTTGATCGTGGATTTGGAAAGTCTAACGTGTGACTTTTGAATATTTTATGTTACATTATTATTTAACGTGAGGGGGGGGCCGGACCACATGAACACGGCCGAACCCCCTCCATCGTTCGTTCTTGTTGATTTACCTTGCGGGTGGAAACAAGGTGGCGTGGTGCCGTCGCACCACGCGGTTGACCGTGCGTTTATTTTACGCAACGCCGTCGTGCGCGCACCTTGGAAGAAACATCTTGAACACGACGCCGTCGCGCCGCGTTGAAAGAAATAAAGGCATGGCGGAGGGGCGCGGTGTCGTCGCACCGCGCCAGACGACGAACACCGCGGCCGTTTCCGAGCCGCGGCGGAAAGAGAAGACCGGCGGCCGAGCCGCCGGCGTCGGAAACCGAAGAGGGGACCGGATTTTTTCGGTCCCGTTGGAGAAAACCAGCCGGCCAGCTGGCCGGTCGGAAGGAATTAAACCGGGGGAAATTAATCCCCCGGCCAGCGCTCAAAACCCCCCTCATTATGAGGGGGGCGGTTTCCATGAAGGGAGGGGGGCAGAAGCCCCCCCCCCCGGTTTTTCCTCAAGCCGGCCCCCACGTGGGGTCCGTTTTCTTGCAAAGGGCGCGGCACAAAGGCCGCGCCGCCATCCCAATCAGCGGGGGGCTTCGCCCCCCCCCCCCCCCCCCCCACCCCCCCCCCCCCCACGTGCTGCCTCCGCGCGGCGCCGGGCCGCCGCGCCACCGCCGAGCCGCCGCGCCACCGCCGGGCCGCCGCACCGCCGCCGGGCCGCCGCGCCACCGCCAGGCCGCCGCGTCGCCACCGCGCCGCCGGTCGGCCGGCCGGGTCGGGTCGGACCCGGTTCGGGTCGACCCGGTTCGGGCCGACCCAGGGGGTCGGGCCAGGTCGCCCCGAACCCGGACCCCCCGTTTCGAATCAGATTCGTTCTTTTGGCCATAACATGAGCCACAGACCTCCGATTGACGAACCGTCTGCGGAAACGCGATCCTTGGATCGAGACGGTCGTTTCGGTATATCACACTCAAGGTTTCGGATTACTTTGAGTTCGGCCGGGTTGGTTCGTTCACGAAACCAACCGGGCATTCGGAGCGGAAACGCTCATATCTTGAGCTACGGACGTCCGATTGACGTGTCGTCAGTCGCGTTGTGTTCCTCTTAGTGAGACGGATCTTTTGGCATACTCCGCCCGAGGTTTGGACGCAGGTGGAGTACGGTCAGGTTGGTTTTTCTTTAAAAACCAACCGGGCCCCGGGGACGAAAATGTCAATAACTCTCAGACCGGGCGTCCGATCGACGCGCCGTCTGTTGCGTTGAGTTTCTGTTGACGATACAGAACTTTTGGATATATCAACTCTGGACTTTGTGACAGTTGATGTATCAACCTCTCGGCTCGTGGAGCGGACCCTCCGAACGAGCTTGGTGTGTGCGGGAACCCTAGTGCTGGCTGCGACTGTTACTGTGACTACTACTGCTACGACTGCTACTGTGACTGCGACGACGACAGTACAGAGATCCTGTGTGGATTCGACGACGACGACTACAGCACTCAGCGATGTTACGTGGATCAGTGCTACAGGTCCTGTGTGGGCCCGATCCTATGTGGGTCCGATCCTGTGTGGGTCTTTGCGCTCAGCGGTCCTGTGTGAACCAGCGCCTACAGGTCCTGTGTGGGCCCGATCCTGTGTGGGTCTTTGCGGGGGTTAGTTACCTATCGATCCTTCGTGGGTCCGATGACTTAGATGGATCAGTGATAATCTTTATCGTCCTTTGAAGAAGTATACCTGTGTGAGCTGAATCCTGTTGCTTTCCTGTGTGGATTGTGTTGTGCAATCCTGTGTGGATTATGTTTTACTTTCCTGTGTGGAATACGTTTACTTTCCTGTGTGGACTGAGTTGTACTTGGGCTCGGAGGTTGGAGCGTATTTTAAATTGATGACTTAGGTATATGTATGGGCATATACCTAAGCAGTGTCGGTTGTTACTTTGTGATTGTTCCTTTCTTCGTGGTTTATCCTTTGTGGATTTGTGAGACCTCCAGGGGTCTCGGGATCCCTACTGAGTAGCTTATACTCACCCCTGCACGGGCTTTCCCCGCACTACGTTGTGTTGGTTGCAGACGACGGACAGCGTCGACCTTAGCTGAGGCTTGCAGAGCGGGATGGTACCCGGAGGTGGACCACTGGGCGGGACGTGCACGGAGCGGACGGCGGGACCCGTGGAGCAGAGGAGCTATCTGTACCCACCCTTCAGGTGGGATTCCCAGTGGACAGCTCGGTGTAGCGGCTTTTAATTTTCAGTTGCTGTTTTCCCCTTTCGAGTTGTACTTTACTTTCTGTTTGGGTTTTTATTCTGGCCCATTTACTTTTCCGCACTTTCAGTTGTACTCTGCTTTTGTTTAGTATTTACTTTCCGATTGCTTACTCTGTGGTGTTTGTTTACTTTTCAAAGGCAATGCCTTCCCTTTTTACCGGGATTTACGCCTTGGTGCTAGTCGCCAGCCCCTGGCCTATGGAAGGCGGGCTTGGGGTAGTCACGGCACGGACCCCGAGGGCGGGTCGTGACAAATTGGTATCAGAGGAATTCGGTTCTACCGCGAACTCTGATCTTTTCTATGTGAAGCAATAATGTTTAGCGTATTGAGTGTGGTTATCAGTCCAGGGAGTCCAGTGTTGGTGCGGCGGCCGACGTATCCGTACACCAGGACCTTGACTTCTGATTTCCAACTTAATGCACGAAAACATTGATTGCGTGTGTGTTTCAATGTTTTCATTGTGATTACTTATATCAGCTCACCAGGTATACTGTACTGACCGTGGCGCACCTATTTCCTTTTCAGGATGGCCCCACGACGGCAGCCAGCTAGGGTTCCGAGAGTCGAGTTTGACGACAGCCCACCGAGCGACGAGGCCTCGGTGCAGGGCCCTTTGCCAGTAGTGGCACCGGCGGTAGCACCACCCGCCGAGCCCCCGATGCTTCCAGCAGCAGCCGCTGACGATGCACGTCGCCTCAGCGCACTGCATGAGATTCAGCGCCAGTGACCACCCAGGTTTCGCGGGGAGATGGATTCCCAGGCAGCAGAGGACTGGCTGGAGGCAGTGGTTCGAGTGTTTAGGCTAGTGAGGACACCAGCAGACCTCATGGTGATCCTCGCTGTGAGCCTACTACACGCAGTAGCAGGACGATGGTGGAGCTTGATGCTCCAGGTGCACGATGAGGCATCTCTACTTTGGACGGACTTTGAGAGCCTTTTCCGCTCGGAGTTCGTCCCAGCCACCCTTTGTGCGGTGCGTATCCAGGAGCTTCTACAGCTGCGGCAGGGCAGCATGACGGTCGCTCAGTACTCGGCGAGATTTACCGATCTCTCGCGCTACTCGACCGACATGGTACGGGACCCATTCTTCCTGGCCCGGACCTTCGAGCAGGGTTTGAGACACGAGATCAGGGCGTCGCTGATCTCCCTCAGCATACCGACTCAGACAGGAGTACTGGAGCGGGCCCTTCTGATCGAGAGTTGCCTTGCTGAGTCTACACCAGCACAGCGACCCACCGCAGGGCGGCACGTGGCAGATTCATCGGCAGCAGGTAGTCGACGGATGACTCAGGGGTCCAGACAGACCAGACCTTCGGGCAGACGACCTCAGGACACTGGCTCGGCAGTGCGGGGCACACAGCGAGGATCCATTCATTCGAGAGGCAGACAATGCTACTCGTGCGGCGGGCAGGGCCACATGGCTCGTGACTGCCCGACCCGCCGTGCCGAGGAGCAGCAGTCGGTTGAGGGACCACCGAGGCAGAGGCAGAGGGTCGACAGTGGCAGTCCGCAGGGAGGAGGCGGACGAGGCAGAGGAGCTGGTCGAGCAGCCGGTGGTGGGCGACGCTTTGAGGCTCTGCCACCACCACCACCAGGAGGTCCACCCCGACCACAGGGAGCTGGCGGGCAGAGACTGGCACAGCTCCAGGAAGCAGAGGCCTACGACCACGGGGCACCCGAGATGATTCGAGGTACTATCTGTGTCTACTCCACCCTTGCTGCAGTTCTTATAGACACAGGAGCGAGTCACTCTTTCATAGCCGCTGCCCTTGTTCGGAGCTCGGAGATTCCGACAGAGCCGTTGGCTCGATCCTTACGGCTAGAGACTCCTACGGGAGCAGACTCGACGATTACGCACTGGTGCCGGCAGTGTGAGCTTACTCTAGGAGGTGAGAGCTTCGGCTGGGATCTTCTTGTAGCAGCGTCGAGGCCTTACGACGTCATCTTGGGCATGGATTGGCTATCTACGGTCCATGCACAGATTGACTGTTTTAGGCGCAAGGTGCGATGTGTACGCACCGACGGGAGCAGGTTCACCTTCACCGGTGAGAAGGGATCCTTAGCAGCACAGGATGGACTTCCGCGGAGGAGAGGACAGCCCATCACTCATCAGTTGGCTAGCCTTATCCTCGGAGCAGTTGACGTGCGGAGTCCTGGTTTTCCTGCAGTGGTGGATCAGTTTGCGGACGTTTTTCCCGACGATGTACCAGGGCTACCTCCACGCAGAGAGGTAGACTTTTATATTGACTTGTACCCCGGGACAGCCCTGATATCCACTCCAGCATATCGGATGGCCCCCTCCAAGCTTCGAGAGCTACGGGTACAGTTGGAGGACTTGCAGGGCAAGGGGTTCATCCGACCCAGTGTTTCACCCTGGGCTTCCCCGATATTGTTCGCCAAGAAGGCGGACGGAAGCTTGCGACTTTGTGTTTACTATCGTCGCCTGAACCAGGTGACAGTGAGGAACAAGTATCCGCTACCGAGGATTGATGACCTCTTTGATCAGCTCAAGGGAGCACGGTGGTTCTCGAAGATAGACCTCAGGTCAGGCTACCATCAGCTTAGAGTCAGAGACGAGGATGTGCAGAAGATAGCCTTCAGATGTCGGTATGGCCACTATGAGTTCTTGGTTATGCCTTTCGGTGTAACCAATGCTCCAGCAGTATTCATGGCCCTCGTGAACAGGATATTTCAGCCATACCTCGATCGGTTTGTCGTGGTCTTCATCGATGACATTCTGATTTACTCTACGATAGAGGAGGAGCACGCCTATCACTTGCGAGTTGTACTAGACACACTCCGAGAGCACCAGCTTTATGGTAAGCTCTCGAAGTGCCTGTTCCGGATACGTGAGGTCCACTTATTGGGACACGTTATCTCTGAGGCGGGAGTTGCAGTGGATCCCGTGAAGATTGAGGCTGTGTTAGCATCGGAGCCACCCAAGAGCGTGACTGAGGTTCGGAGTTTCTTGGGACTAGCTGGATACTATCGGAGATTTGTGCCGAACTTCTCCAGAGTTTCGGCCCCACTCTCAGCGTTGACGAAGAAGGGGAAACCCTTCGTCTGGTCAGACAGATGTCAGCAGAGCTTCCAGGAGCTGAGACAGAGATTGACTAGCGCACCTATCTTGAGGTTGCCTGAGGAGGGAGTAGGGTACGTAGTCTACTGCGATGCATCAGGGACCAGACTCGGATGTGTTCTGATGCAGGAGCGGGCAGTGATCGCCTATGGATCACGACAGTTGAGGGCGCATGAGCAGAACTACGCTACCCATGACCTGGAGTTAGCAGCAGTGGTCTTCGCTCTGAAGACATGGCGACACTACCTGATGGGCGAGCGCTTTACAGTCTTTTCTGACCATTAGAGTCTTAGGTATATTTTCTCGTAGAAGGACATGAACCTGAGACAGCGGCGATGGCTCGAGTTCCTCCAGGACTATGACTTTGAGATAGTATATACTCCTGGGAAGGGGAACGTAGTAGCCGATGCCCTCAGCAGGAGGATGGGCATCCAGTTACTTGAGGAGGCGACGGAGCAGCTAGCCTCTTTGCAGATATCCTTCGTGGATAGAGATGGAGCAGCCTTCCTTCAGTCTCTCACAGTCACTCCTCCACTACTGCAGCGGGTCAGGGAGGCACAGCGTGGGGACGCTGACTGTGAGACACATCGTGCACAGATATCCTCGGGACAGGCACCTGATGGTTTCTCCCTTGGAGCAGAGCACGACATCCTTTTCAGAGGACGTACCATGGTACCAGTCGCTTTGCGAGAGGAAGTGCTGAGAGAGTTTCACACTTCTCCTTTAGCGGTACATCCTGGAGTGGGGAAGATGTACCAGGACCTCAGACGACAGCACTGGTGGGCGGGAATGAAGAAGGCAGTAGCAGAGTTCGTTTCTCGATGCCTTACCTGCCAGCAGGTGAAGGCAGAACATCAGGTAGCAGCAGGCTTGGTACAGCTCTTGGAGGTTCCGGAGTGGAAGTGGGACGGCATATCTATGGACTTCGTGACTGGTCTTCCACGCACTTCCAGAGGTCACGACTCCATCTGGGTGATTGTTGACCGACTCACCAAGTCGGCACACTTCTTACCCATCAGAGAGCAGGGCTCAGTGGAGAGCTTGGGACGTCTCTACGTGCAGGAGATTGTGCGGCTCCACGGTGTGTCGTCATCTATCGTATCCGATCGAGATGCCCGCTTTACTTCCCGGCTTTGGATGGGGTTACAGGAGGCGTTCGGGACGCAGCTACGTCTGACCACTGCCTTCCACCCTAAGACGGATGGTCAGACGGAGAGGACCATTCAGACTCTCGAGGACATGCTCCGCGCATGTGTCCTCAACTTTGGTCGTAGCTGGGAGGACCACCTACCCTTGGTGGAGTTTGCGTACAACAACAGCTACCACTCCACCATCGGGATGGCACCGTACGAGGCATTTTACGGCCGACCTTGTAGATCTCCTTTGTGCTGGACAGACCCTGGAGATTTAACACTCGTGGGACCAGAGATGGTCCAGGCCACGACAGAGAAGGTCCAGGACATCCAAGAGAAGATGAGGATAGCTCAGAGCCGGCAGAAGTCATATGCTGACAGGAGGCGGAGGCCACTTGAGTTCGAAGATGGAGACCTCGTCTTCTTACGGGTCTCACCTCGACGTGGTATTCGGAGATTTGGCCGAGGCGGCAACTTATCTCCGCGCTTCATCGGACCCTTCCAGATTCTCAGCAGGATTGGTGAGGTGGCTTATCGCCTGGCTCTACCACCTCAGTTGCACCGGATACACGATGTCTTCCACGTGTCTCAGCTGAGGAGATACGTGCACGACCCGACGCACATCATTGATCATGGGGAGCTTGACGTTGACGATGGGGTGACTTTTACGGAGGTCTCGGTGGAGATTGAGGATTGACAGGAGTGGGTCCTGCGTGGGCGATCGATTCCTCTTGTGCGCATCAGATGGCAGCACGGGAATCTCCAGGAGAGCACATGGGAGCGGGAGACTCAGATGCGTGCTCAGTACCCTCATTTGTTTCCCTAGTTTTTGATGTATCTTTACGGGGACGTAAAGCCCTGAGGTGGGAGTAATGTAAAGACCCGTAAAATTCAATAGAAATTTTTTTTCTTAATTTTCTTTAGAATTTTACAAGAGCGCGGTTTCAGACGGAACCTGATTCCGAGGCCCGGAGTGCCCGGAATTAATTTCCGAAGTTTGGCTCGGGTACGTTCAGTGAACGAACGAGCGGGAATTCCTAACTTTTGATCCGGAGCTCGGAATTGAAATCCGAGGGCACCGATGAACTCGCAGCGCCGATATTTGCTTAAAGAGACCTTTTCGGGAGTTGCGTTTGTTGCGGGTTGTAAGTTAGTTTTCGGGTTTTTAGTTTATGTTAAATAAAATTTGTGAAGAACAAATTTTATTATAACTTGTTAAATCCTACCAAAGGGGGTTGGAAGTGGGACCCACATCCACTTAACCTCCCTTGGGAGGATTAAGTGTGGTGGGGCCCACACGAAGCTCCCAACCTTTCATCTTCTTCAAACTCCCTTAACCCCTCTTTAATGAAATGGGTTATTTAATTTTGGAGTTAAACTTTTTGAATTTCAAACCTTTGAAATTCATGAGTTAAGTTTTTGATTAAATTAAGCTCTTCTCTATTTTTTTTGGGTTAGAACTCTTAGCCAACTTGAGAGCTTTTGAGAGCTTCTTCTTCTTCTTCTTCTTCAAGCTCTGACGAAGAACACGAAGAACGCACAAGCTCCGACGAAGAACGTCGCCGCTCTTCTTCGTCTTCCGTGTCAACGAGAGGGAACGCCGCTTCCTCCTCGGATTCCCTTCGTCAGCATACGAAGTTTCGCCAACGACATATCACATCGGACGCACCCCTTCGTCATCGGATTTGACGAATGAAGACCGCGACGCCCGACCTCCACGACGTCGTCTTCCGCGGAACGTTGTCAAATCTTCGAACCTATACCCGAGGTAGGGGTTGTTGATTTTTGGTTTAATTATTTTATTCTTGATCGTGGATTTGGAAAGTCTAACATGTGACTTTTGAATATTTTAAGTTACGTTATTATTTAACGTGAGGGGGGGCCGGACCGCATGAACACGGCCGAACCCCCTTCATCGTTCGTTCTTGTTGATTTACCTTGCGGGTGGAAACAAGGTGGCGTGGTGCCGTCACACCACGCGGTTGACCGTGCGTTTATTTTACGCAACGCCGTCGCGCGCGCACCTTGGAAAAAACATCTTGAACATGATGCCGTCGCGCCACGTTGAAAGAAATCAAGGGACGGCGGAGGGGCGCGGTGCCGTCGCACCGCGCCGGACGACGAACACCGCGGCCGGTTCCGGGCCGCGGCGGAAAGAGAAGACCTGCGGCCGAGCCGCCGGCGTCGGAAACCGAAGAGGGGACCGGATTTTTCCGGTCCCGTTGGAGAAAACCAGCCGGCCAGCTGGCCGGCCGGAAGGAATTAAACCGGGGGAAATTAATCCCCCGGCCAGCGCTCAAAACCCCCCTCATTATGAGGGGGGGGGGGGTTTCCATGAAGGGAGGGGGGCAGCAGCCCCCCCCCAGTTTTTCCTCACGTCGGCCCCCACGTGGGGGCCGTTTTCTTGCAAAGGACTCGGCACAAAGCCCGCGCCGCCATCCCAATCAGCGGGGGGCTTCGCCCCCCCCCCCCCCCCCCCCCCCCCCGCGTGCTGCCGCCGTGCCACCGCAGGGCCGCCGCGCCACCGTCGGGCCGCCGCGCCACCGCCGGGCCGCCGCGCCACCGCCGGGCCGCCGCGCCACCGCCGGGCCGCCGCGCCGCAGGCCGGCCGGCCGGGCCGGTTTGGACCCGGGTCGACCCGGTTCGGGCCGACCCAGGGGGGTCGGGCCGGGTCGCCCCGGACCCGGACCCCCCGTTTCGAATCAGATTCGGTCTTTTGGCCATAACTTGAGCCACGGACCTCCGATTGACGAACCGTCTGCGGCAACGCGATCCTTGGATCGAGACGGTCGTTTCGTTATATCGCACTCAAGGTTTCGGATTACTTTGAGTTCGGCCGGGTTTGTTCGTTCACGAAACCAACCGGGCCTTCGGAGCGGAAACGCTCATATCTTGAGCTACGGACGTCCGATTGACGTGCCGTCAGTCGCGTTGTGTTCCTCTTAGTGAGACGGATTTTTTGGCATACTCTGCCCGAGGTTTGGATGCAGGTGGAGTACGGTCGGGTTGGTTTTGCTTTAAAAACCAACCGGGCCCCGGGGACGAAAATGTCAATAACTCTCAGACCGGGCGTCCGATCGACGCGCCGTCTGTTACGTTGAGTTCCTGTTGACGATACGAAACTTTTGGATACATCAACTCTGGACTTTGTGACAGTTGATGTATCAACCTCTCGGCTCGTGGAGCGGACCCTCCGAACGAGCTTGCTGTGTGCGGGAACCCTAGTGCTGGCTGCGACTGTTACTGTGACTACTACTGCTACGACTGCTACTGTGACTGCGACGACGACAGTACAGAGATCCTGTGTGGATTCGACGACGACGACTACAACACTCAGCGATCCTACGTGGATCAGTGCTACAGGTCCTGTGTGGGCCCGATCCTGTGTGGGTCTGATCCTGTGTGGGTCTTTGCGCTCAGTGGTCCTGTGTGAACCAACGCCTACAGGTCCTGTGTGGGCCCGATCCTGTGTGGGTCTTTGCGGGGGTTAGTTACCTATCGATCCTTCGTGGGTCCGACGACTTAGATGGATCATTGATCATCTTTATCGTCCTTTGAAGAAGTATACCTGTGTGAGCTGAATCCTGTTGCTTTCCTGTGTGGATTGTGTTGTGCAATCCTGTGTGGATTATGTTTTACTTTCCTGTGTGGAATACGATTACTTTCCTGTGTGGACTGAGTTGTACTTGGGCTCAGAGGTTGGAGCGTATTTGAAATTGATGACTTAGGTATATGTATGGGCATATACCTAAGCAGTGTCGGTTTTTACTTCGTGATTGTTCCTTTCTTCGTGGTTTATCCTTTGTGGATTTTTGAGACCTCCAGGGGTCTCGGGGTCCGTACTGAGTAGCTTATACTCACCCCTGCACGGGCTTTGCCCGCACTACGTTGTGTTGGTTGCAGACGACGGACAGCATTGACCTTAGCTGAGGCTTGAAGAGCAGGACGGTACCTGGAGGTGGACCACTGGGCGGGACGTGCACGGAGCGGACGGCGGGACCCGTGGAGCAGAGGAGCTATCTGTACCCACCCTTCAGGTGGGATTCCCAGTGGACAGCTCGGTGTAGCGGCTTTTACTTTTCAGTTGCTGTTTTCCCCTTTCGAGTTGTACTTTACTTTTTGTTTGGGTTTGTATTCTGGCCCATTTACTTTTCCACACTTTCAGTTGTACTCTGCTTTTGTTTAGTATTTACTTTCCGCTTGCTTACTCTGTGGTGTTTTTTTACTTTTCAAAGGCAATGCCTTCCTTTTTTACCGGGATTTACGCCTTGGTGCTAGTCGCCAGCCCCTGGCCTATGGAAGGCGGGCTTGGGGTAGTCACGGCACGGACCCCGAGGGCGGGTCGTGACAAATTATCTTAATGCAAGTCAAATTTTATCAATTAATTATTGGATAAAAATAAAAAGTAAATATAACTTTTAGAAAATGTATTCAGATTTAAAATAAACTTTGGTATTTAAATAATATTTATTTTAATGAAATATTTTTTTAAACATAACTATTTGAATATAAATGATAAAATATTATTATAATTCCCTTATAGAATTTCTATAATTTCCAGATTTTTGAATCTGTCTTAAAAAATTAAACTTTTTAGTAAAATAGTTTTTATATAGAAATTTTAATATTCCGATATATATAAATTTTTTTTTGTAAAAATAAATATTTTATTTGAAATGAGGACATTGAAATTATGTTTTGCATATTTTTTGGTGTTCAATAAAATACATTGTATTTAGTGAAAAGTATAATTGTTGGTTTGTTATATCTATAAGTATTATAAATTTGTATATACTGCTTAATGATATAATAATTAATTAACTAGAATCTATGGCATAAAATATTTAATTATTTTAAAATTAAAAATTTTAATAGATCTTAATAAATTTACAAGACTTTATATTAATTAGCATTTTCGGTCTATATATTCTAGTTGCTAAAATAATTGTTTTATATTCTCTATAATCGCATTACTGGATGTGTAGTCTTATATAAATTAAATACTCATCTCCACAATCATATTTTCTTTATTTGTTCCGTGATTCATAGCCATCATGCTTCCAAATTTATTTCTCACCTTTACATGATAAATATTCATTTATTTTCATTTTGTGAATATCCAATCCTCTTTCATTTCCATGGGTAATCACCTAGATCTAAACTGTTTTATTTTTTTAGAATTTTATATATATATATAACCCACATTACACTTTATTTGGTAAGGAATTTTTTATTGATAATGTGTTTATGCACTTTTTTACACTATGACATTGATAATTAACGTCTTTTTTCAAAGGTTATTAATAAAATGATTTATTATCATCTATTTGCATAATGTGAAATTAATACATTTGAATCTTTTACCTTGATAGATAACTAATTATTTGGGTAAGGAATTTATAATCTAAAGGTTACTTATTTCCCGATACCTTGGTGAATAACAATAATAATTTTTATTTATAACACCTTGATGATATTCCTATTAATTTCTCTATTAAGTATAGTATCCACATTTCAATGTTATGTTTCATTTTATTTTAGTCATGATATGCCTCATGTTCTGCAGATAATGTAATATTATTTTACATCTAGTCCTTATTAATATTGCACATTATAGTGTTCTTAATTTCCCTGTTTCTTCTTCTATTAATGGTATCATGCTCACCCCTTTATTTTTTTATGTCCCCAAGATATGATATGTGGTAAAATTAACATCGGCTAACCAATGCAGGATCATATCCCATGGATTTGGAGAAGGTTTTAATTTTTTTATTATATTCCAAATTTCCATTAAAATAAAATGTAAATGAGCATGTGGTTAATTCTATATAATTAAAATTTTATTTAATTAAAAAATGGTATGCCAAATATGGTATCAATGGATAGTTTAGTTATTTCTAGATATTAAAATGGAAATTCCTTATATGATCCCTAGATAAATTTTATAATAAATTAAACCATCTAGGTGTTTTTGGGAGTAAAAAATAATTATTTCCCCTTAAAATATATCTATTTCAGAATACTATAAGTGGATTTGGATCTGGTAAAAATATATGTAGGTGTTACACCCAGAAACACCACATTTTTCTAAACTCGATCGGGTACTGGTGAACAATAATGGGCCTTTCTGCATACCTAGTTTGACACTTCCTGGGTATATGTTTGGAAAATAACAATTTTTTTATGAAGCACTATAATGGATATTTTGAAAAGAAACATTTTATTAGTGGATATAAATTTTATTTTTAAGAATGATGTTTTTATACGTTAAATATTTATATAATTATATTATTCATTATAGAAATAACTATCTCACTGTGTTTTTATTCTTTTAGAAATACTATTGTCAATTAAAGAAACTTCTTAAATTAAGAGTGAAATAAATGATACACTAATAGTATTCTCATGAATCATGGAATGAAAAAATTCATGAGGCTTATGAATCAACATACCATAGTTATTTAAAATAAAATTAATCATGTTTAGAGACCACATTTACCATGATGGGAAAATTATGATGTATCCTTCATGCTTCCTAAACCATAGTTTTTATGGATCTTCCGCCCCGTTTATTATAGAACATTGTTTTAACACTATTGAATAGAGCTTTTCTATACTCTATTATTCATTTCTAGAGATAAAAACCCTTATAGTATTCTTCTTATAAGGAGAATTTGATCATTTATGTAAACAAATTAAAAACATAAATCCATGAAGGTGTAATGATGTTATGGATTTGTAATAGATCATATTAATCATTTTTAATAAATATTTTCCACTTTTGATATAAATAAATACATGGAAAGAATTCATAGAACTAAATAAGAAGGTAAATAAATCAAGAGATGGATATGATATGATCCTTACAATACCTTCTCGATAAACCTCTACATTTTTTAGGAATCCTAATGGAAAGGTTAATAGATTATTCTATGGACTAAAATTTCAGCTCTAGAGGATATTATAAAAATTAGATAATGAATTCTATGGGGAGATAGTGATTAGTTCTATTAAGGTTAAAATACACTTCATGGATATTTAGTTATCACATAAGACAAATCAAAAAAATATGGAAATGGTGCCAAACTCTGCTAATAATTTCAATCATAGAACAGGTGGAATGACAATGAAATATCCCACATGCAACAAATTTTTGATCAATCATTGAGGGAAATAAATTCCTTGGTGTCAAAATTTATACATGTGCGAAATATATGTGCATAGATCTCGGAACTATCGGGTTGATGTGAAGCCTCAACATTTCAACACTAATGAAATTGGAAGAAGAAACACGATTGGCCTAATGTTCAATTCTTCAGGTGTAGAAACCTTGAGAATACTAACAATCAAATTCCAAATCACATGATATTGGATCAAAACCACCATCAACCTTAGTATAGTCCAAGGTATAATGCCTGGGAATTTTCAATCATAATGGATAAAGTATAGGTTCAAAATGATATAGTGGAATGAACACTTGTTGTTCTATCCAATATATCATTTAATTTATCACATTTATGTTAAATTAATTATATTATTTCATAAATGTTTTCATGGAATATATAATCAATCCTAGAGAGTCTAGAATTTTAGTTATCAATGAAGACACATTGACAGACTATCCTAGAAACAAAAATATATTGTAGCTATGGTATTGACATTAAAATGTGAAATCTCATTAAAAATCATGTAGTAATCTTCATGGTGGAGTTAAAAACACTACTAGGGAAGTAGTGTATCTTAGAAATTAATTCTAAGATAAACTATAGATTAAAGGAAAATTACATTTTCATGATGAGATAGACTGTATTTATTTTAATTGGAATGATATCTCCGATGGAGACTTTTCTAGAAGCACCTCCCATATTTTTATTTATGCAGATGATTAGTGAATATAGGGAAGAAAATAAATATATTACGATAGAAAATGTCCACATCATTTTGGAATACATTCACATATTTCTTATTAAGTAGCCATGACCTACCCTATAAAGAGAGGTAGAGTTATCAATTGAAAGCATATCGAGATCCACTCTAATATAGAAGACCCCTTATTGAATGTAAAATATAGAGTTAGAGAAATGATAGAAACTACAAAAATATTTTTTAGAGAATGGATTTATCCAAAATAGCTTGTGTCATTAGAGAGAACTTATTATATCTATATATAATATGTATGGATCAATGTAGTTATACATTTTTTATAGATAAAATAATTTTATCATTGTGATGAGAATGTTTTGTCCCTAACGAGTAATGATTAAATCAACTAGCTTCAAGGGGCCTATTATTCCTTTAGAATGGCCTCTGATTTGAGAATCATCATATGAAGGTAAATAAAAAATGTATTTAAAATACTTCTTTCTAGAAAACATAGTTAAATTGTATCTCTTTTTTATTCCTTTTAGAATTACTATTGCTTCCGCAATATTTATTGAATTGATTAATAGAGTCTTTATGGAAAAACATGATATATTTTTTGTAGTTTTTATAGATGGTATTCTTATATACTATAAATGTAAAAAAAATTATGTGGAAAATAAAATGGTTCTATTGAAAACTCATATGAAGGGTAATATATTTTTAAAATTCATAAAATGTAAAATATAGTTATAAACAGTAGCATTCTTTGGTCTCATTGTATATAAAGAAGGAATACCAAATAACCCTTCATATAAAAAGTTTATATAAGACTGTACTCATAATAATTATTTTCTGATATTCAAAGATTCCATGGTTTATTAGGAAGAGGTTTTGGAAAACAAATGTCATCCAAATCATAAACAAAGTTATATCAATGTGAGAAAATATCATCTATATAAAGGAGTGTGAAGAATGCTTCCAGTTTCCGGACAAAGATATTTGATACTATACTTCTATTACCACTACCTTATTTAGGTAGAGGATTTGATATGTAATGAAATGTATATCTTAATGGTCTTCGGTGAAATATAATGTAAATTGAAATGTGATAACTTATCTATCTCAATAATTAAATCCTTACAAGTATAATTATCCTACGTGTGACCTATAGTTAGTTGCATAAAATTCTTCTCTAATGTTATGGAGGAAAAATATTTATTAGAATAATTTTGATATACATATAGACCATGATATTTTGAATTATATATTATCCAAAATGGAATTTATCATCGGGTAAAGGAGATTTTAAAAGCTTCTTAAATATATTGACTATTCAATTCATTATCCCCCAGGCAGAGAAAACAATTTCAAAAAAGAATTATGTAGGAAAGACCCCTTTGTGATAGATATTTTAAGGATTCATGGGATCCATAGATCAAGGACCTGATAAAGTTAGATAGGGGGATCATAAGGTAATAACCATCAACAATCATATCTTAAATTAATTATTGACCTTTATTGGTAGTGAAGATCAAGATAGATCAAAGAGAATATCTTTTGATACAATAGAAGTTAGAGGATTTAAAAAAAGGGATGTTAATTTTTTCAATATTTGTCAATAATATTGTTGTTTCCGATTCTTTTGCTGGGGCACGTGCATCCGTCTGTGGGGAGGATGCGCAGCTTGTTACCCCACATTCCCACTTTCCAAAGGCGGGCGGCATTATTTCCTTGTTCAGGGACATCTGCTCCTTGATCGAAACTGGGATGATAGGATGTCGGTTCTTCCTTCCGTTGATTCCTCCTCGGAGCGCGTCACCTAGTCTGGGTCTCCCACATAGATATAAGATGGGTTCGTGAAGCTCATCCCCATTTCCATATTTACATGGACTCCAGTTAATTACGCTGCTCCCGTCGAGATGCTCCAATGGGTCTTGTCGGGGCAGCAAACTTTGGTGAAGAGAATGGTCACGTTGGGGTGTCGTTGGCATGTCTTTCTTCTGTCCCTTATCACATGGCTTCTCGAGGGCACGAAAGCCTATGACATTCCACATCAAACGAAAGGAATGTGTAGCATTTGAGGTTTTCCTCATCTTCCCATGTTTAACACGGGGTATGTTGCGAGTTTAACGTCTTGCGGAGAAGGAAAGGGTTGAAGGACCCCTAGGTGGAACACCGATGTTGGGGACATCACATGGGAGAATTTCCATATGTCATGGAGTGGGATGGGGTGGCATGATCTCACCAGGATGTGGCGGACTGGGCATGGATCGGGTGGATGGTGGAGTGACGAGCTTGAACATCGTGGAGGATTCCTACGTATCCCCATGGCAGGTAATCAAAGTCTTTGTAGTTCGGTGGTACGGTGGGACACCTGGAGAGGCGACCCGTGATAATGAACGCATGGATTGGAGCCCAGAGGAAATAATATATCTGGGCTAAGGCATGTGCTTCCCAAGGCACGTGGGCTCAGGAGGGAAGTCAGGATGAGACGTGGGTGTGAGACATGGGGCTTACGTTCTGAGATGGCCCAAGAGGGGGAATATAGTTTAACGTCATGCGGGATGAGATACAGTTTAACGCCATGCGGGATGAGGGAATACAGTTTAACATCATGTGGGACGAGATAATGTTTAGCATCATGCGGGACGAGGGCATACAGTTTAACGTCATGCAGGATGGGGGATTTGGGGATTACGCTCTAAGGCGGCCCATGGTGGTCATGGAACTGACGTGGAGAGGTCTGGACGACCAGGTGGTGGGCTTGAACCTCGTAGAGGCTTCATATGTACCATGCATTAACATGGACCAAATTCCACGTAGTTCGCTGGGATGGGGCTTATGCTCTTAGGTGGTCCATGGTGGTGTCATGGTCAATGTGCTCTCTAAGCCGACGCGAGTCATGCTCAGTGTGAGAAACAAACGGCACTCTGACAAGGAGGATCTCATTCCATGCGAGGAAGAGTCCATTCCCATGGATATGAGAGGCCTAAAAAATGTTCGAGCTGGGGGAGACCCTGTGTGTGAAGCACAGGGTCGGACCACAATTTAATGTCATTTGTTAATGACGAGGTGCTTAGCAGTTTAACGTCCTGCAGCTTGGAAGAAGTTGGTTCGCTCCACACCCCTAGGTCTTACATGCCCAACGCCCTCTACCCCTTGTGGGAGGGAAGGCATCGGCAAGGCCGTAGTGACGGGGGTCACAAGGCGAACCATCGAGGGGTCCACGTTAGCGTGGCTATGCGAATAAGAAATAGCTGTTAACGTGCCTATGTAGAAAAGCATAAGGGAAAGAAACGCAATGGGAAACACCGCACAAGGGACCTTGAGGTTAGTTTGCACGAGCCTGGAAGGCCGTACGGGAAAACAACACAAGGCGCGCATGCCCGGTAGAGGAGACATCAGGTGCCGGTGTAGAGAGGCAGCCAAGGGACGTCAAGGTGAAGGGTCATGGGTATTGCGCGCAAAGAGAAGGTTTGTGTGCAAAACACCAGAATGGCGTGCAATTGGAGCCAGGGAATTGCGCGTGGAGAGGGAATTGTGTGCAGGGTATTGCGCGTATGGAAGGGAATTGCGCACACTGGACATGGATTGCACACAAGGAAGGAACCCGGAGGAGGGGAAAAATTCACATAAGCAGGTGGAGTTGCGCGCAAAGGCGAACCACGGGGAAAGGTTGCGTGAAAAGGGGAATTACCTGGATGTCATATTGCACGCAGGGAGAGTCGAATTTCGCACACCAGAGCTGATCCAAATTCTGCAACCCCCCAACCATTCGGGATCACCGCCTATTTATAGGCATCGGCGGGTGTGGAAACTAGGCGGAGCGCGAAATCTTCCGCACTGGGAGCCGTCAGCTCACAAAATGTCGCCGCGCAGAACCAGGGTGCGCAAATATTGTGCACCTCATCTGCTCGATTATGCAAATCTCGGTGATACTTCGCGTGCAAAACATTATTTCGCGCAGATCATCCTTTTTTCGTGCACCGCTTTCCGGGCCTCCGGATCGGGCCTCTGATTCCGAATATGACTTTGCTTCGTCATTTCGAAACATCCTCAGCGAGTTACGGACTTTTTTGGCGTCTACAAATTCCCCCTTGGAATTAGATATGTGAGAGGTCGCAACGATCAGATTCCAAGTGAAACGCCGAAATGCCGAAGCAAGGCCCCTCCCAGGCGCGTAGCGTGCAAACAACCGACTCGGCGCTCAAAAGGATGGATCCGCGCAGAATTTTCTCTTCCGCACAGCGCGGAACCCTAGACTCGCCTATAAAAAGGGGCATGAGTCGTGATTCCGTACCCAAGCTTTTCTGTGCGACCGGATAATCGCTCTCATGCACGAAATTGCTCCCGCGGCTGCATGTAAAATGGCTCTGGCAGCGCGGAATCCCTTCCGAATTTCGGTCGTCTTTTCGCGCCTGCTTTGGGTATTCCATGCTTAACGTGCCGATTGCGCCCCCATATCTATGATTTCATGCAAATCCTATAGATTTCGCGCATCACTCTCTGATTCCTTGCACTGCATCCTGATTTCGCGCAACTCCCGAAAAATTCGAGATGGCCACAAACCGAGTTGATGAGGGAGAAGCCGATTCTCGTAGGACAGAAATGGCAGCGAACTAAGAGTTTTATGGTGCCAAGGTGATCATCTCCAAAAACATGACATTGACCAATCTGCTGACTCAAGCCTAGAAGAGGTATCCTCTGTCTGAAAACCTCCTACTCTGGAAATTTGGCCTCCTAGAGGAGGTGCCCCTACCAGGCTTCGAGGTGGACACGCCGCGGTCGTGGGTGACCCAGGAGGACGAGCTTCCTCGCTACAACGTTACCAACAATGGTCATCCTTCCTGGGAAACTAGACATATAGACGTATATGTCCTGATCCCGAGGACTAGGACCATTACCGAGGACGAGCCTTTCGCAGAGAATTCTTCGGCCCTCTACGTGAGCACGTTCCGTCAGAGCGTCACAGATGACACAAAGGCCTGGCTGAAGGATTGGGACCTGAAGTTCGAGGGAAACTTTTCCAGCGAATGGGCCTAGGATTTCTGGGTCCGCCATACCTGTGTCCAGTTCGGGGATGAACTGCGGTATATCGGCCTATTCGAGGCGGTATGGACATCGCAGTTCCACTTCCACCATCAACCTGATCTCGGGCCGGAGTTATTCACCCGGTGGTCTCCTGACACCAACACATTCCACCTTCATCGTGGGGAAGTCAGCATTAGTCTTTGGGATGTTCACTTCATCAGAGGTATCCCACCGGATGGCTACCAATACGACGATTTGTTTCCACCAAATAACACATGGGAAGACAGGTCAGGGACGTCTATGCTGACATGGCACCTGCAGGAGCTAGCCAAAGAGAGGCGGGGGTCAAGGACTTCCTAAAGGACATCGCCTACAGGGGATGTTTCAGCCTGTTCATTGGTAAGGATCCGGCCATCAAGATGTCGGGCCAGGGTAAACAGTGCCCAAACGCGGCTTAGAAGAGCAGGGAAGGGTCATACTGGAGGACCCTGGAGGTGGGAAAATTCCAATAATGGGGTTATCGCGTCATCAAGGCCCGAGACCCGAACGTCCGGTATGTCGGGTTCCTTGCTTCCTTCCTGAGCGGGTGGCTCCTGCCTGTGCGGGACGAGAGGATGGGCGTCCGCCCAGCAACACTGGTAATGGCGGGGACCATGGCTTCCAACAAATGGTTCAACTTGGGCGTCCCCGTACTGGCCAAGCTGTATGCCATCCTGGGATGCATCTCACGAGGGGGGTCTCCTCGGAGACTATGTGGTCCCTTCCAGATTTTCCATGGCTTGGTGGCAGCTCATCTTGGCGGGTACAATTTCCCAAACGTCGTTTGTCCTCTGGGAAACGGTCTGCGACCGTCCTTGCTAAACATCTCAGGGGTGGTGCCGATGATGCTCAATGAGGAGGGCGTGAGAATCTACATTGGAATCCATGCCAACTTCAACTTCAGCTCGTTCCCCACCCCAGTCGGCTAGATGGTGGACAACGGGCAAGGCTCTCTTGAACAGAAGGAATATTTCAAGAGCATTCGGTGTGGGGTGCTCGTGGCTCGGATCGACGGGAAGGTGATATGTGAGCCTTACGTGCCATCCCGATTTTCTAGGCAGTTTGGGTGCCTCCAACGAATGCCGAAAAAGGTATTCACGACAGTCTGGTAGGAGAAGAATCCTTGTGTCCTGCGCCAGATATGGTTGATGTTTACCACCGTCGGCTCTGGCGAAGTCATTACTCTTCCTCTCACCGGGGTTGATTCTTGCATAGCAACGGAGTATGACAAACACTGGACCATTGCATACCCTAAGGGGCTTTTAAGCAAGAGGGTCCGGCAACTTGAGGTTACTCGCTCAGAAACTGGGTGACGGGAAAGAAGGCAAGGTGCCGCCAGAAGGGAGGAACCAAGGGTGCGTCAGGCAGCGAGGCCTGCGTAGGCTAGGACTTCACCAGTGGGAGCATCACATAGTGCCACCGCGTCCTCGTTACCCATGGGGGGATCGCATGAGGTGGCCAGGGAACTTCCTGGGAAGTAGATAAGATACCTTCTCGATCCATCCCAAGATGCAATTATCCCAGCACTGTGGTCGGCTTAGATGACCCTGCGGAAATTGCTAAGCGTTGAAGCCATCTGGAAAAATATAATGAAAAATGGGATCCAGCTGCCAGAGGTCGGACTCATTCAAATTACCAACTAGGTGAACATCCATCAACAGAATTATTATTTGACGGCCATGGATGCATATGTATGCCAATGGGGTCAGCGTTCAGAGCCACCTTTCTTAGTGAATATGATGCTCGGCAAGGAGCATGATCTGGAAGCAATCCCGCTGGGAGAAGGTGACAGCGACGAGGATTCGGAGGGGGAGGAGGAGACCGGAGAAGACGAAGGTGAAGGAGAAGTAGAAGAATGAGGAGAACTCGAAGATGAGGGGTCACAAGTGGAGACCCACCAAGGGAGTCTCCGAGAGAGTGGCGAGATTTTCATCTATGATCTCAACATAACTAAGATACTCGAGGTCTGTCTCTATCTTCATTCATTTTCCTTATTCATCCATTCTCCTTTTAAACTTCTAACCCATTTCCCTGTCTCACTCAAGAGCAACTGAGCGTTGGACGGGCGTCACCACCAGAGGAGGGAGGAGAGGAACCAGTGGGACATGATGGAGATCTGACACCCATCATTGAATTAACAAGCACAGAGGGGTCTCCCCTTACGGTGGCTCCTGTAGCGTCCAGAACACTGGAGACCGATGCTCTGAACTCCTTTAAGTCTCACGCTTCAGTACTGGCACTTGTTATCAAAAGATCCCCACTAATCAGTGTATGCTTTGCGCAGTGATCTGAACATTGGAGGCTTGTCAGGATGCGGATCCAGGGCCATCTGTGAGTTGACCAGTGGCAGACATACCACCTCATTTAGAACATGCTCCCTGCACTGAGTCAACCTTGGAAACTAGTGAGAAGGTGGTAGTGGATGTCGGCGACATTGTTCCGGAGGCGCGGCCGGAAGCTGTCGGGGGCACCGTCGCTACTGGGGTGAGAGAGGAAGGTCGCCCGGATGTCGAGGATCCTATTCCTCACGAATACATCCCTGGGGAAGATCCTACTACCGACCTACTGGATGCCTTTCATACATACCGACCTGCTGACCCTGAGGAGGTAGATGACTCAGATTCTGAGGCAGACGAGGAGAGCCGGATGAAACGGCACAAAGGGTGGAAGTGTATCCTGCACTTTCTCAGACAGCCCCAGTCGGATTGGCTGAGGCGGATTAGATCACTCCAGACCTGGCAGCGCTTCCTGTGTGTCTGAGGGGTCGACGCTCAGTGCCTTCATCAGACTGTCCGTGATTACATGGTCGTGATGATACACGAGAGCAGCCGGTGTACCGACATTGCCCAGTGTCGGGAAAGATCGGTGAGCACCCGAGCATTATTGAAGGTGGATTAGGAGGTCCGTCACCTCGAATGGAAGGTGACAGATATGGAGGCCTTCATCGCAACATGCTCTGAGCTTGTGGGGCAACTGACGGACCAGCTGGCTGATGCGCAGGAACAACTGATGGAGGGGAGTCACCAGATGACCGGACTTCGAACCGAGCAGGAGCAGGCACAAGCTAGGGTTGGTGAGCTGCGCTCTATGGTGGCTGATGAGGAGAGAGTCTTCAAGGAGCGGGATGCGGTCCTGGAGGCTAACAGCCAAAGGGTACCAGCGCTAGAAAGATCGCTTCAGCACACTGATCCCTAAGGGCTTTGTTTTGGCCATCTCATGAACTTATTTCTTGTACTGCTCATTATCTCAATCCAATACATGGCCAAATCCATTCACCCTTGGCTTAATACTCTCATCCATACATTCAAAAAGAATAATAACTCATCCCTAATCTCCTGTGGGTCGCGCCCAACTCGACAAGCAAAGGATGCTTGTGCCATCATTTTGTCCCACTATGGGGCATTGACCAAGCTTCAGGCATCTGAAATTGGGCCTGGATTTTTGAGGAGACCCCAGACTGATTGATGTATCAACTTCTCAATGTGCTCTAACACATGAGCAGGGCAATGCCGGGGGCATTGAAATCCATATGAACATAGGGAGATGGAGAGGAATGGTGAATCGTGCTGCCCAAATTCGGAACAAGATGGGGCACAATGATAGAGGATAACTGTCAACCGTGACAGAAACACAACATCCATATCATGTCGGCCTGGAATGGGGAAAATAAATGAGGGCTGACCGCTGACCATGTTCGCAACATGGGGCCCAACTAAATTATTTCCGGTCAGTTTTTTAGAACGTTGGCCCAGGACAGCGGTCGGACTCTAGGTCTATCATCCATATTGCTACAATAGGCTGACCAAAGGTCTATCATCCATATTGCTACTATAGGTAGACCATACTATGTCTCCCATACTGTTAGGGGGTCCCGTCAAACATGTATAGTCCTCTGGAACGTTGGCCCAGGACAGTAGGTAGACCGTAGGTCCATCATCTGTACTGTTAGGGGGTCCCATCAAACATGAAAGAAAATGAGGATCTGAATAAAGGGGCATGAAAAGAGTGGATGGTGGAGGATGGTTTGTTCAAACAGAGTCCAAAAATTCAGAAATTGTGCCACCATGGTGGAGGCGCATCAGTCGGACGTACCAACCTGGTCATGGGTCGTCCCATTATTCAGGCAGGGGCTCTTTGGTGAGATATTTGCCGCTTCCCATTACTACTATGGGTAATTACGAACATATTCGGTGTGGATGAAACCATTACACCACTTCCCATGAAGTCAGGACGAGGGGCCGACAATAAAGAGGGACGGGGTTTGGTAATCCCTGGTGCTGGACCAAGGATGAAATGTTCGTGCATTCCTATGTATCTCATTAGGATTAGAATGAAGCCACACGTAGTTCTAGGAAGCCTATTTAACGTCATGCAAGATGAAATACAGTTTAATGTCGTGTGGGATGGGTGAAACATCTCATATTGGGATAGGCACGACACGACGAGTAACCCAATGTGAATGAGGACATAATCCCGCACCACAATGTACAATCCCACAGGAGAGACCGAGTCGTGGAAAGCCAAGTAAATGATATTAGTTTTAAGTCTTTGAACTCAGACCAGAAAAGGTTAGGCTGGACCTGTGGGGAAGTTACCAGGCACTCCTACGTATCTCATAAGGATGAGAATCAAGCCATACGTAGTTCTTGACAGGCAGCATGGCGCGATGGCGCGCCTGCACAAAGGAGTTGTGCGGGTCTAGCCCTTGAAATTCCACCTTGACACGGTGGGGTGGAACATGACGTGAATCATGCAACCAACAATTAGGGCCCAGGGAAGCCGGCGTGATGACCGAGGATTACCGTTGACCACGTTAGCAACACAACATCTTGTCGTGTTATCCATGGGGACAAACAATTGAGCATCAACTGCTGACCATATTCACAATGCGGGATTTGTATCAATTTATTGTCTCAAAACCTCAGGGGTGTTTGCCCAGGACGGTATGAGAGCCCTTGGGCGTTGTATCCAGACCGTTTAGGGGGGTCTCTCCGGGTGTGAGGGATGATGGGGGCCCGAATGAAGGGGTACACGAAGCGTGGCAAGTGGGTGGAACTTGTGTAAGTCGAATCCGACACTCCAGGTCCTAGACCAGAGTACTCTGAACACATTAGCAGACCACCAGAAAGGGTCAAAGGGCTCAATCTGAGAGTGGCCAAAATATGGTGGATCCCAGTGAAAAAGAAGGGGGCTTAATGCCAAAAACTAGGGCAACCGGGAGATCGTGGGATCTCCTAAGAGGTGGGGCTGGACATGACATCTAGGTGTTCAGGCGGTCCTATGTATCCCATAAGGATTGAAATCAAGCCATATGTAGTTCTAGAAGGCGCCTTTTAATTTCATGGGGTACATGACATAGGAGCACTAATCCTAAGGATAGGGTGCTCGTGGTGCAGCTATTGAAAACCCAACTTGAATGAGGACATAATCCCATACCACGTCACACTATCTTGTGGTCAAGGTCCCAAAGGCCAGACAGACGCGATAGCGGACCTCAAGATGGACCCAAAGACGAAAGGTCTGGGCGCTCCTATGTATCCCATAAGAATGGGAATCAAGATAGACGTAGTTCTCAGAAACACAGTTTAACATCATGCAGGATGAAATAAGGATCTTATATTTAGGTCTTAGAACTCAGACCCTGAAAAGGACTGAATTTGGTAATTCCTGGGGCTGGACCCAAAAGGAAATGTCTAGGAGTTTCTACGTATCTCATTAGAATGAGAATCAAGCCACACATAGTTCTTGAAAGGCAGTTTAACGTCATGCTGGACAAAATACGGATCATAGTTTTAGGTCTTAGAACTTGGACCCGGGAGCCCAGATGTTGGGAAAAATGCATTTTAAGGTCATGCTGGACCAGGTGCAGTTTAAGGTCATGCAGGACCATATAGTTTAAGGTCATGCTGGACCATACAATTTATGGTCATGCTGGACCTCAAAAAGGCTTAGACAAAGTACTGCTTGAGGAACCTGGTGTTGGTGGGAGGAGTTACGCGCTCACCATCCATAGTCACCAGGGAATACGCACCATTAGGATAGACCTTATGGACAATAAAAGGACCCTCCCACTTGGGATCCAACATGGGTGGTTCCCTGCTGGGAATCATTGGCGTTCTGAGAGCCAGCACCAGGTCATCATGCAGGAAGGAGCAGAGGCGAACCTTCTTATTGAAATCTCGAGCCATCCTGCTCTAATTCCTTTCAAAGTTATGTAAAGCGCGAAGCCTACTTCTGTCCAGTGCTTCCAATTCGGCTAGACGGATTTCGGAAACTCTATCCCACGCTTGCTGGTTGTAGACCGCTGTGTATAATGAGGGAAACTGGATCTCGATGGGTAGGACAACCTCAGCTCCGTATTCTAGGGAATACGAAGTCACCTGGGTGGAGTTACGAGTCATCGTCCTATAGGCCCAGAGGGCATTGGGGAGCTTGTCCGGCCAACTTTTCTTGTTTTGACCAACCATTTTTTGCAGAATGTTAGAGAGGGTTTTGTTAAATGCCTCAATCTATCTATTCTCCTGTGCATGATAGCAGGAGGTGTGGTTCGATCGAATGTTGTACTTGGATTACAATTTCTTCATTTCGGCTACTCGGAAGTTGGTTCTGTTATCCGTGAGGATAGCGTGAGGTACTCTAAATAGGTAGATGATATTGGAGCTCACGAAGTCAGCTATAGAACAAGTCTTGACTTCCCTGAGTGGGATTGCCTCCGCCCAATTTGAGAAGAAATCCGTATCGGTCAAGATGAACCGGAACTGGTGGGCCATCGCCACAGGGTAAGTCCCTACGACATCCAACCCCCAGACTGCAAATGGCCAAGAATCCATTGTAGTATGGAGAGGCTCATGTGGCCGATGCACAATGTTAGCATGAACTTGGAATGCATGACACCTCTTGGAATACTCGATGCAGTCGTGGATCATGGAGGGCCAGAAGTATCCCAGCCTCCGAATCTGGTGGGACAACTTCGACTCGGCCTGGTGGGCGCCACAGGAACCAGCGTGCACTTCTTGCATGACCTGTGGGATCTCGACTCCTTGAAGACAACAGAGGATAACACCATCAAATCCACGCCTGTAAAATAGCTGCTCAAGGCTGGGACCACTCTAATGGGTAAACTACAGTGCACGGTGTCAGATTCGGTCTCACAAGGCTCGGTTCAGCAGAAGATTGTCTTGCTGGAGATACTCAACCAAGGGCGTCCTCCAGTCAGGAACTGTCTCGATTACCGCGCATGAAGCCCCCGAGGGTCCTAACGTAGAGGCTCCAGTGGTGAGATGGTTCACTAGCGGGCCACGATCGCCCCCGGGATAACAAGAGAAATGACTCTATGGTGCGCCACGTGGACGATTAGGTCATCCTGTTCTGGCACCACAAGTGATGCGGCCAGGCTGGCCAAAGCATCTGCTCGACTATTTTGCGACTGGGGAATGTGAATAACCTCTGGCTAGGAGGGGATCATAGCCATTAGATGGAGGGTGCACTCCAGCAATAGCACGAGCTCTAGCTTCCTGACAGCATAGTCACCATTCACCTTCTTGATTACTAGCTCAGAGTCCCCCTTCACATAGAGATGGGGTACGTTAACCTCCAGAGCCAACTCGAGGCCAGTGATGAGGGCATGATATTCTGCCTCATTGTTGTTGCAGCCTTCTAACAACAGGAATTAATATGGAATAACGGCTTGCTCCGAGGTGATGAAGACGATACCCAGACCCACTCTGTTAACCCTAGGATCATTGAGCCTTCTACCAGTCGGGATTCAGGAGGCACAGTCAATGTTCATCTTCCTGCATGGGATGGCATGATCGACTGAGAGGATTGGCTCATCAGGAAAGCCCAGATCCAGTGGCTGGTCCACGGAGTTGGGGTGGGCAGTTAGCATGTCTGCCAACCCCTGCCCTTTGACAACCTTCTGAGGTACGAACCTGATGTCAAACAGCTGGAGGATCACCTCCCAGCGTGCCAATCTGCCGGTCAACATAGGTCGGTTCGGGATGTATATCAACGGGTCTACTCGAGAGACCAGCTGTACCTCACGGTGCTGCAAGTAGTGCTGCAATTTCTGTACAGAAAATATGAGCGCCAGGAAGCTCTTCTCGATGGGATAATATCTAATTTCCAAGTCAAAAAGCATGCAGCTGAGGTATTAGAGGCTATTCTATGTTCCCACATTGTTTTTCAGGGTGAGAAGGGTGCCGAGGGATAACTCTAGGGTGGTCACGTAAAGGACCAGTGGCTTTCCGGGAACAGGTGGCATCAAGACTGGAGGTTAAAGTAGATACTACTTGATTTCCTAAAAAGAGATCTGACACTCTTCGTCCCATCGATAGGCGGTGCCTTTCTTCATAATCCAAGAAAAGGGCTTACACTTTCCGGCCAGATTAGCAATGTATCGGCGTATATAGGCTAAGTGGCCTTGGAGGCCTCGATGCTCCTGAATATTACTCAGGGGAGGCATCTAACTAATGGCCTTGATCTTCTCTGGGTCGATCTCAATGCCTCGATACCTAACAATGAATCCAAGAAGCTTTCCGGAGGTGAACCCGAAGGCACACATCAACGGGTTCATCTTCAGGTGTCATGAACGGAGGAAGCCAAACACTTTCTCAAGGTCTTTGAGATGGTCCTAGCGCTGACGAGATTTAACCACCAGGTTATCTACCTTACACTCCACAAGTGTCCCGAGGATCGGCTTGAATATGCAGTGCATAGCCCGTTGATACGTGGAACCAGCATTCTTCAGGCCGAAGGGCATAACCCGGTAGCAGAAAGTACCCTGGGGGCCCTTAAGGCAGTGAAATCTTCATTCTCGGGATCCATATGGATATGGTTGTACCCGAAGTACCCATCCATGAAGGAGAGGGCATGGAACCCGGTCGTTGCATTGATCAACAGCTCCGTCACGGGAAGGGTAAAGTCATCCTTCGGACAGTAGCGATTGAGATTGCTGAAGTCAATGCAGACCCTGATCTGTCCATTATTTTTCCTGACTGGCACAATGTTGACTATCCACCTGGGGTGCTGGACCTCTTTGAAGAAGCTGGCCTTGATGACCTTATTAACTTCGGCCTCACCCATTGCACCGTGAGAGGGGTGCAACTTTCTGGGAGGCTGCTTGAACCCGCGATGGTTTGCTAGAAGGCCAAGACGGTGGATGACTACCTGGGGATCTAGTCCCGAAATCTCATCATAACTCCATGCGAACACATCCCGGTTTCGTCTGAGGAAGTCCACGTACTGTTTCCGTTCCTCAGTGGGCATAGCGGCGCTAACCAGCATGGGTCTCGGGTCCTCCTCGCTACTGAGGTTCACCTACACTAACTCGTCGACCGTCATAGGGATACCCTCCTCGAAGGAAATAGGAGAATCTTACTTGTCCTCATCTCCGCTTGTGGAAGGATCGTCCATGGGGGAAGCTTTTTCGGAGTAGCGAGACCCTAATGGGGAGCTGCCTCTGTCTTGGGCGGAGGAGGTCATCACGACGAGAGACTTATGCACCATAGAGACCATATCGATGAAGGCAGTTGATCCAATCCCATCTGGCCTTCGGCCCAAGGGGCCACGCTTTACTACATCAAAGCAGAAGTGACATGTTGTCTTAAGCTGGTCGATTCCGGCCCTGCGAAAGAGACACGTATGACATATTGTCATTGCCATGAGCCCAATGTCCCGATATCATACAGGGGTAGGAGGTTTGGCGATCACCTGAGCCTGGTTGGTGTAAGAGTATGAGCTGATTTCTCGCGGTCTCTTAGACCCGGAAATATTCCTTCCTCTGGTACCCGAGACAACAAAGCACTCTCCCATATCGGGGGTCGTGTCCTCCAACCAATGGATTGGGAAGACATATGCGTCATCCAAACTTTTCCAGGGATCACTTTTGACAGTGGCGGGCTCGACCTCACTTGCCAGGATCTGCTTGTCCTTTCTCTTGTAATAGTCAGCATCTAGGTAACAGGCTTCACAAGAGGCAAACAGAGACGCATCTCCTTAGAGAACGCCCACTCGACCCTTAAGGGAGTATTTTAAGAACTGATGGTACAATGAGGGAACCGCTGTGTGAAGGTGGAGCCACGGCCTTCCCATCAACGTGTTGTAGGCGATGTCCTGATAGAAAAACATGAATTCAGTATTGGCAATTAGGCTACCGATCTGGGTCTTCAGACGAATCTTGCCATGTGGAGATTGCTCAGTCCTGTCATACCCCAGGATCCTGAGGTCAGAGGGAGTTAAGTCATCCTTAGACAGTAGTAGTTTCTGCAGTGTCCGAGTTGGGATCAGGTTAATCCTGGAACCCGTGTCGACAAGACAGTGATGGCCTTCCACGCCATTGAACTGGCCAGTGATGTATAGTGGGTGAATGTGCCTCTGTATGGTAAGGTCTTCATATTCACCAGAAAACAAGATAATCGCCTTACATTCAGCGTCCTCAATCACCTCGGTGTGGAAGGCTTCTACGGCCTCTACCTCCGTTTCAAACTGGAGGGGGATCTTTAGAGCCTCGGCGAGCGCCTTGCGCATTTCAGACGATAGGAAAAGGGCCTCAGTGATAGAAATCCTTCCCGGAATTCCAGCTAGATTCTTCAAAACATCAGACTTTTGAGCCAAACGCGAGCTTCATCTTACAGGAGGTCGCTCTGCGATTCGAGGCATGATGGCCCCTGCTGGCAGGACTGGTGACTGACTGGTACTAGTCATGTCCCGCTGTTCACTAGCCAAATATTGGGAGGTGGCTATCTTGCTAGGACCGGAAGGCCGTAATCGGCCGGTGGCATGGCAGGGCCTTTTCCGACACAGACAAGGTGGTCCCGCCTGATCCAGCAACAAAAACGGTGGTGGAGGTGAACCTGCTGACATCGGATGAGGGAGCCACAAGTGCTGTTCTCTATAACGGGCTTGCTGCCTAGTCTTGGTTGCGTGCACGGCCTGACTGGAGGTGACAACTTCCGTGCCCCGGCTATTCACGTAGCCACGGCTCCACCGACGTTGGCGATAGCTGGGGACATTGGGGGAGTCCACCTGGCATTCCTCATCGTCGAGAGTGAAAATAGATTTAACAAATCTATGGTGTTAATTGAAGCGTACCCTGGGCTTTAACTCGAGGAGTCATCCACTACCAGACGGGGTCTCGGAGGGATCCCCATTTCTGAGGGCATGAAATCCCCAAGCGTGAGGGAAGATGACGGCAATGGTCACGGTTGCTCGGGGGGATCTCGGCAAGGGGTAGATGCTCCTGCCCCTGTTGTCCTAGTCTGGGGTTACCGTAGTCAGGCCGCCGCTCTGCAATTCGTTCCGCCAAGAGCTCATCAACCAGCCTCTTTTTCTCAGCATGCTGCTGGCATAGCGTGGCCTTCTCGGAGTCTTCCTCTACCTTCTACACTAAGGAAGATGGGTCGGCGAGCTTGACAGCCCTGACAAGCTCTTTTCCCCGGCCGATGTTTCGGCTCAGTGTCAGTGCCTCCGTGGGTACAGGGAGACCTAGGAGGCTCGTCTGTTGGCGAGTAATCCACCCAGATGGGTCCAGTAGTAGATTGTCCTCAGGGGGTGAGTACCGGTCGAGGGGCTCCACACCGTTTCCCTCATCTGAAAGGTCATCCATGTTGACTTCCACTGCCCTTGGCGATGTTCCCTCCGGGATGCCCAGTGAATCGGTCTGTCAGCAGATCGCACAAAAAAGAAGAGCAGCGTACTTCTCCCATCTGCGAACGTGCGTGTGGGGGGTGGATTCTTCAATAACATTGCGTAGTACTTGAAAACTCTGAATTAATTGTTGCTGGAGGGCCCTTCTGTGGCCCGGTGACTCGGGGTGCTGAACCGTAGGGAGCGCTGCTAGGTCGAACCGAAGGCACTGCTCACCTATATCCTCATGATGCGCTTGGCTCCTGGGATAAGGCGCTAGCTGATGGCGAAGGCGGGAGTGAGTCACTCGAAGACTCTGGTGGAAGCATTCAAAATCTCCCGGGGTGAGTGACTCTGGCACATCAAAATCTGATTCTGCGACCAGCCAATAATTCTCTGGGAAGTGGACTACTGCAAGAACGGTCCAAAAGATCCATGACTCTGGTTTGGGGTCCAGACCTTGCTGCCTCTGCTCGTTCACCAAGGATGGTTAGGGAACTGGCAATGGCGCCGAGGCAGGCCACCGGGCTGGTGGCCTGGCCGTTGGGGAATACAGCGAACATGCCGATTGGCCGCTGATCCCTGAGTCATCCTCCATGGGTTGCAGTGCCCCGGCTGCCATGTCGCGATAGGAAGGGCCGGCGAATGGGCCTCCTGTCATAGCGTCAGTGCTTTCTGAGGGTGCATCACTTCTTGGATCATCCGTCGGTCCCCAGAAAAGTTCCCCACCCTCCCTGACAGGGGTATAAGGTTCTTCCAGGGAGGCCAGTGGAAACTACGGGTTTGACCCCGAGGGGTACGCCAAGTCCTCGTCCTCCTGGATATACCTTCGGAGGGATGATGGAATCATACAGATCTCGCATTCGGGAAGTACGAGACTGACGTACTGTGTCCCCATCCCTGCCCTCAACTCGTAGGGTTGGGGGGAAGGTTCCATCATCGAGTCGTACTCCGCCTCAAGAATCCAAGAAACAGACTGGTCTAATTTCCATCCGGACTCCCCTGACATTCCTCTTATGGCGAAGACGCCCGGCCTTCCTACCCCTGGTTGGCTCCTTAGGTTAAAGATGATTTTTGTCAAGCAGTCCCATGGCCGCAACAGAGCTGGGGCAGAGGGGACTGAAGTCCATTGTGTGAGAATCACCGAGACAGATGACGAAAGGGACAGGTGGAGGACCTCCATGTGAGCGAGCGACTGCATACGCAACGGCTCCATACTCGCGGCCAGTAGTAGGGGGAGTGACCTCATACCCAATGCAGTGGGTGCTGGAAAGAGTCATACCCGAAGCATATTCATCGCGAATAAGCCTTCAGCTTTCCAGGTCAATGGCACGGAATGAGCCTTCATGGTGGGTGGCACTACCGCGGATTGGTCCGTGGTTGCCATTGCCAGTTCCCGCAACTGGGAGATTCGACCCAACTTGCATGTAGGGCGGTCGGGGATTCGATCCCAGTCGGGCATGTGGTTGCCCCTGCTCAACATGTGTGGGGATCTAGTACTAGGAGTCAGCAGTGGCTCGAGCCACAATGGCTACTGATGTTGGTGCCCCAGGATGGGAATTCTCTTCCGCTCGCGCCCGATGCTAGCGTCGGGTTAGATGGGTCGGAGCTGTTGGTGCGGACATGAAGATTGCCTTATCCTTGGATCTTGGAGTCGGTCGGTGGTGTCGACGTAGCCTAGCGGTGGTTCTTGCTGTTAACCCCTGGTATGGGTCTTTGATCGGGCGGACCCGGACATCCCCCACCTCATTGGCATAGGGGAGGGATGTGTCAAGGCACTCTATGGATAGGATCCCGAAACGGTTGAACGTCGGAGTGGGGAGCGGCGGCTCCCTGCACGGCCCTCGGGGGCTATGATGGTGTTGTCGCACATCCGTCACTAGATCCAAATGGTCCATGCCCCTGGTGGGGATGATCCCTTCCTCGTCATACCTATGAACCAGGTCATTGATCAACCTCCACTGGATGATTTTTGATGGGGAGAGGGGGCGTGGGCGCCCGGCAGCTATGGTGGCCGAAGTCGAAGCAACTGTAGAAAAGGTGGGACCGCTTGGGGTAGCCGCGTTGGTACTGCCCCTACCTTTGCACTGGTGGGCAGGTGGCGATCAAGCTCCGAATGCAGTGATTAGATTCCTGGAAGCAGCGAGATGAACCCATTAGCATCAATAGGAAAAAAGATCAATGACTAAAGCCCAGCGTCATTCCATCTTCCATAGTCGGCAGGAGGTATCCATACTAACGACATCATCGAACGGAGTGGTCAACGTCCTGACGGCCTCAACCCCTGGTTGGTTTCACGTCCCGGTGAGGGTTACCCAGACTTGGTGACATGCTAATATTCCGGCACACCGACCGCTAACATTCCCCGTATTGAGGAGAAGAACATCACGTTGGGTTCACCATTTTTTTGTTTCCAATGCTTTCACTGGGGCGCACGCATCCGTCTGTGGGTAGGATGCGCTGCTTGTTACCCCGCATTTTCACATTCCAAACATGGGCGGCATCCATTCCTTGTTTAGGGGCGTCTGCTTCTTGATCGAAACAGGGATGATGGCATGTCAGTTCATCCTTCCATGGATTCATCCTCGGAGATCATCACCTAGTATGGGTCTCCCTCATATATTTAAGACGGGATCGTGAAGCTCATTCCTGGCGCCATATTTACAAGGACACCAGTTAATTATGCTACTTCCGTCGAGACACTCCAAGGGGTCTTATCGGGGCAGCAACCTTCGGTGAGGAGAATGGTCACATTGGGGTGTCGTTGGTATGTCTATCTTTTGTCCTTTATCAGAGATCTTCTCAAGGGTGCAGATGCCCGAGGCATCCCACATCAAACACATGGAATGTGTAAGATCTGAGGTTTTCCATAGATTCCCATGTTTAAAACGGGGTATGTCACGAGTTTAACGTCTTGTGGAGACGAATCAGGTTGAAGGACCCCTAGGGGGAACAATGATGTTGGGGCCAGCGCGTGGGCGGCTTCCCAAATGAAATGGAGTGGGATGGGGTGGCCCGGGTAAGGATCAGGATGGATGGTTGAGTGATGGGCTTGAACCTCATGGAGGCTTCCTACGTATCCCCATGGCATGGAATCAAAGTCTGCGTAGTTCGGTGGTATGGTGGGACACCTGGAGAGGTGACCTGTGAGAATGAACTCATGGATTGGATGCCAAAGGAAGTAAGATCTTCGGGCTAAGGAATGAGCTTTCCAAGGAACGTGGGCTCAGGAGGGAAGTCAGGATGAGACGTGGGTGTGAGACATGGGGCTTATGTTCTGAGATGGCCCAAGAGGGGGAATACAGTTAAACATCATGCGGGATGAGATATAGTTTAACGTCATGCGGGACGAGGGCATAGAGTTTAATGTCATGCGGGATGAGATACAATTTAGCATCATGAGGGACGAGGGCATACAGTTTAACATCATGCGGGATGGGGGATTTGGGGCATACGCTCTGAGGATGCCCAGGGTTTTCAGGGAACCGACATAGAGAGGTCGGGGTGAACGGGTGGGGGGCTTGAACCTCATGGAGGCTTCTTACGTACCATGCGTTAGCACAGATCAAAGTCCACGTAGTTCGCTGGGATGGGGCTTACGCTCTGAGGCGGCCCATGGTGGTGTCATGGTCGATGTACTCTCTAATCCCATGTAGGTCATGCTCGGTGTGAGAAACAAGAGGCAGCAGGGACAAGACGATCACGTCGCAAAGGGTGCGTCTGTGAGATGTGGAATGGGGCTTACGCATTGAGCGGCCTAAGAGGAAACAGAGGCTTACGCGAGGTTTGTGATCCTTGGTGTTGGGGCTTACTCCAGGGTGGAGGCCCGTGGTGCGACAAAGTGCAGTGGGAAAGGGACTCCACTGGCCTTGGGAGGGGGAAGTACGGAGATGCACGGGTGAAACCCTCCGCAAGAGAGTCTATGGGATTACGCTCCGAGGAAGCCCTTCACCTATGGGAAAATGCCACTCCGACAAGGAGGATCTCATTCCATGAAAGTAAGAGTCAATTCCCGGGGAGACGATAGGCGTAAAAAATGTCCGAGATGGGGGGACCCTGTGTGTGAAGCACGGGGTCAGACCACAGTTTAATGTCATGTGTTAAGGGCGAGGTGCTCTGCAGTTTAACGTTCTGCAGCATGGATGAGGTGGCACTACTGGGAAAGAAGTTTATACCAACGGTTAAAAACCATTGCTATAGGCTGCAAAACCATTGGTATATTCCATACCAACAGTTTTCCAAACCGTTGGCTAGTAAGTCGTGAGGAAAGCCTTATACCAACAGTTTGATCCAAACCGTTGGTATATTGGTTATATAAATTTAACCCAATGTGTACCAACGATTATAAAATGTTGGTAATGCATTTTAGGAAGTATTATAGCAATGGTTTTAAACCGTTGGTAATGTGATTTTTAAGAAAACTTATACCAATGGTTTACAACCGTTGGTATTGGTTTTCCAGCAACACCTATACCAACGGTTATAAACCGTTGGTATTGGTTTTCTTGAAATCCAGACACCTATACCAACGATTGAAAACTGTTGGTATAAGTTTTTCCAGAAATCCAGCACACCTATACCAATGGTTTAAACCCTTGGTATAGTGTTTTTCCAGAATTCCAGCACCCTTATACAAACGGTTTATAACCGTTTGTATTGATTTTTTCCAGAACTACAGCCCAGCATCCCCCCTTGCTCCAGTAGCCCCTTCATTGTACACCTGCATAAATAAAATCACAAAAACCACATGAAGACGTGAAAAAGTATAAAAAACCCCTAAAATAGAACAAAAATACACATAAAATCATCAAACACTTCCAACCATCTCATGTATAACAATTCCCTATTTCAATCTTCATAAGAAAACAATCATCCATTAGTAATTCATCTCACCCCTGCAGAACCCCCCAACCAGCATAGCCCCCACCTCGCCATAAAATTCTAATAGGTAGAATAGTATGTGAAATACCTATTATAGTTGAATAAGAGTTTGAAATTGGCTCATATCCCATTTTTTTTATGATCCTAGATTTGGGTATGTAATGATTTGTGATGAATTTTGCATTGAACTTGAATTGTTTATAATATATGGTGAAAAGGTATTTTCTTAGGAGTCTCTTCACTTATGAACCCATGAGTGAAACTACCCAACTCATGAAAAAGATTTTCCGACTATCATTTATAATTTTAAATTTCAGTTGTATTCACTTAAAATGATGTCCTTTTCAAACACAAGAAATTCACTTTTAGAGGTACCGGCCACACCGGCCCTTGGATTGAGAGGCGTTTACTCGTACTCATCAAAAAGACCCATGGATAATTTTCCTTAAGTTTCAACAGAATCCGAATCCGTTTGGTCGGCTTTCCGTATGCCGGTAGTTGTTTTCACTTATAATCATGTCCATTTCAAATAAAATTGAGACATCTTGAGTGGTACCTGCCACACCGTGATTTATATTGAGATAGGGTTGACTCGTACACGACAAAGGTGACCCATGGATACTTGTCCTAAAGTATCAATAGAATCTGAATGCGTTTGGTCCATTTTCTGTATGTCAGTTGTTGTTTTCACTTAAACTGATGTCTATTTCAAAGAAAAGTGAGACACTTTGAGTGGTTCCGACCACACCGCGCCTCGGATTGAAGCGGGATTGACTCATACACGTCACAAATGACCCATAGATCATTTTCCTAAAGTATCAACACTGTCCGAATTTGTTTGGTCGGTTTTCCGTATGTCGTTTATTTTAATTAAAAGCGCATCCATTTTAAAAAGAAGAACGACACTTTTAGTGGTACCGGCCACACCGACCCTCAGATTGAGACGAGGTTGACTCTTACACATCACAAATGACCCATGTATCTTTTTCCTAATGTTTCCACATAATCTGAATGCGTTTGGTCAATTTTCCATATGTCGGTAGTTGTTTTCACTTAAAATCCTATCCATTTCAAATAAAAGTGAGACAGTTTGAGTGCTACCAGCCACACCATGCCTCATATTGAGGCAGTGTTGACTCGTACACATCAAAAATGGCCCATGGATACTTTTCCTAATGTATCAACAGAATCCAAATCCGTTTGGTCCATTTCTCGTATGCCAGTTGTTGTTATTACTTAAACTGTTGTCCATTTCAATGAAAAGTGAGACACTTTGAGTGGTGCTGGCCACACCGCGCCTCATATTGAGATGGGGCTGACACGTACATGTCACAAATGACCCATGGATTGTTTTCATAATGTATGAACACAATACGAATGGTTTTGGTCGGTTTTCCATATGCCATTTATTTTAATTAAAAGATCATCCATTTTAAACAAAAGAAAGACACTTTTAGTGGTATCGGCCCCACCAGCCCTTGAATTGAGGCAGGTTTGTCTATTACATGTCACAAATGACCCATGGATCGTTTTCCTAATGCTTCATTATAATCTGAATGTGTTTTGTCAGTTTTCCGTATGCTGATTGTTGTCTTCACTTAAAATCCTGTCCATTTCAAATAAAAGTGAGACAGTTTGAGTAATACCAGCCACACCGTACCTTAGATTGAGGCAGGGTTGACTCATACATGACACAAATGACCCATGGATACTTGTCCTATAGTATCAACAGAATCCGAATGCGTTTGGTCCATTTCCCGTATATCCGTTGTTGTTTTTACTTAAACTATTGTCCATTTCAAAGAAAAGTGAGACACTTTGAGTGGTTCCAGCCACACCGTGCCTCAGATTGAGGCGGGGTTTACTCGTACACTTCACAAATGAAAAATGTATCATTTTCTTAAAGTTTCAATAGAATCCAAATGTGTTTGGTCGGTTTTCCGTATGTCGGTAGTTGTTTTCACTTAAAATCATGTCCATTTCAAATAAAAGTGAGACAATTTGAGTGGTACCGACCACACTGTACCTCAGATTGAGGCAGGGTTGACTCTTACACGACAAAAATGACCCATGGATACTTTTATTAAAGTATAAATAGAATCCGAATGCATTTGTTCCATTTCCCAAATGTTAGTTTTTGTTTTTACTTAATCTGTTGTCCATTTCAAAGAAAAGTGAGACACATTGAGTGGTTCCGGCCACACCACGCCTCGGATTGAGGCGGGGTTGACTCGTATACGTCAAAAATGTCAAATGGATCGTTTTCATAATGTATCAACACAATCCGAATGCGTTTGGTCGGTTTTCCGTATGTTGTTTATTTTAATTAAAAGCGCATCCATTTTAAACAAAAGAAAGACACTTTTAGTGGTACCGGCCACACCGGCCCTCAGGTGGGGTTGACTTGTACACATCAAAAATGACCCATGGATCGTTTTCTTTAAGTATCAATAGAATTTGAATGCGTTTGGTCGGTTTCCGTATGCCGATAGTTGTTTTCGCTTAAAATCATGACTATTTAAAATGAAAGGGAGACATTCTGAGGGGTACCTGTAACGCCCCGACCCCAGCTACCCAAAGTCGGTGCATTACTTCGTAACATTGGCATTATCACAAAAGATCAAGTCTCTAAAGACCGATTAGCTTAGTAGCCTTGGAAACACTAGATACATTTGAAAACATTACATTACATCTTAAAGTGAAAAACTAAAATAACAAAGTCTCCATAGTCCACACTCATATCCTCTTCTCACAATCCCTGCAGGTCATTCATAAAATACTTCTTCACATCCTGGAAAATATTAAAACATTGAAAGGGGTGAGCTGAGATGCTCAGTAAGGATAACAATATTGCGGAAGATTTCATAAATAAACATAAAAATTTAAGGCAATGTATAACTAAACAAAAGCCTTATTAAACTTGAACTTCAGCATAATATGGAAAAAGTAAAATCAAATAATGCCACTTACTTACTCACATGGATATTCTACTAGACGAATAATCACATGAATGATCAATAACCACTTTCATAATGAGGGAATGTATAATGCCGGACATTCTGAAACATTTTTTCAAGGCCTCGGCCAAGACGTCTAAAATGATTAATGCCTCGGCCAAAACCATAAATCAAATTGGGAAAGGGCCTCGGCCAATTCCATGTCTAGTTGTCTTATGAGACCTACCGATGCAATTTTTTTAGAAGATAATTACGTTTAAAATTGCTTAAATATACTCCAGTGTTTTTCTAAAAACATTATGCAAGCTTTTGAAAACAAAATAACTAATTCTGAGACTGCTCGACTAATTACAGGCCATGATGGGTCCACACCCAATCCCTTCTTGTCTACCACACTCGAGAGTCAGGTTTTCTAAAAACATTTTTAAGCTTGCGTTAAATACGTATACATTTGCACTGGATTTTTATATATTTGAGAGAAATATCTCTTTTTTGAAATCATTTAAAAATCACATAATTATAAAATAAAACCTTTTGAATAAACATAAAAGTCAAAGGGGTTTATACACCGTATAAAAGAATGTTTTGAATAAAACCAAATATGCCTCAATGAAAGGGGATTGAGACGAAGTCCTTAAAAAGATCATTTTTTTAAATAAAGTACATCTATAATGTGTATTCACTATAAGTACACATAAATAATGTACAAATACAATATAGGATATAATAATATCATGACATAATTTGAATGTAGGAGATTAACCCAAAGAATAGAAATTGGGTTAAGAAGTTCCCTTACCTTGCGTCCTGTCCTGACTCGACCGTTCTTTAACCTCCTAAATAATAAAATAGAGTTAATTCCTATTTACTTAAGAACATTTTTCATGTTAATTATTCCTTTTATATCCCTTATTTCCATGTTATGAACATTATGTAATTATTTATGTTAATAACAGTCATTTTGTCGATCTTTGGTACTTGAGTCAAAAATAAACTTCCTATAATTTCAAGTTGTTCATGTGGTGAAATATCCATTATATCCAGAATTATATTCATGATGTAGATATCATATATATGACATATATCCAGTATATAAATTCATTTATAATGTCACGTAACATTTAGAGGTAAGAAATGAAATGCACCGTTCATGGAGACGGTAAGCCGTATGTACGCATGAACGCAAATTTCATTTCTATTTCGTATTTAATGGAATAGAATCATAATGATATAAATTTTAATATAATTACAGTATAATATAGTGTATAATACCATTTAATCCATCCTTTATACATCCCACATATGGCATTAACGATTCAAATCACTTTGAGGGGGCGGTAGTCCGCACTTCCTAAAATGAAATTATCGCCTTTTATCCATAATGGAAATCATAAAGTATTCCATAAATGAGAAATACAGAAGCATAAGTAAAACATAAACACATTATATATCATATATAAATATAGTGACATCTTAATGGCCACCTTTTAAGGTGTTATCTGAGTGTTGAACAATCATCGTTTCGTGAGGCAGAAATTCACCATCCACAGAAACCGTATGTTCTTTAACGATTAGATGTAGGTGTGTGTAAGTGTGGCTTGAATACTTCTTATAACAACATCCTAGTATATTGAGGATACTGGTGTTGTTACAAAAGAAATTAATAAAAAGAGTTCAGGGTGTTGGAGAATAAAAATAAAACAAAATAACATTAGAGAAGTCATTACCTCAAAATCGGGTAACTCTTTTTGATTTGAGACAAAGGCTTCCTTGGGAAGCGTTCTGCCCAAAGTGAGGCTTCTAGGAGTAAGAGAGGGATGTTGGGAGAGTATTTGGGTAGAGTTTGGCCGAGCCAAATGGCTTGAAGGTGTGAATAAGGTGGGAGTGGTGGGGGCCTTTTATAAGTGGAGAGGAGGGGCACTTTTGGAAAGTAATGAAATTTTACATTATTATACAATGCTTTTCGGATTCTAAAGGTCCCACACTTATATAATTCGTGGCTAAGGTGATAAGGGTTCGAAATATCCTCATCAAATAGGCTTTGGACAAGTGTAAGCCTTGGATTTTACATTATCTTCTCATTTTATTTAAATCGTTAAATAATGAGGTCATCGCTGCATCATCATGATGTCATAAATAATTTAATTTATATAATGTATAAAAATTATAAAAAAAATACTATGATGTATGAAATCGTTTTAACTTTCTAATGAATATTTATAGTTAAAATTTGGACTTGTGTAACCCCACTTAACAACTGTTTTAGTAAAACAACTCATGTTTGTGTCAATTTAATTTTAACATTAAATAAATATATATTAATGTCATTTTCCAACCAAAGTGGCTCCATGGGGTCCCCAAGTTGACCCATGGGTTGTCTTGGTCGGCCATGACTCATCCAATAGGAGTAGGATTAGTGTCAAGCTCATATCATATTATTAAAACAATGTTTTTACCTTAAACTACACTAATTACCTCTAATCGCGATTAAGAACTTAAAAGTTACTATTCACCAACAAATTATTTTAATCACATTGAACCACATTTTACTTCTTAATGACAACCATGTATGTCAGATTTTTGAAAATCAAATCATAGAAGTGGTAATATTTCATTTAAACGAAGAATCAGTTATTTAACTACCACTTAGTGGTTTCACTATTCATCAAAAATTGAAGTTTTTCAGAACAATGCCAAAATTTCACCCTAAGCTATAATTGATATTCCGAATTCAAAAATGATGTCTATTTTACAAAATTCCAAACGTATAAGTTGCATTAATTAATTTTATAATTAATTCCCGCTGTCACAACAAATAGCGTGTTTTTAAGAAACAATTTATATCAAAAGATTGGCCATTGTTTATGTCCAATTTCAATGTTAAATTAATTCTAATGACCACCATTGGATAAAATGGTAAAAATATATTCTAATTATACTTTAAAACCACTAAATATTATAATTTATCACTATAAATTATTTTGATTAAAAAAGTTTTTTTTAAGTATTTTTCACTATTCATAAAAAAATAGAAGTTCTCAGAAAAATACCAAAAATTCAACATAGGCTAATTTCGAAATTCCGAATCCAAAAATGAAGTCCATTTTGATAAATAAAATTTATAAAATTTCAAAAAGTAGGTATTACTATTCACAACGGCTAGTTTAATTCGTTGTGGTGTGTGTTAGAGCTCGAGGTTGAGTACAACACACGCTATTGCATTATTCGAAGTGAAACGTACTGTGGAAGCTTGGGGTGTTACATTCTACCCTCCTTCAATAAATTGCGACCTCGCAATTTGAAATTTTTCTTTGAAAATAAAAGGTTGAAAAGAGAAAATTCATTTTAGGAAAACCCACATTGGAAATAAGGTTAATAAATATATAACATTAAAAGAAAGCAAGATAAGTACAAAGGTCACCAGATATATCCAATTCTAGGATTCTATGAAAATATGGATATGGAGGAGAAACAAACCATCAAGGTCTGATGGAGAGTTATAGAAAAAAAGATTAGGAGAAAGTTTAACTACAAGAAAATCACAAACTTGTGATTGGTTAAACGGTCATTGAATCCCTCGTTGGAAAAGTTAACCGACAACATTTTTGTTTTAAGTTACCTTTTATAATGTTGAGGAATTTATTTAGGAGATTTTATAAGAACGTAAGGGAATATACATACTTGTTATGTATACTTTAATTCGTTAATAAATTTTTACCACAAACCCAACTTTTACCCCAAATGGTAACAGAACTCAAAAATATTCTTTTTATCCTAATTGTATAAGGTTCCAAATATTAACACATACCATTTAGATTAGTAAAAATATTTTGTAATAACCAGGGACTTCCTATAGGCTAGTGGTAGGAAATAAAGGCTTGTCGCACTATGGTTGTGGGTTCGATTCCTGCAGCTTTGTCCGACGCGACGGGTTATTCCCCACCCTGCAGGTTGTCCTTTTCCTAAAACTATAGTATTGTAATATTCCAAAAATAATCTTCAGAAATGCTTTAACCTTAAACAATACTATCCATGGTTCAACTTAATCCATTCCAACCTTAATAGTTATCCAAAATACCTCTGTCCAGGCTTTCTCTAAAAGGTCTCTAAATTCCAAAATCAATTGTAACATCAGATTCCCCAAACAAAGAAAAGTTTCTCTTATTGTCACATACTAAAAATATGATTACCTTAATCATATTAAAACCTTACTGAAATCAAAAAGAATTGCAGTACAATCTTTATATAAATCACATTATTCTTATAACCAGAATATAATCCTTGAGTCCATTAGCACCAATACATTAATTATTTCGCTTCAACTAGAGTCACAGCATAAGATTGGCCTTGATCCCTTGTCCTTTTCTGAGGTAATTTTCTTTGATGCTTAGGACATTCATTTGCAGAATGCCCCATTTCCCTACAATTGTAGCATTCAACTTTGACAGCCTCTTTCTTTCCCTTGCAATCACGAGCCTGGTGACACTTTTCTCCACATTTATAACAAACTCCCATTCCTTTTAGGCACGTACCAGGGTGATTCTTCCCACAATTATCACATAATGGAAAATCCTTCTTTCCCTTTTTCCCTTTATATGTCTCTTGTTCCACCGTTCTCTTCTTCTCTTGATTTACTTTGTTGTCATAAGACTTAAAAAATTCCTTTTCTGTCTTGATAGCACATGAGACAATATCTTCGTATGTTGAGAATGATTGTGATACTAAAGCTCGACGGAGAAATGGTTTTAACCCATCAAAGAAATGATCAATCTTACCTCTTGGGTTACATATATAATCGGCATCATGCCTCGCTAACCTTGTAAAGTTAGCCTCATACATTGCGACATTCTCATCCTCCTTTTGCCTGAGACTCAAAAATTACCTTTCCAAATCTGCTCGATGGTCATGAGGAAAGTATTTTTCTAAGAAAAGCTCTTTAAACTCCCTCCATTCCATATTCGATACGTCATCATATTCCTTTGTGTTTTGAATCAGCGACCACCACTGATCAGCATCTCCAGTGAGGCGGTAAACTACCATGACAACCTTCTCCCTTTCGCTACTCCCCAAGGCATGGAATATTTTCTATAAGGAGTTTACCCATTGCTCAGCTACTAATGGATTTGTACCCCCATTAAATGTTGGTGGTTGTTGCCTCATGAAGCGGTCTAACATTGATCCTCCACGTTGTGGATCAGGGTGATCCATACGAGTAAGGTTATTATTCATAACTTGAGTGAGTTGTCCCAGTATGGTAATAAGTTGATCAGCACCAGTTGTATCTCAAGATCCACAATAATTATCTTGAGCAGGAGGGCAATCCCTACACGGGGTGCGTGCATTGATACAGTTTCCATTCCTTCCACTAGGCGCCATTTCTAAACAATGGCATAAACTAGATTAGTTTATGAATCAAAATACATAATTCCATACTTGTAAAATACTTAACATAAATTGAACTATTTATGGATATAATCCACAAAAATGTTTTCTTTGAGGAAGTATATACTCATAACCCTTCATAGTGGAATGTAAAGAAAATGAGAATTATCCTAAGCATATCCCCTGGGAGTGTCGTAACCAAGAGTGCAGTAAGGCCCGTTGTCGTGCACCAGTTCCCGTTCGAGTCTAGCTCAAAGAGGTGTTTTCAGGTTTTACCCCTAGGTACATCTGTGCTAGAGCCGCCTCTACCTGCTCGTATCCAGACATGGATGTATTGCTTGGAAAACTCATAACATCTCTATAATACCAAAATTCTAGGAAGTTCTTCTATACTAATCCTCAAAGTCTATCTTTGGGCTATGTGCTCTAATCAGAGTTTATCTAAATCTAGCTTCCAAGGTTAGTACCAAACTACCTCTGATACCAACTGTAACGCCCCGACCCCAGCTACCCAGAGTCGGTGCATTACTTCGTAACATTGGCATGATCACAAAAGATCAAGTCTCAAAAGACCGATTAGTTTAGTATCCTTGGAAACACTAGATACATTTGCAAACTTTACATTACATCATAAAGTGAAAAACTAAAATAACAAAGTCTCCATAGTCCACACTCATATCCTCTTCTCACAATCCCTGCAGGTCATTCATAAAATACTTCTTCACATCCTGGAAAATATTAAAACATTGAAAGGGATGAGCTCAGATGCTCAGTAAGGATGACAATATTGTGGAAGCTTTCATAAATAAACATAAACATTTAAGGCAATGTATAACTAAACAAAAGCCTTATTAAACTTGAACTTCAGCATAATATGGAAAAAGTAAAATCAAATAATGCCACTTACTTACTCACATGGATATTCTACTAGACAAATAATCACATGAAAGATCAATAACCACTTTCATAATGAGGGAATGTATAATGCCGGACATTCAGAAACATTTTGTCAAGGCCTCGGCCAAGACGTCTAAAATGATTAAGGCCTCGGCCAAAACCATAAATCAAATTGGGAAAGGGCCTCGGCCAATTCCACGTCTAGTTGTCTCATGATACCTACCGATGCAATTTTTTTAGAAGATAATTACGTTTAAAATTTCTTAAATATACTCCAGTGTTTTTCTAAAAACATTATGCAAGCTTTTGAAAACAAAATAACTAATTCTAAGACTGCTCGACTAATTACATGCCATGATGGGTCCACGCCCAATCCCTTCCTGTCTACCACACTCGAGAGTCAGGTTTTCTAAAAACATTTTTAAGCTTGCGTTAAATACGTATACATTTGCACTGGATTTTCATATATTTGAGAGAAATATCTCTTTTTTGAAATCATTTAAAAATCACATAATTATAAAATAAAACCTTTTGAATAAACATAAAAGTCAAAGGGGTTTATACACCGTATAAAAGAAAGTTGTGTATAAAACCAAATATGCCTCAATGAAAGGGGATTGAGACGAAGTCCTTAAAAATATCATTTTTTTAAATAAAGTACATATATAATGTGTATTCACTATAAGTACACATAAATAATGTATAAATACAATATAGGATATAATAATATCATGACATAATTTGAAAGTAGGAGATTAACCCAAAGAATAGAAATTGGGTTAAGAAGTTCCCTTACCTTGCGTCCTGTCCTGACTCGACCGTTCTTTAACCTCCTGAATAATAAAATAGAGTTAATTCCTATTTACTTAAGAACCTTTTTCATGTTAATTATTCCTTTTATATCCCTTATTACCATGTTATGAACATTATGTAATTATTTAAGTTAATAACGGTCGTTTTGTCGATCTTTGGTACTTGAGTCAAAAATAAACTTCCTATAATTTCAAGTTGTTCATGTGGTGAAATATCCATTATATCCAGAATTATATTCATGATGTAGATATCATATATATGATATATATCTAGTATATACATTCATTCATAATGTCATGTAACATTTAGAGGTAAGAAATGAAATGCACCGTTCATGGAGACGGTAAGCCGTACGTACGCATGAATGCTAATTTCATTTCTATTTCGTATTTAATGGAACAGAATCATAATGATATAAATATTAATATAATTACAGTATAATATAGTGTATAATACCATTTAATACATCCTTTATACATCCCACATATGGCATTAATGATTCAAATCACTTTGAGGGGGCGGTAGTCGGCACTTCCTAAAATGAAATTATCGCCTTTTATCCATAATAGAAATCATAAAGTATGCCATAAATGAGAAATACAGAAGCATAAGTAAAACATAAACACATTATATATCATATATAAATATAGTGACATCTTAATGGCCACCTTTTAAGGTGTTATATGAGTTTTTAACAATCATCGTTTCGTGAGGCAGAAATTCGCCACCCACAGAAACCGTATGTTCTTTAACCATTAGATGTAGGTGTGTGTAAGTGTGGCTCGAATACTTATTATAACAACATCCTAGTATATTGAGGATACTGGTGTTGTTACAAAAAAAATGAATAAAAAGATTTTAGGGGGTTGGAGAATAAAAATAAAACAAAACAACATTAGAGAAGACATTACCTCAAAATCGGGTAACTCTTTTTGATTTGAGCCAAAGGCTTCCTTGGGAAGCGTTCTGCCCAAAGTGAGGCTTCTAGGAGTAAGAGAGGGATGTTGGGAGAGTATTTGGGAAGAGGTTGGCCGATCCAAATGGCTTGATGGTGTGAATAAGGTGGGAGTGGTGGGGGCCTTTTATAAGTTGAGAGGAGGGGCACTTTTGGAAAGTAATGAAATTTTACATTATTATACAATGCTTTTCAGATTCTAAAGGTCCCACACTTATATAATTCGTGGATAAGGTGATAAGGGTTCGAAATATCCTCATCCAATAGGCTTTGGACAAGTGTAATCCTTGGATTTTACATTATCTTCTCATTTTATTTAAATCGTTAAATAATGAGGTCATCACTTCATCATCATGATGTCATAAATAATTTAATTTATATAATGTATAAAAATTATAAAAAAATACTATGATGTAGGAAATATTTTTACCTTTCTAATTAATATTTATAGTAAAAATGTGGACTTGTTTAACCCCACTTAACAACTGTTTTAGTAAAACAACTCATGTTTGTGTCAATTTAATTTTAACATTAAATAAATATATATTAATGTCATTTTCCAACCAAAGTGGCTACATGGGGTCCCCAAGTTGACCCATGGGTTCTCTTGGTCGGCAATGACTCATCCAATAGGAGTAGGACAAGTGTCAAGCTCATATCATATTATTAAAACATTGTTTTTACCTTAAACTACACTAATTACCTCTAATCGCGATTAAGAACTTAAAAGTTACTATTCAACAAAAAAATATTTTAATCTCATTGAACAACAATTTACTTCTTAATGAAAACCATGTATGTCGGATTTTTGAAAATCAAATCACAGAAGTGGTAATATTTCATTTAAACGGAGAATCAGTTATTTAACTACCACTTAGTGGTTTCACTATTCATCAAAAACTCAAGTTTTTCAGAACAATGCCAAAATTTCACCCTAAGCTATAATTGATATTCCGAATTCAAAAACGATGTCTATTTTAAAAAATTCCAAATGTATAAGTTGCATTAATTAATTTTATAATTAATTCCCGCTGTCACAATAAATAGCGTGTTTTTAAGAAACAATTTATATCAAAAGATTGGCAATTGTTTATGTCCAATTTTAATGTTAAATTAATTCTAATGACCACCATTGGATAAAATGGTAAAAATATATTCTAATTATACTTTAAAACTACTAAATATTATAATTTATCACTATAAATTATTTTGATTAAAAAAGTTGTTTTTAAGTATTTTTCACTATTCATAAAAAAATAGAAGTTCTCAGAAAAATACCAAAAATTCAACATAGGCTAATTTCAATATTCTGAATCCAAAAATGAAGTCCATTTTGATAAATAAAATCTATAAATTTTCAAAAATTAGGTATTACTATTCACAACGGCTAGTTTAATTCGTTGTGGTGTGTGTTAGAGCTCGAGGTTGCGTACAACACACGCTATTGCATTATTCGAAGTGAAACGTACTGTGGAAGCTTGGGGTGTTAATGTACTGGCCACACTGTGGCTCAAATTGAGGTGCGGTTGACTCGTACATGACAAAAATGACTCATGGATACTTGTAATAAATTATGAATAGAATCTGAATGTGTTTGGTCTGTTTCCCGTATGTCAGTTGTTGTTTTTACTTAAACTGTTGTCCATTTCAAAGAAAAGTGAGTCACTTTGAGTAGTGTCGGCCACACTGTGCCTCCGATTGAGGTGGGGTTGACTCATACATGTCAAAAATGACACATGGATCGTTTTCATAAAGTGTAAACACAATCTAAATGGGTTAGGTCGGTTTTCCATATGTAATTTATTTTAATTAAAAGCGCATCCATTTTAAACACAAGAAAGACACTTTTAGTGGTACCGGCCACACCGTCCCTCGGATTGAGGCGAGGTTGACTCGTACACGTCAAAAATGATCCATGGATCATTTTTCTAACGTTTCAATAGAATCCGAATGCGTCTGGTCAGTTTCCCGTATGTCGGTAGTTGTTTTCACTTAAAATCATGTCCATTTCAATTAAAAGTGAGACAATTTGAGTGGTATCGGCCACACCGTGCCTCATATTGGGGCGAGTTTGAGTCGTACATGACAAAAATGACCCATGGAAACTTGTCCTAAAGTATCAACAGAATCTGAATTTGTTTGGTCCATTTCCCATATGTCAGTTGTTGTTTTTACTTAAACTATTTTCCATTTCAAAGAAATTTGAGACACTTTGTGTGGTGCCGGCCACACCACGCCTCAGATTGAGGCAGGGTTGACTCGTACATGTCACAAATTACCCAAGGATCGTTTTCCTAAAGTTTCAACACAATCCGAATGCGTTTGGTGGGTTTTCCATATTCTGGTAGTTGTTTTCACTTAAAATCATGTCCATTTCAAATAAAAGAGAGACAATTTGAGTGGTACCGGGCACACCGTGCATTATATTGAAGCACGGTTGACTCGTACATGACAAAAATGACCAATGGATCATTGTCCTAATGTTTCAATAGAATCTGAATCCATTTTTTAGTGCACTCTAAGCCACCAACCATGAACTAAAAGTTCTGTCAATAATTGATATTAAGGGTGAATATAAACTCTTCATATTTTTCATATTATATATGAAAAATTTGAACATAATACAATATAAAAATTTCTCAAAATTAATCAATTTAATACATATAAATATTATAAGTAATTGGATTTTTTTGTAAATTATATTCCCAATCAATAAAAATATATAAAATAGAGAATAAAAATGTTAAAAATAAATTTTTTAACCAAAGAAATTTACCAATATTTCTTTATCATTAAAATTTATTTATCAAAATCAAGAATGCACACACTTATTTATATTTTTTAACCAAGGGAATTCATCACCTAATAAATCATTTTCCACCTCAAAAACCCTCATTTTATTATTTTTAAAATGAACCCAAAATATTACCCATGGATCTAAAACACATAACTTTTCATGTCATGTCCTTAGGCCCTAAATCTTACTTATGGATAACCATAAGTCCTTAGGCCCTAGAACACCCATGACCCGACCAGACCCGACCCAACCCATGGACAACGCTAATTTCGACTGATTGTTTTTGAATATTAAGATGACCATATTAAATTATAAAACCAAATATCGTACAGGGAATCACAGTACCAAGGAATAATAAAGGTCTAGGTAGTAGACTAATCATACAATAAGAATCAAGTGCAAAAAATAGATCCAATAACAACATCCCTATGAAGCCGAGAAAAAACCCCAAAGTGGAAAACCAGGTTCAAAAATAAAAAGTTATACAGAATTCAAAAATGAAATCGATCAATCTACCCCTAATCACAATCACCATCACCACTATCATCACCAGCCTCATCCTCGCCGCCATCTCTATCCTCATCGTCATCCTCGTCATTGTCCCTAGGCTCATCGTCGGCCTCATCCCCATCCTCAGCCCCATCCTCACCCTCGACCCCATCCTCTCCCTCGGCCCCATCCTCACCCTTGTCCTCATCCTAATCCTCACCCTTGTCCTCTTCAGCATTCTCGTCATCACCAGGAACGTAATGATCTTGATCGCCACTAGAGATGTCTCCTGGTGCATTGGATAATGCACTCATCGACGACATAAATGTCTGACAAGTCGTGCTAGCCTCTGGTGGAAGTGATAATGATAAAGCTTACATCATTTTCATAAATTCTTTGTCCCTCGTTTGAACGTGTACTTCCCACTCTGTGACCCTTTTATCAGATTTTCTTGCTTTCTCCTTGACCTATTCCAATTCAGTCATACTATAATGGATTCCTAGAGAGGACCAATACCTCGTTGGGACTATATTCTTACCAGGTCAGTAGTGTACTCGACCAGAGTGCTCCTCTCCCAAAACCTGATATAAATGATCGTGTGGCCCAAAATTGTCAGGCTCCTGGGCATCAAGAGCCTCTAAAGCAGCCTGTTAAAAATATTAATAGATTAATAAATTTCAAAATATAAATTAAACTTTCAAATAAACAAATTAAAACTTGCAATATTTTCTGGGGTTGATTCATTTACGGCGGTTCCATCTTTTTTTCTTCAACTTGAGCAAAACAATTTTGCTCGAGGGATACGTCCTTCAATATTCAATTTGTGATTCTGTAATGACATTGAAACAATATATAGTGCTAGTATAATCATATATTAAATAAATCACATAATTTATGTAGGAAATAATAAAAAGGGAAAGTCCTAACGAAAAATTATAAAAAATAATATCATACCAGCAGCCTCTCATGATCTGACATAGTTGTGCACCCAAAAGTGTGGAGGTATTGCATTGAATCCATATTTTTTTTAGAAGATTACTAAATAATGATTAATAATAAATAAAATTATATTAATGAAAAATATGAAATCTATGATTTCAATACCCCAAATGAGATTAGTACCTTAAATTTGGCAGTCACCCAATGGGTAATGATTTGGCGATATTGATCTATCAAGAATTCATCCACGATAGGTAATGTCTCTAAATCCGTGCCCACCCTATCACACTACCCAACATACAGGTCATGCTTATATGCTCTCCAAATCACTCCCAACTCTTTTAAATGCGCTGGTCGTGCACCTTCTCCATCAGGGAAGTTAAACCGAAGCTGAAACCCAATAGATTAGTTCATATAAATACAAAATAATACTACATTAAATCTAATAGATTTTTTACCCATATTTGTGCCCACGCGTTTTCTTTGACTTCGTGTTGAAGTTGTCTCCAAAAGAGAGGGCTGACCGGAATGATATCGGAATATTTAGCTAGCATTGCCAAAAAACCCAGACATTCCTACCTATATTTCTCAATCATTTGTCCATCAACATTATATTCAACCATCAACTATGTCTGGTGGTTCCATACCACACGTAAGCGAGTACGCCCCCTCCCCCGCCTCATATCTGTAGATGAATCTGTTATTAAAGAAAAATAATATCATTACAGGTTATAATAAAATAAATTTTGGTATAAAAATTTGATATATTCAGATAAATATACCTCTGGTAGTCATATCAATAAGAATCACTAGATGTGTAGAAGCTGATGGAATATCCTATACAGGTGGAGTGTCCCTCAGTGTACACTCCTCAGCTGCATACTGTGTCGCATCAGGAGTTGAAGAAGGTGGAATATAATAGCTCGGAGATAATGAACCAGAAGCAAATGATGATGGCATAAACGTCTGGCCAATTAGTGGTGTAAAAATAGGAGGTCCAAGTATACCATGTGTCCCTGGGGACACACCAGGATCAAAATGGGGTGAAGAAGATACGTCTGTGGTGGTGGATCATCTAACTCTCACCCCATGAGCTCTCGTACCACCGACCTCAGTACCGAGCCCTCTAGATGATCATCCATCTCTGACAACACCCCCACTCCTACCACTAGCCACTCTACTGGGAGCAAAATCAGGCTCCTTGTCAGATATCTCTCATCTAGGGGGTCGATCCTAAAAAAAAGTTTAACACATAAATAAACATATGATATTATATGTTATTGAAATATTTATATTTGAAATAAAATACTCACAATAGGGATGAGTGGAGGAACACCCATCTGTATCATGCGATGATTATTATCTATCACCTTTTTCCGTCGCCTCTCATTAATGGGTGTTATTTCCTACAATGAAAACAAATATGGAAGTAATTAAAAATAGATAACTAATGTGTAACCCAAAAAAAATATAGAAAAACCATTCTGATAAAAAATATAATGTGAAAGATGATTTATGGTGGTTTGAAGTTAAGTACTAGGATACACACTCTGAATGATGTAGTTGAAACATGTAGGTGAGAACACGACTGTATCATTCTATATATTTCCCACCACAACTTCAGGTTCACAATCAACTCGGACAATTGAGTTATTGGCATCATCATAAGTAATAAATGGATTGCTTCCAATTGCAGTAGGGATAATGTCAACTTCATCATCACCATCATCAACACCATGTCTGGTATTTACTTCCATAATTACACCGAATTTAGGATGAAGATGATCTTAGACATAAAAAACATGTTTCACCATTGATGCTAATACATATAGTTCATCGGTGGCAAGAGTGTGAGTCATTTCAATAACTCGAAATCCACAATCATCAATAAAGGTGCCTTGCATCATCATTGAATCGAACCATTGAAATTTCATCATCGTGACTGGACCATGTGCGTAATAATCCAAAATTATTATTTTCTCCACGACTCCATAATATGCAACATTTTCAGAACGAGGTCTAGTATCCGATGAACTGGCATAACAGTCTGTTGTGGCAGTTAACATAACACCATTATGATGTGTTCTCATGTTTCTTACTAGTTCAGTGATAATAAATTTGTATCCATTGATCACAAGTGATTTACAAGCACTAACCATGGTATTATGACCAAAATCCAAAGATCTTGTTTCCTCAAAAACAGAGTCTGCAGGCAAACTCGATACCTGAAATATAAACAAATAGTAAAATTAATTAAATATTATTTTTATTTAGTTATTATAGAAATATTTTTACCTTCAATTTCAACCAAACATAAAACCCTTTTCAATGCAAAGACTCTTTCCTTCTCAAAGATAAAGAATGATGCTCTCTATATATCAATTCTTTATGTTATATGTAGATAAAAATAATAATAGTTTAAAAAATATTTAAAATTACAAGAGATAAGATAAGAGATACATGTACAATTTAGCAGGTTGGGGTGTCCAGGTGGTCGGGCAATCTGCGGGGGTGGTCAGGCTATCCAATGGGGTAGGGGGAGTCGAGGGGGTTGGTGGGATATCCAAGGAGGTGAGCGGGGTGTCCATGGGGTGGGTGGGGCTGTCCCGGGCGGGGGGGGGGGGGGGGGTACATGGTGTCTAGTGGGTGGGCTGTCCAAGGAGGTGAGTGGGCTGTCTAGGGGTGGGGGCTACAGGGTGTCCAAGGGGGGTGTGGGGTGTCTGGGGGGGGGGGCGTACATGGTGTCCCGGGGGTGGGCTGTCCAAGGAGGTGAGCGGGCTGTCCTGGGGGGGGGGGGGGTTGTCCAAGGAGGTGAGCAGGTTGTCTGAGGGGGGTACAAGGTGTCCAAGGGGGTGAGTGGTGTCCAGGAGGGTGGGCGGGCAGTCCAAGGAGGTGAGCGGGGTGTCCAGGGGGTGGGTGGGGCTGTCCGGGGGGGGGGGTACAGGGTGCCCAGGGGGTGGCCTATCCAAGGAGGTGAGCGGCCTGTCCGGGGGTGGGTGGGCTGTCCAAGGAGGTGAGAGGGCTGTCTGGGGGCGGTACAGGGTGTCCAAGGGGGGTGCGGGGTGTCTAGGGGGTGTGGGGTGTCTAGGGGTGGTGGGGCCGCCCAGGGAGTTGGAGGTGTCCAGGGGGTCGGGGGGTGTCTAGGGGGGTCGGTGTGTCCAAGTGGGCGGGCTGTCCGCGGGGGTGGTCAGGAAGTCCAATGGGGTAGAGGGAGTCTAGGGGGTGGGCAGGCTGTCCAAGGGGGTGAGCGGGGTGTCCAGGGGTTGGGTGGTGCTGTCCAGGGGGGTACAGGGTGTCCAGGGGGTGGGCGGGCTGCCCATGGGGGTTACGGGGTGTCAGGGGGTGGGTGGGCATCCCATGTGGGTGGTGGGGCTGTCTAGGGGGTGGGAGGGCTATCCAGGGGGTGGGAAGGCTGTCCACGGGGGGTGGTCGGGCTATCCACGGGGGTGGAGGCACTGTCCAGTGAGTTTGAGGGTGTCAAGGGGGTGGGGGGGCTTTCCAGGGGGGCTGTCCACGGGGGGTGGTCGGGCTATCCACGGTTGATTCATTTGATTACATAGTATAGGTATATTTATATGAAAAGAATACCCCCACAATAATCATGTATCCCTGTCATTAGTCTAATCCCCTAGAACACATAAAATATGCTAGTATGGACATTTACTAAAATATTTAACACCATAATAAAAATACACTCTAAATATAGTTTGAGAGTATATAATGGTGTGTGTGAAAAAAATGATATTATATCAATTTAAATGAATATGAAACAAATGAGGGTTTACAATACACTAAGATTACCTCAAACAATCCAACACCACTATAGCGCCACATATTTAACTTCATGAAAGAGGACCAAGAAATCTTACCTATATCTTTACTGATGACTACCTAATTGGAAAAATATTTATGCTTCTTGAACACAAGGAAAAAACTATGTTTGGTCTATACCAACTCAATCACCACTTGTAGATCATAATATTGTTTCCCCTTATACTAAAATGGTCTCACTAGAAGCTACTTCTAATGCTGGTACTAAACCATTCATTCTCCACAAAACAATGTTCAAATAATCATTGGACACATCTTACTGACGATACAAGCTCATCACATAAACACATCAAAACAGAAACAAAAACATATAGGATGAGTCCAAATAAAAAACATACTTAGATAAATTTCAATAAAAAATAAGGTACCAGTTAATAATATACCTTAAACACATCAAAATAAAAACAAAAACATAAACACATCAAAATCAAAAACACAGAAACAAAAACATATAGGATGGGTCGAAATCAAAAATATATAGGTTAAAACAAAATAGAAACAAAAACATAAACACATCAAAATCAAATATAAAAACTGAAATATTAGATAAATTTCAATAAAAATAAGGTGCTGGTTAATAAAATACCTAATTTAGGAAGGGTGTTATGAGATTCGGAAGTAGATTCAACACCTTCGATGGGATGGAAGAAGAGGAACCTGAAGGAGCGCGAAGATCCAAACTGGTCGAGCAGAATGAGCTCCAAAATCACATGTTGCTCCCGTTTAGGATTCTGTATCGCGAATGGGGGAGAGGAGGGGCTGCCGGAAATTTGGGGGAAAGTTGTGCCAACAGTTTTTAAAAACCGTCGGTATATACTTTCAGGACACACCTATACCAACAGTTTTACTGAACCGTTGGGAAATACCTCCCCCAACCACACCTATACCAACGGTTCTTTAGAAGTGTTGGGAAAAACCTCCCCCAACCCCCTTTTTACCAATGGTTCAATGACAACCGTTGGTAAAAATCCACTAAACACATCAATACCAACGATTTACTAGAACCGTAGGTAAAACCATCCTTTACCAATGGTTCTATGAAACCGTTGGTATGTAAGTGTGGGGAAAAACCCACATTCAAGTAGTGTGGGTTCGCTCCAAACCCCTAGGGCTTACATGCCCAGTTCCCTCTACCCCTTGTGAGATGTAAGGCATCCTCAAGGCCATAGTGAATGGGGGCCGCAGTGAAAACCATCGAGGGGTCAACATTAGCGTGGCTATGTGAAGAAGCAATAGCCATTAGCATGCCTATGCAGAGAAGCATAAGGCAAAGCAACGCAATGGGAAACACCGCCCAAGGGGCCCTGAGGTTACTTCGCATGAGCCTGGAAGGCTGTACGGGAAAAAAATGAATGGCACACATGCCCGGAAGAGGAGACATCAGGTTCCGGCTTAGAGAGGCAGCCAAGGGGCGTCCAGGTGAAGGGTCCTGGGTTTTTCTCGCAAAGAGAAGGTTTGCACGCAAAAAATCGGGATGGCGCACAATTGATGACAGAGAATTTCGCACGGAGAGGGAATTGCGCGCAGGGTATTGCACGCATTGAAGGGAATTGTGCACAATGGACACGGATTGTGCGAAAGGAAGGGACCCGAAGGAGGGGGAAAATTCACTTAAGCCAGTGGAGTTGTGTGCAAAGGCGAACCCTGGGGCACAGTTGCGCAGAAAGGGGAATTACCTGGACATCATATTGCGCATGGGGATAGTTGAATTATGTGCACGAGAGCCGATCCAAATTCTGAAACACCCCAACCAATCGGGGTCGCCGCCTATTTATAGGCATCGGCCAGGGCAGAATCTAGGTGGCGCATGAAATCTTCCTCGCCGGGAGCTGCCCGTGCGCAAAATCTCGCCGCGCAGAACCGGGGCGCGCAAATATTGCGCTCCTCATCAGCTCGATTACGCGAATCCCTGTGATACTTCGTGTGAACAACATTATTTCGCATGGATCCTCCTTTATTTCGCGTACCTCTTCCTGGGCCTCCAGATCGGGCCTCTGATTCTGAATATGACTTTGCTTCATCATTTTGAAACTTCCTCTGGGAGTTACGGACTTTTTCGGCATCCACAAATATTTACTAAAAATTTCACAAGGATATGTGTCCCATTTATATGAGATAATGAGTCATATGATGGATGATTCTAGTAGAACTATATTCTATATATGTCCTATAAACACTAAAAATGAATAGGAAAATTCATGATTATTCATGGTGTTATAATTTGAAAAGGGATATTTTCAATTACACTGTTTGGTTCTTCGTTTGTCAGAAAATTAAGGAAGATTAAAAACTTCTAAAATGTGTATTACATCAAATTCCCATACCAATATGGATGCAAGATAACACCATTATGTGCTTGGTCACTAGTATACCAAGATCATAAAAGTGAAGAAATGTGGAAGGGGTTATAGTCAATCAGCTCACCATGAATTACCATTTCATTATTATTTAGGATGACTTACATTTTTACCAAATTTTAAATATATATATATAAATATAACCAGTGTAATGATGCTACATGGGGATCCAATTTCAATTGTTTATTATCCTGATCCAAGGTTCACATCCAAATTCATCAAAATTCTAAAATATGATCAGTGAATAGAATTAGACATTATTATGGCTTATCACCGCTAAAAAATGGCATGTGTTAATAGAATATTCATTCACACAAGGAAATGTTGATTACATGAATAATTTAATTTAATGGTAAATGAGATAAACAATTTCCATTTTTTTGTGTTTTCATACAACAAAAACTTCCACTTGAGTCTTCTAAAGAAACCCAATAATGATCATTTTAAGAAGGAATGTACAAATCCTACTTGATGGAATAAATTTAGTGAGTAAAAGCTACTTGTGTTCGATATTATTCAATATACGAATGATGATACTCATTCCATCCAACAATAAATAAAAAATACTAATAGATTTAATAATTTCAATGATGATAATCATTGAATGGACTTGGAGTTTGATGTTGGAGATAATGTTTTCCTTTGTAGAATACCATGGAAGATATTCATGACAGTTTGAAAAAATGGCTGCATATCCCTATAAAATTTAGACACTTTTAAATCATTGATCACATTGGATTATTGGAACTACATCCTGAATATTAGACAAATTTAACTCATGTTCCCAATGTATTCCACATATCACTCGTGAGGATGTAAATATATTACCCATGACTTGTAACAAATTTGAATGTGATACAACTAGAACACGAACAATCGTGTAAGGAGAATCTATTGGAGATATTTCACAGCAGAGAAAAACTACAATGCGATAAGACAACTCACATTTTTGAAGTGTTGTGGAGGTAATATTCTTATGAATAGGAAACATGGGAACCACATAATTTAAAATACGTAATTAACCTCACCTAATCCGAACTAAGAATATAATTTGAAATTTAAAGGATGAAATTTTTAATTAAGGAATAATATAATGACCTATGATTTTGAAATAATATTTTAATCATAGGAATATTTAGGTTATAATAATTCATATTATACATGTAAAAAATATATAGGTTGAAAAACCATATATCATTTATAATGATCATTACAGTAGTCAACTATGAAACAAATTAAAATTCCCATTATTACAATTCAACCAAAAATATGAAATAGAAAATATAAAAGTATAAAATGTAAATAAAAAAACTGTTAGAAAAATATCATTGAAGGAAAATTTAATAAAAATAGGAAAAAAATAATAACGAAAGAAACATATTATGAAAACAAAAATATAACATTAAGACAAACATTATTGAATTTTTTGTGAATTAAAGAAGTGGAATTTTTATGGAGCAATGTGAGAGCAAGAATAGTAATATTAATGATATTGAAATATGAATTTTGATCAATAAAATTTTATTTTTTATTATATTTTTGTGAATTATACAATTTGATTATAATATTACCATTATAATTACTATATATAGGTGTTAATGACAATAAGAATTTCATATAGAAAGGAGAAGAAATGAACAAAATGAGTAGTGTCTTATCATTTGAATCTAATTCTCAGAACATGGTAGGTAGGTAGTGTGAGTATGGTTTTCTATATTTTATTCCCTATATACACTTCAATAATTTATTCATGTACAAAATATCCTATGGGATAAGTTAAGTTTTTTAAATATGACAACTCAATCGATGTTATGTAAGACTCCCTGTGAAACCAGCACCATTACACAACTTACCCATAGGGCTTACTGAACTGTAGTAAAGAGTTTCTCACCTAGGATGTGGTTACATAAATTATAATTACCATATTATAAAACATTGGTTATTTTATCTATTATTTTTTGATGATGATGCTTTTTTATAAAATATATGTATAACTATGTCCAATTTAATAAATTGATTATTAAACTTGATGAAAAAAATATTTCTTTTTAAGAAAATATATATTATTTTATAGAAACATATTTATTAAAAATAATAATTATTTTAAAGAAATATTATTTTAAAAAAAATCTATTTAAATTTAAATGATAAGGTAAATTTTAAATGTCATATTAAAATTTCAATAAGTGTCCAAAATTTGACAATGAGTTAAAAACATCCATTTTTCAATAAATAAGGTATTTTATATTTTGAATTTAAAATTATATATTTTTTATTATTATTTATATGAAAATTTTATATTGAAATTTATTTGTTGAAATTAAGTTACAGTGAATTTATGGGAATTTTCTAAAATACAATATTTATTAGAGAATTGAAAAAATGTTGTTATGGGTTGTCAATACGTTTTAGTTCATGATATTTAATTCATAATGATTTATTAACTAACTAACATTGAACAAGTACAAAAAAAATATTTTAATTTATTAATATTGAATATTTTAATGTAATTTAATCAATTTATATACCTATATGTGACATTGAATATTTAGCTATTTGGGAGTACTATGACATTAAAACACAAACACAGCACACACATATAGACCTAAAAGGCAGGTCATATCACCCCAAAGGATAATCAACCCATCTAGCCTCTTAATTATGTAATATATTTTGACTAGGAGGCATAGTGGGCATGAAGCCCATTAAATGGATCGTTGGCTAACTATTAAATCCTTTGAAACCCATTCGTTCATTACACCTACATCATCACAAACATGTCATGCATGTGTCACTGCCCCCTTGATGGTCCGATATCCGGTGTCCCAACATACCAACCATGATAAGTATTACCTCTCCTAGAGTGCCCTGCTATTGTACCTGATACATCAACTACACTACTAAATTTCTATAGTACCACTAAATTATATGTTATAGTACTCATATATGTTCACTCCCACCAACATTTGAAGCTGGGATTGATATTGGATTTTGATGATCCCTTACCACTCTGGTATGCGCCAAAATACATATTGGTGAAATTCCAATGTCTAAAATGGAAAATTTCATAGAATACATAATCATTTAGGGAAAATTTATTTTTCCAAGAGAAAATAAATAGAAAAAAACGAATTTGGATCTAGTGGACAAAAGATAAGAAAATTTTGAGTCAAATTTCCTGATCCTTGATCAAAAAGCATTATTGGCATAATTTATTTTCAATTTCCACAACAAATATTTCTAGGAAATATATGTGTACATTACTAAATAATCACTCCACATTCCATATGAATACGCTCCCATTTCACTGTTACCCTTCACTCAAAATTCATCATCCATAATTATCTTCTCAATTTTGATCCTCAATATTTCCCCAAGCTTCCATAATCAACATTTAGGAATAAATCTTCAAGATAATTGAATTATCCATTATCTATTCCATTCAATTTCAGTTTTTATTCTATATAATCTAATTTCTAAAATAATATCTTTTTTCCATTTTTTGTTATCCAATTACTATAATAATAGTAGTATTATAACAATAGGATATAATTTTAACTTTCCATTTTCCATTTCCTTAAAAAATTATTCATCCCAACCATTTTATCGACATAATTTACAACTTTTATTTGAGAAATGATCATTTATTTCTTTATGTATATATCCAAATTTATTACTTTTCCTTAGGAAATCACATAGATGTAAAATTATTTATTTATTCCAAAATATAAATTTATATAATCCACATTCACTTGTCATGGGGTAATAATAATGTAATGATCCTGTGTTTGTGAAAATTTTTACACCATGATTTTGATAACAAATATGTTCTTTATTTTCCATGGGTTACTAATGAAATGATTTATTATGACCTATTGGGATCACATGAAATTTATAAATATGAAGTGTGAACCCTGATATTTACTAATTGCATTGGGTAAATCACAAGTCTAGTATAAATAACAATATTTGATGACAAGGATGGATATTTTATTGATAAATTGGTAAATTTTGTTGAAGAAAAGCTATTATAGAATAATAAAACATAATATATCAATATTATTCTATTTCAATGGTTAAAGAACAAATTATTTTAGTTCATCCAATACTTATAAATTATATGGTGGAAAAAAAGAATCATTTTATAAGAAGGATTATTGGTTTATATAAAATTCCCTTGGGGATAGAATATCATATATTATTATTTAAAAAAAATTATCCAATATATGTGGAAATGTATTTAGATCACCATGATTGGTCCAGTGTTATGATTAAATTATTTTTTTTGTTCAAGAAGATATAGAATTTTGAGAAAATAATTTTATTGAAACACTATCAGATATTTTCCACAATATTAGTAAAATATGATTTGTAATAAGAAACAATGAAATAATTTTATATAAAGGTTACTTTTATGTTGAAGGAATTGATTTTTATGAGACCTTCACACTTGTTTTTTTTCATGATGGAAAACTATTATTTCTTGCTATTATTAAATAGTGTAAATACAAGATCTTCCTTGAGGATATCTGGTAAACCCTCGACATAGAGAAGATGACAGATAATTTTTTATATTAAATTATACTGTTTATCGACTAAAATAACCCCCAATGATCATGGTCTACAACATTAAACACCTTGTTTTTGTTTTAAATGTTGATATAGGGAAGACTAAAAATCACTATATTAAAGATAATAAAGTAGTATAAATTAATTTTTTCAATAATCTATATAGATGATATAATCATCACTATAAATGAATAATGTTTGTCCATAGAGTTTTATATGGACATTAACAAGATGATTGATATTTGAATTCTCGGAAAAATGAGGTAATTTTATGGCTTACAAACATCCTTATATGCCTGTCGTATCATTCCTTCTAGAGAAATATATGTGTGATAACTTTTTAATTATTTTCACATATATTAATTTAATATAGTTTATACCCCTCATATAATGAGTACTAATCTTTCAATGGATTAAAAACAAATATACATATTTTTAAGATAATTTAGGACTCTTAATTCAGGTATCCACTACTATACCACCTGAAAGTATGATGTTGTGTATACTCTAATATTATGTTCTAAATAACAATGTCTGTTTGATGAATATCATTTCATTACTAAAAAATGTATTTTTACTTACCTTAAATTCATGATGGAATATGATTTAATTACTAAACTAGCTGAAAGATTGATCACTTCGGTTATACTAATGTGGATTAAAATGGAAATATATACTATAGAAGATCAACATCTATTTGGGAATTCTTATAGGAATAATGATGTGTATTTTGGAAACCTGATATGCAATTATTGATGATATTGATTACTACATATGTTTATTTTTTTAGTAAAACACAAGAAAGAATCCTCTTTATGTGGATGGGTAGCTTCTTTGAAAATAATGTATTGAATATGATTTTTTCATTGTTTATGATCTATTTTTATCCAAGTGATATTAATATCATTAGAAAGTTTGATCAATTCTATTAATTGATAACATATATATATAATATCTTTTTATCAAAGAGTTTTTTTATAAGGATTTATAAAGATGTAATTTTTTTATAAATGTGGGTATATTTTATATGTGTTCAATAAGATATGGAAAATAGATTCATTTGATATGGTAATTTTTTACATGGGATCTAAACCTAGATCCTCTAAATGATAATATATGATGAATGAATTTCATCTCTCATATTTTATTTGGATATTTCATGAAAAAATAGGATAACATAAATATAAAACCTTTTATGCTTATTCTTAACTATAATTTTAAGTTGAATAAAGAAATCTAATTGGGAATCAAATGAATTTGATTTAACATGGTACAAAAAATATTTATTATTTAGACGGAGCATGTATTTTCATGTATTTTTTAAAAAAATGGTTTTCTATAATTTAATAAATATTGTGTGATTTAGGAAATGTTCTATCATGATTTTTGAGCATGTTTACAAGAACATGTTATATAAATTATAATAAAGTTATTTTTCACCATTGGATGAAATTTTATTTCCTGAAGTTTATCTTACATGGTATTATGTGGGTTAAAGAAATAGATAAATTTCACATTTATGGATAGCATGATAGTATTATTCCATGCTCATGATTTATTGTCTAATTTTTGTCATATTGGATAATAATTTTTGAATTATGGTTTCTTTTGTGTGATAATGTTTACTATTTATTTATTTAAAATGGTTTTTTTAAAACTATAATGTAGGTATCATTAGGTTAATCTCAAAATTATGGTGATATTAATAGAATTTGTGTCTTTAGGTATGTTTTTTAGACCTAGGAAATGTTTTGATGAGATTTGGAGATGATTTTTTTTTAGTTTTTAAATTTTTATAAGAAATTCATAAGTTCTTCGACATGTTAATGATGTTATAGAATATGATTAAACTATCAACAAGTTAGGTTAGTTCAAAATATTTTTTGGGATATGTCTATCAAATAGCAGAATTGGATGTTTCTTGTGTTTAGTCAAAATGGTTTTTAAGATGTTAAATTTTATATCCATCAATATTGAAATTTATTGAAATAAGAATTATCTGATATTATGATGATTGAAAAATTTGGTGTCCCAAAGATAGTAGATTTTATGAATTTTAATTTTTCAAAATTTAAATTACTCTGATGAATTTGATAATCTACCATATTGAAGATAAACTTTACTAATACTTAAGACTGAATCTACTGGTATGTGTCGTTAGTTTTTTAATAATATATAATATTATATTTTAGAAAAAAATCCACTAAAATTTAACAGTAACTCCATGAATACATGTTAGAATTTTGTAATATCCTCTACACAATTTTTGAAATGAAAACGAAAATATGAGGTAATGGAAATACATAAATGTATTTAGATTCATATGTGAATGTTACTCTATATTTAATTTAAGATATTTGTAAAATTGGGGAATCCTTTTATAAGATATGATAATCTATATTTTCTAACATAATAAATTATATATATAATATTTTTAATTATTATAGGAATGTTATATCAATTAAGAATATTTTTATATATGAATGAATTTTTAGAAAAATTTAAGCATGTTCACATATTATATTTCCCATTGATAAGGTTTCTTCCATATGTACTATTTTTAATATATGTTTATTTTCACTACATAAAATTCAATTTTGAATGTAATTTCATTTATACATAAGATACATTACATCATAAAAATATGTGATTTCAAAATGATAATATGAATTTCATTGGGGATTTAAAAAAATAAAATTGAATGCATACGTAAAATTGACAATGATAAATACAAGATATTATAGATTAAATATCACAATTATAAATCATGATATAATAAGTCCTGGAATAAGTGTTGCTATGTGAAGTTGAAAATCACATTGAGATGAAGGACATGAATAAATATATTATTTCATTTATCTCCATGAATTTGTAGATATTAATAAAATGTTCATATTTCTATACAATGGTGTAGATGAAGTTCATCACATTGGATGAATTTACACAATGATTTTAAGTATTGGTTATTATTATTTGTAATTATTTGACATTTTTAGAGGTACCTAGCCTCAATGCATAAAGTAACATTTTGAATATCTAGATGAATCAAAAAATATAATAAGAAGTGTGAGAATATGAAGAAAAATATTAAATCATTTAAATGAAGTTTCATGACAAAATTTTAAATTATATAATTGAATCATAAGATTGATTATTTAGGATTCTACAAGAATATATATTCTTCTATATATGTATAATGTTTTTGTTTTTCATAGAAAAAATAATACGGAGGTAACATTAAACGGTTAGGTATAGAAATGATTACAATTAACATTTAAAAATAAATGAGTAAGAGTAAGGATAAAGAAAATGATTGAATTAACTAAAAATTAATTGAAATCAAACATGGTTAAAGACAATATTATGGTGATAGTTATTTTTTCACTAAATTTAATAGGTTTTGATGATATATTATTATAAAAAAATTGACAATTAAATGATTTTTTTATTCACCACCCCTTACACCCATTGATTTTTCAATAATCCTAAATTTAATTTTCACCCCATTGTTCTTTAATGGTTTGGATTTCTCTAATCCTCTCATCTAATATTATACCATATAACTATCCACAAAACAGACTTTTATCTTAATGGATAAGGTACTGTATGGAATATGTGGGTTATCAACATATCATTTTAAAAATTCATTTTAATTCCATATTTTATATTTTTTAATATAGATATCATATCTATCAATTGATTAAAAATAAGGAAACAATATTTGATGTGTTGACATAATTTTCTAAAATGTAGGTTAGATTGTATGTATTGTGTTATTAATTTTTTGTATTCCAGGAGGTGAGGTATATGGAAATGGGTTGATAGTCTATAGAGACCCATATAGATGCTCATATAGTTTAAAATTGTTTGAAAGTATTATTACAAGAAAATACGACTCTATAAGATATTTCATATATGATTGTTTGAAATTAGGGTTACTCAATGATAATTATTCTGTATGAGTATTGTGATTGTTATGATATATTGGACCCAATTGGGGTTTTATTAATGAGATCAATAATAATAAAACTATAATTTTATCTAAAGGACAATGTTAAAGGTTAAATTGATTTTATACTATATGATTAATGATTTTTTATAGGTATGTGATTATCTAAAGACAGTAGGTTTATATGTTTTGTATTATGTTAGTTGAGAATAGATTCATTACGAGAGATCTAATCAAGACTGATGTAACTGAGGACTATGTTAGAATAAGTTTATATTAATGGGATGAACACCCATAATATAAATCAACATTTCATTTTTATTGTTGGATTCTAGATGATGGGACCTTGGTGTAAAAACTAGCATTGACACATTAATTAAATATTCAAATGTAATTTTTTTGTTTTATCCCTATGGGATGGGTGATTTGGTGATTTTGATTTAGATTTAAATTTTGATTATTTGAAAAACTATAAGATGTTAATGTATAGGTATTCAAGGTTTAGTATGTGTGTTGTTTTTTTAGACAATGAGATGGAATTATGTTGAACTACAAAATTGATTTAGTTACCATACGATAGAAATTTGAAAGCTATGGGTTACTTAGTGGTTATAGTAGTTGGTAAATAACCCATTGAGATACATTTATTGGCCAGTGGAATTCCATTAGGTGTTTACTCAATTATTTTTTAATATTTTGAGGATAACTTCATAATCTATGTGTTTTTATGGTAATTTTGATTTGGGAATGGTTGTATCTTCATATTCATTCCCTATATTTTTGTGGATCCTTCTTCTTTTATTTTTTTAGGTTTTGATAATTATTAAACAAAATTATGTTATTCCTTATCACTTGTGTTTTGATTCATTCATTACATGTTGAAGAAAGTAATTATTAATATTTAATTAATTATATTTCAATTATTTATCTTTATATTCATTATTTTTTTATAACTAATTTTTTTGAAAAATTAATATGTTATTGGTTAGAATTAATATGATTAAATTTTTTATTATAATAATAGTCTCATAGTATAAAGAATATAACTCACAAAAAAATGCACATGAAAAAAACAAAAGCTATAAAATAGTCTAATTTATTTTTTTTCATAAAATTATCTCAATATTGAATGGCTCATATGAATACTCGAGATTTACTTGTACACATGAATAAATAATTCATAATTTCACAAGAATGAATCACATGTAGTCTAAAATTTAATTAAATATGAATTTCATCCAAAATAGAACCTAAAATATGTGATACAAATAAATAAAAAATGACCCTTAACAATTTACTAAATGAATCGCACACACATCATTTAATTTCTATAAAAGTTCTAATATTCTATATTATATTTTTTTATTTTTACTTGTAAAATAAATTAGTTACACTTCATTTAACTATTTTAATATTTTAGTTTTTAATAATTGACTTTTTTATTGCATGGAATTAAATTTATACTATTTTATAAATAATTAAACAATAATATTTTTGGAAAAAGTATGTATAAATATTCAAACTCCATATATGGAATAATATGATATTTAAATTTAAAATGGTTGAAATATGAATACATAGATATGATTAAACATTCATAGTTTTACAAGGACATTAATACTGATTATTATGAGTATATTTAATAATGTATAAATGGCCTATTCATTTATTATAACTTGTTTTTATGAATATAATGGTTGATTTATTTTACAATATATAAAATAAAATTAGTGTATAAAGAACATGAATATGATATTCACTCATTTCTAGAAGAAATATAAGTGGCGTATTATCTGGGAAAAAACATATAATAATCATTAAAGTATAATTTTTGTTACACATGTTGGACCATTACTTCAAGAAAAGAAAACATTCTACATATATAATATTTAAATTTTTTTATATGTCACTCTCTCAATAGTTTTGGTTTTACATCATGTTGTGCCTTGGTATGGTAAAAGGTCATGGTATTCAGTCACACCTTTTTTCATAAGACGGGAATGTTCAAATCATTCTATACATTAACCAGATGTTTTTTGGTTGTTCCTATAGGTGTGAAAAGTGTTGGGTATTTGGTTTTCACGTCAACATGAATAAAATGTATGATATTAGGTTATATCTCCAATAGTGAAAAATATAGTTCTTAAGTGAGGTCACTCCCCTTAAAAGGTAACATACCATTGATATGGTTCCATTATCTCATGAAGTGAGTGTATATACTATATTCACGAAAAATTGATATCAAAACATTGAACTACTTTTAAATGTTATTACTAATGCATTCATCAAGGTCATCATGTGTGTCAACATGAATACATGTATAAATAAGATGATATACCAATAAATTAATACCTTCCAAATGTGGGTTTCTAACATTACATTCATCATCAATAACTAGTCCTTGATCAAAAAATGATTATGGGATGTCGGTATATCATTCAATGGATCCCTCATTGGAGCTCACTTCCTATTATGGGTCTCCTTCATATATTTATGTCATATGAACTCATTCATGCAATCATCTCATTATGAATTAAGGTTTAATACACTGATTCTACTGTGATAGAGATGTAACTTATACTTAAGAAGCTAGTCATATTAGTAATTTATGGGCATTTCAGGAAATTGGGTGCCTTTTTCACATGTGAATCTTCCTCATGGGAGGAAATCTTGTACGAGCCATCTTAGGCTTGTAATGCAATGCATCCCATATCAATCATATGGTAATTAATTAAATAGTAATAGTATTCCAATGAATATTTCTCCGTCATCCCATGTTTACTTCATGTGTTATGTGTCTAGGGTCCACATAAAAGTTATACATCCTCTAAAGATGGATCCGAACATCCTATATAGATAGATAGGGGCACAAGTTTAAAATCTTTTGGATATGGTTTGAGGATGATAAGAATGCATATAGAGTAAGAAAAATGGGTTCATCCATAGGGGTGATGTCATACATATATGGTTTATCAATGGTTCAAAATTCCTTTTGGGGATAGATACACGATGTATTTATCTAGTAGCTAGCACCTGAATAGTATATCAATCAAAGACCGAACTCCTTGTGAGGCTGATTGTAGGATTACCATTGTGGGTTGAATTCCATGTGAGGAAGACTAGAGATGTGTGTCACTAAAATGGAACACCTAGAAATTTACCAATGTTGGGATTTAACCTAAAAAATTTATACTGGACACCCAATTTAGAAAAATTATATAAAAAACCATGTAGTTTGATAACTCAATTTAATGTCTAGTGACATGAAAAATAATTTTAGTTTAACATTATGCTTTCATAATTTTTTTTCGTAAAAATATAATTTATGATGGGTGAAGTGGTTCATACTCAAGTAAGATTACCATCACTAGAGGATTTATCTCGAGGGAATAGTTTATAGATTACATGTGGAAACAACCCTCTTTTGGTGACTAATTTTCTATGATGGGAGAGATGGTGTAAGGAATACACATAAAGATTACCTCTATGGGTGACTCATGTCCCTTGGTTGGGAAGAGAGTAGAATTTCATGATTATCATATATGATTAGTCCTCTATTTTTCAAAACGTGTAGGAGGTTTGGAGTTATCCTGCATTAATCAAACATGTAGAATCATGTGGTTTTACATAGGGAATGGCTACGTTTTTTTGTTGTGTGTTGAGGATGTTTTCATGCATCATAACTTCATGCGGCTAAGAGGTTGAGTTTATATGTTTTATATAGTTAATCATGGATGTGGGGGGACTCTATCCTTACCAAATTGTATTATTTGACCAATGATCATGCACCATTGAGAGGTCCATGGAATTGGAATTATCATGGAGGAGTACCCTATCATGATATCCATGTAATGGATAATATTCTTTAAGGAAATATGGTTAATTTTACCTTAGACTATAACAAATTGATTTTCATACAATATAGCCATAGAAGACATCGAGTAGGTGAATAGTAAATTGTTTTTCATAATTGGGGTGGGTTGTGTAATAAATTATTGTGATCATAGGGCTCTAGAAAAATGGAACACACATGATTCAAGAGGCATATTTGCGTTACCATTTTATGATTGCACATAGTTCATCGATCAACATAGGTATGTTTTTTGTGTGAAACCCACTAGCCTTAGAGTTTGTTGTCTGAGGATCACACTATAGTAGACCAAGTCATGTTGGGGACTACATGTGGTCTTCCATGAAAACACCCTACCACTACTAGTCGATGTTGTGTGATGTCATAGAAGATCAGGAGATGCATGTTGTAAAGGGATTCCTTGTCTTTTAAAGATTATCCATGTCTGATGGGGTCAGATTCAATATATTGATTAAATTATTTGATATTGGTTCATGACCTTTTGGGTGTACAAGTCTAGTTTCATCAATCCCCATCCATCAACACAAGGACATGGTTGAGAAACATCATAAGATTGTCATCATATTTGGGGTACAAGGGTGAACACAATGATTCATTGTTAGTATTATGAGTGATTTATTTCACATTTAAAAAATTTATTATGAGAATCCATCATAGGTAGGCCATCTACCTGAGGAGTAGTCATAAAACTACACATCTCTTTTGTAGCATAACTAGTTCGTATGTGAAATTCCATCAATGTGCGCAACTTTTGAAAATTACACGCCCCTAGTCCATCCATACAATAAAGGTCCATCACTGTGTGTGGAATGCCAAACTTACTCAAAACCATCTGAGTTATGCTCAGATGGGATTTAGGTTCCAAAATATTCCCCACATGGAATTTGGGCTGATAGGGGACTGGATGGTCGGGTTCTGAGGGAAATACCAAAGACAGGGGTTCATTCCCACTAGTTCTTGTTGCTCATGTGGTTGTTAAAAAATATATATTTAAATTATATTTTAAACTTATGGTATATGTATTTAAATATGTAGATTGGGAACATTTATGGTAATCTGACATCTCGATCAATAATCTCTAACTATCATTTGTAGATGTAATCCATTTGCGAGAAAGCCTGAAATTTTCTCACATCTTTCGTGCCACAATACTTCATTCAGGTACTTTAATGACCAATGTATTTTTTTCACATGCTTCTACATTGATCCATGAGCATATAAAATATACACACTAATAAACTCTATTTATTTTCACTTCCCTTTTAATTCCACAATTTATCTAAAATATACCGACAAAAGAAAAATTTTATGGTTGATACTATTTCCACTGCTCGAAGAGAAAAAATTGCTAGAAACCTCAAGTTACATAAAGCTTGGAGGGTACATTAGATAACCATTCTCTTGTGATCATGTTGAACAATGGAAAGATAAAACATTCAATTGATCAACCATCTTTTTTAATGTAATTTTACACAAATGGATGAGGTGAATATCCCATGAATCATATTCAAAACACTACGATCTTGGTTCAAGCATACAGTGGATTTTAAACATTGTAATATCAATACTCAATAACATTATTCAAAAGAATATGGCAATGGATATATAGAAACTATAAGAGAATATAAGGATTATTATAAGTGAGGAACTAGAAACTCAAGAATTAGTGTCCCACTACATGATTTTCATTCAAAGAACTATCTTGATCAACATAAAGGGATTGAAAAATCACTGGGATGATTATTTGGGCGTAAATGTAACGATTAAATGGGACTGAGTGTTTTGGGTATGCTATACATACATCGATTATGGGGCTGAGATGCACCAAATCTGACTATATGAGGCAGTGTGGATGTCATCATTCCATGGGTCCCATCAACTATATCTAGTTCTAGATATCCTCAATATATGGTCCCCAGACACCAATACATTTTACCTACACAATGTGGATATGATAATAATCATTTTTAATAATAAACAATTATAATCCTACTAGACGTGTTCTAATATTATTATTTTCTTATTCAAAAAAAAATATTGAGCGATGCAGTGGAGCCCTCTCAGAGTGCAATACATTATATAGTCATTAATGGTAAAATTTCATCATGATATCATCTATCACAAGGAAATATTGTTCAAGATGTGGATTTATTTTTTCTTCTGTAAGGAACCTTCCATGAAGATGTTTGTCTTGTGATTTCAATGTTTGTCAGTTCCATAAATGATGATACCAGGATTGTATTGGTTGATCATGGGGGAAAAGAATTAACATAACTATTGGTGTCGTATGGTAAAATTTTTGGAGCCAATTATTCATTACACCATATTTTTTACTAAATTATTTAATGAATAAATGATTCCATCTAGAGACACCGACATAAGATGCCCATAAAAATAGGTAATGGAAGTGATTGTAGTTGTCGACAATAGTGTGACCCTAGGAGAGCCATTATTGGATTTAAATTACACTATTTCTGTCTATGTTGATAGGGGGACATGCCAAAAAGGATTTTCATCCCTTTAAAATTCCTTCACAGGTGTATTTACATGAACCAGAGATTATATGAATTAACAAATGTAAACAACCCACCAAATTTTGTGATGAAACCATCTATAATTAACATTTTTAGGGTCTTCACATTGATGCTCAATGATACTGGGATAGTGATTGGGATCATTAATCATAAAAACATTAAATTCCATCATTTCATGAACCCATTTTTCATGATGTAGAACAATCATTATGGTACATTGGAGAAGGGGGAGTTCCATTAGAATGTTCAAGGTGGGGTGCTTATGGCCAGGATAGTTAGGAAAATCCATTAACAACCATATATGAATTTCTGGTTTACCCAGTAGTTCAGGTTCGTCCTCTAGCCGATGACGAATGTCTACATAGAGGTTTTTGAGATACATTATATTGGTATACATTATTATCTATCCTTCCATGAAATCATGGGATACTATTATTCTATCTCATAAAAACATCAAGGTAATCATGTAATAAGATTATTATAGAAACTAGGTGGAAGAATACACTTACATGATCTTGTGGAATTGAATTTTTCTGATCAAGGTAAGAGATAAGCAATACAATTAAAGGGATTCTATCTAAGGAGGATAATAGTAATCTCGAGAATATCAAGATACAGCTATTATGGTAGTGTCTCAAGGCACTATTTAATCCTCACCGCATTGAGGGGAAGGATCTTAGAAGCAGTGGTATAAAAAACAAGGGGATCCTATAATGTATGTAGTAGATCTTGGGAGGACAAGGATAAATATTAAAGTATGTTTTCCATACTTTTAATGATGATATGATCTCCATGCTTTGGACATATTATACGATGTCGTGATTTTCCGTGATGATAAAAGACTAGTGGCAAAAGTTGATCTGCGTTGGAGTCGTGTTTCAAGAGTATGGTATTCATTGATCATGGCCAAGGTGGGATTAATAGAGATTCATTCATACCTAACAGTAATGGATTACTTATAATGAAAATGATGGTAACCTAATCTTCCTTCCACCATAGTGCAGGTAATATTTAGAATTAATGCATGAGGTGAGGATACACCACCCTCTGATGATTCATGTGAGGAGGAATCGACGAAAATAGATATAAAGGGTACTAGTGATGATGAATCCATAGGACAAGTCCAAAAGTAGTGGTATCTCAAGATAGTGGTGAAATTTGTTTCCTCTAATGATAACTTTTACATAATTCATGAGAAAATATTGTTAACATACCTTACACCTTTAGATACTCACCTTTTTGTTGTTTAGGATCTCTAAAAGATGTTTGTATTATACATTGGAAGCAAGGAAATAGGAATGGGAGTCCTAATAGAGAGGGAAGAGGTGTAGAACAAGTTTCCAAAGAGTATTATTGGGGAATTTTCCTAAGGATAAAATTGTTGATGGGGCACATTAGGAGGATACAGTGATGACTTATGAGACTCAGGTATTCCAATTTATTTATGGGGGGCCAAGCCCATGTATTCTAGTTCAGGTGACCATTGTTAGGGAAATGACATGCCCAAAAAATATCATCATCAAAATCACATTACATTATCATAAAATAGAATCTCATTTCACTTATACCATTGACACTATTCATATATATTTTCTGTCAATGTTTTTGTTTTTTCTCATGTAGTTCCTCATACAGCTCCTGCACAACCACTATTGGGTGATCGACTACCTTATACAGAGGTACCAAATAGATTCATGGGATCTCTTGTGGTGGAAATTCTTAATGAGACTTTGGGAGTAAATATTCAAATTCTTAGCCTTGGCATGTATTTATCCCTCACATGATCATTACTTTTCATTAATGGTCAAATTGACTGATGATCTCTTATTTCGACTAATTTTTAAAATATTTTGTTACCCAAAAGAGGCTAAAATTGGATAATTTTGCGGACCTCTTAAATATCCACACCATCCCTTGTATAGGTGTTCTTCCAAGCTCACTTTTCCTTACTCTTGGGAGAATTGTCTATCGTGGTCATGAGTAATTCCACTAGTAGTGTGGAGCATAAGGCTAGTAGGGGTGATGCTGCTGAGGGATGGTTGGTTGAAGGTTGTCTACCCCTTGATCTATTTCCCAACAAATATAAGGGTACCATAATAGGGTAACATTTTCATTCATTCTTACAACATTCCTTGACTATGATATTTTTCAAATCAATTATGTTGAATACTCAACTTCTGACATGTTTTTGTTGAACTGCATAGTTGGTTCATGGTGTGGAGGAGCATGAAATATTTCAAATATTGTTCCCTAGAATCATTCATGGTGTGAAAAATTGGGTCCCACTCCATTGGAATAATACAATAAGAACCAACGTGGTGGATTTCCACGTTACTCGTTAACTGGTTTTCGACTTCCTAGAAGAGAGGGTCTACAAGGAAAGATAATAACTACACATTTAGTAGAAGAAGTTGAAGTATGAAATCACAAGAAAAAAAAAGAGTCAATCCTAAAAATTTAATAACTAGAGGAGTAGGAAAATGAGTTTGATACCTTCTATAATTATCATGTATATTTTATCATCCAATTGAAGGCTTAATAGGAGGATGTATAGAATCAAGGGAAATTGGAAATACCTTAAATAGAATATATTTAATATAAATGAAACCTATTTTAGGATAGGGATGATGAGCTTCATCTTATATTTGAGCAAGAGGAATTGAGGATTAGTAAGAATCAATAGGTTATTGAGGACACATGTCGAAGGATAGTGGGACTAGAAATATCGATAGATGGGTTGGATCCATAAAGGAATATCTAAAAGGAGGGGTCCAATGTGTGGATGATTCTCTGACCATCAGTTGGTTTTTTTGTTTATTAAACACTTATATTATTGAACATATTATTTCTCTTCATTATCTTACTTAATTAAAATTAAATGGACCAAAAACAGCAAATCTGTAATCTCACGCGAGTCATGCTCGGTGAGGGAAATAATGGATGATCAAGTGATTTCTCATTCATGTGAGAAAAAAATCCATGACCAAACATTGAGAGAGCATGACTATGTATGCCAATAATAATTTCTAGGTGAGTCATGCTTCTGGGTCAACTATTTTTGTCTATACATCGAGGGAGTTATGGAAAACAAAGGAAGTGGCTTGAGAATTTGACTCTTTGAAAAGTCTACATGATTTTTGAATGTGCAATAGTGCATGAATTGGGAAATTCAATGGGTGTTGAATTATATCCAAAAAAGGGAATTTATATGGTTAATCACACTTCCCAAAATATAAAATAGAAGGGGAGTGGTGTGAAAATATAGGATAACCATTTTCCATTCTCAATGCAAAACATTCTTATAGATTGGTCTATTATGAGGATCGAGAAATGATGAATGGCCACAGAACATGCTCATAAATATGGAACATATATCACTATTTTATAAAAGGACTTCATGATTTTGGTCCAAGATGGTAGGTGGGAAATTATGTTTAGGAACCATACTGTTAGGGGTCCCTTTATTGGTGGCTCCGAATGATGATCCAAATATAGAGCACCAAAATCTTGGAAATGAATATATGAAATGTTTGAATGAATTTTTACACACCTATAATTACACCACTATGATATGAGGAAAATTTGGTTTTAAAATAAGTCTATATAAAGGACAATTTAATGTCAAAGCATCAACTCTAATGTCAATTGATAGCAGCTGAACCCAAATAATACAGTAGATCACCATCACTACAGGAAAGGGCCTCCTGGGAGAGTGCATAATATTATTTCGAGTTTAATTACATAAATTGAGGATGATTAAAACATAGTTTAACATCAAATCATTAGGATGTTTTACATGTAGTCTTGCATCATATATTAATGGTGAGACAATGAACAGTGTAACGTTGTATGATTGGAAAATGTCTCATGCATTTCTTCCTTATGTTAGGAAATGATTGAATATTATGTCCATCATATAGGGTAGGGTTAGTGTTTAACTTTATTTGAAACAAAATGTGAAGCGGTCTGAATGGAAATCCTGGTAGGACCTTCCAGACTAGATATCCTGAAATAACTCTGTATGCTTGCCTTTTTTAAGGTCGTGATGATTAGAACATGGATCATAGTTTAAGATAATAAATCATGGAAATGTGACTATGTGACCTGAAGGAACAAAAAAATAAATTAAAATTTGAAAGCCCTATATGAAAGGAGTTTCATAAGAGGCCACTTGATGCTTTACACAACACATCTTAAACGATTGACAATTGTTTTGAATCTGTGATGTTTGGACATCCGTTATTCCATTTGTTTAAGGTCATATGGTTTGAAATAAGTACTTATATAATTTATTTTACATTTGAATAATGTTTATTACCTAATATGAATGGAGTTAATGGTTACCTAATGTTCTAGGCAAATAAAAATTGGTGTGTTGGAAATAGATTAAGTTCATCCTTCCTAAGCCAGGGATTTTTGTCAAAGTACATAATTTTTTGGCTATGAACATGAGAAATTAAATGTTCCCATGATTATTTATATGACGGGATGGACCTAAGATAAAATATTCAGGTGTTTCTATGTATCCCATGAGAATTTGAATCATGACATGTGAATTTGTAAAACACAGTGTAGTTGGAGACTAATGGTGGTTTGGGGATAACATTTCGAATGAGGGCGTTAAATCTACTCATATGTAGAGATGAGGCATCCCTAATTTATATGTGGTAAGGACACAATTTAACATCATGTGTACCTATAATAGTCATAGGGGAATCTTTCATTGATACAAGGTATGATCATATTTTATTCAGGGGCATCCCAAACATGTCTAGGGTAGAGTAGTAGTTTAATATAATGTGTTGAGGATATCAATGAAATTTCACATCATGTTTCCCATTATTTAAATTCTCATATAATTATATTATTGAATATTTAACTACTAATTGGTAATATAAATTTAAGGGGTATTATACGCAAAAAGAGGATCATGAGACATTTTTTGGTGATTGAAACATATGCAATAGGTAGATTTTTTTGGTGATTCTACAGTTGAGCCTAGAGATGGAAATAAAAATAATCACTAAGAATACTATAATGATAATAATAAACAGAAATTTTGACCTAGTTTTGGTACACATATTTTATATTTGTATACTCTAGACCATGAAAAATAATTTACATTTATGTTTTTTGGACTATTTGAAATTAGTTTCATGTTATGATGTGTGGAATATATAATTTATTATTTAAAGAGTACATGTATGGAATGAAATAGGTAATACCCAACATGAATGAAGCCAATTTAGTACCATTTATCACACATGTATCATGATAAAAACATCACATATTTTATGGTTGTAATTATTGGACCAGGGAAAATTATCTATTAGTTTAATATCTTGATGCTTTGACTAATGGACTGATGAGTTGGTGAATATATAGTTTCACATAAATATGAGTATTATAGGAATATCTATATATCCTAGGTCGATTGGAATCAAGAAACACATAGATCTGAATCTTTTCATGGTAGTGTACCAATGATGGGAGAGGAGATCCTCTCTATAGTGTGAATTTCTAGTTTCCAAGAGATATCTTGTGACTTCCCATTTTCATGTCTTAGAGATTGTTCTACAAACCATCCCATATTTATTTTATGAGGCATTAATATTAAAAATAGTGTAATTATAATCTTTTATCAATTGGATTCCCAATATTATATAGGGTATCAAAATATTTTAATGTCATCTGCTGAAAACATCAAGATTTGTAGTTTCATGTCATACCACCCAAACTATAAGCGATGGAAACAGATTAAGGTCATAAAACGTATACCTATTGAAAATTGTTTATGGTTACGTTTCTTGGACCGTTGTCTCTTATTTTATGTTCAATGAGTTTAAAACATGGATAGGAGATTATCAAATGCATATATATAGCACATTTGAGTGACATAACTGATGTGAATAAGGACCAATGAATCCTAAAAATACAGAAAATATTCTTAATATTAATCACACATAATTTAATTTCATGATTTAAAGAATTTTTCACATAATTAATGGATATAGAGTTTAAAAGTATCCTACTATTTAACATCATGTGTATGGGATGTTGTAGGATCCTCATGAGAAGTTATAATTCTCTAACATAGCATTGTTGGGAGGTGTGATACAATCTCTGTCCATGTTGAACAAGAAGAATGTACAATTGGAATACACCTTTTAGGAGAGGTAACGTCCTAACCCACTTGGGATTAAACTATGGTGGCTTACATCCATGTATAATTGGTGTTTTGAGGGCCATTACCATGTCATCGAAGAGAAAGGAGTGGATAAGAACATTATTTTTTATCACTATAAATATCATGTTATGGGGACTCTCTAAATTGTGCATGGCCTGGATCCTTTTATATTTAATGAATTTCAGTTCATATTGAAAAACCTCATCCATTGTTTTTGGAATCTTCTATCCATAGATAGCTATTTAGAGGGACAAAAATTCAACTTGAATAGGATAGAATTTCTATGTTCTATTCACTAAAGTGTACAAGGGTCACCCAGGTGCAAGTCAGGGATGTATTCTGATAATCCTAGAGGGAATTGGGGATCTTTAACATCTAGTTTTTCTTATTCTAGTCAACCATATTTAGTAGATAGTTAGAGTGGTTCCTATCGGACACCTCAGTCTTTCCATTTTATTGGGCATTTCAAAAAGAATTATGGTTTTACTAGATGTGGTAATTGTCATTTCATATCTTTATTTCAGGATAATGGAAGTTTATTCCCTTTTTAGTGAGAATAGAAATTGGGAATTCAAATTGGTGGATGATATGGAACCACAAGAATTAAATCATGAATTGGGCCTTGAATTCGTTAGTTGAATTAACTTCTTCCCATGTGGATAAAAAATATGTCATGGTCAAAATTAACCTACACAAGAGAGATATTGCTAGTGGATGTAGTCCCAAAGAAATATGTCCCTATTCTATATAGGGACATGATTACATGGTGTTATTGAGAGTCCCCAGAATTCAAATCAAAAAAAATTGTATGAATCTTAAATGCATGAATCCCCTTGGAAACTCAATGCAATCCTGGACCATTGTTCTCCAGAAGTATTCCATCCTTCGAATCTAGTGTGGGGCTTCAATCTAACCTAATTTAAACCATAAAACCTAGAATAATAATATTACATAACATAGGGAACCTAGTATTCTAAAATTTAATAATGAAAAATTCCAACAAACCCATATCTCGAGAGAGTTTATTCAAGGATATGTCCCATCAATATGGCAACCTATGTTGTACTATAATTGATTTTCCCAAATTTAGTTTCATCTAATAGGATAATTTAATGCTTGAGATACTCAATGAATGTAGTTCACTAATTGATATTTTCCTCTATATCCTGAGAGCCTATGCATCCTGATGTAGAATCATTGATAGTATTTTGGTTCACTTATTTCCTATCATCATCATCTGAACATATCGGAGTGACGAACCTATGATGTGACATAAGAATGAACATTTCATCCTAACCATATTTTCCAAGATATAAGGAATAAATTAATAGGGAGTCAGATTTACTATTCTGGTATTTGGGTACAAGATTCACTTCAATATAATAATGGTACTAAGAACTCATCTAATGAGTGGGCCCTAGTACGGGCACATGCTCTGGTTTTCTAAGGATGCATTCACCCTTAACCTATTTGATTACTAATTCAATGTCTATCATCACATGAAAGATGGTGAAATCTATATCAAGGGATATATTTAGGCCACAAATGGGGGCCTAATATTATTCCTTGTTTATAGTGATGTATTATGATAATAAGAAATAATAGAGTCGGAAAGAAAGTTGTATCGTGATGAAGACAAACCCGAATCCTACTCAATTAAGCATTGAATGTTTTACTATACCAATAGTTGTTTTGTTGGAGGCACCATTGAAACACATTTTCTAACATGGGATTGCCTTTACCTCAATGAGGATAGCCTATTATAGTAAATTTACGTCATGGGTAAATTTTTATGCACTGGATGGGTAGAAAAAAAATATTTTCTAATGTCAGGGAATAATGAACCAAGACAGGATTCCATCCAAAATATCACCATAACCACCCCACAGTATAGCTTTTATAGTGATCATGATCCCCATGAGCTGTATATAGGTTCTCAGGTATCAAAAATTCACATCGATCAAAATTTCACCCATGAATATTTCAATAACCAACCAATAATGATAAACACATCATAACTAATAATCATAACCAAATAAGGTAAATAAATTTATCAGATCAATGTTTTAAATAAATTTAGAAAGAACCAAAAAATAATAGAATGGTAATGAAAATACCATCCCAAAATCCTACATGAAAAAAAATTTCCATCACCCTCAATCCTCCACAACCAACACCTAAATGTTTTGGACCACTAGTATGATCCACAGTAACAACTTTAGAACATCTAATCATTAATAGATTCATTCAAAATAAATTATATATACTCTCAACGTGAGATGAAGGATGTGAGATAGATCCCAGTAAAATTAAAGCTTGAGGAAAGAGATTAATTTCTATAAAAATATATGATAAATTAACACGTATAATTTTTTAAGAACATTTCAATAGTTTTCAATAAAATCGATTGAGGAAATCATTTTCAATAATACACTTTTAAAGATATTTTTTTCAAAAAGATGAATTATTTGATATTGAAATATAGACAAGTTTTACCATATATAAATGGTTAGCACCATATTACATGAGAATCATGTCAAAAGGGAGAACCATGTTAAAATTCAGATAGGTAACAAGAATATTTGGGACACTATGATCCTTGTACATTAGTGATCAAACTCCTCTAACAAATACCATAATTCTCCTCCTATATGATCAACTAGAAGATTCATTCTAAAATTTTAGTTGTATATGATAACACAATCTAAAATCAAAATTTTTGTCATGAAACAGACTCTAGATAGATGAAAATCCAATTTTTTAATATTCTAATATAACATCACATGATTAGTTAGTGTTTTAGTATCAACCCTACCTGAATAATCATAACCTCATCCAATTATGAATAATTAAGTTTACTAATTCAAGTCCACCCACCTGGATAAATGAGATTCTGTTTGAGTAGAAATTCCATTTCATATATCACATAAACCATAACCTTTAAATAAAAATTCCATGAATCAATAAACACATGGAAATCACCACATTAAAAATCCATATAGATCCAATAATCAAATCTAACTTGAAACCCCCATTTTGGAGAAACAAAACCACTTAACATTTTACACATATTCCAAAACCATTTGGATATATAATTATACGCCACTTTACAATTCATGAAACCCATTTGGAATCAAAACAAGGAAAAAACCTTTGGAATCCCATTATTTCCATGGTTAAATCCCCTTTAAAATTCAAACACACAGCTAATTATTTTTAAAACATGATTCACATAAAATTCACTGTCAATGACACACATTTAACGTGACGAACAAGAAGTACCACATTCAAAATACTCCATTTTTTTAAAAAAACTTTTTTCAACATATTTTAACTTTGAGTTCCTTTAAAAACACATTTCTCACCTTTCATGGATAGAATAATACACATTCACAATGCATAAAAATGAGTATCATGAGAATCATTACTAATTTACTTTTTAAAAACTAACATTCATCATATATTAATCTCAAAATATTTCCCAAAAATATTTATCACCACAAAAAAATCACTAGAACACATTAATAACATCACGAAAGAAATCCAAAATCATTTAAAAATTTATGATCCAAGAACCACTTACCTAAATTTTGTAAACAACCTAAATCCTATTTGAAACCACAACTTTATATCAATAATATCATCTCCTAGAAAGATAAAAAAATCAATATTAAACCCTAAAACTGATGATCAATCCCTCAATTGGTCAAAAGACCAACTAGAATAGAATAAACCAAATAAGTAAGGTGAGAAAGCCAAAAATAAAGAAGAACCCATAAGAAAAAAAGGCTTACATGATAATTCCATGAATTCACATAGCCATTACTACCCATATATTAATGCAAAAAGTCTCCAAAAAGGTTTATAGGAAGCTCTCATTGCAGAAAATCCCAGAGGGTATAGATTAAAGTGGATTTAGTGTTAAATATAACAAGGGAGAATATTTAAATACCATATTATTAATTAAAATTATAGGTTATATGGTTTCCCTGCACTATTTTCCAAACCATATGAAAATTTTGTGACTATAATATCCAATTGGAGCATATGGCATGATTATCCTTCATAGTGTTCTAATACATGTGTTCACCATGTCGCTGCCTCTATCTAAGAAGAAACCATCCACACACAATCATTGATAAGGTTTCATGGTATTCCTAAGCCATGTGCCAACATTGATCCACTAATTCATAAGCCCAGAATCTACACATTTACCCAAAAATCCTACGCAAAAGTAATGAATAAATAAGGGAAAAATAATAAACCATGGATTACTTCATAATAAAATTCATAAAAAAGACAATTCTCCCCACAAAGAAAATATTCCATGATCAGAACATCTCTCAGAGGTTTGATCCGAAAATAATAATGGGAACTTCTCCTCAACCCAATAACTCAGAACAACTCTTCGGAAATCCCTTGAATAACATTCTGATTAGAATATAAGATCCACACTTGCCTCTCAGACACCAAAAAATATGGTTGTATTTCAATCTCCTCCAAGTTCATCACATGGTACCGGTCATGATTTTAGGTTTTCATCCGATATACAAGGAATACATCAGTGGTTGAAATAAATAAGGAAGAAAAAGATAAATGTATTCCACCTTACCAATCTACTTAGTAATATCAAAAGGTCAAACATACCTTAGTTTTATATTCCATTGATTAACCAAACAATAGTGAGACATGTGTGGGGACACATTTAGAAACACATAGTCAAAAATAAACACAGTAAGAATCAATGTTGTTGATCAGTACATGGATTGTGATGGCTCTATTCCATTAAAAAAATCATGATCAGCTTAACATTGTCAGATGTTTCTTTTATAAGGAATGTTCCCAAATACCAGATCTCACAAACCATATCAATACCCAAAGGGGAGTTAAACAGAAAGCTATAAATTGTATCCAAAGGGTTGATTTTAATAGTTGATATGTATTTTTTATTATTTGTGTAATATACCAATCCAAAAAGGTTATCCTATAAGACTATCCAATCTGACAAGCATGTTCAAATCCTATCTTCCAATATCAGATTCACTCACATCATTAAAGAATCTATTTGAGTTTGGTATTCCATACTAATAATGACCTGTGATCCCATATCATTCTATAGTCTTTCTCAATACTGAGATGTAAAATTAAGAAATCTGTATGAAACAATTTTTTATGGAACACCATGAAGATTGCACATATCATGAACACACAAATGACCTAACCAATCTAGTTTGGATGTATCCTTGATGAGAATGAAAAAGGGATATGTGGTTAGATGATCAATCACTACCCAAATATAATTCTCCCCCCGAGGTGTATGAGGTAATCCAAAAATAAAATACATGGATCTCTTTTCCCACTTTTATGTATGAATGGGTTGTGGTTCTAGAAAACCAGATGGATATCAGTGACATTCTTTATCCTACTGAGAAGTATAACACTGTGATAGAGGGTCAATTACACCATGCATCATAAATGGACACCAAAACTGCCAATGCACATCATAAAACGTCTTATTATTACTAGGATTCATGGAAAATTATGACAGGTGGTTACCTTCAACAATACCTTCCCCAATGAAAACAGCACTTCAAAGTGGCCTATAAAGAGAAAACCTGCTTTGATAGAAAATGATTATCCATGAAGCACCTCTCCATCTTTTATAAACTATATTGAATTATGGCACAACTCATTACATAGATGATCACTTAGAATCAACTCCAAAAGAGAACATGTTATCTGAACAGTAGCCACGAACATGCCTTTACAATGATCTTTGGCAAAAAGATTCATTTTACCAAAAAATAACCCTTGAGGTCAACTCATCATTGGACTCCTTCATTGAATGCACTCACACATTCCTACTCAAGTAATCTGTTACCACATTTCCCTTGATTGGGGTGTAAGAGTTATCTATTTTGAATAACTAAAACTACATGTCCCAAAAATATTGGCTAGAATTAATGTCTTTTTGGAATAAAATTTATTCCAATGTCATATGGTCTAAATTAGCCATAAATTTCTCCATAAGTACTTATTCTTTCCATTTTTTCATGGAAATTACAACTGAAGCTAAATCTATGTAATATTTTAGGTAATCCATTTCATGTGGTCATAGTTGGTTAGAACCCTATGGCAGCACATGGTCATCCTACATCAACACACACCCAAGTCCCATACATTAAGAATCGCTATAGACCCCATATACCATTCTAGCTTCTTGAGATATTAAAATATGGGATGCATTCAATGCCTCTTAAGCTCCTCAGAGGTTTCTTAACAATCTATTACCTATTAAAACTTTACCCATTTCTAGGTGATCATAGTTATGTATGAGGAAAACCAATAGAAGTATAAAAAAACACATTTAATTACCTACTCATAAGATCAATAATGACTGGTATACTATTTTTTGACCTAAAATGCAAGAACAAGTACTCAAAATGGTAGTACTTACTTAAGATGGCTATTTTCAGAACATCCCCATCTCTATGATGGACCTGGTGATACTCAAAACGTAAGTCGATATTTGAGAACAACATTTATCCCCTATGCTGATCAAAATGGTTATAAATATGTGTAAATGGTTCTTATAATTGTTTTTCACTATATTTATCTTTATTTAATCAATCCTTAACTATAGAAATCCATAATCCTTCCTACAAATTAAGCTAGGGCATCCTAAGGTGGGATGCTTTGGAGAATAAATACTTTGGATTCAAAATCCTCTTGATATATTTTTAAATACCTCAAATTATTTTGTTCTACATTGTAATATATAAGATTTATTATTTGTGTTCCCATGAAATAATCAATGCACAACTCTATATTCAATTCAAGTGTTGAACTTGAGAAATCATCTGAAAATACCTCTGGAAACGCAACCACCACTAAGGGTAATCCATTTTTATGACAACTATCACTTCCCTCCAACATGAGAAACGAGATTGAGAATATGAGGATAGGTAATTTTAAAATTTTATGTCAATAATGTCCTAACTAAGGATCCTACTCACCTTGAAAAACATGGATACTACAGTCAGCATCCATAAAACTTATTCGTCGCCAATATCAAAATCCAATAAATCTCATTACAAATCGAACCCAAAAAATATATGTACACCAGGGAGACACATATAACCCTATTATCACTTCATAACAAGTAGTGATACCATTGTAGATCGATCTTATAACATCCCACCTTTTTATTACTTAACATTTAATTACATTTCACAAACAGAGTATCATTAAAGTCAAGTGTCTTGGAAATCAGGATCTTAATACATGAAAAAAATATAAAAATTATTATAATACACTTTTAATGCATCATCATTGGTTCATGTTATGTAAAATTACATCATCTTATAACCTGGAGACAAACAACAAAGGAAACAGTGAGTAGAAGGCCCTGTAAGAGAAGCAAGGGAATCAGTTTACTTGTGATATCAATAAGAACATAAAATCATAATGACATTATTAATATAAGTATATGAATATAATAAAGAAAAGAACTTGAAACATTACTTTCATATGTGGCTACAAAATTTAATTTAGACATTCATGAACATATCACCAAGGTACAACACTGATTAGTCATTAAAATTACGAAGGTTATTCACCAAGGTATCATGAAACTTGTCATCTCTAAAGATAAATTATTTACCCAATGCATTAGAGCACTATCATGGTGCACACTTAATAAGTATTTAATTTGATGTGATCGACATAGATCATAATAAAAAATTTCATTAAAAACCCATAGGGAATAAAAAGAAATTGGATTCATTTCACAATCACCACATTTAAAAAAGTACTTAAAAATTAATATCATTATGTCCTTTATAACCCATTGAAAGTGAGTGAGGGTTATATGTGTGTCAATTAAAATAAAAAATATATCTCTTTTTCATATTTATGAACACCCATATAAACTAAATAGTTCTGGGTATTAATATAAATATAACAAGAGAATTTCTTGAGAGAAAGTGAAAGAAGTATTGAAATGAAATTTTTGCAGCATAACGACTATATAAAATGGTTTTAGAAAATATTTAAAAGAGTGAGGACAATGTTATTGCAAACAAAAATGAATTATTTTACAGTATATGGAAATAACAAAATGGAAATAATATCATGGTGTAAAAATTTGGAAGACATACCTCAAGAAAAGTAAGTTAAAAAAATGCGATTTCTTTTACGGAATTTTGGCAGCCTAACGACATAACTTTGAATTCCAGAAAAACAATTGATGAGGGAAAAGAGGGTCTCTAATTATTTGGACATGAAATGGAGAGTAGTAAAGATATATACAAAAATCCCCCACAAAATAATATGTAACTATAAGGCATAACATAATGGAAGTGTCGACTTAAAAGAGGAGGGTGAAAGGATCCCTTACCTTAAAGAGTAACTTTGAAAGCATGATGTTTGGGACCCTGTGAGGCTTGAGGGATCCTCAGTTGGATTGTAGAGGGAGGAGGTTGGATTTTGGATGAAATTAAAAGGCTTTTAGTGAAGAGGAAGTGGGATCTTGGGTTGGTTTATATAGGAAAGGAGATGGAATTTTTTATTATTTAGGTTCTGGACACCTCACATTAAACTAAACAAAACCACAATACAACACGTGGTTTTTTCCCATGGTTTCAGACAAAGCAGACTGTAAAACAATATTTTATGTGGACAATGGCCGAACATCTTAAAATAATAGGGGTGATTATGTGCTGGTGAGTCACACTCTCAAGGAAAATAATTTAAAAAGAAAAAATGTTATATAAGTCTCGAAGGGTCCACTGAAGCATTGGAAAATAAATAAAACAAATCCAAAATCACATTATATTAATCATAAAATATATATTGGCCGAAAATAGAGTTTATAGTATTTTATTACATCACTATTGGGTCATTATTATGTCATAAAACATGTTATATATTTATACGATATTTAGTTTTTACCAAAAAAAATTATTGTCTCAGAAAATTATGAAAAATTAATAGTTGGATAATTTCCACATCCAAATTACAGAAATAATATTCATTTTATCTAAATAATTTCCTAAATATGTTAATTTCCACTTTTTAAATAAAAACAGACATTTATAAAAAATTCATGGGTTTTCACAAAAATGGCTTTCAAACCATAATAAAAAATTAAAATTGCAATCATAATATTATATGATCATTTATTTTTAATAAAAATTAATTTATTAATAATAATAATATTTTTTAAAAATATTAATTCATTACAAAAATTGATTTATTTATCAAAATATATTTCTTGGTTGAATATTTAACTAAAAAAACCATTTGTGCTTTTAAAAACTATTTTCAAATTAACAATAATAAAATGGAAGTACATTAATTTTTTATTTAAAAAAATAATTTACATAATCATAGTACTAGGGTCTTGTTACATAACCCCTTAAAACACTCTCCTATGATCTTAGGCTAAGATGTGCGATGGTGAAAGAATCTTGGGGCGGCTCGGATAACATCGCTCGAGTGGTAATCTCTATCATCATCCACTTCTCCCATAGGCAGATCCTCTCTAGCTTAACGTATTAAAGCTCAGCTTGGACTTGGGCAAAAGAAAAGCCCAAATACGCAACCTCTTTTTCGAGATCTGATAAATGGCCTTCATACGGGTCAAGTATACTAGACAAGGCCATCACTTCCATTGTCTGAATAAAAGAATTTGTTAAAGACCTATATTTATACTAATCATGTGATCACTGTTCAATGGCTATATTAGAAATGGTCACAATTCTTAATGGTATTTTAGAATCCAAAAAAAACCTAAATAAGTTCATATTTTTTATAAAAAATTAACATATTTAATGACATCAAGAGGGATTTTCATTAACAAAAGTTTGGGTTGTTACAATCTTCTCCCCTTAAGAAATTTTGTCCCCGAAATTTTAACTCATACCCTAAAATGAGAAAAGGCCTGGGTACTTCTACTATATAGACTCCTCTGGTTCCCACATGGCTTCTTCACATTTTTGGTTCCTCCACAACACTATAAAAAGGCTGGTTATCTTGTTTCATAGAACCTTGTATCTACGATCCAAAATCCCCAATGGCTGCTCTTCATAAGAGAGACCATTTTCCAGTTGTACCACCTATAGGTTTAGTACATGTTAAGGGTCGGGTATGTACTTCCTCAATAGGGATATGTGGAAAACATCATGAACTTGTGCAAGATTTGGAGGAAGTGCAAGCCGATAGGCCCCTGATCCCACACGATCTAGGATTTCATAAGGGCCAATGTAACTAGGGATTAGCTTTCCTTTCTTCCCAAACCTCATGACTCCCTTCCAAGGTGAAATCCAATGAAAGAATTTTTCACTGACATCAAACTTCAAGTCCGTTCAATGGTTGTCGGCATAGCCCTTTTGCTGACTTTGAGCAGCCTAAATGTGTTGTTGGATGGAATAGACATTTTCGGTCATCTCTTGTACAAGATCTGGTCCAATAAGTTTTATCTCAGTAGCTTCAACGCACAAAGTTGGAGTTCTACATCACTTCCCATATAGAGCTGCATAAGGTTCCATTTGAATGCTCTAGTGGAAGATGTTGTTATAAGAGAACTCAACTAAAGGGAGACGTTGATCCCATCCTCCTTTAAATTCCATTGAGCATGTTCTCAACATTTCCTCGAGTGTCAGAATAGTCCTTTCAGATTTCCCATCAGTTTGGGGGTGATTTTTCATACTAAAATTCAATTAAATGCTCAGATCATGTTGAAGGATTCTCTAGAATTTTTATGTGAACCTTGGATTAGGATTTGATACGATAGAATGTGGAAGTCCATGCAGCATTACCACTTCATTCATCTAAATCCTAGAAAGTTGATCAAGAGATGAATCTTCTCGAATGGAGATAAAATGGGCAGTCTTGGTTAGATGGTTCAAAATAACCCATATCGCATTGTTTCCTTTGGATGTTCATGGGAGTCTAGTGACGAAGTCCATAGTGATATTGTCCCACATCCATGCTGGTATAGGTAATGGTTGCAATAACCCTTTAAGAAGTTGTCGCTAGGCCTTCACATGCTGATATACCAGGCACCTTGATGTGTAGTCGGCAATATCCCTTTTCATATTATCCCACCAATAATGATCATGAAGTTCCCTGTACATTTCATCACTCCCAATATGTATATAGAAAGTATAGATAAAAGCTTCATCCATCGGATCCTTCTTTATTTCTAGAATAGATGAAACGCATAGTCTTGTACGAAATTTATTTACACCTTCTTCATCAATATTGAACTTAGGAAACATCCCATACTTTATAGCCTCAAACTTCTTCTGTAACAAAGGTTATTCTTTATGATCATTCATGATCTTCTATAGTAATGAGGGTTGAGAAATCATTTGGGTTAGTGTTGATGAAATACCTTCCTTTATAATTCCCATGTCCATTTTTACTAGGTTATTTATCAAAGTAACTCTTTGAATCATCATCATGGAATGAACAACTGGATCTTTCCTTCTTAATGCATCAGCCATAGTTTTTTCTCTTCCTGGATAATAATGAATTAAATAATCATAGTCACTAAAAAGTTTCGACCATTTCCTTTGTCTCATGTTCAATTCCTTTGGTGTGAAAATATACTTCAAAAATTGATTTTATATGTATATATCAAATTTCTCTTGATAAGGATAGTGCCTCCATATCTTCAGAGCAAAAACGACTATAGATAGCTTTAGATCATGTGTAGGATAGTTCTGCTCATGAGTCTTCAAATATCGAGATGCATATGCAATGAATTTTTTATTTTTCACGAGGTCTCACCCAATCCCTTTCATAGAAGTATCACTAAAAATATTGAATCCTTCTCCACTTGATGGTAGAGTTAACACAGGTGCGGTAACCAATATCTTCTTCAGCTGTTGGAAACTTTTCTCACATTATTTGGTCTAGATGAACTTGACACCTTTTAGAGTTAACATGGTTAATGGACTAGAAAGTCCAGAAAATATTTTCACAAACCTCCTATAATATCCCACTAAACCAAGGAAACTACGAATACCGGTTATTATTGTAGGTAGAGGCCACTCCACTACAACTTTTTCCTTTGTAGGGTCAATTGTTATTCCTTCATTGGTAATAATGTGACCCAAGAAAGATACATGTTTTAACCAGAAATAGCATTTGATGAACTTTCCAAAAAAGCCTCTCCTTCCATAGAGTGTGAAAAATAGCCATTAGATAATCTTCATGCTCCTCTTGCCTTTTGGAATGTATCAGAATAGCATCAATAAAAACTACAACAAAGTAATCGTGGTAGTCCCCAAATACTCAATTCATAAAATCCTTAAAAATTTATGGTGCATTCGTTGGTCCAAAAGGAATAAAAAAACTCATAGTGCTCAAATTTTGATCGGAATGTAATTTTTGGAATATCGTTTTTCTTCACCCTCAATTAATGATATCCAGAATAAAGATCCATCATAGAGAAGAATTGAGCACCACGAAGTTGGTCAAATAAGTCATAAATTCTTAAAATAGGGTATTTGTTATTTACTATAATCTCATTTAGTTCCCTATAATCAATGCATAGCCGCATCAATCCATCCTTCTTCTTCAAAAAGAGAAATGGCGCTCCCTAAGGAGACACACTCGGCTGGATAAACCCAATCTCTGAAAGATCATGGAGTTGATTCCTTAATTCCACTAACTCCAAATTATTCATCCTATACGGGGTCTTTGATATAAATTGAGATCGAGGTACGATATCAATGGAGAACTCTACCTCTATGTCTGGGGGAGGTTCTAGTAACTCCTCAGGAAATACATCAACATTTTCCTAGATGATATGGACATTCACTATCCTTAAACCCTCATCATCATCTTCTTCTTCGCCAATCAACTCTATAAAGATGGATATAGGGGGTTCTTCTGGACAAGTATATGTTTGAGATATCATTCCTTGGAAGATAACTGTAGGTTTTCCATTCAAGACTACTAAGATATCTTTAATTTTGCATTTGATCTTAGCATTATACAATGAGAGGAAGTCCATCCCAAGTATAATGTCAAATTCCAGCATTGGAATGACAACTTGATTTTCTATAAGACTGTTCTCACCAAAGAAAATACTAGAGTTTATATACATTGATGAGGCTTGGATAAACCCACAATGAGTCTTGACTAATAACTCTACTTTTATAAAATCAGGGGTTGATTATAAATTATTTGAATGTTTTGATGAAATAAATTAATGCGTATAACCCGAATCGAACAATTTACTTGCTAGATTTGAGAGAACAACAAGAGTATCTACTAACACATCATTCAGAGCTTCAACATTATCTGTCATGATATAAAAAGCATGACCATGATCCCTTGGCCTTTGCTGAGGCTGATGGTGGTTCTCCTCTACTGCCCTCAGATTAGAACAGTGATTGGAAAATTGCCGAAGTTTTCCACACATAAAGCACTGAACATCAGGTAGGGCCTGCACCATCTCCCCCTTGTCGTTAGTGTTTTGAAGCTGATGTTTCACCACACTATGATAATTCCTTCCAATATGGCGATCTCTTCCATTCTTGTTGCATTTTCCACTCCCAAGAAGGTAGTTCCATGAATGCTTCTTCCCATATTTATTACACGTTGGAAGTTGCAGTTTCTTTCCTCCTCTTCCTTGATCAAAAGTCTTACCTAAACGGAGCACTATCGATCTCTTGTTATCATTGGTTTTATGAGACCACTGTGTCTCACCAAACTCCAGCTCGACTTTCATAGCACTAGAATGATCACCTCATAGCTCTCATAGTCTCATTTGGAAAGATTATTCTATAGAAGAGGTCTTAGTCTACCGAAGTATCTATCAACCTTGACATTTGGATCCATGAAAAAGATAGAGGTGTAATGTAAATGCTTTGTTAAGTTCATCTCATATCTTTTCACAGATTTATACTCGTTCTGCTTCAGCTCAAAAAACTCCTTTTCCATTCTTGTTCTCATCAATCGAGGGAAATAATAGTTGAAGAATATCCTTCTAAACTCTTCCCACTCCATATCTTCAACTTACACTCTTAGCCTTGTGTTTTTAATCTGTTCCCACCACTAATCAGCTTCTCCATCTAAGAGACAGGCAGATAGGGGAACCTTATGTTTTTCAGAACAGCGGAGCATAGAAAAGATATTCTCAATATAGCTTATCAACTATTCTACAATTAATTGATCGATTGATTCAATGAAGGATGTATTTTATTGATGGAGAAATGATTATATAGAAAGTAGTTCCATTCAGGTTGAGATTAGTCTCTTAGCTTGATTCAAGTTATTTCCCATAACTTGAGTTATTTTGTTCATCATTCACATGAATGTATCCATTCCAGCTTCCATCGGATGGCGATCAGCGCGTGGTCCATTGTCGTCACCATTTTCACAGCTCCTCCAATTGTCCACCAATTTTTAATGAATAAAACCATAGTTAGAAACATATTAAATTTAATAATCTTTTAACTATAAATGATTTTATGTCTTAAAACATCATTCTTAAATAATTACATTTCCCTATAATTCGTTAATAATTATTCATAAAAAGCTTGCGATTAACCAAACATATCACATGGAAGTGTCGTAACTAGGAGTGTAGCAGGGCCCATTGTTGTGCACCAGTTCCCATTCGAGTCTAGCTCAAAAGAGGGTTTTTGGGTATTACCCTAATGTACATCTGTGCCAGAGCCACCTCTACCAGCTCGTATCCAGACAGAGATGTATTTGTTGATAAACCACTTACTCATTACTCAAAAAATACCAAAATGTTTTCTTATATTTATAATTTTCTATATGGTTCCTTCTAATGTTTGTATAGACTAATTTCCAAAAATACCTAAACAATCCTTTGATACCAACTATAGCATCAACCCTTTTTATTACTTAACTTTTCATTGCATTTCAAAAAGATAGGATCTTTAAAGTCTAGTGTCATGGAAATCCGGATCATAATACTTGAAAACAACATAAAAAATTCTTCTAATCCACTTGTAAGGATTCATTATAGGTTCATCCTATGTATAATTACTATATCTTATAACAGGGAGGCATACATGAAAGTAAAGGGTGAGTAAAAGGCCCAGTAAGGGAAACAAGGGAATCAGTTTACTTGTGATATCAAAAAGAACATAAAAAAATTAAAGACTTGAGAAATACAAGTATATGCATATCATAATTAAAAGATCATGAAACATAACATGCATTTGTTGCTACAAAATTTCATTAATAAATTCATGAACATATAACCAATGTGATGCCCCGAGGTTTCATAAAAATTACCAAGGTTATTTAACAATTAATCGTGAAAATTGTCATCTCAAGAGATGAATTCTTTACCCCATGCATTAGAGTTATCAGGGTGTACCCTTAATATTTTATTACATTTATGTGATCGACATAGATAATAATCAAACATTTCATAAATAAACCATAGAGAATAAAAAATGTGTTTCATTTCAAAATCACGACGTTTTAAAAATTACATAAAAATAAGACCATTATGTCATTTATAAACCAAGGAAAGGGAGTGAGGGTTAAATGTATATCAATTACAGAATAAAAAATATATATTGTATTTATGAACACCCATAGAAATTTTATTGGTCTGCGTATCCATATAAATAAAATAAGAGAACTTCATTAGAGAAAGAGAGAGAAATTTTGTGACAAAATTTATGTATCATAGAGGCTATATAACAGAGTTTTAGAAAAAAATAAAAAGTGATGGGACAAGGGTCTCCAATAAATAAATGAATAATTATACCATAGAGGTATATAATAAAATTAAATAATTTCATGGTGTGGAAATTTGAATGACATAACACAAGAAAAGAAAACTTGAAAGGAAAGAGAAAATACAATTTCTTTTATGAAACTTCGGTAGCCTAACGACGTCAAATAAAATTTCAAAAAAACAATTGATGAGAGAAGAAATGATCTATCATCACATGGACATGAAATGGGAAGTATTTAAGATATATATGAATAAAATCCCATAGAATAAAATGGAACTATAAGACGTAACATAAAGGAAGGCATGACTTAAAAGAGGAGGGTGAAAGGATCCCTTACATTAAAGAGAAACTTTGAAAGCATGAAGGTCGGGTCCTTGGGAGGATTGAGGGAACCTTGGAATGTTTTTAGAGAGTGGAGGGAAGATTTTGGAAGAACGTAAAAGGCTTATAGTGAAGAGGATGTGGGAGCATTGGTGGGTTTATACATTAAAGGAGAAGGAATTGTTTATTATTTAGGATTGGGACACCTCACATTAAACTAAACAAAACCACAAACCAGCCCATGGTTCATTCACATGTTTTCTGCAAATGGGGAGTATAAAAGAATATTTCATAAGGAGAATGGCCGAAATTCTTTAAATAATAGGGTTTCTAATGTGGAGGTGAGTCAAACTCTCAATGAAAACAATTTAAAAATACAAAATGTTATATAAGTCTTGGAGGATCCACTAAATAGTTGTAAAATAAATCAAAAATACCCAAAATCACATTATTTTAATGGTAATACATATATTAGACGAATCAATAGTTTGTATTATTTTATTACATCACTATTGAGTCATTATTAAGCCATAAAACACATCATATATTTATATGGTATTTAAATTTCAACAACAAATTTGATTGTCTCAAGAAATTTTGAAAAATTCACCATTGGATAATTTTGACATCCCAATTCTAGAATTAATATTCATTTTATCTATATAATTTTATAAATATGTAAATTTTTTCTATTAAAACAAAAACCAACATTTATAAAAAAATTCATGGGTTTTGACAGAATAGGCTATCAAACCTTAATAAAAATTACTATTGCACTCATAAAATTATATGATCATTTATTTTTAATAAACAGTAATTTAATAATAATTATATTATTTTAATAAAATATTATTTAATTAAAAATCCATTAATTTATCTAAATATATTTCTTAGTTGAGTATTTTACTAAAAATACTATTTGTTCTTTTAAAAACAATTTACAAAGTAAAAATAATATAATGAATATACATTCATTATTATATTCAAAAATAATGTACATAATCATAGTACTAGGGTCTTGCTACATAACCCCTCAAATCACCCTCATTAGATCGTGGGGTAAGGTGTGCGATGGTGACAGATTCTTGGGGTGCCTCGGATTACATCACTCATGTGGTAATCTCTATCAACTTCCACTTCTCCCGTAGGTGGTTTCGCTTGAGCATAACATATTCCAGCTCAACATGGGCTTGGTCAAGAGCAAAGACCAAAGATGCGACCTCCTTTCCAAGCTCTGATAAATGGGCTTCATATGGGAAATGTCTACTAGATGAGTGAATTACTTCCTTTTTCTGATTATAGAATTTTTTAATGCCCTATATTTATACTAATCAAGTGATCACTATTCAAAAACTATATTACAAACTGTCAAAATTTTTAATGGTATTTTAAAAACCAAAAACATAATAAAAGAAGTGAATATGTTGTATAACTATTTGAAAACTTTAATTAGATCAAGAGGGGTCTTCATTAGCAATAGTTTTGGTCATTATATATCCACCACATGAAGATTCCTCGTCTCTGATTGAGATTGAGAATGACAAATAGCTTGTGTCTCTTCCTTAAACTAAATCTTCACAAAACATGATCCATCTCTACTACCATGAACTCTAATCCTAGATCCCGTACTCCTATATAGTTCCAATAGTCTTTACATCCCCTTGGAAGTAACAAATAATTCACTAACCTAATATGGGTGTTCCATCCTACAAAATCCTTCCATGTGACCCATGGTTCCAAACTAGTGTCAAGGATAGGGCAGAGATCAAAAAATTGATCACATATTCCCTTCCATCCAAAAAATGGAGGTTCATGACTAACCCGACACATGAATTCGTATATGAAAAAACCTGAGATGAATTCCCTAAACTACCACCACCACTTATTTTCTACCTATCCAAGTACCACTTCTTCTCAAATCAATGGCCATTGCACACAACTGACACTGGCACAATGAAATGATAGTTTCTTTTACAATCAATTTCCTCCAACGTAAAAAGATGAACCATCTCCAAATAAGTATATTACAAAAAAATGAAGATATGGGATTGAATTTCTAGGAGAATTGAAATCTGGGACATTTGGGCCTTCATCTTCTCATTGTAAGCATCTTCAGATTCAAACCAAACTAACTCAGAAAAAAGTTTTCCATACCTCATTACGGTCTGATAAATTTTATAATGCTCCAAAAACTACTTAGACATGGATAAGGCCAAAATATTTGGGTTACAAAAATTGTTTAAGATAACCATATAATATTTCCAATCCATCTACTCATACTAACCTTCTTTCACCGCTGAGTCCCATTACGTCTGATTAGGACCCTCTAATATGAACAGACAATGCATTACCTTGACTACCTCAAGAGTACTAAAAATCTCAAACATTATCTATATTTTTTCAATCCACTCTTCTAATTTTGGGGGTTCTATTGTACCTCATAAATAAAAGGTATTTTTCATTATAACTCTTAATATTTTTATTTCTAGGACCTCCTTCAGGTCCTCTAACACAATAAGGACTACATCCCACTCCCATACCAAAAAAATAAAATGTTTGAACCACATCTTCCCCAAAAAAATAATGAATTGGGAAGGGAGAACACTATATGACATATTCCCATGGATTCAAATGAGGTCCCCTTAAGGAATATTACTACAAATAGAAATAAAAACAAGGAAAGAAAATCAATGAAATGATATAAATAAATTTCGCAAAAAACATCACAATCACATCCATTGATCACAAAATAAAATTATCTAATATAATAACAACCCAAACTAAAAAACTCCACCTATACTTAATGTCTATATATCGTTTTTATTTTGTACATCTCACTTTAGGGAAAAAAATAAAAAATTCCCAACTACCTAGGGGGACTCAAGACGTGTCACAATGTGTGTGGGCTGGACAACCCACTCAAAACAAACCCCACATGCCTTAACAATAATAACCCCAGTATATCATTAATCATCCAAAATTACTTCAAAAAAGTTGGAAACATTATCAGATACCATGGTTTCATGTATCATTATGATGTTCTATCCAAACTGACACTCAGCCAAACCCATTGCATGCCCCAAAGGACGTTCCCAATCCCAACGAGTTGAAAAATAGAGTTAGGTATCAACATGGAAATTTTGGGATAATTTATCTCAAAAATATTAAAATAACGAACCCACAATTCTAATAATGTCATAACATATAATCCTAACCTATAGGGGTACAAAAAAATTTTATACTTAACATTTTATAGTTTCACCAAAACCAATACACAAAAAATGAATTGAAAAAAAAACATCCAAAATAACTCCACATTACAAGGGGGGCATTAGCCTAATCCACCATAAAAAACAATTACAGATATCATAACACAAGAAACCAGATGCACTATCATCAATATGGAAAAATTTTCCATTATATGAGTGATTTAAAATAAAGGCTATATACACCAAATTTGGTAAGCAGGGTGTGAGTCAAATCCCAATAGGATTCCACCCAAATGAAAAGATTCCATTATATAACATTAGAAGATAAATCAACATTTACATTTTCATAATCAAATTATTAAAGTTTTTGAGATAAAACATTGAGGAAACCATTCTCAAAGAAATACATGTAAGGAAAAAAATCTCAAAATAATGTTGACATCAAATCAAAATATACTCACAGTCTACCATATATTAACAGTTATCACTACATCATATATGCATTATTACACAATAAATAACCATCATAAAATCATTATAGGTAACTAGAATAAGTGAGACCATATGATCTTCATTCCATAAGGATCAAAATTCTCTAAGAAAATTCCATAGTTTCCTCAAGAAGGAGCCACTATAGAGGATTCATTCCAATATTCTAGTGGTCTCCAACAACATAATCCAAAACTAATAATGTTCCCATGAATAATCCACTACATATGATTCAATACATTGTTCTTGTGATATTTGATTGCATTACTTGTCTATTTAGTGTTGTAGTGTAAATCCTTCTTGAATATTCAAGGCCTCAACCACTTTCAAATAAAAAAAATACTAGTTCTAGTCCACCGACCTAGAAACCTGGGATTCCAATTGTGCCCAAATTTAACTTCACATATCACATGAGCCATAATGTTCACATACACATTACAATCATTAAGAAAATCCACAAAAATCATCTCTCTCACAATCCACATTGATCAAACTATCGAATATCACATTGAAACCACTATTTTTGATAAGAAAAACCACTTCCCATTCCACAAGAACATAAAAACCATTTGTAAAAAAATTTGTACAACATTTTCGCAGTCCATCAAACTCATCTGGAAATTAAATAATAATAGAACAAGTTAAACCTAGTATTTTCCATGGAAATATCCCCTTTCAAAATTCATACACACAACAAATCCATTTTTCAACATGTTTTACAATAATTTAATAATCATTCAATCACATTTAATGTTCAAAAAGAGGCCCTCGTTGAACAAACTCTATTTGTTTTTGGAAAAAATATCAACCTATAATAACCTCTTGTGCCCCTGGAAACACATAATCACCCTTCACACAAGGCATAAAATTCTTCTATGAAGCACTAAAATGAGTCATAGATAAAATATAACCAATTTTATTCTCAAAACTGAACATTCATCATATATTCATCTCAAATTATTTATGAAACATATTGTGAACCATATAAATAATCCATATAATGCATTCATAACTCCAATAAGGAATCCCCAAATCATCTAATAATGTATGAGCATGGAAAAAACTACTTAAGCTTCTAAAATTCTAGAATCTGGTGTAAAACAGCAATCACACCTCAATAAGACCCTATAGAGAAAAGATCAGCCACCAACCATCCCTATTTCTCCCCAAAACTCAATATAGACCAATAACAAAGAGAGAAAGATAGAAACCATAAAATATATAAGAAACGATGAGAAATAGAGAAGCATATTGATTTATTGAACTTATATGTAAAAAACAATACAACAATTGATGCTCAAAAGGAATATATAATTTTTAGATGAAGCTATCTTAGTTAGAAATCCCTAGGGTTATAATTATAGGGGAACTAATCTTAAATCAAAGGAGGAGAAATATTAAATTCATGACTTTTAATGACGTAGATAGGTCATGTGTCTTTCCCACATTGTTTTTTGAATGTTTCAAAAACCATGAATTTGTCACATTCAAAGAGGTTCATGTCACACTATTATACAACATGGTCTTCCAATCCATTAGGTAACCAGGTCTACTCATCTATTTAGGATAAAAATAGACATAGGCTATTCGTGATATGGAGTAATTGTTTTCCATTAGTATTCACCACCTACTAACCATCCCAAAATCTCCAATTTCCACCAAAATCTCTCATTATAACTTAATAATAAAAAAGATTCAAAAAATAAACAATGGAATACCTCAAAATAAAAATCAATGCTGTGAAAATTACACTTGATGGATTTCTGTGGAAGAAACCTGAAATAGTACGGCTAAAGGATCACTACCTGTCTAATCAAATGAAATTTTATCCTAGGGAGATTTATAATATACTAAAAATGCTCCACATGGATCACTAGATATATCTCATGATGTTGTTGATAATTACACATTTTTTGTACTATAAAAAAGCAGCATAGGGAAGCTCGTCTCGACATGGGAGTATCTAATCTATGTATCAAGGAGAAAGTGAATGATATAGTATTATATATTCTCCATTCCATCATTATTTTTATTATTGAGTATGAAATCAAGAAACCATTTTATGACGGTCATGTAAAGGACTATAGGATTCCATGAAATTGGTGGCATTAGAATTGTTGGTATTATAAGAAGTTACCTAATCTCCTCAATAATTTTCTGGAACTCCTCATATGAATAATAAAAAATTCCTTTCTTCCTAACCATATATATGGGATCATACTTTCCAACCATATATGTGATATATCCATGTATATAGGATAACTATCCTTGGATATATCACAACTACTGGAGCTTGGTTAGCGGAGTAATCTGGCTAATGGCACTAATATTCTCTAGGCAGATCTCAATCCATTTTCATCTAATTATAAAGCATAGAAAAATCCATGTGTTTTCCCCAAACATTCACATCACTAGGTTCATCTTCCAGTTCTATGAGTTAAGGGATCCAAAAACTTTATAATTTTCATTGAAATGGGGTTGATGTTGGCCAGATTTGACCACCAAATTATCCATTTAGCATTCCACCAACATCCAATGAATTGGTTTGAAGATTTGGTAAATGGCCGTATAATAAGTGTATCATTAATGTTATAGGTAAAAGGGATTAAACTAATAGAAAATGGCCCATGGTGTCCTCTTAAGGTAGTGTACACATCATCCTTAAGAATCATCCAAATATAGCTATAGTTGTAATATTCATCATTAAAGGAGAGTGACTCAAAAACTTCAGTAGTATAAATAAATGATTTTTTTCACAATAACATAAATATTAACCATTGAAAATGTCGATTGAGGTCTCAGAATTTGATACATACTCTAATATTCCAATTCATATTTCTGAATGGGATGATGTTTACTAGCCATTTGGTGTACTATACTACCCAAGAAGAGATGGATATGATATGCTTATCAACTATGTCCTTGACAATAACACCATGATAAGGGTGGATTTTTATATGAGGCTTCAGGAAATCATGATGACTACATGTGAGACCAAGATGGTCGATGGATACCTGAGGATCTTGCCTTGGAATCTTCAAATAAATCTAGTAAAATACATCACAATGATACTTCATAAAATCCAAAAACTACATTGGTTCCTCTATAATCCTGAATTCACATATTTGGGTTTTGGTTGGATTTTCCATGACAACGAGAATTATTTGATTTAGATCATAAATTGTGGGGAGGAAACCATATTTTAATATTAGAGGTTATTGTTTCAAACCCACTTTATCATCTATGGGAGGAAAATCAGTAGGAAGATGTGGTGGTGTATGATTGCCTCAAAGGATCAATTTTTTATCTGGAGACCTCCGATCTCTCACATGGAACCCTAGGAGCGGCAACGTCTCCTTCGGGCAGTGGCGATGGACGACCCGCCCGACCCTGCCTCGGTTTCTCCTTTATCTCCCTTCACTGATCCTGCCTCCCTCCCTGATTTTCCCCCTATCCGGCTTTGCCTGAGAATCCCTAGTCATCACCATGGATATCCTTCCCTACCTCTTTCTTTACATGAGTTCACGGGGGCTTCATCACACCATCGGATATCCCCGGTGGCTCGCTTCGGTCAGCACATGCCATCGCTTGATAATTTCTATCGGTTTTTCAACAACATCTGGCATCTTCAAGGTCACATCGTAGTCGACATCTTAGATCTGCGTCATTTTCTTCTGTGCGTCTCCACTGATGTTGATCTAGCCATAGCATGGTCGAAAGGGAGCAGATCATGTAATGGTTTTTGCTTCTTCCTACTCAGATGGAGCTATGAATTTAACTGCATGTGGGATCTTCTCCTTGTGGATATTTGGGTCAGTTTACTGGGTCTCCCTCTTCCTTTCCAAAACCCCTCAGTTCTCCGGATGATAGGTAATATCATCAGCAGATTCTTAGCCTTTGAAGAACTCTCAAGAACTTTATGCCATCCCATTGCTCCCCGTATATGCGTGGAGGTGGACGTCTTGAAGCCTCCAGTTGAAAGAATCTAGATTGATATTTTCAATGAACTGTGTTATCCTCAATATATTGTTTTTGATAATTGGTTTGATTTTTTCCTGCACTGTCGTCACTTTGGTCATTTGAAAAACACTTTCCGCATATCTCACACCCTGGTTTCATCTATGATTGCTCCAAACTGTGATTCCCCTCAGCCGGATGCTGGGTTGCATCATGAGAGTGAAAAACAAAACAGGGAGGACCATTCTGCTCCTTGGGGGAAACGTTTGGGTCATCAGTAAGTGAGGGGAGGCTTTCTGGATTCTTCTCAAGCATTTCAACTAGCACCTTCAACTACTACCAATGTTGTGGTGTTGGCAGTGGATGCCTGTGCGGCTAAAGCCAGTATTGAGGCTTCTCATCTCTTTCCCTAGGCAGTCATCCCAACAGGTTTCCAATTTATGGGTCGAGGTCTAGATCAGACCGAAGATTTAGATAATCAAATGCAGGTCAAGTAGGATAGAAGTTCCGATTCTGCGAAGCATAAATCTGGGGGATCGTATGTGTCTTCTCAAAATCGGTTTTCAGTGTTAGGGGAAGAGTATGGGCATGGTAATGAAGGAGTAGGAGGAATGTATAATGGGGAGTATCCTCTGGTGGATGAGGAAGGTTCTCCAGAGGAAGTGGATGAGACCTCAGATTCCGTTGAGTCCAAGGAATTGGCAATAGAGGAAGACTACATTAGATCCTCCTCACAGAAGGGAAAGACCAAATTTATTGATTTAGAAGGCTTCATTATGAATAATAGGAGGGCTTGACGTAGAAAGGATTACTCTTCTATACCTTTTCCTCCAATTTTTATAGCATCTTTTAAGAGTAAGGTGCCTCTGATGACTCCTACACTAGAAGGTAATTCCTTCTTGAATAGTCAGCATGTGGAAGCTGACATCCCCAAGGACCTGGTGGATGCAGGATATGAGTCTGTGGTCCCTGTCTTTCCCATAGAGGTAACGTGGCTGTTTGATCCTGGGGAAATTCATGAGGCAGGCTCTCCTGAAGACCCTCATAAATAGGTAGCATCGATTTTGCGACATATGGATCCTCTTTTGAACTCAGGTCAAAAGATTGAGGTTGCACTGGTTTTTAAGGGATCGATGAAGATGAGACCGCTTCAGGTGTCTAGTTCTACAGAGCAAGGTGAGTGGATTGATAAGCAGACCAGCATATTGGTTATAGGACTCAAGGAAAGGATGATTATAATGGATGAATTTTGGAAATCTTGGGACAACGTGGAACATCATTATAAAGGCATCTTAAAGGACTACCCAGACTCCCAGGTATAATTTATCCCTTGGATTTTGTTTAGGGAGGTTGATTCCAAACAACTCAAACTGTTCTTTAACGATTCCATTGATTCTTTTGGTGTCAAAACAGGTAATGTGTGAGGGTTCTCACTTTCCCTTAAAAGTGTTTGGAAATAAAAAAATTACATTGTATGGCAAGTAGGAAGATTTGGTTCATCTAGTAAAGCTGACTCTGGGGGGATAACAAGTTTCTTTTTTTGGCAGATAAGTACTTCTCAATTAGGGGTTCATTTTTTTCATAAATATGGTGATAAAAACTACCAATACAATTCCATCGAGGCAACAAACATGGGCACTATACCAGATATCAATGAAATATTATTTAGTCGACTTCTTTCAATTCAACCCTTATCTACATAACTATAGGGGTGTTGTCAAATAGTGGCCATAAGACGAGCCTCACAGTACTTCATAGTGGTATGGGGATAATGGGACCACCAGGGATTCTCATATATATAAGTAAAAGTTAATATTAAAATATTATTTTTTAGGGATGTTGAAAAAAAATTCCCTATAGAAGAAAATACAACTTCCCAAATATGTTGTTGGGTCCTCTAGCCAATAACTCAAAAGAATGAAAGCATTATCCTATTCTAACCTTGGATTTTCCAGGTTGGTTGTCAGATCATGGGTGATCAAAACCTTGTGTTTCTAAATTTACTTCCCTTCCCACTTATAATATCCATAATCAATATATAGGGATTCACTATAGTTGATGGGAGAAGAATCACTTTATAATACACCAAGTCGACATTTAAAAGAGTATTTAAGGATCTTTTGATATGTGGAGGGTACCACCATATGAAAATGATTCAGAGCCTACCCATATGCATAATGTTGGTGTTATCCAATGAGACTCCCATAAAATTAGTGGTTCTTATAAAGCCACTAAAATAGTTCTTCATATTGTCCATCCAACATAGTTTCTGCCCGGTCCTATCATTACCATGGATTTTCAGGTTAGAGAGAGATTGATATAAATAATTCTATCGCAACATGTATAACATCTAGGTTAGTTTTCTATTGATATCAGAATTGGTTTCCAATCTACAGTGGTAGACTTCTATTCCATTTAATTTTATTTTAATGTACAACGTTTGTATGTTCCCCTCCAAAAGGGTGTTTTCCGCTTCTCTATTGAAAAAGATTATGGAATTTATTTCTCCTTTCCCCACCAACTCTGCATTGTTTGTCTCAACAACATCTAACATAGCTCCAAACTAGGGGGTTAACAAATTTTACTAGGGCCTCGTGAATTTCATTCAACATGAACATATCCTCTAGGATCGAGTTCCTTTTGGTTATTCTGGAAAGGCGGTTCCCCATGTTATACTACCATTCCATAGACTTAGTTTTCTCATATGGGACACTCTTTGGTAGGAGTCAGAACATGCTCTATAGGATAAACCTCTGGGCCCTTGAAGGTGGATGAAATGTCATACTTATGATCAGTTGACCCACTATGAAACATTTTAGGATGAAAATCAGTTTATTGAGGCTTGGATTTTGATTGATGTATCAAATTAGAGTGTGTTCAAATCTTATATTCTCAGTAATTGAATACAGTTAGATGTATCAGTGTATCTCATAGAGTGGTCGGGGTGTATTGTGTCATCTAAGCTCTACGCAACACCTTCACCCTTATTTTGGCAGCATGCATAGCTCATCCTGAGGTATTATACATAGCATTCTTGGGAGAAACATATACTCTTTCATTCCTTTGATGACATAAATTGGATTATTTCATGAGGTTTTACGGTGAATTACTCATCATTAGGCATCATAATGTATTCCACCACATCCATAACATTTTGGGAATCAAAATCTGACTCACCATCAGTTGGTTCATCTAGTGTTGGGTAGATCTCACGGTCAAAAAAAATGTAGTCTATAAAACATGGTTTGACTACTGTAATTTTTGTACGAATATGGGTCATATTGGGCCAGCCTGTAGATGTGGGAGGATATCTCCTATTCATGTTGTGTATCCAAGCGGTGGCAGAAAGGTATTGTGTATGGATGAAGGTAGTGACAAATATTTTTATGTTGAACCAGTGTGTGCCAAAAGTGGTAGTGAATATGAAAAAGCAATAGGAGATGGAGGCGCCAAGACATAGTTATGGTATTATAGTACATGATTCTATGAGGAAAATACCCCCTCCAAATAGGAATGTAGCTATGGTTTTTGATATATTGAATAAGGACTTGGGGGGTGTGTATCCCTGGGGAAATGGTGATAAAAGAAACTTCATCCGACATGGGTACTAACGAGGTGGTATGCCATATAACATACCTGATTTTTTTATTACCCACTCAAACATGATTTATTAAATAATCTCTTCACTGGATACAACATGGAAGATCAAGTGGTCTAGTGTCTTTGGGGATTAGGATCATTAAAAAACAACTTAAAACATAAAAAAACATATTTATTGAATACAACCTTTATATACCCATGACATTCCCTCGTACATTGCATTGCATGGGATGACCTGAGCACAAACATGTGAAAAGGATGAGGTATAAAGCCTTGTAATTGAGTAAAAAATATATAACATGAAGAATATAATACATGTTAGGAAATAGTCATATTAATGGAACATGAAAGAAACATGAACCTAAAGGCATGATATAGCATTATTATCATAACAAGGAAATTTGGCAATAACACTTAACATGAAATTAGCATGAACCAAGGCTCATTGAACATGAGGCACGAGTAAACCCACATTACACTTGAATTATTATGAGTAAATACTAATTTTAATTGAATTATCATGATTAAATTATCATTTCACTTGATGTACCATGATACTAATCTTTACCCAATGCAATGGAGTGCTATCAGGATGCACCCTTCTTAAATATTTCATTTCATGCATAAGTGTGCCAGATAAGTCATACAACATGGATTAATTAAGAATCATCATTTATCCCACAATAAAAGAATGTGGAATTAATAAATAAAATACAATAATAAATATGTAAATGTTCATAACAGTTAATACACTTGATAGAGAAATGGTCATGTTATTCACTACATAATGACTTTGGCATGGAAAATCATAGTTAAATTTCAACAGCATAACGACGTGACATAAGAATTCAAATAAATAGTTGAGGAAAAAGAAAGAAATTTATAATCAGATATAAATGTAATGGAAATTATGGGGGTCATATAGATACACTTCCCAACATATATAATGGAATCTATATTCATAATACAAAAAAATGTTGGAATGTAAATGAGAAGCGAGAAATTCTTTAAGTAATTTTGGCATCTTAACGGGTGTACATGGGATGAATTAATGGGAGATAAAAGGGAATCTAGTAATTTAAACACAATTAGGAATGTATAGGGTGGTGAAATATTAAACCCAAAAATTTGAAATAGAACTTAAAATGGAATTACAACATAAATAAATTTTGACAAAAAAGAAAATGGGAGAAAATCCCATATGGAATTTTGGCATAGTAATAGGTGTACATAAGAGGTATTAATGATAGGGAAATGGATCTCCATCCATTAAAAAATAATTATGTCAGTACCAGGGAGGGTTTAATTTGTACGCCATCATTTTAAATTGAAATTAAAAGTGCATAAAAACATAAGGAAACATGAACATAAATAAAGAAAGTTAGAACCCCTTACTGGGAAGTGTGAACCCAAAGGCTTGGGAGATGCTTGAGAGATGATTATTGGAACCTTGGGTGCCTAGGATGGATCTAGAAAGAGGTGGGAATATGTTGGGAGAACTTCAAAGGATTTGAGTGAAGAGGATTTGGGATCTTGGGTTGTTTTATATATGAAATGAAAGGGAATTCATTATTATTTTGGGTTGGGACACCACACATTAAACTAATCAAAACCACAGACAATCCCTTGGTTTTTTAACATTTATTTTTACCAAGGAGAGTGTAAGACAATATTTTATAATTCCAATGGGCTAAAATCGTAAAATAATATGGTTTCTTACGTAGAGTTGAGTCACACTCTAAAGGAAATAAATTTAAAATGAAAATAAGTTTTATATGTATTTTAGGGTCCACTAAGGCTTTGTAAAATTAATAAAATAGACCTAAAATTACATTATATAAATGGTAAAACATATATTGTCCAAACATAATATTTATTTTATTTTATTACAACACTATTGGGTCATTATGAGGTCATTAAACATATTATATAATTAAATGATATTTAATTTTTAACCCAAATTGAAACTGTCTCGGAAAAATATGAAAAATTAACTGTTGGAAAATTTTAATTTCTTGATTCCAAAAATAATATTAATTTTATAGATTTAATTATCTAAATATGTTATTTTTAACAATTAAAATTAAAACCAACATTTAATGAATTTCATGGGTTTTGACAATAACATCTTTTAAACCGTAATAAATATATAAACCGTATTCATAAAAACTGTTCGATCATTTATACTTAATAAAAATTAATTTAATAATAATAATATTTTATTAAAATATTATTTAACCCAGAAATCCTTTAATATATCAAAATAGATTCCTTAATTGAATATTAACTAAAAATACTATTTTTTATTTGAAAAATTATTTACAAAGTAGTAATAATAATATGATTCAATATAATTTATTTAATGAAATATAATTAAAATAATAATAGTTATAAGGTATTGTTACATAACCCATATAATACCCACATAATACTGATGGGTAAGGTGTGTGATGGTTATAGACTCTTATAGTGGCTCAGATAAAATCACTCAAGTGGAAATCACTATCAACTTCTACTTCTCCCATAAGAAGTTCCATTAGAGATTAACAGGTTGATGCTTGGCACGGGATTGGTCAAGAATGAAGATGAATGAGTCCACCTCCTTTACGAGATTTGACAAATGGGTTTTTTATGGTTTAAGTCTAGTGAAAAAGGCCATCAAATCCTTTTTCTGAGTAAATTGTATTTGTTATATATTTATACTCATAATGTGATCATTGATAAATAGATATATTAGAAACAGTAACAATTTATAATGGCAGTTTAAAAATAAAAAATCATAAAACCAAAGAAGTTAATATGTTATATAACAATTTCACATAATAATAAATTTAATTAAATCATGAGTAATTTTTATTATTAAAAGTTAGGGTCATTAAAATATTACCCCCTTAAGAAAGTTTTCTCCCAATATTTCTTTTTCCCACACTAGATGTGGGTAACTCTGCTTTATCACTTCCTATAATTCCCATGTCACTTATTCAAACATGGGGATTCTCCACAATACCAAGATGAGAGGAATTGACTTATTTGGTAGAAAATTTTCTCTATGATCTAAGAACTTCACTGGTTGTTCCTCATAAGAAATATCATCTTCTAACTGTAATGCCCATGAAGAGAGTACATGTGAGGGGCCTGGTATGTACTTCTTTAAGAGGGATACATGAAATACATCATGTTCTTTGGCCATGGTGGGTGGAAGTGGTAGTCGATAGGCCACAACCTCGACATGGTCATGAATCTCAAAGGGGCCGATGTACCTAGGAAATAACATCCCTTTATTTAAAAACCTCATGACCTTATTACATAGAGATATGCATAGAAATACCATGTATCCAACTTTTAATTCAAGTTTTCATCAATTGATATCTACATAACTCTTATGTCAACTTTGGGATGCCTTGATATGTTGCTGAATAGTTTTCACCTTCTCTACCATTTCATCAACCATTTCTGGTCCTAGAAGTTTATGCTTACCAACTTCATCCGAACACATCTGTGTTATTCACCTCTTACCTATAAAGAGATTCATATAGTTCCATTCAGATGATCTAGTTGTATATATTATTATAGGTGAATTCAACCATGGAAGATATTGTTCCCATCCTACTTTGATGTTCATAGAACATGATCTTAACAAATCTTCTAGTGTCTGAATAATTCTCTTTGATTGGAAATAATTTGGAGGATGATAGGCCTTACTAAGGATTAGTACAGTGCTTAGATCATCTTGGAGACTTTTCCAAAAACATCGAGGTAAATCTTAGATCACTATTAGATACAATAAATAGTGGTAATCCATTCATCAATAAAAATTCTTTGATGTAAATCCATTCACGTATATCCAATGATAATTCATCTTGAATTGTGATAAAGTGAGTGGTCTTCATAAGATGATCCACAAAGACCCTTATAGTATTGTTTCCTCTGGATTTCCTTTGATATCAAGTGAAAAAGTACACGGTAATATTTTCCCACTAGAATTTTTGTATAGGTAGTGGTTACATCAACCCCTTATAATTTTTCCTCTCAGCCTTCACATGCTTCCATACTAGGCACTTTGATATATATTCAGCAATCTCCCCATCCCTATTGTCCTATAAAAAATTTTCTCAGAGATCTCGATACATCTTTGTGATCCTTGGGTGAATAGAGAAGGTTGAGCTATGCACATCATCCTGAATCTCCTACTTTATCTATAGATTGGATGGTACACGTAATCGTGACCCAAATCTCACAATTCCATCATTGCCAACCATGGACATTTATGATTTCCCAATTCTAATAGATTTTAGAATTTTCAGAATTTCCACAACCTTTCTTTGATCATCCTTTATTTTCATCATGAGGGCTGGTTGAATAATCATTTGAGAAAGTATTGATGATGTTACTCCCTTAATTATTCCCATGTCCATCCTCTACAAATATAATAAGATTAGATCCATTTCAATTCTCATTATTGATAAAGATATCAGATCATTTCTACTTAGAGCATCGTCCACCTTGTTTTCCTTTCCAAGATAGTAGTGGATTGGGAAGTCATAATCCTTTATGAGATATATCCATCTTTGTTGGTGCATGTTAAGAACTTTTTGTGTGAATATATATTTGAGGCTCTTGTGATCAGTATATATCTCACACCTCTCCCCGTAGAGATAATGAAGCCATATTTTCAATCCAATGGTCACTACCACCAACTCCAGATGATGCAAAGGATAGTTTCACTCATGGGTTTGCAACTACCTCGAGGCATAGGCTATCACTTTATCATTCAACGTCAACACACAACCTCATACCTTATTCAAATAATCAATAAATACCATAGAAATTTATCCACTCATGGGTAATGTGAGCATGGGCACTGTGATAAGCCTCCATTATAACTCCATGAAGCTCTCTTTGAATTCATCACCCCAAGAAAACATTACTCCCTTATAAGTTAGCTTGGTATGATTGTAGTAAAATTAGGTAAAATTTCTCACAAATCGGTGATAATATCAATCTAACCCCATGAAGAAACAGATATATGTTACCGATGTTGGTCTCAGCCATCCCTCAATTCCAGTTGTCTTGGAGGGAACCACAGATATCCCACTGATTGTGATGATATGACCCAATAATTAGACCTCCTTCAACCAGAACTCACAGTTTCTGTAATTTTCATAGGTATTCTACATTCGCGCGGTCTCTAGTATAGTTCTTTGATACTCCCCATGATCCTTTATGGGTTGGGTGTATATTAGAATATCATCTATAATGACTACCACAAATTTGATGAGGTAATATCTAAAGTCATTATTCATCAAGTCCATGAATATTGTTTGATATTTACTGTGCCTGAAAGGAATTACTATGAATTCAGAGTGACCATATCTTATACAAAAACCAGTCTTGGGGATATCATCCTTCTTCACACATACTTGATAATATCCTGACCACAAATCTACCTTGAAGAAGTATTGTGCCCCAAGCTTCTAATAGAATAAATCATCAATTCGTGGAATATGATACTCTTTATTTATCATGGTTTTTTTAAGATCATGATAATTGATGTAAAGGCACATTGACCCATCCATATTCATGACGAAGATGACTGGTGCACCCCATGGTGAATCACTTGGGTGTATAAACCCTTTATCTGAATTCTCATCTAGTTATTTCATCATCTCCTCAAGTTCAACAAAAAAAAATTATATATGGAGTCTTGGATATTGGAAACACCCTAGGTATAAGATCAATTGATAATTCAAAAATCTTCTAGGTTGAGTACTAGGAAATTCCCCAAGAAACAATACTGTAAATTCCCTCACAATAAGAATGTCTTCAATGATGGTTGCATTCTTAGACATGATCATCTAGGTGTGATATGCATGCTCATAGGGTAGTATAATCCACACTTTATATGATGGTAGTAAAGAAGATTTTTCTTCCTCGTTGAACTTGTATATAATCAGGGGTCGATTCCCCATATAGATAATTATTTCCATCTATCAGAAATTAATGGTGGATATATATAAGGAAATCCAATCCATGCAATGAATTTTATCAAATTACATCAGAGGAAGTATGAAGAGGTTTTTTGGGAAGTTCAATTCCCTGATTATTATAGGAGAGGTGTTATACTCATGGCATGAAATGATTTCTCCATTTTCAATACTCACCAGCATCATTACTTCCATGATTTGTGGTGGTGTTAGGATAGTCATACTAAACATTCAGGATACAAAAACATGTGTTGAACCAGAATCAAAATGTACGTTTTCTATTCATGAATGAATAACTAGTTTACCAATCACCAATTCATTGGAGTTTTTTTAGCGGTAGTGATAGAAAATACCCACCCTTGCTACCTTAGAGGTTGTTGGTTCCCTACAAATACACAAGGATTAAGACGCTAATTTGTAAATTTCCATGGTAATTGGTAGTTGAAGCATTGAACACTGAATTGAGAGTAGAACCGAGCGTTCTTCTCCTCTATCAAAGCCAAAGGATTATCTTTTTGATAGTTAATGGATAGGTTCCCTTCTATTAAACACCTTAAGCATTTCCTCGTCCCATTCAGGTAGTTTCTGGGGTACTTCCTTCATCTCCTTTGGCCAATGGGGTGCTGGTTTTTCTTAGCACCATTGGATTTAACCATCATACCTCCAGTATTAAAGTCCACATTATGCATATTATCCCCATGATACCCCTGAGATTCTTTGATCTCCATTTTCACATTGAGGGCACAATGTACAATTTCCTCATCGCGGTTGAAGTGACAGATCTCCAGGAATTTCAGTAGGCTAGGTTTCATCCCAACAAAGAAGCGGTCAACCATTCATTTGGGGGTATTGACAAAGACAAGGTCATATCATTCATGTCTTGTGAAATTTTCAACATTGCCTCCGATTGATTCGTTATCTTTTTTCTAGAGGGAATAAAATGCCATTTCTATCTTAAATTAGAGGGTGCATAGAGAATATTTGTCAAAAAAACATTATCCAAAAATCCTTCAATTACAATGACTCTATATCCTCCTCAAGATTCATATTTTTATCAATGTCCACCATTTATCGGCTTCACCCTTCATATGATTGGAATCCAGAAAAACCATCTCTTGTTTGGAACATTTATGTATGGAGAAGATATTTTCAATGGAGTTGATCCATTGTTCAATAATTGATGGTTAATATGATCCATTAACATAATGAGGTCATTGTCTCATGAATCTCTTTATTGCAACTTTTTCTTTCATGGGGGGTGGGTGGTAAATGTTCCTCTTGAACTGTGTTTCTAATAAAATCTAGAGTTAACTGAGTGAGTATCATGGCAATTTTGATGATTACTTCTCTTGTAGGATTGGGCCTCCCATTAGAACAGTCCTTGCATTGTTCTTCATACTGGTGATTAGCCCATGTACTCCTATTACCATATATTGTCTGGAAAAAAGGAAAAGTTAGGGGTAACACATAAATGTTATCCATTTTAAAAAATATATAACATATAAATAACATTTATTTCATTAACATATAAACCTATAGGCTTCAATATATGATATCCATGATCTACGTTCTAACATATATTCTTATTCGAAATTTTTTAATTTCCATTAATAATGGTTCAAATTAAGATTATGAATTTACCAAAGTATATCCCCTAGGATTTTCATAACAAATAGTACAGAAAGGCATGTTGTCATGTACCATGATTCCCTGGATCAATCCTGAAACCAATTGTAAGAGATTTCATTTCTAGGATTATCTGTTCTAAAGCTGCCACTACCTACTTGTATCGAGACATGAATGTATTTTCATAACAAACCAGTTACTCAATACACCCCAAAAATTAGGGATATTTTTTTATTCATATTATTTTACCTAAACATTTACTGGGGTTTTCTAATCCTAATCACAAAAATAACTAAACCTATCCTTTGATACCAATAATAATAACCATAGTTTTTTATTACATACTTTAATATGATTTATTACATAAACTCATCACTTTATAAAACAATGAATATGGAGAGTTATAGTGTCATTGGGAATTAGGAACATTGAATAACAACTTAAAACGTAAAACACACAACATCTTTACTAAAAATGTCCTTTACATAACCACGACATTCCCTCGTAATTAGCATTGCATGGGAAAACCTAAGGATATACATATAAAAAGGGTGAGCTATAAAGCCTAGTAAGGGAGTAAACAAGGAATAACAAGAATAATACAATACATGTTATGAAATAGTCATATAAATGGAGCGTAAATGAATCATTAACTTAAAGGCATGATATATCAGGATTATCATAACATGTAATTGTGGTAACAAAACATAACTTGGAATTTGCGTGAGCCAAGGCACATTGCATATGGAGCATGAGTAAAACCTCATTGAACATGAATTAAAATGAGTAAATCTTCATTTCACTTGAATTAGCTTGGGTAATTCCTCATTTCACTTGATGTATCATGAAACTAATCATTACCCAATGCATTGGAGTGCTATTAGGGCGCACCCTTCATAATCATTTCATTTCATGCATAAGTGTGACACATGGATCATACAACATGGATTCATTGAACATAATAAATTATTACATGATAAAGTAATGTGGAATTCATAAATTAAACTCTATAATCAATAGGATAATGTGTATAAGGTTTAATACCTATGATATAGAAAATGGTTGTGGTATTGACTACACAATTACTTTGGTGTGGAAATTCAAAGTGCAATTTCGGCTGCATAACGACGTGACATAAGAATTCATAAAAATGAATGATGAAATAGAAATGTATGTGTCATAATATGTACTTGAAATGGAAAATATGGTGTTTATATAGATTCATCTCCCAACATATATAATGTAAATTATATTCATAATATAGAATAATTTCTTGAATGTAAACGAGAAGGGAGAAATTACTTACTAAATTTTGGCAATGTAATGGGTGTACATGGGAGGCATTAATAAAAGAGAAAGGTTTCAATAATCCTTAAAATATAATGTGGTAAGTACGAGGGAGGTGAGAAATCAAACCACAACATTTACAATTGAATATATAATTTCATAACAACATTTAGAATGCTGGACATAAATTATAATGGAAGAAAATCCCTTACAGATATTTCTCATGGTAACAGGTGTATATTAGAGGTATTAATGGGAGATAAAGGGGTATCTCATCATTCAAACATATTTAGGGTAGTATAGTAGAGGTGATAAATCATACCCCTAAATTATAAATTTAAAATAAAAGGGCAGAATAATATAAGGAAACATGGACATAAATAAGGAATGTGAGAATCTCTTACATGGAAGTGTGATCCATAGGGTTTGGGGGAGGATTGAGAGGGTTTTGTGGGAGATTGGTGAGCCTTCGGAGGATTCTAGAGAGTGAAGGGAAGAAGTTGGTTGAACTCAAAATGCATTAAGTAAAGAGGAAGTGGGTTCTTGGGTGGGTATATATAGGAAAGGAGAGGAAATTGTTTATTATTTATGTTTGGGACACAACACATTAAACTAATTAAAATCACAAATAAGCCCATTGTGAATTCCCCTCATTTTATCCACAGGGGATTGAAAAGAATTTATAAGTCCAATGGAATAACTTCTTAAAATAATGGGCTTTCTTATGTGGAGGGGAGTCACACTCTCAAGGAAATAAATTTAAAAAGCTAAAATGTTTTATAATTATTGGATGGTCTACTAAGGATTTCCAAAATAAATCAAACAAACCTAAAATAATAGTATTTTAATGGTAAATCATATATTTTCTGAAAATAATGTTTATAATATTTTAATACATCACCATTGTGTCATTATTATGTCATAAAACATATTATATATTTAATAGGTATTAAATTTTTACGCAAAAATTTAACTACCTTTGAAAATTTAGAAAAATTCACCTTTGGATAATTTCTATGTACTAATTACATAATTAATCTTAATTTTAAGCAAATAATTTCCTAAATATGTGAATTAATATTTTAAAATAAAAACCAACATTTATCGAAAATTCAAGGTTTTGAAAAAAATAGATTTCAAACATTAATAGAAAATTCTATTTTATTCAAAGAATTTATACGATCATTTATGGTTAATAAAATTTAATTTAATAATTAAAATATTTCATTAAAATATTATTTAATTCAAAAATCATTTGATTTATTAAAATAGATTCATTAGTTGAATATTTACTAAATATTATATTTGTACATTAAAAAACTATTTATAAAGTAACAATAATAAAATGAATGTATATTATTTATTATATACAAGAAATAATACACATAATCATATTGATATGGTCTTGTTATATAAACCCTTATAACAACTGCATAAGACTAGTGTAAAAGGTGTGCAATGATGAGAGACTCTTAGGGTGGCTCAGATAACATTACTCAGGTGGTGATATCTATCAACTTCCAATTCCCCCATAAGAGATTTTGTTTGAGATTAACATGTTAAATCTCATCTTGGGCTTGGTCAAGATTGAATCCAAATGATTCCACCTCCTTTCCAAGAAATTATAAATTGTCTTCTTACGGGGAAAGTCTACTAAATGAGGTTATAGCTTCCTTGGTCTAAGTAAACTGGATTTATTAAATCAATATATTTATACTAATCATGTGATCGCTGTTCAATGACTATATTAGAAATGACCAAAATTCATAATGGTATTACAAAAATGTAAAATCATAAACCAAAATAAGTGAATATGTTATATAGCCATTTCACATAATAATATATTTAATTAGATTTAGAGGAATTTCCATTATTAAAAGTTTGGGTCATTACATGACAGGTTAAAGAAGACTCGTGTCATAGTAAAGAGGTAAGGAAATACTTCCACAAGATTTTGGAATTTATATCAACTAGAGGTATAATTGGCGGACTGAATGCAGTCCACATGAAAGAAATGTTAATCCAGATGGTTCCAAAAAATTCATCCAATGTTTCTAGGGTGACTGAGGGACTTTGTGAGGATCATGACTCTAGTGAGTATTCCAAGTGTCCAGCCCTAGAATACACCTCAATGAAATTTCAAAATATGATACATGGCTATCGACATGCAAGAACCTCTAATATGCCATTGCAGTCCATGCAGGCAACCCTCTCTTATGCTGATAAGGTTATAGTTGGGAGGCCAAATATGTACTTTAAAAACATGTATATTGTGTTGGGAGATGAAAACTTCCAATCTAAAGTGGCAATAAACAGGAATTAGGTTTCTCCTAGAGAGTACCACTCGATTGATGCGGGAGATATCCAAGAGGAGGTGGATGATGTTCTGGAAACCACTGTTGATCCCAAGGAAGTGACCATTGCATAAGAATATCTCAGATCCTTCTCATCGAAGGGGATGATCACTACTATTGATTTTGATGGATTTATCAAAAACAACTAGAGGGAGGAATGCAAGATGTAATATTCTAACCTACCATGTCCTCCTATCAGTAGATCTTCATGTAAGGGAAGGCTTCCCCCAAAGGATCCTATTAATGCAGAAAAATTGGATAGAGTGGCCAACACATATTGTGACATCGTGTCTTCAGGTAGTGAGGTGGGTGTCCCTACCACTCCACCGGTGAAGAAGAGGGATCTATGATAAAAAAATTATACTTTCTTCGTCAAAGACGCTGAGTGACATATATCATCAGTGATTGAACAATTGGATATACTTTTTTCACTCGGATGAATAAATAGTAGAGGAGGATATGCATATGAAATCTTAGAAGAAGAAGAGAATAACGTTTTTTTGTGATCACCGCTATAAAAAAGGTGATTGGATTGAAGAGAATGATTATATTCTTCTTATAGGATTAAATTTAGGGAAGATTAAAATGTAGGAATTCACGAAAACATGGGAGAACATGGAACATCAGTATAAAGACATCTTAACGGGCTACCCAAAATCCTAGGTAAATTCGATTACCTGGATATTGTTTATGGAAATTTATTCCAATCATCTCAAAATATTCATCAACAAATCTGTATTTTTTTTGGTGTTAAATTTTTTCAGGGTTCTCACTATCCCCTTAAAAGTGTTTGAAAAAAGTAACATTTGATTGGTAGATCCCTTGGGTGGTTCCTGACTTAGGAGTAATTAAATCACTGATAGTGTTGGACGGACTCCATATTTGGTTGTACGGACTCTGATATTCATTATATTTTCAGTGTGTACTATATCATGATTTATAAGGATATGATTTAGATGTTAAATAAGTGGCTAAATATGGAATTGTGACCACTAAAGGTTCTCTCCAACCTATATGAGTATAAATGACACTATGAGTGAAATAAGCTACTCTAAAAACCCTCTAGCCATCATACTTCATTGTGTTATGGATTGGAACCAACTTCTATTCACATAAACACTCACTATAGCTAAGAAATTTGGAGCAGATATCTGTTACCTAAGCTGGGATGCTTCCCAACATAACAAAAAGTTGATCAAATTTTTCCTAAATCCAATCCTTTAACAAAGTGATTTATTCGATGGTGTGACTGTTGATCATGTTGTATGGAAAATTGTCAGCATTCTAAATGTGTCCTGATTTCTATGAATTCCTGCACATGGAAGCATCATAATCCACTTATATAGACAAATAATGAAATATCAAGGTACTTGTACATCATTAATAAATTAGATATGATTTCTTTCATCCTGGTTGGGTTTTCTAGGGGCCTAGCGTGGAAGAGGGGTTGCAGCCATATTCTCACATCTAATAAGCTATACCAGGAATGGAGATACCCTACTGTTTTTAATTGTGTGAGACTTTTTTTGATGAGGTTTATTCACTAAATGAGGCTTTTCAGTTAAATCAACCCACAACTCTAGCAGATCAGTGTACTCTACCTATATGGTTGAGGATGTATCCGCTCTGGTGGGTCTTCACATAAGATATGGATGTGGTAATGGGAATGACTATTTAGGCTCATCTAAGGCCTACTACAGGAACTTTGTCCTATCAAAAACACCAAAAACCCATATATAAAATTATTATTGATGAGGGTGGGGACTAAATTAGTCTTTATTTTCCTCTAAAATATTGTTAGAAACTACTCATGGGTGAGTGGAATGTTAAGTGAGAAAGTGAGGCATTTCCATTGGGAAACAAAATATTTGAGTCATTCATTTCTCATTTTAAAGTCCTTTTATAGGTTAGAAATACCTTTATTGAACATGGTTAAGGTAAATTATTAATGTAACCATCATTTTTTATATTCCCAAATAATAATAGACCCTATGGGTAGCTAGTTTTACGAGGTGAGAACAGTTCTATAAAATGTCTTGAAAAAACAACTATTCTTGGTATCCACCTGTTATTTTGGTCTTTCCAATCATTATCCCAAAGATGAGATGATGTTGGAAAATTGGTGTAGTGGGTAACCCATCATGTTTAATATGGAAATGATGGGGTTCCAAATTCCAAGTGTTTTTGGGTGTCATCCTCTCATGTTGTGTAATGAATTCCATCAGGAGGGATCTCCATCTATAATGTCTCTAAGGCCCCATGGGGAGAGGAGATAGAATCTATCAACTCATAATTGTTATGACCATGATCTTGACTAGTATTCCTAACCCCCAATGCATTTATGTGTTCATAATATTTGTGAAAAAAATCAATATCTTGTGTAGCTAAAAAAACTAGATATTGAGGAGGATGGTTAAATAGATTTAGGTGGGTTCAATTATTTGTAAACATCATAATATGCCAGATCATTCTCATAATCAAAGTCATCATTTTTTACCAATTATAATTGATAATTTCTTTGATTGATGATTTCGAGGATCTGAATATTTCCTCTTCCTGGTAACATTGAGGAAAACCTCCGGTGGCGGGTTGGCATTGTCCTTTTTATGACATATCTTCATTGGAGAAAATGTTGATCCTTTAGTATCAATCAGATTATTCTTCCCATATATAATAACATCTGTGAATGAGGCATAGACACTTCCCAAAGCCAAAAGTGTCATACTGTATGTCCCCCTATCCTCATCTATAAAGTTACCCCAAGTATCTTAGATCTTTGAAGAATTAAAAGATATTTTGGAGCTCCTTGTGATATTTATCATATCGTGGAGGTTTAGTAATTCGTACGTCGGTCACATTCCATATACCCATTCCTAAATTCTACAAAGATGTACAGGTTTACCAAGATCTACTGGGAACATGTATAAAACCTGTAATTGATTCCCCACCGGAAGACAAATGGGATCTTGTCGGGTAGTTCAATAATCTAGGTGTTACTCAACCATGAGATGAGGGATGATCCTTTATTTCTACTTGATTTGCTAAAAAAGAAGTATAAAATGGGATCAAACTCTATTTTTTGTGAATCCTCTGATGGTATATAGTTCGCAATATGCCCCATACCATTTTCAGTGTTTTGTTGTGCAAGAAGTGATTCCTCATTGGTGGGACCCCTTTGGGAAATCAATTGCCTTGTCAAGCCAATATTAAATCCTATATGTGGGAAGATTGACACTACACTACCCCTTGGGTTGTCTGTTCTATATAAAACCCTACATTATAGATTTTATTCTAAATAATCATAGGATCAACCATGTTAACTATGATGATACACATATGGGAACCCTCATTTTCAATTGGTTCGTATAGATAACAAAAAATAGTTATAATGAAGAGATCAGTGTACTATCACCATCCCTTTATCTTCATATGAGGATGATGTTTTTCTATAATCTATTTGGGCACTATAAGACTCTTGACGCATATCAATTGGAGGATTTATTAATAATTGGATGACATAGGATGCTAAGACACCTAGAGCACTACAAACTCATCACATCGATATAATTATTCAATGTCCTAGATTCCCCCCAATATTTTGGGATAGGAAAATTTATTATAGTTGATGTCGTGGAGGCCCTCTAAGATGATATGGCAGAAAAAAAATTCATGTACCTCAACAAGAGATTTCAAGTGGATAATTATTGGATTTAAAGGTGGTAAGAACACCATAGTCAACTGGTTGATAGCTAGAACCCACCATTTACCTTCTTCCTCATAAGATAGATCATTTTATTAGTTTTACCAGTATATGATCAGCAGTAGTAAAGAGATAAGAAGATGAATCGACAATGATCTATTATGTCGTTGGTTTACCAGTAGTGGGGTCACAATACAATTCATTTTTTCATTACATTTTTGGAAATCCATCATGGAGGTACCAATCATATCATCCAACCAACGTATGATTGTGTTTCTGTGGTTTCCTCAATCTCTAGGATAGCAGACTTCATATGTTGAAAAAATACATTCTCATCATCTAAAGGATTTATCGTATAACATGACATCTCTCAATTATATTTTTTAGAGTTAGAGGGGTGGTAAAACTGATGGTGACATAGGAGGTTGTACCATAAGATATTTAAAGAGGTCATAATTTCCACCACCTAAAAATAAAAATATAGGGATCGAGGGAGCCTATGGGAATCATCTTCTACGATGATGAGATGCAATTTTCATGATCATACCCATGAATTTAGAAGTTGGGTTGAAGACAGCATCAAGGAGTAATCGATCCCCATAGAGTCTATATGAATGACTAGGTCAATGATTACCTATCGTTTATAGGTATTTAGACTCCAATAATGAGTATTAAACCCTCTTCCCGAAGATAGATCTCTAGGTTAAGGTACCACTTCGGCATGTGTTGGACCTCCATGATGGTGTGTATAACCATACAAAGGATATCTACATTGGGTGGATAGGATATGGTGAGGTTCTCTTTATTGATAATTTTACGAATGAGGAGAACCACTTCTATGACTGGTGGAGGAGTGGGGAGGACCTCCACTCTATATGGTAGGAACATGGGGAGGAAATTTCTGTTGTTAAGTTAGTACATGGGTAGAACCTCTATGTCAGGAAAATGGTATATAGGGGGGAACTAAGTCCATGTTGTAAAATGTATAAAGAGGAGCTCTACATTGGCTGTCAACAATGTGGGGTGGTCCTCCGCCTAAATTAGTATAGGATAAGGGACTGTCTACACTATTTCTAGGGATAGAATGGATATTCCCTAGATAATTATTTTTGAAAGAGTGGAATCACCACAACATTGAGTCTAATCATTATTGGTCTTCCCATAATGGATATAGGTGGATTCTTTGATTGAAATAATCAACTCGTCCTACCAATTTGGTGGATTGGATCTGGATTCCAGTCAAGAGAAGATGGAACCCTATTCATGAGTCACAAGGATCTTGTAGGATGTGTCGTTAGTTGAAGGGGACCTTGGATTAATAGATGATGTCCCTTTTTGGGATATCTCTAGAGGTCACTTCTCCCTTTTGTTGTCAGATGATTTAGTCAGAGCCCTGCTGAGACATTGTAAATTCTACCCACTCTTCATCATGACATATCAGTCGCATCTAGTGTTGATGAGGCCACATGGGAGTCCTCTTTTGTGGCTTCTTGAAAATAGTCACTGCCTATGTGACTTGAATATCCCCCACCTTCTGACATCAAGGGAACGAATCATATAACCTCTATATAGGGAGACATCAAAGTGGTTTTTTATTGTAGCAGGAGGTGGTTTCTCCTTGTACAACCTTCATGGGTGGTGGTATTGGCAACACACTCATGCATCTCGGTGTAAGAACATTATTTTTGACTCAAGAATGGATCCATTAAATTCTGGTCAAACTATTTATTTTATATAGATCATTGAATACTAATGAGTTCACGATGTTATTAGGGGTGTCCATTGTTTTTTGGGGCCTGAAACACTTTTTTAGAAGAATTTATCCTACAACACAATTACTTTAAACTTTGCGGAAAAAGTACATGGTTAGATTTAACCTTGTGGATGGTCAGCATTTTCATCCGAATCCATTTCATGTGGTTGGAACATAGATTTTCATACCATCCTAACCAAGAATGTTCTCATCTTTTTCCAGGTACCCTTGTATGGTTGCCATACATTTTCGAAGAACGTTTTTCCAAACTGTGCATAGGAAAAAATTGGTAATTTTACTGTTTTTCCTATAATGATATAATAAAATTAATCCTTTCATCAAAATATAATTTCACTATAAAAACCCTTTATCAATAATTTTTATCCCCGTTTAATCCTTATCTATTTATTGAGAGATAACATCCATCCATGGTCTGATTGAGTTTTTTTCATGTTTAATGAAAATCAATAAGTACCCAAGCACTTTTGATCTATTATTCATTTATCTTTATCTCGATGATGTTATAGAGGCGTAGGCATAAAACAAATCAATCATACCTACTCTAATCTAGTATGAATAAGAGACTAATACAAGGCCTGGAGAGTCATCTGAGTATGAGGTAGTTGGTATATAACTCAATCCACTATTTCTATCATTTTATAAATTGTCAGGACTTCATGCTGATTTAATCTGGCATTTTTTAAAAGTATATTTTATGATTATAGTCATTAGATCCATATTATTAGACACTATCTGTATATGAAATTCAATAATGGTGGTTATATCCACAACTCTGACCAACCCTTGAACAGTGTTATCCCATATTTTGGGTTATAGTGTTTTGAAACATTGAGCCTCCATTTTGGATTGCTTTAATCTTTACCATCCTTTTAGTAATCCTTTCACTAATAATGGAAATTGAATTATCAAATTGTGAATTTTTGAACATTTTGGACCATTTTTTTCATGTGACCAATCTAAGGTAAATTCTTAAACATTTTTAATAAATGTTATATTTTTCTTGGAATGTTTGTGGTTGATATATAAATTGGCCTATTTAATGAAATATAACTCGTTTTTTCATGTTATATAACCCATTTCTAATCATGAAGGATGGTATCATAACAAACCAAGTTAAATAAGAAAGACAAAAAGGATTTAATGAGATAGTTTCATTCTCTTTTTCCTTTTTACACTAATTAAAGTAATGTTTTTAACCTCCAGAACATATTAAATGGCATGACCTTCACATTTCCTAACATATTAAATGAATTAAACGTAAGGTTCCAAATTGATTGTTGACCATGAATTCATAATAGTAAATGTCTTACTAGAGTTAGACATTGGATTCTGGATGGAATTACACAAACACTTAAGGACTCCATTTTGACTGAAGGATTCTGGTTTACTTGTTGATACCCACCAGGGAACCTGAACCTCATTTATTAGTGGATTCATAGTATGGCACCATATGATCCATTCTATATCTTTTTATCATTCCTGTGATACACTCTATGGATCTAGTATGGATTCTATGTATATTAGGTGGCATAATATCATCATTGGGCATATCCATAACATATCCCATTTTACCATGGATGAATGCCTTGGACATTAATTCTTGGATTAAACTCTTACCCCTTAACTAGCTAGAAATTATTACTGATTGGGAGACCCTCGTTGCCAAGGTTTCCTTTATTATTACATTGGAACATAATTTTATTGTAATCATATTGTTTTTCGTGCCTGATACTTTTATAATCATTTATTTTAAATTACATTACATGTTTCCTTATTATAACATAGAACCTTAACACTTTCTATCATTATGTGATTTTTGAGACAGTTTTGTCTCACTTGACCTATTTATATAAATAGGAAGATAATTAATTCATGAAATTTTTACTTGTTTAGAGACCAGTCAAGGGACGAATCAAGTTCTTGGGTATTTATGTTACTGTACTATATTAATTTTATATATGAATGCTTACACACCTTTAGCTCATATTAAATGGACATGATGTTATAGAAAACATTGTCGGTGGTCTAATGAGACATATATTACACTATATATTCCATTCCATTTGGTATCATAGAAGACACTATGTATGAATTTATTAAAAAATAGACGTTTAAGGATTCAGATACTTGATTCATTGCCGTTTTAGGATGGAGTTTGTAGTAGATGACTGTGGTGGAGCTTAAGATACTGAGGATAGATTTTAAATTCCCTTTTCTAATTTATATATAATTTTTTTATGCTTCTTGTGTACCTAATTTCTCAGCGTTCTAGTCCCATGACATATATCATCCATATTTTTAGAATTTAATTGTATTTCTTAGGTTATGGTTATTTTTTCAATATTATCTATGAATTATAATTACTAATTTTTATGTTGTTCATTTATTTACCTATACTTATATGTTGTATACTCTGATTAACTCTAGTAATGAGGGAATAGTCTTCTAATGGAAATACCCAAGCCCATCATTCCTAGTCATTAACCTCAAGAAATTATGGAGATGAGCTTGAGGAAATGTGACCAAATGGGCTTGGGGCACCATAAAAGTTGCATCCAGGCCAGAGACATCACAAAGTGTAATTACAGTGGTTTCCTTTCTTAAAATAAATTTTCACGAAAATATATTAGAGGTTATGAATTCGTGGATCTTGGCCATTATTTGTTCTTGGTTTTCGAGAACCCGAATTTGGTCTAAAATCCGATTTTTCGGAATTTTAATTACTATTCTACTTTTATATATTACTATTTATATCATCTCAAAATTAGGTGATTAACATGTTATATGGTGTTGGTGATTATTCATATGATTGGGATCTGATTTTATCCTTGGCATGATGATATGAATGAAAATATAGTTTTTACTGCCTCATATAGGCCCCTATAATTCCAAAATATTCATATTGAAATTCCATATAAGTGAATTTTACTACTTTTCATTACCTAATATTCAACTGATTTTCGGGTGATACTTTCATTGATTATATGCTTTTTCTACTTTTTAGGCGGTTATTGAGTGATTTCCCATATCAATTTCTATAGAGTTATGGGTCCGTGTTAGTTGGAAGGTTTATTTTACAAAATCATGACTCTAATGCAAAATTCTGATGGGTTTTAATATCAGGAAGAAATAGTATGATACCCATCTCACTAGATGAAAAAATCTTCCTAAATTATTTCTAGTATTTGTAAATAATAAAATAAAACTTGAATTAAAAAATTATCTTTTAAAAAGAAATGGTTGTGCGTTCTTATCTAGCCTCATCATGTTTATGAAAGGTTAAGAAGTGAACTTATAAATTAGTTAAAAATGAATGAAATGGTTTAGAGTAAATAAATTGGAAATTAACTATTGGACATTAATTTACTGGAACACATGTAAATAATACATGATCACATACCAATACATGGAATTATAAGTCTGTAGTTTGTACTGTTTACCGTGGGTGATACACAATTTTTTTATGTTCATATTCTATTAGGATTGCTATCTATATACTTAAATATTATTCTAAGGTGTGTTATTAGCATAAGTAGATTCCACTATGATGTTTTCATGTAGTGCGCTTTGAGGGTGGTGACAACCACACTACATACATAGTCAGCCATGAGCTGATGTTTTTACCTCTAGGAGTGCCAATTGAGTTATTTCCTATTATGCATGAATTGGGAATTCATGCTCGAGTTTGTGATAGTTTCTATCATTTTAGTCATTCAATGTATGGTTCTCCACATGTAGTACATATGATGGTTGATCTAACTCATGTGTTCAAATAGCATCATCCTCTAACCTAAATAAGGAATAGTAGTCCACAAACGATTTAGTCTTCGATTAAATCCACCTTGTCTATATTTAAGCATCTAAAGAATCCTCTAGATCAGGGGGTAATGATTTTTTCAAATGTACTTCGTTATTTGGCATAACATTAGTGGGATGTGATTACCCAAGCTGTTTTCCACCAAGAAATAGAATGGGATGATTTTTATACTATCTTTTATGATAATTTCATTCCCCAAAAGTTGAGAAATAAAGGAGCCAGAAAGTGGACGCACCTCGAGTAGAGATATATGGTAGATATGGATTATTTATAGCATTTCACTAAGCTAAAACATTATTTACTAATTCTAGATTGTGATGAGCTTTACCATGTTAGATGCTTTGAAGTTGGGGTCGTGTATTCCATACATAGTCTGGTTAACATTTTTTGACTACCTAATATCTATCAAATAGTGAATCATTATCTTCTCATTGAGAATATACTAAGGTATGGAGACATTTTTTGGAATAATTTACTAGTATCGCAGTAATACTGTAGTTCTACTATTAATAGTAATTGATCTCAGGAGTTTTCTCCTAAGGATACTGGTGGCCAGAGTACCTATGATGAAAGCTTGAGGGTGTGTGACTTTTTTCGACGATAATGGAATATGAAGCCTTAGTGTGATATAGACCCTCTAGAGTGTTGTGCTTGTGTTCGTATGGGGTACTTGAAGAGAGTATGTCAGTCCATTCCATCAGCTTCTGTAGAAGTGGTTTCCAACCAGCTCCACCTAGAAGGGATGGTTATTTTATTCTACGTTAGGTGTGGAGCTATATTAGGAATAGTAAGACTGACCAAGGTATAGGTCATGGCCATGGTACCTAGACCCTGGATCACTAGTAGCACTAGCAGTGTAGTTTTTATCATGATACTCCAACCGTTACCTATTCTCAGGGATGAGACCACTTATAGGCATTATTGCTGATAGCAAAGGATCTAGTTGTGGAATCATCTATAATATGAAGTACTATTCTAGTAGACTATACTATGTTATCTAATTTATTTTATAAATTTTCATCACACTCATTCATTACATTAAGTATCATGGAAATCCTTAGTCATGAAATATTGTATTATTTTATTATTGTGATCATATATACATTGTTGGTAATATGATCAGAGTGTGAATGATAGTGCTTGGATTGTCCCCTTGTTGTAGGTCGTTACCCTTTCATTTGGGACCTCTTTTTTCTTAGGATGATGAGCTTCAATCACATTCTCAAGAAGGACTGGTTGGTTTTGTATCACACATTCATAGACTACTATCACTATAGGGTGTTGTTTACATCACCCAAGGGATGTAGTTATATACACAAGGATGTGTCTATATCAAGTCAAGTAGATCTGAACTATAGTATCATGGGGTTGCTGGAGTGATCATCTATATTTCCAATATCATAATGGAGGATCATGATTTTCACCAGGCTAAGTTCCTTCTAGTAGTATATCACTTCAAAATTATATTTCCTAATGACTTTTCTAGATCTCCTATCGAGATAGAGGTTGTGTTTACAATTGATCTAGTTCCAAGAGAAACAATAGTGTAAATTACTCTATATAGGAAGAGCCATATTGAGCTCCTAGATATCAAGTTGTAGTTAGATGACTTAGAGGATATTGGTTTGGTATAGAAAAAAACATCCTATTAGGGTTCACCCATGATTTTGTCCAAAAAGGTTAATGGGAACCTTTTTCTATTCATGTTTTATATATGGTTGAACCAGCTAACAATCAAGAACTGGTATCCACTATATTGAATAGATGATATCATTGAACATCTATGATGAGCTAGGGTCTTCACTAAGATCGATCATGGATCATGAAATCATTAGGTGGGATTCAAGTAATAATAAAATCCTCATAAAACATTCCATAGAAGGTATTATCAATATGAGTACCTAATTATATAGATTTATGTTTCATAATAACCTTCCATTTTGATGTATTTCAAGAATAGGTTGTTCTACCCCTATCTGGATTCATTTTTTATAGTCTTTGTGGATGAAAACATGGTGTATTATCACACTAATACTGACCATGATGAGCACCATTATATCATAATCAGTACATTTTGAGAGAGAAAACATTATTCCAAGAATTTCAAGTACCACATCTATATTAAAAAAGATGAATTCTTGGTTCATATTATCTTAGAATCAGAAATCTTTATTGTTACAGATAAAATTATTGTTCTGGTTTCTTGTGACAAACCCAAGAAGATGTCTGATATATGGAGTTTTTAGGCTAGATGGGTATTAAATGTGTTTCATATGGGACATCCAAGGCCTTTTTTCACCAAATACTATTCTTACAAATAAGGGTTTCATGTTACTGTGGTATGAATAATGTAAAAAATCATTTAAGGATCTGAATAATATTATTGTCTCAACACTAATGTGTATCTTGATCGAGTATGGTTGAGGTTATACCATATTCTAGGATGAATCAGGCATCAACTAAGGAGTAGTGTTGATGAAGGATGCCAAATTCATTTCCTATGGATATTAAAAATTCTGGCCACCTTAGAGAAATTAACAAATGCATAAGCTTGTTCTAGAAGTAGTTTCCCATGTCTTATGTTATAGGAGATAATGTCTATTGGGTGATAAAAGTATGGTGTATATAGACCAAAATAGCCTCAAATATGTATTTTCAAAACACGACATGATTCTAAGATAGTGAATATGGTAATAATATATCTAGTAAAATAATTTTTAGCTTCCCTATATGCCTGGAAATAGTATTGTAGTCACAAATGTGCTAATTAAGAAAACATAGTCATATATCGTACGATATTCTAGTGATGAATTGAAGTTGATGAACCTCATTCCTAAGAATTAAATTGAGTTTCACGATAGTCACGACTAGTCTTACATCTCATCCATGATAGAAATATCTTCCCTCATTAATTATGTGAAGATTATGAAATTTTTATATCATGAGGGATTAGGTTTTTGTGTTGGTATTTTATGAAATGACCCACCTCTGGATTGGTATATGGATAGAGGTTACATCCTCAATTTCCATGGGCAGATCTATGATACAAAAGATATAAGAGATGAGTTGATGAATAAATCTTATTATTCTTAATGGTTATTTCATCCTATAATCATTGAAATGTTTCGAGACAGGTGATACCAGAATTGGTTTCTTGGGATGAAATTTCAGATAGATAAAATTATCACTAGGTGTTCCACTGGTCAATAGGTGATGGAATTACAATAGAGACCTAAAGTATTTGACATCCATTTCCAAAACCACAATCTAAATTGAAATTTATTTCTATGGATTTAATTTTTACCTTACTTATTTTGTCGAGGGGTTGTGATTCTCAATGGGTAGGTTCTGACAGATTGAAAAAAGAAGCCCACTTCATAGCTATATGAGAAATTTTTTTTAGTTAATGGGATGGGAAGACTGTATGTTCATGATATTATAAAACTAAATAAGTTCCCTTGCACTTTTTTCTTGATTGGTATTATCATTTCATATCACGTATCATAGAGGGAATCATAGAAGTTATGGGTACACAAGTTCTTTTGATAACTTCTTTTCACCCTGAGAACAATGTAAAATTAGAATAGACGATAAATGTTAAATTGGACATGCTATGAGCATGTTTCCTTGATTTTAATATGGTTTTTGTGAGAGTCATATTCAAATATTCAGTTTCTATTATTATTAAATCATTTAGGCGACAATTGAAATGGCTCATTTTGAGTCATTATATGGTTGTCTGTGTAATCCAAACATGTGACAACTAGAGATATGTGAGGAAGCACTATCGGGTCCCCATCATTGACTGGAGACATCAAAGCATGTTAAACTAATATGGTAGTGTATGTCTACAACTCAATATATTCAGAAATATTATGTTAATCACTATTGAATACCTCTTGAGTTTGAGGAAGGGGATCCTATATTCTTACATTTATAGCTGAGTCTAGGGAATATATGGATATTGAAACAAGGGAACATGTCACCTTATTTTTTGGGTTTGTTTAAATTTTTGGAGAGAATTGGTCTAGTATCCTAACTGTTGTTACTACCTCAATGGTTCTACGACTAGAGAATTGTATTCTGTGTTTCAAAACTTTATCGTTATCATGTTCAACAGTGTCATATTCTTGATCCCAAGGATGTTGAACATGATATTAATGCTTCTTTTGAGGAGTACCATATATGCATAATTTGTTGTAGAAAGAATGATTGTTGAGGCTAGTTTGTTCTTATATTACATGTTTTATAGAAGGATGACCATGTACATGATCGGACATGGGAATGGGAGGCTTCTATATGTAATAAGTGCCTAGTGTTATTTCAGATAGTGTTTTACTACCTTTGGAAGTAGAACATGGGCATGATTTCTTTTAATGGGGGAAGATTGTATGTACATAGTTTTTGACATAGCTGTAAATCTTTTAAATTTTGGTTTAACACTTTATTTTGTTTGAAATTTAGATGTATACTGATTTCAATAAGGTCTCAAATTAAATTGGGAATTATTGAGATCCCAGAATCAATATTTTTGGGTGAATTTTGCCGATCACATGGTTAGTGTAAACCATGTGGTTATTGGGAATGATTACATATAACCATGAAGATTGTCTATATTTTTTGGAAGAACTATTTCCAATGGTTGGGACAAATTTTCTCAAACTTTGGATGTACACCTCTTCTTCCAGGTACTCATGCATTTTTGGCACATGATATAACAAATCATGTTTCCAAACTATGCACTGGCTAAATTTTGGGTTATTTTACCATTTTTTCATTAATGATCAAATTAATGCAACAGATATTCCCTAATATGGTTATAGATAACATAACCTAATTCTCTCCCATTTTAAACTCTATGCCTACCTAATCTAGGAATTTATATTTCTACCTCATTTGAGGTCTTCTCAAGTTTTCGTTGTCAAATTGGATGCACATCTGTAAGTACATGAGTCATTTTGAGACATTATTTATTTATCTTTCTCTTAAGAATGTTATTAAGGTGTGGTAGAATAAATCCTTTTTAGAACTACTCTACTCAATGCCAAATTAATGGCCAATAAAAGACAATGAGAGTCATATGATTATAAGGTAAGTGGTCAATAACTGATTCCCTATTTTTTCTTTTTTTCAAAATTGTTGTGTCATCATGCTAATTTCGACTGGCATTGTTTGATTAAATTATATTTCATTATTTTAGTCGTTATAATTATTTTTTGATACACTTAATATATATAATTAATTATGGGTGGTTACTCCCCCAACTCTAACCACCCCATGTAGGGTGTTATACCATATATGATGTTTTAGTGTTTTAACATGTCGAGCCACCATTCGGGTGTGCCTTAAGCCAGAAAATCCTAATGATAAGACTTTCATTAATAAATGGATTTAGAATTTTTGAATTTTGAATTGATGAATGGTTTGGGGAATGTTTTCTACACTTGACCCCCCATGTTATGTTATTTTACTTTGGTAAGAAATGTTATGTGGTATATTGGGAAGTATATGGTATAAATATTAGTTGACATAATTGATGAAATATAATGGTTGGTTGAATTTTGTAAAACCCCTCTACACACCTAATGGAAGGTAGAAGAATTAACCATGTTAAATTAATCATACATAAATGAACTAATGAGAGATTTCATACTCAATTTCCATGTCTCGCTAAAAAAGTCAAGGATTGAACCACTTGAACTTATTAAATTGCTTGACCTTCACATGGACTGACATACTAATGAATTAAATGTAAGGTGCCATTTTTTTTGTGGATATTATCATAAGTGTAGTGTGTTTATTTCATGATTTAGACTCTAGATTCTCGAGATAATTCCCCAAGAACTCAAGGGTTCTATTCTTATTCAAGGATGTTAGTTGCCTTTGTTGAGACCAACATTGGAACCCAATCCTAACATGTTAGTGGGTGACTGATATAACAACATAGTATCATTTATATATCATTTAATATTGAGTTGGATACAATCCATGGATCCATCATGGATTCTATGAATACAAGGTGCTATGTTACATCCTTCGGACCGTCCACAGCCTATCCCATTATATCTTGAATGAATTCCTTGGAATCATTTAGATTAAAATATTGTGGAATTCCTTGAACAATGCTACTGGATTAAAATCATAAACCATAGATAGGATGTTGTTATTGCATAGTTTTCTACCCATGTGGTCTAGGTTTCAATGGTTATTTCCTTCTTACACATTTATGTTATAATCATCAAATTTTACTTGGTTGATATCATGAGACATTAATTATAAATTAAATTACAAGTTTCATTGGTACATAATGGATTAATCACTATTTGTGTCAGAAGATGATGTCAATGATTGTTATGCCTCATGTAACTTATGTTTATAAAATATATCTTAATTAATTCATTAACTAGTTACATGTTTGTACAACATCTAAATGCATAATCATGTAATCTCATATTTACATTTCTATACTTCTTTACTCTTATATGTCCATGTATTTACAACATTTAGTTTATATTTCACAAACAAGATGTTATAGACACCATTGGTGGGGGATTAATGATATTTATCTGACACCCTATTCGGGCCTCGCATTCAAACCCTAGAAGACACTATGACTGACATAATTGATTAAGGATATTATAATTCCTAAGATAATTGATTTCTTTTTTTTTGAGCTGGTAGCTGATGACTGAGAATGAGCTTGTCATACTTGGGTTATACATTAATTTCTATTTAATATATTATATACCATTCTTGTAAGATGATTATGTAACCTTTTTTCTCGATTAATAGTTACATGGAATATATCATCCTTAGTTATAGTATGATATATCAATTACTTCAGTTATTTAAAATATGGTTATGGTTTTCACTTTTTGATGTGCATTATAATTAATTATATTTCATCAACTATTTATTTATTTAAAATTTATTATATGTTATTCTATGTGATAAACTCTGTTAATGAGGGAATATTAATACCATGAACACACCCAACCCACCATAACCAGTCAGAAACCTCTTGTGTTTAGGTAGATAAGCTTGAGGCTATGTGGCCAACTAGGCTTGTCGAACCATCAATTTTGAATCTAGGTGTGGGACATAACACTAGGTCCTTGTTGGTTATTTCCCTTTTAAGAATGATCTCGTCCTACTCATACCAACATATGAGGGTGTCAATCGCCCCCTTTTGGATGATATCAAAGGGTAAGATGAGTCGCAAGAGACCATTAGATGTTGTCATAGTGGAATTGAGGGAGGAGGTAGGTTCATGAATGCTTTCTACACTAATATTATACATACCTTGTAGCTTGTTGATGTCTAGTTTCTGATTTCATATAGCTGGGGTCTTTTAAGGTTGGTGTATTCATCAATCGGTACTAGTAAAATTAATGTGATTCATAATTCTCTAACTTCATACAATCCACTAGATATAGAAAGGTATACATGCAAATAATTTCATATACTGAGGATGTCCAATGAAAATAGCCCTAATTCTATTGTGAGTTCCATAAAGGGACAATTTGTTTCTTGGTGGGACCTATCATTGAATTCTTGATTCCAGTGTCTTGATAATCTATGGGTTCTCTATGACTGCTAGTCCTCTTATAAGGAATATGATTTTCATGTAAGTTCCACCAAGTCTATTGTAAAAAATTTCACCAAGGACCACCTTCACGTCGACAAAAATGCATGTGTGTGTTGGAAACTATAGCACAATATTCCCACTATACAAATGTGGGAATCATTAACCACATTCATCATTGATTTCTACTACATGATGGAAACATGATGATGGAATAATGGTTTTTCCTTCAGTGGATTATTTCTCAAAACTCAATGTATATTCGGGGTCTCCCTCATATATTTAAGTCATGTTCACGAAACACATTCTTATCATCATCTATTTTTGGAAGCAGGTTAATTATAATTTCTCTATTTTGATAGGGATTAAAACATTGAATAGGATTTTAGTAACATTGGGAATTTCATGGAATGTTTCGAAATTTGATTCTATGATAACAAAAAAATAATCATTATGCGACGGCATCTAAAATAAGTAATCATAAGTACATATCCAAATGAATCATGTGGCCAAAAATAGGTAATTAACACATGTTATGAAAGTATTCCTCATATTTTTACCTAATGGATCCCATTTTTATTTCATGAGGTTGGTTTCTAGGTTCTGTTAAAATGATATACATCTTGTGTTGAAATTTCAAAATGTCCGATATAAAATGATCAAGGTACTAGTTTAATTTCATGCAGAAATGGGTTGGGGTGATAAAGAAACCATTAAAAGGCTTTTCAAAGGGGTGTATTGTAAGGGGGTATGATGTCACACCTTAATGATTTACAAATGGATTCAAATGCCATGTAGAGGGGGATCTTGGAGTTTCATCCCTCTGAAAGAATACCTGAATAGATTTCAAATTTCACATCGAATGCCTAATGAGGTGGATCATAAGTTAACACATTGGAGTCAAATACCTAGTGCCATTGACTATATTATTTCTTCTGTAGGAGGGAACATATAAAAGTTTATTAATTTTGAGATTGTACCTCAAGAAGGATTCCTACATACTTTGTTTATAAGTCAAGGATAAAAAAAATGTTGTTCGTTCATGTAGTTTGAGGATGTGTGAAAATAAAAATCCACATTGTCTGACATTTTGTGGTGAGGATGATCATTTCTCAAAAGGAGAACCGATGAGGGATGCTGTGCGGATTTCAAATGGACTACTCTCATCAAAAAAATAATTTCTCTAAGGGGAATTGTGTGGTTATTAGATGTCGAATCTTCCCTCAATGGGTAACTCATTTCCCCATAGTGGGGGAGATAGTGTGAGGCTTACACAAAATGATTTGCTCTATGCGTGACAAAAGTCCCATGGTGGTGAGTAGAGTTGTATCTCATGATGGTCATACATATAGAATCCAATTGATATAACATAGGGGACTTTTTTGTGGTTACCCCATATCAATAATACATGAGGCATATAGTTTCTAATACATTTGGTACGTCTATTATTTTACCAAGTGTGATGAGGATTTGTTCAGGAATTTAACACCATTCACCTATGAGGTGGATCTATCTATATTTACATCATGCATCTCGGACATGGGGGGGGGGGGGCTCACTCCATACCCCCAATAGATTATGTTAGTAGTTATAATTATCCTTTGAGTATGAATTTGTGTTGGAACTAATACAAATGAGTGGTAAATCACAAGGGTCTTGTTACAATCCCCAATCATAAAATGAATAGAGGTTATGATACATATTACTAGAAGAAACATGTAGGGTTTCACTAGATACCTAGGTTATGTCATGTAGGGGAGTAGGAAACTTTTTCACACAACTATGATGGGTTGTGTGCTTAGTTTCATGAGCATAGAGCACTCAAACAAGAGAAAACTGGATACAAGAGGAATAATTGTGGACATGTATTATGATTTGAAATATATTTGGGTTATGCATGGGAAGGTTCTTTTTTTCACAACAGACTAGCCTAATGGATAGTTCTGCGAAGATCACTCTACAGTTGTCCATGTAATGCTTAGGACTACATGAGGTCTGTCGTGAATATTTATTACCTTTGATAGTGCATGTTATGAATTTTCATGGAAGATTATGTGTTTTCTGGATGATATTTATGCTTAATATTATGGATATCCATCCTAAGGGAGGGGCATAATTTTATTTATAGATGAAATCCCTGTATATCGACACATAATCCCTTTGATTCACAAGTCATGTTGTATTCATCATCATTCTTTTATTCTTGCACTATTCCATGAAACATCGTTAGATTGTCGTCATTTTTGGTGTGCAATGGTGTGCACAAGGATTAATTAATTCATATTGCATTGATTTTTTGAATTTTGTAATTATTTACTGTGTTCAGTGACCATAGAAGGGGATTCAGCATGAGGAGATGCCGAAAAAAATATGTTGCCTTTCGCAGGAAACTTTTTATGAGTGGAATTCCATCATTGAATAAAAATGATGTATCTTGGGTGAACTTGGTCAATTTGTCCCACAATGTTTATCTAGGGTGTTGGGCCTATTAATTTTACCCAAAACTAGCTGTTTTAAGCCCCAAATGATATTATTATGAAAGAAAATGATTTAATTTTTTTCCAAAATTTACATAACTCTATTATTTTGATAACGTTTTAAAAATATTACAATTTACCCGTATTGACCATTTTAAATTTTACTATCTCCACCAAAAAATTGGTATGATATATTAGATATTGAAAAGATTATTGGAAATCATATATTTATATTTTTTTTCAAAAAAAATCATACACATAACCATATAAGGAAATTATCAAATTAATATAGAAAAAAATATTTTTTATGATGGTTAGATTAAAAAATGCCCACTTTTTTGAGATACATATTATGTTAATTTGAATAATTGAATGTAACATACCTTAAAATATTTATTATTGATCACTGTACCATAATGGTAAAATCCTACATGTTTAAATAAAAGTATGTAAAAAAATTGACAATAAATTATCAACATACTTATTCGTAGAATTACTGGGTAACAAACCTTTTATTCTATGAAATTGGAATATATAGGACTTGCCACATATAATAATATAAAGACACACCTGAAAAGTAGAAAATTGGATTAGTCACACATTATATATCTAATTATCTTAAAAAACATTTTTATTTTAAGGGTTGAGTATCATGATGAATAGACTTTTTATGGATACTATTAATCAAATATGTCATTTTTTTAGAAATTTTTATTGTATGAATTTTTTCAGTGAAACATTGGATTAGACATATCTTTTTGAAATAATTCTTATAGAATGACCTATGAAATCATACGAGAAGACTTTAATTATTAATGAATGAATAAAAATTAAATAATATACTCTTATTAAATTGATTGGATATTTTTTAAAATCTGAATTAGTGAATAAGATTATTTCTAAATAATAATTAACTCTTATGAAATGAATTGAATTTAAATCAATGAGCATTTCTACTTACTCATATGATTTATATATAATTACATAAATGATAGTGATAAATTTTCTTAATTTTTTAAGAGACTAAAAAAATGAAGAACATATATTCTAGGAGATCTACAAAGTATTAAACGTGGGATGAAAAAAAACCGGTAACATAAAATTTAATTTTATTCATATTGATGTTTTTTAATTAACATGTTATGAATACGTGAGTAAACTAAACACTAAATATTAATTCCCAATGTCAAATAATAAATAAAATTTGAAAAATAAAATAAGAAAAATACTATAGAGGGTAGATGGATTCTTAAAGAGGTCTCAAATTCAATAGAAGAATATAGTTCTGAAAATGAATTCAAAAATAATTCCCAAATGGATTCTTCAAATTAGGTTAGTGTTTATGATTCAATTCCTCAAATTATAATTCTAAAAATCCATTACTTCATGACTTAGGATTTTAAATTTTAAATTTATTTAATTCTATAAATAAAATTTCATAAAGTTATGTATAACTTAACTGTATTATTTATAATATTATTAACGAAAAGATCCCACACCGTTATAAAATTAAAAATTAAAAAAATAATACAAGTAGGTAAAATGATGAAATATCTATATATTTAAAGTATATTTAAATTGAAAATATTAAAATTGAAGATTAAAATTATAAATAAATAAAAATAAGAAAAAAAATTATTGTTATTCAAGATGGATATGGAAAGATGAAAAATTGAATCAAATGACTAAAGAATGATTGCCTATATTTATTCTTGGAATTAGAAACTATAATAAAATGATTACAGTGAAACACAAAAATAAATTTAAAATTCATGTGGTTTACGATAATCAACATGATAAAATGTTTAGAATATTCATTTTAAAAATATCTAGAGGAATTTTTTCGACGATCCCATATTTTTTATGTGTACTGAATGTGAATTTTTCAAGTGATTGACCTCTATGATTTTAATAATATAATTATCACACTAAATCTTTTTTTTATAATTCATTATGATCGATATTACATATAAATTTATAATTAAAATTTATGTGGAACCCTAAAAAATATATTAGAAGGAAATTAGTCTAAAATATGCATGGTTACCAAATTTATCTTAAAATAATCATTGTATGATATCGGAGATAATGTTTTTTAATGAAATCGGCATTAATTTATAACAAATATTGATAAAAATGAATATTTTTAATATTTTTAAAAATTAAAATACTAAGAAAATGATATTTATTCTCAAAATTATTCAACCACATGGAAAATACAATAAAATGGTTTTATGGGTAGATAAAATACAACATTATAATAAATTACAAAAAGCAATCATAATGGGTTTAATGAACCATGATTTTGGTGTGAGTAATATATAAAAATATACTTTTATTTTTAAAATAGTGTTCCTTTAAGAGATATTTTAGTTAATAAATCATAAAATCTTTCGAATATAAGAAATCTAAATAGTATATATATTTGAGTATTCACATGTAAATTATATATTCATAACAATGAGGAATCATTAGATAAGTATGAATCAAAATACAATGAATATATATTTTTCGGTTGCTCATTCTCTTATAAATCCAATATAGATTATAAAAAAGAACCAAGAAGGTTAAATAATATATACATGTGATCATTGATAAAAATATACGGATAGAAAATAATTTTAATTATGGAAAACCTGAACATTAATTTAGATATTTTAATATTTGATCGGTTAAACACAAAATAAAAATTTAAATCATATGAGGGAGAGTCTCTCATCTAAAAAATCATGGAAAAAATATAATTATTAACCTTTCAAAAAAGTGATAGTATGTTTTCAATAAAAAATCTAGTTGATTATTTAATGAATTTTCATACTCATTCTATTTGTTTTCATACTTTTTTCTAAATTTTTATAAAAATATCAAACTAACAATAGTTATATGTTTTATATAAAATAAAAATCTAATTATTTTTTGGGAAATAAATAATATAATTAAGATTAATTTCTTAATGAACAATACACAATTAGTAGTAAATAAATTATTAGGAATAAACCTGTTGAATCGTGAAATATAATTATATATAAGGATAGATTAGTTACTAAAGGTTATTTTAAAAGATTTTGATTATGTGGAAATATTTTCCATAGTTTCAAGGATTGAATCTATAAATATTTTTTTATATTATGGTTATTTTTATGTTTTAATTATATTTTCAAATGGAGGATCAAATTTATTTTTAAAATAAATTTATATCCATGGACTTATATGAATAAAACCCTTATTTTATTAAAAGGAACGAAATCCTAATCATGTATTAAAACATCATAATGATATATTTGGTCATAATACATATCTATAATCTTAATATGAAATATTATCTACTTTTTAATGGAAAATGGTTTTAAAAAATTAAAATTTGATCATATTATTTATATAGAATTTATATAAATTATTTTTTTTGATATTAACATGGTTGGTATTAGTTCTGAATCTTCAAATGATTCATTATGGGATGATTTTTCCTAATTAATGATAGGTGAATTTGAAATGAGAATTTTATGGAATTGAAATTCATCCTTATAATTTAAAATATTCAATGTAATTATGTCATATTTATATATCAATCTATGTATTAAAATGAAAAAGCTAAAAATTAGGACTAGATAATATAAGAAGAAAAAAAAACCACATGATTACTTTATGTAAACATGATATTTAAAAATCACTAAAATAAGTGAATAATTAACATTATTAATATATGATTGGTAGATTCTAATATTAAACTTCATCTTGAAAAGATTTATAATTTTCAGTATGCAATATTAAAAGATATCAAAGTGGCCTAGATAGACTTCATTTAATCTACATTAAAATAATCATAAAATCTATTATAGGTTATTTAAAAAAGTGAATTTTCTATAACAATGAAGCATTATATAATTTGAAAATTTATTTATAATTTGATGTTGGTCGGTGTAAAATAGTGAGAAAATGAACCACTAGAAACTTTTGAGATCTAGGAAATTTCACTATATCTTAATGTTCTGTGAGACAACTATCATTTTCTATAACAACATCAAAATCAGAATATATATTTATTTAAATATGTTATGTATTCTCCTTATTTAATGATAAAATATTGACTAATTTTGACATTTTCTTTTTCATTTTACGTATTATTTTAAATAATAAATCTATAATTTCAATTTAAATAACCCCATATATATTTCAAAAATAAATAATATTGATGTTAGATATTATTTTATTAAATTCTATGTTTGAAAATTTTAAAAAAATTTGGAATTTACTCTAATGGAGTATCAAGTTAAATATAGTTTTTATCTTGATGTTTTTTTAAAATTTAAAAGAACCCATTATAATCTTACCATGATGGATATTTAATATATATGTATGAAATAAATTTGATATAAATTTTTCATGGATACCATTTCTCAATACAGAGCTAGTGACCCTTTTTAGGGATAAAATCCTTCCACTTTAAGAATCATAAATCAAGTAAACATTATTTTTTTTAAATCAACATTGTTAAAATATGTATCTAACATTAATTAATTTTATTACTGAATCAATTTATGGACACTAAGAATAATAATAACCATCTTCAAATATTTTTACTAACATATCAAATAAGTATTACTATTTTTTAAATATATATCTAATATAAAAAAATATTTTGGGGTATTATTGTTCATATAATAATCTTTATTAAGAGGATTGATCACTTATTTACTAAGTTTGATTCTAAATTGTACACAATGTATATTTAATATCCCCACCCACTATGATAATGATATAAATTATTAAATAAGGGAGAAAATATTATTTAAATGGGGTTGAATAGTTATGTTTTCTATCTAATTACAATAGTATTAATTACTTTTATATCAGTTTGTTTATTTTTTTAGAATGCATATAATTTAGGTGGAGATATCATCCATTAATATGAACTCTTCCTTCATATATGTTAAATCTATTTTTTATTTAAAATAAGTTTTCGACTAATTTGAATAAGGTTTTTTAATTCTATTGTTATATAATTTAAAATAATCATGAAGACATGTTGAAATATGATTTAATGAAAACATGGGTTTAATGATTGTTTATAAAATAAAGAGATATTTTTTAATAATAAATTCCCAAAAAATATCTACTATATTTAAAAGTATAATTATATTTGGGAATTAAATTATATTTGGGAATTAAATTATATTTGGTTTCTAATAATCAAATATAGGGAGAATTTTAATTGTATAATTTTCCTCATTATTTTAATATGTATTAAAGACTACAAAATGCTAATTGTATTCATATTAACATGTGTTCTGAATTATTCACTTCTTATAAAACTAATGAATGATTAATTTCTAAATGATTATGATTTTATTATTTGAATTTGTGTTTGATATGTAATTTTGGAATTAAAGTAATAGTAAAGTACATCTCTATAAGTGTTAGGATATAATTAATAGGTTTAAAATTTTCTATGTGATAAATTAGTCCTAGAAAAAGGCATGTGAATTAGAATCAATGTCATAAGAATCTTACAATTGTTATAAAATTCACTTCTTAAATTATTCTTATTTTAAATATTTATGTTTTCAAATGAGTCATATAAAAACTCAATAATGACTCATACGTAGCTCCAATATAATCTTATGCATGGAAAAATAACCCACAAAAAATCCAAAATTACATTACGTGTGAAATGTAAATGTTTAGTATATTAAGAATATAATTAAAATTATATGGGAACAATATTTTATAAATATTCAATATCACACCTCGACCTTATAAAATCCATTATTTAATTATTTTCCTGATCGTGGATACTTTGGTTGACTTCTAGGTAGAGTCCATTTTTGAATTTTTTTCCTATTAAAATGGGGATTTTTTTGGCATGATAGCAAGGGGTGCATGATTAGTGCATGGTTATAGGAAACCATGAAACTTTTCCTAGGTAAATGTTTGGATAGTTTTTGGGTCCAGCGGTATAACGTATAGGTTTCAATGGATTAGCAAATCAAGTGTCTTTTATGAATGAGGATTTTATTTTCATTTTGATAGTGGTGACCTCATCATTTTTTCATGTAACGGAAAACGATTAATCCAACCCATCTTATCATCCAAAATTCTTAAAAATATAAAATTTAAAGTCTTCCCCTCTGATCATTTAACTCTGACTTGGGGTTTTCCTCCCTTGTTAGACCATGGTTACCTAGGGTGTCCTCCAGGATTATCTTCTCCAACACCCCTTCCATATATTAATCCCCTTCGAGGGTTTAGGTTGAATTCCTTTGAGTATTTGGTGGATTTCATCTTCTCTACTTCCTTCTCTCTTGATTTCAATGTCTCAATTGTTAAGGTTTCCCTGTGGGAAAAACATAAGAGTTATGGTTGTTGTATGATTTTATTTCTTGGATATTAGGGTGTTTAAATTGTTTCTCAACCTTGGATATAACTTCCCCAGATGGTTTGTGGAATTATCCTGTCATTGAGGTCATTGTTGCCATTTATTACATTTTTATCATATTTTTTTGAGTATTTATGTTTAATTTAATTATTCTAAAGTGTTATAATATTTATTTTTATGTCTTGGATTTAATTGTTTGATAATTTTTAATGGAAAGTGTTTGATAAATGGTTTGTAATGGGTGTCTTTGACTACACTGAAATTTTCTTATGTAGAATGTGTTTGAAAAATGAAAATTCAGACTATATTGAGTTTGTGAAATTTTTGTGTTATTTGGAATTGGATATGATTTGATATCATGTTTGAAATCACAAATCAGTCAATATGTTTAGTTTGGAAGCTTCTTTAGTGTGTAATGATTTGATGAAAAAATTTTGTAAGATTCTCTCTATTTAGAAATTTTTATTGATGATGTTTTAATTATTTTACATTTTGTGTTGGTATAAGGTGAATTAGTATTTCTTGAAAATTGTTTAAGATGATTTTATGGAAACTTGAACTGTTTCATGGGAGTTCGGCACATCCCTTGGTGTATGGGGTGCACACATTGTTGGGCATAAAAATCATGATGTCACTAGCGAGTGATCTATTTTTTTTCAAAATGATTCCTTAGTTTCTAAATGGTGTGTTAGTTCCCTTTGTGACTTTAATAGTTGTCACAAAGTTTTTAATTTAAATCATGTCCTATTATTCATTTTCATATATACTTTGGTGAATTATTTAAAAAAGTCACATTTGTCACTTTTAATAATTTTTCATCTTTCACTCTAGTATGGAAATGGATTTGAAAAATATTTTAATTTAAAATGTTAATGGCTTGTTTTTCACATTTTGATGTTTTGTAAATGTTAGTTTTGATGTGTTGTGACATGAATTCTTGGTTGGAATACTATAACATTGAGTAAAAACATATTGAACGCCAATTATGTAATGGATAATTGATATTTTTGAATGGATTATCGTGATATAGGAACACAAATGGAGGATTTCCCTTATGTGATATATCGCATGGGTGGTTTCAATTATTAAGATACTAAATTGTGATAGTGGAAGGTCAAATGAGCCACACATGTGGGGGACTATCTTTCCACTTTTTATCGTTATTACTATCATGTGATTCATTGGTGTCCTTTTGAAGGTCATCTAACAGTTGCTCATTGACCCTGATTAGATGGGTTGGTAGCCCCATGACATGATTGGGTTTAGTGGGACGTCCCATTGGATGGGCTAGTTCAGAGTGTCTAGTTTCTAATTGGCTATGGAGCTTCACCATATTCCAATAGGTGAGTTTAATTTAAGTATGTATAGGAATCACTCTACGGATGTTCAGGAAATAATTATGAATCAATATATATTGGTTATATTTATTTATATTGTATATTAGTTTCTAGATATTCTTTTTGTTTTTGATTATTTGGTTTTCTTTTACAATATACACCCCACCCATTTTTGGTTATTTAGTTTTGATTTGTTTTTGGGTTTTGATTTTGAGATGGTCCATGGAAAGTGAAATTGTTTTTGGAAAATGGGAATAATATGTGTGTTGTTTTAGAATTGAATTTGTGGAATTCTATGGTTACATTTGAAAATGATTTAAAATCATATCTTCTAAATGTATATCCAAAATTGTATTTATAGACTATTATGGGGAATTATATTTATGTATTTTTTTGTTAGTGCTTATTATGCGGTTTTCAACTCACAACCTACTTATGTCACTCAGTGTTGGTAGAAACAATCTATTTTGTTAGCCCGAGATTCTTGTTATATTTTCTTGGTTATGTTTTTCTTAGAGAAGGTTGGTATTTTGGATGTTGTTGGACATGAGGAAACATGGATATCTCATTGGTGTGGTCCATTTTTAGTTTTGAATTCATTTTATCTTGTTCAACATTTGTTTTATTAGGATTGGTTCTGTGTATTTATTGAAATTGTATTTTCATTGGTTCATCATCATATTCTATTTATTTATCCAGGGATATTTTGTAAAAAAATCATTCCCATTATGTATAATTTGATACACATCACTATTTTTCTGCTTGTGGGTATCGGGAATGCCCTTCAGGTCGTGCCTAAGATCACGTTGGATGTTAGGTTGGATAGAATCTCAGCCTGGTTCATTAACAATTGGTATCAGAGTAGGTCATTTATATTTGGGATATTAGGTAAGTTTTATATTAGGAATTCTGAGACATGAAATATAGGTATGGGAAGAATCTCATGAACCCTTTCTCAGTCTTAACATCAAGTTCCCATGGGTACTCTGGGTTTTTAGTCTCTGATTTTTTTCCATTTTTTATGAGGACTGAAAATTTAGGTGATTTGGTGTTATGTTATGATATCACTTAGATTAGTGATCCATATAGAGTTTGTGTACATTTTTTAAGATCCTCATGGTTTTTTATGCTTACATGGGTCATGGCCCCCTAACCACGACATTGGGTTAGAGATGGCTAATAGTTCCACACTCTGGTATTTTGGTGTGAGTAATTTTTTGTTTTAGTATCAATTGATGTCAGTAATCTATTAAATTAAAATTGGATTAAAAAATAGAAATATTTTCATTTAAGTTGTTTTGGAGTTTTACAGAATGGTTTTTAAAGGAAATTATTTGGGTATTAATGTTTGGTAAATGATGGGTTTGATGGGGAAATAGAAGGTGTGGACCTTGGTATTCTTTATGAGCATCATTATATGTTGGGATATGCATGGAATGTACATGTTGGCATGTGTTCATGGGTGATATATTAATAATTTTGATGAATATATTTGTTAAGTATTATAGGATTTCATGGTTGTGTTTCTTAAATCAAATGGTAATCTTTGTTTTTCCAAAATGATTTTTGAAAAAGAAAATTGGATTCGGAAATTTTATTAGAAGTGGGTTATTTTAGTGATATGTTTCAGTTGGAATTGAAAAGTATCCTTTAAGAGAGGTTTTTTTAAAATTTATTAAAAAGGTTGATTTTAAAAGGATGAGATTGATTATGTTTTTATGTGATATGATTGTAAGTCTGTTTTTTAGAAGTTCATCTCGATTGTTTTTTGGGTTTATGTGGATTTTTTTTCTATTTTTGTTTAGAATATGCCTCCAAAAATCTCCCCATATTTCATAGAGGGTCTCGTTATTATTTTTGGTTCTTCTCAGAATTTTCTTGTCATTTAGAGTGTTTTAATTCTATTAGATGTGGGAAAATGGATTGAGAATATTGAGACTATCTTTATATCATTGTGAAATCCAAAAGCCGTGATAGTGTGTGTTTTTCTGTGTTTGTTCGAGGGTCCAAAATAGATGTTTTATCAATCATCAATAAGTTATTGGATTATGTGGGAAGTGTTTCTGTCTATTTTTTCTTGATAGTTTATACCCTATGTGATGAAGATGAAGAGAGTGGAAGAGCTCAAGAGTATTCAGAAAGGCGAGTTGATAGTGAAGGACTTTGTTAAACATTTCAAGGAGCTGGTTTCTTTCTCGTAAGAAATTGAATCGTATGATCCATTAATGAGTTCTCTTATAATCATAATTATTCGTCTGGATATCAAAAATTAATCCCTCTCATCCGAGGCTCTTTTTTCTAGTTGTTTATTGATGAAATTATTATAGCTGAGTTGGTTTTTTGATCACATGTTGAAAATCTAGTGAGACTTGTTTCTCAAGGAGGTTCCCCATCTCTAATAGAGTTCTTGGAATAAGAACCTCTCATGGTTAATTCTCCTTTATTTTTTTCAATCTGTTGTTAATTATACCATTCACTTGTCTTAAACTATTGTGGAGTGTTCAGGAATTCAATGTCTTATTTTTGTAAACATAAATTGTGTTTCATCAATTTGGCTATAAGGGTCATGAGGAGATGTTTTTTAGGAGTAATTTTTAGAGAAAGAATATAACACTTCAAACATTTCATAGTATGCTTCTCTAATATACGTTATATTCATAACCTATATTTCATTAAGAACTGTGTTCCTTTGAATCAACACTTGGTTTTTTAAGAGATAGTCATAACCTATCCATTAAACAAAGATTTTCCTCTTTTGTGTTTTGAATTTCAAAAATGGTCATCTAGAGTTTTGACTAGTAGGTCATTTGGATTCTGATAAAACCCAATGGATTTATTTATTAATATTATCATACCCTTATAAATAGTAATATGAATAGTAATATGACACTTATAAATAGTAATTACTGATAATATTTTATTTTCTTAAGGTAATAAGATAATGAGATATTAATTAATTTGCTAATGTGATATAGCACTAATTATACCATTAAAATTGTTATTTTTCAAAATCAATATGATTTTATTTTATAATGAAATTCAAAATAAATAGTAAATTATTTGAAGAAAATGGATTTTATTTTTTAATTCTACACATCGAGAAATGGTTAAGGTGGATTTTTGGATATTTATAAAATACATGAATTTTTCATGAATAATACAAATACCGTTTCAAGTTTTCGGTTCTTTCATGAAATAATAATGAAATAATAATTTATATAAAAGGTTGGTTAACTTTTTTACAGTAACATATGACATGGGGTGTCCTTATTTGCTGAATCCATATGCCAATGCCATGGGAAAGCCTATGGTTTTGCAAAAAACACGAATGAGGTGTCCCTTTTAATTAATAAAAAACTCCCACTTAATTGCTATAAATACCCACTCACCCCATTTGTTTTCATTCATTCCAAAATCTTGACCCACGATTCTCTGGTGTTATTACCTCCCTAGGGGTCCTCCCACTGTGTCCTCAAACCCCCAAGGTCCCAACATTCATGTTTTCGGAGTTACTCTAAAAGGTAATAAAATCAACAACCATTCTCATTTCTTAAAGATTTCATTTAGGTTTTCTCTTTTATTTTCAACTAGATTTTTTGGTGATATTTCATTACATATTACACATAATACCCATACAATTTATGTGTGATGATATACCCCCTTTATTTAATCAATCTATTTTATGAAATTTTAAGTGACGTCATTATGCTGTCAAATGTTTGTGAGAGATTTCTCAATTTTTCTTCTATTTTGGGTTCATTTCTTTTATTTTAATTTCCTCATCATCCCTTATCCAAATTATATGATAATTAAATTACTTAAATGTACTGTAATTATATTATTCTAAAGTAATGTTTCATTAACATCTCTCTTTTCCCTTCCTCGTATAATATAAAATGAAAACACCATCCGATATGTGTTAATTTATCACATTCAAGAATGACAGGTTCTCAATTTTTGTAACCATATTTAATTCTGGTCATGAATCCATTTTTATGGTTGAACTATATAATAATATTTTCATTTCATATGATTAATGTTCTGTAATACCTACACACACATAATATGGAATAATAATATAAAACATGTTCATTGTGCCCAAAACCGCCAAGCTAAATCCAAGCGTTTATCAATAACGTTTAACTAAAGATTCATCCTCAAGTATATATACCAGAATCATTATAAGATCATTTATATCTAATTAATTTCAATAATAATATATATTAACAATTCTATATGACAAAAAACATTTCAATATATCTTTTATTCATGAATAAAAGTAAAAGAGTCATGAAATCCTAGGAAGAAAATGCTTCTAAATAAATAATATTTATCCTCTTAAAACAATAAAAGGGCCATGAATGAACCTAATAAGGTTATAATAAATAAATTTCATGTATGGAAGGTTTTGGAATTATTAATTAATTAAAATATGTTTTATTATTCATGTCATTAAAATAATTTAAGAACACACTCGATCATAAGGTAAGTGGTTTCTCATCTCACTTTCATTAATGTGAGATTTCCAATGTTCTCCAATTATTTCTTGTATGTGGTATATTTTTACTGGCATTCAATATATAATAAAAAGATTATATTTATATTCCTCCTATTAAATGATTATATTTATGGTTATTATGTTCTGGTTATATGATTCAACCAATTATATTGTGGTAAGGGATATTGTATCGACTACCATTTTTTGTGGCTAACATTGTATTGTGCACATAATAATCCTTATTTAGTGTACTTACTACCAATTTGAGATCATATTTCATTTTAAATTATATTCTAATTAAATATCAATAATCTCATATCATGGATATATTTATTTTCTAAACTATATACCGATTTACATACAGTGTTTCTTTGGAATGATGTTTCAACTGTGGTAATATTGATTAATTCATTTCCATTAATCAATATTGATATTGAAAAGGCATAGTGCTCTTATATTAAATAAATTTATAAATAATTCATTAGACTTGAATTGGATGGTGGGGCCTGATATGATCCCTTGATGCATCGACAGGTCTCATGAGACTAATCAGTTTGTAACAAACCCTTGGAGTTTGTCTCCAAAAATCTGATGCGTCTCTACCCACAAAACTAACAAATTTTGATGGTATTATGGTATAATTTGCATGATACATGACTTCCAATTAATAAGAATTCACTTTATTCATTATTAATTATTATTATTCGTTTGGTTTTCACTATGAAAAAATCTATGGATACATTTTAATTCACAGTTTATTAATGGAATGAGATTTTCATTTATTCACCATGTCATATTGAATAGGTCAAATTATTTATGATTCATTTATTATTGATTCATGCTTCCATTATTTTTATCCCTTTCTGATAATTTGACCACACACATTAATTTGTTTAGCATCAATTTCTGATTAAGATGAAATAGTTTATTGAGTTCCTATTGATGCAGTTTTTAGTTTTTGTTATCCATTGTATTTCATACCATTTTCCAATGTAATTTGAGTTACATATATGTATCTAGATTTTTCAAGACTACTAAACTTATCGTTTCATCAGGATTTTCATACATTCTGACCATTCCAATATAAAAATTAATGCACCGACTCTGGTCAAGAGGGATTGGGGTGTTATAGTTGGAATCTGATGATATTTAGTAGAAAACATGGAAACTATAGTGGTAAATGTATAGTAGGGAACAAAGACATAAGGTAGTATTTGAGGATAAATATAAAATAACATCCATGTATTTTGTTATGGAATTGTTTATGTGAATATTTTTAGTAAATACATCCCTTTCTCGATTGGAGGAGATAGGGGTGGCTCTGGCACAGATGTAGCAAGGAGTGAAGCCTCTGATATGGTGTTTTGGGTTTGACAAGAGGTATCATGGTACACAACAATGAGGATTGTCGTACTGTTGGATATGAAACTATTTAATGATATTCTTAGAATAAATCATATTTTCATTACAATTCATTATAAAGGATTAAAATTTAAACTATTCCTCAAAGAAACCTTTTTTCTGATTATGGGATTAGCTATGCATATGATCTCAATTAATGGTTTGTATTTTGTTAATTATAGATTATACATCATGATTTTTACCCTAATAAAGTGTGTGGAATTATTTTTAAATGGAGTCTAATGGAAGAAGGCGAATCAATACTCGTGGGCATTGTAGGGATCTCCTCACAGAGCAAGTCAACCGAGTCAATGTTGGAGCAGATTATATCATGACTATATTTGGACAACATACTCAGTTTGTAACGAGTAACCATTCCACACTTGTGTTGTATATTTTCATGGGTCAGAATCCCCCTCATTTAGTGGGACTACTAATCCCGTGATTTCTTAGATAAGTATCATGTCCCTTGAAATGATCCTCATGGTATTAAGATTTAATGAAAATGAAAAGGTAGTACTGGTGGAATATTTTCTAAAGGGTGGCACTGATCAATAGTGGTCATTGATTTTGAATATAATAGAGGAAAAAGAAATATAAGATATAGAATAGAAGACTTTTAATGAAATATTCTTCAAAAAATACTTCCCTCATGAGCAACTTACTGAAATGAAGGGGAAATTCTTTATCTTAAAGCAACGAGGAGAAGATAGTGTTATAGAGTATGAGGCTACCTTTAAATGGCTATCCATGTTTGCCATAGATTACTTACGTTACCCGTAAGAAAATATTGACCATTTCATTGAAGTTCATAAGCCATTTCTTTGAAGGGAATAGGCTTCTCAAACATTTTCATCATTTTATGAAATTGTATCAAGTGCCATCAAAGAGAAATAATTTTCCAGATCAAATTTTTTCAAGGTAAACCAAGATAAAAAGACGCACTTTCATATCCAAGGGAATGGTGAAGCGCCAAAGAAGTATGAGAGAGTTATTAAATTCCCATTATGTGATAACTGTGGAAATAATCATTTCATGAAATTCTTAGAAGGCATGGGTGTCTACTATAAGTGTGGAGAAAATTCCATCTATCTAATGAATGCAAGGGGAAAAATTGGATAATGTTCAATGATATAATTTTAATGAGATGAGACACTATGAAAATGAGTGTCCTATGCACCAAGGATATATGCCTCTATAATAGCCAAGAGGGCAAGGGAGTGTTTTTGCGATTACAACAAAGAATGTTGTAGTAACAAATGATGTTGTGGAAGGTACTTTAATTGATACGTCGAACATAGCCAACAATTTATTCTATTCTCGATCATTGAATGCATTTATATTTTCCTAGTTTCCCAAGAAAATTATACACGCCCAATTTGATTTAATAATAGAGTTATCTGTCAAAACTCATAGGGGATGCATCATTGCAACATGGCCATATCAACTAGCCCCCCTTGGGACACATAAGCGTGCTTTAGTTTATAAATTGTTCATCATTCCAATGACTGACTTTGATATAATTCTCAGTAAGTATTGGCTATCAAACTATGATGCAAAGATTTATTTAAATTAATAGGAAGTTACAATTTTTTAAAATGGTTTATAATCTCTTATCTTTAGGACAGAGACCTCGCCATCTAATTCTTATCTAGACCCAACCCCAATAGCTCTATTGAATGCAATTCCTAGAGAAGAAGAGAAACAAATATCTATGAGTGAGGAAAGAAATATTCAAATTGATGATGTGCATAGAGTGAAAGAATGCATTGATGTGTTCTTATAGGATTTACCTAAACATCCTCTTGAGCGGGAAATTGAGTTTTCAATTGACTTAATTCTTGGTGAAAGACTTATATCAAAACCTCCAATAGAATGAACACTATAGAGTTAGTGGAGCTAATGAATCTACAAGAGGATTTGAGTGATAAATTATTTATTCGAACTAGTGTTTCTCCATGGGGATCCCCTTTCCTATTTTTTCATAAGAAAGATTTATTTATGGTGCTACACAATGATTATAGTGAAATAAATGATATTAAAATAAATAATAAGTATCATATGCCTTAGATTGATGATTTATTTGATCAACATCAAGGAGATCAATACCTTTCAATGATTGACCTTCAATCCGAATATCATCAGCTACATGTGACGAAGGAATATATTCCTAATACAACATTTTCAACTAAGAATAAGAATTATGAGCTTACAGTGATGCCTTTGGGATTGACTAATGCCACATCTATTTTTATGGATTTAATCAATAGATTTTTCATAAAATAACATGATAACATTGTTGTTGTATTCATCGATGATATCCTCGTATACATAAAAATGTTTGAAGACCAAGAGGATAACTAGTATATTATTGTGAAAACTCGTAGTAGAAATTAATTATATGTCAAGTTTAGAATGTGCGAATTCTAGATTCAATAATTTTTTTCTAGGACATATTGTCTCTAATGATGGAATCCTAGTTGATCCTACAAAAGCAAATGAAATCGAAGAAGGTCCCACACCAACAAACTTAACTGAGGTAAACAGTTTTATTGTCTTAATAGGTTACTATCGGCATTTCTTTCATAAATTTTTCGGACTGGCTAACCTAAAAACCAAGCTCACACATAAAGGAGTGAAGTTTGTTTGGAAATAAGAATATACAAAATTCTTCGAGGAACTGAAATGATTATGAGTCAATGGTCTAATTTTTTCTCTTATATCTGGAAGTCATTGATTTGTTATATACAGTGATGCATCAAAAAATAGGATGGGTTTCATCATTATGAATAATTGTAAAGTAAATTCTAATACGTCAATGTAGTTGAAGACTCATGAGAAAAATTATCCAACATATTATCATGTGTTAGCAGCAATATTATTTTCTTTGAAAATATGTATACTTTATCTTTATGGTGAAAATATGAGATATACATAGATCAGAAGATTTTGAAATACATTTTCTCACAAAAAGTGCTCAACGCGAGGAAAAGGAGATGGCATGAGTTACTCAATGATTACGTTTGTTCAATACAATGCCACCCAGGAAAGGAAAATAAGGTGGTAGATGCATTAAGCATGAAATATCATGGACTTCTGTCTAAAATGGGGATTGAGAGTGATCCTATATTCATGGATAAATGAATGATGGATATGGTAACTGATACAGAAGGGGAAACATCCTTCCTTTTTAATATGATTTCTAAATGATCATTACTAGAGAATATAGAAAGCTTTCAATTTGATGATGAAAATCAACACAAGAAAATTATTGTTGTTAAGGATATGATATTGGAAGGCTTCATGTTTGAAAAAGTTATAATGTTTGGGAAGAGGTTATTTGTTCCATCAGTACCTAAGATAAAAAGGGAATTATTAAAATATGCTAATAGTTAAAAATTATCTATAAACATGATTATCATATATCTATATAGATATATGAAGGAATATTTTTGGAGGCATAATATAAAGATGGAAATTTCTAACTACGTGTCAAGGTGTCTAGTTTTTCAACCACTGAATGTAGAGAGAAACAACCTAGATGAGTGATGAAATCTCTAACTATTCCTAAGTATAAGTCGGATAACATTATGATGGATTGTTTCACTGGACTACCGAGGACACCTAGATGAAATTATGCAATATGGTTAATTGTGGATCTTCTAAAAAAAATTCACATTTCTTTCCTATAAGAGAGTATTTAACACTTCAGTGCCTGGAATGAGATTATGGTAATCATGTTATAAGACATCATGATAATTCTATATCGATTATGTCTGATCGAGATCCCCGGTTTATATAAAAATTTTGGAAATTTCTCCATAAGGATTTGAATACTGAGCTTCGATTGAGTACTGTTTATCACCCCCAAAAGACGAACAGTCTAAAAGGTCTATTCATACTCTAGAAGACTGGTTGAGATCACAATCTCCTGACTTCCAAGGTATGTGGGATCTATACTAGCCTTTGGTGGAATTTTCCTACAATAATAGTTTCTATTTAAGTATTAAAATGGCTCCATTTGAAGCATTATATAGAAAATCATGTCCAACTCCAACATGTTTGGATGAAGTTGGTGAGTGAAAACTTATAGGCCCATAACATATTAAAGACACCACAAAAAAGGCAAAGACAAATCAAGCCCATTAAAAGCATCCCTAGTAGGCAGAAGTGTTATGATGACAATCAGAGAATGTATTGGGAATTCCAAGTGGGAGAACACATATTTCTGAAATTTTCACTATAGAATATTGTCTTATGGTTCGGTAATAAAGGGAAACTGAGCCCGAGGTACATCGGTCCATTTGAAATTATGGGACAAAATTAGAGTTGCATCTTATCATTTAATAATGCCTCATAGTCTCTCCAACGTTCATGATGTGTTCCATGTGTCATTATTGACGAAATACATTCCAAACCCAATTCATGCACTCACCTATGAATATATAGAACATGAACATGATTTGTCATAATGTGAATATCCAATTCGGATCCTAGAGACAAGGGAGCAGGTATTGTGAAGTAGGATGACTCCTCTAGTAAAGGTTCTTTGGAGAAACCATAATATTGAAGAAGAAACATGGTAACTAGATGATTTCAAGAAGAAGAATCAGTGACATCGGTTTGGTGGGCTTTATACATAAAATTTTTAGAACACATTTCTAAATGATAGAATAATATAACACCCAAAAAATATTATGCTATGCTTCTCAAAAATACATTCTATTAATAGACTATATTTTTTTGAAGGACTGTGTTCCTTTGAAACAAAACATGGTTTTTTATGAGATATTCCTAACATATCCATTAAACATAAATTTTCTACATCTATGTTTTGAATTTCAAAAAAATGATAATTTAGAGTTGTGACAAGTAAGTCATTTCGAGTGTGATAGAACCAACTTGATTTTTTTTATGAATAGTAACTGAACCCTATGAATAGTAAAATGAATAGTAAAATGACCCTTATAAATATAAAATAATTATAATATTTTATGTTCTAAGGTATTATGATAATTATATCATCATTAATTTTTTAATGTGATATAAAACAAATTATATTTTTAAAATTGTTATTTTATGTATTAAATATTAGTTTATATGAAAATCAAATTAAAAATACATAGAAAATTGTTTTTAGAAAATGTTTTTCATATATATATTCTACACAATGAAAAATGTTTAGGATGATTTTTTGAAATTTTTCTAAAATAATTGAATTTTTGTGAATAGTAAAAAAACAATTTTGCGTTTTCGATGATTTAATGAGATCATAATTATATAATAATTAATATAAAATTTTAGTCGACTTTTGTACAGTACAATATGACATGAGGTGTCCCATGTGGCTGAAACCATGAGGAAATACAATGGGAAAGCACATGGTTTTGCAAAAACCACTTATGAGATGTCACATTTAATTAATTAAAAAATCCTTCTTAATTACTATAAATACCCACTCACCCCCCCCCCTTCATTTTCATTCATATAAAACTCATTATACTCGAAGATCTCGTAGTATTACCTCTCTAAATGTCCTCCCATGGTGTCATCAAACCCCCATAGTCCCAACATTCAGATTTTGGGGGTTACATTACAAGGCAAAAGAATCAACCACCCTTCTCTTTTCTTAAAGCATTCATTTATGTTTTCTCTTTCATTTTCAATTGGATAATGTTGGGATATGTCATTATATATTACCATTACTTACCATATTATATATGAGTGATTATATAACTCCATTCTCTCATCAAACTATTTTATGAAATTTTTTGTGACGTCGTTAGGCAGCCAAATATTCAAGAGAGATTTCTCAACTTTTCTTCTATTTTAAGCTCATTTATTTTATACATATTTTTTCATCTTCCCAGATCCAAATTCTATGATAATTCTATTACCTTACATGATCGGGAATTATATTATGATAATGGAATATTTCATCATCATATCTCTTTCCCCCTCCTCTTATACTGAAAAACAAAGACACCATCTGAGATGTCTAAATTTATCACGTTCCAAGAAGTCAGGTTCTAAATTTTAATTTCCATATTCAACTCTGGTAATGAAACTATTTTTATTTTTGAACCAGATCATAATATATTTATTTCATCTCGTTAATGTTTAGTATTCCCTACACACTCAATATATGGAATAATAATATGAAACAAAATCATTGTGCACAGAATCACTGAGCTAAATCCAAGTGTTTATCAATAACATTTAACTAATGATTCTTCCTCAAGTATATAACTCAGAATCATTATAAGATAATTTATATCTATTTAATTAAAATAATAATATATATTAAAATTCAGTCATATAATCACATTTCAAAAAAACATCCATTCAAGAATACAAGTAAACTAATAATGAAAACAAATGACAAAAATGCTTCCAAAACAATAAAACAGATCCTCCTAATCCCATAAAAAGGGATATGAATAAAACAAACAGGATTATACTATATCAATTAAATGTATATGAGGTTTGGAAATTACTAATTAATGAAGCTAAATCATATTATTCATGTCATTAAAACAAACTATGAACACACTCGATCATAAGGTAGGGGTTTTCTCATCTCACTTTCATTTCTGTGAGATTTCCATTGTTCGCCAATTATTTCATGTATGTGGTATATCTGTACTTCAATATGACATATAATAATATGATTCTATTTATATAAATTTTATTAAATTACTCATTTTGTTGTTATTAAGTAATGGTCATATGTTTGGACCGATTACATTGTGTTAACGGACTCTTTCTCAACTACCATTTTGTTGTGCCTAACTTTGTATTGTGCACCTAATATTTCTTATGTGGTGTACCTACTATCCATTTCAGATCACATTTTATTTAAAACTATATTTCTTTTAAATATCAATAATCTCTTATCACGGATATATTTATTTTCTAAATGGTATACTATTTTACATATGGTATTTATTTGGAATATTGTTTGAACTGTAGTAATATTGATGAATATGTATCCACTACTCTATACGGATATTGAAAATTCTTATTTCTCTTATATTAATTCAATGTATAAAATTTTTTTTCGGCTTGTAGTGGATGATGGGGCCTAATATAGCCCATCGATACATCGACGGGTCTCATGAGACAAATCAGTGGGCGACAAACCCTTCGAGTATGTTTCCAAATATCAGACATGTTTCTACCCAAAGAACTAAACCATTTTAAGGGAATTATGGTATCATGTTCAAGATACATGAAATCCAATTAATAATAATTCTCTTTATTGATAATTAATTATTATTTTCTATGATGTTTTCACTATGAAAAAATCTATGGTTGCAGTTTCATTCTCAATTTATTAATGGCATGAGTTTTTCATTTATTCACCATTTCATATTGACTATGTCAAATTATTTATGAACTAGTTGTTATTGATTCATGATTTCATTTTTTTAACTCTTAATAAGTGTTTGATCTCACCCCTGTCATTTGTTTACTTTCAATGGGAGATGAAGAGGAGATCATTTATTGAGTTCTTGTCGATGCAGTTTTCATTTTTTGTTATGTACTGTATTTTGTAACCTTTTCTAATGTAATTTGAATTATATCTATGTATCTTGTTATGTCAAGACAACTAAACTGATCGTTCCATAAAAATGTTGATTCCTTCTAACCATGCTAATATATCAAGTAATGCACCGACTCTAGTCTATAGGGTCCGGGGTGGTACAATGAAGACTTGATGGGAGGATATTAGTTCCTAATTGTGAGTAAGTAGATGATTGTGTAATTTGGGTTCCAACAATAGGCTTGAGAGTAAAGCTCACACATAGTCAGGAGACCACCAATGATGTAGGGAACCTTTTCACAGTTTATGTCTCCATTTGTTTATTCGATTCACATTATGTTTCATGTTATAATATACTTCTTATTGTTAGTTTATTCAGTATATATAAGAGTCTTGGTAGTATTTTTATCTTCTATTTTATTCGCTTGGATGTAAATATTAAAATGGTTATCCTTTTGTGAATCTTTTTTAGTTTTATGTTGAAATTTTTTTGGATATATTTATACTTCATGAAATCATTCATTATATGTTGTTATAGAATTTTCCTTTTTTTTTTATTCCTTAATGGTTTCCCCATTATATTGGAATTTTTTGGGTTGTTTGGGGACTTCCATGTTCTTGATCTATGCATTAGTGGCGGTGTTGTTTATATTGTTTGGAAAAGTGTGTGTTAATTAGTGTTGAGTTTCCCATGTTGGTGTTTCCATATTTTCATATCAATATTGGTGGTGTTAATTGGGTATGTGTGGTGTGGATAACAAAATAAACTTTTCCATTTGTTCTTCATGATATGGTTTCATCTAGAGTTGGTTAGGTGTGACTTGTGAAATGAATGATTACCCTTGGTTTCATGGTCTTGTTTCATTATTTTGGTATTTGGGATATATATATTTTTTCTTTTCATCAAGATATATACTAGATTTAGAATGTATTCGTGTTGTGGAGAATTGTCACACCCAAACCATGGAAATTATGTTATTTTATTCTTTTCATGATCTTGGATACTTTGTTTGAGTTTTGTTTTGAGCCTCAATTTTAATTTTTTCGTTCTTCTATGAATGGTGATGATTTTGATCATGGAAGAAAGGGTGGTATAGTTAGTCCATGGTTAAGGGATATCATGTGTCTTTTCTCAGTAATAGTGTGGATTTTTTAGGGTTCCGGTGGTATGTTTAGTGGGTTGCTCATAGTTTGGGAAATTGTGAGGCAATAATTCAAGAGAAAATGAAAATTAAGTCAATAACGACCACAAATTGTATGCACAAAAATGAAAATCAACGTGGCCAGGTTGTGAGATCAACATATGTTCTAAAGTAAATTGAAAATCCAAGTTTTCTCTACCAATATTTGAACCGTAACTCAGTATTTTCCTCCAGTCTTCTGCCTAGTCACACTAGTAGGTCCTGCGTTCTTCTATTCCATTTCCTCATATCCAATTTTTTATTCATTTGATGCTTCTAAAGTGAGTTCCTGTGATTTTTTTGGTTGATTTCATCTTATCATCTCCCATATATCGTTATATATTTGTCTCTTTTAGAGGGGTATACCTATTTGATAAAACCTAAAGTATTTTTTTGGTCTTTTATTTGATTTCTTAGATGTCAGGGCATGCACATTGTGGCTCAGATTGGGATCATCCTTCTATAGAAGTTTCAGTGAATTCACGTGTCATTGAGATGGTTATCCCCATGCATTTCCATTATGACACATTTTTTGATGCGTGATCTTTCCATTAATGTTTTTAAATTGATATAATATTATTTTTTATGTCTTGTTATGAATTTTTTTGGTGTTTTAATGATAAAAATGTGTTTTTAATGGTTTATAAATGTTTTCTTTTACTATGCATGGATATGCTTGTTCAAAAGGAATATCATAAAATGAATATTGTGTTTTAATGTGATTTTGAGAAATTTGTGTTCTATTTATCCTTGATTATGTTTTTATATCCTATATAAATTTATAAAGTGGGGATTATTTTTATTTTGGTATCATATTTAGCGTATAATTATTTGTGGTAAAATGATTTCAAAAGATTATATCCATTTTTAAATGCCTATTGGTGATGTTGTAATTGTGTGACTTTTTGTGTTGGTTTATGTGAGTGTTATGTTTCTCTAAAATTATTTTAGATGATTATTAGTGAAAATAACTATGTCATTGAATTTTGGACCATCTGTGCTCACGGTCAACACATCTGGATGGGAATACAAATAAAATTGAAAATTAAGAGTGATCATAATTAATTCTCAAAATCGTTATGTGGTTAATAAATTGTGTGTTGGTTCTCTTTGTTACTTTAAAAGTTTCTTCAAGTGTGTTCCTTACATATTGACCCATTTTTTAATTTAGGATATTTATTTTTCAATGATTGGCATAATGTTTCATTTATAAAATTTCATATTGTTCCATGTTTATCTCCAGTTTGGAAATTGTTTTGTAAATGTATTGAATTAGAAATATTAAAGGAAAATTTGTCATATTGTGATGTTTTGGAATGTTTGGTTTTGATGTGCTCTGACATGAAATACTGTTTAGAATATTACTATATTTTTGAAAATGTTTTTAACACAAATGATATAAAGTCCCTATTGGCACTTATGTATGGATTATCGCAAGATTAGAACACCTATGGAGGATTTTACCAATGTGGGTTATCGCATGGGTGATGTTGGTGGTTAGGGTAGGAAACAGTGGTGGTGGTATGAAAGGTGAGCCATTCTTGTGAGGGAATATCTTTCTACTATGTGTCACCATTACTATCATGGGATTCCTTGGAATATTTTTGAAGGTTGAGCGATAGTTTCATATTGACCCAGATTATGCGAATTGGAAACCCCTTTACATGATAGGTCTTAGTGGGACATTCAAATACATTGGATAGTTTAGAGTGGTCAATTGGTTTTTGAAAATTAATATACACCATATTCTATGGTTTGAGTTCATTCTATTTACATATAGAGATCAATCTAATGATGTTTAGGAAATGATCATGAATCACTATCTATATGTTTTATTAATTCTATTGTATTTGGGTATTTAGATTTTGTTTTGGTCCCTCCTTATTTGGGTTTTTTACATTTTACATAGCCCCATTTTGGTTATCAGGTTTGTATTTGTATTTGGGATTTGATTTTCAAATGGGTCATGGAAATTGAAATCGTTCTTTTGAAAAAGTGAATGTTGCGTCTGATGTTTTACCATGGAATTTGTGGAAAGGTTTGGTTACCCTCAAAAAATTATTTAATAACCAATAATAAAAATGGCCTTTGAAACTAGTATTTATGGAATATTTAATGAAAGGAAAATTATGGATTCTATGGTGACAACCCATTGATCTATTTTATCTCACACCCAACATATGCCACTCTATATCGGTAAACTTGAGCTATTTTTCTAGTTTAGAATTCAGGATCTGAATTATGATTTTAGTTTCTCTTAGAGCATGTTGTTATTGAATATACTGGTGACCATTATGTCACATGTTGATCTCATTGACATGGTTAAGTTTTATTTTTGAATTATGTTTTTCTTGTTCAACAATTATTGAATTTGGATTTGTTTCTATATTTATTTTGATTCAGATTTCATTGGTTCTTCAGCATGTTCTATTTATTAATTAATACTCTTCTCTTTGGAAACAATACTTAATAGATTGTTTACTTTGATGCTAAGCATGATTTTCTTTCCCATGGGGATTAGGAACTCCCTTCGGTCCAAGTATCATATTGGGTTGGATTTTGGCTTCGATAGCATCCTAGAATAGTTCTTGACATTCAAACAACATATATTGAAAAATTTGATATTAAAACATAAAATTATTGAACTGTAAATATTTAGTATCATATTAAGTAATGGAGTCTTATTTTTCACTTAATATTGATTATTATCAAGTTTCTTACAATTAAATTATTTTTTTAATTTATTAATTATAAAAAAAATCTCCATTTTAGCTATTTTGTTCTGTATATTATTTATGAAAATAAAAATAAAATCTATATGAATATTATTTTTAAACATTTACATATGAAAAATTTTTGGTGTTTAAAAATGTAAATTTAAATCAAACAATATTTCCATTGTTCACTAGTTTTATATATGTGAACATATATTTCTAAAAAGAATGAAATAAATTGCCATAATATTAATGTTTTTGTGTTTGTAGTTATCACCTTTACAATTATTAAGTACGGTGATACACTATAAGTGGATTTTTATAGATGAAGTGGAAATATATTAAAATATTTTTTTATGATACTCGTAATATACTTTGACACACGTTTTTATGATTAACACTACAACACATTCGGTTGGTCTTCATGAAAAATATCATTTCCTATTGAGGATATCGTTACTACGACAACAATCAAAAAACTATTTCTTATGTTTGGGTTTTTATTATAAAATATTCTTTCAATATTTTATATGTTTGATATTTTTTGTTGTTTCAATGTAATTAAATAGTATAACAATATTTACATGTTATAAATCCCCTTTAAAAGGTTTTTTTACCTTACCTTTATTAAAATGAATGTTTTTTCAGTTTTTTATTATTTTGAAAAAAATTACTGAATAGTTTTTAATCCATATATAATTTCTGTTATTGGGTTTCAAAACTATGGGTGAAACATGTACGGTGAATATGTTGTGAATCTTTGTTAGAAAAATGAAGGATTTTAGTATCTACCCTAGGTGTGGAAAAATCAAAATAAAAGATTTTTAAATCTCCATGAAAATAAATATACCATTTAAATGGTGGAATACTATCACATTGAATGTATGCATGTAATAATAGTGTATCTATGATCTAAATTTATAAAAAATTACCTTTTATATTAAATCATTCTCTATAAATCTACATAACTATAGTGGTTCATTAGAATTTTATAATATGGAAAATTCACTCCCTCCACTATTGACCGATCAACCATATTATCATTTGGAATCAATATTCATGGTTTCCATTGGTATAATTGGATAGATAATTCCCATTTAATCCACACAATAATTTATATTTCCTCCTATCAACCCCTTCATGTCATCGATATCTCTAATTTTTTAATATTTTTTGGACCTTATTTCTATCATTTTATATATCATTTAACATGTGATGCAATAATTATTTGTTTGAATTTCATATATTTCAGGTGTAGGAAGATGGTGGGATAGTAATAGAGGGAAATTATAAAATTTATAAACTATAGGTCATTCAAATTGTGAATCATGGATTGAAAACATGACTCATTGCATTTTCATGTCTTTAGAACTGATTTAGAGTACATGGTTCTTTAATCCAAATATATTCAATGCACAAATGAGTAATATAAACCTTTCATTCCATGGAAACTATTTTTTCCATAAATTAATCTTCTAATATGTTACCATGTTAATCCCTATTAAAGGAATAAATTTTTTACATCCATAAATCATTGATATTAATAGTTTTGAAGATATGGGAGTCACAATCATAATATGAATATTTATACATGATGTGAATATTCTAAGTATATTCCATTAATATGAATCCCAAAAATTAAATTTTTCAAACAACATTTCAAATTGTGAACCCAACATGCTTACTGATAACTAATTCAGAGAAATTTTATATAGGGAAGCTGAATTTTTGAGCTCCATTTTTTTGGATTTTGTTCTAGTTGATGTTGGTGTTCAATTTTAATCTTTCTATTTTTATTAACCAGTATTATTTGAAATAAAATCAATTTCTTGAATGATTCCTCTATTTGAATAAATTATTTATTTTTTCATTATTTCGAATTAATTTTAAACACTTTTGTGAACACCTATTTTAGTATTTTTTTCACCACATCTGACCATTCATGTGTTGATAGTTTTCTTAATGGGTAGAAATTCAGATTATGGGATATATCAAAAATGAATTGTTTTACTATTATTATGAGAATATAAATAGTTATGAGTTAGATTAGAACGTAACCCCACCGCATCATTTAATGTTAAATAGAATAAGAGATATTATTTGATAGAAAACTAATCTATTTGATAATCCTAAGTTATAATAATTTCAATTAATTATTTTCAACATTAATAGTTGATCGTAATGCCTATAAATTTTTGTTTATTCAAATACCGAATAATTTACAATAATTTATGTATAATTAATTGATTTTGTTAATAAAAATTATAAATCAGAAGAAAAATTAGGTCTAATGATATTAGATGAATAATTGAAATTGGGTAATGATATCCTTGGAAAGTATCCTTAAATTGATCCAAAACTCCATTTTAGTAAATCTTACATTTCCTAAAATGTAATTTTATATTCTCAATTGAATTGATCATGAATAGTCCACATTATGTTTACTGATTCAAAATTTTAACATCTTTCTCCTCTATATGGTATGACCTAAATATTTGATTATATTCACTTTTGTAGTATGTGTATGCTTAAGAAAATCCAATAAATTTCAATGTTTTCACACCCAAGATGATGTAATGTCAATGAGTGGGAATGTAAAATAAGTACATGAAATAGAATGATGGATATTACCATAAAACAAAATTATAAAAAATACATTTTAGTTCAATAATAGATTCATTCATAGAATTTTTCTCCCTCTATTCCAATAAAAAACATTCGATTTAAATCATATACTAATAAAAATGATCCAAAATATGGTAAAATTTAGTTGACTTTATAGTAAATATATTCTTGGTAAACATTATAATTTTTATGTTATTTAATAAATTCAAACATCTTGTGGTGAAAATAGATACAATAAAGTTTAGGGAGTTCTTATTTTCATCAATATATAGAGAGAAATATTCTATAAAACCTAACCTTCAAGATCAAATAACAAATGGAGGAATTTAGAGAAAAGAATTCGATGAATTCTCCCAAACATTGTATGACTAATAATATATGATTTGAAGCCGATAACTTCTCCTAACATAATAGACATTCTTATTTAGAGGCATACGACATCTTTAAGGAAATCATAAGAAAATTTCCCCCATAATATGAACTTTTGGATTCATATGTAGATATTTTATTGTGGACCAAAGACATATGTGAGAGGCATAGCAGATGCCAGAATTAATATAATAATGATGATGAAAATTATAATGGTCCAGGGAGACCATTTTGATTATGTATCATAAAATCCCAATATATAAAAAAGTGAATGATGTCATCCTATGGAAAACAATTATCAAGATAAAAACCCACATTCTTGGATTACTAAGTAGAATCCTTCAGAATGAAGATGTAAAATCCTAATTTCTAATAGAACAATAATAATAAACACCAAAACAAACTATAGAGATACATTTATGTGACATATGGGTAGGTCGACATGATTTTCATAAATACCAATAGTGACTATAAGACATTCATAACTTGTGCAGAAATTACATAAATTAGAACCAATGTTAGTAGGAATTCTTGTATGGTTATTGTCAAATTAGGCTTATGTATTTTCAATATGTATTCTAATGAAACTGGAACATGCAGTATTAATCAAGTAAAATCTTTCATTACAAACAAGTACCACCAATATATCCACCAAATAATGATCATAGGTATGTTTATAAATCACTACAACCCAGAGCATAATAATTACCATCTCAATTATAAAATACTAACAATATACTGCAAAATTGAAATACCAGAACAACTTGTAAAAAAATAGTAGACACCATCCCAACACCAACCATATAATCCTAGGAATATTCTATATAAATTATTTTAAATAATAGACCAATGGATTAAAAAACCTAGAAATATATAATAAATCAATGACCCTCCTTACATTACCTCGAAGCTCATGGGAACTATATTTTCTAAACACTATATGACTAGACTCCTAAACACTGAAATAAAATATAAAATCACTTTCTTAGTAGTGTCACATTGTTGAGTGGAAGAGATAGGTATTTGGGAAACCATTGAGGTGTATAGATATGAAAAAAATTGATTGAGGAAATATATGAGCCTAAGAGTGAATAGTTTGAATAAAATGAAATAAGTGATGAATTCATAAAAAAAAAGGAAACAGAAATTCTATTGGAAAAGAGAATAACATATCAAGATGAAATTAATGAATCCAAAATAGAGGAATACCAAGAGATTTAGAAAATTTATTTATCACCATATAACCCCCTATCATATTTTGAAAACAGATAAGGACATGGAATGTAGAATCATAATATAAGATAATATTTAATATCTTTAATAAACTCTACATCTATATCACTTTTGGAGGTGTTATTTCCCAGATGATAACTAATGTAAAATTTCTAAAGTTACTATTGCCGACTAATATAATGATTAATTATTTTTTAGTTATCTATAACATTTTCGAATATAGAGTTATAGTCTAATGGATAATATCATAAAATATGAGAAAACCTTGTAGATTCTCGATGTCATGCACCATTCGAACAAGTACCATTAGAAAGTGTCATTTTGACATGGTAACAAGTTTCATCCTAATAAAAATGATTTTTTTTCGAAATATAGACTAGATGAAACAAACCCTAATAGATTCAAATTACAGTAATATGATTGTTCATTCAAATATCACTGAGGAATTTAAGACGATATTCAATTCATAGATGCTATATTTATTATACAAGATGAATTTTTAATCAAGGACAAGTAAGAGAATGGTTTGGTGTGGATAACTCAATGTTGAACCATCATGATAGTTTGAATCCCTATGGTAAATGTCAATCAATGATGAATAATCATTCATTTCAATGAAGAAAATTTGTTTTCTGAGCTAGTAAAATATGTCAAATAGGGAACCAACTCTCTATAATCTCAATATATTTTATATACCAAAAAGAGATAAGATATAAGAAATAATATTACAAGGGTTACATGAAGATGAATAATAGAACAAGATACCAAAAATTGATAAAATGGTTACAAGGAATAAAATAAGTAAAGGGTTTGATAATAATAATAATGAGGAAATAAATTTGAGTTAACCATTAAAAATAGCCCATTACCAAGAGTATATACCTTCGATCACCGAACAATTATTTTTAGAAATGAAACTACTAATGAGTTCTGTAAAATATTCATTTTTTGGTAGTAAAGATAACCCACTATTTATAATCAATGAAAATATAAAAAATAATGAAAAATATATTATTAAATTATTTAAAAGTATAAATTTTGAAATCACATGGGGAATAAGATAAATTAAATTAATTATCCCTATTGTACATACCCACAATCGTATAATGAATTTGGGAGTTAAGATATGAAAAAAAATCCAAAAAATAGATTAATTCAACCAATCAAGAAAATAGTTAAAAATAATTTTTTAAATAAAATGTCATAGGAATAATTAATGTGATCTATAATAAGAAATATGTTATCCATTAGAGATATTAACCATGACTGTAGGGGTGATAGTGGTGTGAAACCACGTAAATGAATTAATTCCCATAAGACCCATAACATAAAGGTGTGTGCATGATGATTATAGATGGGTGATTAACTCTATATGAAATGATAATTTTCAATTTCCTTTTAGGGATAAATTTTTTGAAAGGATGGCTAGACATGAGTATTACTACTTTCCTGATATTGTTTCTTGTTACAGTAAAAAATAATTTGGCCAATCCCAAAAATCACATAATAATTTCACAAGACCAAATAGAACCTTATCCTATAAAAATATGTTATTTAGGATTTCAAAAAAACAAGTGACCTTTTATTGATGTATAATACACATATTACATGACATGGTGATGTTTTTCCCAATATATATGGAATATTTTTCATTATATGGGTTTTTCTATTCTGAATTCTTAAATAACATGTTTTTACTATTTTTGTATAGAGAAAAAAAGTGTTTTATAACAAATTGGTAGGAATATCACATCAAATAACATGTTCTAATTCTCATTTCTATCCATGTTTCAAAATAGAAAGAAGATATTGATTATAAAAATATAAAATCAATTAAGGAACTACTAGATCCAGTGATAGAAAATGGAATGAGAAGCATTATTGGATAAGATGGATTCCACCACATATTTTAATAATTGTTTTCCAAGATTTATTATCAACTAAAAATCCTTCAAAAAAAGATGTATAATTTTATTTTCATCTAAAATGTTAGGAAGACTCCAAAATTTTGAAATAAATTATTGTTGTAGCTCTGATCATTGTATACCTGATCTGGGAAAAAGATACTAAATAGATATGGGTTGCAATAACATTCATTGTGGATGTTTTGTTAATAATATTGGTCGATAATATTATATTACCAACTAATTGTGTGAATTGGTATTAAAATAATCCATATATTCATTATAAAACAACTAAGAAATTGATTTTTAGAGTGATGTTTTCTTTTTATAGGTTATAGCCATTAACTCTTCTTTATGATCTAATATCCCATTCTGACCACTTATCCATGTAATATATACTCACTAAAATGGATAATAATATATGATTTGTCTTCATGATCCTTTTGTGATAGGATCTTCACATTTTGATAATTTGTAATAAATTATCACAAAATATCTTGGTTACCTATTTTTTATTGTTACACCATCCAAATATAGAGTAGGAGAATCTTGATATTCTTAATGAATTACTAGAAGATAATATAATATATATAGATGTACAATCCTAACCATTATTCCATAATATATAAAATTACATGTCAAATCAAATTTTATAAATTCATTTCTACTACAAAAATAATAAGCTCTTCGATGCTGAATCACTATTTATCTCAGATGATCCATTTCTTCATAAATAATGTGGGGATATCGTATTCTGAAGGTGTGTTCCAAAATCATTGGATCTATTTTACTTGTAATTCTTCTATACTTTATGAATATAATTAAATATAATAATATTTGAAAACCCCAATTATTTAAGATGAAATAATTAAAATGTCATCGAATCTATTTTATTGAAATATTTCTAAATTCAATTGAAAAGATATAAGTTCTCATATGTGTGGATTTAAAATTAAAATTTGTATTATTAGAGGTAACTAATCATTAAAAATCCATATTTTTCAGGAAATTTAAGAAAAAGAATATCAATTATTATTTTTCAAACCCTGTATTAATCATTAGTGTTCAGGAGACTCGCATAAATATATATATGTTGATGAGACAATATCAAAAGTATATAATTAAATATAATAAAAAATAGTTATAAAAAAGAACCCAGGGGTGATGTGGAAATTCATCACTAAAAATATTACAAAATTTAGTAAATATAGTGAATTGAACATGAAAATATTGGAGCTATAATTTGTGTAATTTTTTTTGGCGTATCATACTACTATTAAAAAATTATTGATTCTAAGTATTATGATATTTTTTATGTAGAACCTTTAAATTTATTTTTTGAGTAAGAGAATCAGACATATTTTAATGTTAGGAAATATAAAATGGATTCCAAATATGTAGAAGAGAAAAGAATACTATAACATGATAAATTGAATGATTTGATATGGGATGCCTATAAAAATGTTTGGATTTATATGAAAAATAAAAAAAATTATTAATCATCACATTACTCATATATATTTTCCCCAGGGGATAGATTAATAATTCTTTTCTTTGAATTTATGATTATTTTTGGAAACATTAAAGTCACTATGGTCAGTTCCCTTCATGGTCACATAATAGTTTCTGTATTGAGACACTGAAAATCAAAGAGGTTATAAAGACCCATTCAATGATAATGTTGAAAGGAATATATACTATATTGAACCCCTCCAAGTGGTTTAAATTAGTTTCATTTCACTTATTTGATACATGAATGGTACACCACTCTCTCATGTATATATGATGTGATAATTGGTTTGAAACCCACGTTCATTTTGTTATTTTCCCTCCATTATTTATGATAGATTATGTTTTTTTAAGATTAGAAACCCAAATATAAATACCTAATATTGTAGAAAAAAGAGTTCATGGGCACTATAATATCAAAATTAACAATATGAATATTCGGTTCATGTTGAGAATATTGTGAAAAAATTCCTCTAAATAATATACAATGTCAATTATCCAATCAAAATGTGAATATTTTTTTATTATTAAAAATCAAGGTGTTGTCCCAAATTATATATCCAATATACATTTCACTCCACCTCATATAATCCTTCTTCTCATCACCTCCCATTTTCATTCATCTATATAGAGTAATAATTCTGTGTTTTTCACCTCACTCATCAACCTATATCACATTTCAATTTCACCCCTTTATATATCCACCTTCCTCCTTTGTATCCTCTGCTAGAAAACCCTACCTCATCAATCATCACCCACCCTCTTCACATAGACACCTCCTTCCTTTAAAAACCCACATTAACATTAATCTCATTCATCCCATGACACCTATGGATCATATCAAATTTTACACCAAATACACAACCTCAAATGCCCGAATAAACAATCACTTTCCCTATATTTTAAAATGTGAAAAAATTGAGACCCCTTTTCACTAAATTCTTTGAAAAAATCCACCCTAAAACATAACACATCATAAAAACCTGTAAGTAATCCCTAGGTAGTAATCGAGACATATAAAATCCTAACATTATGTCACTAGACCAAAACATTAGGAATAGTCGGCTCTAATATAGACTAAATTGTTGTAGACTAAAAAAACATTTATGTAGATATGTGTGACAATATCCATCTCAAATGTGACTTTATATAATAATTAAGATATATCAATATGGAACAAATTATTTTCATCCAAGAGGTTTTCTTTAAGGATATTTTTTTATCATTGAATTAATTTTTTATCAGTGCATTGTGTTTCTTTCTGGATGGGATGAAATTAGTGGGTTTTTCTATTAGATACTTCTAGGATTACCTATGGATTTACATGGAATATTTTATATCCAAAAAAATAATGGCTATATCTTCCTTGAAATAAAAAATAGTCACACACTAATTAATTTTTTTGTTAGAATCATGTATCAATAGAGTTTCTAAGACAAAAATAGGGACAGGATCACCATGCTAAAGATTTCAGTTCCCCAACTTCTTCATTGTTCTCTGGACCACTATTTGTTGCCTCGTGGTAATCCAAAATGTACTATCACTTATATATATATGTTATTTTTATTCTGTGTTTATGGGGAATTTTTTGATCAATATGGAATATTTTTTCAAATTATATTTTGAGGTTATACTTAGATTACCCATGGAAAAATTATTGAGGGTGTCCTGTTTAATTTATTAGAAAATAATTTGAAGTGTTTACAACATTAGATTTATTCTCATCCTATGAATGATGTGCTAAAAAGATCTTTTTCTTCTATGAAATATGGGGATTCAGAGGTAGATCATATAATATTATGAGTGTTTCACCGAATAAAACATGTCCACTAACACATATAATTATGAGAATTCTCTTAGGTATAGGATTACACTCTAAAAGACACCCATCCCACTAGTTATTCCACTTCTAAGTTAGTGTCACATAAGATCAATATGAAAGATTGGATTCTAGAATGTATCATGTCTCTCCAATTAATTTTGTGGAACAATATTGTTAATTTTAATAATTGAGTATTCTCATTCAATGAACCTCAAATAACCCTCTCAGTATCCATCGCTAGCTATGACAACCCCTCCTTATGTTGGAAGCCATATCCCACCCATGACCCTCGATTATATTAAAAAACTCTATCTCAACCCCTTATACAAAAATAGTGTAATTTTCAATCATCGCCTATTTAATTTAAAAAATGACTATATAAAACATTACCCTACATATGAATGTTCATGAGAATCCTTCCAAGGGAAGTGTCCCACTACTATATCTACATCGATGATTTAATTAACTAGATATTTTTTGAGATCCTTGATTCACATTTAGTTTTAAAAATATTCGCATACACTATATGTAGTGTCAAACACTCCACCACACCCATTTTTGGTTATTCCATTATTTTCATGCAATTGTACAATATCTATCAATTTCATAGGGTTATTATATTAATTTCTTGAGAACCATTGAGGTCTTCGATAATATTAAGATGTAGTAGAATCCCTCCAGGGGTTAGGCTACCACATTAACACCATATAATAACACTTCAGAAACAAATATTACTTTTTATTATAGGTTCCTTGAAACATAGAGGGATAATGTAGTGAAGACCATGTACATTAATATTTAAAATGCAATTAAATTAATGGCATAATGACCTTTTAGATTTATATAAATTGACAATTTCATTATATCTCCCATTATTGGCCAATTATTCTATCACAAATCTCCCTTAAATTCGTGTTTGTAAAATTTGTTTAACTATGAAAAGTACACACTTCACATCAATAGGTGGGTTCTCATAATGTTATGATATTATTTTGAGGGAATTTGACAATAATTTTATATTATAATTACTCTATATAAATATTGATGTTTTAAATCAAATAATGTGAATGGAAAATGAAAATTGAACTTTCTTCCACCACTATTGAAGTGTTGGGTCCATTTTTTCACTAAAATGTTTAAATTGAATCCATATCATCCCATTAAAACCCACCCACTATAATTTCTCCAATCACCCCAAACCATACCAATTCATTTTCAGAAAAATTTTGGGTGTCCTCCATTTCACAAAAAATATTGATTGAACTTACATCCTCCATCTATAGAGAGTATATTTCATTGAAAAATATCCCCTATTGAGAATGATAAACCCCCTCCCTAGATAAGGCTATTGAAATCTTAATTCAGTTATTTCACATTAACCTAAATGGATATATGGGTGTAATTTATACATTATTTTACATTTTCCCTCACCTCCCATTGGACCCATCACACCATAATGACTATCGTGTTATGGATTTTAATTTTTTTATGATGTAATTCATCCACCTAACTCTATGATGAGAAAAAGTCCACAATAAAATCCCCATGAGATGATACCCTAATGAACCATCCAATGTTATCCAAGAGTATTATATCCCGGCCTCCTTTAGATAATAAATCTTAAGTCAATGTCTTACTAAGAGACTCATAACACTGACAATATGAGGATAGTAAAATTCCATTCATTTTTACATTATCATCAACATATATGATATTTCCAAATAAAAAAAATATGAAATACTTCATCATTTTTATTTTTTTTTCCACCAAATTTTTTTTCCAACTCATCAGGCTTATGGTTTTCACAAGTCTACATGTAGAAATAGTATCCAGTAATTCATATTGAAGATGAATCCAAAACCATGGTCATATTTTTATTCTCCCCTATACTGGTATTCGTAATATTGTTCATCTACTCCTCTCATGGGGACATTTTGTTGAGTTTGCGGTACATGATGGATTTTTATAATGAAATATCTAGGTATAAAAGTACAAGTAATAAGTGGATATCATAGGTCCAATTTTCATTCCAATATATTATATATCAATGTTTTACAAAACATTGTTCATAATAATCCCTGATTCACATTTTTTCTATCATGCATCATGTAGGGATATACATCCTCCATGATTATTCCACAAATCCTCTCTAATATTATATATAGTGGTTCCCCATAAAACTCACCCATTAAAACTTCCCATCTATGATAACATAGGAATATTTCACCAGAATTCCCCAAATGGACCCCAACAAACTTCATACATTGATTCCCACATCCTATATTAGCATTTTATACCAATTCTGGGAACTAGAATGGTATTTTCCACCCTTTTTAGAATCTCATATGGATGACTTCATGATTCTATAAAGTTAACTTATCATCCCCTTAAACACCATAATGCATTAGTGAATATACAGTGGAATTAATTTGGGGGACAATGTTTAATTATTTTACACCACCCAAAAATTATTAAATTTGATTCTACCTGTTATAAAAGATCCTAGTAATATGGATATTAATTCCTTAAAAAAGAGTTATTTAGATTTTAACATTAGATATGTGTTCCTATACAACCATAATTTGAATATTTTTCAATTCATGAATATTTTGTCCACAAAAAACTTATCACATATCTTTAATGATGTATTTTAAATATAATGATTTTACTTTAGTTGGTTAACTCGATTTCCACTTCAGTGTACATAGGAATATGTTATACCATTGAGTTCATTTATAGAATTTTTCCTACCATTTATTAAGAATATCATGGCGTCGATAATCATATGTTTAGAGACAATACCTATACTAGACATATTTCTAAAAGGAAACATTTCCCCATCATTCAGGTTTCTTTTTTTATTCCAAATGAGGGAATCCCTTAGTAGGATTAATGGGAATGGGGACACTAGATCTCCCTATATTAAAGAAATAATGGTCATGAATAACTCAAATACAATACCAATGATCTAAATGGACAACCATGTATATATGTATCTTGTTAATAATAATTCAAAGTTACATTCCTTGAAAAAAAATTCTTAAAACACTTAAAATGAAATCACATTCCATCTGTTAATAAAATTTATCCTTAACATTTATTATCATTATGTTCAACCAAAGTGACTTCTAGTTGAATTTATACAAATAACATTAGAACTTTTAATTTCCAATGGATGCATCCACCACGAATATAAGTATGTTTTTCATCAATATTGGTCCACAAATTATCCCATCGAAGCTTTTTATTTAAGAGGCATGTGGGGATTTTGTATGAGATGTTACCAAATAAAATTGTTCTATATTTGTTGAATATGATGTACCTTTAAACATCATGATAAGAATAAGCATGGAATAACACATAACCCTTATGAGCTATCCCCCTCTAAAAATCATTCACCTCTTCAATTACTAAATCCTTGATGATATTCCATGAAGCTATTTAAAATGAACTATGGAATCCTTTGTGACCCATTTCACATTCTAGATTAAATCTAGATAAGTATTATTTAATTTCACTGTCCCCAATGATTACCATTAAGAACCCATTCTCTCTGTCTTTCTTGTTACTATGTATATATATCATTATTTTTCATCTCCTTTCACATTTGGTCTACTTCCTATCTCAATAGTGGATGTTCTTTATAGAATATCCTCTATAAGATTCATAGAAATATTCCCCACCACTTCTAGATCTCATTTATATGTGTTTTATTCAAGAATTAAAATAATCCTAAGAAACACATTATTATCCTCCATAAAAGACTATAAATATTTTATGTTATTATCCCTCTCCCAAAGCCCTAGGTCCCACATCCTTTCCCATTTAACCGATTAAATTTCAAATTATGTTTTTTTATTTACCATGTTAAGGAAGGAAGAATCATTTGAAATTACTTGTAATCTTTCCTCTAGCATCTTAATCTCTTTATTGAGCTCATATATTCTTGAATCATGATTTTTTCTACTGTACAACAACCCCTAATGGGAATTATTCAATGGATTGGGTCTGTAAGATAACCAAATCACAAGAAAATGAGGGTCATTTATTCCTAGGGGTTCCTTACAATATGAAATAATCTATAATCCCAATACCATTTTGAAGAATACATTAAAAATTTACCTCTCCGGTTCCCTTATCATGTTTTACCATGATTAGCGAGTGATACGACAACAAGTGTGGATGATGTTTAAAATATTTTTGAGAAAAATAATCAATATGTGGAATGTTTTTTAGGCACCAATCCAGTATTATCAATATTCATATACATTTTTCTGATTGTTACAAAAGTTGAAATTTTTTCCCACGAAATGGATACCCATGAGCATATTTTGGGTCCCTAAATATTTGAAATCCTACATTATCCTATTGGTATAAAATATATCTCCCTTATTTATATATATATATTATATGGTGTTGAAGTCTCCCCCAAATAACCTTGTTAGATTAGCTAATTGGAATATGGGTAGAGGAAACCATAATTTCATCCTCTCTGATTCATTTCACATTTTAAAATAATCAATAAAATAATTTACTAACAAAGACATAAAATTAGTTGAGATGTGTTGTAGTGAGATGTCTACTTTTTCTAGGGTGACAATGTTTAACTAGAAAATTTATATATGATATTTTAATATACTTTCACACTTGTTTATCAATAATCTGATTCTCATTAATGATATGAAAATGATGTTCTCATTTTATATGGGAATCAGAATAGTGGCTTCATTCCTACAATCCAAGATTGGGAGTAAGTCGCACATCAGCCAATCCCAAGAGCCCTTGGAATTCCATATGATGATAGATTTCCTCGGGAATACATTTTGGTGGAATAGAGTCTTTATGAACAATTTATTTTGGATATTTAATGTGGCATGTTAATTTCCACCCTGGTTTTTATTTGAGTGAGATGACCACCATCCAATATAAATGAGAAGAATTTCATAAAAACTATATTATTAAAAGTTAGAAAATATATAATTCCGTACTTAGTCCCTGAGTCAACCAAATTATTAAAATGATTCTATGATCACAAAAATTTATATGAATATTCCAGTTTACTCTCATTAAAGAGAATATGTAATACTAGAGATACATACAGAGTAACCACCTCTAAAATGATTAGGAAATCATAAAATTTCTTATAAAAAAAACTAAAAAACATTCCTATAGTTTTTTATAGAGAGAAGATAATATCTCTGTAACCATCATAATTCAATGGAATTCCATGTCTAAGATCATGGTCATCAGATATCGGGGGTGGTCCAACACTGATCACTCTAATCCCACTTGCTCAGATCTCCTCATAGATAATAGGCGAGCCTTAGTTAGAACATGGAGGAAGAATATGATGGTAATGATATTTATAATTAATGGAAGGATGCAATCCAGGGGCCAATATAGTCACTATCACTAGAGAAGCACAGACACTGCATGTGTAGAATCTAAGTCAGAAATTAAAAATTCGATTCATTGAAAAGATAAATCACATCACCTTTCATCAACCACTTATTTTTCCACTATTAATATGAAACACAAAATCCTATAAAACATCATTAAATGGATCTACATATGAAATTATTCATATAAATGATAGTGAAATAGATAGAAGACACTTTTCAACAACAAAAATCCCCCACCAGCACGAATGAGAATGCATTATGGAAAGGGATGCAAAAAAATATGATTTAACCCAAATGATTGATATTGTGTCTATATATTTACATTATGTATCTTCATCCAGACAATGGATTCTAACCATATCATTGAAATTTTTTTACGATTGATGGATTATCGATTTGTTGTGAATAGTATGACAACCTCAACTAAACCATCTATGAGCTGAAATCCATCTCAAATGCACATACAAACACCATCTAGAAAGTGATCATCATGAAGTCCATAAATATTCGGCTCTAGGTAAATATAAATTGTGTAATAAACCTTTTAAAAGTTATCTTTATTGAATACTTTCAGTGGGATCTCTAGCATAATTTTTATATTAACATAGACCAGTGCGTGCATGAATGATCTGAATAAACCCATATTAAACTTTCTGCCTCAAAATTCAGCCACCAGGGTCTAGTCAATGAAATATGAGGAAGCACCAAACTCATATTCTTAGATATCCATATTAAGGAATAAATTTACCAAAGTTCAGAAATGATTCATGGGATTGATGCTCACAATGTTTTATAAGAAGAAATGATTGGATAGAAAAGAAAATCTGAAGAGACTATATTTGAAGGAAAACAACATTGAGGCTCTAATACTACTAGTAAGAGTGTTTGATAATGATTTTTTCACTATCTTTGAAGCCCGATAATCCACCACTAGTGATGGGAGAGGGATCCCTACCAACAAAGAGACCGTTATTAGTTTTATTCAAAATACATTGGTTGACTAGATACATGTAAAAAGAATCATGTGGGGAGTTTTCCTAAAAATTAAATTTGAATGCAAAATTATTTTTGATTAATATTTTTATTATTAGGATTACTTATAAGTTAGTATATTTTTATGTTATCTTCATTACTGTTTGCAAATGTACATTGTTTTTATTGACATTATATATTCATCTATTTTCATTAATGAAATTTTTGATCCCATTATTAACTACCCTTATGTTATGTTCATCATTTTATACCTAATTCTCAGATTCCATTTTCATTGTGAGAGTCTAATTTAACAATTTATTTAGGTAACAAAAATTCACTACAATTCATTATATTTCACCCAAGAACTATATTTTTCCTGTGGGTTTTTTATTCACTCTACTATTTATATGTCCTTTCAATTTTTCCACATCCATCACAGTTATTCTGTCTGTGTAAAAAATGTTATATTTTATGCTAATGAGATAATTTTAAACGTATATTATATTACACATCAATTTATCTCTATTCTCATCATCTTTGGAGAGACTTTTCTTATAACAAATTTTGTAACATATGAATTTGAGAAAAAATAATGAATAAGAATATTAGATTTAAAATTAATTTATTTGAAAATGATTTCAATTTTTTATTTTAGTTAAATTAATTTAATAATGTTATGTTAAGATTTTATTTCTAATTTGAAAATTCAAAGATTATTATTTAGAAACCTATTACATGGGTTCCAATTCATGAGTGTCAAACCGATTTTACTTTCATCTCATTTTCAATAATACTCCATGAAAACAATTTTTAATTATTTATGAATGTGCTTCCTGAGGTATAATTAGGATATGTAGAATAATAATAATTTGCATTAGAATCATATAGATTCCATGATTGAATAAATTCAATTTTGGAATTATTGAGATACTTTATTGATTTGACCACTACCCATGAGACCCTATTCAAATTTATTCTTATTTTACCATGTCAATAATTATATAGCCTTTATTGGGAATAGAAACATTATACACCAATATTTTCCATCATAACAATAATCATTTTTTTCTTTATATTACGGTGAATACTTGTGGGGGAAATTGTTTGTGTTATAAAGGGATTTCTTAATTCAGGATAGAGTTTGAGGAGTCTCTTCCTATGATGTTGTGGATGCTTCATGATTTTTTTTCATTTTTTATTAGCCCTTTTGTGCAAAATGTGAGAATGAAAAAATAATTATGACATTGTTAGGGAACAATAACCTATTCTTAATAGCTTTCTATTATTATTTGGCATTTGGTGGTGGATATTAGAGTTTTACTAATATTACATTTCAAATTAAAATTGAACATTATGGTGTATAATTTTCATTATGATTTAATTAATATTTATAAACATTAAATTATATTTATGGGATGGGGATGAAAATATATTTGAAGGAAAATTTCCATAGATATTTAATTTTGTTATATTGAAATTTGGTAAAGAGTCAAAAACTATTTTTAGATCATTCCTTTTTTTCAATATTTTACCTACACATTTTTAATCCACTATATCATTTGACCCTTTATTGTGTAACCATCACGATTAATTGTAATATTTATCTATATGGTGTAGAGATTTGAGATCCAATACAAGGATTTGACTAGGATCGTGTTTTGAATTTATTAACGCATCTCTTTTTTAAATATTTTTCCTTGAGTGATGAGGGGAAAAATTCATGGCAAGGTAAATCGAAAAATTAATATGATTAATTATGTAAATATTGAGAAATAATGATAGAAGGGATGTGGTATTATTAATGAAGACTAAATCATGAATCGTGACTATTATAATAAAAAAATTAACCCATTAAGTCATAATAACATTCCAATAAATATTGAATTTATAAAAATATTATTCAATATTATAATTATGGATTTTGTGGACTTCTGTTATAATTGTTTGTATGATTATTCATGGGGAAAGGTAATTGATCTTATGGGGGAGTTATTTTCCTAATTGGTATTTAAAATTTGGAAATAAATTATAATAATTTATAAATCTATTATCATTGGATGGATTTATTTTTTTAATAATTTAATAGTTTAGTGGGGTTTGGATATCATGAATGTTTTTCTAAAGAAAATGGGAAAAATGCAAAAAATATTGGTTATTCACTTTTTAAATGATAGAAACATTACATGAATCATTATATATATTAAAATGAAGATTTTATCTATAATTTTGTATCTAGGAATCCAAATCCACCCACGAAAAAATGAGTTATCCAAAACAATCATGTCATTATAGTTATTAAGTCCATGATGTTCTCATATAAATGTTTGACTAAAAAAATCACCTTTAAAACCTATGAATTTTCAATTCTATGTATCAATGATATTCAAAAATAAAATATATTTGATCCATATTCATGTTGTGAATCATTACTCATGATGTTAATAAATATAGGAGTTTTAATCAAAATAAAAAAACATCCTATTCATATTGTAAAACAATATTTTCCCTCGTTAATATGTAATAAATGTTTTATATCTACACCAGGAAAAAAATTATAGAGACCCCCATTTTTAAAACCACATCCCATTATCTTTATTCTCATTAATTGGGTGACTATTTTATATATTTCAATTTTAACAATATGGTTATCTTTAATTTTCTATTCTATTTTACGAAGGATTATGAAACAACATCTGGAATTTCACATCTCCTGTCTCCCTACAATATGACCTTATACTTCTTCTAACTAGTCATATGTTTTTATCATAGGTTCAAGAAAATATTTAACAAATTTATAAAATTTTCAATTTCATTGGTAAGTAATTTATGTTTTTTAATATCAATATCAATTAATGATTGTTATTTTCGAGGATTTTTCAATGGAATTTTTAGGCCTAATATAACCATAATTAAACCTTTCATTATATTTCAGATTATTTTGTATTTTTTTATAATTTAGACTTAATATTTTGATTTATATTTAATCATGTTATGATGGAGGAATCCAAAAATATATGTTGACTTTTATTTTGGTTAATGGAGGGTATCGGGTAATGAAGAGCAATGATCGATTTGAATACTTTGTTATATGTATGTTATTTTTCAAATTTATTTTTGGGCTTCATTTTAAACTGGGAGAATTGTGGTTTTATTATATATTTGTAACACACCAAATTTTTATGGTACGTTTCCCTTTGATTAATGAAATAGTTTGCATTGTACGCAACTTTGAGATTCTATCACAGCGCCACCAATCAAACTAGCTTTTATCAATAGTAATACCCACATTTTAAAATATTTTTTTTTTTTGAAAATGGACATCATTTTTGGACTTGGAATATCGAAATTATCTTGAGAGGATTTTTTTAAATTTTTTGAAAACATTAAATATTTGATGAATAGTGAAAACTATGTTTTATTGGTTAAAACCAACTTTTTATTCAAATATTTTTTTATTTTATTTAATTTTTTTATGTAAAAGTTGATACATAATTACTTTATAGGTTAAATGTATTTAATTGGATTCATTTTCTAATATGCTTAAATATTAAAAAATTTATTGAAATTTTTACCGTTTTTTACCAACCTCATAGATTCATTTACAAATTGGAATAAAACATAAGTTTACCTCTTCTATGAGTTTAATTTCAAAAATCCATCAGACAAGGTTAACATCATTAAGTAGAATTTGGTTCAATAAAATGAAAATTATTTTTAATGAATAGTATCTTTTGACTATTTTTAACCATAGTTAAAAGTTAACAGGGTAATTAAGGGTAAAAATGATATCATAGTTACCCTATCAGATGTCCTACTTTTATTGTATAATTATAATTAGAACTAAAAAAACCATATGAAAAAAATATGATCCGCTTTGGTTCAGTAGGATTAGATTATTACATTTATTATTTTTTAATTTAAAGAGGTTTTAATAGAGTTAAATTCAATGTTTAAAAACAAAACAATATTATATACAGGGTTACAGACAATATAAATTTCACTATAAATATTAATTATAAAACTAAATATATTTCCTAAATAATTGTATTTTATTTTTAATTTTTAGACAATATATAATTTAAGTTATTTATGACACAATAATGATGCAGTAATTACTTAACTAATAAACGATTAAAATAATTGAAAATATAAATATCCAAATAAATATAATTTTAGACTTTTGATTAATTCCACTAATTATATAGGTTAATATAACATTTTTTGGTGTGTTAAATAATTTTATTCGATGTAATCATGCTGCTATGATTTTCCCAAAAACGAAATACTAAATAGTGTAAAAATTGGCATAATTGAGTTTTTAGAACAAATACTATATTATAAATTGAAATAGTATTCCTAAAAATCTATGGTTCATCCAAAGGACATAAATAAATTTTTTTATATTAATTATGATCCACTCGGGATCACATGAATGTTTTTAATAAGATTATTAACCATAGAATATAAAATTACAAAGAGACATGGTAAATGTAAAACTATTTAACTAAGAGTTAAATCTAAAAGATAAGGTTAATATGACGACCTAAACCTATGTAAGACATATTGGATGAGATTTTTTTGACCTATACCCATATTACCCTTGAAATAAATCATTTTGGATCCACTAGAAACTAAAAAATGTTTTTATTATAAAATAATATTTCCAGCTTTTCCAAATGTGAACATCACCTCTCTTATAAAAGGTCACTTCATCTTCACTTAATTTCACTCATCAAAATCCATTTTTCATAGAAAAACCCTTCCCATGTATCCTCCCAACTTTACTCCCTTCATCCTAGAGACCTTCCATTGGTCTGAAAGTGAACCTAAAGATCCATTTTGATAAAAACCAAAAAAACAAGAAGAGGAGGTAAATATTTCATCACCTCTTTCAAGTTCATTACATCCTCAACTTCCTACTTCATTAGTGTTTCCATTTAGAAATTATTAATAAAGTATCTTATATACACTGTAATGATATTATAAATATGGTACAACCATATTCTTTATTCTATTCATCCTATAAATGCCAAAGTCACTATACCTGTGTACGTTCGACTTATCATCTGTACATCGTGGTGTAGTTTTTTATACTACATTATTTTGGATGGGTATACTAATGAATATAACTAATATAAATAATAAATATAACATGATAATGATTCTGATTTCATGATATACCATCCAATTACATATGATTTCACCATCAATATAAGGATATTGTCACTCGTGCGTATGTACGGATTACCGTCTCCACAAATGCGATGAGATTCATTCCCAATCGTAATAATTAAAGAATAATTTCCATTTCATGATTAGAAATATTGTTTAAGAACATAATATCATTATTTATATTAACCAAATACATCATATCTATAACAAACACGACTTATATAACAGCATATAATGGAAAAAATTTGTTAAACACCCGAAATGATGGTACTACTAAAATATTTTTAACAAAGCAATATTAGATGGTCATATATGATATAATATTTATTTATATAGTTCTATTATAATTTAATAACAATTATTAAACTATTATATAAGGTGTTAAAATACCCAAGACCATGGAGTATTACAAGGTAAGGGTTAATTTCACAATCTCTTTATTATCTGAGGTTGTTTTTATGTATGTATATATTGAGACATCTTTATCTTCCACATCCATGTTTTCTTAAAATTGTATTTCAATTTTTTTTAATATTTACAAGTAAATGGGTTAAAGTCATTTATACCATTATTTTAACATATATGTTTATAAAGGAATCATTCTATCATTTTCCACAAATGGTAATTTATGACATTTTTTCCAAAATTAAGTTAAGAATGTTTTTAACTTATTCAATGGGTGTGGCTATTTTCCACCGTTATAACATCGTCGAAGCATACCTTAAAATATTATAGGTATATTTTCAAAATAAATGTTTTCTTTTATTATTATATTAATTTTAAATTATTTCAAAATCGAAAGATATGTTTTCCCAAAAAAAATGATTTTATCAATGTCAACATCCTTTTGATAGATTTTATGCTTGTTTCAAGTTGATTTAGTATGAAACAAATCATCCATATTTTATTGAATGTTTTGTGATATGTTCTAATATGGATGTTACACCCCGAACCTAGTTACCTAGAGTCAGTGCATTATTTTAATACATTCGCATGATTATAAGGAATCAATTCTTGAAGCACAGATCGGTTTAGCAGTCTTGGAAAATAGATTACATACATGAATGTTACATTAACTTTATAACATACAAAACAACATAAATAATCCATTATGAACGCCATTATTCCCATGAATTATCCCCATATATCAATAAAAATACACTTCTTCGAATCCTGTGAAAACTAAAATATAGTAAGGGGTGATCTCAGATGCTCAGTAAGGATAGCAATTTAGCATAAACATTAATAAATAATCATAAACATTAAAGGCAATGTATAACTAAAACAAAAGCCTTTTAAACATGAACATAAAAAAATATGGATAAAATAAAATAAAATAATTCCATTTACTTATTCACATAGATATTATACTAGTCGAATAATCAAATGCAATATCATTAACCACTTCCTTCATGATGGAATAAATAATGTCAGACTATCATAACCACATAGTCAAGGCCACATGCCAAGACTACAAATAATGTTTTGTCAAGGCCATGTGCCAAGACACTAGTTTGTATAATGAGACCAACCGATGCATCGAGGAGCTATAGCGGGATCCACCTGTAACTTACTAGGTCCAACACATTCTTCATATTAACAATTTTAAACATAACATAAACATTCGTATTAAAACTAGGATACAAAATGACAATACATACTCCTTAAACCATGAATGGTATAAAAATAACACATCCACAATCAAACATATCACAAAACCATCAATACAACAAGGATGTTTTGTATCATAAAAAATCAACATCAAATAAGCATAAAATCCATCAATGGATGTTTACATTGATGAAATCCAAACTATTTGAGGGAAATATCTCTTTTTTGAAATCATTTAAAAGCCACACATTTATTAAGGAAGTAATTTAAAAGAGATTTTTGAATAAAAGTGACCCATAAAACATTGAAACTTTTGAAAAGAAATATCATTTCAAAAAATTCATGTCCATATAACTAAATCCTTATAATAATTTTGAAAACAATGATATTAATTAATAATATTAAGAAAGATAATTCTTATAAACATTTAAAATTTTGATCTTGATAATTATTACCTTTCAGAAATTATTAAAATATTAATTTTGAAATCATTTAAATGTCACTTAATTTTAAAATAAAACATTTACTTGAAAATAACTTTTTAATCTTGTCAAATAAGCTTCAACGATTTTATAATGGTGGAAAATAGCCCCACCCGCCGTATAAGTTAAAAAAAGACATTCTTACCTTAATTCAGTCAAGAAGGATAAAAATGACCTTGTTTGGAAAACGATGGAAAGAATATTTTATAAACATCTTATAAAAAGTAAAAAATGGTATAAATGACATTAACCCATATTCTGTAAAATATTAAGAATTTTTTGAAATACATTTTTAGAAAACATGGATGTTGATGATAAAAAGGTCCCAGTAGAAAATTACGTATAAACAACCTCAGATAATGAAGAGATTTTGAAATTAAACCTTACCTTGCACTTTTCCTTGGTTGAGGATAGGTTAACACCATGTATTATGGTGAATTAATTGATATTAAATTATTCAAGAATCATATACATTAATATGATATCATATATGATCTTTTAACATTGCTTTGTTAATAATATCTTAGTATTATCGTCGTTTCAGGTGTTAAGTTACTTATTTTCTTTTATATGTTTTGTTACATAAGTTTTGTTTGTTATGAATAGTTTGTATCTTATTCATATTTAGAATGATATCAAGTCTTTAAAAATTATTTTGAATCATCAAATTATAATTATACTTGCATTCATATGATGGGGAATGAATCTCATCGCGTTCGTGGAGACAGTAGTCCGTACGTACGCACGAGCAACAATATCATTTTTTTGAAATTAAAATAATATATAATTGGATGACATATCTTATATATAAAGAATCATTATCATGTTATATATATTATTTATATCAATTACACATCATTATCATACCCATACAAATAATAATGTTTTGAATAATAATTACACCATGATGTGGAGATGGAAAGCCTTACGTACACATGTATGGTGACATGTCATTAAATGGATGGATAGAATACTGAATATGGTTGTACCATATTTATAATAACATCAGAGTATATAGAATATTCTAGAGTTATTATTTTAGAATGGAAATAATAAAGAAAGAAGATGTTTAAGAAGAAAGGAACTTGAAAGAGGGTGGTGAAGATATTACCTCTTCTTCGGGTTCTTCATTTTGATTTGATCAAAAGGGATTCATCGGTTGGCGCCCTGATCAAAATAAGGCATCTAGATTTAAGTGAGGGAAGTTGAGAGGATATTTGGTCTGAGTTTGGCTGAACAAAAAGTCATTGAAGGTACGAAGAATTGGATATAAGTGGAGTCCTTTTATAAGGGGGAGGAGGGGCTCTTTATTTAAATCTTAAATTATTATTTTATAATAATTCATATTTGGTTTATAATGGATCTAAAATAGATTATTTAAACTATAATGTTGGGATAGGTCTAAATCCACTCAGAAAATTGGTTTTAGAGACGTTTGGGTCACCATATTAACCATATCATTTATATTTACCTCTTTGTTAAATAGTTTGACATTTACCATGTCTCTTTGTATTTTTATATTATATAGTTAATAAACTTACTATATACTTCCAAGAGACCCCCAAGTGGTCTAATATTGATTTATCTATAATTATATAAGTCCTTTGGACGAACCATATATTTTTAGGAATATTATATCGATTTATAATATAATATTTGTTTTAAAAACTCCTTTATGTCAATTTTGTCACTATTTAATAATTGATTTTTGGTAAAGTACTAATATCTTTATTAATTCAAACCAAAATCATTTTAGAAATCCTAACATTTCATATTTACCAATAAAATTTTTTTATGTCATCAAAACTTTCAAATTTTATTTATTTTAACATTTATAATACTAATTATTTGATTCTTTCATTAATAATTAAAATAATGCATCATTATTATGTCATAAATTAATTTAATTATTCAATGTCTAAAATTTATAATTAAAATACCATTATTTAGGAAATCATTTTAGATATCTATGTCATATTAATAGTTGAATATATAACATATATAACCATATGTAAAAATTGTTTTTCTAAAAGATATAGGCTTATGTCATTTTTGTATTTAATTTAACTTAATTAATATAAAGTGTCATTATCACTTAAAGTGGATCCAAGGGGTCCCAAAATCAACCAAAAGATTCCCATGGTCGGAAATGTATCCACAAATAGGGTTAGGACACGTTTTAGGGTAATTTATTATTATTATAATATTATTTTACCCTTATTTACCAGATTTACAGTTTAACCAAGGTAAATAAAATATTTACCGAAGTAATTATTCAAAATTTCTAAAAATAAAAGTTACCTATTTACACAATTTGAAACACATGGTTCTAAATATGTAATCAATTTTTCTAAATTCAATATACAAAAGTTTCAGAAATTAATTTAAAATTAATTTCTATTGTTAAAACAAAAACTGTGTTTTTAAGAGATAATAAATATCAAAAGATTGGAACATGCTTATGTCCAGTTTATATGTGAAATTATCTCCAATGACCAACATCAGATTAAATTTTAAAAATATAATCTATTTTTACTCTAAAATAACTCAAATTCATAATTTATCACTACTGATTATTTCGATTAAAAAAGTTTTTTAAATTAAAATTTAGTAATTTTCACTATTTATCAAAATATGAAAGTTATCCGAAAAGTACCAAAAAATTCACCCTAAGATAATTTCAATATTCCGAATCCAAAAATGAACTCCGTTTTGAAAGATAAAAGGAATAAAATTTCAAAAAGTGGGTATTACCATTCATAATGACTGTTTTGATTTGTTGTGGTGTGTGTCAGAACTCGAAGTTGCGTACAACACACGCTACTACATTATTAAAAGAGAAGCATACCATGGAAGCTAGGGGTTTTACATTCTACCCCTTTCAATAAATTTTTCCCTTGCAATTTGAAATTATTTTTCAAAAATTAAAGGTTGAAAATAGAAAATGCCTTTGGGAAAACCCACATCAGAAATTAAGTTAATAAAATTTAGTCTTAATAAGAGAAAAAGGGAAAAGAAAGGGTCACCACCAAATTATGATCTAGATTAAGAGAACATTGGTTGAAATTAAGGACATATAATTGTAAGAAAAACGTAAATATTTATAGGTAGTGATTGAGGTCATCAATCACAAACAAGTGTAAAATTATGGGCCTTAAATTCATAATTCTATGATGATTTAAAATACCATCGGTTCAAAAACAAACATATGGTATTAGGGAAACCCATTTTTTGTTTTAGGATCCCCTCACTAATGTATAAGAATTAATTTATTCATATAATAATATAGGAAGAAAAATATATATTTGATAAGTAGAGTCCCACCCTTTCACTAATTTCTACTACAAACTCATCTTTCACTTTAAAAGATAATAGAACATAAAAATAATATTCTATTTATCCTATTAGTATAGGGTTCAAAAAACTGAATTTATAATTCATCTACCATAATTTTATTTAAAAAGACTACATTATGCAATCCAAGACATCACGTGGGCCAGTGGTAGGATATAATCCCTTGTCGCCCTTCGGTTGCGGGTTCATGTCTCACGGCCTTACCGGATGCGAAGGATTGTCGCCCGACCTCCGGGTTATCCTTTTATGGTAATTAAAAAAATAATCTCAAACTAGAATTATCCAAAACACTTCTGCCCAAACTCACAGTCCAAAATTTATAAGGAGGGTAAACATAATGATGATCCCTTTTTCTACTTAATAAAATGTGAACACCTTCATCATGTATTATTTTAAAACACTGCAACATCCTGAATTACCATAAAACTTTATTGATTACATTCACGATCCCTTATTCCTTATAGATACTAGATATACTCCTTCTATCAAAAAAATGTTGTAAAATAAAAAATGATGGAATATACAAATCATTAATCAGTTTCAAGGTAGTCAAGAATATCCAATATAATTTATCAATATCAATCATGTATTATTCAAAAACCACAACCTCAGTATCAAAAAAATATTATGGTTTATCTTTATGTCAACCATATATTTTTAAAAAATTTAACCTATTATTTAGTCACTTTTCATGGTTCAATACAATCTCAAGTTCTTAATTAAATAGTACTGCAATGCAATCCTTATATACTCCATAATTGTTATATCCAGTACAGCGTTGATACAATACTCAAATGAAATAATTCTTTAATAACAACATAAGAACACTAGTCATTCGTCATCATCGGAGGTAGTATCAAAACATGATTATTATCCAATAACATCATTTTCGGTATACTTTTATGATTTGGACATTGGTTCTCGTAGTGTCCCCACTCCTTGCAGATAAAGCATTGTACATTTGAAAAAAAATTCTTACCCTTGCAGTCACGTAATTGTTGTCATTTTTCTCCACACTTATAACAAACTCCCATTCCATTCAAGAAAGTTCCATGGTGTTTTTTTCCACAGTTAGCACATATGGGAAAATTTTTCTTTACCTTCTTCACTTTATCTGTATTTCTCTCTACCATACCTTTCTTCTCTAGCTTCCCTTAAAATCCATAGGACTCCAACAATTCATTACTTATCTTATCAACAAATGATACTATTTCATCATATTATGATAATACATGGGAGAATATTTACCTTCTAAATAATGGCTTCAGACCATGAAAGATAAGATTCTTCTTACTATTTAGATCATGTGTACTACTGGGGTTCTCAATACTTCTACTAGGAGCCATTTATAAACAATGGTATGCACTAGATTAGTTTATGAATAGAAATAACTAATCCCAAACATGTAAAAACATAACATAAATTAAACAGTTTATGGTAATAATCCATAATCATAAAAATTTATTCTTTGAGGAAGTATATACTGATAAACCCTTCATAATGGTTTGTAAGGAAAATTAGAATTATCCAAAGCATATCCCCCAGGAGTGTCGTGACCAAGTGTACAGTAAGGCCCGTTGTCGTGCACCAGTTCCCATTCAAGTATAACTCAAAGCGATGTTTTCGGGATTTACCCCTAGGTACATCTGTTCAGATCCTCCTCTACCTGCTCATATCTAGACAGGGATGTATTTCCTTGTAAAACTCACAAAATCTGTACATTACAAAAATTATATGAATTTCTTCTATACTAATCCTCAATGTCTAACTTAGCTATATGTGCTCCAATCAAAGTTTATCAAAATCTTGCTTCAATGGTTATTGTAAAAATTCCTTTAATACTAACTGTAATGCCCTAACCCCAGTTATCCAGAGTTGGTTCATTATTGTAATACATTATCATGATTACAAGGAATCAATTTTTGAAGGACCGATCAGTTTAGTAGTCTTGGAAATTATATTACATACATGAATGTTTCATTACACTTTATATCATACAAAACAACAAAAATAATCCTTTATGAACACCATTATTCCCTTGTCTTAACCCTGTATATCAATCACAATACACTTCTAGGAATCTTAGGAAAAATAAAACATAGAAAGGGGTGAGCTCAAATGCTTTGTATGGATAACAATATAGATGAAACTTTAATAAATAATCATAAACATTTAAGGCAATGTATAACTAAAATAAAATCATTTTATACTTGAACTTCAACATAATATGAAAAAATAAAATAAAATAATACCATTTACTTATTCACATTGATATTCTACTAGTCGAATAATCACATTCAATATCATTAACCACTTTCATAATGATGAAATGCATAATGTCATACTATCATTACCACATAGTCAAGGCCTTGTGCCAAGACTACAAATAATATTTTTTCAAGGCCTTCTGCCAAGACACTAGTTTGTCTAATGAGACCCACCATTTCATCGAGGAGCTATAGCGGGATCCATCCATCACATACTAAGTCCAATGCATTCTTCATATGAAAAGGTTTAAACATAACATAAACATTCGTATTAAAACTAGCATAAGAAATGTCAATACTTTTCCCATAAACCATGAATGGTATAAAAATAACACATCCACAATCAAACATATCACAAATCATTTAATACAATATGAATGTATTGTATCATAATAAATCAAATCCAAATAAGCTTAAAATCCATCAAATGAAGTTGACATAGATGAAATCAAAACTATTTGAGAGAAATATCTCTTTTTTGTTATCCTTTAAAAGTCACACATTTATTATGGATGTAATTTAAAAGATATTATTGAATAAAAGTGACCCATACCACTTTGAATCTTTTGAAAAGAAATATCATTTCAAAAAAATCATGTCTATATAAATAAATCCTTAAAATCTTTTTGAAAACATGGACATTAATTAAAAATATTTACAATGATAAATCTTTAAAACATTTAAAAATTTTATCTTGATAAAGAGTACCTTTCAGAAATTCCTAAAATATTTATTTTTAAATTATTTGAAACACACATAATTATAAAAAAAATATTTACATTCAAAGTATTCTTATAATCTTGTATGGGAAGCTTCGATGATTTTATAGTGGTAGAAAATAGCTGCACCCGTAGTATATGTTAAAAAAAGACATTCTTACCTTAATTATGTCAAAAAGGTTAAAAAGGACTTTATTTGGAAAACGATGGAAAGATTACATTATAAAATTCTTATAACAAGTAAAAAAATGGTATACATTACATTAACACATATTTTGTAAAATAGTAAGAATGTTTTGAAATACATTTTTACGAAACATGGATGTGGATAATAAAGAGGTCCCAGTAGATAATTACGTATAAACAACCTCAGATTATGAAGATATTGTGAAATAAACCCTTACCATGTACTTTTCCTTGGTTGGGGGTAGCTTAAACTCATGTATAATGGTGAAATAATTTTTATTAAAATATAAAAGAATCATATACATTAATATGATATCATATATGAATTTTAAAATTTCTTTGTTAATAATATCTTAGTATTATCGTCGTTTCAGGTGTTAACTTACGCGTTTTCTTTTATTTGTTTTGTTACATAAGTCATGATTGTTATTGACAGTTTGTATCATATTAATATAAATAATGATATTATTTCCTTAAACATTATATTTAACCATCAAATTATAATTAGACTTGCATGGATACGATGGGGAATGAATTTTATCACATTCGTGGAGACGGTAATCCGTACGTACGCACGAGCGACAATGTCATTAATTTGATCTTAAAATAATATATAATTGGATGGTATATAATATATATAAATAATAATTATCATTTTATAAATATTATTTAGTTTAATTACACATCAAAATCATACACATTCAAATAATAATGTTTCGAATAACAATTACACCATGACGTGGAGACGGTAGGCCGTACGTACGAACGTATGGTGACATGCCATTCAAATGATAGATAAAATAATGAATATGGTTGTAAAATATTTATAATAACATCACCGTATATAGAAGATAGTGGAGTTATTCTTTTAGATTTTAAAATAACAAAGAACGAAGAAGTTGAAGAAGAAATAAACTGGAAAGAGGGTGGTTAAAATATTACCTCTTTTAGGGTTCTTCCTTTTTATTTGATAAAAAGGGCTCCATAGGTTTGCTTTATGATCAAAATTAGGCCACTATGATGAAATGAGTAAAGTTGAGAGGATATTTGGGTAGGGTTTGGCCGAACCAAAAGGGTTTCAAGGTATGAATAATTGGTTAGAAGTTGTGTCCTTTTATGAGGGGGACGAGGGGATTTTTAGGAAAAACTGAAAGTATTATTTTATAAAAATTCATATTCAGTTTCTAATGGATCCAAACTATATTATTTAAAGTATAAGGTGGTTATGGGTCAAAAACCACTCATCCAATAGGTTTTATAGTGGTTTGGGTCACTATATTAACCTTATCATTTATATATAACTCTTAGTTAAATAGTTTGACATTTACCATGTCTCTTTGTGTTTTTATATTATATAGTTAATAAACATACAATATACTACCATGAGACCCCCAATTGGTCCATTAATCATAAACATATCATTATATAAGTCCTTTTTCCAAACCATATATTTTTATGAATATTATATTAATTTATAATATAATATTTGTTTTAAAAACACCTTTATGTCAAATTTGACACTATTTAATAATTGATTTTTTTTAAAGTCATAACAACTTTATTAGTTGGAATTTTTTTTAAGAAATAAGAACTTGTCATATTAACCAAAAAAAAATTATGTCATAAGAACTCTCAAATTAATTTTTTTTAACACTTATAATACTAATTATTTGATTCTATCATTAATAATGATAATACTGCATCATTATTGTGTCATAAATAAATTTAATTATTCAATGTCTAAAAATTATAAATAAAATACCATAATTTAGGAACTCATTTTATATTTCAAATTAATTTTTATAGTCTAAAATATGACATATATAACCCTATGTAATTTTTTTTTTCTAAAAGATATATGCTTGTGTCATTTTTGTATTTACATTAACTTATTTAATATAAAGTGTCATTATCACTTACAAGTGGATCAATGGGGTCCCAAAATCGACTCAAAGATACCCATGGTCGGACATGTATCAACCAATAGGGTTAGGACATGTTTTTGGGTAATTTATTATTATTATTATTATATTATTTTTTACCCTTATTTAACGGATTTACCCTTTCACCATGGTAAATAAAATATTTACCGAAATAAATATTCAAAATGTCTAAAAATACAATGTACCTTTTTATAAAATTTGTACCTCTTGATTCTAAATATGGAATCCATTTTTCTAAATTAGAAACAAAAAATTTGTAGAAATTAATTTAAAATTATTCCTGTTGTTAAAACAAAAAGCGTGTTTTTAAAAGATAATAACTTTATAAAGATTGGCAATTGCTTATGTCCAGTTTCAATGTGAAATTATGTCCAGTGACCAAAATTGGATTCATTGGTAAAAATTTAATCTAATTATACTCTTAAATCACTCAAATTCATAATTTATCACTATTAATTATTTCGATTAAAAAAGTTGTTTTTAATTAAAATTTAGTAATTTTTACTATTCATAAAAATAGGAATGTTATCCAAAAAGTACCAGAAATTCAACCTAAGATAATTTAGATATTCTGAATCCAAAAATGGCGTTCATTTTGAATGATAAAATGTATAAAATTTTAAAAAGTGGGTTTTTCTATTCATAACGGGTTGTTTGATTGGTTGTGGTGTGTGTTAAAAATCGAAGTTGTATATAACACACGCTACTGTATTATTCAAAGAAAAGCGTACCATGGAATATTGGATATTAAAATGGATGTGTTATTTTTATAACATTCATGGTTTGTGGATAAAGTGTTGACATTTCTTATGCTAGTTTTTATATTAGTGATTTTATTATGTTTAAACCTTTTCATATGAGGAATGCATTGGACTTAGTAAGTGATGGGTGGAGCTGAAAATAGCTCCTCGATGCATCAGTAAGTCTCATGAGACAAACTAGTGTCTTGGCATAAGGCCTTAAGAAAATCTTATTTGTAGTCCTAGCACAAGGCCTTGACTATGTGGTTATGAAGTCCGACATTATGCAATCCATGATTATGAAATTGGATATTGATATTGCATTTGATTATTTGACTAGAAGAACATACATGTGATTATTTAAATGGAATTATTTTATTTGATATTTTCTATATTATGCTAAAGTTTATGTTTAAAAGGATTTTGGTTCATTCTTATACATTGCCTTAATTTTTTATGCTTATTTATGAAATGATCCACTATACTTTAATCCTTACTTATCATCTGAGCTCACAAATTTCTATGTTTTATTTTTCAAAGGATGTGAAAAAAAGTATTATCTGGTAGACCTGTAGGTATAGGCTATGGATATAATTGTGTTCAAAAGGGGACAAAATTTTGTTGATGTTTTTATTACATGATGTAACCTAAGACTTGTGAATGTATCTAGTACTTTGAAGGCAACTATACAGATTGGTATTTTGGGGTTTGATCCCTTGTGGTCATGAAATTTTATATAATAATGAACCAAATAATGGTAACTGGAGTCGGGGAGTTACAGTTGGTATCATATAATGTTTATTACAAACCTTCGAAGGTATATTTTGATAAACACTAATTATAGAACATTTCACTAAGATTGCATTTGAGGATTAGTATATAAGAATTTGCTAAAATTTTAGTACTGTAGAGATTTTGTGAGTCTTCCAAGAAATATATCCATGTCTGGATGCGAGCAGTTAGAGGTGGCTCTAGAACATATGTACCTAGGGGTAAAACCTGAAAACACCTCTTTGAGCTAGTCTCAAACGGGAACTGGTGCATGATAAAAGGCCTTGTTGCACTCTTGGTTATGATACTCCCGGGGGATATTCATAGGATAATTATCATTTTCATTACAAACAATTATGAAGGTTTTATGAGTATATACATCCATAAAGAAAACATTTTTATATTAATTGATTATATCCATAAACTATTCAGTTTATGTTAAGTGTTTGACAAGATCAAAATTATGTATTGTGATTCATAAACTAATATAGTTAATGTAATTGTTTATAAATGGCCCCAAGTGGAAGGAATGGAAACCATATCAATGCACGTAATCGATGTACGGATTTCCCTCATAATAAAGATAATTATAGTTGAGTTGGTGAAAGAACTGGTGCTGATTACCATATCACCATACAGGGACAACTCACTCAGGTTATGAATAATAACCATACCTGTATGGAGCACCCAGATCCACAACACAGAGGATCAATGTTAGACTGCTTCATAAGGAAACCAAAACCAACATTCAATGGGAGTAAAAATTCATTATTATTTGAGCAATGGATAAATTCCATAAAGAAAATATTTGATGCTTTGGGGAATAGCGAAAGGGAAAATTTTGTTATGGCATTTTATCACATCATGAGAGAGGAAAATCAATGGTGGTCATTAATCCAAAACACAAAGGAAGATGAAGACGTATATAACATGGAATTAATGGGGTTTAAAGATATTTTAATAGAAAAATACTTTCCCTGTGACCATCAAGAAGATATGAAAATAAAATTTATAAGTCTGAGGAAAAAGGAAGAAATGAATGTCACAAAGTATGAGGTTAACATTACATGGTTAGCAAGGCATGCAACAGATTACTTACATAACTCTAGGACTAATATTGATCGATTCATTGATGGGTTAAAATAATTTCTATAGAGAGAATAAGTCTCACAATCCTTCTTATCATATGAAGATATTTTCTCATGTGCTATCATAATTAAAAATGAATTCTCTAAGTCTTATGTCTTTAAAGCAATGCAGGAGAAGAAGAGATCTATTGAACACTCTAGAATTGGAAATATGGGGAAGACGAGAAAAGTTGAATATCCATTCTATAGTAATTGTGGGATAAAATCCTCAGTACTAGACAGAAGGGAATTTGATTCTGTTATAGGTGTGGTGAAAAAGGCCTCCAAGCTCATGATTACAAGGGGGATAAAGAGGTTTTCAATGTTAAAAGCATCAATAATATAGAAAATGGGCATCATGAGAATGAATTTCCAATTCTCTAAGGTAAATTACCTCAAAATAGGCCAAGGGAGAACATTAAACGTTATGCGATCATTACTGTTGAGGATGATGCTCTGAAAGATGTGGTGGCATGTAATCCAATAGTTTCCCCAAGTTTAGCCAATTCTTTATTTGATTCAGGATAATCTCATTGTTTCAAACCCTACCAGTTTTCTATGAAAATTAGATATTTCTAATTTGATTTAACAAGGGATATTTCAGTCAAAACTCTTAAGGGAAGTATCATTACTATAATGTTTTTTTGAATCATTTCCCATTAGGGCATAAAAATGTTCTTTATCTAATGATCTCATAGTCATACACATGACTGAATTTGATATAATCCTCGAAATGTATTGACATTTAGACTATGATGTGAAAATTTATTGTAAGAAGAACGAGGTTACAATTCACTATGATGATAAGGAGAACCTTATCTTTAGAGCAGAAACATCACCACCTAATTATTATTTAGATCCACCCCTAGCATCTCAACTAAATTCAAATATTGGGGAGGAAGAGAATGAAATAACTATGGGTGAGAAAAGTAATGTTCAAATATATTATGTAAATATTTTTCAAGAATGTGTTGATGTGTTTCTAGAGGATTTACCTGGACATCCTCTAGAACAAGAAATTTTGTTTTTAATTGATTTAATTCCTAGTTCAAGGTCCATATCGAAGACTCCTTATAGAATGGACATAGTGGAATTAGTGGAACTAAAGAAGAAACTAGAGCAATTGAGTTATAAGGGATTAATTTACTCTAGTTTTTCTCAATGGATATCTCATGTCTATTTTGTTATGGATAAAGATGGATCAATGAGGTTGTGTATTGACTACAAGGAGATCAATGCTATAGAAATAAATAAAAAATATCCCCTACCTCGCATTTTTGAATTATTCGACCAACATCATAGAGTACAATTTTTTTCAATGATTGACATTCGATCAAGATATTTTCTGTTGTGTATGAGGAAGGAAGACATTCTAACTATATAATTTGGAACCAGGTACGAGCATTATGAGTTTACAGTAATGCCTTTTTAATTGACTAATGGACCCTCTGTCTTCATGGATCTAATGAGTAGAGTTTTCCAGGAATATCTTGATAACTATGTAATAGTATTTATTGGTGATATCTTCTTATACTCTAAATGCAATGGAGATCAGGAAAATCACTAGCGCATTATTGTAATGACTTTTAGAAGAAATTAATTATATTGGAATTTTAGAATGTGTGAATTCTGGTTTTTGGATATTTCATTTCTTGGACATATTTTATCTAAAGATATAATCTCTTTTGATCCTTCAAGGACCATGGAAATCCATGAATATCTAGAACCAACAAGTATAACTGAGGTATGCAGTTTTATTTGTTTCACAAGTTATTATCAACAATTAGTCCTTAATTTTTCCCGGTTCGCTAACCCATTAACCAAGATCACACATAAAGGGTTTAAATTTGTTTGTAAAAAAGATTATAAAGACTGTTTTGAAGAACTAAAGAGAAGATTATTAAATGCCCCCATCTTGACATTACCACCAGGGAATTATGGGTTTATTGTTTATAGTGATTCCACAAATAAAGGACTTGGTTGTGTCCTTATGAATAATGATAGAGTTATTACCTATGCATCACGACAACTAAAAATTCATGAAAAAATAGTCTTACTCCTGATCTTGAGTTTGTAGTTGTAATACTTTATTTGATGATATGGAGACACTATCTCTATGGTTAAAATGTGAGATATAAACCAATCACATGAGTTTAAAGTATATTTTATCACAAAATGAACTCAACATGAGGTAAGGACAATGGATTGAACTACTGAAGGATTAATATTTCACTATACTCTACATTCTGGGGAAGGCATATAATGTGGAAGATGCATTGATTAAAATGGATCATGGTGTTTTGAACAAGATAAGAGTTGAAAGGGATCATATTTTCATGGATCTAGTATATACGTATATGAGAATAACCATGATAGATGAAACATCCATACTTTTTCAAATGGTTTCCAAACCATTTTTAAAAGAATGAATAAAGAGTTCTCAGACTGTTGAGGAGGAGTTTCAAAAGAAAATTTACGATTTGAATGATGGGAGATTGAGTGACTTCATATATGAATATAGAATTTTGAAATTTGGGAAGAGATATTGTTTTTCTAACATACCTGATCTAAGAAGAGAATTGTTGGATGATGCTTGTAGTTCCAATTTCTCTATACACCCAAGTATCATGAAAAATTATAGATATTTGAATGAAATTTTTTGTTGGGACAATATGAAGAGGGAGATTGCTGATTTGTGTCGAGGTGTAAGGTTTGTCAACATGTGAAAGCTGGAAAAAAACATCATAGAAGATTCATGCAACCTCTTCATATACCTGAGTGGAAATGGGATGATATTATAATGGAATTTTTCATGGGGCTACCAAAGAATTCTAGAAGAAATGATGTAATATGAGTCATTGTTGATCGTCTTACCAAGTCCGCACATTTTCATGCTATAAGAGAAGATTTACCACTTGAAAATTTATCAAGACTGTATATTAATGATGTTGTAAGACTTCATGGAGTAACCCCATAGATTTTTTCAGATCATGATCCCCATTTTATATCTTGAATTTTGAAAAGACTTCATAAGGCCTTGGATACTGAACATCTTTTGAGAACTGCTACCACCCTCATACTGATGGAAAATCCGAACGAGCTATTCGAACCATAGAAGACATGTTGACATCTTTCTAACTTGACTTTCAACGTATGTGGGATCAATATTTACCTATGGAAGAATTTTTCTATTACAATAGATTCCATTAAAGTATTTTGATTGCACCATATGAAGTGTTATATGGAAAGAGATGTCGCACACCAACATGTTGAGATGATGTTGGTGAAAGAAAACTCGTAGGCCCAGAACCTGTTGAGTAAACAATGGAAATGTGAAGGTTATCCAAACCCACATCAAAGTATCCCAATATAGGTAAAAGAGATATGCCAATAACACAAGGAATGATTTAGAATTTCAAGTAGGATAAAATTTTTTCTTGTAGGTATATCCATGGATGGGTGTTATACATTTCTGTAAGAAAGGTAAATTGTGTCCCAGGTACATCGGGCCTTTTCAAATTCGTGAATAAATTGGAGTTGTAGCTTATTGTTTGGAAATTCCTCCAACTCTCTCCAATTTTCATGATGTGTTCCACATATCACTATTAAGAAAATACATGTTTGACCCAACTCATATACTCACCTATGAGGAAATTATAATAGAACCTAATTTCTCTTATTGTGAAGTGTCTGTCAAAATTCATGATACCATATATCAAGTGCTAAGAAACCTGACCACTCATTTGGTAAAAGTTCTATAGAAAAACCATAATATGGAAGAGCCAACGTGGGTACACAAGGAAAATTTGATGAAGAAACACACAAATATTTTTATTCAGTAATATTCTAGAAATTTTGAGGAAGAAATTATTTTAATGAGGGGAGAATGTAACACCCCATGCATCCACAGTATGTTTCCCTTTTAATAATGCAATAGTTTGCATTGTACGCAAATTCGAGATTCTAACACACCGCAACCAATCAAACTAGCTGTTATGAATAGTAATACCCACTTTTTAAAATATTATAAATTTTATCTCTCTAAAAGGACTTCATTTTTGGATTTTAAATATCAAAATTTTCATAGGGTGATTTTTTGTTATTTTTTGTGAAAACTTTCAATTTTTGGAAAATAGTGAAAAACACTGTGTAATTCGTTAAAACCGAATTTTTTTTAAATAATTATTTATTTTATTTAAATTTATTTTAGTTCCAAATATATATATAATAACTATATAAGTTAATTGTAATTCATTGGATTAATTTGCATAATAAGCTTAGATATATAAAAATTTTATTGAACTTTTTCCTTCTTTTTCCCACCTTCAATTAGAATTTGAAAATTTGTATAAAACATAACATAAACACTTCTGTTAAATAAATTTCAAAAATCCAAGATTCCTGGTCAATATTAGTATGTAATATGTTTTTTAATAATATGAAAATATTTTTTGGTGAATAGTAACTTTTTACTTTAATTTACCATGGTTAAAAGTAAGTAGGGTAATTATTGGTAAAAATGATATCATAATTACACTAACACATGTAATAATTATATTGGATAAGTATAATTAGATAAAAAAAGATTAGGAATAAAATATCAACCTCTTAGGTTCAATTGGATTAGACTTAGACATTTATTATTATTTTATTTAAAGAAGTGTTAAAAGAGTTAAATTCAATGTTTAATAACTAAACTATTTATAATATAGGGTTACACACAATATAAATTCGACTATAAATATTCAATAGAAATATAAATATATTTCCAATATATTTTAATTTTATTTATAATTTCTAAAAATTATATAATTTATTTATGACACCATGATTATACAGTAATTACCTTGTTAATGAAAGATAATGATAATTGATAATATAAGTATCCAAATAAATGTAATCTGAGACTTTTCAGGAATTACACTAATTATATAGGTTAATATGAAATTTTAGGGTTGATTAAATAATTTTTTTCGATGTAATCATGTTGTTATAATTTTCACAAAAACCAAATACTAAATAATGTCAAAATTGAAATTAAATGAGTTTTTTAAAAAATATTATATTTTTAATTGATATAATATTACTAAAAATATAACGATCAGCCAAAGGACTTATATTAGGATATATATGTTAATAAATAACCACTTGGGGTTCAATTTGAAGTTTATAGTACATTTATTAACCATATAATATAAAATTACAAAGAGACATGGTAAATGTCAAACTATTTAGCTAAGAGTTATATCTAAAATATTAGGTTAATATGATGACCTAATCATTTATGAATCATATTATTTGAGAGGTTTTAAACCCATAACTACCTTATCCTTGAAATAAAACATTTTTTATCCATTTGAAACCAAAAAATATTTTATTATTAAACAATATTTCAAGATTTTCCTAAAGGCACCCTAACCTGTCTTATAAAAGGGTACTTCTCCTTCTCATAATTTCACACCTCCAAAGCCCTTTGGATAGGCCGAAACCTGCCTGAAAATACTGCCAAAGTTTCTACCTTAATATTCGAGACATTAATCTGGTCATAAATCCAACAGAAGGAGCAATTTTGATCAAATCAAAAGGAAGAACTTGAAGAAGAGGTAAATATTTAATCATATATGTCATGTTCTTTTCTTTTTCCATTTCTTCATTCAATTTTGATTAAATTCTAACATAATAATTATATTACATTCTATATAAATTTATTTTATTATAAATACGGTACAACCTTATTCTTTTTTCTACCCATCCTATAAATGACAACATCACCATAAATGCGTACGTACAACTCATTGTCTCTACATCGTGGTGTAGTTTGTTGCACTTAATTATTTTGGATGGGTATAATAATGAATATAACTAGTGTAAATAAAATATATAACATGATAATGATTCTCTATATGTGATATATCATCTAATTATATAATATTTCACAATAAATATAATGATATTGTCGCTCGTACGTGCATACGGATTACCGTATCCACAAACACGATGAGATTCATTCCCCATCGCAATCATTCAAGAATAATATTAATTTTTTGAATAAAAATTATCTGTAAGAAAATAATATCATTATGTATATGAATCAAAACATCCAATCCATAACAAATATGCCTTATGTAACCATGTTCATAATGGAAAACAAATCCGTTAAACACCTGAAACGATGATACTACATAAATATTATTAAAAAAGAAATATTAGAGGGTCATATATGATATCGTATATATTTATATATTTCTTTTATAATTTAATAATAATTTTTAACTATTATACATGAGTATCACATACACACGGCCAAGGAAAAGTACATGGTAATGGTTAATTTCAGAATCTCGTTATTATCCGAGGTCGTTTTTATGTAAGTATCTCCTGCGACCTCCCTATCATCCACAACTGTGTTTTCTTTAGAAAATATTTCAAAATATTTTTACTATTTTTAAACAGTAGGATAAACTCATTTATAACCTTTTTTTACCTTATATGTTTTGAAATGAATCTTTCTATCGTTTTCCAAACAATGTACTTTATGACCTTTTCGACACAATTAATGTAAGAATGTTTTTTAACTTATTCGACAGGTGCAACTATTTTCCACCATTTTAACATCATCGAAGCATCCCAAAAAATCTTATAGGAATATTTTTAAATTAATTGTTTTCTTTAGTAATTATATGACATTTAAATGATTTCAAAATAGATAGATATTTTTTTCTAAAAAAAATTTAGTTCATCAATGGTAACTTCTTTTTGATGGATTTTAAGCTTGTTTGAAGTTGAATTATTATGATACAAATCATCCATATTGTATTGTGGTTTTTGTGAATTTTTTGACTATGGATGTGTTATTTTTATACAATTATTTGTTTGTGGATAAATAATTGGCATTTTGAATGCTAGTTTTAATTAGAATTTTTATCTTATGTATTAACCTTTTCATACGAGGCTTGCAGTGGAGTTAGTAAGTGATGTGTAGACCCCAATATAGCTACTCGATTCATCGGTAGGTCTAATAAGGAAAACTAGTGTCTTGGAATAAGGCCTTGACAAAATATTTTTTTGTAGTCTTGGAACAAGGCCTTGACTATGTGGTTATGACATCTGGCCTTATGCATTCCATCATTATGTAAGTGGCTATGGATATTTCATCTGATTATTTGAATAGTAGACCATCCATGTGATTAATAAATAGAATTATTTGATTTTATATTTTTCATATTATGATGATGTTTATGTTTTAAAGACTTTTTTAGTCTTATAAATTGTATTAAATATTTATGCTTATTTATGAATGTTTTTGATATATTTTTATCCTTACTGAGAATCTGAGCTCATCCATTTCTAGGTTTTATTTTTCCCAGGATGTGAAGAAGTTTTAATGGTTGACATGCATGGATAGTCTAAAGATATAAGTGTGTTCAAAATGGGAAAAAATGTTGATGATGTTTTTATTTCATGAGGTAATGTAAATATTATGAATGTATCTTGTATTTCCATGGCTACTAAGATGACCAGTCCTTAGGGATTTGATCCCTTGTTCTCACGCCAATGTTATGTAATAATGCACCAACTCTGGGTAACTGGGGTTGGACAATTACAATATTGAATAATTTGGAGGAATTGGACCGCTATTGTTAGATTACAATGTGGATGAATTTAATGGCTCAGATACTTCTATTATTAAAGTGAACACTCTATAATGTTCCAAATAGTTAAAATATCATGACACTTAAATCACCTCAGGGGGGAGTATGTTAGTTGGGTGTGGGAGGGTACTAAGTAGTTCATTGTGAAAAATATTTTATTTTTACATCAAATGTGTGATATGCTTTGGATTTCATTATCAGCATTTTAGGATTAGGCCAAGGTGATGGGTGATACAATTGTATATCTCCCATAAGGATGACAATTCAAAATTTTGTGAGTGGGTAGTGGTATTAAAACATGAGGTATGGTTATTATGTCCACTGAGACTTGGATTAGTCTGACTTCATGAAATTCCCTTAGGTGGAAGGATGTCAAATATTTTACAAGTTGGTTATGATGGGTTCCCATGAATGGATAGTGGGAATAGCCTCTAATAACATGGTGGTATGGTTTTCTAATGTGTAACCAAGAGATCACCCAATGTGGGATGGTTATAAACTAATATATATGAGATAAATATGGGAAATTTTTTCAATTTTGCGTTTATTGGGGTATAATCTATGTATAATATTGTTTATGGTGGTTTAATTTGGTTGATTTTGTGTTTTCCTATTGTGGAGTGCTAGGTGGTGTCTTATGAATACAAAGGATCTATAGTTTAGTTATCTCTTGTATAAATAATGTTGAGGATGAGATTACAAAGTGACCAATTGTTATATATAGGGTTAGTACGTAAATAATGTACTATCAGAGTATATGAAAAGACACTGAGTTTATTTGTGTATAATATTTGATATAATCAAAATATAATGTATTGAGCCCTACCCTAGGTGAGTAGGTATGTGTTTATTGCTGATAGATTCTTGTCAGGGTTTTTAATGAGACCAATATTGTGTTAGAGGTTAGAGGACGATGCATGGTGGGAGGAAAAGAATGAGTTAGATATTATATGTCAATTATTATTTTCGTACTTGGTTAGAGTGAGTGGATAGAGGTAAAGGCATGGTTCGAGGGACTACCCTATGCAAGAGGGAAGAGTTCATTTTTTAGAATGTGATACCACACTAAGTGAGAGGGTAGAGGTTGATACATTTTATGATGTGATCAAAATTTCAGTATGGGAAACAATCTGGTGTGAATGTGTAATAATTTCGATATATTATGAAACAATAAAATAATAAATATGGAATTTTATATTCTTTTTCCATTAGGAGACAACTTATTCGGGTATTGATTGATCCATGAATGCTTGAATTTTGTGGTGGATGGGTTAGCAAGTGATGAACCCATGTGAATTCTTGTATGTAATATAATCTATTTATTTATTTACCATATACATAAAAAAAGATAAATATTTAATTATTTTTGGGTTATTCAGTTAGACGCTAAAAATATAAATTTCCCAAAAACTACACCGGCATCATTGTGTACATTTAGACATCATGTTTGATAGATAGGTTATATAACAACTAAAAAAATTAGTAAATATTTTCTCCACAATTAAATTAGTTTTGAGTGTAGTTTCATATATGAAACCCAAAAATAAAATGATATGTGCCATATTAGATAAAAAATTATATTACTATAAAATATATAGTAGATAAAAGATATAAATATATTAGAAACGCTTAAACTCAAAGCCTATACATTTCATAATTTTCGAATATATGATGTCTTGTTTATATAGTGTATTTAAATTTAAAATGTAAATATATAAATATTATATTTTGACTAAGGTAAAAATTTTATCAATTTTGAATTTATAATGTAAAAATTATCTTAATATGATATTTTTAATTCTTTTTCAAAAAATGTTCATTTTTAGGTAAATGGTGAAATATATGATTTTTATAAAAACTGTAAACTTTATACACATATCATAAAAATGACATATAATTTATAAAATAATATTAATTGATCAATCTTTTATTCAAGGGTTAACAAAAATTATTTTCAAATTAGCATTTCAAATTTATAAAATTTATATTTATCATTTTGTTGACATATGAAATATTTTCAAAAAAAATGAAAATGTTTTTGTACTTTCAATTTAGATAAATATTTTTTATATATTTTAGATTTCACTGAAAGAAATATAAATTTTATTTGTCTTATAATAAACCAAATTATTTAATGATTATTAACGAAAATGATAATATTACAATACAAATAAATTTTTTAGATTAAAATAATAATTTTCCAAAGAAGTGGTTTTTAAACATTACACAAGATAATGTTACTACTAATTTTTATGAAAAATTAAAATAAATTATTTTAAAATGGATTTCATATTTAGAATTCGTATGTCCAGATAATGGTTTTTAAACAGAAATTTAGTTTTTCTTAATAAAACAAATTTTAATGGAAAAAATTGGAAAACCTAGGAGTCAAACAGAAAGTCATGCGATATACAAGAATATCAAAAAATCATTAAATGATTGTTTGGTCTTACCATAAGTGTTATATCTATATAGACTACATTGGAGAATAGGATCATTATTACATGGTTCACCAATGAGGATATCTTCAATATAGTCTACTATCTTTTCCTAATATTGATAGTAATCCTCACTATTTATCATTCTTTTATTGAATATGTGTATGATGATGACATATTTCTTATTGATCCACCGAAATTCCCCATTATTTATAGCATCAAGAATCATTATTTCATATATCCTCTCAGCATCCTCTTTTGAATCATTAGTATGGATAGTATCCTCTATAATCTCTTCCTCATCATGTAAGATAAGCTCCTAGGCCATAACACTTCTTGTTTACTCTTTAAAGGTTGAAAGATTCAAGTCATCAAGATTCTCCATAGTAGGAACTAGAAAATTAGAGTTGGTGGATCTGGGAGAGTCATCTGCAACCATAATAATGTCATGAATTTGGGTTCATACTTCCCTACTATCAGCAGTCTGGTCACAAGTACAATGAACGTTAACCCTCTCTTCTGCCCTTAAATTATTGTCAAACATAGTCTCCATTGTGTTGGGTATGTGTGAGTTATATTTATTCCCGTTAAATTTATTCTCCTAAATCATTGTGTATCTCTCCAAACTATGGATTCCCTCAAGCTCTATATTTCTCCTAGGTTAGGGGATTCCACTATCATGCATTCCCTCACCAGTATAAAAAATATTAAAGTAGATATCTCATCTACCAACTCATCCTTACTATGTTTGTTCTCCTCATCATGAATATCCCTAGATTTTGGGCTTTAGATGATCTTCACAACCTGAATTGACACTTAGTGATCCTCAAAAAACATATCCAAATAAACCTTAAAAACAATTAATATTGTTAATAGTTGTGTTAGACATTATGGGACTCGGCCTATTATTCACATTAACCCTGTCTCTATCTCTAGCCAGCATTCCATGCTCTAAATTTTAGAGATCAAAATATCCAGATGAATTATCTTTTCTTTTCTATTAAACATGAACTAAACCATCAAGCATTTGAACTACCCCTACATAGGATGTATGATTTTGTTTATTGATATATGGGTATAAGGAACCAATATCTACCCACTCAATACTCTTTGGTTTATATAGGACCTGCTTTTTAAAATTGTTTCTATCTAAATCACATCTCAATCCTTTGAAGTTGTCTTCAACCATTGGGACTATATTTGATGGTCTTTCCTTTTTTTGGATGGGATCAAGAGAGGGTTCATAGTTATTCCCAATTGATCAACATCGAGTGAAGAAAAAAGGTTTCTCTAAAAATGTTGTCCATCATGATCCCTTATATAAGAACATTGATATGATAAAACAATAGGTCCCATGTGTTTACATTAAGAAAAAATATATATCCAAAAGACAAAAAATATTACTTTTTTTGTAGTATATTTCCTCTCCATTAGTAATCCAAACCCACTACACTGAAATTTTTCTCACATCGACTTCCACACAAATACATGGTGAAAGTAGATGATAGACCGATTTTCATCAGCTATCGAAGCATAGAAAATGAACAACATGATTCACATGAATACTAATAATGGATGGATTCTAGAAGGGAAAATTATTCTCTATGAAACATTCCCATAGTGTGTAGAAGGAGATTCATGTCTCATTTGAATAAAATATTTCAAGAATAAAAGATAGAAGTGGAAATTTTGGCGTTGTCGGGGGCACTAGACCATGAATGGACTAAGTCATTCTCTGAGAAAAAATGGAAGGGTATATGTTTTTTGTCAAGGATTCCATCTATCCCTCATTGTTGAATATGCCAAGAACCCAAAAAAATGTCTCTAACACATCAACCAAAGGATTATTATGTCTAAACCACACAATCAAGGTCAAATCAAGTAGTTTGGAATCTTCTATGAAATCAAAAGTCAAATGCTCCAGTTGAGGAAAGCTATCAAAGTTATCAAAATAAATTTAATAAAAAAATTTCTCCATTATATGATTAAGAAAATATATTGTCTATAATGTTATAAACGATTGATATTGATCTCTATAAGATGTCTAAGAAATCACTCCCTCCCCCATCAGTTTGTTTAGGGAGGAGTATGTGACCAAATCCATCTCTACCTAAGGATTTATCGGGAGGGAGCTCCAAGACATCAGGAAGACCTTGAATCTTGGTAATGTAACAATATTCATTTTTGGTTTTAAATTTAATGAACATTAATGTAGTGATAATTTTTTACCAATATTAAATTTAAAAAAGAAGAAGTGGACAACCAAATATTTTTCACTCAAATGTTTATAATGCTTTAATGGGTTATTTGTGTCAACTATAATTTTTGGAGAAATGTCTGACATTCCAAAATAATAATTATTTTTTTTTATTTTTTTTAACATGAATATTTATTTTAATAATGAACCTTATTCAATTTAATTATATTTAAATTTCTATTTCCTGATGTTTGATCCTTAGATTTTTTCATTACTTATACCATGAGGATCTCTTAACAAAAATCATTTTCAGGTAGGGATCTATTCTGAAATATAATTCATTTGAAAAAGCAGAATTCAATTCTATATAAAATAAATATAATCATATTTTCCTCCTATAATTCTGGGAGTTTTACATATCTTATCCATATTTTATATTCATACTTAGATCATTACATAACCATTTTTAAGAAACTAACACTCCATCTTTTTTGTATTAGAAACCATTTTTCTTCAATGATCATATAAAAATATTTCACTTAAAAATTCAATTTTTAATTGTTTAATAATGTATTAAGGTCAATTTCTTCATCTTTTCAATATTTAAACGTTTTAATTATATATTAAACATTTTTCGTATGGTTCATTTTGATCACTTTATGAAAAAAAATCTTTCATCAATATTTCTATGTAAAATTTACTTTCACCAGTTATTCCATTTTATATCTAACTTTCTCTCAATGTTTTAATATTTTATAAAATTATGTATCTATCTATAATATGTTTAAATTATTATTTTTAAATAAAAATTTAAATGAACATGGACATTTATTGGTTCAAAAGTTATTTTTATAAAACATCTAATTTTTATAAATGTAGTCATTGTCCCTTGATATATATTTTTCTTTATAAAGTTTATTCTAAAATTCATACCATCCACCTTCTTTCTCATGATGGATTTCCAAATGTTATATTACTTTAATAAAATAAACTATCACCGTCACCGTCCTTCATTACCATTTCACGTTTCAAGGACTATGTTTTCTCTTGATGACATTCATTTGGATTAGTACCCTCTTATTCATTAAATTAAATAATGTTTTTTCAACTATATTAAATATATCCCATGATTGGGAGAATATATTGACTTATAACTATACCATTTCACTATAAAGTGTAAATAATATATGTATTGTATTTATGGTTCATATAAACATTTAATGTTAACTGAATTCAATAGACACTCATATTTTTTATATGCGTCTATCATGTATTGAATATTGATGTATTTGTGCCTGATTTTTTATGTAAATACATTTTTAGATAAGATTAACCATTTTGATTATATGGGTTCTTTATAAGTTGATTAATGATTGATTTTATGTTGAACTCGTACACACAAATGAATGATAAGTGGGGTCATATATATCCTTATAATTCATTGGTTAATATTTTATTTCCCATGAGACAATTTAGTGTATGTATACATTGATATGATCAAAAAATAAATGGGGAGCCTTCATAGATATTATGAATATCAAAAGGATGAGTCTTATTTTATATACACAAGAACTGAATTGTGCCTCTTAATGGTTATTCTCATAGTACTATGACACCAATTTTATATGTTTATTCAGTTGAATAGTTATTGTTTTATATCTCATGGGAAAATTTCATTTTTATGCAATATTCATATTATTATTATTTATGGATATTGGTTTTTATGATATGGTTCCCCACTCTTTGTTCTAGTTAAATATTCCTATATCATAACTTATGGGAATGTCTCATGGATTTCATGTTATTTTTATAATAAATATATACTCTTGTTATGTTTTCTATTGTGGTTATGATCTAACTATTTAAAGATTGATTATAAGTATTCCATTTTTTAGAATTTCTAGTCACCCCTTACCATTCCTCATGTTAGCATGATGATTATTACTTATGAGAAGTTTGTAAGGTGTTTTGTAATTGATCACTTATAGAGAAATGTTAATATGTGTTTTAAAATATGTTGAGTAATAATCTAGTCCTCAATGTCCCTAAACATTTTTTATGGGATTTTGTGATTATTTTCTGAGAAAAATTGTCTATCTCTTTAAAAATATGTAGAATAAAGATGTGTTTAGATTGGGTTATGTTATTTTCTATTAGAGAAAGATTTAATTATTTTTTGGAATTGTATTATTATTTTTGTGATTTGGATGATAGAATGTTAGTGAAATACATACTGGTAAATCTATGGAATAATTATATGTATATGATATAAAACATCTATTTTTGTATTTATAGATTGTGTTGTCTACCTTCAAATTAAAAAAAATCCTTGATACTATACGTTAATTATGTCAATGTAATAGATATACCTAGGGCTAAACATCTGAAAAATGGGGGACATGGTATTAACACAATCATGTCCTGGTGCATCAAAACTATTTCTAACTACACACCATGTATGAATATCCCATGGGATATGGTTTGGAAACTCAGTCACTCATGATGAACCATTATGGAGGATTACAATTCATCTTTACTGTATGGTTATTGTACCAAGAAAAAAATGGTAAATTAATCATCTAGATTGAAACCTATAATTTTATGTCATTTATGATATAGTCCTTCCATGATTAATTTTTCCAATTTTGTTATCCTGACAATGTTAAATACATTAATAGTGATGTGAATAATGGTGTGACATATAAAAACAACTTCCCCGTCAGGTCTTGTTTCATTGTTAAACAAAAAATTCAAATCTCTCTTTCACACATCAATGTACGAGTAGAAATGAAATCACGAATGACACATGGAGATTTTACATGGTTCAACCTCACTGGGTTACATCCAAGGAGCATACAATATTAATGTGATAATTTAACTAATCAAAAAAGGATCACTTCAAAAATACATGGTTTGGGTTGGATCACTTATATGCCCAAGCTTACAACCCTTATAATGTTTATCATTATCTCACTTCTTTCCCAAGGGACTCTACCTAATTAACCTTTTATAGCTCACTACTCGTAGAAAGGATCACCTACTTCCCCTCATTTTTCTCACTACACTAGAAAGATTCAAAAAATATTAATGGACATGTAGGTCCCATCCATGTGAATAATGAATGAATCAACGAATATAGGTAGATTCTCTATTGAAGTCATGTTTTCACTTGGTATATGAAATCCAATTTTTTCCTTAATAAGAGTTGGTAGAAATTTATTCAGAAAATTGTTTTAGTACCACCATAAACATACATTACTCTTCTATGATGTTCCATGAATCCACTGTGAACTGCTTTTCACTGCGTGTCATGAGTGTTTTGCTATTATATTTTTCATTGTAGACCACCCCTACTTCCTGAACGGCATTTGATTCATGAGATGCCTCTAGTTTGTGGAAGACCATTGCTTCAGTAGCCTCTTATACATCTTGGTTCTATTTACTTTGGGATCTATGAATCCTTAAAAACCCCTTCTATGAATGGTTCTCATGAGTTGTATACATCAAAGAATTTATCCCAATAAACTTATTCCTCCTTTGCAGAATCCTCCCTTGAAAACTACTCCAGACATCCCAAATTGTTAAACCACTAATCTTTTCTAAAGAAAGTCTCTCTTATTAATGATTTGATTTGGGTTATTTATATCAGAAAACAAATCCTTCAAAACCACCTAATCACAGATACCAATAAATCTGATGTGGTATATCCTTTACTGTGAACTGTTATGAGGTACACACAACACCTTAGTCCATTTTCGAGGCTGATTTCATTTGAAAATAAAAACCCTTTGTAGCTCCCCATATCACAGACAATGTTTTTTTGACAATGATCATCATGTGACCATGTTTCATGGTCCGAATACTACAGTTAGTGAACTATGGTTCATGAACTTCTTGATTCGCGGTCTGCAAAATGAGCGTTGTGGTTTGTAAAATATGTTTCGTAAAATCCTTACATCCCAATTTGGGAACAACATTACATAACATTCTTGATTCAAATTTTATAAAAAATTCTCTACAAACTGTAAACTTAATCCAATTAACTATATTCTTTGAATTCAATGAACTCTACTTTACAATCTGTGAACATCATTCCATGATCTTTTTTGAGTAAAACCTATCATTTTACAAAATACAATATCCTTATTTGAAGGCCCAAAATATATCAAACATGGGGAAAATATCGACCATAAAAGAATATTAATTATAATCTCTATCCATACCTATTCATTAGAATATGGATTTTTGAACATACATGATCACCCCAAAAACACAAATACAAATCCCTAAGGGATTTTTCACTTTTTCGATCTTTCCAATCATATTATAGGTGAATCCACTATAAATGATCCATATTCTAGTGCAACATGATTCATTGAAATATACCTCTACAACCACAACATGTTCATCTACTTTTATTTTTGATCCATGTAATTGTCTGATTTTCTTGAGGATGATTGGATCATTATAGACCACTTTTATCGTGCAATACTGCAAATTGATTTTGTGGTTTTAGCTAATTTCATTATAAATTGAGTTGCTGGATATGATCACATTCATTCAACTTCAACACTTTTTATGAATTAATGATGTTAAATATCTTTACATGTGTTTGAATCCTTCATTACTAAAATAGTGACCTTTTAATGATATTCTAAAGAAATAATTTATGTATTGTTTTATCTACTGGTGTTTTTCCCTTCATTACCTCATGTTTATGAAATAGAATTTTAGATAGTGTCCCACTCTCCCACCTCAATAACATATCATGTGGGGGAATTCATGTGTATTATTAACATACTACACATTTTCCCTTGGGTAATCTGAATATTTTGCTTATGATTCCTAGAAAAATATATATTCCTCCATGGAATGGGAACTTTTGATATGAATTCAACAATTACTACATTCTATTTTTAATCAATCCCAATACCAGTTGTATTATTATGATTAATTATTTTCCTTCCCTATCACTCCTTTTGCGCATACACTGGAACTCTATATTCTAATTTTAAATTTTGTGTTTCCTTTGTAAACCTCCTTTCCATAATCATGGGTTTCTCCTAATCCTTATACATCCTTCCAATTCTGAAAAATTATTCTTCATGTTCATCAATATGTTCATCATCATTATCATCATGTAATTTTTTATTGAATGAATTAAAATTTAAAAAATTGATACATGGGAACCCCACACCCATCAATAAAAACCTAAGGGGGACTACAATGATGAAGACCAAGAACATAAAATTTAATAAAGTCAATCCCATTAGGTTTAATACTCCATGTAGTGTGAAGAAACACATTTTCCCCGCTAGTGAAGCTCACTGATGCCATGTAGTCCACAACTTTGTTATCCTCTCTCCATTTATGAATAACACAAGTGTTGATATTGATCATACTTATACATTTTCTAATAATATATAAAATCAACCAAGGAGACTCACCATAACATTTTAAGGAATTTTGGAAAATTAAAGATTCTTTTTCTATTTTGGAAATATCTATACCCTTTCGCATGCATAGTGTTATCACAGTGGGCATTTCTCTCGCCTCCACTTGAAGGGAAGATCATTGGACCAGTATTTCTGAGAATTCAATGTAAATTGATCCATTATAGTCACTTAACACTCCTCCTACAATAATGTTATGATGGATGAAAGATACATCTGTATTGACTTTAAATCCCACTGAGTCTGGTCACCAACATAATCCATTACCCTCCCTGCTACTGGATGTCAAGGCCACACCGGATCCTGCCTAAAATGATAAATATATGGGGCCACCATCCATGTGTTCAATACCATGTTTAGGTAAAGTAATAGATTTTTTACCCAGACAATAATAGAATTTGTTGTAACCCCCATACCATCGTGTATGGATTTGTTTTGTGCCTACCAAATCCCCTAGAAGCCTACATGTAGCACCACAGAGCAGGACACCCTCTTTGGGCCTCCTCCCTCAAAGCCATGAAACTATTTAAGAAAAAAAGGAGAGGATAGACACATATGAGGAGAGCTTCGTAGGAAATTCTCCTCAAACACCCCACACCTCACCTACCTAGTAACTACTGAAGAAGAGATGAGTAGTGTTATCCACTCTAGGAACTCTACAGAAAATTATCTTGGAGGAATATTGGATACCACATCTAAGATATTTTCATCGATCGGTATAGATCTATTTTGAATTCTCCATTATAGAAAATTATGATTGGTGGGAATGTCTTTCACTTAAAAAATATCATCCCAAACCCTTAAATGGAAAAATTCATTACTGATTCGGTGGAAGTCCTTTGAGGAGAAAACTCCCAAGGAGGAGGCTATGAGAAAACATTTTTCCTCCTCTTCAAGAATCTTAATGAGATGAAAGCACTCAATATAATCCTTAACAAAAACTGTATTAGTGAAAGCATGGAAGAGACTAGCCTCCCTAAATAAGATATTGGTTTCATGGAATCCATATAACCCTAGAACTGCACCACACCAATCATAATGCCAGAAAGAAAATTTGCATTTCCCTACCACCCATTGGAAGACAGGTCGAATCACAGTAACAATGGGATAAATCATCATCCAAAGGGATGAATAATTCCCTCCCCCCAAGTCCTGAAGTCGTATTGTGTACACATGCATGGTAGTTAACTAGAGAGTATGTCATTCTAGGATTCTCCATGCAATCCTTTTATGCATGTAGTATATGGTATCCTATAGGTTTTGCACATCGATTCCACCTTCACCCATGGGCCACATAATTTTTTTCCAGGCTACACAATGTTTCTTCCCCTCCAATAATGGGTCCCAAATGAAATTATGTAGAATTTTTTCGATTGATTTGATAACCCTCATAGGGACCATGATTTAGGATATACCTCGGAATAGAGAATCTACTATTATACTATTCACCAGGGCAATACATCTGCCAAAGGAGAATAATTTATTCTTCCAATTCAACACTCTATCTGAAACCCTTGTGTAGAGAGCCTCGAAGTCACAAATCTGAAGGCCTCTAGACAAGATAGGAGCACCTAGATAAACCATATGGAAATCCACTTCTTTATGCCTACTAAACTTCTAATATCTTGAACTCTATCAACGGAGAATATATTGGAAATATAGAAATCAATACTACCCTTGTTAATGGGTTGTCCACTCAATCGACAATAATCCTCTAGCATGTTATTTAAGCTCTATGTGGATCTACTCTTAGCATTCTGGAATAAGATGGTATCATCTGGGAACATGAGGTGGGATATCTCTATAACCAAAATCTGATGATGATAACGCTGGATGCCTTCATTAAGGATTTTTTTTGAATATGAGGTGGCTCTGGATGTCTTAAATGATGATGAACATACATAGAAAGATGGGTTCCCCTTGCCTGATGTGTCAGGTAAACATTAAAAACAAATATGACTTCCCCATGAAGCTTAAAGAGAGCTCTGAATAATTGAATCAACAAAAGATAATATCAATGTTCTATGCATTAAAACCCATACCTAATAATCCTCTATTAATTAGTCTCTATTAATCCCAATCATATTAATTTCTCTTATCTAGTTTAATGTCTATGTTAGACCCATGGGTTTTGAAGTTGATTTCATTGAGAATATCTTGAGCTATAGTGATGGATTAATGGATCAAGTGGCCATTGATAACCCCATGTTCTTCTAGGGATATCCACTGAGAAAGATGAACATCTTTTCGAGAGTTAATTATAGTGTCCAAAATATAGTATCGTACATTGCACAATCACACTGGGTGATAGTGTGAGATCAAAGAAGGAATCGTGATATTGGGAAAATGAATGATGTTGGTGAAACATGCCACTCTATGTAATGTCCTCCCCTCAGAATCATATTGTATTTAATTAATCATATCCTCTTTAATGGTATCCTACGAGGACCTCTAAAACTAAGAAGAGGTCTGGTTAGGCCCCATGTCACTATTCGGGTTCAAGTAAAAGAGAACATCTTTGATCTCTAGCTTGCTGGGCATGGATCCTAGGATTTCATTAATCTATTCAGACAGAAGGTTTGGAATCACATCAAATATTTCTGAGGGATCTTAAGGATAACCAGTAAAAATGTGCTCATTGGGGTCATCTAGAAGATATTTTAGGAAGGAGTTATCCAAACCCTCCACCATGTCCCTATTCTCTATGAAGGAACCATCCACCCATAAGATGTTCATCTTGACCTAATTTTTCCTCTCTTTAATGCACACATAAAATAAATCTATGTTCCTATCTCCCTCCTTAATCCACTTTACCCAATATATCACCATATCTATTATCTCCTACTTTAGAATTAAATCAATCATAATAACCTTCTTCACATAGAGAACCTAATATACCCAGCCATCCCACGCCTCCTCAAACCTACTCGCCAGAGTCAATCTCCATCCTTATGACTTTTAAATCCACATATGGGGAGGAATTGTGACTATCCCAATATTGGAAATTATGTCTCATCTTGTACAATTTACTGTGAAGGGTGATCCACTTGTGGTCTTGGGGAGGCACGACCCAAACCAAGAAGATGAGTTCTGGATATCTCGACATGTACACCACAAACATGCTATATCTGAACCACTCAAGAACCTGATTCAAGGAGTCATGAGAGATGAGAAGAAGAGAGTTGTTCGATATTCCCCACACCAAAAAGGTCACCTTAAGTCTGGAGAAGATAGATATTTCATCAATGTTTTCCAAAAATAGGTCCAAATCTCCCAATAAACGGCAAAGAGCCCATTGGTTATTACACCATAAGAGTTTGTCTCCCACGAAGCCAAAATCTAAGAGACCCTTTGCTGCCATAAAAATAGAAAAATGAATGGATATATTTCTTGGGAATGGTACCTCTAACCTCCCATTCATCCAGATTTGACGAAACTTTAAAATACCTCCCCCCCCCCCAAAACCATGCTTTGAGGCTAGGGTCAAACATGGATTACTCCTTCGACAATGATTCCCGAGTTTGAATGTTATAGCTCCCATACACAATGGAATAATAGAAAAAATGAGGCTAAGGGTAACCTTAATAACAAAGAGACGATCCATTACATAGATCATGGCCACAGTGCACCTTCTCTTCCAAAAGATTTAAATATGCCTATTAACTGATCCGACCAGAAATCTATCATGAATATGTATCATCCTAGAGAACTAACTGATTCAAGTGGGAATTTGATGGTGTTCAATGATGACCACAACATCCACTTTGGGAAATGAACTTTCAGAGGCTAGAAAATCCAAATTTATGTGGACTCCTTTCCCCTAAGCATTTAAAATTATCAAGGGAATCATTTTAAACGGAGCAACATGGGATTGGCTCTAGATCACATATCCTTCTCAAAGTTGGATGCAAAATTAACATGATGAAGCTTGACTTTGGAACTACTACACAGCCCTGGATCCTGTTCCACTAACACGGTGGGAGAAGAAGGATAGTTTGTTAAGAACAAGTTGTGTTCTCTGCTACTATGAGCCACAGAGGTAATTCCACCTACCCTAGATCCTTCTACGAGAGGGGAATATCCTACCATGGTATCTGGTGGAAGGTATCAAAAGGAGGATAAGAAACCCTAGATGATCCTCCAATATCATGAGTGATCATCACCATGGACCACTGGTTATACTCTAATCCACTACCTGAGTTATCCATGATCTTTGAAGGCAGAAACAATAGAACTGAGACTCGCAAACTAGATAGACTTCTTGTTAGACTGTGTTTCAATAGATTGATAGGGTTTTGCAGAAAATAGGTGACCCAAAAAGAAGAGAAACTCTTTACATTACATTTAATGAGATTATTTTCATGCTCTAAACTATCCAAAACCTTAATAAGTGGAGATGCCCCTAGAATGACCTTGGAGGGAAAGGGTAGGGGGACTACCGAGGACTCAAATGAGAATACCAGGATAGCCTCTAAAAAAATTTAGGGGGAAAGACACTCACTATAACATAAACCTACCACTTCACCGGGATCACTATGAAAACCTTTATATCCACCTTGATGGGATACTTTGAGAGAGTGACTGTGAAGAAGACAGGGTGAGAAAAAAAAATAAGAACACCATGAACACCAGATCCTGATCCTTGGTGAACGAATCCTCTAATTGAAGGTCCATATTCTCAAGAAGGGGATGAAAAATTTAATTTTCCACAAAAATGAGGGCCACTGAGGACAAAAGACCCCTTTGTGTGACTTTATAAAGCCCAATAATATCCCAATGGTGTCACCTATCATTTTCATTAATCCCTTGTTATGGAATGACAATTAAAACCGTACTAGATAGACCCAAAATGTCTACTGCGAGAATTCTGTTCCATTATATTCTACCAAGGTCCATCAGGCCAAGATAAAGCTTCAATAGGCCAATGTTTGTGAGACCTTACTCTATATGTGAGGATAGTACACTTCTGATCAAAGAACGATACAGAAGGAGCTCCTTTGTAGGGATGCGACCTGTGTCGGCTGTTGAGACTCCATTACGAAACCCATCCATGAAAGGCTAAGAGTAGTGGCATTGGCTCCCCAAAATGGGCCACCAGAGTCCATTTTCGGTAGGATTTGGATTCCTCAAATTCAGCTAATGGAATGTTCAACTTAACCTGATTACCCACCCGTAACGACTGCACAAATAGTACATAGATCGTCGGAATGTAGGGAGGGTTGGGTGTTCACACTGAGCCATAGTGGGCATCATAAAAGGAAACACTGGTAATCCTCCAGTGGGTTGGGAGGAGGATTTAGGATTAAAAACTAATGGAGGGGGCAGTAGTGGTGAAGATGTTCTGGCTGAAATAGTAAGAAAATTTGAAATTGGAAGAGGTGTGTGGGGTGCATTATTAGGCACGTGCGAGACTATATTCCAGTGTCATTATCAGTATGATTGATTAGATATTTTAGAGAATTATTCAAACTATTGATCTCTATTTTTTATTAATTGACGTTTAGTTTTTTATCAATAGTCATTTCTAGGATTTAAGGCATTTAATATTTAAGCCTTTCAAATTCATCCTTAATATGGGACTTTTTATCTTCATGCTATTTCATATAAATTTTAGTATCATTATCCAACATTTTGGTTTTTCTTCTTCTCCAAATGTCTATATCTTTAAGCACAATATCTAATTTTATATGATGGTCAACTCTTTCATTGACTTCTACATCAACATCACAATCATTCATTTTATAGATGTTTCTGACAAATTCCTCTAGTAAGTATCCTATATTATCTTTGTAGTCCTCAAATTATTCTTCCTATGATTATTATGAACTATAATCTTCTTTTGAATTTGGATTATTATGTTTGATTAACTTTCACTTGGTACTCTACCTACCTTTTCACAAAGACTAAATATGTCGTCATTGAAATTTAATCATTGTCTTCAAAACCATCCTGAAACATCTTAGGACAGTTTTCTACAAGATTTCCCATCATTCCAAATTGACAAAATGAAATTTGATGTTTCACTTTTAAACTTTACCTTTCTAGTTGTTGATTTGAGGAGATAAATGACATGAAATAATCCAAATTATGTTCCCCTAACTATCTATAATAGCGACATTCTTCATTGCCTCGAATTTGACTTCTATGAACTTACCATTTTCCATAGAATCATTATATCAATTTCTCATATCCAATGAAATGATAGTGTAATTAAACCTATCCAATGTCTATTTTAATGTATCATTATATTCCAATATAGAAAATTGTGGATTAAACCAAGCTTGTAGTTTTCACAGCATGCGCTTAACAATATTTATATGTTCAATAATTTCTCTGAGACCATGCACGTATTCTGAAACAACATTAACTAGGTAAAATAATACATTGATAGATTAATTGGGCTAAATTATCAAATCCTCATTCTTGTAAATAAACCAATAGTTTTTATTATCTCATTTTGGTGTCACCCTAATAAATATTTATCAATTTTTCCCTCATAGTATGTAATGACTTACATGAAATCAACATTTTATAGATTTCATTTGATAGTGATGCCCTAAAATCATTGATTCATTTTGAATCATCATCCATTTCCTTATGTTCTGCTTCTGATAATATATTATAGTCTGTAGTGGAAACAATACCATTCATAGAAGATATAAATACATCCATAACTAATAATTGAAAGAAGTTTTAAATAATGTTATTCCATAGTTGAAAATTATTTCTATCAAAGATAGGAAACCTCGTGTTATTAACAACTTCTATTTCTTCACCTAAGAAGGAACCACTAACATTAAAACATTATCTTTGAAACCAATTGATATCATAACTAGGTTAAATATCATAAGAGGGGGGTGAATCTGTAAGTGAATGATTAAATCAACATCCCCTTCAGATCATGTTTTAATATAATCAAAACAATGTTCACCCTCTTTCTCATAGAAATGTACGAGTAGAAATGAAATCATAAATGAGACACAATGATATTACTTGGTTCACCCTCATTGGGCTATGTCCATGGAGAATAAAACAAGAATATTTTGATGTACCAAATCCACTATGACTCACTAAAAAATATAGGGTTCATGATATGCAACTTTTATTCCTAGTCTCACAACCGTTAAAATACTTAGGTTTAGCTCACTATTTTCACATGTGTCACTCCCTAACACTATTTTGATGGGTCACTAAGGGTGGAACATATTTCATCCTTCCATCTTCATTTTTAACTACTCTAGAAGGGATCAAAAAAATTTTTATAGAGTTGAAGGAACCTCAATTATCAGTTATGAATATTTTATCAAATGTTGGAAGATGCTCTGTTTAATCTTATTTTCACATAGTAGATGAAATCCACTTTTCCCCACATACTATTAGTTTTCAAAAATTAAATTTGTAAGATTTTTTAGACCCTTCAAAAGCATTATGAATTCCTCTACAAACAACCTTGAATCCTTCATTAGCTACTTTAAACCATGTGGCATGAGTTCATCTTGGTCTCCTTTTTCTTCAACGACCACCCTCGCTTCATGGAGGACCTTTTCATCATGGTCTGCCTTTAATTCATGGAAGGATTTTTCATCACTAAAACCCTATTCTTAGTGGTCCACATTACCTTTTGAGGTACCTAGCCCTATAAACCCCATTTAAAAACTGTCTCTTTCATGGAATTTTTCCATATAGATAACTTATACTATCTAGGAATCCTTCCTCACGAAGTACACCAAACATCCCAGAATTATTTCAGTGATGGTCATTTATAAGGAATTTATCTCTTTATAGTGATGTGATTTGCGTAATTTATATACGAAAATAATTCTCACAAACCCATCTAATCACAAATACCCCCAGCTCTGATGTATTGAATCATTCAGTATGAACTATTATGCAGTCTGAAAATCATTTTTTTCCTTTTAGGTGACTAATTTCATGTTCAAAAAAACCCGTATAGGATCCTTAAATCCCTACCTAAATCCCATATGCAGTGATCCTCCTACAACATTGCTTCACTATCCATGAAATGTTATTGGTGAACTCCTTGCTTTGCAGTCTATGAATTGTGATACACAAACCACCATATATGTTATGTGAACTCCATGCTTCGTAGTCTGTGAACTGCATTAAACAAAATCTATTCTTATTGGTTGGTGAAATATTCTTCATATTCTCTGAACAAAATTCTATGAACTCCATGATTCGTTGTCTGAGAACAATGCTTCGTGGTCTACAAACTTCATTATATAAACATGTTTTTGGGAAAATCGTCATTCAGAATAAAATACCCCCAATTATGAAGATAACAATATGGGAAACACTAGATATTTTATCCACCATAAATCCATCTTCTTAGACTACACCATCCATACTGACTCCATGTAATCAGGAATTTTCCACACAAAAAATCACCCCAAAACAACAAGACGACCCCTTATGTGATTTTTCACAACACTTTTTATATTATGTATTCTTCTCATTTGGATTTAATCATTTACGAAATTGTCGTATTATGGAAAAATATATATCAAAGAGTGAGTTATGAAATGTGATGATTATAATAATGAAGAAGAAAACAATATTGAAGAAATTGTAAATAGTCTTATGGAGATTCTCACACAACTCTCCAAATCTATGAATTGTAAAGAATCCCATGTTGAGATCTTGAATAAAATTGGTAAGGTTTTTATTTCAATGAATTATTTTATACACCAATTACCACACTTGATTAAAAGATTATATTATCCATTTGTTTTTTATAAATTTATTAATTTCATCAAAAAGATATTTTTTGTGTTATAGTGTATAGAGTATTAGAGGTTTGGGATGGATAATTATTTTCTGGATAATGATAAATTATAATATTGAACATTAAATAATAATATAGAACATCATGATGTATAATATTTGGAATGGGATGATTTAAATAAATAGTTCATCAATAACTATATTACTTATAGTCCTCATGATAATATAGAGATAGAATTCATAGAGTTGAAATAAAGGGATGATGAATCCTTTCGAAAAAATGATGAAAATGTAAAAATACTCAAAAGTGGTGATTATTGATTTATCTTGTATCTTGTGAGTAAAAATGATCATTTCCATAGAGAATAAAATTTTCATATGTGAAAGGAATTATCCATAAAAAATTTTCAAATATATGACTTGATTATTTGATGTGCATTGAAAGTGGACATGGAAACTAGAGACTCATAATTGTAGAGGGTATAAAAGAATTATAATATTTTATTAAATTTCTATATATATGTTACCAAGGGTAAATAATTATCAATTTCAAACATGTAAAAATTTTAGTTTGAAGCAGTGTGGGTAACTTTTTCCAAGGAATAATGAAGTCTCTCATGTGTGGAAATATTATGAATAAAGGTAAGGATTATTTCAATGGGATCAAGAGTCTAGTCTATGAAACATAGGTAAACAATGTCTCTACTAATGTACCACCTATAATTCAATGATTAAAATTCATGGTTCTTGAGAAATTTGAAAATCAATACCCAAAACCTAGAGCTAATGAAATGAATATTCCACATAACCATTTTATGAAATGGGACCAAAGTATGAATTTTTTCTATCACTACCACTGAGGTGGATCATAATAATTAAGATATGCATGCTACATTCATTATATAATAATTATCATTGAATGAATTTTTTTGGTATCCATGCATTACTTCAAATCATGTAGGTTTTAATGATTATTGATTAATCATACTAAGAAGTGGATATTTAAATATATATATATATGAACATCTTATAGGAACATTGATCATTTAAACGATATATTACTCATCTCTAATAGAATTTTTTGAGATAACAATCTATCAAAATATACAACTTCTTATCTTGAATAAATTGAACATACCATATGGAATGTAATGTTCTTTCCTGTCTAGATAACATATCAATATTTTAGGATAAATAAACATCATTTCTTATGACATGTCATACAAGTTTCAAATAATAATATAAGGATAATCCAGAAATCTTAATTAAATAAAATCATATAATATAGTTTATGAATAGAAATGTGATTGTATATTTGTAAAAAACCCAATAATTAATTAATCTTCAATAGAAATATAATATAGATGTCCCTGTATTTTTTCTCTAGGTGGTTCTAATTTGAGTTACAAAACTGTAACTTTTGATTTTTTTGTTTTGAAATAATAAATTAGTTTCATCTAATTACAAGTTCAAAAATAGAAAAATAAGCCGAAAATATAATAAAAAAAATTAAAAAAAAATAAATAGTTATTTTATTAGAAATAAAAATTTTGCGAAATAAGAATTAATGTAGTAGATGTGTACATGTGTAGAACATCAGGATCCCCCCCCCCTCCTTGTTTAAAATGACCCAAATGTAATTTTTTAATACCAACCCAAGAACCTCATATTGAAAACTATATTTTTCATGGATATCATATAATGACATAATTATTGTTTTTTTACTTCCCATAGAAGTGACTCAATCACAAAAAGAACCCCATGAAATAAAACCAAATCATGATAACAATGCTCAATTGAAAGACCTCACAATTGAAATTAAAATAACGATATCTATAATATTAGAAAATATATTTAATAAATGACTAAAAAAAGTAGATAAAAATATATTCATGGACGAAAAAAATCCTCTTTAATTTAAAAAATAACATAATGATAAATTCAAAATAAATTATGTAAGAAGATCTCAACTCGGAAGAGAGTGTCTGTCAATTTTCACAGTCCACAAAAACTTGGTTCATAGTCATATGTCACATGAGTAGATACAATATTTTCCATTTGATAATTTTTTCTTAGAATATTCACAGCCACTCTAGAACATCATTCACCTTTCTCTATGAATTCAATATCCACCATAAAAATTTGTGGAGATGGAAATATAATATGGATGATGAGTATAAATTTTTTAGTTTTTTTCCATCCTTAGATAGCTCAATTTTCTCCTCTTTACCAAATGTATCTCAATAACATGTCTCAAAAATGAATTATGTACAGAAATAAACATTTCATTTCATTTGACACATTAATGAAATAATATATCCATCTTACTGGGGTAATATTTTTCAAACAGATGACACTCTTTAAAATCCTCACATTTCACATGGTTAAGACCATAATAGTGGTGAAACTTGAATCAAAATTTTAATATAGATGTGAATTTTCAATGTATATTTAATATTTAGATGGATTGAATTAAATTTTATAATTATATTTCAAAATATATTTATTTTAATGTAGTGGGGTCAATTATATTGTTTGGAACTATTTTCCGCATTTACAACATTTTTTGGACATCAATAATATAGAATAAGAATAGGATCCAATTGAAAAATTTGAAGCCTATGAAACTACGAATCATAAAAATAATTCATTACATTATTCAATATAAAAAATTAAATGCATGAAATGCACTGTGTTTGAAAAATGAATTTTTTTTTGAAATATTAATTTTTCAATTTTAAGATCGAAACTCATAAAAGATAAAAAAATGATTCAATTTCGCATTAAATTATAAATTGGTTGGGATTATATCTTTGAAAAAAATAAATATGAATTAAATTATTTTCACTATCAATTCCCCCACACGTAGATCATGGATATTAGACAAGTGAGCACTAGAATTAAATTAGGTAAAATTCAATTCCCATACCCATGAGATCCACTAACATAAAACCCTGAAACAATATATTACAAGCCTTATCAAATAAAATATTTCATCTTCTCTATTAAGCTCAATATGTCCATTACAATTTATTTTTTCTGGTCATTAACCCAACACACATACCTCAAATAAATTTTACCTCAACCCACAAATATAGATTTTCAATAATGATTTTCTCATCCAACTCATGCAAGATTCACAATAGGATTCATATGGTTCACAGTATTCAAATAGAAGGGTATATTCCCAATATCTCAAAATGTGTGGGATATGTCATTTGCGTCACTTAATATGATTATTATTTCTCCAAGTGAACAATTTAAACAAGGGACATGTTGTATCAAACCCATCTTCCAACTAGTGTCTATGGTGTGAGACGCTATTCCCAACACCCGATGTAAGGAATCATGATTCCTTTATTCACTATAGAATCATTTCCATAGATTCACGGACCATAAAATTGGATAATCATTTTATAATATAATACATGAGGAATTACCTCTCATTTATCTAAATATTCACATCCAATTAGAAATAAGATATTTCAATTCATATAACCATTCAATAGAATATGAAAAAAGCATAGCCTTTCCAATAAATATCATTTCAACCATTCAATTCATTTGTTGTAAGGAAAAAATCATGTGGAGAAAATTTCATGTAATCAATTTAATTTAATTTTGCTTTAAAAATATATCATATAAATTCCATTCAATTTAATTCATTCCACTAAAGTAAATATTATCTAAAAAAAATGATATAATACATATAGAGGAGTTTAGAATGTGGGAACATTGATGGTGGAATTTCATAAATGGAAAATTCAAGTTATAAAAAACCCAAGAACATTGGAGCTTTTTGGATTAATTTAGAACTTATATTATTGAAATTATATCACTTTCTAGAACAATACAAATTCTCAGGCTGTGTTTAGGACATTTAATAAAATAAACCAACAAGGGAAATTGAAGGTGGAACACCCAAGATCTATCAATATTTGAGCTCTACATCCTATAAACTAACAAAAAATGAATCAAAGTGATAAATCAAGGTTCAATGATAAATGTTTTATGAAAATCTCAATGAATAGGGGACGTTTGGAAATGGATGGCATGTGGAACAACATCATATCTATTAGTCACAAAAATTCATGGGAAAAATGATGATACTACCTTACATATGGAAATTTATGAATCCTTCTCTGATAGAAACCTCATAATCAATGTTATCTGAGAGATATATAAGAAATAATGAAAATACATAACAATAGGGAAAATGACATTCCTCATAAATTGTAAAAAGGGTCCCAGGAAAGACAAAAATATAAAGTGATTAAATTAAAGATTCCACCGTAATCTATATATTGTTTCTTTCAGATAATGAATCAGACACCAGTTTTAGGAGATACTTCAAAGCATATATTTAAGAGGAATGTCCACAAGATAAGTAGAAATCCATTTCAGCTACTTTAATAAGAATAGAGAAAATAAATAGGGATATAATATTTAATGTTGGAAAATTTAATTTCTCTTAAAAAAGGGTTCAATATTTTGGTTCATTGTTTACAAAATAATAAAAAAACTGTTATAAATCCAATACTTAAATATTTTAACTGCATTGCTAAGTCTCACAATTTCCCTAACAATTCACAAACCTTGTAAAAACTAACTATCAGATTTCTATAGTTATTTACATAGTCATGATCTGAGAGTGGCATAGTTTCAGACAAACAACAAGGATATTACCGAACCATTGTTTTTCCCCAACTATGTTTGAATAAACAATATCATCTGGGTTGTACAGTTTCCACAAACCGAGTAACCCAGCTATATTACATTTTTTTGGAACTATGGGCTCAAAATAATACATTAACACTCCTGGGACCGTCCTCGAGCCATAGTTCATGTGTTCCATGATTAAAAAAAGGGATTCAAATTGAAAAAATTATCCATACCATTGTGAAAAGAAGGGTTATTAGAAAATCCCCTCCATTAAAAAACCCATCCATGAGTTATCCTTCTAAGGGTAATGATGCATCCTTAGCAATGAGTTCTATCTACAGAGCTCATATATCAACATCACATTCCCATGTATCATCCCAAACTTTGTAGCGCTTCAATTTATTTTGTACAAACGTAACTAACATGGATCATAGTGTCTTGAAACTCTGATCCACAATATGAATAGAATACTCCTAAAGGAGGAATACAAATCAAAATCAACCACAAATGGATGAACAAAATTTGATATATCTATTGGATATTTTTGAAGTTTAGACACATGAAATATATCATGCATTGACCATCATTTATAATGAGGCACCAATTGGTAATCCACTATTTTAATATATTTCACAGCCTCAAAGGGTCTAACGAACATCATTAATAGAATACCATACCTATTAATTTGTATATGTTATACCAGGGGGAGACTCTAAAGAAAAACTAGTCTCCAAAATTTAGCATGAGTTGTTTATATGGTCTATTGGCATATGAATTTTTTCTATACAGATCTATCATCATGCATTTTTTTGATAAATTAGACATACTTTTTAGTCCCCTAAATGAGATGTGGTTCAGGCATAGCTTCCTTCCCTACATCTACCAAGAAAAAAGTTCAGTGATAAGGCCAACCATATCTGTCTTCATAATGATCCATCTTGATTGTATCCTAAAACGTGTTATTTTAAGTGATGTCATTGAGGGGATGGATTTTCTCCCTGGAACCCCAATATCCTGGACATGTGCACTGATCATGTCCTATAAAACCTGAATCATATGATTGATCTAGAAAATTATATCTACAACTACTACTAGAAGAATGATGTAAAATAAAAATATCATTAAACTATAAAATGTTGAGATCTATAAAGATGTACAACCTCATTGATGTACATCCTTTCTAGATCCTTTACAAATATGTTCTATCACAAGGGAAAGAAGGGTGGGAACTTGATAATATGATCAGTGACATCTAAATTATATCATTTACATGAGTTGATCTGGCTTAATAAGTCACAAAATCCATAAAAATCATCTCAATTACACTCATTAATAGACAAAGGATGAAAATTACCTTCTTGATTTCTTCATTTCATCATTCACCATCTGATAGGTGGAACAACTATTGATGAAGCCAGTAATATCATGTTTAATGTGAGGAAAACAATACTATATCTAGATCCTGGAATATTTTGGTGATACTAGGGTGAACCTTCTTGTATGAGGTATGGAATTCCCACATAATCTATACTATGATGTATTTTGTGACACATACATGCCCATTTAATAGTAATGTATCATCCCCAACTATTGTCCAACGGGAATATTTATCATCATATGAGACACTTTCCATTAGAAAAAGCTCCTTGGGATCAGATATTTGTATCATCCTCACCCATTATATAAAGTATAAATCATAGCTAAGGATGGTATGATAGTTTTCATATAGTCATCATGAACCCCAATGTGCATCTCAAAGAACAAGGTCATGATTTTACATTCTATTCTTGATTCTAAATCACCATATGTCTATGTCTTCTAGAATAGAGAAGTGGAAACTATTTTTATATTAACATGAAAGCAGTAAAGATCTAATTGTAATTAATGTGGGTACTCAACCCACACACACCATCTAATATTAAAAAATCACTAAAATGATGTATTTGTGGATTTTTTGATCTGTGAATACCACAAAAAACCCTGTTTTTAGATATTCCCTTTAATTTTGTATGGAAATCACAATAAGAGTGAAATCAAGGTCGTGTGTCTAGAAATTCAACTCATGAGACCCTAACGTAAAAAACCAATGTGTAATGACTCTATAATCCTACATCAGTTCTACTCCAATACTGATACATGATGCCTCAAAATTTATAGTATTACACCTTCCTCGTGCTAGTAGAAATAATATTGGCACTAAATTCAAACATCCCCTCAACATCTAAAGGGCTGTTATTTAAGATTCTAAGTATATGAATTTAACAAATTGTCTTTACAAGAATGTATGCATATCATCAAGATTAGAATAATAAATTATTAATAATCATATAATATCCACATTGCCCTAGGAAAATCCAAATGAGAAAGACATTTTGGGATGTTTAAAAAATACATCGCACTCACTTTCTCTAGCTCCACTAGAACATCTGAATCTTAGATAATGTGACCTAGGAAGAGAAAAATGTTAGTCTTAAAGTGGATTTTATTGAAATTTGAATAGAGTTGATGTTATCTCATTGAATTCATCATGATCTCAGTTTGGGTTTCATGGTCATGTCTAGATATTTAATTCCCAATGATATAATCAACAATGACTATTAAAAATGAATCTAGATATTGGTGGAAACCCAATTCATTCAATACATGTAGACTAAAGGTGATTTCATTCATCTGAAAGGATTAACTAGGTACTTGTATAGACCATACCTACCTTGAATAGTGGGAGATGTATGTTTAATGACCGAACACACACTTGATGATATCCAAAACACATATATAGAATTAGAAACACTATCAATCATATGATCTAATCAAAGAGGGTGTCTATTCTCAGAAGTGGATATTGTTTCTTTACCATGAGTTAGTTCGATTTCCATTTAAAATACGGAGGGTGTCATCAATCTTTATAATGAATAGAGTAACTAAAACCTAAGAAGACTATAAGGGTCATATAATTCCTTTAGCCTCCTTATACTCAAAATTCTTTTTTATCTCTAGAAGCTCCCTAGGTTCCATCCTAAAATGGGTAATGGTAACTACTACAACTCATTTCATAAGATAAATAGTGAATTCAACCTATAAAACTAATAATATACAAGAGAAGTCCTCATGAAAGAGATCCCTAAAATTCTCCACTAAGGTATAATAAATAGTGGGTCTTTACCCCTAATCATCTACGAAGAGATTGGTGATCTGAGATGTTACACTAACCAGCCTCTATTGCTCGGGTTAATCTTAAGAAATAGAGATATCCCATTCCCCCTAATGGACATCCCCAACAACCTATGATGATATAATAAACACCCCTGAAAATATAAATAAATGCAGACTTTTAGGTAACTAACTATTCCATCCTTTTGATTACATCAATGTTTTTCATGTCAAGGATGAAATTATTCCACACAATGGTGTATCCACAAATCTCAAGGGTATATCCTTACTATACTAAATTCCCTAGGATCGGGTACCTAACAGGATATCAATATTCATAACTCTATATAATTTCTCTATCTGGAGGCCCAAACATCCCACAATAGTCTCAGATGTAAAAGAGTTAGATGTGCATGTGATACAGAATAAAGATACTAATGTGTATAATACTAGATTAGTACGCCATGGAGTAGAATTTATGGAAATATGATCCTATTAGATAGGTTGGACTTCATGTAACAAGAATATATCAAGGCCCTCAGTAACTGATTAACTACCATGAGTGAGCTCGCTCATTATCTAGTAAGTATCATGAGTTTGGCAGCCTCTCCCTTGACCTCCAACTCATCCTAATCAACTAGATGTATTCGAGCATTCTACAAAGCATGATCTTACTATTAACAGTCTTATATATGGGGTAGGATTAGACACCCACTCTCTATGAACATAATAGAAAGTCTAATAGAAAAATTGAATATGACCCCACCTTCTAAAACATCTTCATTATATTAAATACTAGAATCATTGAGAATTAATAAGTCCCGACTTCCCACATTTGGGACAACTCATGAAACTATATTCATAATGAACCTCACTGTTTCTACCTCTATGAGTAACATCCAGACATCTATTTCCCTCAAAATAACAAGTAATAATTTATCAAAGTGTAGAACCAACCTAACTCTCACCAACAACTTCACACAAATTCTACTCTATAATAAGGCTATGATTTATGATTTCAGAAATATTTATCACCTAGAACATGTTCAACTATGATCAGATTGAACAAACCATGACATCCTAGAACAAACTAATGATTATGAGATCATATCATTCTTGAGTATGAGGCAACCACAACAAATCTATAAAAAGATACAAGTATTCCATCATGGACAGGCCTCCTTACTGCAGGTTCAAAATTTTAATCCCCTTTAACCCTTAGAGTTTACGGAATGAAATAATTATATAATATTATCAAAAAATATACAAAGACTATATTTTAATGTCGATCTACATTGGTAAATAAAATACATCCACCATTAAGAAGATTCACATAGCATATAAGTTGAAAGAATAACCCTACACTCTATAGGAATCTCCAGATGTTAGAATATAGATAGAGTGTCTTCAAGCAATGTATATGTTGTATGGGGTATTCCATCCCCCAAAAAAGGTTGGAGGAAGATATTTCTTGAATTACCAACTCAAATTTGACATACACAGGGATGGTCGAGAAACACCTTAATTATTGTATAGTATATGGAGGAAACCCTCACACAATTTGGTGTTAGTACCCACATTAGGAACCAGAAATGGTACCATATGTGGCACTGTAGAAGGAATCACTGTCCACTTAGGGGCCCATCCATACATGCATTTTCATCACCACCGTCATGGGGTGTGACATGAGGATGTCAAGGAATCATGATACTACAATTCTATATAATCATATATGAGGAGAGGTTATCAATTTTAAAGATTAAAATTATAAATTAGGATAGGTGTATATCCTTCCTATGGAAACTATTATACCTATCTGAATGATCCAAAATCTAGTTCTATATGATTTAAGAGACCAAACCACCCAGATAAAAAAGATACACACCACTACACACTACTAAGGGTTGGTTTAGGTCTATGTATCTATCTCTATTTCAAATGCATAAGATAATTAATTTCACATTAAAACTCATTTTCATTTATAATTTCCTCCTGGTTAATTATTAAAATGATTCAATATGGTTGATTTATGTGGATTAGAATTTTTTGATCCATAAGATACCTTACTCTATAAAATCCAAAATAATAAATTCACATAACAAACACCATAACATGTTCCAACTAATTCGATCTATGGTTCATGACCCAAACTTCCATAGTTGACTTCCTAATGTGGTTGCATTAACCAATTCAAGACAAAATTATGAGGATATGGTGGGCACATTAGAAATCAATTACAATCTCTAATTCTTACGAAATGTGTCAGCACAATTCAATACATAACCAATTCAAAAATAATTTGAAACTAGAAAATGAATGCTAAAATTGGCATGGAATAGAAAACCCAACACATTTTATTCCAATAGTGCCTTCAATGATGAATGTTATTTAGTGCCAAAATTTCTTCATTCCATAGTAAAGGGATCTCATTTAAATTAACACTGATATAAATTACAACATAACACATGTTCTTCACCACATGGGGAATTAATATCAATCCAAAATTGTATAATCAATAACAGTAAATACACAACTTAGGAAATTTGGGTTTCCCTTGTACCAGGGTAAGCTATTTCAAGGTACATGGTCGAATCCAAATCTCATTAACTCTTAGTCCCTTATTCAATACCGAAACAATATAAAAAATAAAAAATTCTTCTCATAAAACTTTATAACATATTAACTTATGATCTACATAACCCATTCCTTAATCAAGTATGTCGCATTGTCTCAAGCATGCCACCATGTACACCAGAGGATACAGACTAGAAACTTTGGTGTAAAGGTGGTATGGTGGGGTGAGTGTACCGTTATATTAGAGTGTCATAATGGATACAGTCATAATAATAGAATATATAAATCTTATAATAAAGAGACATAATAAATATGAAATTAAGGATTAAATAAATAAAGAGATGAATTATATTTAATAGACACAATGTACATGCATGAGGATAATCTTCCAAGGTACCAAAGGCATCATGAGTAGGGTGTGACATCAAATCTCAATATTCCACCACTAACAGTGTCTATAATTATTCCATTTAGTTATAATAACTATACAATGTGAAGAAATAAGTAATAAAATAACGATTATTATTAAATAATTAACCACACACTTAGGTTCTTAATGTACACCCGGAATCTCTACCTACTTCGGCACAATGTAAGAATGAAATTCCTGATCAATTAATATATATATTTATATATAAACAGAATATATATATATATAGTATATCCATATATTTCATCAACATATATGAACAAAGTATATGATGATGTAAGTGGACATAGACATGGAATACTATTTCATTGATGGACTTTAGAGTTACATTGAAATCCATAAAAAGTATAACAATTTGATAAGCTCAACAAAAAGGTTACATGACCTACATCTCATAATGAATGGGAGTATTCATTTTTGTAACTCGAGATGGTGACTGTTCCTTCATGTTAACAATAAAAAAGTGACATAGAAAAACAATACTAACATCCAGTTAGTGTTAATGGTTTGAGACATCATGATCAACACCTGATGTAAGGGAGTGTGATACCATTATTCCCAGTTTAACCATTACCATCAACTCATGCCTTATAATGAGGAATATTCATTTTACAATATAATACATGATTTATTAAATATATTGTGTCCCAATAGTAATGTACAATTCAAAATAAGACATTAAAATTTATATAATAATTCTACAGAAGATTCAACAACATGGATACCCTTTTCACTTTATTTAATTCAACCATATTGTTTATTTATGGTAAGGAAATCATCATTAATATACCATTCCATATAATCAATTTAATTTAATTTAGAAGGATCAAGCCATCATGAATAGTCCCTTCGATTTAATTCATTCAGTTCAATTAAAAAATGCATTGAAATTCATATTATAAGGTTCATAAGGGTATTTATAATGTGACAACATTTATAGGGAATTTCTTATGAGGAAAATTTCATTTATAAATCATATGACATTGTTGGGTTCATTTAATACATATATAAATGATGGAAAATCACATCCAAATCAAAGCCTATCACTTAAGAGGTGCACTAACTATATATATAATTATACCAAATGTGAAATTCATAGTGCAACACCAAATGGGGAACATCTTATAATCTAATAAATGAGTATCAATGGACATTTATCAAGGATTGATGATCAATTTGATATGAATAACTGAATAAAAAGGCAATGCTCGACAATGTTTGGTGTGTATAAGAATTTCATAGCTCTCAAATAATTAACTCATATATAAAATATTGAGACCACATAAGATAGGTTTTTTGTGGAATCCTCATCTAAGGGTGTCCTCATATATGAAAAAGGTTGAGAGAAATATAAGAAACGATCCAAAACCCCAGAAATAGGGTTAATGTGCTTAATCCAAAATAACATAATGCATCTAAAGATAAACAAAAATAGGAAGGGAGATGATTTGAAATATCACATTAAGATATCCAGCACTTCATTTGGATTTTTACTTATACACTATACATAAGGGATACATCAAACACATTATTGTATAGGAGGAGATAAGACAAGGAACAAATAAACACATTACATCCTCTAGAGGAATATGTGGGAAAATAAAAAGGCCTATAATATGAAATGTGTGGAAAATTAAATTTCACCTCAAAATACAGGGATACATGGTTAATGTGTGTGGCTTAGAAACCCGTGTGGAAAACATGCTCAATCTACTATTTATAAATTTTCACTAAATAGTTATGCATATGGTTTCCATAATAGTTTCACAAACCATAATAAAACCCATTATCAAATTCCTATAGTGTTTCTCATGAGAATTAATTTTGATATACATGCTTTCATAAAAATAATGTGGAACATGTTTCACCTATGTTTCACCCCATACAGTTAGAAAAAACCATGTGTGATGGGTGACGTTGTTTCCACAAATCAAGTAGCCAATTTATTTCCATTTTCTAGAACTCTAAGCTTTGATCAATCCCTAAACACTCTTGAGACCTCCAAAGCTCTATGTTCATGTTTATAATGCTTTAACCATTTATATAAATTGAAAAAAATGACCCACACAGTGGTTAAATAAAATTTCACTAGAAAAAAAATACATGAAATTTCAAAAACTAAATAGAAAATTGTTAAAAATTAAAATTTTGTGAAATTATAATTGATGAATTAGTTGTGCATAAACCTATACCATATTTACATTCGCCTGTTTCTTGTTTAAAATTATTTCACTATTAATTTCGAAATACCTTTGAAAATACATATAGAATAACGAACAATTTTAAAAGGATATCATACCAAGACCTCAATAATTTTTATTCTTTATTATTGAAATAATTAAAAAACATGAAGACCTAAAATCAATCAAAACAAATAGATATCAATATTCTTAATAAAAAGACCATTCGGAATAAAATTAAATAATGAAATAAATTATTTCACTTAATTGACTGAACAAACATCCCAAAACATTATTTGAAATTATATTTATGAAATAAATCATCTTCTTTCATTCCAAAAAATATGTTGTATAGGAAAAAAAAGTGATGAAACAACAATACCACAACATGGTAAATAGTGTTTGTCGGTTCTCGTTTTGTACAACTACTTAGTATAGTACCTCCTATAACATATCCAACACCCATATTCTCTACACTAGAATCAATGCACTTAATATCCAGAAATAATTGATGAAAATAGTAATCTTTCAAATATAAATCCAACAACCAACATGAAAATTTATGGTGATTAAAAAATTAATTGAAGGATTAGTGGAAATTTGTTGTCGAGTTTCAGTATGTTAGAATATGGAATTTGTTCTCTAACATCCAAGCAGAATTTTGACATTATGTATTAAAAACAAATTAAAATTAATTATCTATTTAAGATACAAAATTTATAGTAATTTTTAAATACCTAGAAAGTGTAACATATGTTTTACACAATTCCTCTTTTTAAATCAAAAGAGACACTTCAACTACATTATACTTCACACAATTAAATACCATAATAATTGCAAAAATTATATCTAAAATTTAATATAGTGCTGAATCAAAAAATTATATTTCATCTCATATTGGAATAAAAAAACATTGTCAATTTTAAAACCATATATTCCTCATTAAATGATTTTGGGTAAATTATATCCACAAAAACTATTTTCCACGTTGACTTCTTTTTCTGGGTGTAGATAATTTTGAATCCGCACTAGGTCCAATGAAAAAAATACTATCCAATGAATATTGGAATCCTAAAAATCTAATTAATAAAATTGGAACAATATTGAAAATTTAATTATTGATATATAATGGTTTTTGAAAATAATAAAATTTCCATGATTAATCCATTTTCACTTTAACGATCAATACCTATCAAAGCTATAAAGATGATGCAATTTAAAATAAAATGATAAATTGGTTGAGATTATATCTTTTAAATACACACGAAAACAAATGGAATATTTATCTCTATTATTTTCGAGAAATGAGGTTTTATTAACAGAAATAATCGGGGTAGAAGTCGACATTTATAACAATCTTATTGCATGGGAGTATACTGATGTATTTCTGGATGGGATGTTAATCCTTCCACTAGAGAATGTGGTTGATTATTCAATTAAAATCATACCTATATCCATTTAAATCTCAAAGATTATATTTATAATGTCTCATATTGTATTAAAGAAATTAAGTAATAAAATTAATGTGAATATACTCAAGGGTTTCACACAACATTGTACTTATGTGTTTGGTGAAGAAGTCCGCATTGTAAAAAATATGAATGCATAAGTGCCGTTGTGAAATGATTACCACATGGTTATAAAAATTGTTCCCAATAATATGTATCATCTACACCATGATAATGAACAATTAATAAAATAATTGTATCAAAATAGATTTCAAATATTAACCATCGATATGGTTATCATATGTCACGTTTTAAAATATTTGATCATTCCAAGACAACATTATATATGAGGGATGGAAATTATGAATTTAGAGTGAATCCATTTGGATGTAAAATTAATATTTACTTCATAAATGTATCTAATTAATATTTTATTGATTAACTAACTTGACCAATTTATTGTCTTCTTTAAAAAGTATAACCATATATATTCAGTGATAATTGGAGATCATGAATATCATTTTTGGATTTTGGTGGACACATTAGGAAATAGAAGATTGTATTCCAAGTTTAGCAGGTTTGAATTATGGATTTGGAATGTATCATTCTAGAATTTTTTAGTCGTAATATATAGAATAATTTTAGATGTTTCAATGAAATATGTTATCAATAGATTCAACAAAATTACAACAAAAACCAATATCCACAGTTTTCATAGGTTAGTTGGTCAATATCGAGGTTTTGTGTGAAATTTCACATGTATATGAAATTTAATTACTAATTAAACGTATAAGGGATTTAATTTCATTTAAACTGGTAAATGTGATGGATGTTTCATGAAACATAAAATTATTTTTTTCACTTCTTCTTCTTTAATTTCATTACTCTACACTGGGAAAGGGATAATAATATATACAATTTATTTGAAAAAGACCATGGGTTGTATCCTCATATATAACCTGAATGAAATTTATTTAAACTGATCACAATTAATGATTAATGAGAAAAATTACCCAAATAAGGAAGTATCTTTAATAGTTGTGATCTTTTTATACATTATTTTGAATAATAATCTCTATGGAGAAAAGTGTGGATTATATACTATTTATAATTACTTGAAATGATTACTGACAAACCAGTATAATATATACTGAAGAAAATAGAATGAAATGATAAAAAATTATGAACACTCAATTAATTAACACCCAATTAATGTAAATAAATTTTTTTATTCTATATTAAGGAAATACCATGATAACTTATCTCTGATGTGCATTTAAAAATTAAAACTAGTAATAAATGAATTGAGGATGAATCTCGATTTTATTATGGGAAGAGAGAAATATTATCTCACCCAACATAATATTAAACCATCCACCCACATTATTATTTAATATTCTCATAAGGATAATATAGATCTGAAAAAGGTATTGAGAATTCTAGAGTGGATCATCGATAACTATGGAGTTATAAGTTTTAGAACATGGATTTGTGTCCCAAAACAATAATAATTGATGATATAAATTTTTGATGATTAGCCTAGATCATTCTACTCTATTAAACTATAAAACCATAATATGATTAAATATATAAATAAAAAACAACTTGTTATATAGAAGTAAAATTTTAGATCCGAAAATTTGTATCTCGATTCCTCATATTATAGTGTGTTAATGTTGAAAAATATATTTCTAAGGGAATGATACAACCATTATCCATACCAAATTAGATATAGGAAAACATAATCATATATTTCATTATATGTCTCCTCAAAAAATTAAAAATACATAATTTTAATTTTTGTAGTCAATCAGCTTAAAGATTTATTGCATTTCATTACAATAAGTGAAGATGTATCACATGAAAACTCATCAATATATACATTTGGGAGTTCTTAAAGAATCATGGAGTATTACTATATATTACATATGATTTAGATCCATGGTTTACTTTGAGGATATGGAATATTATACAATGTTCATTATAGAAAAATAAGGCTTTCAACACATCATATTACCACCAAATTGACAGTCAGTCTTAGAGAACCATTCAAACACTTGAGGATATATAAAGATCTTATTTAATGGAATTAAAAGGATTTTTGGATCAAAACCTTAACCTATTATTAATTTCATATAATTATTATTCCATTATATCCTTCATATGCACATCCATGTGGCTTTTTATTATGACGAGTTACAGGAACACAACATGATTAGGTGATGTTTGAGAGAGGAAGCGATGGGTATTAACCATAACCAAGCAATTATTTAGAAGCTTCATGTGGTTCAATGATGAATTATTGTAGAAAAAAGTCTATAGAAGAGTAATGTGGACAATCATTGTTGAAATATTGCATTTTATTTTAGTGAAAACTTGTTCCTCCTATTATTTCATTGGATGAAAGTCGGGATATTTGTGGAGAAAGTGATATTAATCCCTAGGTATATCGATCTTTTTAATATCGTTTATCATGTCAGTTTGGTAGTTTATCACATAGAACTCCCTACTAAAATATATAAAGTAAATTACTTGTTTTATTTGTAACTATATTGAATATATATACCAGACTGTTCAAATGTAATAAACTCTAAAAATATGTAATTGGATGATGATTTCTAATGTGAGGAACGATAGGTTTAAATTATATATCTTAGAGATAAATTACAATGGGACCATACCAATCATTTTGTAAAAATTTTATAAATAAATCATAAGTTATAAGATGATAGAAGTCAATCCAGGGATGTAATTAAAGAAAAGTAACCTCACACGTTTTCATCCTATTAATAAAATTTTGAGGATTAAAATCCTTTTAAAAATGTTAGAAAATAATTACTCATGATTTTAAAATTACATTTTTACAAATTAAACACATAGTGAAAAGATTTTGTTCCAAGAAACACCTAACTAAAATCATCTAAGTAATATTAGATAACAAATTAATAACTTTAATAAAACCTTTAGAGGATAATAAATTGTAATAAATTTTAAATTTATATTCATAATGTGTAAAATTTCATTAATTTTCAACAAATAAAATTTTTAATATATATATTATTTACATTAAAAAAATTATATAATTATAAAAAAATTTAATATATAATTATATTAAATGTTTATTATTATTTAAATTAAAATGTCAAAATTATTTATTTTTATTTTTTTCATTTTTATTAAAAAGAATTTTTTGGAAAAATAGTCAAAATTATAGTTTCTATTAAAAATATAAATTTTTAACATTACCATAATAAAAAAATATAACATTATAAATTCTATTAATTGATCTATTTTGAATTTAAAATTTATTAATATATATATTTTATATTTAATTCACAATTTATAGACCTAATATTTATCATTTTATAAACATAAGTAATGTTTTCCAATAAAAGAATCTTTTGAGGGGGTACCTTTTTCTTAAATATTATCAAGTGAAAAATAATATCTAGTTTTCTATTAAATCCAATTTTTTTTATATTACACTGGTTACAATCCTAATAATTATGAAGATGGGTAATATTACCATAAATAATAATTTTTTTTAAAAAATAACTTATTCTTTAAAAATCTGTTTTTATTCATTAGATTTGACAATGATAAAAATTTCTTAAAAACTCTAATGTTATATAATAAAATGGATTTCAAATTTTGAATTTGTATTTCCAAAAAATGTTATTAAGTATATTTTAATTTTATAAATTAAAATAAAAAAATTGGTTAAAATTAGTTACTATGGAAATATTTTAAGTGGTGAAAGTAATAAGTCATCTGGTTTTGACTAGAATGTGTCTATGTTGGAAAAGCAGTTATTTGTCTAAAATTTTATTTTGGAAAAAAATTGATATTTCACACCATTATTTATTTTATATCTATAATAAATTTCCCATTCATTCATTTTATAATATCTTCTATTTTATTACACCTTAATGTTTATTTCATGATAATCCTTTCAAGATCCTATAATTCTTATGTTAAACGAGTAATTATGTTTTATTCACCAATTTCATTTATTGAAATATATTTATTTAAAAAGATATCACGTATGGGAATTTTGTATATTTTTATTTATAAAACCCCAATAATTTTCATCTCCTATAGTCATTCTTGGGGTTTACATCTCTTCCCATATATTTTTTTTCCATGTGGATAATTATTTAACAATTTTAAGGAAGCAGACCATACTATTTTATATCGATCACAATTCTCCGTTGTTTAAATTATATATTCATTAGATAGTTTTTCAAATTAAAATTTTCATCAATCAAAAATTGACTATGTTTATTAATTAATACGTGTCCTTAATTAGATTATTTTTAAAAATTTAATGGTATTAAATAGATTCATTTTACTAATTTTTTCAGAATTGTATATAATTAATATTTTCTATGCAAACACATATTTACATAAAATTTTTATTTTTATTAAAAAAGGTTTTATATTATTTTTCATAGATTATAAAACAATTTATTTCCTGTATTATTAAATATTTCATTTTGATGACATTAAAAATATTAATGAAAATCTTTATTTCCTAATTTAATTTAATAAATATATAAAAAATTGTATTTTAGAAAATTCATTTTCCAATAACATGTATTATACATGATCATGTATATTTTAAAAATTATATTATTCTACCATTTTTTCCCTTTTATGATTATTACTGATTATTATATATCCAAAAAATTATTCATCACTACCCTCATAGGACCTTTTCATTGATGGATTATAGATATAATTTTTCTTAAAAACATTTTCTTTTTGAATACCTTTTTAATTCCATTGATGGAATTATTTTAACCAAGATGTTGTACATATATTTATAGATTGAATGTATTGAAATAACTCTATAACCATTATCTCTATATTGTAAATACAATATTATCTAACATTATTAATTCTATTTACCAATAAAGTTACATGACGTTCATAGATACCCCTCAATTTTCTAGGGGCTTATCATGTTATGATTTTTAATGGATTAATGATTGATCCCTTATAAGAAAAATTTTAGTAAATAATATAAAACAAATATTATTTATATTTGATCTTTTTTATATGATTAATGATTTATTTTTAGTGATAGTCATATGAATATATTAATGGTTGGTCAAGTTGTGTATCACCCTCTAATGGTTAATGATTTTTATCTTGTGAGATAATTTATTCTAAACCTCCTTAAATATACACAAACACTATACGGTGATCTCTATTGTTTATTCAAAAAAATTATTGGTTGATACTTCTTGAATATGATAAAGAAATAATGTTTAGTTTATATAGGAATTGCTCACAATATTAAGATACCATATTAAAATGTTTAACCCAAAAAATCAATAATATGTTTTTTATAAAGGGAATGTTACAGAGATATACCAAAACCCATTTACAATATACCATGGACCGGGTTTATTTATCTCATAGTTATACACTTTTTATCCATGTTATATTTTTGGTATTATATTTTTTTATGTCATTTGTCATGGAAAACCTTCTTTTAATTCATATTCATTTATAATAAATTTCTCCTCTTCCCATGTTTTCTCTTATTCTTTTGATCTAACATTTGATGAATTGCTCATAACATTCACTTTCTAAACATTTTATCCCAACCTTTAATTTTATATATACTACTATGGCAATGAATGTGTTTCTAGCATATAATAATCCTATAATGGAATAATGTTTGGAAATTTTATATGGAAATATTCAAAACTATATAAGAATAAAATTCTTATGTATACATACTGTAAATACAATAAACTCTCTATTCATCATATTGTAAGATTATTCTTTGAGATATAAATATTATCTCATGTAAATGATGTAAAAAATGATTTTTTATCTTTTCTAATTCTATCATTAATCATAGGTTTCATAGTGGTTGGGGATATAGTATATTAATAGGAATAAGAGATGCAATTTAGGTTATTCTTGGGGTTGGTAGATGTGACTCCTATTCATTTTACTTCCTTTTTTCATATGTATATGTCATCATCTTAGTACATAATATTTAGGTGTGTATGAATGTTCTGTTAGCATATTAGTTTGTTATGTCAGGTATTTATATTTTTTTATTATGGTATATATTATATGTAATTCCATAAGTTGATTCACTAATTTATATATTTTATATGATATTTAAACTTGTTTTTTAGTTTTTAGAGTTATTTTATTAATATTATTTTCTTCCTAACATAATTCATAAAATATCACCCCTAGTATTTATCCTATATCATATGAGTAATTTCTATTAATGTAACATGATATTATTCTCACATACTAGTATAAGGTTATATAGGATGAATAAGAAAAAAATAGTATCAAAATTTTATTTATTATATTTTTCTGTTGGTAATATTTCTATATTGGTTTAGGATTTTGTTTTGGGTTGTGATGTTATGTGGGATGGTGAGTCATGAAAACCTATGAGGAGTGATTTCATGGTTACAACGGTTATGAGACTGTGATTCTTATTATTTCTATTAAAGTTGATATTTTTTAAAGAAATCCTACTATTTCAATTTCATTTAATGGGTTTTCATTTTTATTGATATAAAGAGTTGTGTTCATAGAAGCATCATATTAAACTGATACACATCACATGGAATTGTTTTCTTGACTATGACTGATTACACATTTTTTAATACAATGAATATATATATATATAGGTTTTTCTATAAAAATTAATGGAGAAATGACAATATGATATACCACAGTTTTTGTTATGGTAGGCCATGAGGATATTTTCATGGGATAAAAAAATATTATTATTATATAGTCTATATGTATTTTTAGATAATTGATACCCATAATAGTATGGTTTATGAATTTTATTATTATGTTCTTGATATGTAATATCATTGGTGGGTTATGTGTGGGATATGTGGTTCAAAATTTGAAGAATAGTCTTTGAAGAGTTAACCAACATTGGGAGGGTAGATAATGGTATATAGGATTACATGGTATAATAAATGTGATTAAAAAAACATTTTATAACAATAATGGTTGTTTAAAGAAGGAAAAGTATTTGAATGCTTAAAAATAAAGGTTTTTTGTTTGATCTACAATGGTGTATTGTGTAGTGAATGGGGACAGTCTATGGAATCTGTGAGAAAAAATTGGGTAGATGAATCGTGGCTTAAAGTAAACCATGCATACCCTATTCTCATGTGTTGGTCTTTTCAAAGGTGGGATACCCTAGTTTCAAAGAATTATGGAATTTATATTGCTTCTAGTTATATGTGTTTACATGCGAGGGATTCCAATATTTTTTTTAGGTGTGTGAGTCTAGGATCGATGAGATTCAACTAATTAGATAATGCGTGTAGTTTTATAATTGGGTAATATAAGAGTTTATAGCCATTGGAGTTTATAATAGAAAAATATAGCACGAGATAACAACAATAAAGGGGGTCCATTAGATATCTCACTCTTTTCATAGAAGGAAGACATACTCATTGCATTATATTTGAATGAATGTCTTACTATGTAAGGGAAAATGAATTTTTTTATATGTTTATCCTTTTGAATTTTTGATTAATTTTGTCATACATGATTGGGTATTGTGAAAACTAATTGATATTGTGGGAAATTAAAGCGGTATGATGATTATCAAATGATGTTTAGTATCCCTAGTTAATGGTTTCTTTAGTGTAAGAATTGAGACAACTATAGTTTTTTTTGTGACTACCTTCATTTCAGATTATAGATGGGATAATTACCCGTAAAATAAGTGTATCATGGATTTCATGTAATTATATGTGTTTAATATTGGTTAAGATGGTATATCATTGAGGATTTACGATGTAGAGAGACTTGAAAAGTATCTCACAAGAATATGTTGAGAATGATATTAGTTCGGAGAAATTGAATGGTTTAGGGTATCTCATTAATGGATTTGGAGAAAATTAAGATACCATATGTACATCTAGATGTCAATTAGTTAGTGTGAAATGCATTCATAAATATACATTTATGATAATGAAGGTGTAGTCTGGGATGGGAGGAACCTTTCTTGGGAAGAGGAAAATGTTATTTGTTATTTGGAATTTTAATAATTTTGGTAAGGAATTTCTAGAATGGAATGTTATGTGATAGGGATTAAACCATTTACTATTGGTGAGTATAATACCTATTATTATAGATCATTCCATAAGAATATAAGTGCTTTTATTCAAGGAACAATATTTTTAGGTAATTGTGTTTTCAGTTTCCACTTTTGTTTGATTATGTTGGTCAATATTTATTTAATGTATCTAAAAGGACATATATTTTTTAGATTGTGTTTTTGGAGTATGATTAAGGTAATGAAAAGTCATTTTTCGATAAAACCTTATTAATCATGGGTGTATGACCTTCATAATGACATGATCATAGTTCTTACTGAAACAAGTATGTGTTTTGTCATAATATCCCTTGATGTACAAGTATGTGTGATAAATAATTTCTTTCTGTTTCTAGGTAACTATTAAACTTTAAATTAATTTATAGTGGTTGGATTGGGTATGTTCCATGGGAGGATGAATCTAGTAGGATTCCATGTTTTTACAGATATTGGGATAGTATTTTGGTGTGTTTGAACTTATGGGATGGTTAGATAATGTTTTCAACATGATGATGATTTAACTATGAAATGTCATTGAGTGTAATGTCGTGAAAATAATATGGACTTTCATTGATTTTCGTAATGGCTTCCAAATATAAAGAATTTAGATTTTATCGAGTCGATGGAACACTATTTGGAGAGGAATTTATTTATGTGAAATTTCATCTCTGAGAGGATTTAATATCTCTTTCAAGTGTAATAGGATTAATTGATTAATAAATTGAATCGGATGGATCATTGAAGATGTTTTTATTATGATTCATGTACTAGACTGATATTTTACATGGAAAATTGGGTTTATTGAGATTATTTTAATGCATTATAAATTGATACACACTCAATTAGTTTGGAGTATATATCAAAGGATGTTTTTGTGTTCCCGTCATTGAATAGTAAGAGAATAAATATTTTTGAGTTATATTCTAGGATGGTAATCCTTGATGGGGGTAGTTTTCAATGACCCACACCATTATATGTATGATAAATTATTTTAGAATTTAATTTTTTTCCAGGATAAGAAGAGTTTTTGTAATTTATAGTCATAATATATTTATATTGATCATCTTATCTTTAGAATGTGTTTTAGAGGTTTTAATTTATTATAAAATATTCTCAGCAGTTCATAGTGAGGTATTTCAATGTGGTAAACTATTTATTTAATACACTTAACATTGATTTCCAATTAAAAAGGACTGAGTACCCAGTGGATGTGGTAGAGAGTCAATAACCACTAGAATACATTGTTTGTTTGTTTCCATACCGCATTCCAGGTAGGTTTTGGGATGTTTTCTAAAATTTATGAAAAAAAAATAAAAAATAATACCCCTTTATTTTATTTTCTAGGGAGGCGATTAGGAATGTAATGTTTTTCAAATCCATTCACACCCTGTATGATTTTTATCTCGGCATAATTTTTCATTTACAAGTGGTGTTTTGAATGATGTTTCCAATCCATTTAGAGTTATGATATACAAATTATTACTTTTTCTGGTTATTCTCAAACATATAGTGGTTATTTGTTTGGAATGTTTTGTAAAATTTAACCATTTTATATTGGAATCATCACTAAACATATGGAATTCATGAGCATTCGATGGAGGGTGATGAGGAAATTGGAATTAAAACTATTATATATATTTTTGTCTCAATATTATAATCCATAATTTGATTGTAGATTATATTTAAATTATATGTATATTTCTCTTGATTGGACATCAATTGAGAGGTATTTATCTTAATGTGGTTTCAATGGTGTCATGGAAAATATGTGTCTAATAGAAATGGTTTTAATGTGGTGCGATTTTTTGGGGAAATTTTGACTTTTATGCCACCCTCATTGGATATTTTTAAAATATTTAATTATATATATAATTATTTTAATATTTTTATCCCTAATTTAGGGTCTCAAAGTCATTTTTTCTTAGTTTATGATTGGATAAGGATTGGTAAGGATTTTTAAATGGTAGTAACACCAGCATTTTGGTATGTGTTCTATATAACACTAAAACATATGATAATTTATATGTCATTTTGTATGACTACATGGGGTTTTAGTTTGGTGAAATTATATTTTCATTGTTAGTGATATATGTAGAGTTATTGGTTATTACAGATCATCTTAGTCTAAGTGATTATGAATCATAATGTGCAATCAATTTGATGTGTGTGATTCATTTACTTTCAAGGGGGTGAGGACGTTATTCTAGTGTATGAGTGGTCAAAGATGGAGCTAATTCTTAATAAAATATTTGATTATCATAGGACGTATTTATTATTGCTATTATGATAATAAATGCCATCTTAGGGATATGTTGATGGATGAGACTATTGTTTATCACTCATATTGATGGGATACCCACTTCATGGTTCTTGGGATGTTTTATTAGTACATTAATTAATTGAAATAATGTCTTTAAAAAATATTGTAGTCTAATCCGGATGATATCATCTATGTGGATGGGTTGTGACAACTCCTTGAGAGGGGATTCAAAGAAAACTAACAATGGGAATTTTCAATGGTTTCTTATTTTATGGTATGATGGTTTGGTATTGTGTGACCATGGGGTTAGGTGTGTTTGTTTTATCATAAGGGTTATGATTAAACTATGAGACATTTTTTTTCATTATATGTTTCCATAGGATGATGCCACATGATGAATGTTCTTGAGGAAACATTTGGGCTTAATATGTGTTATCCTCTTGTCAGGTGCTAGATGCAATGACCCATGTATTTATAGAATAATAATCCTTCGATTTCAATTATTAGATATTAATTTTAAGTTAAATGGGATGGTATTTTATGGCGTACTCGGCAACCAATAACGAGCTTCTCCAAAATATTATATTTCACTCATTATTTAGTTATATAGAAAAATAATGCAATATTATTATTATTATTTTAAATGGAAGTCCACACAAATCTGTTGGAATGTAAAGAATTGATAAAATCAACTGAATTTTGAAAAAAATGTTTACACAAGTATAAATGATGATTCACTGATTACCAAATTTATTAGAAATAGAAATAAAAACCAATTGAATATAATGAATGTGTTTTTATGAAAATTGATTAAAATAAGAATTATTTTTTTTATATCACTATTTATTGATTTTTATTTAATGAAAAATATAAGATATATAATCAATGTAATTTTTAAAATTCTTCTTATATGTTTTCTATATATGATATATGAATAAATTCTATTCTTTAGATAAAAGAATTATTTTTCTAAAAATGCAATTTTACTATCTTTTGATGGTGAAACTATTTTAAATCTAGTTTTTGTCAACTTTATATATTCTATTTGACAAAATAAACTACTAATTTCTCTTTGGAACATAAATATTGAATTTTTATGAATTTTTTGTATTTTTCTAATCAAGTTCAATTTTTATGAATAATGAAAAATACTGCATTTTAATTCAAAATTTCCTTTTTATATAATTTATTGATATAGTTAGATGGTTCTTTAATGAGTATTAAACTATAATTAGATTATTATATAATCATTTAATTTAATGTATGTCATTTTAGGTAATTTCACTTGGTAATTGGACATAAACACATGACAATATGTTGAAGTTTTACTTCTTAAAAACACACTTTTTTATTATGAAAAAATGGATTTAATTGAAAATTAATTTCTGAAACTTATGTGTTTTGAATTCGTATAAATTTATTACATATTTGGAATCTGGAGGTCCAAATTGTGTAAATAGTTACCATTTATTTTTAGACATTACAAGTACTAACTTTAGTAAATATTTTATTTACCTTGGATAAATGGTAAATCCAGTAAATAAGGGTAAAAAATATTATTATTATAATACTTAATTACCCTAAAACATGTCATAATAATATTGGATGAGCTATATGTGACTATGGGCATCATTGGTTATATTTTAGGACCCCATGAAGACACTTGTGTGTGAAAATGATATTTAATTACTTTTAATTTAATGTTCAGGAAAATATAACCTACACAAGAATATTTTATAAACTAATTACATGTGGTTATATAAGTGATATCATTGACTATAAATGGTAATTATAAAGATAAAAATATTTCTAAATCATGGTAATTTATTTATAATTTTAATACATCCAATAATTAAGTTTTTATGACACAATGTTGAGGTAGTGATTACCTTATTAATGAATTATTTGAATAAGTGATATTATAAAAATAAAAACAATTATTTTGAAACTTTTTATGCCATAAATGAATTTTTTGAATTATTATGACTTTTTATATTTGAATTAAATCATTTTTTAAAATTAATCCAGTTATTATAGATTTTTTAAAGAGTCATGATATGAATGATACTGAAATTGACATAAATGAGTTTATAAATATACTAATATTCATTAAAATGAAATAATAGTCTTAAAATCTAATATTATTCTAAATGACATTATGCTATTAAAAATTTCATTAAAGTACCATTTTCAGGTATCTTGGCATTTTATAGTATCTATGGTAACCATATATTATTAATATACAATAAGACATGGTAAATGTTAAATAAGATTACTAACTGTTAATGGTAAAATATAAGGTTAATTTTGTAACCTAAACTTGTATATAAACCATTATCTAAGAGGAATTTAACCCATTATAATATTATATTATATATATATCTCATTGGTGTTATTATAATTCACAAATGAATTAACAATAAAACAATACATTTAAACTTTCCTAAAGTTCCCCACCTCCCTCTTATAAAAGAACACCACCTTTGACCCGTATTCACACCCATCAAGACCCATTGTCTCATCCAACCTCTACCTAAATAAGCTCCCAACATCAATACCATCCTCCCAGAATCCTTTCCCTAGGAATAAGGAAATTCAAGCAATACCTTTGGCTCAATTCAATAGAATTTACCTGATTTGAGTTAAGGTATTATCTCATGTTCTTTTCAATTATTTTTCCTCCAGTACCCACTAATCTCTTCTAATTATTTGTATATATAAAAATAACAGTATTATCAACATACTAGGTTATTTTTATGAGATTGATTCTAACTACACTCACACAAAAATTCGTTTAATGGATATAGAAGATATTGTTTTTGTGGATGTAGAACTACTTCCCCACGAAATGATGATTGTTAAATATTATTCTACCACCTTATATAGTGGCTATTATGTGGTTACTGTAATTATATATAATATATATGATATTTATTTTTTTCTCAAGGATACACTAATTATCATATAAAAAATAAAATTATGATTTTTAAGTTGTTCTGTATATGTTATGACCAATTTCTCTAATGATCTGAACCAAAAAAGATCCTCAATGTGTATTATTAACTTAACTAAATATTTTGAAATGTTTAAGAATTGTGACTTATAGCTGATATTAGAATTTGTTGAAGATAACTTTACAGATTAGGGTGTTATTTAAGGTTAATTTACATAACCATACTGGTTAGCATAGTACAAAGTGTCATAATTATTTTAGATAAAATGAATGAGTTTAAGATAACAGGAATAAGTATATCTTAGAATTTTACCTCCTCATAAGATATTATATGATGATTTTACTCATATACTAACACTGCCATTTTTGGTTTTAGTAAATGGATTGATCTATCATGCACCAAAGAAACAATGCATGGGAATAAAATTATGATGGTTTTTTAAATAACAAAAAAAATAAATAGGAGATACAATGAGAACTCTTGTAGTTATTCTCATCCAACAATCTAGAGTCACGATTGTCCAACTAAACCTTGGTGATTTTTATAAGGCAGCGTATATACGATAAAAAATCCAAACAGAAGTTCAGATAATAATCTAAATGGTATGTATATTCAAAAACCTATCTGTTTAGGATATTGAAATAAATTCCTAGGAAAATGTCTCAATGAGATATTATGATTCTGTAGATTTGATAATAATGGTCATAAATAAAGAAACTACCTTGTAAAATGGAATCATCCAGTTGACTCTAGGAAAAGGAAAGAATTTCCTTTTGAGGAATCGATTGAATATATTAAATGTGGTGTGCATGGACATTATACAAATTGATGTCCAATGAAGATGGTTCTGGAATGGGATTACCATGACCATACAAATATATGTTTTCCAATACCTAATTTCATTCTAATTGAGGATGAAGAAACTGACAATGACCAATGAAGGGTTTGAACTATTTCATAGGTGATCTTTTGACATTGTTTAATCTTAGGATATGATTTATGTTTTTATTTTTAGGAAATATGTATTACTGAATATGTTATCAAATAATGGTTAATGGATCACAAATAATGTAGAATGTGTAATAAGATTCATATAATTGATTCAAGGGATATAGTATATTTTAGGATGATGAAATGCATAAAGTTATTAAGGCCCTTTTGATGATGGGATTACTTTGAAATACTTTTTCTAGTTTGTCTAACCCTATAGTTTGATATGTGAAAATGTTATTCAAGAATGAATTATCATTTCTTGTGTGGACATAATGTATAATCCTAGGGGTTAATATGATATTTTTTTGAATATATATCATTATTACATTTTGGAAGGCAATGTTATTGGTATTAGATAACCTTTCAGGATAAAATAAGTTAGGGTTATTTTTTAAAAATTATTTTATTTTTGAGATTGTTATAATAATGATATGGTTTTATAAAAGGGACAACCCATATGATGGGTGACAATCCATCATGTCCAACAAGTCCATGGGAATCGAACCCACAACCGAAGGGTGATAAAGGCACATCTCCATCCACTAGCCTCTCTAAAACCCCAAGATAGTATGAACTATTCTTTTTAGATAAATTACTTTATTGATCAAGAATAAATTGATTTATGATATTATGTTTTATCAAATTGATATCCTTAGTATAAGAAAAGGATTAGGTGATTAAGTGATAATGGGTTATTTAGAAGATTTTTTCACATTTTAGGACACTATATACCTATGGAGAATAGATTACTTAAAGATTTAAATTGAAGAGAATTGGTTTAATTTTTAATAGAAGAATATATTTTTTATTTTTGACATATAGCGGTTTCAGTTACATATAGAAATGATTAACCTATCATAGATAATATGTGATTCAGTTAATTACTTTTAAGTATGATACATTAAGAGTAACTGTTGTTATAAATTATATGATTTATCCTGGAAGACTATGTGATCTAATCCTTATGAATTTTTGGATTCAAACATAGTTTGGATTTTTTTTAAATATCTTTATATACAATTGTTTATTGAATGGCCTTTTTTGATCTTTGTGTATTTTTTTTAAATTTTGGATATTAATATTAGTTTTTCATTTTATAAAAAATTATCTGGATTATATGATATTTTATTAACCAATTTTCTTTTGGTGAATTTCTAATGGTTTGGGAAATAGATATAGTTCACCTTTTGTATTATGTGATTAGTTAGAAGTTGATTCTAGCGCTACAGGCGTGTCCAAGTCTTCTTGAAAAATAATCCATTGGAGAAATGATGAGTTTTTGGCAGAAACTTTTTAATGGATGAAAATATAATTGAAAAGTAAGTACATTTCCTTGTGTACATTGTCAATTTAATAAATAAATTATCCAAATTTGTGAAAGGGATCTTAAAAATTTTTGTCCTTAACTTTTCCTACCGGGGAATGAAATATTGTTTAACCTATCCCATGATTGTGTTTTTTGTGTGTTTGAATTTCTCCTGGTCATTTTTTCTACCACTCTTCATCCGAACGTGATGGTTATTTTTCTCTTCTATGTCCATATTTTCATGGAATCCTAGTATTTGTTATCTCGGGGGATATTTATTCTTCTCTTTATTTCACTTAAAGTGATAGTTTTATAGACTCTTTTTTCCGATGTGGGAATTTTAATTATATTTCGGGTACCAATTTTAAAATTTCATGGAAGCTATTTCCAATGTGGGAAAGGATGTAATTACCCAGGTATTTATAGAATAATAGTTTTCTATTTCTACTATAAGGTATTAATTTTATGTTAAAGGGGATTCTTTTTTTAGCATACTCGACATGCCACAATGGAATTCTCCAATATCTTACATTGCACACAACATTGGGTTACACTGAAAAAGAATACAATAATATTATTAATATTTTAAATGGTAGTTAAATCCTAGTTGTAGGAATGGCGGGAATGAAGAGTATAAAATTAATTTGGAAATATGGTTTTCACGTGTTTAAATAATGAATATTTGGTACCAAATTTATTAGAAATATAAATAAAAACTAATTTAATATAATGGTTATCTTTTTTTTGATAACCTATTTAAAAGAAAAAAAATTATACTTTCATATATTGGTTTATGGATCTTTATTTAATGAAAATTATATTATATATATTCAGTGTAATATTTTAAATTTATCTTATATGTTTTCTAGATATAATATTAGAATAAATTCATTTTTAGATAAAAGAAGTATTTTTTTCGAAATATAGTTTTACAACCATTTCATGGAGAACCCCTTTTAATCTAGTTTTTCAAAACTTTATATGTTTTATTTAAAAAAAATATACTTCTTATTTTGAAGAGAAACATCAAATTTTACTTTTTATGAAATTTTGGTATTATTATAATAAATTTAATTTTTTAAATGAATAATGATAATTACTGAATTTTAATTCAAAACATCCATTTCATCTAAGTTAATTATATTGATATATTATTATTTTAATTCTTTTTAAAGTATAATTTGATTATGATTTTATCAATTAATTCAATTTTTTCAATGGAAGTAACTTCATTTTGAAATTCGACATAAACACATGTCAATCATTCTTTAGTTTTTACTTGTTAAAAATAAAATTTTTTGTTCTGAGAATAGGAATTACATTTAAATTAATTTATGAAACTTTTGAGATTTGAATTTGGAAAAATGGTTTCCATATTTTGAATTAGGATGTCTAATTGGTGTAAATATGTAACTTTTATTTTAAGACATTATGAATAGTAACATATGTAAATATTTTATTTACTATGCTTAAAGGGTAGATCCGATAAATAAGGATTAAAAAGATTATTATACTAATATTAAATAACCCAAACACATTTATAATTTGTATACATCAATTAAATATAATTATTTATGACACAATTTTGATGTACTAATTACACTATTAATGAAGTATTTAAACAAATGAGATTATGTATATTAAAATAATTTTTTTGGAAATTGTTTTTTTCCATCCACAAATTTTATGGTTGTGTATGACTTGTTATTTTTTAATTAATGTGGATTTTTTTAATTAATATAGTTTTCTGTGATTTTTATAAAATAATGATATGCATAGAATAAAAATTGATGTAATGAGTTTTTAAATCAAGTATTATTTTATTAATTGATATAATAGTCCAAAAAATCTAAGATTAGTCAAACTGAAATATATGATGTTACAAATGTAATTAATAATCCATTTTCTGACCTGTTGGAATTTTATGGTAACTATGGTAACCATATATTTTGAATATACATGAAGACATGGTAAAATATAAATAAGTTTCCTAAATGTTAAAGCTAAAGGATAAGGATAATTTTGATACCTAAAATTTTCTAAAACCCATTGTCTTAAAGGATTTGGACCCATCCTCATCTGATCATAGAAATATATCACGTTGCTCTTAGTATAATTCAAAAATGAATTAATAATAAAATAATACTTTCAATCTTTTCTAATGTGTACCACCTCCATCTTATAAATGGACAACCCCTCTAACCCTTCCTCATACTTCTCAGTCCCCCTTGGATCATCCAAAATCTACCCAAATAATCTCCCAACCTCCTTATAATTCACCTAGAATCCTTCCCCTAGGAAGAAAGAAATTCATGAAATCCCTTTTGAGTCATATCAAAAGTTGTTACCCGATTTGAGGTAATGTATTCTCTCATGTTCCTCTCCATTTTTTTTCTCCTCCACTCCCTATGTTCTTCTTATTCTTTACTTAAATAACAGGATAAGTATCATAAACATACTATGTTATTGTTATTATATGGATTCAAACTTTACTTACACATCCCTTGATCAAATGGATAAAGAACATACTGTTTTTGTGGACAAAAATGTACAGCCTTACGAAATTATAATTTTTCAATATTCTCCTACCACCTCTTATAGTGGAAATTATGATGGAATTACAATTATATATGATATTAATGATATTTATTTTATCTCTAGGAAACTGTAATTATTATTTATAACATACCATTATGTTATCCATGATCTTATGTATATGTTATTAACTAATTCTATAAATCTCTAAACCTGAAAAGATCATCAATGTCAATTATTAACTTAATTCGTGATTATGTAATGTTTAAGGTTGGGGCCTTACACTTGATACATGCTTGTGACTAGCTGAGGGAAAGGTAATTTGTTTATCTTAAAAAAATCATGGATAGGTTTATACATGATAAAAGAAACCTATAATGGTTTGGATTAGTGATGTTAGGATTTAGAGTCTTACTATATTGATACACCTGAGGAAATTTTTTATTAAATGTGATGTATATTGCGAATTAGTAGGAGTCAGATCACTTGGTGATTGAATTGAGTTTGATACATAATGGAATTTTATTGAGGGTTGGTATGACACCCCCCCCCCCTTATGAGAGGAATGTGGTTTATTTTTGGTATCTAACCTATCTAGAGCGAGAGTTTAGTGGTCAAGAATTGACATGAAACATATATAGAGAGATAGAAGTGGTCAAAATAATATAAGGAAACTACCCTAAGTACAATAGAGGAGGTGGTGGTTTAGAAAATGGTTCTAAATTATTTGAGGGGCCATAAGCCAAGGTTATGAATTAGACCCTGCCTATAGTGAGAGTGTAATGGTTAAGCCTTTGTAGTACGTGGCCAATAAAATGTTTGGGGAACAACATTATGCTAGAGTGTAAAGGTTAATATATAATATGATACCATTCTATATGTAATGGGGTGTGGGTATAAGGTATAACATTAGGGTTCTTCTTTTTCCTGTATTGGACAAGCCATGTATGGTAGGGAGTCATGTTTCCTTTATTAACACATGCATTACTTGATGTAAAATGATAGGTTTACTTGGTGAGAACCTACTAAAATATATTTATCATACTATGCATTATCTCCCTAGTACAGATGCATAATTCATGTTTAATTATTTTTTCATATCACTAGCTTTAAATTGGATTGTGTTAAAGTATCTCAATAGATACAAGAAATGGGGTTTGGGTGATGATCATTATAGTATCCGTGAATATTAATTTTTTATGGTTTCCTTAAGCTACAATTCCATAATTCTGTACTCTGATTTATGTATTGTTGATGGTATTTGGTTACTTTTATATGAATGATATTTGGGATACATAGGTTATATTCTCCCTAATGTTGATCATATACACTAACTATAGTTAATCATCATACATAATATAGGGTGTCATTCTTGAGGTATTGTGGAACACTCAACATATGATAAAATCCTATTATCATTTTAAGGGAATTATAAATGATGTTATGAATCATCTTTTATGAGTTAGAATGGTTTAAAATAGTTCATGGTTGGAATTATAAAATCAAGTCAGATAACCAATAGATTGTAGTATGTTTATTTGATTAACTATGGTTATTCATATAGACATTCACAATTTGTCTGTGATGTGTTTCAAACAAATATTTCACAATTTTTCTTAGAGGCGATCTTTAACGGTGAAGAGAAACACTTAATATATACAATCCATTTTTTCATTGATTTAGGATATTTAATTTATGATATATGATAAGTCATTTTAATGGAATGGGATTTCTTGACTTATTATTCCATGTTATCCTTAATTTTATTTATCCAAAACTAATTATGAGAGAATATTAATTACTCCTAAAGAATATCATGACTCGGATGCATGTAATAATTGTACTGTCAAGAGTACCCCAGCTACATAGACTGTTAACATGACTATGGTCAAATCCATGTAAAGGAAACTCATGGTGTGTACTATTATTCAGAGTATGGGGCCAACACTTGTGTCACAACACACTTTACTGTAGACTATTGTTCATGGGAGTAGCATCCAAAGGTGTAGACTGTAAGCAAAAAGATGGGGTAATAATGATATTATTGGTATATTTTAAATGTTCTTACATTATATATTATATTTTAAATACAATCACATGTTTAAATTGGGAAATATATTAAGGGTATATTGGTGGTTTCATAAATTTTTTTATAAATTTACCTAATATATAAGTCATATTTGCTAAAATACTAACAGTTTGGGGATGTAAAATAAGGGATGTATACTAGTCCTTCCATAGTTTGAATCATTATATTCAAACTAGTGAACCTCTTCTAGTGTATACGGAGTACTATATAAGGCCCTAAAACATTCTTGATCAATTGAAGAAACCTAAGATGGAAAGTTACTAATATGCTAGCATGAAATGGGATAATATATTCAACTTATTGTTTATACATAATGGACCATACCGTGGTAAATATCGATTGAGGGTTCTATATGCTATCCAAAACATGACAACATTGAAGAACCATTTAAAACATAAAGATTAATTAATAAATTTTTTGAGGGATTTGTTTTTCAATGGGATTATAACGATACATCAATATATTGAATATTAGAAAATATTATATTTAAGACTCAATGATTGTTTTGATAAAACTATGGAGAATAATTACATCCCATTTCTTTAAAACAATTTCTAAGAAAATGAAAAAATAATATTTCATGAATATTATTCATGTTTTTAAGTGTTATGAATTAATTATTGAATAACTATAGACGATTCTATATTTTTTCATTAAATATGGTGTTCGCAATCTAAATTAAAAAAATATAATGAATTATGTTTCCAAAGATATTTAAATGGTATAAAATTTAGATTTCGTTCATTTGAAATATATTCTCACACATAATGACTTGTTTCAATAAAATAAATTCAACTCAAGGGTTTCTAAAATTGAACCCCAAAATTTATGAATTTCATTAATTTGAGTAGAGTACAAGAAGTTATTCTTGCTGTAGAAAGACATGACAGAGTATGTTTCAGAAATATAATTAAATATATATATGAAATAATTATATATATATCAAATATATTGAATAGATCAAAAAATATTATGTTTTTCATGGGATATATTTTTTTAATTCAATATATATATATTAAGAAGTCATTACGACATCATTGGAAGATTCTTGGAATTTTATTAAATGAAAATTGACTGCGTATATTGCTTTAAAATTTCATATATCTTCCACAATGATATAAAAGGAATATAGTTTGTTGTTGACGTATATTAAATAAATTAATCTAATTTATATAACTAAATTGATATGTAAGATTAATAATTGTTTGTTGGTTCCCTAGTATAACCACAATAATACTTCTAAAAAGTTTTTAATGGCATTAATAATGACACATCAATCCCATAATCTTTATGATTGGATTTGATGAATAAATTCAAGGGTATAAAAGCACATATAGAAGGAAATAGTAGGATTAATGTAAATATATATATATATATATATACATATGAACCAATACAATATAAATCCAATATCATGTATAAAAAATCATTGAAATTTAATTTATCACATATAATCCAAAATTGTATATTGAAATAAAAAACCACAAAATAACAACCATTATAACTCAAAATATAAAATTAATGAAAATATGAACTAACTATTAATATTTTATCAATTTTAAGATAATATATCCCAAAACCACCTACATTTTTTTATAAAATATATCACTAATAACATCTCTCCCATTATCTACATATATAAAAATTAGGGCTGAGTATAAACATACTTAGTAGGTTTATCCCAAAATTAAAAATGAGTCAACATTAATAGAACCCAGAAATTAATTAATAAAAGATATAATATAACATTTGAATCTCTCTATGTATATATATATATATATTAAAATTTATCTACATAAACACTCTCATGAATATTACATCTCAAAATGGTAGAATAATCTTATATTACATATTACATATTTATAGCTATAATTGGATTTCCATATCTAATAATATAATTTTAAAATACAAACTTTCATGTTCCATCCACTATGACCCTATCAACACTCAAAAATAACAATTTACAAAAAACAGATTTTTCAAAAACCACTTTTAAAAAAAATAACTACAAAAGATAAAATATAGACTATAGCTAGATATAATAATATATTAATAAAAGTATACCTTTATAAATTTTATGACGACCACACCCCAAAAAATTATATATAATAGATTCCCCATATTTGATGCATGTCATCGCAAACATGATGTCCCACTATTATCAAGGTCCAAACATTTTATTAAAATTGATAATAATTATTTTCTCTTGGAAAATATATCACACACAGTCTATATATCTTCTCACGTAATCTATCATGGAATTATAAATAGTATGATGACTAATCACCATTATCCTCCCAATAATTCATGATTATATTTTTCTTTATACACCATTACTACATATGATATTTTATAAATGTGATCATGGTATAAAAAATCATTCCCAAATTAAAATAATTGTTTCACGTATATGATCTCTTCCCCTAGTTTAAAAATGTATTATCGTTCAAACCATCAACGAAATATATAATCAAATTCAAAACATAATATATTTTTATTATCGTTTAAATACATAATGATGTAAGTATTCTTTTATATAATGTTATTTTTACATATTTTTCTTGTATTTTATCTCTCATGTTATTGTTAATAAATTGTATTAAATTATAATATGAATACATAATGTTTAAAGTTTAATTTTTCTTTAAAATTAGTTTTACCTATATATGTAACATTTTTATATAAAAGTAAAATTAATCATATTTATAAATTCAATTTTACTTAATGGTTTGAAAATTAGGAATCATCATTTTGAAAATAGGTAAGAAGGTCCATCCTAAAATTTTATTCAAATATAATTATAGTGGTAAATATTTATATATGGTAAAGGGAGGGGAAAAGAAGGTAAATTAAAATGGCTTGAATTATATGTAATAATAATTATATTTATACCTTATAAAATGTTTTTTTTGCAATTAATAAATATATTACCAAACATTTCTATTAAAATAACCTTACTCTCATAGGATTCCATTAGTACGATTCACCTAACTCAGGTTAATAAAATGTCCCTCATTTTTACCAAATAAATGATCCATCATTCCCATAACAAAAACAATATTTATCTTTTGGATATTTATTTAAAAACTTTACATTATTATATTTCTACATTATTGTACCATGTTTTTTTAATTTCATCACTATATAGAACCCTAGTTTTGTCATTATGAAGGAGGATTTTGTCAGAATGAGCGATCTTATCAAAGCATGTAACAAATTCGTCTTCATCAGTTTTAATTATCTTATGATCTAAAATATTCTAAAATATCTTTAAAAATTTGATGGTCTTATATTAACATCGTTAATATTATGAAAAAATATATTTTCATTATATAATACCACTATCATAGGATTTCTTTGCTCATAACTCATTTTTTGGGATCAATTTTACTACCTACAATGATGATGTTAAAATATGAGATTTTGAATGACTAATATAATATAATTAATGCTCCTATGATGAAATAATTATTAATTTATTACCATTTAATAATTAATAAATTTTACAGTATATATTTATGTTTTTGTAAATTTTTATTAATAAAATATATTCCATTTATAAAATATAAATTCAAAAATTATATTTTAATTTCCCTTTACAAAATATCACCACAGCATACATAAAATGATCATTGCACTATATAAATATACCAAAAATATATATATAATCCTCATTAAAATTTTAAAGATGATGTACCAATTATCATGGAACATGGAATGGAACCTCCAAATGATATATAGGGCTAATTAATCTAGAAAATAAAAATAGTGATAAATTTTATTTCAATGAATAGTCAAAGGATGAGTTATTATAAATCACTAAAAATGATATATCTAAAATAAATAAATTATAATTTTTATGAAGATGAATAATCAACCAATTTTAATATAAATTAGTCTATAAAAAATTAATTGGCAATTATTTTCTTCACAAAATGGTAAAAAGATTATCTTTTTAAATATTCTAGAATTATGTTTCCTATTAACCACATTTAAAAAGTGTTAACGGAATATTTTTTTATCATTTTCTAGATGAACACATTTTATAGGCATATAATTCAAATTTCATTATAAATCAAACATTCTTTGTTGTTTTATATTCTACTATCCTATTTTAATAAAATATTTTCTACGAAATTAAACTTTTAGAAAACATAATGAATTATTTTCCAAGATTTGAAAGGAAATATCTAATTATATTCTTAATTTTTTCATACATGTCAATATTAATTACTATTTTTTATCTTTACATATTAATTTATATAATGAAATAATCCACCCTTTTTCTCTTGAAGTATTTTGATCATTTTTCATAAAATCTTCATAAAACCAATTTATTTTCCATGGTTTATAATTTTGATTGTTTTCCTTGGTATGGATTATCATTAAATTATGAGTGTGTCTATTATATCCCTCTAATTCATTATGTTATGTTTAATTTCTTATGACATTAGGAGACAACATGGGTAGTTATCCTTATAAAAAAATGTTAAGAAATAGAGTTGGTTAATGAAAGTCTTAAACACTATTTTGTTATGGAGGCTATTACATCTCCCTGAGGCAATGAGGTACGGGAGGTTAAAAACAAAAAAAGGTTCTAAGGAATGGATGGTTAGCCAATATCCACTATGTCATGAGGATGTTGTTAACATTATTATTTTTGAGATGAAATTCTTAGAGGACATCACAGATATATGTTATAATTTATATGCTTATGTTATTCTATCCTTTTTTTTCCTACAAATCAATGTTATACTATATGCCTATGATACACTCCAAAAATAGTGAATGTTATCCCATGTTCTTATATTCTTATTCCATGGTATATGTATAATTATTTTGAGTCTATATTCCTTAATATCATGTATTATAGTAAATGTAGCGTCATTTACCAAGGCCACTCAATAGCCTTCAGAACAAGGACTCCAAATATCTTAAATCACATTTGTCACTATAATAGTAGCTTTTTACTATCTGTAAGGCAATAAAACATGCATTAGGAAGACAATTTCATCGTCAAAACAATAATCAATATCAAAAAATAACTAAACTACATTTACATTTGATGATATAGAATAAACAATCATTCTATTATGTCTCGTGAAAGAGGGGACCATGTCATCAAAACCCCAATACAGCCTCAAATAGGCTAGGGGGTAGTGACTAGTACTGAGTAGGCATATCGCAAAATTTGGTGGAATTATACAAATGTAACTATTCGCATGAACACATCTCTAAGCCAAAAATTCATAAATATAAAACCACCAAATAAACAATGCATGGAAGCCATTTTAACCCACAATTAGAGTACAAAATTGAATGTACTATAAATTAAATAGGGAAAAAATACCATCCTACCAAAAAAGTATCTAAAAAATAGAAAAATACACTGTGATGTTTGGGCCACATCACCCAGGAATCCGCAAAAGGTTCTAAAGTCTTCCCAAGACAAGACTAATGTGGAAAAAGTCTATGTAGGTGTGAAGAAATAAATACTCATTAGGAAACCCGAAAACTACAAAGGAAAAATCAATGAAGGAAATATATATTCAGCTCTACGCAGGTAAATATCTACCTCACATGTAGAAAAAAAAATTGATATACTCAAACCAATACTCACAGTCCAAAGGTATGCCACAAACAATAACCAAAAACAGGATTTTGCTTGAATCTTGATCCTTTTGGGAGAAATCAATCCTCGAACCAATATATCATGGGAAACAATCATGAAGTTCTCTGGGTCATTTATCCCCTACCCAAATAAGAACATATTGGACAAGGAATGTCCTTATTCCATAGAGATGGGATCACACCCAGACATGCTGAGGGATACCACGAATCATGCCCTGATACACTGGGGGATACCATGTACCAAATATGGATCTATTTTTAATATATTGGACAATGCTTGGATACCCTATGGGATACCATGGATCATGCACTAACACTCTGGAGGATACCATTCACCCAATTGATTTTTCCCTCTAGGTGTAGGATCCGCACCTTTCTAACAAAGGATGCACAATTCTACGATATCCCCTAGGGTGACAGGGGACCACAATCCAGTCTCAAGGAAGGATGTATATCTATATCTGGGACTCATATTCAATTCGATATTTAAGTCCAGTGATCTGGATGTAACTCCATATTGAACACTTGTAGAAAAGACCAATGGAATGATCTCTACCTCTACTAATACAAGCTAAAAACATACAAAAATAATCCAAATCGAACATATCATCTACAGGTTCCCAATGTGGTTGATGGATCTTCATTTGGACACAACATTAAAAAGTTAAGTAGGTTTTAATCTTCAAATGACGGGGGGTCACTGGTCCCACGTACTCACCACAAGGTCAGTGTGTTGACCACAACGGTCAACCACTGCCGTAGTTTTCGTAACCTTTCCATATCTGAATCGACTGTGACTTACAATCGATCATGGTCGGGTTTGGTCTCCTCGGGTTCAACCCATTTTTGACAGAGCCTACTCTGCCAAGGCCATCCCACTCCTCCTGGCCCGACCAGCATCTGTCTGGCCTAGCATGTTCTTACTAGGGATGAATTTTCATCCCAAGACTAGCTCGATCGTGTGGGGGCACCTGGCCTGTCCTATGAGAGCTTCGGAAACATACCATGCCTCTGCCACTCCTACAGTATAAAAAAACATCTCAACATCCGCATCCCCACATTTCTCTCCACAATATCCTCATTTTATTTCTTATCATCATGTTTCCTTCTTTGCTACATCCCATGTGTCTTATACTATCACATTCATTATCTTCCACATCTTTTGAATCCAGTAATTGTACAAATGTCGTAACGTCTCATCCGACCCACATCATTGTTCCCTTATATGGAACATCAAGCCAACAATGATGATCATATTTCTATAATGAAATAATATCTAGAATGCTTGGTTCCTGATCAACACCAATCATACCTATGTTTCAGTTTCCCTTCGAATCTGGGGATTTGATCATGCTCAGAGCCTCCCAGCAAGTCCAGGCACGACCATGATGGTATTTATTTTAAAAACTCGTTGAACGGGGGAGATAAAGACATGAATAACATATAGAGTGATGGTCCTTGTCCTTTCTTCATGCAGACTCAATCTGTTCTCATTAAAATGGTGATATTGATTAAACATGAAAACTACTAGAACTAATACTAAAAATTTAATAACCATGATGTAATAATCGATTCATAGATCATTCTATTCATGGATTCACCTACATTAATAATGAAAACCATGAATGGGTATAATCATAATGAAATGACTACCCTACCTAATTTTAGATCAGAAGCAGATGAATGATCAATGCATCGTCATCATCAGCAGTGAGATTCCTTAGATTTGGATTCTCATCGATCATTGATCCATGATCCATCAATTTTTTTCAAGATAGTTATTCTCCATATATCAATGTAATATTAGGTTTATCCTGTTTACACTGAATTAATGACAAACGTGAAAAAAAAGTTTCATTGCGTCATTCAATAATTTATTTAAATTTTTAAATTACCATTATGTCTTTTTCGATTTTTTAATAGAAATCCAGTGCTGACCAAAGTTATGTCAGGACTATGATAAATACTCCACACAAAGCTCAATGGTTCCCTCATATTTCTGACATGGTCATCCATTTTATAGTTATTCCACTTTTTCAGTAAAACCATGCAAGTATGGAATTAAAAGATTATGATTTTTCAATGAAATTTGCTGGAAAAATACTGCACTAAGAATCACACTTTGTCTCATCTACTTGTCTCAAAATAAATCCATATAATATCTAATATTAAAACATAGAAAATCCTAGATGTTTCATTACCCCCACCATGAGGCTTTGCATCTCTGAAATCCAAGGCAGTTGATACTCAAGTAGATGAGGTTATTAATCATGAATATGAGCCTCCTACTGCAATGTTCTATCCTAGAGATTCTCATGCAGCCATAGGACACACACCGAATGAATAAACCACTCATAGAGGATACTCTCTTATCGATCCACGATATCTACTAAGAAATCCACAAAAGTCTCTTCATCCTCGACTTTCTACTCTACCCAGTCAATGATGTGTGATGGGTCATGCACATACCCCCTTAGCCAAAACACATGGAAGACATCGTGTATCCGCTCTAACTATAGAGGTTGATCCAAGTTATTTTTTAGGTCTCTAACTCTATGTAGTATCAAGAAAGTCCTGGTGAAATATGGAGAGATATTGCCTCCTCTAGAAAATCTCCATAATCCCCATCTAGGTGATACTCAAAGGAATACATGGCCTCCTTCCTCGAATTCCAATGGAATCCACCGCCTATCATAATAGTACTTTTATCTGCTCTGAATATTCTTCATCCACTCTTAGATAATCTAATCCTTCTATATTGTATCTCAGAACAATTCTATCCCATTATTGTTGAATCTATTGGGATTGTACATATATTTAGTGACTGGTAGGGTCTCCTGTACAAGGCCATGAATGGTGCCATACAAATAGTGTAGTGATTGTTTTTATTGTATACAAACTACACTAGTGGTAGTTGATCCTCCAAACTATGACTAAAATCTAACATGGACACCCACAACATGTACTCTAGATATAGAATGGTTCAATTTCTCTGGACATACATCTGGGGGTGAAAGGTTTTTTTCAAGATTAACTAAGTCCCAAAAGAATACTGAAATCCATTCCAAAACCTAGATGTAAAGTGTGCTCCACGATATAAAATTATAGTCCATATTACTCCAAGGAGTTGAATTATCTTCTGCATGTAAAGGAAACCCAATAACTCTACATAACTCTACTCTAAAATATCTAGAAAGGGGTCTGACATGGTGAGTCGTTCAATGATAACCTTGATAGAATCGTGTACCCTAGACTTACATTGTACACCCATCATGATGTTCATTGATCTCACATCCCACATCCATTCCAAAACCTCAAGGTGTTGGGATAAACCCATTGGAACCTACTTCTCGGCCATCACTTGCTTGCATGTGAGGTATCAAGAGACAATCTCTACAACTCCCTTCTTCATCCCTTACCACCAGAACATTTGACGTTGGTCTTGATACATCTTATCAAAACTATGATGCACCACTAAAGGGTAAGTATGGAAGTCCCTTAAAAAATATTGTTTGAAAAAAACTAGTAAAATTGTTCACACACTCATATAAATGATGTTATCCCAAACTTTCTAACATCCATCAAGATAAGGTCCCCTGGAAAACTGAGCATGTAGGGACTCACTATCGGTATCCCCAATCTGTGCCTCACTAACTGCTCTAATGCCTCTTCCTATAATGGTGAACTTGATCACATACTGAGATAATCTTCCATCATATTCCACTTCCCAGGAGTATATAAAATATCAATTTCATAGGAATGGATGAATTCTCTCTATCTCATTTATCTTTTGTTTATATCCTTCTAAGAGAAGAAACAATTCAAACTCTTATTATTGGAGTAGTTGATAAACTACTCGCCCATAAGGAAGTGTTTCCACATCTTCAATGCAGAGACTATCCTGGATCACTCATGATTATAGGTTGCATAATTATTCTTATGTTATCGTAGCTTTCATGACCATAATAATTCACTGAATCACCCTACATCAGGATAGAACCAAGATAATTCCTCCATGCATCATTGAACCCCACATAGTCAATATCCACCCCTGGGAATATTAATATTGGATCACTCATAAATTTCAATCCCAAAATATGAATACTCTCTTGGAACTTTTTTCTCCATAGAAATGGTTTTCCCATTCATGTTAAATTATTCAAGGTTGATTGAACTATGGATAATTTGGGTAAAAACCTCTTATAGTACCCTATCAAACCAAATAAATTCATCACCATTAAAACACTCTTGGGTGTCCCTATGCAAGCACCGCCTCAATAATTTCTCGATCCACTGTAACTCTATCCACTATAATATGGTTTCCTATAAAATGGAACTCTAAAATCAAGAACTATCACTTTGGGAGATAATCATAAATCGGGTGCTCCCAATGTGTGTATAACACCGTCCTTATGTGTCTAGTGTGCTTCTCCTTGGATGCCGAATACACTAAGATGTCATTGATAAAGACCACTATGAATTAGTCTATGTAAGGATGAATGATCTAGTTCATGAGTACTATGAACGCTGCTAGGGAGTTCTTCACACCAAATTGAATCACTAACTACTCATAGTGATTTTAATGACACCTGAAGTCCATCTTTGATATATCCTCATTCTGTACTCATAGTTGGTTATAGACTATATGAGGCTGGTCTCTGAGAAGAACCACACCCCTTTAGACTGAACAAAGAGTTCATGTATCCTTGGTAGTGGATAAATATTTCTCATGGTAACCTTATTTAGGAACCAGTATTACATACATAACCACAATATCTCATCTAGATTCTTGGAAAACAAAACTGGGGATGCCCAAGCCGAAACACTAGGTCTCACAAAGCCTTTCCTCTACATGTCCTCCAACTACACCATTGGCTCATGAAGCAATGTGGGTTCTATCAAATATATTGGTGTATATATCAGATTCATCTCGAGGTGTAGATCAATGTAGATGTCCGTCTACATTTTTAAAGGTAATACATGAAAATCTTTATGAAACACATCATGATACTCCCCCACCACTGTAAGAAACTAATGACTCATATCATCAAACTCACTAAGGGTGAGGCAACCCAACATATGATTAATCGGCTACACCCTCCTATGCGTGAGTCCATCCTATGTTGTATGCACTTACTATTAACCAATGAAAGAATACATGTTCACATCATTTCAGACACACTGCACTCTATGCCTAAAATATTCAATCTGAGAATCAACTATTGAGAACCCATCCATACCATGAATGATTTATTAAGGCCATGAGGTTGCTTCTAAGAGAATCCAACTATAACCCTCACCTCTAGGATTCAGGTCACACTATCGAAACTAGTGTGTGATCATAGAATCGTTTCCCATAATAGTCTTTAAGAAAAAGGTTTGAGTCAATGGTTCAACGAAATTATCTACATCTTGAACAAGGTTCATGAAAACAAAAGAATTACTATCACCTTTGTATATCAAAACAGCATCAAAATTGGAGAATACACACATCGTGCCTCTAATCATACCTAGAAAATCAGTGTCATAAGCCCCCATACCATACAGGTAGCTTGGTCTTTATCTTCCATCTCGATGAGGTTGGTGAGGACCAGATGGGGGTGTTTGTGGGGGTAATAGGTCAAACCTCCAACCACATACTACTGCCATTCCAACTCCTCAACCATGTTTTCCACCCTAAAGAACACCCTACTATTATCTCTTCTTCTACCTCAGCAGTCCCCCAATCTTCAACCAATCTGTTCTTGAAGGGTCGGGAAATCATGTGCCATATGTATTTGACAACCTCATATATAACACCACCAATCCCAGGGCTGAATCAAGCCACCCCAGTATCCCTGTACCATTGACCCTACGTCCTATGATAATCACATAATGCACCTGACCCGATTGATTCCATGTGACTTTTTTAGATTCATGCTTCTGAGGTCTCAGCTACCCATTTCCAACGATTATCTCCCATTATTGGTGTCCACTCCACTAGATAACTATCCACTAGCAGGGCTCATTCAAGTACCTAAGGATAAGTAGGAATGATAATGTATACCACTCAATCCATTATGTCTTGGGGAAATCCATGCCTGAAGGTCTACACCCTAAATAATTCGACTTGTACCATATATATGGTGTATCATGAAACATCAGTAAACATCGTTGATTACTCCATAATGGTCACATTTCCAAGATATAGATGTATAAGAACATTTATGCATAATGATCACAACATGGCCAGACTGAAATCATCTGTGATGAGACACTCGATATATTTCCAGGAGATAGTTTCCTCACTGTGAAACAATGTGAGAAAGCTGCACTGTCACCCCACAATGATCTAAAGAACACACATGGAGAATATTATCATCTGGTCAGTAGGAATCCTAAAAAGGAAAAAAGCATGGGTGACTACCTCTAGCCAATCCTCATCCAACTAGGTGTCTTGCTCAACCTAAAACCCAAGAGGTCACTACATCTGAAAATTCTAAAAGACACTCAACCTGTGTTTAGCCCCAAATTATACTTTTGCTAGTATCTACTTATCAAAAGCTGTTTATATGGTTGGTAAACCTCCCAGAGACTCTATCGCTATAATATGCCAATGTACCAATGCCTCGTCACTAGTCATATCTTCCTCATGATCTCATACTGGAATCATGGATGGCTATCATCATTGAAGAATATTGAAATAAAACAATACATATCATGGTCAATAGAGTATATCTAGAAAATTAACTCATAAAGTACATGGAAAACAAAACCCATCATATATATTGCAAGTATAATTATCTTTCCACAAGAATTTTTAATTTATCGAGTTGAAAATAAGGTACTTAGAGACCTTATGTATTGATATGTCGGCCACTGTAAGAATACTAGATTCCCTGAGAGTGGATCATTCCTAGACATGATGAGGGATATAATGGGTCACACCCAAATACACTGCGGGTACCACATACCCAATATAGATCAATTCTCAATGTAGGGGATCATTCTCAAACACTATGGGAGATACCATAGATTATGCCCAAACACTCTAGGGGATACCATGTACACTACCGATGTGTCCCACTATGTAGAGGATCAACTCGTTACTCACAATGATTATGTGATTACACATACTCTACTAGTGGTGATGGGGAATCACACTCTAGTATCACAGAGGGATGCCCGGCTCTATTAGCGACATGGCCTCTAGAAGGGATTACAGTCCAATGATGTAGACATAATACCAAAAAGAGCCCTCATGGAAAGGACCAAAGGTAATGATCTCAACATCTACTAGGACAAGCTAAAAATCACCAAAATATTCAAAAATTACCATCTCATCTTTAGTGTATCAATTCTGCAAACGTCTCATCAAAAAAACACATCAATTTAATGTTATGGTGGTTTGATGTTTCAAAGGATGGGGGCTCAATCGGCCCATGGACCGACCCCATTACGGGTCCACTGACTGTGGAAGTAGACTGTGCCCCAATCTGTCATGGATGCACAACTTCTAGTTATACAATGGATCACCATTGATTACCAATGTAACACCCCAAGAATCCACGATACGCTTCTCTTTGAATAATACAATAGTGTGTGTTTTATTCAACATCAAGTTCTAACACACCATAACCAATCAAGTTAGCCGTTATGAATAGTAATACCCACTTTTTAAAATTTTATACATTTCATCATTCAAAATGGAATTCATTTTTGGATTCAGAATATCGAAATTATCTTAGGGTGAATTTTTGGTAATTATTGGATAACATTCATATTTTAATGAATAGTTAAAATTACTAATTTTTAATTAAAAACATCCTTTTTAATCGAAATAATAAATAGTGATAAATTATGAATTTGAGTGATTTTAGAGTATAATTAGATTATATTTTTACTATTCAATCCAATGTCAGTCATTGGACATAATTTTACATTTAAACTGGACATAAGAAAGTGCCAATCACTTGATAGTTATTATCTATTAAAAACGTGGTTTTTGATTTAACACCAGGAATTAATTTTAAATTAATTTCTACACTTCTATGTTTTGAGTTTAAAAAAATGGATTCCATATTTAGAATAATGAGGTCAAAATTTTGTAAATATGTAACTTTTATTTTTAGACATTTTGAATAATTACTTCGGTAAATATTTTATTTTCCATGGTTAAATGGTAAATCCAGTAAATAAGGGTAAAAATTGATATTATAATAATAATAAATTACCATAAAACGTGTCCTAAACCTATTTTATGATACATGTCCGACCATGGGAATCTTTGGGTCTATTTCAGGACCCCATGGACCCACTTTTTAGTGATAATGACACTTTATATTAATAAAGTTAATGTAACTACAAAAAATGACATAAGCATATATCTATTAGAAAAAAAATTTACATAGGTTTATATATGTTATATTTCTAACTATAAATATTATTTATAAATATAAAAAGATTTAATAAATAATAGTATTTTATTTATAATTTTTATACATTGAATAATTATATTAATGTATGACACAATAATAATGCAGTATTTTCCTTATTAATTAAAGAATCAAATAATTAGTATTATAAATGATAAAATAAATATAATTTGAAAATTTTGTTTCCATAAAACAATTTAATTGTATAATATGAAATGTTATTATTTATTAAAATAATTTGGTTCAAATTAACAAAGTTCTAAAGTCTTTCACAAAAAATCATTTATTAAATATTCTCAAAATTGACATAAAAGAGTTTTTTAAAAAAATTATTTTATTAATTGATATTCTATTCATAAAAATCTAAGGATCGGCTGAAGGACATATATAATTATAGGATTATTATTAATGGACCACTTGGTGGTCTCTGTAAAGTTTATAGTATGTTTATTAACCGTATAATAAAAAATACAAAGAGACATGGTAAATTGAAATATAATTAACTATGAGTTAAATAAAAATGATAAGTTTAATATAGGGACCCAAACAAATCTAAAACATATTGGTTGAGTGTTTTGAGACCCATACCTACCATAAAACTTAATTAAAACTCTTGGTATCCGTTAGAAACCAAAGATAAATTTACTATAAAATATTTTTTCTAGCTTTTCCTAAGATGCCCCTTACCCCTTTTATAAAAGGGCACTTCCCCTTCCCTCTAATTCAAACCTCCAAAACCTTTTGGCTCAGAAAAACCCTACCCAAATATTATCCCAACATCTCTCACATAATCTTATAGGCCTTAGTTTAATCATAAAGACAACCTAAGGATCCCTTTTGATCAAATCAAAAGGAATAACTCGATGAAGAGGTAATGTTTTCACCACCATCTTTCGAGTTCCTTTCTCCTCTAACTTATTATTTCATTGTTATTTCCATTATAAAATAATAACTCTAGTATCTTATATATATATTGATGTTATTATAAATATGGTAAAACCATATTTAGTATTCTATCCATCTTTTGAATGACGTGTCACCATACATGCGTACGTACAACATACCATCTCCACCTCGTGGTGTAATTGTTATTCAAAACATTATTATTGGGATTGGAAGGATAATTATGTGTAATTGATGTAAATAAAAAATATAACATGATAATTATTCTATACATAGGATATAACATCCAATTATATATTATTCTAATATCAATATAATGATATTGTCGCTCGTGCGTACGTACGGTCTACCGTCTCCACGAACGCGATGAGATTCATTCCCCATCGTATACTTACAAGTCTAATTGTCCTTTGATAATTAAAAATAGTTTTCAAGGACTTGATATAATTCTTTATATGAATATGATACAACCAATCCATAACAAAAACAACTTTTTTAACATAATATATTAAAGGAAACAAGTATGTTGACACCCAAAATGACAATAATACTAAGATATTATTAACAAAGAAGTGTTAAAATATCATATATGATATCATATTAATGTATATGATTATTGAATAATTTAATAACTTTTATTTAACCATTATATAGGAAGTTAACATACCCTAAACTGAGGAAAAGTATAAGTTAAGGGTTTATTTCATAATCTCTTCATTATCCAAGTTTGTATATACATAATTATCTAATGAGACCTCTTTATCATCCTCATCCATGTTTCTTAAAAATTTATTTCAAATAATTCATACTACTTTACAGAATATGGGTGAAAGTCATTTATTTCATTTTTTTGACTTATTATAAGAAGTTTATAAAGGAATCATTTTTTCGTATTTCAAACAAGGTCCTTTTTAACCTTTTCAACAAAAATAAGGTAAGAATTTCTTTATTAACTTATATGGTGGGTGCGCCTATTTTCCGCCATTATAAAATCTTTGAAGCTTCCCTCACAATATTTTAAGGTTATTTTCAATGTAAATTTTTTATTTTATAATTATGTGACTTTTAAGTGATTAAGAAAGAGATATTTCTCTCAAATAGTTTTGATTTCATCTATGTAACATCCTTTGATAGTTTTTAAGATTATTTGAAGTTGATTTATTATGATATAAAACTTCCATATTATATTGACGTTTTTGTGATATGTTTGACTGTGAATGTTTTATTTTTATACCATTCATGGTTTATGGAGAAGGTATTGGAATTTCGTATGCTAGTTTCAATAAGAATATTTATGTTATGTTTAAACATGTTCATATGAGGAATACCTTGAACATAATAACTGATGGGTGGAGCCCTCTATAGATTTTCGATGCATCTATTGGTCTCATTACACAAACTAGTGTCTTAGAACAAGGCCATGAAAAAATCTTATTTGTAGTCTTGGAACAAGGCCTTCACTATGTGGTTATGATAGTATGGAATTATGCATTCCATCATTAGGAAAGTGGTTATTGATATTGCATGTGATTATTCGACTAGTAAAATATCCATATGAATAAGTAAATGGAATTATTTCATTTTATTTTTTCCATATTATCTGAAGTTCGGGTTTAAAAATATTTTTTTTAGTTATAAGTTGCCTTAAATGTTTATGCTTATTTAAAAAAGTTTTTGATATATTGTTTTCCTTACTGAGCATCTGAGCTCACCCCTTTCTATGTTTTATTTTTCCCAGGATGTGAAGAATTATTTTTTAAATGACCTGCTGGATAGTATGAGAGGATATGAGTGTTGTATGTGGAGACAAATTGTTGTTGTAGATTTTCACTTTATTATGTAATGTAAACATTAATAATGTATCTAGTGATTCCAAGGATACTAAACTAATCGGTCTATCGAGACATGTTCTTTTGTGATCATGCCAATTTTATGTAATAATACACTTCATTTGGATAACTAGGGTCGGGGCGTTACAGTTGAGATCAGAGGAAGTTTAATACAAACCTTGGAAGCTATATTTAGATAAACTCTGATTAGAGAACATAGACCATAGAAGGACTTTGAGGATTAGTATAGAATAAATTCATAGAATTTTGGTATTTTAGAGATTTCATGAGTTTTCTAAGCAATATATCCCTCTCTAGATACGAGCAGGTAGAGGTGGCTCTAGCACATATATACGTAGGGTAAATCCTAAAAACAATGCTTTGAGCTAGACTCAAACGAGAATTGGTGCACGACAACAGGCCGTGCTGCACTCCTTGTTATGACACTCTTGGGGGATATTCTTAGGATAATTCTCATTTTATTTACAAACCATTATGAAGGGTTTAAGAGTATATACTTCCTCAAAGAAAACAATTTTATTATTATGGATTATATCCATAAACTGTTCAATTCATGTTAAGTGTTTTACAAGTTTAGATTTATGTATTGTGGTTCATAAACTAATCTAGTGTATGCCATTGTTGTGAAATGGCTCCTAGTGGAAGGAATGGAAACTATATCAATTCTCACAATTTATTTAGGGATTTTCCTCCTGCACAAGATAATTATAGTGGAGCTGGTGATACAACTGGTGCTGATCAGCTTATCACCATACTGGGAAAACTCACTCAGGTTATGAATAATAACCTTACCCGTATGGAGCACCCTAATCCATAGTGTAGAGGATCAATGTTAGGATGCTTCAAGACACAACAACCACCAACATTCAATGGGGGTACAAATCCACTAGTAGATGAGCAATGGATAAATTCCTTAGAGAAAATATTCCATGCCTTGGAAAGTAGTAAAGGGAGAAATTTATCATGGCAGCTTACCGCCTCACTGATGATGCTGATCAATGATGGTCATTGATTCATAACACAAATAAAGATGTTTAAGTATCAAATATGGAATGGAGGTAGTTCAAAAAGCTTTTCATAGAAAATTACTTTCCTTGTGACCATCGAGAAGATATGGAATGAAAATTTATGAGTCTGAGACAATAGGAGTATGAGAATGTCACAAAGTATGTGGTTAAATTTACAAGGATAGTGAGGCATGTAGTAGATTATATATGTAACCCAAGGTGTTATATTGATCATTTATTTGATGGGTTAAAACCATTTCTCCATCGAGCAATAGTCTCACAATCCTTCTTGTCATATGAAGATATTGTCTCATGTGCTATCAAGACAGAAAATGAATTCTCTAAGTCTTATGAATTTAAAGCAAAGCAAGAGAAGAAGAGATCTTCCAATCACTCTGAAAATGGAAATAAGGGTAAGAAGGGAATATTTGAATATCAATCCTATAGTAAATGTTAGATGAAACACCCTGGTACTTGCTTGAAGGGAATGTGAGTCTATTATAAGTGTGGTGAAAAAGGCCACCAAGATCGTTATTGCAAGGGGAAGAAAGAAGCTACCGATTTCCAATGCTACAATTGCAGGGAGATGGGAAATTATGCAAATTAATTTTTTAAGCACTAGGGGAACTTACCTCAAAAAAGTATAATGGATAAAGGCTAATCTTATGCTATCACTACTGCTGAGGTAGAAGCTCTGAAATAAGTGGTGGAGGGTAATTTAATAGTTTCCTCAAGTTTAGAAAATTAGTTATTTGATTTTGGATCATCTCATTATTTCATATCTTCCCAGTTTCCTATGAAAATTAGATGTTTCCAATTTGATTTAACAAGGGATTTTTCATTCAAAACTCTTAAGGGAAGTATCATCGCAACATAGTTTTGTGAATCAATCCCCATTACAAGACATAAATGTTCGTTGTCTGCTGATCTCATCGTCAATCCCATGATTGAATTTTATATAATCCTCGGTATGGATTGGATTTCAGACCATGATTTGATGATTTATTGTAAGAAGAACGAGGTTTCAATTTTTTATGATGATGATGATAAATAACACCATATCTTTAGAGAAAAATCATCACCTCCTGATTCTTATCTTTATCTACCCCCATGAGCTCAACTAAATTCAATTATTGGGGTGGAAGAGAATGAAATAATTTTGGGTAATTAATGGAATGTTCAAAGAGAGGATGTACCTATTGTGAAAGAATATGTTGATGTGTTTTTGGAATATTTACCTGGATATCCTCCAAAATGAGAAATTGAGATTTCCATTGATTTAATTTCTGGATCAAGGCCCATATCGGAGAAACCTTATAGAATGGCCACTTTGGAATTAATTGAACTATAAAAACAACTAGAGGAATTGAGTAATAAAGGATTTATTTGCCCTAGTGTTTCTCCATGGGGATCCCCTATCCTTTTATTTAAGAAGAAAGATGGAACTATGAGGTTAAGTATCGACTACAGAAAAATAAATTCTATAAAAATAAAGAACAAGTATCCCCTACATCGCATTGATAATTTATTTTACCAACTTCATAAAGCTCAATTAATTTCAATGATTGACCATTGATATGCATACCATCAGTTGTGTGTAAATAAGTAAGACATTTCGAATATGGCATTTCGAACCAGGTACGGGCATTACGAGTTTACAGTAATGCATTTTGGGATGAATAATGCACCCACTATTTTCAAGGATCTAATGAACATAGTTTTCAAGGAATATCTCAATGATTTTGTGGTTGTATTTATTGATGATATCTTAGTATATTCCAAAATCTACGACGATCATGAAAATCACTTGCGCATTATCCTGAAGACACTCAGAAGACATGAATTATATGGGAAGTTTAACAACTGTGAATTCTGGCTTCGAGAGATTTCCTTTCTTGGCCATATTGTCCTTAAGGATGGAATTTCTATTGATCCATCCAAGACCAAGGAAATCCATGAATGGTCATCATCAGGAAGTATAATTGGGGTACACAATTTTATTGGTTTAGCAGGTTATTATCAGCGTTTCATCCAGAATGTTGGTCGATTGGCTAATCCATTAACAAAGCTCACATGTAAAGGGGTCAAATTTGTTTGGACAAAAGTGTGTGAAGAATATTTTGAATAACTGAATAGAATATTAGTCAAATTTCCTATATTGACTCTACCATCGGGGAATAATGGGTTTTTTATTTATAGTGAGGTTCAAAGAATGGACATGGTTGTGTCTTTAAGAAGAATGATAGGTTTATTTCCTATGCATCATGACATCTGAAAATTCATGAGAAAAACAATCCTAATCATGATCTTGAGTTAGTTGATGTAATATTTGATTTGATGATATGGAGACATTATCTCCATGGTGAAAAATTTGAGATATATACCGATCACTTGAGTTTGAAGTATATTTTCTCATAGAAAGAACTCAACGAGAGGCAAAGGAGATGTCTTGAATTACTCAAGTATTATGATTGCACGATACACTACCTCTCTGGGAAGGAAAATAAGGTGTAAGATGCTTTGAGATGAAAGGATCATTGAGTTTTGAACATGATGAGAATTGAAAGGGATCTTATTTTTATGGATCTAGTGAAGATGGATATGGGAATTACTATTGAAGGTGAAACATCTATACATTTTCTAATGGTTTCCAACCCATATTTACTAGAAAGGATAAAGAGTTCTCAGACTGATGATGAACAATTTAAAATGAAGATTAAAGCTGTGAATGATGGAAGATTGAGTGACTTTTTTTATGAAGGTGGAATTTTGAAATTTGGGAAGAGGCTTTGTGTTCCTGATAAAACTTATCTAAAAAGGAACTGTTGGATGATGCTCATAGTTCCAATTTATCTATACACCAAGGGAGAACCAAAATGTATAGATATTTGAAGGATCATTTTTGGTGGGACAACATGAAGAAGGAGATTTCTGATTTTGTGTCAAGATGTATGGTTTGTCAACAAGTGACAGTTGGAAGGCAACAGCCTAGAGGAGATATGCAATCTATTCCCATACCTGAGTGAAAATGGAATAATATCACGATGGACTTTGTCATGGGACTACCATACACTTCTAGAAGGAACAATGCAATATGGGTCATTGTTGATCGTATTACCAAATCAGCAAATTTTCATGATATAAGAGAAGATCTACCACTTAAACATCTAACAAGACTATATATTAATGAAGTTGTGAAAGTTCATGGAGTACCCCTATCAATTGTTTATGATTGTGATCCCCATTTTACTTCTAGATTCTCAAAAAGTCATCAGAAAGCCCTAGATACTGAACTTCGTTTGACCACTGCCTACCTCCCCCAAAATGAAGGAAAATCAGAACGGACAATTAAAACCTTAGAAGACATGTTGATATCTTGATCACTTGACTTTCAGAGTATGTGGTATCAATATTTACTTCTGTTATAATTTTCATATAATAATAACTTCCATTCAAGTATTCAGATGGCACCGTATGAAGTGTAATATGGAAAGAGATGCCGCACACCAATTTGTTAGGGTGATGTTGGTGAAAGAAAACTCGTAGGCCCAGAATTGGAGGATGAAACGATGGAAATGTGAAGGTAATACAAATCCACATTAAAGTAGCTCAATGTTGGCAGAAGTTCTATGCTGATAACCGAAGGAAGAATTTAGAATTTCAGGTCAGGGATCATGTTTTCTTGAAATTATCTCCTTTAAAGGGAGTTATATGTTTCAGTAAGAAAGGTAAATTGAGTCCCAGGTACATAGGAGCATTTGAAATTCTAGAATGAATTTGGGATGTAGATTACCACCTGAAAATGCCTCCAAGTCTCTCCAAAGGTCATGATGTGTTCAACGTATCACTGTTCAGAAAATACATGCTTGGCCCAACGCATGTACTCACCTATGAAGAAGTAGAACTGGAGCCCGATCTGTCTTATTGCGAAAATCCCATCAGGATTTTTGATACAAGGGAACAAGTGCTGAGAAATAGGACGACTCGTCTGGTCAAAGTTCTATGGAGAAACCATAAGATGGAAGAGGCAACGTGGAAACCCGAGGAACTTATGATTAAGAACAACCCGAGACTTTTTATGCTGTAGTATTCAAGAAATTTATAGGATGAAATTATTTGAAGGAGGGTAGAATGTAACACCCAAAACTTCCACGATAAGCTTCTCTTTTAATAATAAAATAGCATGTGTTGTATGCAACTACTTGTTCTAACACACAACAACCAATCCAGCTAGCTGTTATGAATAGTAATACCCACTTTTTGAAATTTTATAAATTTTATCTTTCAAAATGTACTTCATTTTTTGATTCGGAATATCAAAATTATCTTAGGGTGAATTTTTGGTACTTTTCAGATAACTTTCATATTTTGATGAATACTGAAAGTTACTTCATTTTAATTAAAGACAACTTTTTTAATCAAAACAATTAATAGTAATAAATTATGAATTTGAGAGATTTTATAGTATAATTAGAATATATTATTACCATATAATCCAATTTTAGTTCTTAGACATAATTTCACATTTAAATTGGACATAAGAAAATGCCAATCTTTTGATAGTTATTATCTCTTATAAACATGCTTTTTGTTCTAACAATGGGAATTAATTTTAAATTATTTTCTGCCACTGCTATGTTTTGAATTTCGAAAAATGGATTCCATATTTAGAATTAGGAGGTCCAAACTATGTAAATAGGTAATTTTTATTTTTAGTCATTTTGAATAATTATATCAGTAAATATTTTATTTACTATGGTTAAAAGGTAAATCTGGTAAATAAGGGTGAAAAATAATATTATAATAATAATAAATTAACCTAAAACTTGACCTAACCCTATTTGATGATACATGTCCGATCGTTGTCATCTTTGGGTTGATTTTGGGACCCCATGGATTTAGAAGTATGTGATAATGACACTTTATATTAATTAAGATAAACTAAAAACAAAAATGACATAAGCAATTTTCTTTTAGAAAAACAATTTTTACATAGGGTTATATATTTTATATTTTCTACTATAAACATTCATTAGAAAGATAATATTATTAGCTAAATAATGGTATTTTATTTATAATTTCTAGACATTTAATAATTAAATTTATTTATAACACAATAATGATGCAGTATTTTATTTATTAATGAATGAATCAAATAGTTATCATTATAAATGTTATAATAAATATAATTTCAAAATTTTGATTCCATCCACGAATTTTATTGGCTAATATGACATGTTAGAATTTTTAAATTAAATTGGTTCGAATTAATAATGTTTTTAAGACTTTTACAAAAATTAATTATTTAATATTGTCCAATTGACATAAAGGAGTTTTTAAAACAAATATTATATTATTAATTGATATTATATTCCTAAAAATCTACGGATTAGAAAAGGTACTTATATAATGATAGGTGTATTATAAATGAACTACTTGGGGGTCTCTTGTAAGTTTATAGTAATTTTATTAACCATATAATATAAAAATACAAAGAGACATGGTAAATGTCAAACTAATTAACTATGAGTTAAATAATAAAGATAAGTTTAATATAGTGACCCAAACCTATCTAAAACCTATAGGTTGAGTGGCTTAAGACCTATTCCCACAATAACCTTGAAATAATTCATTTTGGAGCCATTATAAACCGAATATAAATTTATTATAAAATAATATTTCAAGCTTTTCTTAAGGTTCCCCTCGCCCATTTTATAAAAGGGAACTTTCCCTTCAATCTAATTCACACTATCAAAGCCTTTTGGATCAGAAAAACCCTGCCCAAATATTCTCTCAACTTCTCTCACTTTAAACTAGAGGCCTTAGTTTTATCATAAATCCAACCTAATTATCCCTTTTGATCAAATCAAAAGGAAGAACCCGAAGAAGAGGTAATGTTTTCACCACCCTCTTTCAAGTTCCTTTCTTCTTCAACTTCTTCATTCATTTTTATTTCCAATATAAAATAATAACTACTGTATATTATATATACTGTGATGTTATTATAAATATGGTACAACCATATTCAGTATTCTATCGATCCTTTGAATGACATGTCACCATATGTGCGTACGTATTGCTTACTGTCTCCAAGTCGTGATGTAATTGTCATTCAAAAAATTATTATTTGGATGGGTATGATAATTATGTGTAATTGATGTAAATAGTAAATATAACATGATAATTACACTGTATATATGATATACCCTCCAATTATATACTATATTAATATCAAAAAAATGATATTGTCGCTCGTGTGTACGTACGGATTATCATCTCCACGAACGTGATGAGATTAATTCCCCATCATATCCATGCACGTGTAATTGTCAATTTATGATTAAAAATAATGTTTGAGGACTTGATATCATTTTTTATATTAATAAGACCCAACCTATTCATAACAAACAAGACTTCTGTAACAAAACATATAAAATAATATGAGTAAGTTAACACCTAAAACGACGATAATACTAAGATATTATTAACAAAGCAATGTTAAAAGATCATATATGATATCATACTAATGTATATGATTCTTGTATAATCTAATAACAATTATTTCTAAATTATGCAAAATTTTAACCTACCCTCAACCAATGAAATGTACAAGGTAAGGGTTTATTTCACAATCTCTTCATTATTTGAGGTTGTTTATACGTAATTATCTACAGGGACCTCTTTATCATCCAAATTCATGTTTCTTAAAAATTTATTTCAAATAATTCTTACTATTTTATAGACAATGGGTTAAAGTCATTTATATCCTTGTTTGACTTGTTATAAGATGTTTATAAAGGAATCTTTCCGATGTTTTCCAAACAAGGTCCTTTTTAACCGTTTTGACAAAATTTAGGTAAGAATGTATTTTTTAACTTATATGGTAGGTGCGGATATTTTTTGTTGTTATAAAATAGTCAAAACTTCCCTTAGAATCTAATAAGGGTATCTTCAATGTAAATTTTTTATTTTATAATTATGTCACTTTTAAATGATTTCAAAAAAAGAGATATTTCTCTCAATAGTTTTGATTTCATATTTGTCAACATCCTTTGATTGATTTTAAGCTTATTTGAAGTTGATTTATTATTATACAAAACATCCATATTGTATTGATGGTTTTGTGATATTTCTGACTTTGGATGTTTTTTTTATACCATTCATGATTTATAGAGAAAGTATTGGCATTTCTTATGCTAGTTTTAATACGAATGTTTATGTTATGTTTAAACATGTTCATATGAGGATTGCATTGGACTTAATAAGTGATGGGTGGGGCCCGATATAGCTCCTTAATGCATCAGTAGGACTCATGAGACACACTAGTGTCTTGGAACAAGGCACTGACAAAATCTTATTTGTAGTCTTGGCATAAGGCCTTGACTATGTGGTTATGATAGTCTGGAATTATGCATTCCATGATTTTGAAAGTGGTTATTGATATTGTATGTGATTATTAGACTAGTAGAATATCCATGTGAATAAGTAAATAGAATTATTTCATTTCATTTTTGCCATATTATTTTGAAGTTCAAGTTTAAATGGATTTTGTTTTATTTATACATTTACTTAAATGTTTATGCTTATTTATGAATGTTTATGCTATATTTTTATCCTTAATGAGAATCTGGGCTCAACCCTTTCAATGTTTTATTTTTTCCAAGATGTGAAGAATTATTTTCTAAATGACCTGTAGGGATAGTATGAGGGGATATGAGTGTGGCCTATTGAGAAAAGATGTTGTTTTAGTCTTACACTTTATGATGTATTTTAAAATTTATGATTGTATCTAGTAATTTCTAGGATACTAAACTAATCAGTCTTTTGAGACTTGATCTTTTTTTATCATGCCAATTTTATGTAATAATGCATAGACTCTGGGTAACCGGGTTCAGGATGTTACATCCAAGATAAACCGGAGCCCGATCCAGCCGCGTCGATTCTGACCTGACTCACTCTAGTGGGGTTAGCATTTTTAGCCTGGCCTAGCCCATTTTACCTAGGAGTATCCCTTCTTCCCTAGAATGGGCCTTCTCAAATTCTACATTTCTAGACAATAAGGTCATTTTCCTCATCCCAGATGATTATTTTCTACATCCCAAACAACTGTCAAAGCCGCCACGTCCCATGGCTTCTTCATGTCCTTGTCCACACATAAAGCTCTTCCATGTCCCCATATCTCCTCTACCGCATCTCGCAGTTTTCTCTGCAACATCCCACACAACCTATACCATCGCCGACATCATCTTCCATGGTCATCGAAGTGACCACCTCCTCCCATAACAATACCTTTATCATGCCACCTCACCAGACTATGGTGTCGAACAAACGCATGTGTTCCCTTACATGGACCACTGAGTGACCTCTGATGCTTGGATTGTGGGAATTTAATCTTACACATGATGATCAGGACCCAATATACACAGATCGAACATCCTTTTCTATTTTCCTCCAATATGGGGTTAATATCACATTCAAAGCTTTCAAAAAAGTCGATATGTGACTACGAGGGTCCAATGGTGAAGAAATCCAAGAACAAGGGAGAGAAAAACAGGAAGAACACCCAAATGAACAGACCTCATCCTTTGTTTGTGTCAGCCTAAATCTGTTCTGGTTAGAACAAGGAAGAAGATCAAATTTGAAAACCCTCATAAATATTCCCCAAAATTTAATAAACACCCTAAAATGATCAAATCATTGATAAAAAGTTTTATGGATTGACACATGATTCAATTAAATTGAAGAATTGGAAAATATCACAATGAAATTACTGCCCAACCTCAATTTATATCTGTTGCTGATGAAGGATTGTTGTGTCGTAATCGTTGGTATGAAGATTCTTTTGATTTGTTTTTTGCGTCAATTGTCGGTCCACGATCCATCATTGTTTATTAAAATATTTCTCCTCCGTTTCTTAGAAGAATTATAGGTTTATGGAGATAACCATGAATTCCTGACAATGATCTAATAAAAGGAAAAGAGTCACTACGTCATACAATAATCTATTTAAATTATTCAATGATGATTAACTCTTTTTCGAGATTTTACACATAAGACTCATTCCAACATATGATATGTCATGTCGTGGTAAAATAAACCTCTCTAAGACCAAATATTCTTTTATATTTATAATTCAGTCAACCGTTTAAGACTTATTTCACTTTTTAAGGAAAAATGTGTGTGTGTAATGTTAAAATCTAACATTTTCAAACAATTGATTCAGGAAAACCAGGCCTCAGAATCACAAATTATCTTAGTACCTCCTCTCAAGGTCAATCTATATATTATCTAAAAACAATACAATGAAAATTGAAGAAGTCACACATTCAATCACAAATATAATTTTATCTTATAAAACATACAACTAGTTTCCCACTAGGCCAAAAAATACAAAAAAAATCTAAAAATTAGACACATTATCACTTAATCTATATCCATACCTAGGCGTCACACACCATGTATCCACAAAACTCTCATTATTACTCATCAAGGTCATCTGAATATCATGTGTATGACAAAAAATGTGAAGATAAGTACTATATACGTATCATTAAGTTCATGAAGGGTGTGAGAATTAGAAACGGGTTTCTCTACCTACAACACCAAATATATTAAATTATATATATATAGGAAGAAAATATATATTCTAAATAAATAATCTCATTGGACACCATGTGATACCAAATCCTCCACAAAGCCTAAAGTGATACACTATCTATTTTGGACACTATGAGTTATTTAGGAGAACTTTATGTTAGAAAATACCATCATAGATGTTATTTCTAATGTCACACATCACCTCATTTCCAATTAATCAATACGTAGACCGTACCCAAACACTTAGTTAATGGTGGAATCTAAAACATCCAGAAAATAACTGTAGACACGGTCCAATTCCATACATATATTAACATTGAAAATCCCTTATTACACGACGGAGTATTAATTGTCTCATCTCATAGCATACCATAACCAACCCCAAGGTAGTCGTTGACCAAATCATATTAATGAGAATTTTAATTCCTGAAAACTAATACAATCCATTCGTGGCATAGTCCTCAACTCGATTCTCAAAAGATAATATTAGGGTTGTCCCACTGACCCATCCTCACATACTTTGGGGACTTCACAATCACACTAAACCAAGCCATTCCTTACAAGGTATAGTACCCAATACCCTTATTAGGGAATTTTCATACTATATACCCATCCCCATATAAAAAAGTTGGTAAATCACACTGAATTATACCTATATAATTTTGAGAATTCAATCTTGAACATGAATAGAATCTAGAGTTACATGCCATTACATGGATCAATCACAACAACAAAACATCATATTAGAGTTGGTTTATTAAATAGGACTAACACAAACCACTATAATTTAGAAATATAGATAGGGTTATATACCCCCTCTAAAAGTTCATTCATTTTTAATATTTTTTTCTATTAGAGGATATTATGTCCAAACTGACGGCAATTTAACAATTAGATGCACTATATGATCGATTGGATTTTATAAGATCTATATTTATAATATTTTTTGTTGAATTTAGTGAATACATAAATTAGAATATTTTTTAAAATTAAATAGTATGGGTTCACAAACCCCTCTAAATTCTCAATTTAGATGGTTTTTTAAACCCTTGGATATTATTTACATTAGAGGGGGTTTTGAAACCCCCCTAATTTAAGAGATTATTGGGGGTTCATGAACCACCACTAATCTTATATATTTTATGGATTTAAGCACCCCCACCATAATAAATAATATTTGGGGGGGGGGGGGGGGTTGGACCCCCTCTAATTGATGACATTATTGGGTGTTCATGAAAAGCAAGTAATCTCTTTGATTATAGGTCGTTTTGAACACCCTCTAATTTATAATGTTAGAGTGATTCATGAACCATATATAATATCTTTTATTATAGGGGGTCTTATCTTACTCTATTTAAAAATAGGTCATATAAATTCAAATTTTAAAATATATGTGTGTTTGTATGAATGTGTATGTGTCTATTACATACAACATTATATAATATTATTTTAATTAATTACACACACACATATATATAAAAATAATACATAAACACTTTAATTAATTATTTATAAGTATGCAAAAAAATGTATACATATATAAATATTGGAAAACATAATATAAATGAAATTATAAATATACTTTTTAAAAATATATAAAATTTACATTTCGGTTTAAAAATAGTATACATTTATATTATGATTTATATTTTATATATATTTAAATAAATTTATTTTTATTTCATATTATATTTATGTGTCAACATATTTTTGAAATGTTTTATAAAAAAGGATATGGAATAAATAGTGGTTTTGAATTAAAAGAGAAATAAAAATGTGTTTTCTTACAAACATTATTTTGAAACAGTGTGTAAATAAATAGAGAAAAATGAAGGGAAATGATGTATTATTCTGACATAACCATAAGTTAATACAATTCATGAGTTTTGTGTGATATGGATCATAATATTTCATCATCAAAAGAATAAACATATACAATCCTGATAAACAATGAGACTATTTCATAAAACACATACCACATTGGTAACATTGATTTGTAAGACCCATGAGGGAATAAGATTTAATGAAACCCAAATAATCATAATAATAAATAATTAATTAATATTATAATTAATATTTCAAATATATATATACAAACCACACAAAAATAGATAGATGCATAACATAATGTATCTTCCAAGGATGAAATCGTTTTGAAACAAATCCATTACCACTTTTGTAAATCATTATTCATAAACCCCATAAATGACATTTAATCAAATGTATATATAAATAAAAATATTATAACATATAATAATCATAAAATAAAATCATGGTCCGTATATATAGTATTTAATGGAAACACATGGATAATTTGTCTTGTGTCTCACAAAAAATAAAAACAAGATGGAAATCCAGTAATACGTTATTAATATTTTGAATGATTAGACCAAATAAATAATATCTTAAAATGAAACATTAAATATTATTAATATAGTTATATTAATGATATAACATGTCTAATTTTGAGTATATAACCTACAAAAAATAAATGTGTGTAAAATGTTTATATGTCTTTTAGAAATAAAAGGAAGACTATTACTCCTTTACCGTATTAGTATCGTTGAAGCCATAATACACATAAAATAAAACTCCTAAAATATATATTTATATCTGAATAATTCTCATTATAATAATAATAAAATAAATTTATAAGTAGTATATAAAACACAGAAAAGAAACTTTTGGTGAATATAGTAGGAATCTCATTGAAAATAAATGTGAGATGGAAATAAATTATCTTATGTACCAAATACATTGGATCATGTTTGAAACTAATTTACAACGAACATAAAATTATTATAAATTTATTTAATGGGATTAATAATATATATTATATCATATATAATTTAATAATGACCTTTTATTTCCCTTTAATCAATAATTCCATCTTTAAATCATGTTTCGGGTAATAACATCTTTTTCTCAAATGTTTTTATTTCTTATTTTTGGTCCATTGAGTTTAGTCTTATTTAAACCTTATAATTAATTTTAAACAAGATAAAAATATCATACCTATTCCTTATATATGTTTACATTGTAATCCATAAAATTTAGAGATATAAAATGAAATACATTGTAAATAGATATGGTTGGTTAAACATATGCATCAATCATTATTCCATATTAAAAATGGCTTAAAATAAATATAGGCAAATAATATATAAACATTAAATAATAATTTTTATGTCATATATATTTCATATATTTTTTAAATTTACCCCAATAACATTCCATGGTAATAGTTCATGAAAAATGAATTATATCTCTTTGTGATGTGGTAGTTCACTGTACACTTGAGTGACATTATCATATCCACAACAGAGTTAAAAGTAAAAGGGAATATTTGGTATCATTATTACATAATTTTAATTATATTAAAATTAACATATATATTAGTTTAATATTTAAATTTTATCATACAAGAAAAAAATAAATAAAAAAACACATCACATTTGTTCACAAGGCGGTATGAAGGTATATGTTGTATTATTATTATATAGGTATAATAGTTTCATAAATATCATATATATATATATATTAAATAACTAACTGTATCCATCCTTGAGTGGTTATGATGGAAAATGAATAACATCAGTTCATGAGGTGGTAGTACTCCTATAACACATATGATTATTTCATATCCTATTTGACAGAATAAAAGAATGATATATGTCATTACATTAATATTACAGCATATTAGTATATTCAATATAATTTTCATATTATGTCATAATTGTTTATTAAATATTCATTGAGTTGGAGAAAGGAAAATATATATCTATGTTTGGGACGTTATCTCTTCTTCTAAAAATATCATTTTCTCACCAAAAGGATTTTTAGGACAGATTTATGACAAAACTAAATCATCTATGATGATAGAAATTAATTAGTGAAGATATTTAAGACATTATTGGAAAATAAAATGGGTTATGTAATTGTTAGTATCATAGGATAGGTGATGGCCTTTTATAAGTGAGGTTATTGGCACGATTTTAATTTTTTACAAAAAAATGTTTTAGCCACGTTTTTTACTAAAAAATTCCCAAAATGGGATTTTTTCACCATTATTTTTTATATGGACTATATATGTCCACAAAAGTCGTGTCAGATAGTTTTTGTATCCATTTAAACCATTAACATTTTTATTTAACCCCATGGTATAATAATTTAGACCTTAATAGTTGTAATTTTTTAACTATTTATTACCATTCATTGTGGCTAAAAATTATGTATTTAATTAGGATATAATATAAATTACGATTAATAAAAATATATAATCCATTTTTTTAATTCATACATAAATTTTTAAATTTTTATATAAAATTTATTCCAAGAGACAGCACCAAAAAACCCTTTTCCAATTTGAAAATTTTAAAAACATTGTTATGTTTTTATAACAAAAATAAATATATAGATGATTCCAATGAAATAAATTTTAAAATTTGACATATAGTTGTAGATATTTTAATTTCAAAACAATAATTTAATTATTTCAATGTTTTTAAAAGCATTTAATAAATGGAAATTCCTACTAAAAACAAATATTATTCAATATTAATAAAAAAATCTATTCAAAAAATAAATAAAAAATCCCTCGAAGATAATATTTATATGAATGTTTAAAAAAGTGAATTTATTTTTTCAAATATATTTTCTTAAATTGAAAAAAAGAAATTATTAAATGAGTGCTCAAGATATGATAAATTTATTTTTACAAAAAATAAGTTTTTAAGCGTTAAATTGGATTTACTCTTATCTCTTATGTGGAGAGAACATAAGTTTAATTTTAAACACCTTATTGAATTTTTAATATATAAATTTAATTAAAATAATTCTAAAGGGTGATATATGTAATTTATATAGTTAAAACATGTTTTTGCACATAAAAATAGATTTTTAGAAATAGATTACCTTTCTTTTGAAATAGTTTTTATTTTCATTTTTAACTAACTTGTCATCATATAATAAATTATATATATGTGTGAAAACATATATTTTGATAATTAATTTCATTTCATTCAAACCCATTATTAAAATGCTTTGGATATTACTATTATAATAATAGTATTACTTTAATAATATTTCATGTTTCATTAAAACTGGTTGTAACACCCCGAGATTTAATGAGATGTATTATTTTTAGTTTATTTGATGTCTTATATTCTACAGCACACCAAGATTATCTTGTACTATACACAACACCTTATTAGCTTACAGTATATGAAACACTGTTCTTGGCTCATGTTACACACAATTTCAAGTTCGTTTTGTCGGAATTATTTTACGCAACATTAAGTATAAGTTTTGTTTAATGTATAAATGAAATATGTTTTTATTATGATATACACAACACCAAAGGAATATTGCACTACACATTGCCCCGGTTTGGCCTACATTACATGAAATCACGACCTACCTTGATATCGTGTGTAGTACGGAATACGGGGTTTCACTAAACAACGATTTGTTATTAAAATATTATTTAAACTATCCGTTATGAATAGTAATACCCTCTTTTTTAAATTTTATAAATTTTATTTTTCAAAATGGAATTCATTATTGGATTTGGAATATCGAAATTAGCCTAGAGTGAATTTTTGGTATTTTTCTGAAAACATTCAATATTTGATGAATAGTGAAAACACTGAGTTATTGGTTAAAACCAACTTTTTATTTAAATAATAATTTATTTTATTTAAATTTATTTTATGTAATAATAGATACATAATACCTATATAACTTCAATGTAATTCATTGGAGTCATTTTATAATAATTTTAGATATATAAAAATTTTATTGAACATTTTACTGTCTTTTACCCACCTCCTAGAGAAATTTGAAAATTCACATAAAGCATATATTTATCGCTTCTGTGAGTGTAATTTTGAAATTCTAAGAGACATGGATAATATCAGAGAGTAATATGCGGTTCAATAAGATAAAAATTATTTTTGGTGAAGAGTAACTTTTAACTTTTATTTACCACATTTAAAAAGTAAATAGGGTAATTAAGGGTAAAAATTATATAATTATTACCTTAATAAATGTCCTAATTCTATTAGATAAAATCAATTAGAACAAAAACAAATTTAGGAATAAAATATGACCCTTTAGGTCCACTTGAATTAGATTTGGACACTTATTATTATTAAATTCAAAAAAGAGCAAAAAGAGATTTAATCAATGATTAATAGGTAAAACATTTTCAATATATGGTTATACATTAGATAAATTTTACTATAAATATTCATTATAAATCATAAAAGATTTAATACATAATGGTAGTTTATTTCTAATTTATAGACATTATATAATTTAATTTATTTATGACAAAAAGATGAGGTAATAATTACCTTATTAATGTAATATTAACATAATTGATTTTATAAATAAACAAATAAATGAAATTTGAGGCCTTTTATCATTTAAACTAATTTTATAGGTTAACATAACATATTATGGTTGGTGAGATGATTTGTTTCTGAAGTAATAATGTTGTTATGAATTTATAAAAAACAAAATACCAAATAGTGTCAAAATTGACATAAAAGAATTTTGAAAAAAAATATTATATTATTAATTGATATAATGGTACTAAATATCTAAGGATCAACCAAAAGACTTATATTATAATATATATGACATTATTTAACCAATTGGGGATTGATTGATAGTTTATAGTATGTTTATTAACCATATAGTGTAAGAATACAAGAAGACACGGTAAAAGTTAAATTATTTAACTTAGAGTTAAATCTAAATTATAAGGTTAACATGGTAACCTAAACATTTCTAAAAACAATAGGTTGAGAGGATTTATACCCATACCCACCCTATCCTCGAAATAAGTCACTTTTGAGCCATTTTAAACTGAATATTAATTTATTATAAAATAATATTTAATGTTTTCCTAAGGTGCCCCTCACCGCCCCCCCTTTACAAAAAGGCACCTCCTCCGTCTCATCATCACAAAATTTGAGCCTTCAAGCTCAGCCAACCCCTAAAAAATTTTCTTATCAACATCTCTAGTTATATCATAGAGGTTCTGGTCTACTCAAAAGACGTACTCTACTGGCCTAAAAGGAAGTTTAAAAGAGGCACGTCGAGGAAGAGGTAATCTCTACTACCGATTCTTTCAAGTTTCTTTCTTCTTCTACTACCTCTTATTTATTTTTTCATTTTAAAGTAATAATGTCAGAATCAATAATATACTTATATGTTATTATAAATATTAACCAACCCTATTTCACCTTCTATCCATCCTATGGAAAACGAAATCACCGCGCGTGCGTACGTACGGAATAACGTCTCAACGCCATCGTGTCATCTATTTTTCCACCCCCACCTTACTTGGATGGATATTATGGTGTAAATAATTACTATATATGGTTATTATAACATGATACTAATTCTGAAATACTATATCATCCACTCAAATACCATTCAATAATTTTGGGAATGATATCATCGCTCGTGCGTACGTACGGATTACCGTCTCCATGACGTGATGAGATTCATTCTCCATGTTTACCATTCAAGAATGATTATAAAGAATATATAATGAATAATAATGATATATATGGAATAATAATTCTAGTGTATTTATGTATATATATATTTATGTCATTTACTTAGTTCCATTCAAGTCAATAAGGAATGGAAAATAGTGTTCAAGCGTACGTACGACCTACCGTCTCCATGAACAATGTGTTTCATTTGATTTATATATCTATTATATATATATATACTGAATATATATGATATATAAATAATTTTTTACATTCTAGAATAAATTAAATCAAGATACATGTAATAATAATATCAAGAACAACAAGTCCTAACATGTACGATAAATGAAACGATTTTACCCAAAACGCTACTTTAACATGAAATTGACAAAAGAACGGAAAATATAAAGTCATAAGTGAATCATATATGATATCATAAATATTATTATGGTTCGGTTACAAGTTAATAATATGTTTAAACCCACTATACTAGAATCTCGGACACATAAGAAAGAAATTGGACATATGGTAAGGGATGATTTTGCAAATCTCATTTTTATCTGAGATTGCTTATACGTATGTATTTGCGGGGGTTAAATTTTTCATCCATGTCCATAAAAATGTTTTTCATAAAGTTTTTAATATTATTACATGTATTTTTAAAGCCATTTTTACCCCTATTTTACTTTTACCTTGTGTTATGGATGAAATATTTCTTTTGTTTTCCATATAAGAGACTTTTTGACTTTTCCAACAAAAGTAAAAGGAGAATGTTTTTTAACTTATACGGCATGAATGGAATTTCAGAGTTTCATAACGCATAATTTTCATGAATCTTCCTTTACAATATTTCATGATTATTTTCAACAAAATCGTTTTATTTTAAAATTGAATGTCATTTTGTGTAAAGAAATGATTTTGAAGAAGAAAGGATATTTTCCTCAAGAATACATTTCATGTGTTTTGTCAAAACTATTTTCCATTTAAGATGATATTATTTAGTATGATTATGATTCAAGTATAATATCTATATTATTTCAATTTTTTGATTCTTCTTATGATAAAATGATATCCATTTGTTTTATATGGATTATGTATTGATGGGATGAGGTTTATGAAACTCGTTTATTCATTAGGTTATTATGAATGATTTATGATTATTTTGTGACACAAGTAAGAATGATTTCATTTTGAGATGGGTGGGACATATATCTCCCTCCAATTAATTGGGTAATGATTTATATTTCATGAGATAGACATGGCTGGTACGACAAGTTAATCTGGTTCTGTGATACGGGACTAGAACGAGGAGTGAACTCAATTTAGTAAGGGACTTTGTCCGCTAAGATGGTCTTTCTAGCAATGCCTTTGCTACTCTAGAAATCATATAATGTGATTAATGGTTGAAACAATTACATGTTTTATTACCATGATATTTTATCATGATTTATGTTCCGTTATGAGCTATGTCTTATGTACTGCCATGTTTTATGTCAATGATCATGATTTTGATGTTTAGATTTTATGCTCATGTTTTTACGTTCAAATGTTTATGGATCTTTTGAGGTTCTCTATGATTAACCTTATTGAGCATTTGAGCTCAGAATTTTTATCTTTTCTTTTACCCAAGATATAAATAAAATATTTCGGTAAAAGAAAAAGGGGAAGAACTTTATGGGAGATTTTGAAGATCTTTCACCATGATTAGAAGATTTTGTTCCGAGTTTCCAAAGACACTAAACTGATACAGTCTTTGAGTGTTTTTTTTATGTATAAAGTATTCCAAAAAAGTAATGTAATATCCATGTGAGTCAAGCTTTGGGACTACAACACCCCAAGATCTTGCGGTATTTTTCTCTTTGAAAAATTTGATAGCGTGTGTTTTACGCAACATCGAGTTCTAACACACCACAACCGATCAAACAAGACATTATGAATAGTAATACCTAATTTTTGAAATTTTATAAATTTTATCTCTAAAAATGGACTTCATTTTTGGATTCAGAGTATCAAATTTATCCAATGGTAAAATTTTGGTACTTTTCAGATGACTTTAATATTTTGATGAATAGTGAAAATTACTAAATTTTAATTAAAAACAGCTTTTTTAATCAAAATAATTCATAGTAATAAATTATGAATTTGAGTGGTTTTAAAGTATATCTAGAATATATTTTTACCATTTAATACAATTTTAGTCATTGGACATAATTTCACAATTAAACCGAACATAAACAAGTATCAATCTTTTGATAGTTATTATTTCTTAAAAACATGCTTTTTGTTCTGATAGCGGGAATTAATTTTAAATTAATTTCTGCCACTTCTATGTTTTGAATTTGGAAAAATAGATTCCATATTTGGTATCAGGATTTTCAAATTGTTTAAATAGGTAACTTTTATTTTTAGACAATTTGAATAATTACTTCGGTAAATATTTTATTTACCATGGTTAAAGGGTAAATCCGGTAAATAAGGGTTAATAAATTATATTATAATAATAAAACATTACCCTAAAACGTGTCCTAACCTTATTGGTTAATACACTTTTGTCCATGGGAATATTTGGGTCGATTTTGGGGCCCCATGGTTCCACTTGTAAGTGATAGGGACACTTTATTTTAATTAAGTTAAAATTAATACAAAAATGACACAAGCATATATCGTTTAGAAAAACAATTTTTACATAGGGTTATATATGTTGGATTTTAGACTATAAATATTCATTATAAATATAAAAATATTTCCTAAATAATGGTATTTTATTTATAATTTTTAGACATTACATATGTTAATTTATTAATGACACAATGGTAATGCAGTAATTATCATAATAGTAAAAAATTAAAATGATTGATATTGTAGATACCCAAATATTTATAATATGAGTCTTTTTATGAGTTACACTAATTTTATAGGTTAATATGACATGTTAGGAATTATTTAATTAACATTTTTTTAAGTAATAATTCAGTTATGATTTTTAAAAAAATCAATTATTGAATAGTGTCAAAATTTACATAAAAGTGTTTTTAAAACATATATTATATTATTAATTGATATTAAATTCCTAAAAATATAAGGTTTGTCCAAGATACTTATATCATGATAGGTTTATCATTAGTGGACCAATTGGGGGTATCTTGGATGTTTATAGTATGTTTATTAACCATATAATATAGAAATACAAAGAGACATTGTAAAAGTTAAACTAATTAACTAAGAGTTAATACTTAAAGATAAGGTTAATATAGTTACCCAAACCAGTATAAATTCTATTAGTTGATTGTTTTTAGACCTATAACCACCTTAAAATTTAAATAATCCACTTCGAAGCCATTAGAAACCGAATATAAATTTATTATAAAATAATATTTCTAGCTTTTCTAAAGGAGCCCCTCACCCCTCTTATAAAATGGCACTCCCCCTTCTCATTAACTCACACCATCAAAGCCTTTTGGTTCGGCCAAACTCTGCCAAAATACTCTCTAAACTTCCCTCCCTTCATCCTAGAGGCCTTCCATTAGTTAGAAAGCCAACTTAAGGAGCCCTTTTGATCAAATAAAAAATATGAACCCGAAGAAGAGGTAATGATACACCATTTTTCAAGTTCCTTTCTTCTTCCACTTATTCTTTCTTTGTTATTACAATTCTAAAATAATTACTCCAGTATCTTATATATAATATGATGTTATTATAAATATGGTAGAATCATATTCAGTATTACATCCACCCTTTCAATAACATGTCACCATACGTGCGTACGTACGACTTACAGTCTCCACGTCGTGGTGTAATTGTTATTCAATAAATTATTATTTGGATGGGTATAATAATGATTTATAATTCATGTAAATAATAAATATAACATGATAATAATTCTGTATATATGATATACCATCCAATTATATATTATTTTAATATCAAAAGAATGATATTGTCGCTCGTACGTACGTACGGACTACCGTCTCCACGAACGCGATGAGATTCATTCTCCATCCTATCCATTCAAGTCTAATTCTCATTTGATGATTAATAATTATATCTAAGGACTTGATATAATTCTAGATATGATTAAGATACAACCTATCCATGACAAACATGACTTACGTAACAATACATATAAATGAAAACGAGTAAGTTAACACCCGAAACAACGATAATACTAAGATATTATTAACAAATCAATGTTAAAAGATCATATATGATATCATATTAATGTATATGATTATTGTATAATTTAATAACCATTATTTCACCATTATACAGGAGGCTAACCTACCCCCAACCAAGGAAAAGTACAAGGTAAGAGTTTATTTCGCAATCTTTTCATTATCTGAGGCTGTTTATATGTAATAATCTACTGGGATTTCATTATCATCCGCATCCATGTTTCATAAAAATGTATTTCAAAATTTTTTTTTTACTATTTACTAGAATATGGGTAAAATTAATTTATGCCCTTGTTGACTTTTATAAGTGGTTTATAAAGGAATCTTTCTGTCATTTTCCAAACAAGGTCCTTTTTAACCTTTTCGATAGAATTAAGGTAAGAATGTTTTTTTTAAACTTATACGGCGGGTGCGGCTATTTTCCACCATTATAAAATCGTTGAAGATTCCCTTACATGCTTATAAGAATATTTTCAAAGAAAATGTTTTATTTTATAAATATATGACTCTTAAATGATTTCAAAATAGAAATTGATATTTCTCTAAAAAGAGTTTTGATTTCATCTACGTCAACATCCTTTGATGGATTTTACGCTTATTTGAAGTTGATTTATTATGACAAAAAACATCTAAATATTATTGAAGGTTTTATGATATGTTTGACTATAGATGTGCTATTTTTATACCATTCATGGTTTATGGTGAAGGTATTGACATTTTGTTTGCTAGATTTAATACAAATTATTATGTTATGTTTAAACCTTATAATATGGGAATGAATTGGACTTAATATGTGACGGGTGGAGCCCGCTATAGCTTCTCGATGCATCGGTAGGTCTCATGAGACAAACTAGTGTCTTGGCACAAGGCCTTGACAAAATCTTATTTGTAGTCTTGGCACGATGCCTTGGATATGTGGTTATGATAGTCTGTCATTATGCATTCCATCATTATTAAAGTTGTTATTGATATTGCATGTGATAATCGATTAGTAGAATATCCATGTGATTAAGTAAATGGAATTATTTCATTTTATTTTTTCCATACTATGATGAAGTTCAAGTTTAAATGGCTTTTGTTTTAGTTATACACTGCCTTAAATTTTTATTCTTATTTATGAAAGTTTCCGCTATATTGTTATCCTTACTAGATATTTGAGCTCACCCCTTTTCTATGTTTTATTTTTCCCAGGATGTGATGAAGTAAATTATGAATGACCTTTAGAGATATTATGAGGGGATAATAGTGTTGACTATGGATAAAATATGTTGTTGTAGTAGTTTTCCACTTTATGATGTAATGTAAAACTTTATGAATATATCTAGTGTTTCCAAGGCTACTAAACCAATCGGTCTTTCAAGATTTGATCTTTTTTGTGATCATGCCAATGTTGGTAATAATGTACTGACTCTGGGTAACTGGGGTCGAGGAATTATAGTTGGTATCAGAGGAAGTTTAGTAAAAACCTTAGAAGCAAGATTTAGATATACTCTGACTAGAGCACGTAGACCTAAGATGATCTTTGAGGATTAGTATAAAAGAACATCCTAGAATTTTGGTATTGTAGAGATTTTGTGAGTTTTCTGAGAAATGCATCCCTGTCTGGACACGAGCAGGTTGAGGTGGATCTGGCATTGATGTACCTAGGGGTAAAACCCAAAAACACCGCTTTGAGCTGGACTCGAACGGGAAGTGGTGCATGACAACGGGCCTTGCTGCACTCTTGGTTACGACACTCCCGGGGGATATGCTTAGGATAACTCTCATTTTCATTAAAAATCATTATAAAGGGTTTTTTAGTATATAATTCGTCAATGAAAACATTTTTATGATTATGGATTATATCCATAAATAGTTCAATTTATGTTAAGTGTTTTATAAGTATGGGATTATGCATTTTTATTCATAAACTGATCTAGTTTATGCATTTGTTTAGAAATGGCACCTAGTAGAATAAATGGAAACAATATCAATGCACGCACTCCATGTAGGGATTACCCTCCTGCTCAAAATAATTATAGTGGAGCTGGTGATGCAACTGGTGCCGATCGGCTATTCACCATACTGGAACAACTCACTCAAGTTATGAATAATAACCTTACCTCTATGGAGCACCCTGATCCGCAGCGTGGAGGATAAATGTTAGATTGATTCATGAGGCAATAACCACAAACGTTCAATGGGAGTAAAAATCTTTTAGTAGCTAAGAAATGGATAAATTCCCTAGAGAAATTATTTCAGGCTTTGGGGAGTAGTGAATGGGAAAAAGTTATCATGGCAGTTTACGGCCTCACTGGAGATGTTGATCAATGGTGGTCATTGATTCAAAACATGAAGGAAGATGATAAAGTATCCAATATGGAATTGAGAGAGTTCAAAGATCTTTTTTTTGAAAAATACAGTCCTCACGACCACCGAGCAGATATGGAATGGCAATTTCTGAGTCTGAGTCAAAAAGAGGATGAGAATGTCACAAAGTATGAGGTTAACTTTACAAGGTTAGCAAGGTATGATGGAGATTATATACGTAACCCCAGAAGTAAGATTGGTCATTTTTTTGATGGGTTAAAACCATTTCTACGTCGAGTGTTAGTCTCACAATCCTTTTCATCATACGAAGACATTGTCTCATGTGCTATCAAGACGGGAAAAGAAATTCTATAAGTCTTATGACTTTAGAGCAAAGAAAGAGAAGAAGAGATCTTATGATCAATCAGGGAATGTAAATAAGGGTATGAAAGGAAAGGTTTAATATCCATCCTGTGGTAAATGTGGGAAGAAACACCCTAGTACTTGCTTCAAGGGAATGGGTGCCAGTTACAAGTGTGGTGAAAAAGGCCACCAAGATCGGGATTACAAAGGGAAGAAGGAAGCTACCAGTGTTTAGTCCTAAAATTTCAGGGAGGTGGGACATTATGAAAATAAATTTCCTAAGAGTCAGAGGAACTTACGTCAGAAAAGTCCAAGGGATCAAGGCCAAGCTTTTGATATCACTACTGCTGAGGTAGAAGCTCCGAAAGACGTAGTGGCAGGTAATTTAATGGTTTCCTCAAGTTTAGAAAATGAATTATTTGATTCTGGATCATCGCATTCTTTCATATCTTCCCATTTTTCTAAGAAAATTAGATATTTCCAATTTGAGTTATCAAGGGAGTTGTCAGTTAAAACCCCAAAGGGAAGTCTCATTGCAACAATGTTTTTTGAATCAGTCCCCATTAGAGCACATAAATGTTCTTTATCTGCTGATCTCATCGTCATACCTATGATTGAATTTGATATAATCCATGGTATGGATTGGCTTTAGGATTATGATGTGAAGATTTATTGTAAGAATAAGGAGGTTACGATTTTTGATGAAGATGATAAGGAACACCTTATCTTTAGAGTAGAATCGTCACCACCTAATTCTTATCTAGATCCACCCCCAGTTGCTCAACTAAATTCAATTATTGGGGATGAAGAGAATGAAATGACTGTGGGTGAGGAAATTAATGTTGAAATAGAGGATGTACCTGTTGTGAAAGAATATGTAGATGTATTTCTGGAAGATTTACCTGGACATCCTCTAGAACGAGAAGTTGAGTATTCCATTGATTTAATTCCTGGATCAAGGCCTATATCGAAGGCACCTTATCGAATGGCCACTGTAGAATAAGTTGAACTAAATAAAAAACTAGAGGAATTGAGTAATAAGGGATTTATTCACCCTAGTGTTTCTCCATGGGGAGCCCCTATTATTTTTGTTAAAAAGAAAGATGGATCTATGAGTTTATGTATCAACTATATGGAGATCAATGCTATAACAATAAAGAACATGTATCCCCTACCTATCATTGAGGATTTATTTGACAAACTACATGGAGCTCAATACTTTTCAATGATTAAGTTTCGATCTGGATACCATCAGTTGTGTGTAAAGAAAAAATTCATTCCGAAGACAGCATTTCGAACCAGGTACGGGCATTACGAGTTTACTGTAATGCCATTTGGATTGACTAATGCACCCTCTGTATTCATGGATATGATGAATATAGTTTTCAAGGAATATATCGATGAATTTTTGTGGTATTTATTGATGATATCTTAGTATATTCCAAAAGCTACGAAGATCATGTAAATAACTTGGGCATTATCCTGAAGACTCTGAGTAGACATGAATTATATGGGAAGTTTAGGAAGTGTGAATTCTAGCTTCAGGAGATTTCTTTTCTTGGTCATATTGTCTCTAATGTTGGAATCTCTATTGATCCTTCTAAGACCAAGGAAATCCAAGAATGGCCATCACCTACGAATATAACTTAGGTATGCAGTTTTATTGGTTTAGAAGGTTATTATCGACGTTTCGTCCAGAATTTTTCCTGATTGGCTAACCCATTAATGAAGCTCACACGTAAAGGGGTTAAATTTGTCTGGACAAAAGAGTGTGAAGAATTTTTTGAAGAACTGAAAAGAAGATTAGTCAATGCTCTTATATTGACTCTAACCTCGGAGAATGATTGGTTCGTTATTTACAGTGATGCATTGAAGAAAGGACTTGGTTTTGTCCTTATGCAGGATGATAGGGTTATTGCCTATGCATCACGAAAGTTGAAAATTCATGAACAAAACTATCCTACTCATGATCTTGAGTTATAAGCTGTGATCTGTGATTTGAATATATGGAGTCACTACCTCTATGGTGAAAAATGTGAGATTTACACTGATCATAAGAGTTTGAAGTATATTTTCTCACAAAAAGAACTCAACATGAGGCAAAGGAGATGGCTTGAATTAATCAAGGATTATGATTGCACGATACACTACCACCCGGGGAAGGAAAACAAGATGGCAGATGCTTTGAGCAGAAAAGATCATGGAGTTTTGAACAATATGAGAATTTAAAGGGATCCAATTTTCATGGATCTAGTGAAGATGGACAAGGGAATAACCAGGGAAGTTGAAACATCAATGGTTTTTCAAATGTTTGCCAAATCATCTTTACTAGAAAGGATTAAGAGTTCTCAGACTGATGATGAAAAATTTCAAGAGATGATTAATGTTGTGAATGATAGAAGATTGAGAGACTTTATGTATGAAGATGGAATTTTGAAATTCGAGAAGAGGCTTTGTGTTCCTGATATACATTAATTAAAAAGGGAACTGCTAGATGATGCTCATAGTTCAAAATTCTCTATACACCCTAGGACCACCAAAATGTATAGAGATTTGAAGGAACATTTTTGGTGGGACAACATGAAGAGAGAGATTGCTGATTTTGTGTCAAGATGTATGGTTTGTCAACATGTTAAATCTAGAAGGCAACAGCCTGGAGGAGTAATGCAACCTCTTCCCATACTAGAGTGGAAATGGGACAGTATTACGATGGGCTTTGTCATGGGGCTACCAAAGACTCCTAGAAGGAACGATGCAATATGGGTCATTGTTGATCGTATTACCAAGTTAGCACATTTTCTTGCTATAAGAGATGATCTACCATTGGAACGTCTAGAAAGACTATATATTAATGAAGTTTTGAGACTTCATGGAGTACCCCAATCGATTGATTCAAATCGTGATCCCCGTTTAACTTCAAGATTCTGGAAGAGTCTTCAGAAATCCCTGGATACTGAACTTCATTTGAGCACTGCCTACCACCATCAGACAGATGGACAATCAGAACGAACTATTCAAACCTTATATGACATGTTAAGATCTTGCTCACTTGACTTTCAGGGTATGTGGGATCAATATTTACCTCTGGTAGAATTTTCCTATAACAATAGCTTCCATTTGAGTATTCAGATGGCACCAGATGAATTGTTATATGGAAAGAGATGTCGTGCACCAACCTGTTGGGATCACATTGGTGAAATAAAACTTGTAGGCCCAGAACTGATGGAGGAAATGATGGAAAAGGTGATGGTAATCCAAAATCACATCAAAGCAGCTCAAAGTAGGTAGAAGAGATATGCCGATAATCGAAGGAAGGTTTTGGAATTTCATGTTGGTGATCATGTTTTCCTGAAGGTATCTCCATGGAAGGGAGTCATACATTTTGCTAAGAAAGGTAAATTGAGTCCCAGTTACATTGGACATTTCAAAATTCTAGAACTAATTGGGCTTGTAGCTTAACGATTGGCAATCCCGCCAAGTCTCTCTAAAGTTCACGATGTGTTCCACGTATTTCAATTGAGGAAATACATGCCCAACCCAACACATGTACTCACCTATGAGGAATTAGAACTGGAACCTGATCTGTCTTATTGCGAAGATCCCATCAAGATTCTTGATACGAGTGAACAAGTACTGAGAAACCGGACGACGCATCTGGTAAAAGTTTTGTGGGGAAACCATAAGATGGAAGAGGCAAGGTGGGAACCCGAGGAACTTATGATGAAGAACCACCCGAGTCATTTGATGTAGTAGTATTCTAGTAATTTTGAGGATGAAATTATTTGAAGGAGGCGAAATTGTAACACCCCAAGCTTCTACGGTATGTTTCTCTTTGAATAATGCGATAGCGTGTGTTGTACGCAACATCGAGTTCTAACACACCACAACCGATCAAACTATCCGTTATGAATAGTAATGCCTACTTTTTGAAATTTTATAAATTTTATCTCTCAAAATTGACTTCATTTTTGGATTCGGACTATCGAATTTAGCCTAAGGTGAAATTTTGGTACTTTTCAGATAACTTTAATATTTTGATGAATAGTGAAAATTACTAAATTTTAATTAAAAACAAATTTTTTAATCAAAATAATTAATAGTGATAAATTATGAATTTGAGTGGTTTTAAAGTATATTTATAATTTATTTTTACCATTTTATACAATGTTGTTCATTGGACATAATTTCATAATTAAACCAAACATAAACAAGTATCAATCTTTTGATAATTATTATATCTTGAAAACATGCTTCTTGTTTTGACAGTGGGAATTAATTTTAAATTAATGTCTTCCACTTCTGTGTTTTGAATATGGAAAAATGGATTCCATATTTGGAATCAGTATGTTCAAATTGTGTAAATAAGTAACTTTTAGTTTTAGCCATTTTGAATAATTACTTCAGTAAATATTTTATTTACCAGGGTTAAAGGGTAAATTTGGTAAATAAGGGTAAACAAATAATATTATAATAATATAAAATTATTCTAAATCGTGTCCTAAACTTATTTGTTGATACATGTTCTACCATGGGCATCTGTGGGTTGATTTTAGGACCCCATGGTGCCACATGTAGGTGATAGGGACACATTATTTTAATTAAGTTAAAATGAATACAAAAATGATACAAGCATATATCCTTTAGAAAAACAATTTTTTACATAGGGTTATGTATGTTGGATTTTAAACTATAAATATTAATTATAAATATAAAAATATTTCATACATAATGGTATTTTATTTATAATTTTTATACATTAAATAATTTAATTTATTTATGACACAATGTTAATGCAATAATTACCCAAATTGTGAAAAATTAAAATGATTGATATTGTAGATACCCAAATAAATATAATTTGAGAATTTTTATGAGTTACACTAATTTTCTAGGTTAATATGACATGTTTTGAATGATTAAATTAACCTTTTTCGAAGTAATCATTCTGTTATAATTTTTACAAAAATCAATTATTGAATAGTGTCAAAATTGACATATAAGAGTTTTTAAAACAAATAATATATTATTAATTGATATTAAATTCCTAAAAATATATGGTTCGGCCAAGAGACTTATATCATGATAGGAGTATCATTAATGAACCACTTGAGGGTCACTTGGATGTTTATAGTATGTTTATTAACCATATAATATAAAAATACAGAGAGACATTGTAAAAGTGAAACTAATTAACTAAGAGTTAATAATTAAAGATAAGGTTAATATAGTAACCCAAACCAATATAAATTCTGTTGGTTGAGTGGTTTTTGACCTATCCCCACATTAATATTTAAATAATACACTCTGGAGCCATTATAAATCGAATATGAATGTATTATAAAATAATATTTCTATCTTTTCCAAAGGTGCCCCTCACCCCTCTTATAAAAGGGCACTCCCCCTTCTCATAAACTCACACCTTCAATGCCTTTTGGTTCGGCCAAACTCTGCCCAAATACTCTATCAACTTCTCTAACTTCATCCTAGAGGCCTTCCATTATTAAGAAAGCCAACATAAGGAGCCTTTTTGATCAAATCAAAAGGAAGAACCCGAAGAAGAGATAATGATTTCCCCACCATTTTCAAGTTCCTTTCTTCTTCCACTTCTCCTTTCTTTGTTATTACCATTCTAAAATAATAACTCCATTATCTTATATAAAATATGATGTTATTATAAATATGTTACAATTATATTCAGTATTCTATCCATCCTTTGAATAACATGTCACCATACGTGCGTACGTACGGCTTACCGTCTCCACGTCATGGTGTAATTGTTATTCAATAAATTATTATTTGGATGGGTATAATAATGATTTATAATTCATGTAAATAATAAATATAACATCATAATAATTCTTTATATATGATATACCATCCAATTATATATTATTTTAATATCAGAAGAATGATATTGTCGCTCGTGCGTACTTAGGGACTACCGTCTCCACAAACGCGATGAGATTCATTCTCCATCGTATCCATTCAAGTCTAATTCTCATTTTGTGATTAATAATAGTATTTAAGTACTTGATATCATTTTGGATATGATAAATATACAACCTATCCATGAAAAACATGACTTACGTAATAAAACATATAAAATGAAACGAGTAAGTTAACACCAAAAACAACAATAATACTAAGATATTGTTAACAAATAAATGTTAAAAGATCATATATGATATCATATTAATGTATATGATTATTGTATAATTTAATAACAATTATTTCACCATTATACAGGTGGTTAACCTACCCTAAACCAAGGAAAAGTACAAGGTAAGGGTTTATTTCCCAATCTTTTCATTATCCGAGGCTGTTTATATGTAATAATCAATTGGGATTTCACTATCATCCTCATCCATGTTTCTTAAAAATGCATTTCAAAACATTTTTTTAACTATTTACTAGAATATGGGTTAAATTAATTTATCCCATTTTTGACTTTTATAAGTGGTTTATAAAGGAATCTTTCCGTCATTTTCCAAACAAGGTCCTTTTTAACCTTTTTGACATAATAAAGGTAAGAATGTTTTTTTTAACATAAACGGTGGGTGCAGCTATTTTCTGCCGTTATAAAATCGTCGAAGCTTCCCTTACATGCTTATAAGAATATTTTCAAAGAAAATGTTTTATTTTATAAATATATGGCTCTTAAATGATTTCAAAGTAGATATATATGTTTCTCTAAAAAGAGTTTTTATTTCATCTGTGTCAACATCCTTTGATGGATTTTACACTTATTTGAAGTTGATTTATTATGATACAAAAAATCTATATTGTATTAAAGGTTTTGTGATATTTTTGACTATGGATGTGCTATTTTATATAATTCATGGTTTATGGTGAAAGTATTGACATTTCGTATGCTAGTTTTAATACGAATGTTTATGTTATGTTTAAACCTTTTCGTATGGGAATACATTGAACTTAATATGTGACGGGTGGAGCCCGCTATAGCTCCTCGTTGCATCGGTAGATCTCATTAGACAAACTAGTGTCCTAGAACAAGTCCTTGAAAAAATCTTTTTTATAGTCTTGGCACGAGGCCTTGGCTATGTGGTTATGATAGTCTGGCATTATGCATTCCATCATTATGAAAGTTGTTATTGATATTGCATGAGATTATTCGATTAGTAGAATATCCATGTAAATAAGTAAATGGCATTATTTCATTTTATTTTTTCCATACTATGTTGAAGTTCATGTTTAAAAGGATTTTGTTTTAGTTATACACTGCCTTAAATGTTTATTCTTATTTATGAAAGTTTCCGCTATATTGTTATCCTTACTGGGCATTTGAGCTCACCCCTTTTCAATGTTTTATTTTTCCCAGGATGTGAAGATGTAAATTATGAATGACCTGCAGGGATATTATGAGGGGATAATAGTGTGGACTATGGAGACAATATGTTGTTGTTGTAGTTTTTCACTTTATGATACAATGTAAAACTTTATGAATATATCTAATGTTTCCAAGGCTACTAAACCAATCGGTCATTCGAGATTTTATATTTCTTGTGATCATGCCAATGTTATGTAATAATGCACCGACTCTGGGTAACTGGGGTCGGGGCGTTACAGGGACTCTACAGTTGGTATCAGAGAAAATGTTTAGTTAACCATTGGAAACTAGGATTAGAAAACATTAGTGAGATCCCTATATATATTTCTAAGGTATGTCTAGGGATGTCCCTAAGGATTAGTATAAGTATAGGTTATAGTACTATAATTACTGTAATGATCCTAGAATTAAACCTATGATGTTATATATTGAAGGTACTCCAACTTTATTATGTTGTTTTCCTATCGTGATTTTTTCCTCTCGCACTGTTCTTTTTGGGTTTTAGATGATGGTTAGAACCCGAAGGAATCATGTTGATCAATATAATTGACAATGTAATGATTTCCCTCCCATTAAACCAAATGTGATGGGAGATGGAGTGCAAAATATTATTTCTATACTTACAAAAACTATGAATCATTCTGGAATTCCGAATGAGCAGAGAAGGGAACAATATTCTATTGAGTCCTTCATGAGGCAACATCCACCTTCTTTCAGTGGGTCTTATGATCCACTTGTTACTGAACAATGGATCAGTACCATTGAAAAGATATTTTCCATACTTCTTTGTACAGAGCATGAAAAATTTATTTTAGCTGTTTACCGGTTAGAAGTTCAAGTAGACTAGTGGTGGACTCTAATTAAGAATACAAGGCCCCAAGATGAAATTGAATCCATGGAATGTGAAGAGATGAATAACATTTATTTCTCAAAGTACATCCCTTGTATTCTTTGAAAAAAGATGGAAAATGAGTTCCTTGAGCTTAAGAAGTGGGATGATGAATCTGTTGGTATATACGAAGCGAATTTTACAAGGCTTAAAAGGTATGCATCTAGCATTATCATCCAACCTGAAAGTAAATTTGATCGATTCTATGGTGGATTAAAACAAATTCTTCGAAGAGAATTAGCTATAACAAACTTCAGTACCAATGAAGAAATTGTGTTTTGTTCTATCAAGGTAGAACTGGAAGTTGGTGTTACATATCCATCTCGCGGTTTTGACAAGAAACAAAAGATGGAGTTCAAAGAAAAATCTCAAAACAATGGTGTAAATAAGGTGAACGTTTCTTTATGCTAATAGTGTGGAAAGAAGCATGGTGGAGATTGTCTTAAAGGGACTAGAAAATGTTTTAAATATGAAAAATAAGGTCATTGAGCAGTTGAGTGTCGATGTAATGGGAAAAGATAGCTAATGATGTGAATAAAGTAAAGACTGCAGAGAACGCACCACCAACACTTCAGTGATTCAAGTGCAAGAAAATGGGGAATTATACTAACCAATCGCATAATCCAAGTGTTAATGATGATCAACATCAAAAACTTCTTAAGGAAAAAGACAAAGGTAAGCCACATGTGATCATTGATGGAGATGTTGAGTATGACAACGATGTGGTGGAATGATTATATTTTTATGTAACAAAATAATGTTGTGGAATCTCATATATAGTGTCATGGAATATTGGAATATCTTTGTAATAGATTATTGTAGTTTTAGATAATTATATGGTATAGGTAACCATTAAAAGTGATTGAAATATTTTTGGAATGTAGATGATATTCCCATAATGAAGTGACAAAGAGAAAAAAATAAGATTGATAGTATTCATGAGCTCACGATTGGTATAAGGAAAATGTGATATCATGGTTTGAATATATTGAAATTCTAGGATTTTGGTATGGCGAAAGATTTTCCTTTTGAAAACATTAATGTTTTCAGTAAGGTTCTATGGTAATTTATGATTCAAGAGAATACACGATTAAGGTATTCACATGTTTGGAATGTGATCAACAGGATAATTCTTATGATATATGAGGGATAAATGATGATATTCACGTGCTTGTTATATAACCTGTTTAGTAATCGTTCTCTTAATACGATGAGTTTGGAAAGAAGTATTTTGGATAAGTCTAAATATTATAATAGATTATGTCGGACATCAGATATTATTGTTCAAGGCAAGAACATTTTTCGTTATTAATTTTGTAATGTTATAATTGTATAGTTTTAGAGAATGGAAAACCTGCAGGACGGGCGACAACCCATCGCATCCGACAAGTTTGCAGGAATCGAACCCACAACCGAAGTGCGACAAGACTTTATTGCCTACCACTGGCCTAGAATAACTCCCTGGTAAGTAGAAATTTGTTTTATTTTATTAAGAGGTATTATATCAGGAGTCTAAGTCCATTTTTGGAATCATATACAATTAACCTCACCATATATAGACTTATGTATATTTAATAACTTTTTATAACCATTTTTTTGAGACAGATGGAATGACCTATCATTCATTCACATGATCTAATAACATTTCATGAAGGAAAAATTCAACTTCATTTCATTAAAAAAGTGATGAAGTGGAAATTGTTCATGGAATGACCAACGATGATATGACACTTAAATCAAGTATGTGTTTCTCTTTTTTAATTTTTTTTTCAACATTAGGGAAATGATCTTGAAAACCAAAAACATTGTCCTAGTACCCTCATATTCGATGAATCAGATGGTACCTTAGATCATCACAAATTTATGGCATTATGATTGTTGGCTTTTCCATACCAATGTTCTCTACCACTCTTCATTAGAACATGAAAGTTCGATTTCTCTTCTATATCCATATTTTATCTAAGGTTCTCTTATGTGGAAACTCGTTGATGAGTTAATTTGAGTAACAGTTACATTTTATACATCAATTTTTATAATTATGTTTTTACGATGTGGGTCTCTATGAATGAAACTTTCAAGTAGTAAACAATTTATAACCCCGATGAATTTCGAGGGAGAACTTCATTTTAAGGGGGGTAGAATGTAACACCCCGAGATTTTATGAGATATATTCTTTTTAATTTATTTTATGTCTTTTACTGTACACTACACCAAGATTAGCCTGTACTATATGCAACGCAGTATTAGTTTGCAGTATACACACCACTATTCTTGGATCATGTTACACACAATTTCGTGTTTGTTTTGTGGGAATTATTCTACGAAAAATTAAGTACAGATTTGGTTTAATGTATAAATGAAATAAGTTTTGATTATGATATACACAACACCAAAGGAATCATGCACTAAACTCAGCCCTGGTTTGGCTTGAATTACATGCAATCTCGACCTTCCTCGATAGCGTGTGTAATACACAATACCAGGTTTCACTAAACAACGATATGTTATTAAAATATTATATAAACTAGACTTTATGAATCGTAATACACAATTTTTAAATTTTATATATTTTATATTTCAAAATGGACTTTATTTTTGGATTCGAAATATTTAAATTATCCTAGCATGAATTTTTTGTATTTTTTTGAAAACTGAAAATTTTTTATGTATATTGAGAATACTGAGTTATTGGTTAAACCGACTTGTTATTTAAATAAAAATTTATATTATTTAAAGTTATTTTTGGTCAAAATAGATACATAATAACTATATATGTTCAATTTAATTCATTGGAGTCATTTTATAATAATTTTAGATATATAAAAATTTTATTGAACTTTTTACCGTCTTTTACCCACCTCCTAGGAGAATTTAATAATTCAAATAAATTTTTTTTACCACTTCTGTGAATGGAATTTCAAAGATCCGAGAGATATGTTTAATATGAAGGAGTCAAATTTTATTCAATAAGATAAAAATAATTTTTGGTGAATAGTACCTTTTAACTTTTATTTACCACGGTTAAAAGTAAATAGGGTAATTAATGGTAAAAATAATATTATTATTATTACCCTAACACATGTCTTAATTCTATTGGATAATATTATTTTTACCCAAAAAAACATTAGCAATAAAATATTACCCTTTACTTCCACTTAGATTAGATTATGACATTTATTATTATTTAATTCAAAGAAGAGTTAAAAGAGAAAAAATCAATGTTCAATAAGTAAAACATTTTTAATATAGGGTTATAAATTAGGAAAATTATACTATAAATATTAATAATAAATCTAAGAATATTTCATACATAATCGTATTTTTTTTAATTTTTATACATTAAATAATTTAATATATTTATGACACAATGATGATGCAGTAATTACCTTATTAATGAAATATTAAAATAATTGATATTATAAATATAAAAATAAATGTAATTTGAAACTTTTTAAGAATTAAACTAATTTTTTAGGTTAATATAACATATTAGGGTTTTCTACATGAATTTTTTTTGATGTAATAATACTCTTATGAATTTAGAAAAAACAAAATACCAAATAGTGTCAACATTGACGTAAATGTGTTTTAAAAAAAATATTATATTATTAATTAATATAATGGTCCGAAAAATCTATGGCTCAGCAAAAATACTAATATAATAAATTATATGACAGTAATGAACCAATTAGGGTTCGATTGGCAGTTTATTCTTTTTTTATTAACTATAGAGTGTAAGAATACAAGAAGACACGACAAAAGTTAAATTATTTAACTTAGAGTTAAATCTCAATGATATAGTCAAAATAGAAAACTAAACTTGTATAAAACCTATTGGTTGAGAGTATTTCATCCCATCCCCACCCTAGACTCTAAATAGTTCACTTTGGAGCCATTATAAACCGAATATGAATTTATAATAAAATGATATTTTATGTTTTTTCTAAGGTGCCCCTCACCCCCTTATAATAGAGAAGCTCCTCCCTCTCCTCTTCACACAATTTTGATCTTTCGAGATCGGCCAACCCCTGCCCAATTCTCTTCTCAACAAATATAGTTATATCATAGAGGTTCTGGTATTCTCAAAATACCAACTCTAGTGGCCTATGAGTAATTTTAAAAGAGGCACGTCGAGGAAGAGGTAATCTCTTTTACTGATTCATTAAAGTTTCTTTCTTCTTATTCTTCCTCTTATTTTTTTGTTTCATTATAAAGTAATAACATCTATATCAATAATTAACTTATATGTTATTATAAATATGAAACAACCCTATTTAACCTTCAATCCATCCTACGGAAAATGAAATCACTACGTGGGCGTACGTACAGAATACTGTCTCCACGTCGCGGTGTAATCTGCTTTTCCACCACCACCATACATGGATGGATATAATGGTGTAAAGAATAACTATATATAATTATTATAAAATGATAATAATTCTGAGATATTGTATCATCCACTCCAATACCGTTCAATAATAATGGGAATGATATCATCACTAGTGCGTACGTACGGATTACTATCTCCACAATGTGATGAGATTCATTCTCCATGTTAACCACTCAAGAATGATTATAAATTCTATATAATGAAGAATAATTATATATATGACATAATAATTCTAATTAATTGATGTATATATATATATATATATTTCTTGTTCTTACTTCCATTCAAGTCAATAAGGAAAGGAAAACAGTGTTCATGCGTACGTACGACCTACTATCTTTAAGAACAATGTGTTTAATTTCATTTATCTATCTATTATATATATATATACTAAATATATATGATATATAAATCATGTTTTACATTATGGAAGTAATTAAATAATGACAGAAGTAATAATAATATCAAGAACAACAAGTCCAAACACATATGATAAATGAAATTATTTTACCCAAAACACTACATTAACATGGACTTGACAAAAGAACGTATAATATAAAGTCATAAGTTAATAATATATGATATCATAAATATTATTATGGTTTTTTTACAAGTTAATAATATGATTAAACCCACTATACAGGAGTCTCTAACCCATATGGAATAAATTGGACATAAGTTAATGGATAATTTTGCAAATCTCATTTTTATCCGAGATTGCTTATACTTAAGTATTTACTGGGGATATATTTTTCATCCATGTACATAAAAATGTTTTTCATAAAGTGTTTAATATTATTACATGTATTTTTAAAGTCATGTTTACCCCTATTTGACTTTTACCTTGTGTTATGGAACGAATCATTCTTTTGTTTACCATACAAGGTACTTTTTGACTTTTCTGACCAAAGTACGAGGTCAATGTTTTTTAACTTATCCAGAATGAATGGATTTTCACAGTTTCATAGTGGATAATTTTCATGAAGCTTCCTCTATAATATTTAATTATTATTTTCAATAAAAACATTTTTCTTTTATAATTTAATGGCATTTTGTGAAAAAAATGATTATGACGAAGAAATGATGTTTTTTTTCAAAAATTCATTTCAAGTCTTTTGTCAAAACTATTTTCCTTGTAAGTTGAAATTATTTAATATGATTATGTTTCAAGTATAATGCCTCATTTAATTCCATGGATTGATTCTTCTTATGATGAAATGATATTCATTTGTTTTATATTGATTCTTTTATGATGAGATGATTTTTATGAAACTCATTTTATTCATTGGGTAATGATTTATAATTTATGATTATTTTGTGGAACAAGTAAGAATGATTTCATTATGATATGGGTGAGACATATATCTCCCTCCAATGAATTGTGTAATGATTTATATCTCATCAGATAGACATGGTTGGAATGGCAAGTTAATATGGTTAAGTGATACATGACTGGAACGAGGAGTGAACTCGATTCAGTAAGTGACTTTGTTGATTAATATGGTCTTGGAAATAGTTCCTTGGCTACTATGGAAATAATATCATGTGCTTAATGGTTTTAACAATTAAATGTTTTATTCCAATGCTATTTTATCATGATTAATGTTCCTTTATAACCTATTCCTTATGTACTGCCATGTTTTATGTCATTGCTAATGATTTTGATGTTTAGATTCTATACTCATGTCTTTACATTCAAATGTTAATAGATTGTTTTATGTTCTCCATTTTTACCCTTACTGAGAATTTGAGCACACCCTTTTTAGGTTTTCTTTTCCCTAGGATATAAATAAATGTTTTAAGTAAAACAATAATGGGAAGAACTTTATGGGAGATGTTGAAGATCATTCACCCTGATTAAAATATTTTGTTATATGATTCTATATACAGTCAAATAATATGATATTTGTGCATTTTTATGTTACGTATTAAGTATTTTGAAAAGTTATTGTAATATCCATGTATTTCAAGATTAGGGTCTCTACAGTTGGTATCAGAGCAACGTTTTAGTTAACCCTTGGAAAATAGGATGAAAATTCATTAGTGAGGTCCCTAGAGATATTTCTAAGTTATGTCTAGGGATGTCCCTAAGGATTAGTATACATATAGGTTATAGTCCTATAATTACAGTAACGATCTTAGAATTAATCCTAAGATGTTATATATTGAAGGTAGTCCCCCATTATTATGTTATTTTCCTAGCATGATTTTTTTCTCTCACACTATTCTTTTTGGGTTTTAGACCCTGGCTGGAACATGAAGGAACCGTGTTGATCAATATAGTGGAAAATGAAGTGATTGTCCTCCCAAACTACCAAATGTGATGGGAGATGGTGTGAAAAATATTATTTCTATACTTACACAAGATATGAATCATTCTAGGCAAACAAATGACCAGATAATGGAACAATTTTATATTGAGTCCTTCATGAGGCAACATCCGGCTTCTTTCAGTGGGTCTTATAATCCACTTGTTGCTAAACAATGGATTAGTACCATTGAAAACCTATTTTCCATAATTCATTGTACAGAGAATCAAAAAGACATTTTTCCTATTTACCAGTTAAAATGTGAAGCAGACTAGTGGTGGACTCTAATTAAGAATACAAGGCCCCAATATTAAATTGAATCCATGGAATGGGATGAGTTCAAGAACATGTTTTTCAGTAATTACTTCCCTCGTATTCTTCGAAAAAATATAGAAAAGGAGTTCCTGGAGCTTAATCAGAAGGATGATGAATCTGTTAGTATATATGAAGCGAATATTACAAGGCTTCCAAGGTATGCATCTGGCTTTGTCATCCAATGATAAATTAAAGTTGATCGATTATTCGGTGTTTTAAAACCATGTCTTTGAAGAGCATTATCTATAAGAGACTTCATACCAATGAAGAAAATGTGCATTGTTCTATCAAGGTAGAAATGGAAGTTGGTGTTACATATCCATCTCATGGTTTGACAATAAATGAAAGATGATGTTCAAGGAAAAATCTCAAAACAATAGTGAAAATAAGGAGAATGTTTCTTTATGCTCAAAGTGTGGAAAGAAGCATGGTGGAGGTTGACTTTATGGGACCAGAAAATGTTTTAAGTGTGTAAAAGTAGGTCATCGAGCCGCTGAGTGTCAATGTAATTGTAAAAAGGTAGCTAATGATGTGAATAAAGAAAACACTGCAGAGAACTCACCACCAACACTTCAATTCTTCATGTTCAAGGAAATGTGGCATTGTGCTAACCAATGCCCTAATCCAAGGGTCAATGATGAACAAAATCAACAACCTCTTAAACAAAAGGACAAAGGGAAGTCACATGCCTTCACTATTGGAGATGTTGAGTATGACAATGATGTGGTGGAATGATTTTGTGTTTAGGTAACCAAATAATTTTTTGGAATCTCATTTATATTATAGTGGAATATTGGAAAATCTATGTAATAGTTTGTTGTGGTTTTTGATAATTATATGGTACAGGTAACCGTGAAAAGTGATTAAAATACTTTTGGAAAGTAGATGATATGAGCATACTGAAGGGATAAGGAGAAAACAATATGTTTTATTGTATTCATGAGCCCATCATTTGTATAAGGACAATGTGATATCATGGTTTGAGTATATAGAATGTTTGGGATTTTGGTATGTGGAAATAGTTTCTTTTTTATATCATTCATGGTTTCCCTAAGGTTATATAGTAATTTATGTTTCAAGAGAATACATGATTAAGGTATTCACATGTTTGCAATGTGATCAACAAGATATAGCTTATGATATTTGGGGGATAAATTATGGTATTCACATGCTTGTTATATGACCTTTTTAGTAATCATTCGATTAATTCTATAATTTTGGAAAAAAGTATTTTGGATAAGTCTAAATATTAGAATTGATTACATAAGACATCAGATAGTATTGTTTAAGGCTAGATTTTTTTTATAATTTCTATAATATTATAATAGTATAGTTTTAGAAAAAGGTAAACCAACAGGATGGGCGACAACCCATCGTGTTAGAAAAGGTTACGGGAATCGAACCCACAACCGAAGTGTGATAGGCCTTCATCACCTACCACTGGCCTACTAGAACTCCCTGGTCAGTAGAAATTAGTTTCATTTTATTAAACGGTATGATATTTGGAGTCTATGTCCATTTTTGGAATCATATACAATTAATCTCACTATATATGGACTTTTGTATATTTAATAACTTTTTCAAAACTTTTGTTTGAGACAGATGGAATGACCTATCAATTTATCACATGATCTGCTAATATTTCAAGAAAGTAAAATTCAACTTCATTTCATTAAATAAGAGATGAAGTTGAAATTGTTCTTGGAATGACCAATGACGATATTACACTGAAATCATGTAAGTATTTCCCATTATGTAAAAATTTATCAACATAAGGGAAATGATCTTGAAAACCAAAAATGTTATCCTAGTACCCTCATATTCGACGAATCCAATGGTACCTTAGATCATAAAAAATTTATGGCTTTGTGATTATTGGATTTTTCAAAGCCATGTTCTCTACCACTCTTCATTAGAACTTGAATGTTAGATTTCCCTTCCATATCCATATTTTCACATATGTTCTCTTATTTAGGAACCCAGTGATGATTTAATTTGGGTTACCGTTATGTTTCATACTTCAATTTTTAAAATTATGTTTTTACGATGTGGGTTTCTATGAATGAAACTTTCATGTAGTAAATGATTTATAACCCCGACGAATTTCGAGGGAGAAATTCATTTTATGGTGGGTAGAATGTAACCCCCCAAGATTTTATGAGATATATATTTTTAAATTTATTTTATGTCTTATATTGTACACTACAACAAGTTTAGAATGTACTATACGCAACACCGTATTAGCTTGCAGTAAACGCAACACTATTCTTGGCTCATGTTACACACAATTTAATGTTCATTTTGTGGGAATTACTCTGTGAAACATTAAGTATATGTTTTGTTTAATGTATAAATGAAATAAGTTTTGATTATGACATATGCAACACTAAAGGGAGTTTTCACTACTGGAATCCCTGTTTTGGATTGCATTAAATGCAATCACAACCTTCGTCGATAGCGTGTGTAGTACGCAATACCAGGTTTCACTAACCAACAATATGTTATTAAAATATTATATAAACTAGCAGTTATGAACAGTAATACCCACTTTTTAAATTTTATGAATTTTATCATTCAAAATGGAATTCATTATTGCATTCAGAATATCGAAATTAGCTTAGGGTGAATTTTTGGTATTTTTCTGAAAACTTTCAATTGTTGATGAATAGTGAAAACCCTGAGTTATTGGTTAAAAATAACATTTTATTTAAATAATAATTTATTTTATTTAAATTTATTTTATATCAAAATTGATACATATTACTTATATAATTTCAATGTAATTAATTGGAGTCATTTTATAAGAATTTTAGATATATAAAAATTTTATTAAACTTTTTACTATATTTTACCCACATTAGAAGAATTTGAAAATTCATGTAAAACATTACTTTAACACTTCTGTGAGTGGAATTTTGAAAGTCCAGGAGATACGGTAATATCATGGAGTAAAATTTTCGCCAATAAGATAAAAATAATTTTTTGAGAATACTAACTTTTAACTTTTATTTACCACGGTTAAAAGTAAATAGGGTAATTAAGGGTAAAAATTATATTATAATTATTATTACCCTAAAATATATCCTAATTCCATTAGATAATATTAATTAAAAAACATCCTTAGGAAAACAAATATGACCCTATAGGTCCACTTGGATCAGATGAGGACATTTATTATTATTTAATTCAATGAAGTGTTAAAAGAGCTAAAATCAATGTTTAATAAGTAAAACATTTTTAATATAGGGTTATACATTAGATAAATTCTACTATAAACATTCATTAGAAAGATAAATATATTACCTACATAATGGTATTTTAGTTATTATTTTTAGACATTATATAATTTAATTTATTTATGACACCTTAATGATGCTGTAATTACCTTATTAATGAAATATTAACATAATTGATATTATAAATACCCAAATAAATTTAATTTGAGACTTTTTATGAATTAAAATAATTTTATATATTAGTATAACATATTAGGGTTGTTTAGATGAATTATTTTTGAAGTAATAATATTTTTATTAATTTAGAAAAAACAAAATACCAAATAGTGTCGAAATTGACATAAAAGAGTTTTTAAAAAGAAATATCATATTATTAATTTATATAATGCCCCTAAAAATCTATGGTTCTTCCAAAAGACAGATATAATAATATAAATGACATTAAAGAACTAATTGGGGTTCGATTGGATGTTGATAGTATGTTTATTAACCATATAGTGTAAGAATACAAGAAGACACGGTAAAAGGTAAATTATTTATCTTAGAGTTAAATCTAAATGATAATGTTAAAATGGTATCCTAAACTTGTCTAAAACCTATTGGTTGAGACTATTTAGACCCATCCAAACCCTATCCTCTAAATAAGTCACTTTGGAGCCATTATAAACCGAATAAAAATTTATAATAAAATAATATTTTCAGTTTTTTCTAAGGTGCCTCTCACCCCCCTTATAAAACGACACATGTTCCCTCTCCTCTTCACACAAATTTGAGCCTTATAGCTTGGCCAACCCCTGCCAATTTCTCTTCTCAACATCTCTAGTCATATCATAGAGGTTTTTTTCTTCTCAAAAGACCAACTCTAGTTCCCTAAGAGAATGTTTAAAATAGGCACGTCGAGGAAGAGGTAATCTCTTCTACTGATTCTTTCATGTCTCTTTGTTCTTCTACTTCCTCTTATTTATTTTTTTCATTATAAATTAATAACATCAGTATCACTCATATAATTATATGTAATTATAAATTTGAAACAATCTTATTTCACCTTCTATCCATCTTACGGAAAATGAGATCACCGCGTGTGAGTACGTACGGAATTCCGTCTCCATGCCGTGGGGTAATCTATTTTTCCACCACCACCTTACATGGATGGATATAATTGTGAAAGGAATAAATATATATGGTTATTAAAACATGATAATAATTCTGAGATATTATATCATCCACTTCAATTCCAGTCAATAATAATGGGAATGATATCATCGCTCGTGCGTAAGTACGGATTACCGTCTCTACGACGCGATGAAATTCATTCTCCATGTTAACCATTCAAGAATGATTATAAAGTATATATAATGAATAAATATGATATATATTACATAATAATTATACTAGATTTATGTATATATATATATATATATATTTCAACTACTTACTTCCATTCATGTTAATAAGGAAAGAAAAACAGCGTCCATGAGTATGTACGGCCTACCGTCTCCATGAATGGTGTGTTTCATTTCATTTGTCTATCTAATATATATATATATACTAAATATATATGATATATAAATCATGTTATACATTCTGGAAGTAAGTAAATGAGGATATAAGTAATAATAATATCAGGAACAACAAGTCGAAACACGTACAATAAATGAAAAGATTTTACCCAAAACGCTGCTTTAACATGGAATTGAAAAATGAATTGATAATATAAAGTCATAAGTGAATCATATAAGATATCATAAATATTATTATGGTTATATTACAATTTAATAATATGCTTCTACCCACTATATAGGAGTCTCGGACACATATGGAAGAAATTTCACATAAGGTAAGGGATAATTTTGCAAATCTCATTTTTATCCGAGATTGGTGTACATAAGTATTTACTAGGTTTATATTTTTCATTCATGTACATCAAAATGTTTTTCATAAACTGTTTAATATTCTCCCATTTATGTTAAAATTCATGTTTACCCCTTTTTGCCTTTTAGCTTGTGTTATGGAAGTAATCTTTCTTTTCTTTACCATATAAGGTACTTTTTGTCTTTTCCGACAAAAGTACGAGGAGATTGGTTTTTGAACTTACAGGGCATGAATGGATTTTCACAGTTTTATAATGCCTAATTTTCATAAATCTTCCTCTTAAATATTTCATGATTATTTTCAACAAGATATTTTTCTTGTAAAATTGAATGTCATTTTATGAAAAGAAAATGATTTTTAAGAAGAAAGGATATTTTCCTCCATACATTAATTTCAAGGGTTTTATCAAAACTATTTTCTAGCTAAGATGACCTTATTTATTATGATTATGTTTCATTTATAATGTATCTATTATTTCCATGGTTTTATTTTTCTTATGATGAAATGATATCCATTTGTTTTATATAGATTATGTAATGATGGGATGATATTTATAAAACTCATTTTATTTATTGGGTTATGATGAATGATTTATGATTATTTTGTGGAACAAGTAAGAATGATTTAATTATTAGATGGGTTGAACCAATATATCCCTCAAATTTATTTTTTAAATATTTATATCTCATGACATAGACATGGATGGAATGACATGTTAATCCGGTTCAGTGATACAGGACTGGATCGAGGAGTGAACTCGATTCAGTAAGCAACTTCTTCCACTAAGATGGTCTTGGAACCAATGCCTTGGCTACTATGGAAATCATATCATGTGATTAATGGATTCAAAAATTACATGTTTTATTCCCATTATAGTTTATCATGATTAATGTTCCTTTATGATCTATTCCTTTTGTAGTGCCATATTTTTGTCAATGCTCAAGAGTTTGATGTTTAGATTTTATGATCATGTTTTTATGTTCAAATTTTTATCGATTGTTTTATGCTCTCCATGTTTACACATACTGAGCATTTAAGCTTAGCCTTTTTATGATTTATTTTCCTCAGGATATAAATAGATGTTTTAGGTAAAACAAAATGTGGTAGAACTTTATGGGAGATGTTGAAGATCGTTCACCATGATTAGAATATTTTGTTCTGAGTTTCCAAAGACACTAGACTAATACGGTCCATGGGAATTTTTTTGTTATGTATTAAGTATTCATCAAAAGTAATGTAATATTGATGTACGTCAAGCTTTGGGTATCTACAGTGGTGATGCCGGTAACAAAATAAAAATTCACTATCGACTGTAACACAAGATAAAACTGTTATTACATATAATTTGAAGTATCAATATAAATAAGTTTTATTGAAAAACATATATCCAAAAAATATTTGGGTGTGACATTTTACCCCTTTATATAAATTATTTCCTCACAATTTGAATGTGTGCTTAGTAAACAGGTGTTTAACATCCACAAATATGATTATGGAAAACCCACATCAATAAAACTCAAAATTAAAAATCATTTTTAAAATATTTAATGGTATTTTTGAAGGTCATATATAAAAAATATACTATATTTCAAAATATATATCATATGTGGGATGTGAGGATCTAAATATTGAAGAAAATCATAATTTCTAAGTAATGATATATATTGACAGAGATCGTTGATCACAAGAAGGTTAAAGATCACGTGAAAATAAATAACCACAAAACCATACACTATTTAGGTATGAAAAAGTAAATTGACATCATTAAAAATCATAGTAATTGAAAAAAAAATTACTTAGTGATCCTCTTCCAAAACATGGGAATTTTCATTGGGAAGATTCACTTTCATCATTTAATTCAATTTCATAAGAAAAAAAATCATCCTTTATTTTTTCTTAGATCTAGTCCATCTTCACTTAATTCCTTAAAGAGATGAATTTTTCATGCCTAAATCAAAGATGTATAATAAGTTTTATAAAGTAATTATATCTAATTCATTCAATAACTATATATTTTCAAAAACAAAATAGGTTGAATTAGTTTTTTAATATCATAATATGTTTAACTTAATACCCCCAAAAATAATATAATTTTACTAATAATGTGGGTGGATAAAAAAATCATGGGGTTGAAAAAAGTAGAGGCCAAGGGCATCAATAATATTAATCTCCTCACCTCCTTGAGGAAGGGATCTTATGTTGGAAACTCTTTGGTTGGGAAATCCTAGGGAGCCATAGAGAGAAATGATTCTAGCACTTGGTTACCATCGCACCGAGTATGCATGATATTATTGTCATTAGATATGAGAATATAGAACCTATGTATCATGTAATCATCTAACCGTGGAGTTGAAGAAATTGCATTGATAGTGTTACATATTATTTTTGAGTCTATCTCAACCATATAAAATTGTATATTCCTATAATGGAAAATCTCAAGACCATTGATAATGGAAATTATTTTTTCCTTTAAAGTTTCAGTGTCCCCCTAATAATATCTGAAGGCATAAACCACCAAACTAGAAGAAACATGAACCAATACCCACCCCTACCATGCCTACCTTGATATATACGCCATCTATTCTGAGTATGAGTCCATTGAGGGGTGGATACCAACACACCCAATAGCCCAATTGTGGGGGTCTGTGAAGGATAGAAGGAGTCCTTCTAGAGATAAAACACATTTGTGTGGGGGGGGGGGTTACCCTCATCAAAATGAATTAGAATACTCATGAGATCATAAATAGGACAGTAAATATATCCATAAATTCCAATCAAGGCAGAGGACGTACATTGTTTTTTGACTGGTTTTCCACCTATAATAAGCACCAAAAACCTGCTACTCGTAGGAATTTGTTTGAAATATCCTCACACTTGTTCAAATTTGATCCCTAAAAACATTATTGAGAAAACTCCCCAAAATATCTCTCCCAACATGAAATTCTTGATAATAACCCATAACTCTTCATAAGGATCTGGACCACTCACATTGAAAAAAAATATGTGGCATGGTATCATTATTTGGATCGATGAAATTGAATCATTAAAAAAAATGTACATACCCTTACCCTTTATCCCATCTTCAGTACGGGTCTCTTTGTGCCAGATACTCTAGAACAGTATATTAAATTTAGATGAAATATCTTTTTACAAAAGGAATATACCCCAACTGTGACAAGAAGGATACTTGAATATAAAGTACATATAATAATTATCTATGAATTAGCATGATTAGGAACCTATAAAATTTCTCTCATCTTTAGAGTCATCTAGATGTATACTTTCAGATGTAATTTCCTGGGAGGGATCAGGAATGACCTAGAGGGAGGGAAATGAGTAGGCCTGTTTGAAGGTCTGGTCAGGTAGAGGGTACCCATGATACCCCAAAAATCTTACTACTAAGATACTATCTCATATGTTGACTTTTTCTCATCCAATAATCCACTGAGAATGTTTCTAGAGAACATGTATGTGGTCAAAATGTGATATCCATAGTGGGGGAGGTCTTTTATTTTATCTCCCATAGACCATTGCCATTATTTTTATGGTGAACCTAATATAAATTTACTACACTTCCACAACCTCCCTAGATTTTTTTCCTTATAAACAATGCTTTTCATCCCCCATAGTTCTCATACTGATGCATTCTTGATCCGTCGATCCCAATATATTATTCAATGAGGCCCAGTGAAATCAACCTTCATCTTTCTCATTCCATTAAAGTGTCTAATATATACCTTTGAAATATCAATAGGTTATCCTACGTAATTCATTGTAAAAATCATATTACACACGTCGAGCTTAGATTCCATTATTTTCATACACCTATCCAAGAAAGATGATAGGAGGAAGACCCAATGATTTTCATGGTTAATGGTCGGTCCTCACTATCTGGTGAATTCTCTCATAATTATACTGAAATAACTAACTGACGAGATATGAAAATTGATGAATAATACTATGTAATCTATAAAAAAAATATAATACAGCCGTAAAAAATGTTCCCAACTATATTAAGGGTTAAGGATAGAATTATACATACTAGTGTAAATATATATACATGAAGCATCAAGGCCATAAAAAGATGAAATATTAGGGGTGATCACTATTCTTAAGCCCTGTATTCACTTTAAGGAAGCCCAACTAACGTTACATGAACATAATGTTCATATAGTTTGAGATATACCACTGAAAAAGGATGTCAATGACCTGTTCTTAGAATCTCATGTGTCTTATTGCATGGATTATGAAGTAACATTAAAGCCATTCATATTCCTTGTCTATAACAATCATAATTACAATGGTGTATCTCATTTCTTTAATATTGATCTCTTTAACCATTTATTTTGAAATTCAAATTTTCCCATGGATTGTTCTTCCTTTGATAAACACATTATTCTCCTCTCATATCAAACTGTGAATAAAAAAACAAATATCTCTATTGATTATTGAATCTAGTACCTTATATAAAAGGTTTCCCAAGATGATTGATCGATAGTGGTTGATGGAGTATTTGTATTTCACATTATGAATAATGACAACAGAAGTGGAATGAGACATTGATGTAAGTAATCTCCATTGGAATAATTTTTAAGTATATACAACTAAATCAAGATTCATAATATTGCAAGTATAGACATAGAAATCCATAAAAAATTATTTAAGTCCTCGTGTGGTCCCCCTATTGAAATAAGTGAATGATTTGCATTCCTCCTACACCTCAGTAACACATCCAACTCATTTAGTAGGTTGTCATAGATTACTTCTAGGAATGAATCAAATATACCAAATTGACCTCAATGAAATCATTTGTTCATGAATTGAATAGTCTTGAAAAAATAGGAAATAAAGTAAGGATTAACCTTCCTACTGATAACCTCTATATCACTAACAATGGATAAATATTTTATCTGGATTTTCATGGGGAGAACACAACATTTTTCATTCAAACAGGTCTGAAAAAACTAGTATTCTTGTCCCCCTTTCTGAACAAGTTCTCTTGGGATATTTTAGAGAGGTGACTCAATAATTCCCTAAGCTTCTCATCAAGACATTGTTTTTAAGAAATAGGGATTCCATAAGTTCCTCATTACATGAATTCTCTTGGATAGCTTTAGTGATTTCGATACCCCTTTTGATTTTATGCAGACTTTTTTGGATTGAGGAAATAGAGTTGGACCAGTTTAGGTGGGATTGTTTTAAATGATAGAGCTTGTTATGTAATCTATTCTTACCCCCCTTTGGATATAGATCCTCCTAGTAAGTCAACACTATTCTGATAAAAAATATGTGGTGAAACCCTCTGTAGGAGAAGAAAAATCACATGTCCTCCGGATTACCCACCATGAGGTAGACGAGAATTGGAGAGAGATCTGAAAGAGAGATAACCAATTATATACTTCAGTATTGGGAAAGAGATATATTGATTGGAGGTTATTGAAGAACCTTTCCAACCTACACCATGTTTAATGGTCACATCTCTGGTTGTTATCAAATGTATAACAATCACCCATGTATCATTTCACTTGATGTCCCTCCAGTGTCTTGAAAGATGAGAAGTTGGTTAGATCACAATGAGGAAAATGGTTAAAACCATATTTCTCAGATGCATCCGTAATCATTTTAAAATATTCACCCACCATCCATGGAACATCTCCCAGATTAAATTATGTGTGATCATGAAATCATTTTTCATAAAGATGAGATTTACCCATTAGATATACAAATGCTAATACACAAAATATATTACTAGCTTTGACATATCCATAATCCATTGATTAGTAGCTATCTGCTTCTCCATCAAGATAATGGGGTTGACAAACTAGATATGGTAGTTCAAGGGTTCCTCATGAAAAAAATATCCTCATAACAATCTACATGTAAAGATCCACATTCATTTGGTGTTTATCATTGGTTATAAAAAAGGCACCATGGAAACAATATTTTTGAATGCCTCATGCAAGAGGTAATATTTATTTACCAGGGCCCTATGCCCATGGGAATAACATATAATAACCAATAACATTAGATGGGAGATCAGCTGGAATTTTCCCTTGACATATCAGGCCATATACCTTGATTGTTTGAAGAATCAAACAATTTTATGGTTTAAGATCTTTTGGAAACACCATTTTTTCAAGAACAGCACACAGATTCCACCTCTGGCACATTATAGATTCTTTGGGGAATTCTCTATGGCAATTTGTGAGGGGTGGGACTTTACTCAAAATATGAAAATACATTATATCATTTGAATATTAATACAAGGTGGGTCAGCGAGGATGTAACATGATGGTGAAGGGAGGTTTTAGTATGGTCATAACATAATAACTTCATTACCTTAGAACTATACATAGTATGCCTATGAGAAATATGAATATAAAGCAAGAATGTATCGAGAGGAAGGGGTAAGGTTATGAAATGGAAAAGAGACCAACCTAGGAAGTTTACTTCAATTCCCATGTCAGTGTAGGAGTGACATGGGAGGGATCATCCAGAATTAGTGATAGGAGGCAGTTGGGGTATGATAGGAACATGAGTGAAGCATGGAGAGGGTTAATTAAAAGACCAATCCATGGTAGGGGAAAGGGTGGTGGAGGACTCACCTAGAACATGGGAAACCCCATTCTCATAGGAAATAGCCATATCAGATCCAACTGATTGCTGAAAAAGATTAGTATATAGAGGATGTGATTTAGTCGAGACTGTGAGATCATCATATCACCATGATGCATGCCGAGAGCATCACCTTATGAAATCTAATATAAAATGTCCAACGATATGACAAATTTGATAGAAATCAGGCACTAATGGATAAAATGGGAGATTCTTCCATTCCAAATATTTATAAAATTGATGAATCCAATGGAATATAGGTTTGGTTGATATGTATATTATGATGTAGATCTTGGACACCGTGGTATCCTAAAGCTAGTGGTTTCTTTCATCTGCACATAATATTTTACTTAGGGAGTCACTAATCTTCCCAAGGAAAATGAGGTTCATAAAGGGGAGTAGAATTCTAGGAATATTTTTCTCACACATCCATCATAGTGGTGTCCCATCCATGATGATAATTAGTGTAATAGTGAGATAGGTGGAAGCCACAACAATTGGTCGAACATGGGATGTGAGCTCAATAATGGATGAATAACACCCCTGATTCTAGGACAATGAGGTAATATTTACTATCATGTTCTAAAATTCAGGTTGGATGATTCTGGAACCATGCTCTAGAAAAATATTGTAAGGAGCAAAACAAAGGCTTATCCATGCCAAAATGAAAAAAGGACCTTCTAAAAAGAACCTTATCCTCATAAAATGTTGTTCTTGTGAATTAAACTAAAGGGTTTCTATTATTTGAGATAGCCCAAGAGGTTACCAAAATAGATCGATGAAATCCCCATGATCCTGATTCCATGGGAGGCATAGAATAAACTTTGTTGTTGACAACACAGAAATAGAGTCCAGTAACTCTAGTCAAGTATTCAGTGACTGCATTCCTTCAGATATAGAATGAGAGAACTATGGGGGGTGGGGGTCCATCAGAACTAGAGCCACAATGAATGTTAGATCCACAACAACAATCAGAAATGAGGAAATGAGTGTAGGTGTGTGGAGAGAATTCTATACTAGAGAGTCCAAAAACCATCTTTTTGATCGTTTATGTAAATCCATTTCATTAATTGTTAACCTTTGGGCTCTTCAATGTCTGTCCATAATTACAGTCTAACAATTTAGAAGCAAGGTATCTAAATTTACAATATCTACATATCCTTAATCCCCTAAACAAAATTACAAAATTATTAATGTCACATACTGAATATTTGAGTAACTTGAAAATATATTTTACGAAAACAAGGTAATATCCACAATTACCATAAATCCATAATAAAAACGTATATACATACACATTACATAAATATATACACAAGATTTTTAAATTATTACATAATAATATAATGTTATAAAATCCATCAATTTTATATAAACCACATTATCAAAAAAATCATTAATTAGTACTAAGGTCGTCAATAATTTTTAATTTACATTATTCAAATCCATGATCTTTTTTCCCAAATATCACTATCACATCATCATGATCATATTATTAGTTATTATCCATTATTAATGTTTTTCCATAATGATTCAACATGATATTAAATAAAATTTTAGTGTAATCCACATCATTGAACATATTATTGAAATTCCTTAATGAAAACTTATATTGAATAATCTTTAAAAAATTTATAATTCTTGATTTCTAGTACATAAACACTAAATCCACTATACTTATTTTTAAACCATTAACTAGGCTTCATCACCTTATTCATTAATACCTCCTTCCTTTCAAATTTAATTTTTAGTCTCTTCATTATTAACAACAAATAAATTAACAATACCACCTTTTCATTCCCTTTCATGAGATTTCCCCCTAGGACAATGATTTTCATAATGCACATAACTTCCAATTTTAAAACATTCATCTTTATATGATATCTTACCCATAACATTATTCCCATCAATTTAATTTATCAATCATTTAATTTTAACTTGGAAATTAGGTACCTTATATCCTTCTTCTCTACACATGAAACACCATCAACATCATTATGTCATTCCCTAGAGTTATTATTCGCACTGTAAAATAAAAAAACTACATACACATTCTGTTGTGGTCTCGACCAAATGTACTATCAAGGAACACTATCATTATCATATTTTTTTTTGGTGTTTGAGAGTTAGTTAAGGTGAAATTTTTTAATCATATATCATGATAATTGATTTGTCATAATTACAATATCCTTCAATTTTTCATCAACCCATCTGGTTTCTCATCAATGAATTTTCTATTACATTCAATTTTAATCCACTTCCTTATTATTCTTATTAATGACTAAACCCAAAAAAACCATAGTTTGAAAAATAATATTCATATATTGAAAAAACATAATCAGGAAAAGTAACTTATAAGATGTATAAATTAAGAGTCATTAATTTTAATCTATGAAATCATAGGTTTATCCTTAGTTGTTAAAATTAATCATCAATTTTAAATCATCATGATGGTTTGTAGAGTTATTTTCAATTTCCAAATAATATACCCCAGTTGTATAAAACTAAGTGTGTGGAAATGCCGATTATCATGCACCAAGTGACTATTGAGTCTAGATCAAGGTGCACCATTGGTGTTTGTGCAACCCACCAGCTACGTTTTTATTCAAAAGGATTTGTTAAAAGAGAATTTGGTGTTTTAAGTAATTGGTCATTGTGTGGTGTGTCCATGTGTTTTGGAAATTTTGTGTGTGAGGCATTTTGAGCTGAGAATCCTTTTTAACTGATTGAGTCTTGATTTTAAATTCGTATTTGTAAGTTGGAGTGCAAGAGGGTGGTTAATGTTTTCTTCTAAAAAGGGTTTTGTCATGCCCTTATTGTGGTTCCCTTACACTCTTGTTGATCGCTTAAGATATTTCTTAGCCATTAGACTAGTTTAATTTGTTATGCAGTTTCCTCTCTTGACTACTATATACCCAAAAATAAAGCAATGAAAAGTTATGGAAGTGTGGCCACGGGTAATTCACTATTTCCCGACCCTCCAGTTGATTAGAACAAGTACACTCCCTTCTGATCGATAGTGATAATTTTTTCCCTTATTCTTTTTGTTTGAGAAGATCCTCTCACAGCAGGATGGTAGGTGCGTGAGGAGTTGAAGGAAGCTTTGGTCTCCTTGAGTTGTCCATTTCGTCGGGTATGATCTTTGAAACTGTCTTGTCTGAAGGACCCCCTGGAAATGGTGAAATGAATTCCAACGGGGAATTTTGAAGGTAGTTTGGAATTAAATCTGCAGACCAATGTCTTGAAAGGTTCATAGTTCTTCCATCATCCGCAATAGACATGTTTAGTGACGTCATGCTTCACGAGTTCTCTTGAAGAAAAAGTTTTGATCTTGTAGGATCCTTTGGGAATCACTTTTTTCATAATAGATTGTCCTCTCGGGGAGTTCCAATTTTTCTATTTAACGGGGACTGTCTATCATGAATCTTTCCTCTGTAAGGTTCACAGTTAAGTTGAAGAGGTTTTACTTTTACATCATCTAAACACAGTTCAACTGGATGTGTCGTGAGGGAGTGGTTGTATGTCGTTGTGTGTTGTGTTTGTTGGTGTTGTCTTGGTTGTGTTGTGGTCGCGTGTGACACCAAAAAGAGATGATCTGTTTGAGAGTCTTCAACACCTGACTGCGAGGAAAAAGATGCTTCAAACATCAAGGCTCCAACCATAGGACTGAGATTAAAGTTGGCACGTGGTCAAGAACCCAAGGAGTGTATGGGACCCTGACTTTATTTCTATCATCGATGTTGATAGTAAAGGCAATTTAAATTGTTTTCTATGGTTGTTCCATTCTATACAAACCATCTGGCTGCGTGAGGTTTCTGTTTCTATGTGTAGGCATGTTCATCTCCTTTCCTTAAAGTCCTGAGAGTTACATCCCACCGGATGTAATCTATTTTAATGGTCCTTATGGCGTCTTTTTGGCCGAATTGGTCAAAAAGTTGAATGGTTCTCATAGAAGAATGTGGAAATTCTGGTTTTTCATGGATCATTCTTTTGATGCCCCAGTTTTTGGGCCCCTCCCTTCACGCCCCTTGTTGTGGGGTGTTTGGTCTCCATTGAAAAATTTTCAATGTTCTATATCCTCTGTTAGTTCCAATGGAAGCAGGACCCATGATGGGTCTCTCACAATGTTCACTAGAATAAATCGGTGTTGGAATCTCCTTAATGGCGGGGAGTCTACCCGTACCTCCCTGTTTGGGTTTTCCAGTCTCTTCTTGGGTGTTGGTAGGTTCTTAATGATGGGGAGCCCCTCATACTTCCCAATGTTGACCATTCAGTTTTGATTCTAAATATGGATTGTTGATAAGTGATAATAGTGTTCCATAGACGTGGTTTGATAATGTTGGTTCATTCTATCCAAATGGGGTGGTTTTCGTTTAATAAAGATTGAGTTTGTTTGTCTTATAAAGTTGGTTTCTGCGGGTGAGAGAGTCACTTTCTTTGATCAGTCAACTGGAGGTGTTCTATCTCTTTGGGGAGGGTGACACATATCAAAAATTCTTCTACACATTTCATGAGGTTTTCATTTCAGTAACTTTCTATGAGCATGATGATTTTGCCACTTTTTTCTTGGTGATTGTGTGGATCCTCTTTGATCCTTAGTGGGGTATCAATTTCTTCTTTGGGGTTCACCTAGAGTTGTGGATTTCTAGGGACAAAAAACATTATGGTGGAAAGAATTATCACACCCAGACATTCCACTGCATCATGTTAAGAATTTTTATTTTCATATTATAATTTTATCTTCTTCTAATTATAATTATTCTTTTTATATGAAATTTTGGCCGAGCCCAATTGGGGTCTTGCGCTTTGCATTGATAAATGAATGTTTTGGCCTTGACTGTGTCTAGCTCACTATGGTCGAAGGCACACGACATCACCTTGGTCATCAAGCGACCCCGACCAGTTCATTGCACACATTGCTCGATATTCAATTAATTAACAAAAATGGATTAATAATAAAAAAATTAATTGTGTGTTGAAATAAAAATAAAATAATGTTTGAGTTTTTATAAGATTTTAAAAATTATAATGTTATTCAGTGATATTGTTATTATTAACATTATAAATATTACCACAGTTGATATAACATTTTATTTTATTTTATTAAATTCAGGTGAGTTTTATTATTATTATTATTATTATTTTGGGTTTTGCATCACCAGACGCACAAGCATGGCACAGTTATGAGACCATGTGGTCTTCCTGATATTAAAAATGAGTTAATAAAAATGGGATAATGAAATACTAATGAATGAAAAAATTGGTATAAAATGAAAATTATATGTCTATTAAAATATAAGAACTCATTTTATTTATAATAATCAGAGTGTTGTTTTAGAATAATTGTATTTTTATTATGAATATTGTTAAGGTTATAAAATTTATTAAATTGCTATTAATATTGTCACAATAATTATTATAGTTAATACTATGTAATGTTATTGCTTTTTCATTATTATTTAATTTATGTAATTTATTGATTTTATTACTTTGTCCCCCCTATTTTTCTTAGGGTTCGATCCCTTTTTTTCCTCCTCTCCCATTCCCGTTGTGAACTGCTCTCCCTCATCTAGCCACACTTTTTCCATTCCCCTCCTCTCTTCATGCCGCGCCATCGCCCCTACCTCACAGCTATCCATTGCTCCCCTTGGTCGACCTCCGTCCAGTGGCACCAGCCTGTGCTACACTTCACCATAGCTAGCTTCATCCCTAACTTTTCGCATCGTCACCCCGATGATCCTATCTGGAAGCCTCCCAATCATCGCTCGCCCTCCTCCCTATGACTCATCGGATTCCTCCCCAGCTCGCACCTCCCTATTCGGCTAGCTCGTCGCTCCCTACTCTCTCTCCTAGCCAGCCCCGTTGCAGTGCCTTCCACTTTTCCCCTTGGGTTACGACAGACTTCCCGCCCCTAGAAACCCTTCCCACATGACCTCTTCTGCTCCCCTTCGGCTCCACCGCCCTGCTGTTGCCCCTACACTCTCATCCGATGAACCACTCTGGTTGGTATGGTTCCGAGTTTCTTTATTTCATTATTATATTTATTTATTTATTTTATAGATTTTTTAGGTTGTGTTAATGGGGTTTAATCATTACCCTATTGGGGTTTAATATGGTGGGTTTTTGCATATTTTCCATGTTCCGGATTCACGCTAGGTTGTTGCAGGTGTGGCTCACATGGGACGGTCTTTGCACACCATGATTGTGAAGTCTGATATAACATGGTAGGCGGTTCTGTGTCTAATTATTATTTGATGAACTAATTTGAAAGTTTAATTTTCTCTTAGAATATTTATTTAATTTATATGTGTAGTTTGATGCTGGTTTTCTTTGAAATGTTAATTGCTTTGGAAATTTTTTAGTACGTTTTTATATTTTGTGTTTGTTTTCTGCTGAGAACTCTGTAGTTATTTATAAATTGTGGGGTTAGCTTAATAATTTTTAAAAGTGGTGTGAACTATATTTTTGACATGGAGTCGGGTGTGTTTGTTTGTGAAAGAAGTTTTTTTCTTGAGTTTAGTGGGTAATTCCAGATGATTATTTTAAATTTATTTATAATATTCTACTTTTGGCTTATTAAATTATGAGTTTTTTAAAAATTTGTTTTATATAATGTTCATGGTTTTCCATAAAACTATTTGTGTGGCGCAGATCACATCTTAAAATTTTATTCGAGTGTGTGTGTTGTTGGAATGAATTTGAATGTATAAATTGTTACTTAGGTTGTGTAAATCCATGTGACACTCTTTTCCTATTGCTTTATAATTTTTTTATGGTTTATTAAATTATTTCTCTAGTGGGAAACATGTATGAAAAATGTTTTAGTGTGCCTCTTGTTTCAACAGGTTTTTTATGTGTGTAAGTGGTGGTTTTTTAATGATAAATGAGTTTTAAACTGTGTTGATGGTTTAATTGAGTATTTAACCTATAAAGAATATGTTTTGAAAAGATATTTAGTCTGTGTGTGGTTTTAAAATACGGTTTTGGTAGTGAAAATGGTGATTTTTCATGTTCAAGTACCATGTTGGGCTTCTATTCATTTGTGTGATGTGTGTCAGGAACTTGGAACCTATTTGAACATAATGCAGGAAGCCCGGGTAGCTAAGAGGGAGGACTAGACTAGTGGGATAGTGTTCCGTAGGTGACACGACATGGTTTCACTTAAAGGACTGACGATTACAACACTTACTGAACATATGCTTTTCTGAGGGTTGTGGCCTTCTAAGCCACGTTTTCTTAGGGTTTCAGCCTTCTAAGGAACCTTTTCATGAAGGTTATGGTTTCGAATCCACGCTTCACTAAGACACGAATATCTAGGGTCCCATGATAGCTAAAAACCATGAGGCCTCTCCCATTTTTGGTTCTCATTGTTTACTTTACGCTCACCAGTGGGACACATTGGTTATTTTAAAATGTAATGGTGTGTGTGTGTTTTAATTTTAGTTGTTCTATTTGAAAAAATTTTCCTTAATCTCATTTACTTTAAAACTATCCAAAAATTTAATTCATTCTTTAATTAATATTACAAATGTTTTTTTTCATTTAAATTTTTTTCATAGAACCTTTTATTGGGTGATGTCCTACTGGGATTTCGGCTCACACCCTACATACACATTTGGGTGTACGTAGTTTTTATTTCATTTATTTTCTAGGTCGAAGTGTTGAACTCATCATTGGGGGTTCAGGTTGTAGTTGGTCTTCTCAGGCAGAGTGGTGTTTGTAGAGACCCGAAGCTTATCGTACATGGACATTACATTAATTTTGCGGAATACTTAGTACATAACAAAAACACACACTAAAGGATCGTAATAGTTTAGTGTCTTTGGAAACTCGGAACGTAATCTTCTAATCGTGGTGAAAGATCTTCAATATCTCCCATAAATATCTTCCCTTTTTTTACCTAAAACCTTTATTTATATCCTGGGGAAAAGAAAACATAAAAGGGTGAGATCAAATGCTCAGTAAGGGTATACAAAAGAAATAAAAATCATATCATATCTTTTTGAAAATCATAACCTGCAAAAGAGATCATAATATCTTAACATGGAACAAATCATAGAAGTGAAAATGAGATCACCATAATCATAACATGAAACTTGAAACTTTGTGGCATGCACACATAATCATGGAAAATCATTTCTTGTTAGTCATGACTCATTGCCAAGACTTTCTTAGTGGACAAAGTCCCTTTCTGAATCGAGTAACCCTCGTTTCAGTCCTGTTTCACTGAACCGGTATAACCTACCATTTCAGCCATGTCTATCTCATGAGATATAAAATCTTTACCCAATGCATTGGAGGGAGATATAGGTCCCACCCATCTCTTAATGAATCCTTTCTTATGTGTGCCACAAAATCATAAATCATACATCATTGCATAACCCATGTAATAAAAATGGGATTCTTAAACAACATGACATCATAAAACCATTCATATAAGATAAAGGAATTCATAAACATAATTCCATCACAACATAGTCTAATCGATGTAAAAATATGGATAGAAACAGAACCCTTTATTATCTTAGATGGAAAATAATTTTGATAAAACACTTGAATTGAATTCTTGAGGAAAATATCCTTTCTTCTTCAAAATCAATTTCTTTTCACAAAACATCATGCAATTTTAAAAGAAAGAGATTTTATTGAAAATAGTCATGAAATCTTTTAGAGGAAGCTTCATGAAAATAAGGCTTTATAAAACATTAGAAATCCGTTCGTGCCGTATAAGTTAAAAAAAACATTCTTCGTACTTTTGTCGGAAAAGTCAAAAAGTACCTCGTACGAAAAACGACAAAAGATTCCTTTCATACGTATTAATAAAAACTCACTAAAGGGTAAAAATGGATTTAAACAATTTTAGGTGGATGGAAATAATATTACATATTGAGTAAACATGGATGTGGATGATAAAATACACCCCAGTAAATACTTACGAATAAACAATCTCGGATAAAAATGAGATTGTGATATTTCCCTTACCTTAGGTCCAATTTGCTTCGTATGTGTCCGAACCTCCTGTATAATGATTTAAATAATGTCATTGACTTATTACAGAATCATATTCATTGTTATGATATCATATATGGTTCACTTATGACACTATATTACCTGTTCTTTTGTAAATTCCATGTTAAAGAAGCGTTTTGGGTAAAATCGTTTCATTTATCGTAGGTGTTTTGACTTGTTGTTCTTGACATCATTATTACTTATATCATGATTTACATACTTCCAGCATATAAAATATGATTTATATATCATATATATTCAGTATATATATATATAATAGATAGATAAATAAAATGAAAAACACCGTTCATGGAGACGGAAATCCGTACGTACGCATGAACGCTGTTTTTTCTTTCCTTATTGTCTTGAAATGGAAGTAAGTAGATGACATACATATGTATATATATACATAAATCCAGTAGCTTTATAATGTCATATATTTCATTAATATTTCTTATATATACATTATAATCATTCTTAAATGGTTAACATGGAGAATGAATCTCATCGCGTCGTGGAGACGGTAGTCCGTACGTACGCACGAGCGATGATATCATTTCTATAAATATTGAATTGAATTGGAGTGGATTATACAATATATCAGAATCAATATGATGTTGTAATAACTATTTATAGTTATTCTTTACACCATTATACCCATCCATGTAAGGTGGTGGTGGAAAATAGATTACACCACGGCGTGGAGACGGTATTCCGTACGTACGCACGCGCGGTGATTTCTTTTTCCGTAGGATGGATAGATGGTGAAATAGGGTTGTTTCATACTTATAATAACATATCAGTATATGAGTGATACTGATGTTATTACTTCATAATGAAACAACCTAAGGAGAAGAAGTGGAAGAAGAAATAAAGATGAAAGAATTGGTAACGGTAATTACCTCTTCTTTGAAGTGCCTCTTTGAGACCTCCTCTTAGGGCACTAGAATTGGTCTTTTAGGAAGACCAGAACCTCTAGGATGTTGCTAGGGAAGTGGAGAAGGGATTTTGGCAGGGGTTGGCCGAGCTTGAGGGCTCAAATTGGTGTGAGGAGGAGGGGGAGGAGGTGTCCTTTTATAAGAGAGGAGAGGGGCACCTTAGGAATATCTCAAAATATTATTTTATATTAAAGTCAAAATCGGTTTATAATGGTTCCAAAGGGTCTTATTTCGAAGCTAAGGTGGGGATGGGTCGAAATCCTATCAACCAATAGAATTTAGACAAGTTTAGGATATTATTTTAACCTTATCAATTAGATTTAACTCTAAGTTAAATAATTTAACGTTTACCATGTCTTTTTGTTTTCTTTCACTATATGGTTAATAAACTTACTATAACATGCCAAACGAACCCCAAATTGTTTATTATTAATATATATATCCTTATCTAAGTCATTTGGCCGAACCTTATATTTTTAGGAATACAATAACAGTTAATAATATAATATTTGTTTTGAAAACTATTTTGTGTCAATTTTGACACTATTTGATATATGATTTTTTTGAAAGTCATAACAGAATTAAATGTTCGAACCAAGTTGATTAAATCAACATTAATATATCATAGTAACCTAAAAAATCTCAAATTACATTTATTTTGGTGTTTATAACATCAATTATGTCAATATTTCATTAATAAGATAATTACTGCATCATCGTTGTGTCATAAATAAATTAAATTATTTTATTTCTAAAAATTACAAATAAAATACCATCATGTAGTAAATCTTTTTAGCTTTCTAATGAATATTTACAATCGAATATATCTTATGTATAACCCCATATTAAAAATGATTTACTTATTAAACTTTGATTTTAACTATTTTAACCTTTCTTTAAATAAATTAATAATAAATGTCCTAATCTAATCCAAGTGTGCCTAAATGGTCATATTTTATTCCTAAGTTTGTTTTTGGTCGAATTACACTTGTCCAATAGAATTTGGACATGTGTTAGGGTAATAGTAATATCATATTTACCCTTAGTTACCCTATTTACTATTAACCGCGGTAAAAAAAGTAAAAAGTTACTATTTACCAAAAAATTATTTTCATCTCATTGAACCACATTTTAGTCCTTGATATTAACCGTGTCTCTTGGATTTTCGAAATTCCATTCACAGAAGCGGCAAAATTAAGTTTTATGAAAAATTCAGTTTTTTTAACTACCACTTAGTAGTTTCACTATTCATCAAAAATTGATGTTTTTCAGAACAATGCCAAAATTTCATCCTAAGCTATATTTCATATTCCGAATTCAAAAATGAAATCTATTTTACCAAATTCATAACATAGAAGTTGCATTAATTAATTTTATAATTAAATCCTGCTGTTAAAATAAATAGCGTGTTTTTAGGAAACAATATATATCAAAAGATTGACACTTGATTATGTCTGGTTTAAATGTGAAATTACAACCAATGACCAACATTGTATTAAATTGTAAAAATATATTCTAAATATACTTTAAAACCACTCAAATTAATAATTTATCACTATTAATTATTTCGATTAAAAAAGTTGTTTTTAATTATAATTTAGTAATTTTCACTATTCATCAGAATATGAAAGTTATCCGAAAAGTACCAAAATTTCACCTTAGGCTAAAATCGATACTCCGAATCCAAAAATAAAGTTCATTTTGAAAAATAAGATTTACAGAGTTTTAAAAAGTGGTTATTACTATTCATAACGGCTAGTTTTAATAATATTTTAATAGCATATCGTTGTTTAGTGAAACTCGGTATTGCGTATTACACATGCTATCGAGGAAGGTTGCGATTGCGTGTAATGCAAGGCAAGTCAAGGATGCGTGTTGTGCAAGCTCCTTTTGGTGTAGCGTACAACACAAGACATTAATAAAATTAAAAAGAATATTTTTCATAAAATCTTGGGCTGTTACATTCTACCCCCCTTAAAATGAATTTCGCCCTCGAAATTCGTCGGGGTTATAAATGGTTTTCTATTCGAAAGTTTCCCACATCGTAAAAAGGAATACCAAAACTTGGCTTTAAAAACTAAAGTATGAAATGTAACGATTACCCAAATAAACTAATTGTTGGGTTTCCACATAGGTAAAAATATGGATATGGAAGAAAAATCTAACCATCATGTTCTGATGGAGAGTGGTAGAGAACATGGCTATGGAAAAGCCAAAAATCACAAATCCATAAATTTGTGATGATATAAGGTACCATCTGATTCCTCAGGTATAAGATCACTAGGACAACATTTTTGGTTTTCAAGATCATTTCCCTAAAGTTGAAAATTTGAATTAGAATAAATACTTACTTTATTTTGGTACAATCTCACTGTTGTTCGTGCCTTGAAAAATTTTCACTTCATCTCTTAAATAAATGAAGTTGAATTTGTTATTCGTGAAGTGTTAGCAGATAATGTGATAGAATGACGGGTCATTCCATCTGTCTCAAACAAAAGGTTAGCAAAAATTATATGCATAAATCGATCTATAGTGAGATATATGGTTCCTAAAATGGACTTATACTTCATATATCATACTGCTTAATATAATAAAACTAGTTTCTACTAAATAGGGACTTCCTGTAGGTCAGTGGTAGGCGATAAAGGCCAGTCGCACTTCGGTTGTGGGTTCGATTCCTACAGCCTTGTCCGAAGCGATGGGCTGTCGCCCGTCCTGCAGGTTGTCCTTTTTCTAAAACTATATTACTATAACATCCCATCAATAATATCGAGAAAACTTCGATCCTTAAACAATACTCACTTATGTCCAACATAATCCATTTCAATCTTTAGGCTTATCCATAATACTGCAGTCCACTCTCATAATATAGTGACAACGATTACCAGAGATTTAATACTGTCGTTGATCCCCACATATCATAAGATATGTCTTTTTGGTCACATTCCAAACATCCAAAGTCCTTAATCGTGTATTCTCTTGAATACCTTAGTGAAAACATGAGTGCAGTTAAAAGTTAACACTTTCCACATACCAAAATCCTCAAAATTCTATATACTCAAACCATGATATCACTTAGTCCTTATATCAATCATGAGCTCATGAATACTATTAAACATTTCATTTTCTCGTCTTCATTATGCGCATATCATCTTATTTCCAAAAAAAAATATCTCAATCACTTTGAATACCACATCAATAAATATTGCAATACTCAATGATACAACATTATTTTGGAATCCCATTACATAAACGCTTAATCATTCCACCACATCGTTATCATATTCAACATCGCCAATAGTGATCGCATGTGACTTCCCTTTGTCCTTTGCCTTCAGTGGTTGCTCATGTTGATCATCACTAACCCTTGGATTAGGGCAATTATTAGCATAATGCCCCATTTCCTTGCACTTGAAGCATTGAAGTGTTGGTGGTGCGTTCTCTGCAGTGTTTGCTTTATTCACATCATTAGAAACCCTTTTTCCATTACTTCGACACTCAGCTGCTCGATGACCTTCTTTTCCACACTTAAAACATTTTCTAGTTCCTTTAAGACAATCTCCACCATGCTTCTTTCCACACTTTGTGCATAAGGAAACATTCATCTTCTTTTCACCATTATTATGAGATTTATCCTTGAACTCCATCTTTCGTTTCTTGTCAAAACCATGAGATGGATATGTAACACCAACTTCCATTTCTACCTTGATATCACAACACACAATTTCTTCATAGCTAATGAAGTCTCTTATAGCTAATGCCCTTCGAAGACTTGGTTTTAAGCCACTGAAAAATCGATCAACTTTACTTTCAGGTTGGATGATAATACCAGAAGCATACCTTGCAAGTCTTGTAAAATTTGCTTCATAGGTACCAACAGATTCATCGTCCCTTTGCTTCAGTTCAAGAAACTCTTTCTCCATCTTTGTTCGAAGAATACGAGGGAAGTACTTACTGAAAAACAAGTTCTTGAACTCGTCCCATTCCATGGACTCAATTTCAACCCTTGGCCTCGTATTCTTGATAAGATTCGACCATTGATCAGCTTCACCTTCCAAACGATATACTGCTAAGATGACTTTATCATGTTCAGAACATTGAAGAACTGAAAATATCTTTTCAGTGGTACTGATCCATTGTTCAGCAACAAGTGGATCGGAAGTCCCACTGAAAGAAAGTGGACGTTGCCTCATGAAGGACTCAATAGAATATTGTTCCCTTCTCTGCTCATTTGGAAGTCCAGAATGATTCATAGCTTGTGTAAGTATAGCAATAAGATTTTGCACTCCATCTCCCATAACATTTCTTTGTTCAGGAGGGCAATCATTGCATTGTCCATTGCATTGATCAACACGGTTCCTTCGGGTTCCAGCCATCGTCTAAAACCCAAAAAGAATTGTGTGAGAGGCAAAAATCATGCTAGGGAAAACAACATAATAAAGGGGGAGTACCTTCAATATCCAACATCTTAGGTTTAATTCTATGATCGTTAGCGTAATTCTATTACTATAACCTATACGTATACTTAACCTTAGAGACATCCCTAGACATACCTTAGAAATATCTCTAGGGATCTCACTAACGTTTTCGCATCCTAGTTTCCAAAGGTTGACTAAACCTTTCCTCTGATACCAACTGTAGAGACCCGAAGCTTATCGTACATGGACATTACATTAATTTTGCGGAATACTTAGTACATAACAAAAACACACACTAAAGGATCGTAATAGTTTAGTGTCTTTGGAAACTCGGAACGTAATCTTCTAATCGTGGTGAAAGATCTTCAATATCTCCCATAAATATCTTCCCTTTTTTTTACCTAAAACCTTTATTTATATCCTGGGGAAAAGAAAACATAAAAGGGTGAGCTCAAATGCTCAGTAAGGGTATACAAAAGAAATAAAAATCATATCATATCTTTTTGAAAATCATAACCTGCAAAAGAGATCATAATATCTTAACATGGAACAAATCATAGAAGTGAAAATGAGATCACCATAATCATAACATGAAACTTGAAACTTTGTGGCATGCACACATAATCATGGAAAATCATTTCTTGTTAGTCATGACTCATTGCCAAGACTATCTTAGTGGACAAAGTCCCTTTCTGAATCGAGTAACCCTCGTTTCAGTCCTGTTTCACTGAACCGGTATAACCTACCATTTCAGCCATGTCTATCTCATGAGATATAAAATCTTTACCCAATGCATTGGAGGGAGATATAGGTCCCACCCATCTCTTAATGAATCCTTTCTTATGTGTGCCACAAAATCATAAATCATACATCATTGCATAACCCATGTAATAAAAATGGGATTCTTAAACAACATGACATCATAAAACCATTCATATAAGATAAAGGAATTCATAAACATAATTCCATCACAACATAGTCAAATCGATGTAAAAATATGGATAGAAACAGAACCCTTTATTATCTTAGATGGAAAATAATTTTGATAAAACACTTGAATTGAATTCTTGAGGAAAATATCCTTTCTTCTTCAAAATCAATTTCTTTTCACAAAACATCATGCAATTTTAAAAGAAAGAGATTTTATTGAAAATAGTCATGAAATCTTTTAGAGGAAGCTTCATGAAAATAAGGCTTTATAAAACATTAGAAATCCGTTCGTGCCGTATAAGTTAAAAAAAACATTCTTCGTACTTTTGTCGGAAAAGTCAAAAAGTACCTCGTACGAAAAACGACAAAAGATTCCTTTCATACGTATTACTAAAAACTCACTAAAGGGTAAAAATGGATTTAAACAATTTTAGGTGGATGGAAATAATATTACATATTGAGTAAACATGGATGTGGATGATAAAATACACCCCAGTAAATACTTACGAATAAACAATCTCGGATAAAAATGAGATTGTGATATTTCCCTTACCTTAGGTCCAATTTGCTTCGTATGTGTCCGAACCTCCTGTATAATGATTTAAATAATGTCATTGACTTATTACAGAATCATATTCATTGTTATGATATCATATATGGTTCACTTATGACATTATATTACCCGTTCTTTTGTAAATTCCATGTTAAAGAAGCGTTTTGGGTAAAATCGTTTCATTTATCGTAGGTGTTTTGACTTGTTGTTCTTGACATCATTATTACTTATATCATGATTTACATACTTCCAGCATATAAAATATGATTTATATATCATATATATTCAGTATATATATATATAATAGATAGATAAATAAAATGAAAAACACCGTTCATGGAGACGGTAATCCGTACGTACGCATGAACGCTGTTTTTTCTTTCCTTATTGTCTTGAAATGGAAGTAAGTAGATGACATACATATGTATATATATACATAAATCCAGTAGCTTTATAATGTCATATATTTCATTAATATTTCTTATATATACATTATAATCATTCTTAAATGGTTAACATGGAGAATGAATCTCATCGCGTCGTGGAGACGGTAGTCCGTACGTACGCACGAGCGATGATATCATTTCTATAAATATTGAATTGAATTGGAGTGGATTATACAATATATCAGAATCAATATGATGTTGTAATAACTATTTATAGTTATTCTTTACACCATTATACCCATCCATGTAAGGTGGTGGTGGAAAATAGATTACACCACGGCGTGGAGACGGTATTCCGTACGTACGCACGCGCGGTGATTTCTTTTTCCGTAGGATGGATAGATGGTGAAATAGGGTTGTTTCATACTTATAATAACATATCAGTATATGAGTGATACTGATGTTATTACTTCATAATGAAACAACCTAAGTAGAAGAAGTGGAAGAAGAAATAAAGATGAAAGAATTGGTAACGGTAATTACCTCTTCTTTGAAGTGCCTCTTTGAGACCTCCTCTTAGGGCACTAGAATTGGTCTTTGAGGAAGACCAGAACCTCTAGGATGTTGCTAGGGAAGTGGAGAAGGGATTTTGGCAGGGGTTGGCCGAGCTTGAGGGCTCAAATTGGTGTGAGGAGGAGGGGAGGAGGTGTCCTTTTATAAGAGAGGAGAGGGGCACCTTAGGAATATCTCAAAATATTATTTTATATTAAAGTCAAAATCGGTTTATAATGGTTCCAAAGGGTCTTATTTCGAAGCTAAGGTGGGGATGGGTCGAAATCCTATCAACCAATAGAATTTAGACAAGTTTAGGATATTATTTTAACCTTATCAATTAGATTTAACTCTAAGTTAAATAATTTAACGTTTACCATGTCTTTTTGTTTTCTTTCACTATATGGTTAATAAACTTACTATAACATGCCAAACGAACCCCAAATTGTTTATTATTAATATATATATCCTTATCTAAGTCATTTGGCCGAACCTTATATTTTTAGGAATACAATAACAGTTAATAATATAATATTTGTTTTGAAAACTATTTTGTGTCAATTTTGACACTATTTGATATATGATTTTTTTGAAAGTCATAACAGAATTAAATGTTCGAACCAAGTTGATTAAATCAACATTAATATATCATAGTAACCTAAAAAATCTCAAATTACATTTATTTTGGTGTTTATAACATCAATTATGTCAATATTTCATTAATAAGATAATTACTGCATCATCGTTGTGTCATAAATAAATTAAATTATTTTATTTCTAAAAATTACAAATAAAATACCATCATGTAGTAAATCTTTTTAGCTTTCTAATGAATATTTACAATCGAATATATCTTATGTATAACCCCATAGTAAAAATGATTTACTTATTAAACTTTGATTTTAACTATTTTAACCTTTCTTTAAATAAATTAATAATAAATGTCCTAATCTAATCCAAGTGTGCCTAAATGGTCATATTTTATTCCTAAGTTTGTTTTTGGTCGAATTACACTTGTCCAATAGAATTTGGACATGTGTTAGGGTAATAGTAATATCATATTTACCCTTAGTTACCCTATTTACTATTAACCGCGGTAAAAAAAGTAAAAAGTTACTATTCACCAAAAAATTATTTTCATCTCATTGAACCACATTTTAGTCCTTGATATTAACCGTGTCTCTTGGATTTTCGAAATTCCATTCACAGAAGCGGAAAAATTAAGTTTTATGAAAAATTCAGTTTTTTTAACTACCACTTAGTAGTTTCACTATTCATCAAAAATTGATGTTTTTCAGAACAATGCCAAAATTTCATCCTAAGCTATATTTCATATTCCGAATTCAAAAATGAAATCTATTTTACCAAATTCATAACATAGAAGTTGCATTAATTAATTTTATAATTAAATCCTGCTGTTAAAATAAATAGCGTGTTTTTAGGAAACAATATATATCAAAAGATTGACACTTGATTATGTCTGGTTTAAATGTGAAATTACAACCAATGACCAACATTGTATTAAATTGTAAAAATATATTCTAAATATACTTTAAAACCACTCAAATTAATAATTTATCACTATTAATTATTTCGATTAAAAAAGTTGTTTTTAATTATAATTTAGTAATTTTCACTATTCATCAGAATATGAAAGTTATCCGAAAAGTACCAAAATTTCACCATAGGCTAAAATCGATACTCCGAATCCAAAAATAAAGTTCATTTTGAAAAATAAGATTTACAGAGTTTTAAAAAGTGGTTATTACTATTCATAACGGCTAGTTTTAATAATATTTTAATAGCATATCGTTGTTTAGTGAAACTCGGTATTGCGTATTACACATGCTATCGAGGAAGGTTGCGATTGCGTGTAATGCAAGGCAAGTCAAGGATGCGTGTTGTGCAAGCTCCTTTTGGTGTAGCGTACAACACAAGACATTAATAAAATTAAAAAGAATATTTTTCATAAAATCTTGGGCTGTTACAGTGTTGATGTGGCCCTTATTTTTTCGGGATGTTTGAGTCAGAGTTTTAGTTTTTTCTATTGTCATTTCTTTTAAGTTATTGTATTGAGTTTTAGACAATGAAGTTTGTCTTTAGTTTAAGGGCTTGTTAGTTGATTATTTTTCAATTCCAATTTATCTATCTTGATGATTGTTTTATGAATCTTATTTCAGTTAAACCATTCCCACATGTTACTCTTGATACCCGATCACTTTTTCCAGCATGTGGGTATTGTGAATGACCTTTAGGCTAGGTCTCAGACCGGGTCTGGTTCCGGGTATGATGGTGACCAGGCCTCGTTAGTGAGAAAATGGTATCGAAGGTGGTTTTCTCTCTTGGGTAATGTTCATTTGGGATAATGTCATGGTATATTGGAGTTATGGATGATGGAACTCGATTTCCTGGCTATGAGTAAGGTGCATGACCAGCACACCTCATGGCGGGACTCGAGCTACCAATGTCAGTTGAGGTTTTTATAAATTTTTAGTCCATGTGGTTATTATTTATTCGAAAATGAAAAAGGAGTAGTGTCAGTGGTCTTGGTTGATTTGCAGGGTCTGGAAAGTCATGTGGAGCTAGGGACGTTGTCCTATAATACCATTTGTGGTGGTGGCGTGATTGGCGTATGACCGCCAATCGTATGTTCTGGTTACCTACTAACAGTAGTTTTCTCTTGCACCATCCTTCGTCTCTTTGTTTTAGACTCGTGAAATCTAGTTTTTAAGTAAAAATTATTTTCTCCAGGAATTTTTTTTGAAGGGAATCTCTAAAAAGAAAACAATGAGTAATGTTTGAAAATCATAGGTTGAATTTTTTGGTTTTGAATAATTGAAAGGATTGCTTTTGATCCTTGGTGTTATTATGGGAAACCACATGCATGAGTCCATATGGAAAGAATAATTGTTAATGGTACGAGAGGATGAGTGCCTATATGGACATGAAGAGGGTGCCATTGTGGCACAGGAACATGCATGTTTGTGGCCCCAAGGACACCATTTGTGTTTGTGCAACCCACCAGCTTCGTTTATTTTCAAAATGTTTATTTATTGAAGAATTTTGTGTTTTAGATAACAAGTGATTGTGTGGTGTGTCCTTGTGTTTTGGAAATGTTATGTGTGATTCGTTTCAAGTCGAGAGTCCTTTCTAACAGATTTTTCATGATTTGGAATTATTATTCGTAAGTTGGAGTGCAAGCGTGTGGTGAATAGTTTCTTCCAAAAAGTGTTTTGGGAAGCTCTTGCAGTGCTTCCCCCTACACACTTAGGGTTCACTTGTTATATGTCCTTCCCATTGAACCAATTTTATTGGGTATGTGGTTATCACTCTTGACTAGTGTGCATCCCCATAAATAAATGGAAAGCGATTGAATCATGGCCACCGAAAATTCATTGTTGGCCGACCCTTCAGTTGATTAAAGTAAGGACTCCCCCTTTTGGGTGATAGTGCAATGTTTGTCCCATGTTTTTTTCAGTTGAGTGGATCCTCTCATAGTGGTATGTCAGACATAAGAAGTGTTGAAAGTTGATTTGTTCTACTTGAGTTGTCCAAGTCGTCGAGTATAAAGTTTGAAACCCCTGTGTCTAAAGGTCCCCTGGGAATTGTGAAATGAATTCCAGCGGTGAACGGTGAAGGATGTTCGGAATTATCTGTGATGGACAGAGTCTTGAAAAGTTCATAGTGCTTCCATCATCCAGAATATCCATGTTTGGTGATGTCTACCATCTTCAGTTCTCTTGAAGAGCATGGGTGGATCTCTTAGGATCCTTTGGGAATCCCTGTTTTCATATGTGCATGTCCTCTCAGAGAGTTTTAATGTTTTTTGTTCGATGGGTAGTGTTTTTTGTGCATATTTTATTCTTATGATTCATGGTAAAGGTGAAGAGGTAAAGCATGTACATCATATAATCCTCTGTTCTAGTGGATGTTCCAGGAGGGAGTATTTGAATATCGTGGTGTTTTGTGTTTGTTGGTGTTGTCGCGGTTGTAGTGTGGTCGCGTGTGACCCCAAAAGGAGAATCACCATTCAAGAGTCTTCAATACGGGACTGTGAGGAAGGAGATGATTCAACCATTAGGGCTCCATCCATAGTACTCAGTGTGAAGCTGGCATGGGGTCTGGAACCCCGGTAGTGTATGGGACCCTAAATTTATTTCTCTCATCGGTGTTTAATGTAAAGGAAGTTTAAATTTTATTGTTTGGTTGATGTGTTCTAAACGAACCATCTGGCTGCATGAGGTTTTCATGACTTTGTTGAGGCATGTTCGTCTTGTTTTTTTTAATATCCTAGGGGTTATGTCCCACCAGATGTAATCACTTTTAGTGGTCCTTATGGGTTCTGTTTGGGAGAATTGGTCCCAAATTTAAATGGTGCACATCCAGGAATGTGGAAATGATGTTTTTCCTTGGGTCATTCTTTTAACACCCTGGTAGTCAGGCCCCTCCCTCCCTGCCCCTTGTATTGGGATGTTTGGTCACCATCGAGAAATTTTTATTGTTTTGTATACTCTGTTAGTTCTAATGGAAGTGAGACCCATGATGGGTCTCACACAATGTTCTCTAGAATAAATTGGTGTTGGCATTTTCTTCAATTTTGGGGAGTCCGCCCGAACATCCCCATGTTAGTTTTCCAATATCGTCTTGGGCGTTGGTAGGTTCTTAACAGTGGGGAGACCTCAGACTTCCCCATGTTGACCATTCAGTTCTATTTCTAACGATGTCTTGGTGATAATTGATAAAAGTGTTCTCTAGATGTGGTTTGATCTTGTTTGTTCATTTTATCCAAATGGTGTGTTTTTCATTTAATATTGCTTGAGTGGTTTCATCTTGTGAAGCTGGTTTCTGCGGGTGCGATAGTATCTTTCCTTGATCGGTCAACTAGAGGTGTTCTAGATCATTTTGGCGGCCGACACATAACAGAAATCCTAAAATTAATTTCATGAGGATGTAATTTGAGTCACTTTCTCTGAGCACGATACCTTTTCCTCTTTATGCATGTTGATTATGGGGATCCTCTTTGAACCTTAGTGGGGTATCAGTTTCTTATTTGTTGTTCAGCCTTAGTCATGGCTTTCCGAGAATGGAATGATTTATCATGGGGAGAATGTTCACACCCATACATTGCGATGTGTCATGTTTTGAATGTTTATTTTTATATTATAATATTATCTATTTCTAATGATTATTATTCTTTTTATTTGAAATTCATGCCGAGCTCGATAGGGGTCGTGCACTTTACACAAATAAATGAATGTTTTGGACATGATTGTGTCTAACACACCGTGGTCAGAGGTGTGTGACCTCACCTAGGAGGATGCGTGACCTCACTTGGTTCATCAAACGCCTTACTCCATGGTCAATTAATTAAATAAAATGGATTAATAATAATAAATAAATAAAATTAATTGTGTGATGAAATAAAAATAATAATAGTTTTTTAAGATAATAAAAATAATGTTATTAAAGGATGTTATTATTTTTATTATCATTATTACCACAATTGATATAACTATTTATTTTATTTTATTGACATTAATTGAGTTATATTTTTATTATTATTGTTAGTATTTTATTATTATTATTATTACGAGTTTTTCTGGTTTAGCGTCACCAGATGCACAGGCTGGGCACGGTTATGAGACCATGAGGTCTGCCCGACATTCAAAATGAGTTAAAAAAATTGAATAATAGAATAATAATGATTGAGGAAATTCGAATTAAATGAAAATAAAAAGTCTAATAGACATTAAGAAATTGTTTTAATTATAATAATTAGAGTTTTTTAGAATAATAGTTTTATTATTTAGAATATTTTTAAGGTTATAAATTTTATTAAATTGTTATTAATTTGGTGATAATAAATATTATAGTTAATACTATGTATGTTACCTCTTTTTGTTTATCATATAATTTAATTTATTTATTGATTTTATTACTTAGTCCCACAACATTTTCTAAGGGTTCGGACCCTTTATTCCTCCTCTCCCATGGCCAGCTGTAGTTTTTCCCTTTCCCTCCTGTCTTTAGGTCATGTCGTCGCCTCCCTACCTCACGGCCAGCCCTTACTCTCCTTGGATGACCTCTGTCTATTGGTAGTAGCCTGCGTCGCACCTCCCCATCACTAACAGCATCCCTACCTCCTCACATCATCTCCCCTATGATCGTATCTGGAAACCACCCTTGGATCTCTATCCCTCCTCCTTATGACTCACTAGGTTCCTACACAGCTCGCGCCTCCCTCTTTGGCCATCTTGTCAAACCCTGCACCCTCTCCAAGCCATCCCCATTGTAGTTCCTCCCATTTTTCCCCATGGGTCACGGAAGACTCCCACTCCCCTATAACCCCTTTCCCCATCACCTCTTCTTCTCCCCTTCGGCTCCATTACCCCTCAGTCTCCCCCACACTTCCATCCGACAGCCCACTCTGGTTTTTAGGGTTTGGATTTCCATATCATATTTATTTATTTATTTATTTATTTTCTATATTTTTATATTGTGTTTAGGGGGTTAAATAATTTCTATTTTGGGGTTTAATTTTGTGGTTATGGGGATTTTTTCCTAGTTCTCGATTCACAATAGGTTTTGGGTGGTGTGGTTGGCGTGTGATGGTTATTGTGCACCGTGTCTATGATATTTTCTACACCAAGGTAGGTGGTTCCACATATAATTATTATTTTATGAATTAATTTGAATGATTAATTTTCTTTTATCAAATTATTTAATTAATTTCTGTACTATGATGTAACACCCCAAGATTTCATAGTGTGTTATTTCTTCAAAATAATTCAATAACATGCACTACACGCAACACCGAGTTCAATCACACCATGACTTAAAAAGAAAAAATCCATTAAAAGAGGTCATGAATAGCGTTAACTACATTTTAAACTTTATATAATCCTTATAATTTTAGAATCCATATTATGAGTTTCTTAGTCATAATGCAAGAACAGATTCATTTTCAGTATTACGCTTTTATCAACTTTTAATAGTGACACCTTTTTAAATTCAATATTTTATACTTTTTGACTAAATGGGGACATCAAAAAAATTTAAAATGAAACATCCCAAGCTTACACGTTATGCTTTCCTTTGAATAAAACAGTAGCGTGTGTTGTACGCAACTTCGAGTTTTAACACACACCACAACCGATCAAACTAGCCATTATGAATAGTAATACCTAAATTTTGAAATTATATATATTTTATATTTTAAAATGGACTTCATTTTTGGATTCGGAATATCAAATTTAGCCTAAGGTGAGATTTTGGAACTTTTCGGATAACATTCATATTTTGATGAATAGTGAAAATTACTAAATTTTAATTAAAAACAACATTTTTAATCAAAATAATTAATAGTGATAAATTGTGAATTTGAGTGGTTTTAAACTATATTTAGAATATATTTTTACAATTTAATATAATGTCGGTCATTGAACATAATTTTACAATTAAACCGAACATAAACAAGTGTCAATCTTTTGATAGTTATTATCTCTTAAAAACACGCTTTTTGTTTTGACAGCGAGAATTAATTTTAAATTAATTTCTGCCACTTCTGTGTTTTGAATTTAGAAAAATGGATTCCATATTTGGAATCAAGATGTCCAAATTGTTTAAATAGGTAACTTTTATTTTTAGACATTTTGAATAATTACTGTGGTAAATATTTTATTTACCATGGTTAAGGGTAAATCTGGTAAATAAGGGTTAAACAATAATATTATAATAATACTAAATTACCCTAAAACGTGTCCTATACTTATTGGTTGATACATGTTCGACCATAGGCATCTTTGGGTTGATTTGGAGTCCCCATGGTGCCACTTGTAGGTGATAGGGACACTTTATTTTAATTAAGTTAAAATAAATACAAAAATGACACAAGCATATATCTTTTAGAAAAAAAAATTTTACATAAAGTTATATATGTTGGATTTTATATTATAAAAATTCATTAGAAAGCTAAAACGATATCCTACATAATTATATTTTATTTATAATTTTTAGACATTAAATAATGTATTTTATTTATGACACAATGATGATGCAGTAATTACTAAAATAGTGAAAAATTAAAATAATTGATATTATAAATACCCAAATAAATATAATATGAAATGTTTAATGAATTAAAATAATTTTATAGGATAATATGATATATTAGTATTGATTAAATTGAATTTTTTCGAAGTAATCAATCTGTTATAAGTTTCACAAAAATCAACTATTGAATAGTGTCAAAATTGACATCAAAGAGTTCTTAAAACAAATATTATATTATTAATTGATATTAAATTCCTAAAAATCTAAGTTTCGTCCAATAGACTTATATCATGATATTTTAATCATTAATGTGCCACTTGGGGGTCTCTTTGATGTATATAGTAATTTTATTAACCATATTATATAAAAATACAAAGAGACATTGTAAAAGTGAAACTAATTAACTTAGAGTTAATACTTAAAGATAAGGTTAATATAAGTACCCAAACCTGTCTAAATTCTATTTGATGAGTTGTTTTAGACCCATCCCCAACTTAACCTTTGAATAGTCAACTTTGGAGCCATTAGAAACCGAATATGAATTTATTATAAATTAATATTTCTAGCTTTTCCAAAGGTGCCCCTCACACCTCTTATAAAAGGGCACTCCTCCTTCTCATTTCTTCACACCATCAAAGCCTTTTGGCTCGGCCAAACTCTGCCCAAATAATCTCCCAACTTCCCTCACTACAACCTAGGGGCCTTAGTTTGATTATAAATCCAACCTATGGAGCCCTTTTGATCAACTCAAAAGGAAGAACCCGAAGAAGAGGTAATGATTTCACCACCCTTTTCCAAGTTCATTTCTTCTTCCACTTCTTCATCCTTTGTTGTTACCATTATAAAATAATAACTCCAGTATCATATATATTCTGTGATGTTATTATAAATATTGTACAACCATATTCAGTATTCTATCCACCCTTTGAATAACATGTCACCATACGTGCGTACGTACGACTAACCGTCTCCACGTCGTGGGGTAATTGTTATTCAATATAATATTATTTGGATGGGTATAATAATGATGTGTAACTCATGTAAATAATAAATATAACATGTTAATAATTTTGTATATATTATATACCATCCAGTTATATATTATTTTAATATCAAAAGAATGATACTGTCGCTCGTGTGTACGTACGGACTACCGTCTCCACGAACGCGATTAGATTCATTATCCATCGTAACCATTAAAGTATAATTATCATTTGATGATTTAAAAATGATGTTTAAGGACTTGATATAATTCTGGATATGAATAATATACAACCTATCCTTTACAAACATGTCTTACGTAACAAAACATATAAAAGAAAACAAGTAAGTTAGCACCCGAAACAATGATAATACTAAGATATTATTATCAAATCAATATTAAAAGATCATATATGATATCATATTAATGTATATGATTCTTGTATAATTTAATAACAATTATTTCACCATTATACAGGAGTTTAACCTACCCCATCCAAGTAAAATTTCAAGGTAAGGGTTTATTTCGCAATCTCTTCATTATTCGAGGTTGTTTATACGTAATCATCTACTGGGATTTCTTTATCATCCACATCCATGTTACTTCGAAATGTATTTCAAAACATTTTTACTATTTACAAAGAATATGGGTTAAAGTCATTTATACCCTTATGTGTTTTTAAAGGAATATTTCCATCGTTTTCCAAACAAGGCACTTTTTACCTTTCGACAAATTTAAGGTAAGAATGTTTTTTTAAAACTTATACGGCAGGTGCAGCTATTTACCGCCGTTATAAAATCGTCAAAGCTTCCCTTACAAGATTACAAGTATATTTTCAAATTAAATGTTTTATTTTATAATTATGTGACTTTTAAATGATTTCAAAATGAATAAATTAAGAATTTCAGAAAGGTACTCTTTATCAAAATCAGAATTTTAAATGTTTTAAAGATTTATCTTTATAAATATTTTTAATTAATGTCTTCAAAATGGTTTTTAAGGATTTATTTATATGGACATGAATGTTTTTAAAAAAATTTAATTCCTTTCAAAAGTTTCAAAGTGGTATGGGACACTTTGATTCAAAAATCTCTTTTTAATTACTTCCTTTATAAATGTGTGACTTTTAAATGATTTCAAAAAAGGAGATATTTCTCTCAAATAGTTTTGATTTCATCTATGTCAACATCCTTTGATGGATTTTAAGCTTATTTGATGTTGATTTATTATGACACAAAACTTCTATATTGTATTGATGGTTTTGTGATATGTTTGACTGTGGATGTGCTATTTTTATGCCATTCATAATTTATGGTGAAAGTATTGACATTTTGTATGATAGTTTTAATACGAATGTTTATGTTATGTTTAAACCTTTTCATATGGGAATGCATTGGACTTAATATGTGACGGGTGGAGCCCGCTATAGCTCCTCGATACATCGGTAGGTCTCATGGGACAAAATAGTGTCTTGGCACAAGGCCTTGACAAAATCTTATTTGTAGTAGTCTTGGCACGAGGCCTTGGCTATGTGGTTATGATAGTCTGGCATTATGCATTCCATCATTATGAAAGTGGTTATTGATTTTGCATGTGATTATTCCATTAGTAGAATATCCATGTGAATAAGTTAGTGGCATTATTTCATTTTATTTATGCCATACCATGTTGAAAGTTCAAGTGTGAAAGGCTTTTGTTTTAGTTATACATTGCCTTAAATGTTTATTCTTATTTATTAAAGTTTCCGCTATATTGTTATCCTTACTGGGAATTTGAGCTCACCCCGTTTCTATATTTTATTTTCCCAGGAAGTGAAGAAGTAAATTATGAATGACCTGCAGGGATATTATGTGGGGATATGAGTGTGGATTATGGAGACAATATGTTGTTGTAGTAGATTTTCATTTTATGATGTAATGTAAGACTTATGAATATATCTAGTGTTTCCAAGGCTACTAAACCAATCGATCTTTCGAGATTTGATCTTTCTTGTGATCATTCCAATTATTGTAATAATGCACCGACTCTGGGTAACTAGGGTCGGGGCGTTACATGTGAAGTTGGTTTTTATTAAAAAAATTAATTGAAAATGGTGTAGTAGGTTGTTATATTCTGCATGTGTTTTTTGCTGAGAACTCTGCAGTGATTTCTAAATTTTTTGGTTATCTTAATAATTTGTAAAAGTTGAGAGAACTGAATTTTTTACATGGAGTCAGGAGAGTATGGTTATAAAAGCTGTTTTTGTCTTTAGTTTAGTGGTTAATGGCAAGTGAATATTTTAAATTTTTTATAAACATTTACATTTGGCTTATTAAATTATGAGGTTTTTAAAAATGTGTTTTACATATGGTGCATGGTTTTCCATAAAACAGTTTGTGTTTCTCAAGTCACATCTTAAAATTATATTCGAGTGCCTGTGATGTTGGAATGAATTTGAATGTATAAATTGTTACATTATTGTGTGTAAATCCATGTGACATTCTCATACAATTTCGTTATAATTATTTTTTGTGGTTTATTAAATTATGTCACTAGTGGGAAACATCTCTGAATTTTTTTTAGTTATCATATTATTTCAAAAGGGTATTTATGTGTGTAAGTGGTGGTTTATTGATTGATAAGTGACATTAAACTGTGCAGATGTTTTAATAGAGTATGTAATCTATGCAGATTATGTTTGGAAAAGATTTTTGGTGTTCGTGTTGTTTTAAAAGAGAGTTTTGGGTTTGAAAATGGTGATTTTTCATGTACATGTACCCTTATTGGATTCTATGCATAAGTGTGACATGTGACATGAACTTAGAACGTGTTTGAGCACAATGTAGGAAGCCCGGGTAGCTAGGAGGGTGGGCTGGACTAGTGGGATAGTGTTCCGGAGGTGACATGACCCTGTTTCACTAGCAGGACTGACAATTGCAACCCTAACTAAACATATGATTTTCTAAGGGTTGTGGCCTTCTAAGCCACTCTTTCGGAGGGTCGTGGACATTTAAGCCTTGTTTTATAAGGGTCATGGTTTCTATGCCATGTTGCACAGAGACACGAAGTTCTAGGGACCTAATCTTGATAACACCCAAGAGGACTCTTCTATATTTAGATCTCATTGTTTACTTTATGCTCATCAGTGTGACACATCGGTTATTTTAAAAAGTAACTTTGTGTGTGTGTGTCTTTTAATTTAAGTTGTTCTATTTGAAACTATTTTCCTTAATCTCATTTTCATTAAAAAATTTCATGCATTTACTTCATGATTTAACTAAAATTGAAAATGTATTTTTCATTTAATAATTATGCATGGAACATTTTAATGGTTGAATTCCTACGGGGCTTTTGGATCACACCCTACATACACCTTTTGGGTGTATGTAGTTTCTATTTCTTTTATTTTCCTAGTTGATACTTTGAACTCGGTGATGGTGGTTCAGGTTGTAGTTTGTCTTCTCATTCATAGTGGTGTTGATGTCAACTGTCTTTTTTTGGGTGGTTTGATTCAGAGTTTTAGTTTCCATTGATGTCATTTATTTTTAATTATTGGATAGATTTTCTGACCTTTATGGTTTTTTTAGTTTAAGGGCTTGTTTGGTTTATAGTTTTTCATTTTCAGTTTATCTATCTTGTTGATTGTTTTATGCATCTTATTTTGAGTAAACCATTCCAACATTTTACTCTTGAAACCAGGGCACTTGTGCTAGCCCATGGGGATCAGGAACGCCCTTCGGGCCATGTCGTAGACTGGGTCGGGTGCCGGGTCTGATGGCGAACCATCCTAGTTCATGAAAAAATGGTATCAGAGGAGGTTTTCTCTCTTGGGTCATGTTATTTTGGGATAGAGTCATGGTAGATTGGTGTTATGGTTGTTAGGACTCAACGTCTAGGCTACGAGTAAGGTGCCTATCCAACACACCTTGTAGAGGGACTCGAGCTACCAATGTTAGTTGAGGTTTGTCTATGTTTTTGGTCAATGTGGTTAATCTCGTATAGGTTAAATAAAAAAGGAGTAGGGTCAGTGGTCCTGGTGTAACACCCCAAGCTTCCACAGTACGTTTCACTTCGAATAATGCAATAGCGTGTGTTGTACGCAACCTCGAGCTCTAACACACACTAGAACAAATTAAACTAGCTGTTGTGAATAGTAATACCTACTTTTTGAATTTTTATAAATTTTATTTATCAAAATGGACTTCATTTTTGGATTCGGAATAAAGAAATTAGCCTATGATGAATTTTTGGTATTTTTCTGAGAACTTCTATTTTTTATGAATAGTGAAAAAAATACTTAAAAACATCTTTTATAATCAAAATAATTTATAGTGATAAATTATACTATTTAGTGGTTTTAAAGTATAATTTGAATATATTTTTACCATTTTGTCCAATGGTGGTCATTAGAATTAATTTAACATTGAAATTGGACATAAACAATTGCCAATCTTTTGATATAAATTGTTACTTAAAAACACGCTATTTGTTGTGACAGCAGGAATTAATTATAAAATTAATTAATTCAACTTATACGTTTGGAATTTTGTAAAATAGACATCATTTTTGAATTCGGAATATCAATTATAGATTAGGGTGAAATTTTGGCATTTTTCTGAAAAACATCAATTTTTGATGTATAGTGAAACCACTAAGTGGTAGTTAAATTATTGATTTTTCGTTTAAATGAAATATTACCACTTCTGTGATTTTATTTTCAAAAATCCGACATACATGGTTGTCATTAATAAGTAAAATGTGGTTTAATGAGCTTAAAATAATTTTTGGTGAATAGTAACTTTTAAGTTCTTAATCGCGATTAGAGGCAATTATTGTAGTTTAAGGTACAAATAATGTTTTAATAATATGAGATGATCCTGACACTTGTCCTACTCCTATTGGATAAGTCATGGCCGACCAAGACAACCCATGGGTAAACTTGGGGACCCCATGGAGCCACTTTAGTTGGAAAATGACATTAATATATATTTATTTAATGTTAAAATTAAATTGACACAAACATGAGTTGTTTTACTAAAACAGTTTTTAAGTGGGGTTACACAGATCCAAATTTTGACTACAAATATTCATTAGAAATATAAAAAGATTTCCTACATCATATTATTTTTTTTTATAATTTTTAGAAATTAAATAAAATAAATTATTTATGACATCATTATGATGCAGCGATGACCTCATTATTTAACGATTTAAATAAAATGAGAAGATAATGCAAAATCCAAGGCTTACACTTGTCCAAAGCCTATTGGATGAGGAGATTTCGAACCCTTATCACCTTATCCACGAATTATATAAGTTTGGGACCTTTAGAATCCGAAAATCATTGTATAATAATGTAACATTTCAATCTTTTCAAAAGAGCCCCTCCTCTCCTCTTATAAAAGGCCCCCACGTCTACCACCATATTGACACTTTCAAGCCTTTTGGTTCGGCCAACCTCTGCCCAAAAACTCTCCCAACTTCTCTCCCTTCATCCTAGAAGCCTTACTTTAGTCAGAAAGTCATCTTAAGAAGTCCTTTTGATCAAATCAAAAGGAAGAACCCGAAGAAGAGGAGGTTAACCTACCCCAACCAAGGAAAAGTACAAGGTAAGGGTTTACTTCACAACCTCTTCATTATCCAAGGTTGTTTATACATAATTATCTACTGGGACATCATTATCATTCACATCCATGTTTCTTAAAAATGTCTTTCAAAACATTTTTACTATTAAATGGAAAATGGGTTAAAGTCATTTATACCCTTATACGTTTTCGAATGGAATCTTACCGTCGTATTCCAAACAATGTACTTTTTGACCTTTTTGACAAATTTAAGGTAATAATGTTTTTTTACTTATATGGCGGGTGCGGCGATTTTCCGCCATTATAACTTCGTCGAAGCTTCCCTAACATGCTTATAAGAATATTTTCAAAGTAAATGTATTATTTTATAATTATGGGACTTTTAAATAATTTCAAAAAGGAGAGATATTTCTCTCAAATAGATTTGATTTCATCCATGTCAACATCCTTTGATGGGTTTTAAGTTTAATTGAAATTGATTTATGATACAAAACTCCCATTGAACATTTTGTGAAATATTTGACTGTGGATGTGTTATTTTTATACCCTCCATAGTTTATGGAGAAATTGTTGACATTTCGTATGCTAGTTTTAATACGAATATTTATGTTATGATTAAACCTATTCATATGAGGAATGTATTGGACTTAATATGTGATGGGTGGAGCCCGCTATAGCTCCTCGATGCATCAGTAGGTCTCATGAGACAACTAGACGTGGAATTGGCCGAGGCCCCTTTCCCAATTTGACTTATGGTTTTGGCTGAGGCCTTAATCATTTTTAGACGTCTTGGCTGAGGCCTTGACAAAATGTTTCAGAATGTCTGGCATTATACATTCCCTCATTATGAAAGTGGTTATTGATATTTCATGTGATTATTCGTCTAGTAGAATATCCATGTGAGTATGTAATGGCATTATTTTATTTTACTTTAGCCATATAATGCTGAAGTTCAAGTTCAATAAGGCTTTTGTTTTAGTTATACATTGCCTTAAATGCTTATGTTTTCTTATAAAAGCTTCCGCAATATTGTTATCCTTACTGAGCATCTGAGCTCACCCGTTTCAATGTTTTAATATTTTCCAGGATGTGAAGAAGTATTTTATGAATGACCTGCAGGGGTAGTCAGAAAGGGATATGAGTGTGGACTATGAAGACCATGTTATTGTAGTTTGTTTACTTTTTGATGTAATGAAAGACTTATGAATGTATCTAGTGTTTCCAAGGCTACTAAACTAATCGGTCATTCAAGACTTGATCTTTTGTGATCATGCCAATGTTACGAAGTAACGCACCGGCTCCGGGTAGCTGGGGTCGGGGCGTTACAGTTGGTATCAGAGGAAGTTTAGTACAAACCATGGAAGCTAGATTTAGACAAAATCTGATTAGAGCACGTAGACATAAGATGAACATTGAGGATTAGTATAGAAGAACTTCCTAAAAATTTTGGTATTGTAGAGATTTTTTGAGTTTTCCTAGCAATACATCCCTGTCTGGATACGAGCAGGTAGAGGCGGCTCTGGCACAGATGTACCTAGGGGTAAAACCCGAAAACACCGCTTTTAGCTAGACTCGAACGGGAACTGGTGCACGACAACAGGCCTTGCTGCACTTTTGGTTACGACACTCCCGGGGGATATGCTTAGGATAATTCCCATTTTCTTTACAAACCACTATGAAGGGTTACGAGTATATACTTCCTCAAAGAAATTTTTTTTATAATTATGGATTATATCCATAATTAGTTCAATTTATGTTAAGTATTTTACAAGTATGGAATTATGTATTTTGAATCATAAACTAATCCAGTTTATGCCATTATATAGAAATGGCGCCTAGTAGAAGGAATGGAAACAGTATCAATGCACACACTCCGTGTAGGGATTTCCCTCCTGCTCAAGATAATTATGGTGGAGCTAGTGATACAATTGGTGCTGATCAGCTTCTCACCGTACTGGGACAACTCACACAGGTTATGAATAATAGCCTTACTCATATGGAGCACCCTGATCTGCAACGTGGAGGATCACTGCTAGACCGTTTCATGAGACAACAACCACCAACCTTCAATGGGAGTACAATTCCTATAGTAGCAGAGCAATGGATAAATTCCTTAGAGAAAATATTCCATGCCTTGGGGAGTAGTGAAAGGGAGAAAGTTGTCATGGCAGTTTACCTCCTCAATGGAGATGTCGATCAGTGGTGGTAACTAATTCAAAACACAAAGGAAGATGATGAATTAAAAATCATGGAATTACAGGAGTTCAAAGATCTGTTTTTAGAAAAATACTTTCCTCGCAACCATCAAGCAGATATGGAAAGGCAATTTTTGAGTCTGAGACAAAAGGAGGATGAGAATGTTGCAAAGTATGAGGCTAACTTTACAAGGATAGCGAGGCATGCTGTCGATTATATACGTAACCCAAAGAGTAAGATTGATCATTTCTTTGATAGGTTAAAACCATTTCTCCGTCGAGCTTTGGTATCACAATCCTTCTCATCATACGAAGATATTGTCTCGTGTTCTATCAAGACAGAAAAGGAATTCTCTAAGTCTTATGACAACAAAGTAAAGCAAGAGAAGAAGAGAACGGTGGAACAAGAGACAGATAAAGGGAAAAGGGAAAGAAGGATTTTCCATTATGTGATAATTGTGGGAAGAATCACCCTGGTACTTGCCTAAAATGAATTGGAGTTTGCTATAAATGTGGAGAAAAAGGTCACCAGGCTCGTGATTGCAAGGGAAAGAAAGAGGTTGTCAAAGTTGAATGCTACAATTGTAGGGAAATGGGGCATTATGCAAATGAATGTCCTAAGCATCAAGGAAACGTACCTCAGAAAAGGCCAAGTGATCAAGGCCAATCTTATGTTGTGACTACAGTTGAAGCAGAGTAATTAATGTATTGGTGCTTTTGGACTCAAGGATTATATTCTGGTTATAAGAATAATGTGATATAAATAAGGATTGTACTGCAGTACTTGTTGATTTCAGTATGGTTTTAATATGTTGAAGGTACTTATATTTTTAGTATGTGACAATAAGAGAAACATTACTTTGTTTGGGGAATATGATAAATTGATTTTGGAATTAAGAGACCTTTTAGAGAAAGTCTGGACAGAGGTATTTTGGATAACTATTAAGGTTGGAATGGATTAAGTTGAACCATGGATAGTATTGTTTAAGGTTAAAGCATTTCTGAAGATTATTTTTGGAATATTATAATACTATAGTTTTAGGAAAAGGACAACCTGCAGGGTGGGGAATAACCCGTCGCTTCGGACAAAGCTGCAGAAATCGAACCCACAACTATAGTGGGACAAGCCTTTATTTCCTACCACTAGCCTACAGGAAGTCCCTGGTTATTACAAAATAATTTTACTAATCTAAATGGTATGTGTTAATATTTGGAACCTTATACAATTCGGATAAAAAGAATATTTTTGAGTTCCGATACCATTTGGAGTAAAAGATGGGTTTGTGGTAAAAATTTATTAACGAATGAAAGTATACATAACATGTATGTATATTCCCTTACATTCTTAGTAAATCTCCTAAATAAATTCCTAAACATTATAAAAGGTAACATAAAACAAAAATGTTGTCGGTTAACTTTTCCAACTAGGGATTCAATGACCGTTTAAACCAATCACAAGTTTGTGATTTTCTTGTAGTTAAAATTTCTCCTAATCCTGTTTTCTATAACTCTCCATCAGACCTTGATGGTTGGTTTTTCCTCCATATCCATATTTTCATAGAATCCTAGAATTGGCTATATTGGGTGACCTTTGTACTTATCTTGCTTTCTTTTAATGTTATATATCTAGTAACCTTATTTCTGATGTGGGTTTTCCTAAAAGGTATTTTCTCTTTTCAACCTTTTATTTTCAAAGAATAATTTCAAATTGCGAGGACGCAATTTATTGAAGGAGGGGAGAATGTAACACCCCAAGCTTCCACAGTACGTTTCATTTCGAATAATGCAATAGCGTGTGTTGTACGCAACCTCAAGCTCTAACACACACTACAACGAATTAAACTAGCTGTTGTGAATAGTAATACCTACTTTTTGAAATTTTATAAATTTTATTTATCAAAATGGACTTCATTTTTGGATTCGGAATATCGAAATTAGCCTATGATGAATTTTTGGTATTTTTCTGAGAACTTCTATTTTTTATGAATAGTTAAAAAAATACTTAAAAACAACTTTTTTAATCAAAATAATTTATAGTGATAAATTATACTATTTAGTGGTTTTAAAGTATAATTAGAATATATTTTTACCATTTTGTCCAATGGTGGTCATTAGAATTAATTTAACATTGAAATTGGATATAAACAATTGCCAATCTTTTGATATAAATTGTTTCTTAAAAACACGCTATTTGTTGTGACAGTGGGAATTAATTATAAAATTAATTAATGAAACTTATACGTTTGGAATTTTGTAAAATAGACATCATTTTTTAATTTGGAATATCAATTATAGCTTAGGGTGAAATTTTTTCATTGTTCTGAAAAACTTCAATTTTTGATGAATAGTGAAACCACTAAGTGGTAGTTAAATTACTGATTTTTCGTTGAAATGAAATATTACCACTTCTGTGATTTGATTTTCAAAAATCGATATAAATGGTTGTCATTAATAAGTAAAATGTGGTTCAATGAGATTAAAATAATTTTTTGTGAATAGTAACTTTTAAGTTCTTAATCGCGATTAGAGGCAATTAGTGTAGTTTAAGGTACAAATAATGTTTTAATAATATGAGATGATCTTGACACTTATCCTACTCCTATTGGATGAGTCATGGCCGACCAAGACAACCCATGGGTAAACTTGGGGACCCCATGGACCCACTTTTGTTGGAAAATGACATTAATATATATTTATTTAATGTTAAAATTAAATTGACAAAAACATGAGTTGTTTTAATAAAACAGTATTTAAGTGGGGTTACACAGATCCAAATTTTGACTATAAATATTCATTAGAAAGCTAAAAAGATTTCATACATCATAGTATTTTTTTTTATAATTTTTAGACATTAAATACATTAAATTATTTATGACATCACTATGATGCAGCGATGACCTCATTATTTAACGATTTAAATAAAATGAGAAGATAATGCAAAATCCAAGGATTACACTTGTCCAAAGCCTATTGGATGAGGATATTTCGAACCCTTATCACCTTATCCACTAATTATATAAGTGTGGGACCTTTAGAATCCGAAAAGCATTGTATAATAATGTAACATTTCAATCTTTCCAAAAGAGCCCCTCCTCTCCTCTTATAAAAGGCCCCCACCTCTACCACCTTATTGACACTTTAAAGCCTTTTGGTTCGGCCAACCTCTGCCCAAACACTCTCCCAACTTCTCTCCCTTCATCCTAGAAGCCTTACATTAGTCAGAAAGCCATCTTAAGGAGTCCTTTTGATCAAATAAAAAGGAAGAACCCGAAGAAGAGGAGGTTAACCTACCCCAACCAAGGAAAAGTACAAGGTAAGGGTTTACTTCACAACCTCTTCATTATCCAAGGTTGTTTATACATAATTATCTATTGGGACATCGTTATCATCCACATCCATGTTTCTTAAAAATGTCTTTCAAAACATTTTTACTATTAAATGGAAAATGGGTTAAAGTCATTTATACCCTTATACGTTTTCGAAAGGAATCTTACCGTCGTATTCCAAACAATGTACTTTTTGACCTTTTTGACAAATTTAAGGTAAGAATGTTTTTTTACTTATACGGTGGGTGCGGCTATTTTCCGCCATTATAACTTCGTGGAAGCTTCCCTAACAAGCTTATAAGAATATTTTCAAAGTAAATGTATTATTTTATAATTATGGGAATTTTAAATGATTTCAAAAAGGAGAGATATTTCTCTCAAATAGATTTGATTTCATCCATGTCAACATCCTTTGATGGGTTTTAAGTTTAATTGAAATTGATTTATGATAAAAAACTCCCATTGAACATTTTGTGAAATATTTGACTGTGGATGTGTTATTTTTATACCATCCATAGTTTATGGAGAAATTGTTGACATTTCGTAAGCTAGTTTTAATACGAATATTTATGTTATATTTAAACCTATTCATATGAGGAATGTATTGGACTTAATATGTGACGGGCGGAGCCCGCTATAGCTCCTCAATGCATCGGTAGGTCTCATGAGACAACTAGACGTGGAATTGGCCGAGGCCCTTTCCCAATTTGACTTATGGTTTTGGCCGAGGCCTTAATCATTTTTAGACGTCTTGGCCAAGGCCTTGACAAAATGTTTCAGAATGTCTGGCATTATACATTCCCTCATTATGAAAGTGGTTATTGATATTTCATGTGATTATTCGTCTAGTAGAATATCCATGTGAGTAAGTAATGGCATTATTTTATTTTACTTTTGCCATATTATGCTGAAGTTCATGTTCAATAAGGCTTTTGTTTTAGTTATATATTGCCTTAAATGATTATGTTTTCTTATAGAAGCTTCCGCAATATTGTTATCCTTACTGAGCATCTGAGCTCACCCCTTTCAATGTTTTAATATTTTCCAGGATATGAAGAAGTATTTTATGAATGACCTGCAGAGGTAGTCAGAAAGGGATATGAGTGTGGACTATGAAGACCATGTTATTGTAGTTTGTTTAATTTTTGATGTAATGAAAGACTTATGAATGTATCTAGTGTTTCCAAGGCTACTAAACTAATCGGTCTTTCGAGACTTGATCTTTTGTGATCACGCCAATGTTACGAAGTAACGTACCGGCTCCGGGTAGGTGGGGACGGGGCGTTACACCTTGTGAGCTTGTAGGGTCTTAAAAGCCATGGGGAGCTGGGGAATCTGTCCCAGAATACACTCTATGGTGGTATCATGATTGGCGTATGGCTTCCAACCATATATTCCAGTCACACGCTGACAATAGTTTTCTCTTGCATCGTCCCTCGTCTCTTTGTTTTGGACACATGGAAATCTTGTTTTTAAGTAAAAATGATTTGGTATTGGTAAATCATTTAAAATTAACCTCTTTAAAATTAAAACAATGAAAAAGGATTGAAAATCATGGGTTTAATGTTTTTTTAAAATGGAGAGGTTTGGTTTTGGTCCTTGGAGTTCTCTTGGGAAACCACATGCCTGAGTGTATATGGAGAGAGGAATGTTTAATGGTATGAGTAGTTGAGTTCCTTAATAAACATGAGGTGGGTGCTGGTGTGACATAGAAAGATGCATGTGTGAGGTCCACAGGATGCCATTTGTGTTTGTGCAACCCTCCAGCTTTTTGAATTTCAAAATGTTTTGTTAAATGAGAATTTGGTGTTATAAATAATTGGTGAGTGCGTAGTGTGTCCTTGTGTTTTGGAAATGTTGTGTGTGTGTCGTTTTGAGCAAATATTCCTTTTATACTGATTGTGTCTTGATTTTGAATTCTTATTTGTAATTTTGAGTATTAGCATGTGGTTAATGGATTCCTTTAAAATGTGCTTCAAGAAGCCCTTACAGTGGTTCCCCCTGCATGCTTAGTGTCCGCTTGAGATATGTCATGGCAATTGGACAAGTTTAATTGGGTCCCCAGTTATCTCACATGACTAGTTTACACCACCATAAAGCAATGACATTATACTGAAGCATGGTCACGTGTAATTCCCTATTGGTCGACCCTCCAGATGATTAAATCAGGGACTCTCCCTTTTGAGAGACAGTGCTATGTTTGTACCTTATCTTTTTCAGTTGAGTGGATCCTCTAGCAATGGGATGGCTGGTACGAGAGGAGTAGATGGGAGATTTGGTCTCCTTGTGTTGTCTGAGTCGTCGGGTATGAATATTGAAACCGTTCTGTATAAAAGTACCCTTGGAAATGGAGAAATGGATTCTAGAAGGGATGGGTGAAGGTGGTTTGGAATTATCTATGCTGACCGAAGTCTTGAAAGGTTTATAGTGCTCCCATCGGCCAAAATATCAATGTTTGGTGACATCTTGCATCGCGAGTTCTCAGGAAGAGCAAGGTTGGAGCTCGTAGGATACTTTGGGAATCCCTGTTTTCATAGGGGCATGTCCTCTCAGGGTGTTCTAATATTTATGTTCAAAGGGAAGTGTTTCTCATGCACCATTGCTCATTATGTTTCATGGTTTAGGTGAAGAGGTGATGCATGTCCATCGTCTAAACCTCTATTCTAGTGGATGTGCCATGAGAAAGTTGTCATATATCAGGGTGTGTTGTGATTGTTGGTGTCGTCTCTATTGCAGTGTGGCATCATGTGATACCAAAAGGATAAGCTCTGTTAGAGAATCTTCAATACCTGACTATGAGGTAGGAGATTATTTAAACATCAGGGCTCCCGCTATAGTCTTCAGAGTGAAGCGGGCTCATGGTTAGGAACCCTGGGAGAGTATGGGGCCCTGAATTTATTTCTATCATCGGTGTTGAAGATAAAGGATGTTTAAATTGTTTTCTATTGTTGTTCCATTCTGAACGAACCGTTGGGTTGCGTGAGGTTTCCGTGACTATGTGGAGGCATGTTTGTCTTGTAGAATTATAGTCCTGGGGGTTACATCCCACTTTATGTAATCTCTCTTAGTGGTCCTTACAGGTTCTATTTGGGAAAATTGGTCATAAAGTGGAATAGTTCTCAACAAAGAATGTGGAAATTCTAGTTTTTCTTCGGTCATGATTTTGACGCACCGGTAGTCAGGCCCCTCCCTCCCCACCCCTTGTAATGGGGTGTTTAGTCGTCATTAGGAAATTTTCAAGGTTATGTATCCTTTGTTAGTTCTAATGGAGGCGAAACCCATGAGGTTCTGTATCCTTCGTTATCCGATCAGCTGCAACTCCACCATCTGGGTTAGACTATTTAAACATCTTCCCAAATACAAGTCATCTTCCTCTGATTTCCACATTTATTTCAATATCTAGAAAGATAACGTCAATCTATCCTATTTTATGGTTTTTGGAAGATTTTATGATTCACACAAAATGATATTGAGTCAATGACTAATACATGATTGGTAGATGTCAGTGACTAGGGTCGACATTGGTTTCATATATCATTTGTAACTAAACATACGACATACTACCACTAGTATGGTGATTCCACCTATGAATGGTGGAATTTTCCTAGGATCATGGGGCTTCCTCTCCTTTTGTTCTATAGAGTTTTTAGTGTTGGTTATTAATGTATTTTATTTTATTATGGATTTATAGTGATAATGTATTGGGTTCCTTTGGTCATGAATTTTGTGTGAGTTATTCTAAAGAACTTCTTAGAGATCATTGTATTTATAAAGTGTGCTTAATTTTATTGTAGGTGGTGTCGACTCACTGAGTGACTATTTGGTTTTGTTTTTGTGATTCCAACATTCGATTTTTTTTAAAAATGAAACCTATTTATATTTTAATGATATAAATGTGTGGTTTTTAAATATATGTTAATAAAATATGTAAAATGTTTTCTAAGTTCTTTATTTGGAAATGTACAAAGACAGATCCCATTTTTATTGCATTCTAAAATATCATTAAACATATTTATACTTAGTGCATCAGTTATAAGTTTGGATCCATGTTGGAGAATTACCACTAATATCCCATAGCATAATACCATTTTCAGATTGTGTACATCTCATTAGATTTTTTAATGAGTTAACTTATTCCTTCATTACTGTCTTCGAAGGATGTCTTAATAATCTAATAGCCAGTTGAATGTTTTTCCTGGATTAAATAATTAAATGTATTCTCGTAATAGTCAATTAATTTTTACATTCTAGTAAACCATGTTGAAAACCATCATGATTATATGATCTCATAGGTGGGTGTGGTGAATATGGATATAATTTTAAACATATGTATTGAATTTTGTTTTTATCTTCCAGGGTTGAAAATTTTGCAGTTGGGTTTTTTTAAAGAGATATATAGCAATGTCTTAAACCCCTGCTAAATATTCCAAATTGTTGTTTAGTAGTGGATTAAAAACCCACACTACTATAAATAAGCCCATTAGCGACTGCCATTGGCGGTCGCTAAAGGGCTTTAGCGGCCGCCAAGCGACCGCCATTGGCGGTCGCTGTTGCCTCGTCGCTAGAGGCCTTTAGCGACCGCCAATGGCGGTCGCTATTCTAAAAAAAAATATTTTAAAATTTTTTTTATTGAATTGAATATAAATATATATATATATATATGTGTGTAAAAATATTCATATATATACTACTAAATACAATATTTTAAATATATATATATATATATAATATATTTTAAATGTTTTAATATATATTTAATATATATATAATATATATATAATATCAAATCATTGTGCTATAATAATTTAAAAACTTCGATTCAAGAAATAATCTCATTTCAGGTCGTTCAGAGCATGTTTGCTCCGAATCGGACCGCCGCACGCCGTTTTGGTGTTTAACGGCACCGGAAACGCGTTTCCGGCCGCCGCGGTCACACGGCACCTCCGAATGAGGTGCCTTCTAGCCGACCATTTCACAATTCACGCCCCGGATGTTGTCGTACGGTTTCGTGGCATTCGGAGGTCGTTCGGGTGGTTTTGACCCCCCCAACGCGCCATTTCAGCGCGCGCCGCGCTGCTGAAAACGACACAATCGGACGTGCCGCGCGCACCGCACGTTCGATGGACGTGCGGCCTCCTCCTGCATCTCAGGAATAAAATTTCTGTCGTTCCCGTGGGGTTTCAGGTCGTTCGGAGCACGTTTGCTCCGAATCGGACCGCCGCACGCCGTTTTGGTGTTTAACGGCGCCGGAAACGCGTTTCCAGCCGCCGCGGTCACACGGAACCTCTGAATGAGGTGCCGTCTGGCCGACCATTTCACAATTCACGCCCCGGATGTTGTCGTACGGTTTCGTGGCATTCGGAGGTCGTTCGGGTGGTTTTGACCCCCCCAACGCGCCATTTCTGCGCGCGCCGCGCTGCTGAAAACGACACAATCGGACGTGCCACCCGCACCGCACGTCTGATGGACGTGTGGCCTCCTCCTGCATCTCAGGAATAATATTTCTATCATTCCCGTGCGGTTTCAGGTCGTTCGGAGCACGTTTGCTCCGAATCGGACCGCCGCACGCCGTTTTGGTGTTTAACGGTGCCGGAAACGCGTTTCCGGCCACCGCGGTCACACGGCACCTCCGAATGAGGTGACGTCTGGCCGACCATTTCACAATTCACGCCCCGGATGTTTTCGTACGGTTTCGTGGGATTCGGAGGTCGTTTGGGTGGTTTTGACCCCCCAACGCGCCATTTCAGCGCGCACAGCGCTGCTGAAAACGACACAATCGGACGTGCCGCGCGCACCGCACGTCCGATGGACGTGCGGCCTCCTCCTGCATCTCAAGAAATAATATTTCTATCGTTCCCGTGCGGTTTCAGGTCGTTCGGAGCACGTTTGCTCCGAATCGGACCGCCGCACGCCGTTTTGGTGTTTAACGGCGCCGGAAACGCGTTTCCGGCCGCCGCGGTCACACGGCACCTCTGAATGAGGTGCCGTCTGGCCGAACATTTCACAATTCACGCCCCGGATGTTGTCGTACGGTTTCATGGCATTCGGAGGTCGTTCGGGTGGTTTTGACACCCCAACGCGCCATTTCAGCGCGCGCCGCGCTGCTGAAAACGACACAATCGGACGTGCCGCGCGCACCGCACGTCCGATGGACGTGCGGCCTCCTCCTGCATCTCAGGAATAATATTTCTATCGTTCCCGTGCGGTTTCAGGTCGTTCGGAGCACGTTTGCTCCGAATCGGACCAGCGCACGCCGTTTTGGTGTTTAACGGCGCCGGAAACGCGTTTCCGGCCGCCGCGGTCACACGGCACCTCCGAATGAGGTGCCGTCTGGCCGACCATTTCACAATTCATGCCCCGGATGTTGTCGTACGGTTTCGTGGCATTCAGAGGTCTTTCACGTGGTTTTGACCCCCCAACGCGCCATTTCAGCGCGCGCCGCGCTGCTGAAAACGACACAATCGGACGTGCCGCGCGCCCCGCACGTCCGATGGACGTGCGGCCTCCTCCTGCATCTCAGGAATAATATTTCTATCGTTCCTGTGCGGTTTCAGGTCGTTCGGAGCACGTTTGCTCAGAATTGGACCGCCGCACGCCGTTTTGGTGTTTAACGGCGCCGGAAACGCCTTTTCGGCCGCCGCGGTCACACGGCACCTCCGAATGAGGATCCATCTGGCCGACCATTTCACAATTCACGCCCCGGATGTTGTCGTACGGTTTTGGGGCATTCGGAGGTCGTTCGGGTGGTTTTGACCCCCCCAACGCGCCATTTCAGCGCGCCGCGCTACTGAAAACGACACAATCGGACGTGCCGCGCGCACCGCACGTTCGATGGACGTGCGGCCTCCTCCTGCATCTCAGGAATAAAATTTCTATCGTTCTCGTGCGGTTTCAGGTCGTTTGGAGCACGTTTTCTCCGAATCGGACCGCTGCACGCCGTTTTGGTGTTTAACGGCGCCGGAAACGCGTTTCCGGCCGCCGCGGTCACACGGAACCTCCGAATGAGGTGCCGTCTGGCCGACCATTTCACAATTCACGCCCCGGATGTTGTCGTACGGTTTCGTGACATTCGAAGGTCGTTCGGGTGGTTTTGACCCCCCAACGCGCCATTTCAGCGCGCGCCGCGCTGCTGAAAACGACACAATCGGACGTGCCGCGCGCACCGCACGTCCGATGGACGTGCGGCCACCTCCTGCATCTCAGGAATAATATTTCTATCGTTCTCGTGCGGTTTCAGGTCGTTCGGAGCACGTTTTCTCCGAATCGGACCGCCGCACACCGTTTTGGTGTTTAACGGCGCCGGAAACGCGTTTCCGGCCGTCACGGTCACACGGCACCTCCGAATGAGGTTTCGTCTGGCCGACCATTTCACAATTCACGCCCCGGATGTTGTCGTACGGTTTCGTGGCATTCGGAGGTCGTTCGGGTTGTTTTGACCCCCCAACGCGCCATTTCAGCGCGCGCCGCGCTGCTGAAAACGACACAATCGGACGTGCCACGCGCACCGCACATCCGATAGACGTTCCGCCTCCTCCTGCATCTCAGGAATAATATTTCTATCGTTCCCGTGCGGTTTCAGGTCGTTCGGAGCACGTTTGCTCCGAATCGGACCGCCGCACGCCGTTTTGGTGTTTAACGGCGACGGAAACGCGTTTTCGGCCGCCGCGGTCACACGGTACCTCCGAATGAGGTGCCGTCTGGCCGACCATTTCACAATTCACGCCTTGGATGTTGTCGTACGGTTTCGTGGCATTCGGAGGTCGTTCAGGTGGTTTTGATCCCCCAACGCGCCATTTCAGCGCGCACCGCGCTGCTGAAAACGACACAATCGGACGTGCCGCGCGCACCGCACGTCCGATGGACGTGCGGCCTCCTCCTGCATCTCAGGAATAATATTTCTATCGTTCCCCGTGCGGTTTTAGGTCCTTTGGAGCACGTTTGCTCCGAATCGGACCGCCGCACGCCGTTTTGGTGTTTAACGGCGCCGGAAACGCGTTTCCGGCCGCCGCGGTCACACGGCACCTCCGAATGAGGTGCCTTCTGGCCGACCATTTCAAAATTCACGCCCCGGATGTTGTCGTACGGTTTCGTGGCATTCGGAGGTCGTTCGGGTGGTTTTGACCCCCCAACGCGCCATTTCAGCGCGCGCCGCCCTGCTGAAAACGACACAATCGGACGTGCCGCGCGCACCGCACGTCCGATGGACGTGAGGCCTCCTCCTACATATCAAGAATAATATTTCTATCGTTCTCGTGCGGTTTCAGGTCATTCGGAGCACGTTTGCTCTGAATCGGACCGCCGCACGCCGTTTTGGTGTTTAACGGCGCCGGAAACGCATTTTCGGTCGCCGCGGTCACACGGCACCTCCGAATGAGGTGCCGTCTGGCCGACCATTTCACAATTCATGCCACGGATGTTGTCGTACGGTTTCGTGGCATTCAGAGGTCGTTCGGGTGGTTTTGACCCCCCAACGCGCCATTTCAGCGCGCGCCGCGCTGCTGAAAACGACACAATCGGACGTGCCGCGCGCACCGCACGTCCGATGGACCTGCGGCCTCCTCCAGCATCTCAGGAATAATATTTCTATCGTTCCCGTGCGGTTTCAGGTCGTTCGGAGCACGTTTGCACCGAATCGGACCGCCGCACGCCGTTTTGGTGTTTAACGGCGCCGGAAACGCGTTTCCGGCCGCCGCGGTCACACGGCACCTTTGAATGAGGTGCCGTCTGGCCGACCATTTCACAATTCACGCCCCGGATGTTGTCGTATGGTTTCGTGGCATTCGGAGGTGGTTCGGGTGGTTTTGACCCCCCAACGCGCCATTTCAGCGCGCGCCGCGCTGCTGAAAACGACACAATCGGGGGGCTGTACGGGGTTGCAGGGGGCTGTACGGGGGTGGCGGGGGGCTGTACGGGGGTGCGGGGGGCTGTACGGGGGTATCGGGGGGCTGTACGAAGGTGGCGGGGGGCTGTACGGGGGTGGCGGGGGGCAGTACGGGGGTGCGGGGGGCTGTACGGGGGTATCGGGGGGCTGTACGAAGGTGGCAGGGGGCTGTACGGGGGTGGCGGGGGGTAGTACGGGGATGCGGGGGGTTGTACGGGGGTGCGGGGGGTTGTACGGGGTTGTGGGGGGGCTGTACGGGGGTGCAGGGGGCTGTACGGGGGTGCGGGGGTGCGGGGGGCTGTACGGGGGTGGCGGGGGCCGGTACGGGGGTGGCGGGGGCCTGTACGGGGGTGCGGGGGGTTGTACGGGGGTGCGGGGGTCTCTCCGGGGGTGTGGGGGGCAGTACGGGGGTGCGGGGGGGGGGGGGGGGGGCTGTACGGGGGTGCGGGGGGCTGTACGGGGGTGGCGGGGGCCTGTACGGGGGTGGCGGGGGGCAGTACGGGGGTGCGGGGGGTTGTACGGGGGTGCGGGGGTCTCTCCGGGGGTGCGGGGGGCAGTACGGGGGTGCGGGGGGGGGGGGGGGGGCTGTACGGGGGTGCGGGGGGCTGTACGGGGGTGGCGGGGGCAGTACGGGGGTGTGGGGGGCAGTACGGGGGTGCGGGGGGGCTGTACGGGGGTGGCGGGGGGCTGTACGGGGGTGCGGGGGGCTGTATGGGGGTGCGGGGGGCTGTACGGGGGTGCGGGGGGGGGGGGGTGTACGGGGGTGCGGGGGGCTGTACGGGGGTGTGGGGGGCGCTACGGGGGTGCGGGGGGCTCTTCGGGGGTGCAAAGGCCATCCCATTGATTACAAAAGTGAAAAATAAATGTGATAACATCTAATTAATACATATTTCTTTTATCGATACCATACTGAAATTTATAAAAAATATATTGGATAATACATAATCTATAATATCAGATTTATTGATCTGTTGGAATTAGTTCGACTTTTTCAAATGTAGAATCATTCAAGATTATCTGATCAAAAACTCAATATGTGTATAAAATATTTAAAAGACCACCATGGATGGTAATAATGCATTACTTAAATGAATAAATACAGTACATCAATATCAACCCTACCAGTAAAAACAAAAAACATATCTCGTGAATATATGGTGCGTCACGCGTTGCCATCACTGCTACCTCCTTCTGGTGGTCCAGGTGCCTACAACAAATAAACATTATAAATATTTTAATAACAAAAATAATTTAAATTAAATAAATAAATACAGTATATATCTGCGTCGTATGATCCCCTGTACCATCAGCTCGACGCACATATTCCCGCAGTGCTCTAACCTCAGCTGTCAATTGCGCATTTGTCTCCTCGGAAGCGCGCAACCGTGCCTCAAAATCTGACATCTGCTGTGTCATATGAGCAACAGCAGGACCAACAACCGCAGCGCGTGACACTACAGAACGAGGAATCCCTGCTCCATAGGTCAAACTATAGCCATGCCCGTCCCGACCAATAATGCGATGAAAGATCTCATCTCGTCGCATGGGAAGCTGTCGTTGGTCCTCTGGCAGATGTTCTAACTCAGCTTCAAATTGATCCTATGAAATATTTAAATATATATAAATATATATATGTTAATATATAGATTTATGTAATTATTGGTCAGTACAGACACTTACTATCAATGCTGCAACCTCTGGATCATTGCGATCACGAGTCCTTATCCACACCGACATTTTATCAGTTGCTGCACCTTGCCCTCGCAACAGTATATTAAAAGAATATAAACACAAAACCATATTAATTAATAAATTAAAAAATGAATAATATATACCTCATGTCGGATCTGAGACACGTGACGAGTCCCAAGCCTGTGAGCTGGTCCCTGCAACGCTCGATTCTCCGAATGGCGTGTTGACACCTCCTACATTCAATTCATTCAAATTTCAAACAAATCACATATTCTTGAAAATATATATACAGCAAAATAATTAATATACAAACCGCAACACCCTCAGTAGACCAATATGCAACCAAGTCAAGCCACTGATCCGGGAGGACACCTCTCGGGACTTTTTCCAAAATGTCAAGTTCACCCACATTTGGTACCCAGTGGTCCCTCTTCACTTTGCCTTTATAATCTTTCCATAGCTTACGGCATTTGCTCATACACATGGGCCGAAACTCTTCAGGGCATACTTTCAAATTTTGCTATAATGAAAATAATCAAACATATTAGTATTATTTATAAATAGAAAATAAAGTAAAATTATTTTCTTACCTGAACCTCCCTCCATAGACGATCTAATGTGTCCTGGGGGATAGAAGCTCAATCACGCGTGGTCAATGGAAATCGATGTGGGTCATGTATGATATGACCCAGCTGACGAATAAATGCCGGGGCATTCGGTCCCACGGGATGAAATACCTCATCAAATGAAACATCTGTCGTCGTGTCGAAATTCCATGATAATATGCCACGACCAGGGCCTCTCCTGCGAGAGGAAGAACTAGCCGAGTCTGATCCTGTTGAAAACAATTTTATATATAAATTGAAAAATGTTATATATATATATATATATATGTCAATTACATAAAAAATATAGACGATGACATTCAAACATACCTCGACCCTGAGACGTAGATGCCTCAGATGGATGATGTGGATTTTCTGCCTCTTCCCCTGACATGTCTGCAGTCATACAAAATATCAGTAATGAGTCCAAAGTGTTTAAAAGATAAATTGGATTGTTCTTAATAAATCAAACTTGTACAACTGTTAATCAAACAAAAAATGGATTGAATAATTAGTTGTGAATGAAATTTAAAAAATCAGAAAGTTAATCAACCTAAATATTTATGACTGAATTAACTTACAAAAGTGAGGATTAAAACTTATAAGGATTTATAAAATGATTAGATAATTTATGATATCCTAGGACATTCTACTGAATAGCGGGAAAACAATTATAACTTTCATTAAGCATGCAAATCGACCGTTTCTCCTTCAACAGCCGCTCTGACCCAATAAATATCTTCTTCACGTTGAACTACGGTATGTTGATCAAGTTGTTGGTAAACCAACAGAACAGTCTCGGGTTCATCTTCTTCAAATAAAAACACTCCTCGCCGAGACATTTTGACAACAACTTGCCGACTTGGATCCGAAGGCAAAGTAACGAAGAATACTTGTTCCGCTTGTGATGTCAAAATGAAAGGTTCATTCTCAACTCGTTCATTATTTCTGTATAACATATAGTTAAAATTCACCAATGAAAACTGATATTGATCGACTTTACATCCACGCACTGGATCAACCCAATTACACTTTAAAAATATGTACTTCAAACCGTGTGTGTATACAACTTCAATGATGTCTATCAATTGACCATAGTAATAACCAGAATCGACAAAGGGACAACCGATGCCACTTTTTTGTGTTGCTCGTTTGTCATCAACATCTTTAATGCGAAATCGAAAACCATTAGCATCAATAGCTTTATAACGACGAGCCGTTATAGATGGACCCTCAGCCAGTTGGATAAATACTTCAGGTAGCGTGGGGTCCCCTAACTCCCTCAGCTTACGAACCTACATAATTTATAAAAATCAATACTGATATATGCAGAAAGAATTAGTTTAATACTTCACTCATAATGAAAATCAATTTATACATACATAATCCTTGAACCAATCATGAAATGTCGCATAATGAGATTGTTGAATTTGCAACTCAGTCGCACGATGCATCTCTTCTTTTATCTCATTAATGTGTTTCCGGCAAATGATTACGCGATGTTTAAAAGATCAACTTATGCAAAGAAAACATGTAAAAGTTATACAAGCACATTGATAATATACTTACTGCATTAATGGTGCAACTGATGGAGTATTGAACAAGATATATCGATGTGCTTGTATCCACTCGATGTTGTCCATATCAAATGTGGTTCCTTCTCCAACTGGACCATCATCAATCCGAGAGGGCTTATCTAATTTTGCTTCAACATCCGTAAGATATTTTGCACAAAAGGTAGTACACTCATCCATTAAATAACCATTGGCTATTGATGCCTCTGGACGAGCTCTGTTGCGTACAAATCTTTTCAATGTACTCAAATACCGTTCAATAGGATACATCCACCTGAATTGCACTGGACCAGCAGCCATTACTTCATCAGTTAGGTGCACTGTCAAGTGGACCATAACATCGAAAAATGAGGGGGGGAAAAGTTTCTCAAAGTGACAAAGCGTAAGTACAATTCGGTCCTGCAAACTTTTTAAATCACTCATTCGTTGATTTCTTAAACAAAGCTGTCTAAAAAAATTACTCATCTCAATCAAGGGCTGAACAACATTGGGGGATAAACAATCACAAATTGCGATTGGAATCAACTGCTGAAGTAATATGTGATTGTCATGACTTTTCAACCCTTGCAATGTCTTGCTCGTCAGATTCACACACTTTGAAATATTAGAAGAGTAACCATCAGGCACCTTGACCATCTTCAAAATGGAAAGAAATGTCTCTTTCTCCTCTGTAGTCATCGAATACTGTGCAGCAGGCATATATGCCTTGTTTCCCTCAGCTAACTGTAAATGAAACTGTTTCCTTAAACCCATTTCTTCCAAATCACGGCGTGCATTAACATGGTCCTTTGACTTTCCACTGACACCTAAAATGGTCCACAATATGTTATCACAAAAAAAATTTCAATGTGCATGACATCCAAATTATGCCTGAACATGTTAGTTGTTCCAATACGGAAGACTATAAAAAATACTTTTCTTTTTCCAATTGTGACTGCGCTGCCTACCCGCAGCACGAATATTACGTACTGGAGGAGCCACCAAATCCTGAATTTCATATACCGTGCGGATGTTTTCTTCCTCAATCTGCGATAACATTTCGACTCCTGTCATGATCTTTGGTGCTGGGCTGAACTCTCTAGAACCATCAAATGCCACTCTGTCCTTTCTGAACCTGTGCTGGGGAGGGAGAAAGTGCATGTGACCCATGTATGCCGATTTTTTGGAATGTTTAAGCAATACAGATTTTTTACTTTTATTGCAACAAGGGAAAGAAAATTCCCCTTTCGTACTCCTGCCTGATAAATTTGCATAAGCTGGGAAGTCATTGATTGTCCACAATAAAGCAGCATGCAGTTTGAACATTTCATTCGTTTTCGCAGTCATAAAGTCATCACACCATCGCCCCAAAATTCATTCAACTCATCAATCAATGGCTGAAGGTAAACATCAATCTTATCCCCCGGACTTTTAGGTCAATCAATAAGAGTGGAAAGTAATATAAATTGTTGCTTCATACAAAGCCACGGAGGAAGATTATATGGAACCAACACCACGGGCCATGTGCTATGAGTTGCACCAACCATAGACCTTTAATGGGTTGAAACCATCTGCTGCCAATCCCAATCGGACATTACGAACATCTTTAGCAAAGTCGGGATGTCTCTTATCAAAATCCTTCCATGCATGAGAGTCTGCCGGGTGGGTTAACATGTCACTTTCATGAACTCTTTCTGCATGCCATCTCATTAAATTAGAAACTTTAGATGTCATAAAAAATCTTTTCAACCTCGGGTTTAAGGGGAAAGTAACGCATTTGCTTTTCGGCAATCGGTTTCCCCTGTATCGCAATCTGACTTTGATGAGTCTTATTTCCCCTGTTCTCTTTCCACCTGGAAGCGCCACAAACCGTACAAATATCCAAATGAGCAGTTTCATTTCTAAATAACATACAGTTGTTTGCACATGCATCTATAGTCTCATATGTAAAACCTAAGTTCTCTGTCAACTTACGAGCATAGTAATACGACTCAGGAATCATAGCGTCGACAGGAAGAACTTTTTTTCAATAAAACCAAAAGCATGTCGAATGATGTGTCTGAACAATTGTTTAAAAGTCTTAAAATGCAACAACTCCACGATAAATGACAGTTTATTGTAAGAAGTACATCCAGAATATAATTCTATTTTCGCATCATCAAGTACTTCATAAAACCTCCTCGAATCACGATCTGCACCAGAGCGAAGATTTATCTCACCGGTCTCAAGATTCTGGATGTCCAATGCCTTCAGGATCAAACCCACGTACCATTTCAGTAAGCATTTCATGCATTGGATCAGTCATCCTTGCATCAACATCCATCTGAGCTGCATCTGTATTTTGACAACGAACATATTCTTCTCCATGACGAGTCCAACTCTTATAATTTTTCAGAAATCCATTAATGAAAAGGTGCTCCCTCACAGTATCTCGTGTGAATTGATATCTGTTATCACATTTTCTACATGGACAAACTAATATAGTCACTTTCAAATCCTCTCGTGAAGTCAATAAACTGCATAATGCCATTGAAATATTCTCTAGACGTTCGATTTTGAAGATCAATCCAACTCTTATCCATAATAATATCTGTATAACAAACATTTACAAAATACTTATTACATTTACATTTTTCAAATCAACTATATTCAAAATAAATATTAACCATTTGTTTATGAACCATTGATAAAATAATAATGTAACTGAAAGCTCATGTTACCTGATTGAGCTACAAACCTGAAAGGGAGGGGAGCCGAAGGCGGTGCTGCGAGGGAGAGGAGGGAAGGGGAGCCGGAGCCAAAGGCGGTGCGGAAAGGGAGGGGACGGGCGGCGACGGCAGCGGGGAGCTGGAGGAGAAGAGGCGGTGAGGGGACGGGGGACGGGCAGCGAGGGGGGGGGGTGTCCGGGGTCGGGGGGGGGGGGGGGGGGGGGCTGTCCGAGGTGCGGGGAGGGGTGTCCGGGGTGTCGGGGGCCTGTCAGGGGTGCGGGCAGGGGTGTTCGGGGTGCGGGGGTGTCTGGGGTGCGGGGGAGGGGGGCTGTCTGGGGTGCAAGGGGGCTGTCGGGGGTGCGGGGTGGGGTGTCCGGGGTGCGGGGGGCCTGTCCGGGGTGCGGGGGGCTGTCCGGGTTCGGAGGGGGGGTGTCCGAGTGCGGGAGGGGGGCTGTCCTGGGTGTGGGGAGGCTGTTCAGGTTCGGAGGGGGGTGTCCGAGTGCAGGGGGGGGCTGTCCGGGGTGCGGGGAGGCGTCCGGGGTGCGGGGGGGCGGTCCGGAGTGTGCGGGGGGGGGGGGGGGGGGGGGCTGTCCGGGGTGCGGGGAGGCGTCCGGGGTGCGGGGGGCGGTCCGGAGTGCGCGGGGGGAGCTGTCCGGGGTGCGGGGAGGTGTCCGGGGTGCGGGGGGCGGTCCGGAGTGCGCGTCGGGGGCTGTCCGGGGTGCGGGTGCTGTCCGGGGTGGGGGGAGGGCCGAGAGGCCGGAGGGAGGCGGCCGGAGGCCCGAGGGCGGAGGACGGCGTCCGGAGGCCGGATGGCAGGCGGCGGGGGAGGGCTGGCGGCGGGGGAGGCCGGGCGGCGGGGGTGGGCGGGCGGCGGGGGAGGCCGGGCGGCGGGGGAGGCCGGGCGGCGGGGAGGGCGGGCGGCGGGGGAGGCCGGGCGGCGGGGGAGGGCGGGCGGCGGGGGAGGCCGGGCGGCGGGGGAGGCCGGGCGGCGGGGGAGGGGGAGGGCGGCGCGAGGGAGGGCGGCGAGGGAGGGAGGGGGTCAGCTAGGGCGGAGGGAGATCGAGGGCGCGGGGGGGGGGGGGGGGGCGCAGAAACCCCCCAGATTTTTTTATCCAGGTTAGCGACCGCCATTGACGGTCGCTAATGGTGAGCTATAGCGACCGCCAATGGCGGTCGCCCGAGTCTGGGGGGCTCCAATGCCCCCTTTTCTAGTAGTGCCACTATTTAAGTTCAATATTTGTTTACCGTTTTTTTATTTGTTGTTTTCTATGAAAAAAAATGGTGAGGATATAATAGCGGTTCGAACTATTAATATATCATTTCCATTTCTTGGCAGGTGAAACCGTCGCTAAAACAAAAAACACCCACTAAAAAACATTCTCTGACGATTCCACGAAGCTGCCACTAAATTTATAGAACAAACCCCCACCCCCTGGAATTCCCCCTTCCCCCTAAACACCTCCACCCCCCTAGACAGTCCTGCCGCCCCTGTGGACAGCCCACCAACCCCCTTGGGCTGCCTGTGCCCCCCTGGACAGCCCCCACCCTTGTTGATAGCCCGCCCACCCCACCCCTGGACACCCACCTACCACCCCCCGAGCACCCCCACCCCCTGGAAAGCCACCACCCCCCCCCCCCCGCCTTGACACCCCCGACCCAACTAGGCAGTGCCGCTACCCCCGTGGACAGCCCGACCACCCCCTGTGGATATCCAGCCCACCCCCTGGACAGCCCGCCCACCCCCTTGACACTCCAAACCCCTTTGACAGTCCCTCCACCCCTATGGGTAGCCGCCCACCCCCTGGACACCATATACCCCCCAGATAGCCCCAACCACCCCTAGACACCCCTCTCACCTCGTTGGACACCCCACCCACCCCCCTGGACTCCCCCTACCCCCTTGGACAGCATGGCCACCCCCGCGGAAAGCCCGCCCACCTGGACACCCCGACACCCCTAGATAGCCCCCCACCACCTGGTCACCTCCGACCCCCTAGACAGCCCCACCACCCCCTAGACACCCCGCACCCCCTGGACACCCCGCACCCCCTTGGACAGTCCCACCACTCCCCTGATCCTCATCTTACTCCTCATCCTGATCTCCCTAAAGAAGTTGAATTATAAAACACATGTACTCCCAATAAGACCCATAAGGATTTTGTATTCCTTGATCAAATTCCAATATCTTACTAGGAAATCCTTTAATATAATAATTAGAAATTCTCTATCTTATTTTCTTATATACACTGTATTTTTTTTGTATTTCTTAATATGATTCTCATATAGAGTAATGTGTCAGTTATGATTTTATATAAAGTTAACAATTTGCATTCACCTAAATACTTTTTTGATTAAACTTAAATATTATTTAATTTGATTGAAATGAGTTATTACAATATTTTTAAAGAATGGATAGTAGTTCGATGTACGAAACTGATTGGATTTCAACTGATTTTCAAAATAATTTGAACAGCTTTATAGATTTTTCATTTGATAAGGCTTCAGACAGTGGTCGCATACACTGCCCATGTTTTAATTGTGTTGAAAGACCTTGGTTGAGTCGTGAAGCAGTTAGCTATCATATAACCAAATACGGTTTCCAAACATACTATTATGTGTGGTATCACAATGGAGAGAAAATGGAATCTCAAAATGTTGATGATCCAAATGATAGGACTAAATTGGAGAGTTTGATATATGATCGGTTTCCATTTATTCGACATCAAGAGAAGGAAAGGATTTCCATCCAACAAGATTTCGATACAAGAACACATGATGTGTCTAATTAAAATGATGATGTTGATAGGGTGAAAAAATTGAATGATGCTTCGACGACTACAGTATATCGACAATGTGGTAAAATGAAAATGTTGGAATTTTTATTCTGATTGGTTCATCAGAAAACTATGTATAGGATTTCAAATACTGCAATTGATTACATTCTTACCTTCTTGAAGGACTTACTTCCATATGATGCAGATATTCCCTCAAACCACTATATGGAATGGAAGTTAGTTGATGAACATGGATTCTCAGAAAAATATTACTTTCCCGAATGATTGTAGCTAATTTTGGGAGGAAACTACTAAAAGAAATGATTGTATCAAATGTGGAACCTCCCGATGAAAGCCAAAAGATGTTGGAATGCAATCTCATGTGCCACAACATGTAATTTTTCACTTTCCATTGATATCCAGATTACATAACCTTTTCATTTCTGTTTAAATGTCCGTAAAAATGCGATGGCATGACACCGAGAGAAAAAAGAATAATGAAGAGTTGGTTCACCCTGAAAATGGATTTTCGTGGTAGATATTTGACGCTCTATATAATGAATTTGCAACCGACGTGCGTAATGTGAGAGTAGGTCTTTCATGTGATAGTTTTAATCCATTTGTTAAGATTCTTACTCCGCACAGCACATGGCTAGTTTTCATACACATTTATAACCTTCCCCCTTGGTTGTGTATGAAAAATCCATACACATTCTTGAGTATACTGATATATGGCCCTTCTAGTCCTATAAATGATATATATGTATACATCCAAAATTTTATAATATAGTTGAAACTTCTTTGGGATGTGGGTGTTCCCACATACAATGCATGTTCGAAAGACATATTTTAGATGCGTGCTATAATTATGTGCACAATCAATGATTTTCCTACTTATGCAATGATGTCTGGATGGAGCACAAAAGTAAAATTGTCATATCCTTTTTGTATTAAGAATACTCAATCGAGAAGACTGAAATATCATTGTAGTTTTAGTTTTATGAGACATTGACGATTCTTTCCAATGAACAATCCATATAGAAACAATCATCGAAGATTTGAAAATACCATGGGGAATGACGATCCACCTTAGTGTATGTTTGGAACTGAATTGCTTAATGAATTGAAAGATTTCAGTAATTAATTTTTGAAGGGTGTAATGAAATCTAGAAAGAGGAAAAAAATTTCAAATGATTCCTGTTACAATTGGAGGAAGAAGAGTATATTTTTTGAGTTGTTGTGTTGGTAAACCAACTCGTTACATCATTCCTTAGACGTAATGCACATTGCAAAGAATATATGTGAAATGTTGAATTCTATTTTTTAAAATGTCAAGGAGAAGAAAAAAAGATGATTTACGATCTCATCATGACATGGTAGATTGGGGGATCAGGCCAGAATTGCATACTGTCTGTATTAGTGAAAATAAATGGAATGTTTCATGTGCTTCTTATGCGATGAAACCTGCTAAATAAATCAATTTCTGGAAGTGATAGAGACTATTAATGTTCCTAATGTCTATTCAAGCAATATATCAAAATGGGTCAATAGAAAAGAGTTGAAGCTGAAATCATTGAAGACTCATGATTATCACATCATTTTTCATGAGTTGATTCCAATAGCAATTCGGCATCTCTTTTCCAATAATGTCAGAGTCTCAGTTATTCAGTTGTGGTGTTTGTTTACAGATCTTTGTTCTAAGAGGTTGTCTAAATACTTCTTGAAAAACCTTTTGGTAGAGACGCTGTTAATTTTGTTTGATTTAGAGAAAATATTCCCTCCAACATTTTTACATGCATGTTGAATTTGACTGTCCATCTTCTGACCGAAAAACATCTTGGAGGAATCGTTGCTTTCCATTGGATGTATCCAACTGAAAGAAAAATGAGCACATTGAAATCATATGTTCGTAATTGTAATTATCCCGAATGTTCTATTGTGAATGGTTACATAGATCCATAATGTATGGATTTATTGTTGGCGCCAAAAATATGGCCCGAAAGGAAGGAACGAAAAAGACAGCCGGCGTGCTGCATCGCGAAGCACAGCCGCGAAGCACAGCCGCGAAGCCCCTCCGCGAAGCGCCCCAGCCCTGGCGGCGCCGCGAAGCACCAGAGGCGGTGATCCTCCGCGAGCGCGTTTGACGTTCGCGAGCCGCCGCGAAGCACCAGAGGCGGTGATCCTCCGCGAGCACGTTTGACGTTCGCGAGCGCGCCGCGAAGCTCCAGAGGCGGCGCGCGAGCCCTGCTTCGCGGCGCCCCTTCCCTATAAATACTCGACTCCCCCTGAGTCCAGGAGGGACAAACCGACCTTTCGGCTTCTCCTCTCCCGAATCGCGAAGCAAGCTTTGCCCCGGGAATCATGAGCTCCGCGAGGTATTTCTACTTCGCGAGACGACTCTGATTTGTTTCGTCCTGAGCCCCTCTTCCGAGAGGGATGCCCTTCGCGAAGCCCAAGGGCGTTCGCAAAGGAAGGGGATTCCCAAGGGAACCCGGGCAGCCGCGGAGCACTCGTGCTTCACGAAACACCCAACCCATGCTAGTAATCCCTATGCCAAGGCAGGATAACTATGCATCGCGAAGCACTTTGCTTGGCAGGACCCTGCTTCGCGAACCACTCCTTTGCGAGGCAGTGCTCCGCGAACACTGTTCCACTTCGCGAAGCACCTCCCACTTCCACCTATGCCCCATGCTAAGGCCAAGGCACCCCACTTCGCAAAGCACACTCCTCTGCTTAGCGATTCCTCCTTCCGTGCGACCCTCCAGGTTTGCACGATGTGATTTCAAAGTCCCATGGACAACACCTCCCGTAGCGTTGCTTCGCCCAATGCTCCTTCGCATAGGCACGCTAACGGCTATTGCTTCTTCGCATAGCCACGCTAACGTGGACCCCTCGATGGTTCCTCCCGCGACCCCCCTTTACCATGGCCTTACCGACACCTTCCCTTCCCCAAGGACCAGAGGGTACCGGTTATGTAAGCCCTAGGGGTGTGGAGTGAACCCACCTCGTCCGAGCTGCAGGACGTTAAACTGCCAAGCACCACGTCCTCAACACATGACGTTAAACTGTGACCCAACCTCGTCTCCCTCACGAAGGGTCCCCCCAACTCGAGCATTCATTACACCACTCGTCTCCACGGGAATGGAACTCTTCCGCACCTGGAATGAGATCCTCCTTGTCGGAGTGGTGTATGTTCGCAGGGGAAGGGTCGCCTCAGAGCGTAAATCCCTAACCTTTGGTACGGATGATTGCACCCGTGCATCTCGGTACTTCCCCACTACCAAGGTCAGTGGAGGACGTGATAGGGAATGAGGCACCTCCCATTGTCGGACCAAGGTCCATCTTCCCCGCGCTTTGTCGCGCCATGGGCCTCCATCCTGGAGTAAGTCCCAACACCATGGGCCGCTCAACGCGTAAGCCCCATTTCGCTTCTCACGGACGCACCCTTCGCGACGTGATCGTCAGGTCCTTGCAACCTCTTGTTTCTCACACCGAGCATGACTCACGTGGGCTTAGAGTGAGCACCGACCCTGAAAAAACAATCCAAACTACGAGGACTTTGATCCGTGTCAAGGCATGGTACGTAGGAAGACTCCACGAGGTTCAAGCCCACCATCAGTAGACCAAGGTCTACTCCCCATCCGAACTACGAGGACTTTGATCCGTGTCAAGGCATGGTACGTAGGAAGCCTCCACGAGGTTCAAGCCCACCATCAGTGGACCAAGGTCTACTCCCCATCCGAACTACGAGGACTTTGATCCGTGTCAAGGCATGGTACGTAGGAAGCCTCCACGAGGTTCAAGCCCACCATCAGCGGAACAAGGTCTGCTTTCACGTCGGTTTACCGACAAACTCCTCATCCGAACTACGAGGACTTTGATCCGTGTCAAGGCATGGTACGTAGGAAGCCTCTACGAGGTTCAAGCCCACCATCAGTGGACCAAGGTCTACTCCCCATCCGAACTACGAGGACTTTGATCCGTGTCAAGGCATGGTACGTAGGAAGCCTCTACGAGGTTCAAGCCCACCATCAGTGGACCAAGGTCTACTCCCCATCCGAACTACGAGGACTTTGATCCGTGTCAAGGCATGGTACGTAGGAAGCCTCCACGAGGTTCAAGCCCACCATCAGCGGACCAAGGTCTGCTTTCACGTCGGTTTACCGACAAACTCCCCATTTGAACTACGAGGTCTTTGATCCATGTCAAGGCATGGTACGTAGGAAGCCTCCACGAGGTTCAAGCCCACCATCAGCGGACCAAGGTCTGCTTTCACGTCGGTTTACCGACAAACCCACCATTTGAACTACGAGGTCTTTGATCCATGTCAAGGCATGGTACGTAGGAAGCCTCCACGAGGTTCAAGCCCACCATCAGTGGACCAAGGTCTACTCCCCATTTGAACTACGAGGTCTTTGATCCATGTCAAGGCATGGTACGTAGGAAGCCTCTACGAGGTTCAAGCCCACCCGTCTTTCACGTCGGGTTTCACCCCCGTCCAGCACGACGTTAAACTGCACCTCGGTCCAGTGGTAAGCCATTGCGACCCAAACCCAATTCACGTCGTGTTCTACCTACGTCCAGCACGACGTTAAACTACATTCCAGTCCAGCGGTAAGCCGTTGTGACCCATTCCCACCTGAACTACGTGGTCTTTGATCCATGTCAAGGCATGGTACGTAGGAAGCCTCCACGAGGTTCAAGCCCAACAATAGTGGATCAAGGTCCCTCACTTATGTCGGCTCACCGACACCCACCACCCGTCGTTTATTCACATCAGGGTTCATTACCGTCCCGCATGACGCTAAACTGTATCATTTGAACTACGAGGACTTTGATCCATGTCAAGGCATGGTACGCAGGAATCCTCCCAGAGGTTCAAGCCCAACCCCCACCGGACCAAGGTCCACCCTCATGTAGGTACGCTGACGATGCCCATCGGACCAAGGTCCACCATCACGTCGGTTTACCGGCACCATCCCGAACTACGCGGACTTTGATTCCCTGCCACGGGGATACGTAGGAATCCCCTTTAAGGCTCAAGCCCAACTTCGTCGTCACCACCCCTGCGATGGTCCCATTCCATTCTCAACCGTCTCCGCGAGACGTTAAACTCGCGACCTACCTCGTGGTAAACATGAGATGCCTGAGGAAAACCTCGGATGGAACGCCTTTGGCGTAACCGTCTTTGCTAGACGTTAATCTTGCAAACATACCCTGTGTTGAACACGGGAAGCTGAGGAAAACCTCAGGTACGTGTCTATGACATGTAACCCCCCGCGCTCGATGTGGGATGCCTCGGGTTTCCACGCCCTCGAGAAGCCTCGTGATCAAGGACAACAGACAGACATGCCAGGCACCCCAGCATCCAGACACGCTACTGATGCCTCAAACGTGATTACTCCCCTGACCGAAGGTTTCTGCCCTGACTGGACCCTTTGGAATGTCCCGACAGAAGCAGTGTAATTAACCGGCGTCCATGGAAACATGGTACTGGGAAGAGTTTCACGAACTACGTATCAAATCTATAAGGGAGACCCGGACTAGGTGACGAGTTCTGAGGAGGAATCCACAGGAGGAGGAACCGACATCCCATCATCCCGTTTCGATCAAGGAGCAGACGTACCTGAACAAGGAACGAATGCCGCCCGCCTTTGGAAAGCGGGAATGCGGGGCAACAAAGCCGCGCGTCCCCCTCCTCCGCGGACGGATGCGCGCGCGCCCCGGCGAAAGCGTCGGAAACATTTATACTCAATGTATTTGTCTGATCTTACTACGAGAATAAACAGACCAATGAGAAATGAAGAATAAAAGTATTGGAAAATTGAACCTAGTTTTCCACCACTTCTTTAGACAGGAGGAATTTCGGGATCATATACATTGACGACATTAAGCTTTGAAGAGCGAGAGATGGCACATCACACAGGGCTGTTCAATTGTGATTTGTTCGATGAGTATATCAAGTAATTAAATTGTACATGTATCTCTTATCTTATCTCTTGTAATTTTAAATATTTGTTAAACTATTATTATTTTTATCTACAGGGAACATAAAAAATTGATATATAGAAAGAATCGTTCTTTATATTTGAGAAGGAAATAGGCTTTACATAGCAAAGGGTTTTCTGCTTGGTTGAAATTGAAGGTAAAAATATTTCTGAAATAACTAAATAATAATAATATTTTAGTAAGTTTACTATTTGTTTATATTTTATGTATCGAGTTTCCCTGCATACTCTATTTTTGAGGAAGAAATAGGTGTGCATTTTGGTCCTAATACCATGGTTCGTGCTTGTAAATCACTTGTGATCAATGGATACAAATTTATTATCACTGAACGAGCAAGAAACATGAGAACACAGAATAATGGTGTTATGATAACTGCCACAATAGACTGTTATGCTGGTCCATCAGATATTATTCCTCGTTCTGAAAATGTAGTTTATTATGGAGTCATGGAGAAAATAATAATTTTGGATTATTACTCGCATGGTCGAGTCACGATGATGAAATGAAAATGGTTTGATTCAATGACGAGGCATGGCACCTTTATTGATGATTGTGGTTTTCGAGTTATTGACATTACTTGCACTCTTGCCACCGATGAACCATATGAATTGGAATCAATGGTGAAACAAGTTTATTATGTCAAAGATCATTGTTATCAAAAATTCGGTGTAATTATTGAATTAAATCTAAGACATGTTTTTGATGATGGTGATGATGATGTTGACACTATCCCTACTGCAATTGGAAGCAATCCATTTATTACTTATGATGATGCCAATAGCTCAATTTTCAAAGTTGATTGTGAACCCGAAGTTGTGGTGGAAAATATATTGAATCATATAGTCGTGCTCTCACCTACATGTTTCACCTACATCATTCAGAGTGTGTATCCTAGTACTTACCTTCAAACCACCATAAATCTTCTGTTTCTTTATATTTTTTTATCAGAATGGTTTTTCAATATTTTGTTTTTTGGGTTACACATTAGTTATCTGTTTCTAATTACTTCCATATTTGTTTTTATTGCAGGAAATGACACCCATTGAAGAGAGGAGGCAGAAAAAGATGACAGAAAATAATCATCACATGATACAGATGGGTGTTTCTCCACTCATCCCTTTTGTGAGTATTTTATTTCAAATATAAATATTTCAATAACTTATAATATAATGTGTCTACTTTTGTGTTGAATTTTTTTCGGGATCCACCCCTAGATGATAGATACCCAAAAAAGTGCCTGATATTGCTCCCAGTAGTGAGGCTGGTGGTAGGAGGGGGTGCTGTCAGATTTGGACGATCATCTAGAGGTCCCGGTACTGAGGCTAGTGGTATGAGGGCACGTGGAGTGAGAGTTAGATGATCCACTACCACAGAGGTATTTTCTACGACCCATTTTGATCCTACTGTGTCTTCAGGGACACACGAGATATTTAGACCTCTGATGATTACACTACAAGTTGGCCAGACGTCTATGCCATCATCTTTTTCTTCTGGTTAATTATCTCCAAGATATTATATTCCCCCTTCTTCGACTCCTGCTCTAACACAGTATGTGGTTGAGGAGCATACATTGAGGGGCACTCCACCTGTACAGGATATTCCATCAGCTTCTACACATCCAATGAAGCCCATTGATCTGACCACCACAGGTATATTTATATAACTCTATCAAATTTTCCTACCAAAATTTATTTTTATTATAACTTGTACTGATATTATTTTAATTTAATAACAGATTCATCTACAGATAGGAGGTTGGGGAGGGGGAGTACTCTCTTGCGTGTGGTATGGAACTGCCAGACACAGTTGATGGTTGAATACAATGTTGAAGGACAAATGATTGAAAAATCTGGGCAAGAATGTCGGGGTTTTTTGGCGACTCTAGCCAAATACTCAGATATCATTCCAGTCAGCCCTCCCTCTTGGAGAGATCTGCCACACGAAGTCAAGGATAAGGTGTGGGCACAAATATGGGTAATAAACTATTGGATTTACTATATTATTTTTTTGTATTTATATGAACTAATCTATTGGGTTTAATCTTCGGTTTAACTTCCCTGATGGAGAAGGTGCATGACCAGCGCGTTTAAAAGAGCTATGAGAGATTTAGAGAGCTTATATGCATGAAATGTATGTTGGATGGTGTGATAGAGTGGTCACGGAGTTGGAAACATTATCTATCATGGATAACTGCCCAATAGAGCAATATCGCCAAATGATTACCCATTGGGCAACTGCCAAATTTAAGGTATTAATCTCATTTGAGCTATTTAAATGACAGTTTTCATATTTTTTATTAATATAATATTATTTATTAATAAAAAATATTTAGGAATATTATGAAAAAAACAAAAAAAAAAACATTGATTCAATCCAATACCTCCACACTTTGGGGCGCACAACTATATCAGATCATGAGAGGCAAGTGGTATGATATAGTTGATAATAATTTTTCTTTAGGACTTTCTCTTTTTATTTATTCCTACCTAAATTATGTGATTTATTAAATATTGAATATATTATTATACTTGCACTTTATATTGTTTCAATTTCATTACAGCAGCACAAATTGAATATTTGAGGACGTATCCCTTGAGAAAAATTGTTTTTCTCAAGTAGAAGAAAAAAAGATAGAACTACGGTAAATAAACCAACCGAAGAAAATATTGTAAGTTTTAATTTGTTTATTTCAAGGTTTAATATCTATTTTGAAATTTAATAATCTATTAATATTTTTAACTTGATCTTTTAGAGTCTCTTGATGACCAGGAGCCTGACAATTTTGGGCCACATGATCATTTATATCAGGTTTTGGGAGAGGAGCACTCTGGTCGAGTCTGGTGCTGACCTTGTTAGAATATAGTCCTGACAAGGTATTGCTCCTCTCTAGGTATCCATTCTAGTACCACCAAGTTGGAACAGGTCAAGGATCATGAAATAGATGCTGATAAAAGGGTCACAGAGATGGATGTACAAGTTCAAATGAGTGACAAAGAATTTATGAAACTAATGAAAGCATTATCTTCATCACTTCCACTAGAGGTCAGTGCAGCTTGTTAGACATTTATGTCATAAATGGGTGCATTATAAATTGCACCAAGTGGCATCTCTAGTCGGGGTCAATATGATGATGTTCCTAGTGATGGAGAGGATGCTGAAGAGGAGGAGGGTGAGGAAGAGGATGAGGACGAGGGCGAGGAGGGGGCCAAGGGAGAGTATGGGGCCGAGTACGAGGATGAGGCCGACGATGAGGATGGGTATGATGATGAGGATGACGATGAGGACTGAGATGGTGGTGAGGATGAGGCCGATGATGATAGTGGTGATAGTGATGGTGATTTGGGGCAGAATGATCCATTAGATTTTTGAAATCTGTATAACTCTTTTTTTAAACTTGGTTTTCCAACATGGTATGGATTTTTTTGAATTTAGTATAACTCTTTATTTTCGACCAAATTTGAAACCTAATTATGTTATAATCGTTTGGAGGTGAGTGATACTATATGAGATTTTATGGGTTATTGTGAGGAGTTTGTTTCTACTTAATTGATTGGTTCGTAAAACATAAGTTGGTTTTGTATTCTGTTGTGGGTGTGTGTAACCCAAAATTCAAGGTAGGTGGTTCCATTTATATCCTATGATATTGAAACAACATGTTTTTATTTGAAAATTGATTTATAAATTGATTAATGAAATTGGAATTATTTTTTTATGTGTTGAAAAAGTGTTTTGAAATAAAAATTGGTTTTCCTTGAATATTGATAAATGTATTATAAATTGTTTTGAATGGTTTTAAAGGCATTGCAATGGGTTTGGGAAAAAGAGAACATGGGTTACCATGGGTACTTAGATAAAAGGTTTATCATAAGGAAATCATCTAATTTATTGTGGTTATCAAGGAGGTTTGACTTCGGTCTTACACCTAATTTCTAGGCCTATTATTCTTGGGGACTGATATTGACATTTTGGGGAGATTACTCTTGGGGTTTTCCCCTGCTTTATAGGGACGTTTTTATCAGATATGTTTTTTGCACTTGATTCTTATTGTATGATTTTTCTACTACCTAGACCTTTAGTATTCCTTGGTACTGTGATACCCATTTTTCTATTTTTTATTACTTATATTTCTTAGTTAGGGGGGTATTTTATGTTTATTCATGTAGAAAATGATATGGAAAATGTGCTTTGAAGTAGGAGGCTTTTTGATAAAAGTGATATGATATTATCTCTAATGAAATTTCAATTCCATTGTTATTGTATTCACACCATGACTAATTTTAATGAGGTAAGGAGATATATACTGGGAGTGGTACCCAAAATCCAACATTAGGGGATAAGAACATATACCACTCAATAATTATGGCATGTTTTGTGGATATTTTTTAAAAAATAATAATTATTTTCATGAATCCTATAATTATAGGAATGTAAGGTTTCCAAACTATGTTGGAAGGATTATTGGAAGGTGATAAATGAACTCAAACCATCTGATAATTTTTTATCCATTTAAAGAGGTCCATGACTAAATTAAATACATGATCAATCATTTGTGACATGTATGAGTCAACCCTACCTCAATCTGAGGCACGGTGTGACCAGCACCACTCAAAGTGTCTCACTTTTCATTGAAATGGACAACCGTTTATGTAAAAACAACAACTGACATACGGAAAACAATCCCAACACATTCGGATTCTATTTATACATTAGGAGAAGTATCCATGGGTCATTTTTGACGTGTAAGAGTCAACCAAACCTCAATCTGAGGCACGGTGTGGCCGGTACCACTCAAAGTGTCTCACTTTTATTTGAAATAGACATGATTTTATGTGAAAACAACAAATGGAATACGGAAAACCAACCAAACGGATTCAGATTCTGTTGAAACATTAGCTCAACGATCCATGGGTCATATGTAATGTGTACGAGTCAACCCTTCTTGAATTTAAGGGCCAATGTGGCCAGTACCACTCAATGTGTCTTTCTTTTGTTTAAAATGTATGCGCTTTTAAGTTAAATAAATGACATACGAAAAATCGACCAAATGCATTCGGATTGTGTTGATACATTAGGAAAAAGATCCATGGGTAATTTTTGATGTGTATTTTTCAACCCCAGTAGTCGGGCCCCCTGGTTTAATTTTTCTTATGATGAAATGATATCCATTTTTTTTATATAGATTATGTTATGATTGGATGATGTTTATGAAACTCATTTTATTCTTTGGGTTATGATGAATGATTTATGATTATTTTGTGGCACAAGTAAGAATGATTTAATTATGAGATGGGTTGGACCTTTATCTCCATCAAATTAATTTGGTAAATATTTATATCTCATGAGATAGACATGGCTGGAACGACGTGTTAATCCAGTTCCGTGATACAGGACTGGAACAAGGAGTGAACTCGATTCAGTAAGGGACTTTTCCCACTAATATGGCCTTGGAAGCAATGATTTGGATACTATGGAAATCATATCATCTGATTAATGGTTTCCCCAATTACATGTTTTATTCCCATGATATTTTATCATGATTAATATTCCTTTATGATATATGCCTTTTGTATTGCCATATTTTTTTCATTGCTCAAGATTTTGATGTTTAGATTTTATGATCATGTTTTTGTGTTCAAATGTTTATCAATTGTTTTATGTTCTCCATGTTTACCCTTACTGAGCAGTTGAGCTCACCCTTTTATGTTTTATTTTTCTCAGGATATAAATAAATGTAATAGGTAAAACAGAAAGTGGAAGAACTTTATGGGAGATGATGAAGATCTTTCACCCTGATTAGAAGATTTTCATCCGAGTTTCCAAAGACACTAGACTAATATGATGATTGGGAATTTTTTTGTTATGTATTAAGTATTCCCCAAAAGTAATGTAATATCCATGAACATAAAGCTTTGTGTATATACACTAGTATTGTCGGTAACAAAAGAAAAACTCACTATCGACTGTAACACAAGATAAAATTGTTATTACATATAATTTAAAGTATCAAAATAAATAAGTTTTATTGAAAAAAATATTTCAAAAAAATATTTGGGTGTGACATTTTACCCCTTTATATAAATTATGTCCTCACAATTTGAACATGTGCTCAGAAAATAGGTGTTTAACATCAACAAATATGGTTATAGAAAACCCACATCAATAAAACTCAAAATTAAAAATAATTTTGAAAATATTGAATGGTATGTGTGAAGGTCATCTATAATAAATATACCATATTTAAAAATATATATCATACGTGGGATGTGAGGATATGAATATTGAAGAAAATAATAATGTCTAAATAATGATATATATTGATAGAGATCATTAATAACAAGAAGGGTAAAGATCATGTGAAAATAAATAACTACAAAACCATAAACTATTTAGGTATGAAAAAGTAAATTGACATCATTAAAAATCATAGTAATTGAAAAAAAAATTTACTTAGTGATCCTCTTCCTAAACTTGGGAAATTTTTTGTGAAGAATCACTTTCATCATTTAATTAAATTTCATAAGAAAAAAATCATCCTTCATTTTTTCTTAGATCAAGACCCACTTCATTTCATTCCTTAATGAAATGATTTTTTCATGCCTACATCACAAATTTATAATAACATTTATAAAGTAATTATATAAAATTCATTAAATATCTATATATTTTCAAAAAATTGGGTAGAATTAGTTTTTTAATATTATAATATGTTTAACTTAACCCCCACTAAAAATAATATAATTTTACTAATAATGAGGGTGGATAAAAAAAATCATGGGGTTGAAAAAAGTGGAGGCTGAGGGCATCTATAATATTAATCTTCTAACTTCTTTGGGGAATGGATCCTATGTTGGAAAACTCTATGGTTGGGAAATCCTAGGGAGCCTAAGAGAGAAATGATTCTAGCACTTGGTTACCTTCGTACCATGTATGCATGATATTATTGTCATTATATATGAGAACATAGAACCTATGTATCATGTAAACGTTTAACCATAGAGTTGAATAAATTCCATTGAGATGGATCTATATTATTTTTCTGTCTATCTCCACCATAGTGAATTGTATATTTATATAATGGAAAATCTCAAGACCATTAATAATGGAAATTCTTTTTTCCTTTAAAGAGTCTGTGTCCCCCTAATAATATCTGAAGGCATAAAACACCAAACAGAAGAAACACGAACCACTCCCCTCCCCTACCATGCCTCCCTTGATATATGCACCATCTATGGTGTGTATGAGTCCATAGAGGGGTGGAGACCAACACACCCAATAGCCCAACTGTGGGGGTTTGTGAAGGATGCATGAAGTCCTTCTAGAAATGAAACGCATGTGTGTGTGGGGGGGGGGGAGGTTACCCCAATCATAATGAATTAGAAGAATCACGAGATCATTAATAAGACACTAAATCTATCCATCAATTCCAATCAAGGCGAAGGATGTACATTGTTTTTTGACTGGTTTTCCACCTGCAATAAACACCAAAAACAAGTTTCTTGTAGAAATTGTTTGAAATATCCTTACACATGTTCAAAATTGTTCCCTAAAAACATTTTTGAGAAAACTCCACAAAATATCTCTCCCTACATGAAATTCTTGATAATAACCCATAACTCCTCATAAGGATCCAGACCACTCACATTGAAAAAAAATATGCGGCATGGTATCATTATTTGGATCAATGCAATGGAATCATTAATAAGAAATGTACATACCCTTACCCTTCACCCCATCATCATTAGGGGTCTCTTTGTGCCAGATAATCTAGAACAGTATGTTAAATTTAGAAGAAATATCTTTTCACCAGAGGAATTTACCCCAACTGTGACTAGAAGGCTACCTGAATATGAAATACCTATAAGATTTTTCAATTAATTAGCATGATTAGGAACCTATAAAAATTCTCTCATCTTTAGAGTCATGTAGATGTATACTTTCAGATATAATTTCCTGGGAGGGGTCAGGAATGACCTAGAGGGAGGGAAATGAGTAAGCATGTTTGAAGGTCTGGTAAGGTAGAGGGTACCAATGATATCCAAAAAATCATGCTACCAAGATACTATCTCAGATGTTGATGTTTTCTCAGTCAACAATCCACTGAGAATGTTTCTAGAGAACATGTAGGAGGTCACAAAGTGAGCTCCATAGTGGGGATGGTATTTTATTTTATCTACCTTAGACTATAGCCATTATTTTTTGGTGAAACTAATCTAAATTTACTAGACCTCCACAACCTCCCCAGATTTTTTTCCTTATAAACAATGGTTTTCCTCCCCCATAGTTCCCATACTGATGCATTCTGGATCCATCAATCCCAAAATATTATTCAATGAGCCCCAATGACATCAACCATCATCTTGCTCATTCCATTGAAGTGTCTAGTATATTCCTTTCAAAGATCAATAGGTTCTCCTGCATAATCCATTGTAAAAATCATATTAAACACGTCGATCTTGGATTCCATGGATTTTCTATGCCTATCTAAGAAAGATGATGGGAGGAAGACCCAATGTTTTTCATGGTTAATGGTCGGTCCTCTCTATCTGGTGAATTCATTCATAATTCTACTGAAATAACTAACTGATGAGATATGAAAATTAAGGAATAATACAATGTAATCTATAAAAAATATAATACATCCCTAAAAAATTTTCCCAACTTTATTAAGGGTTATGGATAGAATTCTACATACTGGTGGAAATATATATAATTGAAGCATCAAGGCCATAAAAAGATGAATTATTAGTGGTGATCACTATTCCGAAGCCCCGTAGTCAGTTTAAGGAAGCCCAACTAACTGTATATGAACATAATGTTCATCTGGTTTGAGATATATCTCTAAAAAAGGATGTCAATTACCAGTTCTCGGAATCTCATTTGTCTTATAGCATGGATTATGAACATCCATTCAAGCCAGTCATAGGCCTTGTCCATAACAATCATAATTACAATGTTGTATCTCATTTCTTTAATATTGATCTCATTAACCATTTATTATGAAATTCAAATTTTCCCATGGATTTTTCTTCCATTTATAAACACATTATTATCCTCTCATATCAACCAGTGAATAAACCCAAAAATATTTTTATTGATTATTGAATCTAGTACGTTATATAAAAAGTTTCCCAAGATGATTGATCGATAGTGGTTGATAGAGTATTTGTATTTCACTTTGGGAATAATGAAAATTTAAGTGGAATGAGACACTGAAGTAATTAATCCCCCATGGAATAATTTTGAAGTATATACAACTAAATCAAGATTCATAATATCGCAAGTACAGACATAGAAATCCTTAAAAAATTGTCCACGTCTTAGTGTGGTCCCCTGATTGAAATAAGTGAATGATTTCCATTCCTCCTACTCCTCAATAACACATCCAACTCATTTTGTAGGTGGTCATAGATTACTTCTAGGAATGTATCAAATATACCAAATTGGCCTCAATGAAATCATTTGTTCATGAATTTAATTGGTTTGAAAAAATAGGAAATAAATTATAGATTAACCTTCCAACATATACCCTCCATATCATTAATAATGGAGAAATATTTTATCTAGATTTTCATGGGGAGAAGACAAATTTTTTCATTCAAACTGGTCTGAAAAAACTAGTATTCTTGTCCCCCACTCTGAACAAGTTTGGTTGGGATATTTCATATAGGTGACTCATTAATTCCCAAAGCTTATCATCAAGACATTTTTTTTAAGAAATAGGGGTTCCATAAGCTGCTCATCCGATGAATCCTCTTGGATATAATTATTGATTTTATAACCCTTTTGATTTTATCCAGACTTATTTGGATTGAGGAAATAGAGTTGGACCAGATTAGGAGGGATCTTTTTAAATGATAGAGCTTATTATGTAATCTATTTTTACCCCTCATTGGACATAGATCATCCTAGTAACTCTACACCATTCTGATAAAATATGGGTGGGGAAACCACTTGTGGGAGAAGAAAAATCACATGTCCTCCAAATTACCCACCATGAGATAGACGAGAATTGGAGAGAGATCTGAAAGAGAGAAAACCAATTATATACATCAGTATTTAGAAAGAGATATATTGATTGGAGGTTACTGAAGAACCTTTACAACATAAACCAAGTTTAATGGTCACATCTCTTGTTGTTATCAATTGTATAGAAATCAGCCATGTATCCTTGTTCTTGAAGTCCCTCTAGTGTCTTAACGGATGAGGTGGTGGTCAGATCACAATAAGAAAAATGGTTAAAACAATTTTTATCAGATGCATCCGTAATCATTTCAAAATATTCACCCACCATCCATGGAACATCTCCTAGATTAAATCATGTGTGATCATGAAATCATTTATCATAAATATGAGCTTTACCCAATAGATATAAAAATTCTAATACACAAAATATATTACTAGCTTTGAACATATCCATAATTGATTGATTAGTAGCTATCTTCTTCTCCATTGAGATAAGGGGGTTTTGAAAAACTAGATATGGTAGTTCAAGGGTTCCTCATAAAAAACAATCCTCATAACAATGTACATGTAAATATCCACATTCATTTGGTATTTATCATTGGTTATAAAAAATACACCATGGAAACAATATTTTTGAATGCCTCATGCAAGAGGTAATATTTATTTACCAGGGCCCTATTCCCAAGGGAATAAGAGATGATAACCAATAACATTATAAGGGATATTAGCTAGAATTTTCCCTCAATATATCAGTCCATCTACCTCGATCGTTTGATGAATCATACAATTTTATGGGTAAAGATCTTTTGGAAACCCCATTTCTGCTAGAACAACAGAAGGATTCCACCTCTGACGCATTATAGTTTCTCTAGGGAATCCTATATGAGAATTTTTGAGGGGTGGGACTTTACGTAAAATATGACAATACATTATATCATTTGAATAGGGATACAAGGTGGGTCAGGGAGGATGTAACTTTATGGGGATGGGATTTTTGAGTATGGTCATAACATTATAACTTCATTACATTAGAGTTATACATAGTATGCCTATGAGAAACATGAATATTATGCAAGATTGTATCAAGAGGAGGGATTAAGGTTATTAAATGGAAAAGAGATCAGCCTGGGAAGTTTACTTCAATGCCCATGTCTGTGTAGGAGTGACATGGGAGGGATCATCCAAAATTAGTGATAGGAGGCAGTTGGGGTATGAAAGGAACATGAGTGAAGCATGGAGAGGGTTAATTCAACGACCAAGCCACGATAGGGGAAAGGGTGGAGGGGGACTCACCCAGAACATGGGAAACCCCATTCTCATAGGAAATAGCCATATCCGATCCAACTGATTGTTGATAAAGATTAGTATATAGAGGAGGGGATTTAATTGAGACTATGAGATCATCCTATCACCATGACGCATTCCGAGAGCATTTCATTATGAAATCTAATATTAAATGACCAAGGATTTGTCAAATTTGATAGAAATCAGGCACTAATAGATAAAATGGGAGATTCTTCCATTCCCAATATTTATAAAATTGATGAATCCAATGGACAATAGGTGGGGTTGATATGTATATTATGATGTAGGTATTGGACACCGTGGTATCTAAAGCTAGTGGTTTTCTTCATCTGTACATAAGACTTCACTTAGGGTGTCACTAATCTTCCCAATGAAATCAATGTTCATAAATGGGAGTAGAAATATAAGAATATTTTTATCACTCATCCACCATAGTGGTGTCCCATCCATGATGATAATTAGTGGACTAGTGAGATAGGTGGAAACCATAACAATTGGTCGAACATGGGATTTGAGCTCAATAATTGATGAATTACTCCCCTGATTCTAGGAAAATGAGGTAATAATTACTAACTTTCTATGAAATTCAGGTTGGATGATTCTGGTACCATGCTCTAGAAAAATATTGTAAGGAGAAAAACAGAGTCTTATCCATGCCAAATTGAAAAAAAAAATAATTTCTAAAAAGCACCTTATCTTCATTAAATATTTTTCTTGTCAATTAAACAAAAGGGTTTATATTATTTGAGATAGCTCAAGAGGATCCAAAAATAGATCGATGAAATCCCTATGATCCTGATTCAATGGGAGGCATAGAATAAACTTCTTTGTTGACAGCACAGAAATAGAGGCCAGTAACTCCGGTCAAGGATTCAGTGACCGCATTCCTTCAGATATAGAATGAGAGAACTATGGGGGGTGGGGGTCCATCAGAACCGGAGCCACCATGAATGTAAGATCCACCACAACAATCAGAAATGGGGAAATGAGTGTAGGTGTGTGGGGAGAATTCTTTATCAGAGAGTTCAAAAACCATCTTTTTGATCGTTTATGTAAATCCATTTCATTAATAGTTAACTATTAGGCTCTTCAATGTCTGACCATAATTACAATCTAAAAATTTAGAAACAAGGTATCTGAATTTACAAAATCTAAGTATCATTAATCCCCCAAACAAAAGTACATAATTATCAATGTCACATACTGAATATTTGAAAAACTTGAACATATATTTTAAGATAACATGGTAATAACCACAATTACCTTAAATCCTCTATAAAAACATATATACATACACATTCATTAAATATATGCAGAACATTTTTTATTTTTTACATAATAAAATAATATTATAAAATCCATCAATGATTATATAAACCACATTATCAAAAAATCATTAATTATTTCCAAGGTTATCAATAATTTTTAATTTTCATTATTCAAATCCATGATCTTTTGTCCCAATATCACTATCTCATCATCATGAACATATTTTTGGTTATCTTCTTTTATTAATGTTTTCCATAAAAAATCACCATGATATTAAATAAAATTTTAGGGTAATCTACATCATTGAACATATTATTGAACTTCCTTAAATAAAACATAAATTGAATAATCTTTAAAAAATTTATAATTCTTGATTTCTAGTACATAAACACTTAATCCACTATACTTAATTTTAAAATATTAACTAGGGTTCGTCACCTTATTCATTAATAACTCTTTCCTATCAAATTTAATTTTTAGTCTCTTCATTATTAACAACAAATAATTTAGCTATACCACCTTTTCATTCCCCTTCATGAGATTTCCCCCTTGGACAACGATTTTCATAATGAACATAACTTCCAATTTTAAAACATTCATCTTTAGAAGATATCTTACCCATACCATTATTCCCATCCAATTAATTTTCCAAACATTTAATTTTAACTTGGAAATTATGTACTTTATATTCTTCTTCTCGACACATGAAACACCATCAACATCATTTATGTGATTCCCTAGAGTTATTATTCGCACTGTAAAATGAAAAAAACTACATACCCATTTCGTTGTGGTCTCGAAAAAATGTACTATCAATGAACTCTATCATTATCATATTTTTTTTGTGTTCGAGAGTTTGTTAAGGTGAAATTTTTTAATCATATAAAATGAATATTGATTTGTCATAATCACAATATCCTTCACTTTTTCCTCAACCCATATGGTTTCTCATCAATGAATTTTCTATTATATTAAATTTTAATCCATTTCATTATTGTTCATAATAATGACTAATCCCAAAAAAATCCTAGTTTGAAAAATAATATTTCTATAGGGAAAAAACATAATCAGTGAAAATAACTTATAAGATGTATAAATTAAGAATCATTAATTTTAATCTATGAAATAATATGTTTATCCTTATTTGTAAAAATTAATCATCAATTTTAAATAATCAAGATGCTTTGTAGAGATTTTTTTAATTTCCAAAGAATATACCCCAGTTTTTTAAAACTAAGTGTGTGGCAATGCCTATTATCATGCACCAAGTGACAATTGAGTCTAGATCAAGGTGCACCATTGGTGTTTGTTCAACCCAACAGCTACATTTATATTCAAAAGGTTATGTTAAAATAAAATTTGGTTTTTTAAGTAATTGGTGATTTTGTGGTGTGTCCATGTGTTTTGGAAATGTTGTGTGTGAGGCCTTTTGAGCTAAAAATCATTTTTAACTGATTGAGTCTTGATTTTGAATTCTTATTTGTATGTTGGAGTGCAAGAGGGTGGTTAATGTTTTCTTCTAAAAAGTGTTTTTGTGGAGCACTTAATGTGGTTCCCCCTGCACTCTTAGCGATCACTTATGATATGTCTTGGCCATTAGACCAGTTTAAATAGTTATGCAGTTCTTTCTCATGACTACTATACGCCCACATAGAGCAATGAAAATTTATGGAAGCATGACCACGGGTAATTCTATTTTTCCCGGACCTCCATTTGATTAGAATAAGGACTCTCCCTTTTGATCGATAGTGATAAGTTTGTCCCTTATCCTTTTTGTTTGAGCGGGTCCTCTCACAGTAGGATTGTAGGCGTATGAGGAGTTGAAGGGAGCTTTCGTCTCCTTGATTTTTCCAAGTCGTCAGGTATGAAGTTTGAAACTATCTTGTCTAAATGTCCCCCTGGAAATGGTGAAATGAATTCTAGTAGGGAATTGTGAAGGCAGTTTGGAATTATCTCTTCCGACCAATGTCTTGAAAGGTTCATAGTTCTTCCCTCAGCCATAATATACATGTTTAGTTACGTCCTGCATCATGAGTTCTCTTGAAGAGAAAGTTTGGATCTTGTAGGATCCTTTGGGAATCCCTTTTTTCATAATAGCATATCCTCTCGTGGTGTTCTAATTTTTATGTTTAAAGGGGATTGTCTATGATGCATCTTTCCTCTAAAATGTTCACGGTTAAGTTGAAGTGGTGATTCATTTACATCATCGAAACACAGTTCTAGTGGATGTTTCGTGAGGGAGTAGTTGTATGTCGTGGTGTGTTGTGTTTGTTGGTGTTGTATTGGTTGCGTTTTGGTCGCGTGTGACACCAAAAATAGAGGCTCTATTTGAGATTCTTCAACACCTGACTGCGAGGCAAGAGATGCTTCAAACATCAAGGCTCCAACCATAGGACGGAGAGTAATGTTTGCACGTGGTCAAGAACCCTAGGAGTGTATGGGACCCCGACTTTATTTCATTCATGGGTACTGATAGTAAAGGCAGTTTAAATTTTTTTTCTATGGTTGTTCCATTCTATACGAACCATCTGGCTGCGTGAGGTTTCTGTTTCTATGGGTAGGCATGTTCATATCCTTCCCTTAAATTCTTGATATTTATATCCCACAGGATGTAATTGCTTTTTGTGGTCCTTATGGGGTCTGTTTGGCCAAATTGATCAAAAAGTTGAATGTTGCTCATCCAGGAATGTGGAAATGCTGTTTTTTCATGAATCATTCTTTTCATGCCCCGGTTGTTGGGCCCCTCCCTTCCTGCCCCTTGTTGTGGGGTTTTTGGTCATCATTGAAAAATTTTCAATGTTCTTTACCCTCTGTTAGTTATAATGGCAGAAAGATCCATGATGGGTCTCTCACAGAGGTCACTAGAGTAAATCGGTGTTGGACTTTCCTTAATGGCGGGGAGTCTACCCAGACCTCGCCGTGTGGGTTTTTTCAGTCTCTTCTTGGGTGTTGGTAGGTTCTTAATAATGGGGAGCCCCTCATAATTCCCCATGTTGACCTTTTAGTTTTGTTTCTAAAGATGGATTGTTGATAAGTGATAAGAGTGTTCCACAGATGTGGTTTGATCATGTTGGTTCATTCTATTCAAATGGGGTTGTTTTTGTTTAATAATTCTTGAGTTTTTTTGTCATGTGAGGTTGGTTTCCGTGGGTGTGAGAGTTACTTTCTTTGATCATTCAACTGGAGGTGTTCTAGCTCTTTGGGGCGAGTGACACATATCATAAAGTCTTCTACTTGTTTCATGTGGTTTTACATTGATTCACTTTCTCTGAGCATGAGGATTTTGCCTCTTTTATCTTGGTGATTGTGTGGATCTTCTTTGATCCTTATTGGGGTATCAATTTATTCATTGGGGTTTAGCCATATTTGTGGCTTTCTAGGGACAAAAACATTATGGTGGAAAGAATTGTCACACCCAGACTTTCCACTGCATCAGGTTTGGAATTTTTATTTTCATCTTATAATTCTATCTGCTTCTAATTATAATTATTCTATTTATATGAAATTTTGGCTGAGCCCAACTGGGGTATGGCGCTTTGCACTGATTAATGAATGTTTTGGCCTTGACTGTGTCTAGCACACTGTGGTCGAAGGCGCATGACCTCACCTTGGTATTCACACAACCCCGACCAGTTCATTGCACGCACTACTCGAAGGTCATTTAATTAAATAAAATGGATTAATAAAAAAATTAATTGTGTGATAAAATAAAAATAAAATAAAATATTAGTTTTTTAAGATATTAAAAATTATAATGTTATTCAGTGATATTTTTATAATTAACATTATAAATATTACCACAATTGATATAACATTTTATTTTATTTTATTAACAGTAATGGAGTTTTATTATTTTTATTATTATTATTATTATTAGTATTTTGGGTTTTGCGTCACTAGACGCACAATAATTGTACATTTATGAGACCGTGTGGTCTACCTGATATTCAAAATGAGTTTAAAAATTTGGATAACGAAATAATAATGAATGAGGAAATTGGTATAAAATGAAAATAAAATGTCTAATAAAATTTAAGAACTTGTTTTAATTATAATAATCAGTGTGTTTTTTTAGAATAATTGTATTTTTATTATGAATATTGTTATGGTTATAAAATGTATTCAATTGATTTTAATATTGTGATAATAATTATTATAGATAATACTATGTAATGTTATTACTTTTTCTTTATTATTTTATTTATGTTATTTATTGATTTTATTACTTTTCCCCCCCTCTTTTTCTTAGGGTTCAAACCCATTTTTTCCACCTCTCCCATTCCTGTCACTAACTTCTCTCCCTTGGCTAGCCACACTTTTTCCATTACCCTCCTCTCTTCATGCCGGTTTGTCGCCCCCTACCTCACAGCTAGCCCTTGCTCCCCTTGGCCGACCTCTGTCCAGCAACACCAGCTTGTGCTGTACCTCACCATCGCAAGCTGCATCCCTACCTCTTCGCATCGTCACCCAGATGATCCTATCCGACAACCTCCCTTGCTCCGCTCTCGCACTTTACTATGACTCATCGGATTCCTCCCAGCTCGCACCTCCCTCCTCGGCTAGATCATCACTCCCTACTCTCTCTCACAGCCAGCCCTATTGCAGTGCCTCCCACTTTTCCCCTTGGGTTACAGCAGACTCCCCTCCCCTGGAACCCCTTCCCACTTGACCTCTTCTGCTCCCCTTCGGATCCACTGCCCTGTCGTCGCCCCTACACTCCCATCCGATGACCCAGTCTGGTTTTTAAGTTTCTGATTTCCTTATTTCACTATTTTAATCATTTATTTATTTTATATCTTTTCTAGGTTGTGTTTTTGGGTTTTAATCATTGCCCTATTGGGGTTTAATTTGGTAGTTTTGTGGATATTTTCCATGTTCTGGATTCAAGATAGGTTGTTGGAGGTGTGGTTCACGTGCGACGGTCTTTGCGCACCATGATTGTGAAGTCTACTACACCATGGTAGGCGGTTCTATGTCTAATTATTATTTGATGAACCAATTTGCATGTTTAATTTTCTTTTATAATATTATTTAATTTATATGTGTAGTGTGAAGTTGGTTTTCATTGAAATTTTATTTTCATTGGAAATTGTTTAGAACGTTTTTATATTTTGTTTGTGTCTTCTGCTGAGAACTCTATAGTGATTTCTAAATTGTGGGGATAGCTTAATAATTTTTAAAAGTGGTGTGAACTGTATTTTTGACATGGAGTCGGGTGCGTTTGTTCGTAAAAGTTGTTTTTTTCTTGAGTTTAGTGGGTAATTCCAAGTGATTAATTTAAATTTCTTTATAATCCTGTACTTTTGGCTTATTAAATTATGAGTTTTGTAAACATTTTTTTTACATAATGCTCATGGTTTTCCATTAAACTATTTGTGTGGTGCAGATCACATCTTAAACATTTATTCGAGTGTGTGTGATGTTGGAATGCATTCGAATGTATAAATTGTTACTTAGGTTGTGCAAATCCATGTGACACTCTTTTCCTATTGCTTTATAATTTTATATGTACTATTTAATTATTTCACTAGTGGGAAACATGTCAGATAAATGTTTTAGTGTTCCTCTTATTTCAACAGGTTATTTATGTGTGTAAGTGGTGGTTTTCTTAATGATATGTTACTTTTAAAATGTGATGACGGTTTAATTGAATATTTAACCTATGAAGAATAAGTTTTGAAAAGATATTTAGTCTGTTTGTGGTTTTAAAATATGGTTTGGGTAGTGAAAATGGTGATTTTTTCATGTGCAAGTACCCTGTTGGGATTATATGCATAAGTATGATGTGTGACAGGAACTTGGAACCTGTTTGAGCATAATGAAGGAAGCTCGGGTAGCTAAGAGGGAGGACTAGACTAGTGGGATAGTATTCCATAGGTGACATGACACGGTTTCACTGAATGGACTGACGATTACAACATTAACTGAACATATGATTTTCTGAGGGTTGTGGCCTTCTATGCCACGTTTTCTTAGGGTTTTGGCCTTATAAGGGACCTTTTCATGAGGGTTATGGTTTCTAAGCCACGCTTCCCTAAGAAACAAAGATCTAGGGACCCAATATAGCTAAAAAACATCAGGCCTCTCCCATATTTGGTTCTCATTGTTTACTTTACGCTCATCAGTGGGACACATTGATTATATTAAAAAGTAAGGGTGTGTGTTTGTTTTAATTTTAGTTGTTCCATTTGAAATTGTTTTCATTAATCTCATTTTCATTAAAACTGTCCAAAAATTTAATTCTTTCTTTATTTAATATTACAAATGTATTTTTCATTTAACAATTTTGCATAGAACATTTTATTGGGTGATGTCCTACTGGGTTTTTGGCTCACACCCTACATACACATTTGGGTGTATGTAGTTTCTGTTTCTTTTGTTTTCCAGGTTGAACTGTTGAACTCATCAATGGGGGTTCAGGTTACAGTTGGTCTTCTCATGCAGAGTGGTGTTGATGTGGCCCTTCTTTTTCCCAGAGGTTTGAGTCAGAGTTTTAGTTTCCTATATTGTCATTTCTTTTTAGTTATTGGATTGAGTTTTAGACATTTAAGTTTGTCATTAGTTTAAGGTCTTGTTAGTTGATTGTTTTTCAGTTTCAGTTTATCTATCTTGATTATTTTTTTATGAATATTATTTCACATAAACCATTCCCACATTTTACTCCTGATAACCGGTCCCTTTTTCCAGCCTGTGGGTATTGGGAACACCCTTTGGGCCAGGTCTCGGACTGGGTTGGGTTCTGGGTATCATGGAGACCAGACCTCGTTCGTGAGAAAATGGTATCAGAGGTGGGTTTCTCTGTTGGGTCATGTTCATCTGGGATAGAGTCACGGTATATAGGAGTTATGGTTGAGAAGACTCGATGTCTTGGCTATGAGTAAGGTGCATGGCCAGCACAACTCGTGGCGGGACTCAAGTTACCAATGTAAGTTGAGGTTTTTCTAAATATTTAGTACATGTGGTTATTTTTTATTGGGAAAAAAAGGAGTAGGGTCAGTGGTCCTGGTTAGCTCGTAGGGTTTGGAAAGTCATGTGGAGCTGGGGACTTTGTCCTAGAATACCCTTTGTGGTGGTGGCGTGATTAGCGTATGACTGCCAATCGTATGTTCTGGTTACCCGCTAACACTAGTTTTCTCTTGCACCATCCCTCGTCTCTTTGTTTTAAAATCATGAAATATTGTTTTTAAGTAAAAATTATTTTCTCCAAGAAAAAGTTTTGAAGGGAAGCTCTTTAAAAATAAAAAAATGAGTTAGGTTTGAAAAGCATGGGTTGAATTTTTTGGTTTTGAATAATGGAAAGGATTGGTTTTGGTCCTTTGTGTTATTGCGGGAAGCCACATGCATTAGTCAATATGGAAAGAAGAATTGTCAATGGTACGAGCGGATGAGTTTCTATATGGACATGAGGAGGGTGCCAGTGTGGCACAGGAACATGCATGTTTTAGGCCCCGAGGACACCATTGGTGTTTTTGCAACCCACCCGTGTCGTTTATTATCAAAATGTTTTGTTAAACAAGAATTTTTTGTTTTAGATAACCTGTGATTTCATGGTGTGTCCTTGTTTTTTGAAATGTTGTGTGTGAGGCATTTCAAGTCGACCCCCGGCACACTTAGTGTTCACTTGTTATATGTCTTTCCCATTGAAAAAATTTTATTGGGTTTGTGGTTATCACTCTTGACTAGTGTGCACCCCCATAAATATATGACAGGCAATTGAATCATGGCCACCGGAAATTCGTTGTTGGCCGACCCTTCAGTTGATTAAAGAAAAGACTCCCCCTTTTGAGTGATAGTTCAAATTTTGTCCCATGTATTTTTCAGTTGAGTGGATCCTCTCAGAGCGGGATGTCAGACATGAGAACAGTTGAAGGGTGATTTGGTCTACTTGTTTTTTCCAAGTCGTCGAGTATGATGTTTGAAACCGTTGTGTCTAAAGTTCCCCTAAGAATGATGAAATGAATTCCAGCGGTGAACGATGAAGGTAGTTCAGAATTATCTGTGATGACCAAAGTCTTGAAAAGTTCATAGTGCTTCCATCAGCCATAATATCCATGTTTGGTGATGTCTACCATCACAAGTTCTCTTGAAGAGAAAGGGTGGATCTTTTAGGATCCTTTGGGAATCCCTGTTTTCATATGGCATGTCCTCTCAGGGAGTTCTAATTTTTCTATTCGATGGGGAGTGTTTGTCGTGCATATTTTCTCCTTATGATTGATGGTTAAGGTGAAGAGGTGAATCATGTACATCATCTAACCCTCTGTTCTAGTGGATGTGCCAGGAGGGAGTAGTTGTATGTCGTGGTGTGTTGTGTTTGTTGGTGTTGTCACGGTTGCGGTGTGGTCGCGTGTGACCCGAAAAGGAGAAGAACCATTCGAGAATCTTCAATACCTAACTGTGAGGAAGGAGATGATTCCATCACTAGGGCTCCATCCGTAGGCCTCAATTTAAAGCTGGCATGGGGTAAGGAACCCCGGGAGTGTATGGGACCCTGAATTTATTTCTGTCATCAGTGTTGAATGTAAAGGTACTTTAAATTGTATTGTGTAGTTGATGTGTTCTCAACGAACCGTCTGGCTACATGAGGTTTTCGTGACTATGTTGAAGCATGTTCATCTTGTTTTTTTAATTTCCTAGGGGTTATGTCTCACCAGATGTTATCACTTTTAGCGATCCTTATGGGGTCTATTTGGGAGAATTGGTCACAAAGTAAAATGGTTCTCATCCAGGAATGTGGAAATGATGTTTTGTCTTGGGTCATTGTTTTGACACCCCAGTAGTCGGGCCCCTCCCTCCCCACCCCTTGTGGTGGGAAGTTCGGTCACCATCGGGAAATTTTCATTGTTTTGTATCCTCTTTTAGTTCTAATGGTAGTGAGACCCATGATGGGTCTCACACAAAGGTCTCTGGAATAAATCGGTGTTGGAATTTTCATCAATTGTGGGGAGTTTGCCTGAACATCCACATGTTATTTTTCTAATCTCATCTTCAGGATTGGTAGGTTGTTAATGGTGGGGAGACCTCAGACATCCCCATGTTGACCTTTCAGTTCTGTTTCTAAATCTGGCATGGTGAAAATTGATAAAAGTTTTCCCTAGATGTGGCTTGTTATTGTTTGTTCATTCTTTCCAAATGGTGTGGTTTTCATATAATATTTCTTGAGTGGTTTCATCTTGTGATGTTGGTATCTATGGGTGTGATGGTCTCTTTCCTTGATCAGTCAACTGGAGGCATTCTAGATCTTTGGGGCAGCCGAAACATATCAGAAATCCTATTATTCGTTTCATGAGGATGTAATTTTAGTCACTTTCTCTGAGCACGATACTTTTTCCTCTTTTCTCTTGTTGATTGTCGGGATCTTCTTTGAACCTTAGTGGGGTATCAGTTTCTTATTTGTGGTTCCTCCTTAGTTGTGGCTTTCCGGGAATGGAAAGATTTATGGTGGGGATAATTTTAACACCCATACATTATGATGTGTCATGTTTTGAATTTTTTTTATATTATAATTTTATCTGCTTCTAATTATTATTATTCTTTTTATTTGATATGCAAGCCGAGCCCGATAGGAGTCCTATGATTTACACTGACAAATGAATTATTTTGACTTGATTATGTCTAATGCACTGTGGTCAGAGGTGTGTGACCTCACATAGGAGGTCGCGTGACCTTGCCTGGTTCATCGCACGCCCTGCTACATGGTTTATTACATAAATAAAATGGAGTAATAATAATAAAGATATAAAATTAATTGTGTAATGAAATAAAAAACAAATAAAATAATAGTTTTTTAAGATAATAATTATAATGTTATTAAGGGATATTATTATTTTTTTTATCATTATTACCACAATTGATATAACTATTTATGTATTTTTATTAACATCAATTGAGTTATATTATTATTATTATTATTGTTAGTATTATTATTATTATTATTACTACTGCTTCTGGTTTAGCGTCACCAGACACACGGGCCGGGCATGGTTATGAGACCGTGAGGTCTTCCCGATATTAAAAATGAGTTAAAAATGGAATAATGAAATAATAATGAATGAGGAAATTCGAATTAAATTAAAATAAAAAGTCTAATAAAAATTAAGAAATTTTTTTAATGATAATAATCAGAGTTTTGTTTGTGAATAAGAGTTTTAATATTTATAAATGTATTAAGGTTATAAAATTTATTAAATTTTTATTAATTTTGTGATAATAAATATTATAGTTAATACTATGTAAGTTATCTATTTTTGTTTATTGTATAATTTATTTTATTTAATGATTTTATTACTTAGTCCCCCAACTTTTTCTAAGGGTTCAGACCCTTTTTTTCCTCCTCTCCCATTCCCGTTTCAACTTACTCTCCCACGGTCAGCTGTAGTTTTTCCCTTTCCCTTCTGTCTTCAGGTCGGGTCGTTGCCTCCCTACCTCACGGCCAGACCTTACTCTCATTGGGTGACCTCCGTCCATTAGCACTAGACTGCGTCGCACCTCCCCATCACTAACAGTATCCCTACCACCTCACATCATGGCCCCCATAATAGTATCTGGAAACCTCCCTTTCATCACTCTCACTCCTCCCTATGACTCACCGAATTCCTACACAGCACGCGCCTCCCTCCTCGGCCAGCTTGGCACTCCCTGCACCCTCTCCTGGCCTGCCCCATTGCAGTTCCTCCCATTTTCCCCCTTGGGTCACGAAAGACTCCCCCTCCCCTAGAACCCCTTTCCACATCACCTCTTCTTCTCCCCTTCAACTCCACTACCCTTCTGTCTCCCACACACATCCATCCGACAGCCCACTCTAGTTTGTAGGGTTCAGATTTCCTTATTTATTTTATTTATTTATTTATTTATTTTCTATATTTTTATATTGTTTTAGAGGGTATAATCATTTCTCTTTTGGGGTTTAATTTTGTGGTTTTGGGGATGTTTTCCTTGTTCTCGATTCACAATAGGTTGTTGGAGCTGTGGTTGGCATGTGACAGGTATTTCGCACCATGTTTGTAATGTTTCTACACCAATGTAGGTGGTTCCACATCTAATTATTATTTGATGAATTATTTTGAAAGCATAATTTTCTTTTATCAAATTATTTAATTAATTTGTGTACTGTGAAGTTTGTTTGTATTGAATTTTTTTTCATTGCAAATTGTTTAGTAGGTTGTTATATTCTGCGTGTGTTTTCTGCTGAGAACATTGCAGTGATTTCTAAATTGTGAGGTTATCTTAATAATTTATAAAAGTTGTGAGAACATTATTTTTTACAAGGAGTCGGGTGAGTTTGGTCATAAAAGATGTTTTTGTCTTGAGATTAGTGGATAAAGCCATGTAATTATTTTAAATTTTTTATAAACATTTACTATTGGATTATTAAATTATGAGGTTTTTTAAAATGTATTTTACATATGTTGAACGGTTTTCCATAAAACAATTTGTGTGTCTTAGATTAAATCTTAAAATTGTATTCGAGTGCTAGTGATGTTAGAATGAATTTTAATGTCTAAATTGTTACATTATTGTCTGTAAATCCATGGGACATTGTTTTACTATTTCATTATAAATAATTTTTTTGGATTATTAAATTATGTCACTAGTGGGAAACATGTCTGAATTTTTTTTAGTTTTCATATTATTTCAAAAGGGTATTTTTGTGTGTAAGTGGTAATTTATTTAATGATAAGTGACATTAAACTGTGCAGATGGTTTAATAGAGTATGTAACCTATGCAGATTATGATTTGAAAAGATTTTCAGTGCGCGTGTTGTTTTAAAAGAGGGTTTTGGGTGCGAAAATGGTGATTTTTCATGTGCAACTACCATTTTGGATTATATGCATAAGTGTAACATGTGAAATTAACTTAGAACTTGTTTGAGCACAAAGTAGGAAGCCCGAGTAGCTTGGAGGGTGGACTGGACTAGTGGGCTAGTGTTCCAGAGGTGACATGACCCTGTTTCACTGCCAGGACTGACGATTGCAACCCTAACTAAACATATGATTTTCTATGTTTTGTGGCCTTTTAATCCACTATTTCGGAGGGTCTTGGCCTTTTATGTCTTGTTTTCTAAGGGTCATGGTTTCTAAGCCATGTTTCACCGAGACAAAAAGATCTAGGGACCCAAGCTAGCTAACACCCAAGAAGACTCTTCTATATTTGATTCTCATTGTTTACTTTATTCTCATCAGTGTGACACATCGGTTATTTTAAAAAGTATGTTTGTGTGTGTGTGTTTTAATTTAAGTTGTTCCATTTGAAACTATTTTTCTTAATCTCATTTTCATTAAATTTTTTCTAGCATTTACTTCATGATTTAACTAAAATTGAAAATGTATTTTTTATTTAATAATTATACATGGAACCTTTTAATGGGTGAATTTTTATGGGGCTTTTGGGTCACACACCACATACACCTTTTGGGTTTATGTAGTTTCTGTTTCATTTGTTTTCCTGGTTGATACTTTGAACTCAGTGATGGTGGTTCAGGTTGCAGTTGTTTTCACTTTTAGATTGGTGATGATGTGGACTCTCTTTTTCTAGGTGGTTTGATTCAGAGTTTTAGTTTCCATTGATGTAATTATTTTTAGTTATTGGATCGAGTTTTTGACCTTTATGTTTTTTTAGTTTAAGGGATTGTTTGGTTGATAGTTTTTCAGTTTCATATTATCTATCTTGTTGATTGTTTTATAAATATTTTTTCGAGTAAACCATTCCCACATTTTACTCTTGATACCAGGTCACTTGTGCTAGGCCATGGGGATTAGGACCTCCCTTTGGGCCATGTCGCAGACTGGGTCGGGTGCCGGGTCTGATGGCAAACTAGCCTAGTTCTTGAAAAAATGGTATTAGAGGAGGCTTGCTCTCTTGGGTCGTGTTCTTTTAGGATAGAGTCATGGTAGATTGGTGTTATGGTTGTTAGGTCTCAACATCCTGGCTATGACTAAGGTTCATGTCCTCACACCTCGTAGATGGACTGGAGCAATCAATGTTATTTGAGGTTTGTCTAAATATTTGGTCCATGTGGTTAATCTCATGTAAGATAAAAAAAGTAGTAGGGTCAGTGGTCCTAGTGATCTTGCACTGTCTTGAATGCCATGAGGAGCTATGGAATCTGTCCAAGAATACACTCTGTGGTGGTAGCGTGATTTGCGTATGGCTTCCAACCATATGTTCCAGTCACATGCTGACACTTGTTTTCCCTTTCATCGTCCCTTGTCTCTTTGTTTTGGACACATGGAAATCTTTTTTTAAGTAAAAATGATTTGGTCTTGGAAAATCATTTAAAACGAAGCTCTTTAAAATTTAAAAAATGCATAAGTATTGAAAAGAATGGGTTTAATGTTTTGTTTTTGAAAATGGAATGCTATGGTTTTGATCCTTGGAGTTCTCTTGGGAAACCACATGCCTGAGTGTATATGGAAAAAGGAATGGTTAATGGTACGAGTGGTTGAGTGCCTCAATGAACATGAGGTGGGTGCTGGTGTGACAAAGGAACATGCATGTGTGAGGTCCACAGGATGCCATTTGTGTTTGTGCAACCCTCCAGCTTCGTTGATTTTTAAAATGTTTTGTTAAATGAGAATTTGGTGTTATAAATAATCGGTGAGTGCGTAGTGTGTCCTTGTGTTTTGGAAATGTTGTGTGTGAGGTGTTTTGAGCCAATAATCCTTTTTAACTACCTGTGTCTTGATTTTGAATTCTTATTTGTATGTTTGAGTTATAGTATGTGGTTAATGGTTTCTTGTAAAAAGTGCTTCAAGAAGCCCATACAGTAGTTCCCCCTGCAATATTAGTGTTCGCTCGAGATATGTATTGGCCATTAGACATGTTTAATTAGATCTCCGGTTATCTCACATGACTAGTTTACACCACCATAAAGCAATGAGATGCGACTGAAGCAATGCCACGAGTAATTATCTATTGGCCGACCCTCCAGTTGATTAAAGAAAGAACTCTCCCTTTTGAGAGATAGTGATATGTTTTTACCTTATCTTTTTCAGTTGAGAGGATCCTATAGTAATGGAATGGCTGGTACGAGAGGATTAGAAGTGATATTTGGTCTCCTTGTGTTGTCTGAGTCATCGGGTATGAAGATTGAAACCATTCTGTATAATGGTCCCCTTGCAAATGGATAAATGAATTCTAGAGGGGATGTGTGAAGGAGGTTTGGAATTATCTATTATAACTTAAGTCTTGAAAGGATTGTAGTTCTTCCATCGACCATAATAGCCATGTTTGGTGACATATTGCATCATGAATTCTCAGGAAGAGCAATGTTGGAGCCCATAGGATCCTTTGGTAATCCCTGTATTCATAGGGGCATGTAATCTCAGGGAGTTCTAATATTTATGTTTGAAGGGAAGTGTTTGTCATGAACCTTTTCTCATTATTTTTCATGGTTTAGGTGAAGAGTTGATGCATGTACATCATCTAAACCTCTATTCTAGTGGATGTGCCATGAGAAAGTTTTTGTATGTCATGGTGTGTTGTGATTGTTGGTTTTGTCTCTTTTGTAGTGTGGTTTCATGTGATACCAAAAGGATAAGCTCCGTTCGAGAATCTTCAATACCTGACTATGAGGTAGGAGATGCTTTAAACACCACCATAGGCCTCAGAGTGATGCTGGTTCGTGGTCAAGAACCCTGGAAGAGTATGGGGCCCTGTCTTTTTTTCTATCATCGGCGTTGAATGTAATGTTAGTTTAAATTGTTTTCTATGGTTGTTCTATTCTAAACGAACTGTTGGGTTGCGTGAGGTTTCTGTGACTATGTGGAGCCATGTTTTTCTTGTAGCCTTCTATTCTTGGGGGTTACATCCCACCGTATGTAATCTATCTTAGAGGTCCTTACAGGGTCAGTTTGGGAAAATTTGTCACAAAGTGGAATAGTGCTCAACCAAGAATGTGGAAATTCTAGTTTTTCTTCGGTCATGATTTTGACGCCCCGGTAGTCGGGCCCCTCCCTCCCCACCCCTTGTAGTGGGGTGTTTGGTCATCATTGGGAAATTATCAAGGTTCTGTATCCTTTCATAGTTCTAATGGAGGTGACACCCATGATGGGTCTCGCACAAATGTCTCTGGAATAAATAAGTGTTGGCCTTTCCTTAATGGTGGAACTACTGGAAAAGAGACTTTTCCAAACACTTGTATACCAACGGTTCTCCAGAACCATTGGTATAAGTGTTTTTGTGAAGGATTCCCCAACGCTTTGAAGAAACCGTTGGGAATGAAAAAAGTTTTTCGTTTTTCCAAACAGTTTTTACAAACCTCTGGTAAAAGTCATGTTTCCCAAAGGTTTTTACAAACCGTTGGGAAAGGTATCCTCAAATACATAGACATCCATAGGCCCCCGTACCATGGCACAATAGAATTGTTTCCCCAATTTTCAGAAGCCGCGATAACCAGGTTAACCCTAACCCGAGATTTGTCATCTGATCGGCTAAAACTCCACCATCTGTGCTAGACTATTTAAAAATGTTCCCAAATACAAGTCCTCTTCCTCCAATTTCTACATTTATTTCAATATCTAGAAAGACCACGTCATTCATTCCTATTCTAGGGATTTTGGGAGATTTTAGGATTCACACTATTTGATATTGAATCAAAGACTAATACATGATTGGTAGATGTCTGTGACTAGGGTAGACTTTGGATTCAAAAATCATTTGTAACTAAACATATGACATACTACCACTAGTATGGTGATTCCACCTATGAATGGTGGAATTTTCCTAGGATTATGGGGCTTCCTCTTCTTTTGTTCTATAGAGTTTATAGTGTTTTTTAATGTATTTTATTTTCTTATGGATTTATAGTGATTATGTGTTCGGTTCCTTTGGTCATGAATTTCATGTGAGTTATTCATAAGTTTTTCTTAGAGATCATTGTATTCAAAAAGTGTGCTTAATTTTTTTGTAGGTGGTGTCGACTAACTAAGTGACTATTTGGTTATGTTTTTATGATTCCAACATTCGATTTTTTTAATAATGAAACCAATTTATATTTTAATGATATAAATGTGTGTTTATTAAATATATGTTAATAAAATAGGTACAATGTTTTCTAAGTGGTTTATTTGGAACTGTACAAAGATAGATCCCATTTTTAGTGTATTCTAAAATCTCATTAAACATATTAATACTTAGTGAATCCTTTGTAAGTTTGGATCCATGTTTGAGAATTAACACTAATATCCCAAAGCTTAATACCATTTTTAGATTGTGTACATCTCATTAGATTTTTTAATGAGTTAACTTCGTCCTTCATTAATGTCTTCCAAGGATGTCTTAATAATCTAATAGCCACTTGAATGTTTTTCCTGGATTAAATAATTTAATGTATTCCCACAATAGTCAATTAATTTTTACATTCTATTAGACCATGTTGATAACCTTAATGATTATATGATCTCATAGGTGGGTGTGGTGAATATGGATATAATTTTAAATATATGTATTGAATTTTGTTTTTGTCTTCCAGGGTTGTAAATTCTGCAGTTGGGTTTTTTAAAGTGATATATAGCAAATGTTTTAAACCCCGACTATATATGCCTAATTTTTGTATAGTAGTGGATTAAATCACCACTATTTAAGTTAAATATTTGTTTACCATTTATTGTTTTATCAGTTTTTTCCATGACAAAAAATGGTGAAGATATAATGGTGGTTCAAACCACTACTATATTCTTTCCATTTTTTGGCAGGTGAAATTGTCGCTAAAACCAAAAACGCCACTAAAAAAATTCTGTGATGATTCACCGAAGTTGCCGCTAAATTTAAAGAACTAACCCCCCACCCCTTGGAATGCCCCCACCCACTGAACACCTCGACCCCCCTAGACAGTTCCGCCACCCCCGTGGACAGCCTGCCCACCCCTTGGACAGCCTGTGCCCCCTGGACAGCCCCCACCCTTGTTGACAGCCCGTCCACCCCACCCTCGAACACCTTCCTACCAACCCCTGAACAACACCATCCCCCAGATGCCCCCACCCCCTAGAAAATCCCCCCACCCCCTTGAAACCCCCGACACCACTAGACAGCGCCGCTAGTCCTGTGGACAGCCCGACCAGCCCCGTGGACATACCACCCGCCCCCATTGACACTCCAGACCCCTTGGACTGCCCCGCCACCCCCATGGGCATCCGCCCACCCCCTGGACACCCTATACCCCCGGACAGCCCACCCACCCCTGGACACCTTGCTCAGCTTGTTGAACACCCCACCCACCCCCCTAGACTCCCCCTACCCCCTAGGATAGCATGGCCACCCCCACGGACAGCCCGCCAACCTGGACACCCTGACCCCCCAAGACAGCCCCCCACCCCCTGGACACCTCCGACCCCCCAGACGGCCCCACCACCCTTAGACACCTCGCACCCCCGGGACACCCTGCACCCCACTTGGACAGTCCCACCACTCTCCTAATCCTCATCCTACTCCTCATCCTGATCACCCTGAAGATGTTAATGTATAAAACTCATGTACTACCAAAAAGTCCCTTAAGGATTATGTATTCCTTGATCAACTTCCAATATCATACTAGTAAATCCTTTAATATAGGAATTAGAAATTCCTTATATTATTTTATTATATACACTGTATTTTTTGTGTTTCATAATATGATTCTCATATAGAGTAATGTGTCAGTTATGATTTTATATAAATTTTACAATTGTCCTTTACCTAAATATTTTTTTGATTAGACTTAAATATTATTGAATTTCTCTGAAATGAGTTATTGCAATATTTTTACAGAATGGATAGAAGTTGGATGTACGATACTGATCGGATTTCAACTGATTTTCAAAATAATTTGAACAACTTTTTAGATTTTTCATTTGATAAGACTTCAGACGGTGGTCACATACACTGCCCATGTTTTAATTGTGTTGAAAGACCTTAGTTGAGTCATGAAGCAGTTAGCTATCATATAACCAAATACGGTTTCCAAACATACTATTATGTGTGGTAACATAATGGAGAGAAAATGGAATCTCAAAATGTTGACGATCCAAATAATAGGACTGAATAGGCGAGTTTGATATATGATCGGTTTCCATTTATTCGACATCATGAGAAGGAAATGATATCCAGCCAACAAGATTTCGATACAAGCACACATGATGCGTCAAATGAAAATGATGATGTTGATAGGGTGAAAAAATTGAATGATGCTACGACGACTCCAGTATATCGATAATGTGGTAAAATAAAAAAATTTTAATTTTTAATCTTATTGTTTCAAGGGAAAACTATGTATGGGATTTCAAATACTGAAATTGAGTACATTCTTACATTCTTGAAAGGCTTAATTCCAGATGACGCAGATATTCCCTCAAACCACTATATTGCATGGATGTTAGTTGATGAACATGGATTCTCAAAAAAATCATTCATTCCCAAATGATTGCAGCTTATTTTTGGAGGAAACTACTAAAATAAATGATTGTACCAAATGTGGAACCTCCCAATGGAAGCCAAAAGATGATGGAACACCATCTCGTGCGCCACAAAAAGTATTGTGGCACTTCCCATTGATCTCTATATTACATAACCTTTTCATGTCTGTTGAAATATCTGTAAAAATATGATGGCATGACACTGAGATGAAAAATAATAATGAAGAGTTGGTTCACCTTGAAAATGGATAATCATGGTATAGATTTGATGATCTATATCCTGAATTTGTATCCAACATGCGTAATGTGAGACTGGGTCTTTCATGTGACAGTTTCAATCCATTTGGGCAGATGGTTACTTCGCACAGCACATGGCCAGTTTTCATACACATTTATAACCTTCCCCCTTGGTTGTGTATGAAAAAGCCTTAAAATTTCTTGAGTATACTGATATATGGCCCTTCTGATCCCGGAAATGATATAGATGTATACATGAAAACTTTAATAAAAGAGTTGAAACTTCTTTGGGATGTGGGAGTGCCCACATACGATGTATGTTCGAAAGACATATTTCAGATGCATGTTGCACTTATGTGGACGATCAATGATTTTCCTACTTATTCAATGATGTCTGGATGGAGCACAAATGGAAAATTTTCATATTCTATTTGTATGAAGAATACTCCATCGAGAAGACTGAAATATCATCGTTGTTTTTGTTTTATGGGTCATCAACGATTCTTTCCAATGAACCATCCATATAGAAATAATCTTCAAAGATTTGAAAATACCATGGAGAATGATGATACACCTCAGTGTATGTCTGGAACTGAATTTCTTAATGAATTGAATGATTTTAGTTATTAATTTGGGAAGGGTATAATGAAATCATGAAAGAGGAAAAATGTTTCCAATGATACCTATTACAATTGGAGGAGGAAGAGTATATTCATTGAGTAGTCGTATTGTTCAACCAACTCGTTACGTCATTGCTTAGACGTAATGCTCATTGAAAATATTATATGTGAAATTTTGATTTTGATTCTTTTAAATGTCACAGTGAAGACAAATGATGATTTATGATCTCGGCATGGCTTTGTAGATTGGGGGATCAGACCAGAATTTCATCCTGTCTGTATCTGTGAAAATAGATCACAAGTTTAATATGCTTATAATGTGATGACACCTGCTGAAAAAAATCAATTTCTAAAAGTGCTAGAGACTATTAATTTTCCTAATGGCTATTTATGAAATATATCAAAATGGGTCAATAGAAAATATTTGAAGCTGAAATCTTTGAAGACTCATGATTATCACGTCCTTTTGCATGAGTTGATTCCAATAGCAATACATTATCTCTTTTCCAATAATGATAGAGTCTCAGTTATTAGTTTGTGTTATTTGTTTCGAGATCTTTGTGCTAAGAGGTTGTCCAAATCCTTCTTGCAAAAGATTCTGCTAGTGACACCATTAATTTTGTGTGAGTTAGAGAAAATATTCATTCCATTATTTTTTACATGCATGTTGCATCTGACAGTCCATCTTCGGACAGAAATACTTCTTGGAGGACACGTTGCTTTCTGTTGGATGTCTCCAATTGAGAGAAACATGTGAACATTGAAATCATATGTTTGGAACATGAATTATCCCAAAGGTTCTATTGTGAATGAATAAATGGCTCAAGAATGTATGGATTTCTGCTAAATTTATTTGACTGATCTTACTACAAGATTAAACAGACCAATGAGAAATGAAGAATAATAGTATGGGAAAATTGAACCCAGTTTTCCATCACTTCCTCAGATAGGAGGAATTTTGGGATCATATATATTGATGACCCTAAGCCTTGAATAGCGAGAGATGACACATCTCACAGTGTTGTCCAATTGTGATTTGTTCGATTAGTATATCAAGAAAATAAATTGTACATGTATCTCTTTTCTTATCTCTTGTAATTTAAAATATTTGTTAAACTATTATTATTTTTATCTACTGGGAACAAAAAGAATTGATATATAGAAAGAATTGATCTTTATCTTTGATAAGGAAAGAGACTTTACATAGGAAAAGGTTTTCTGTATGGTTGAAATTGAAGGTAAAAATATTTTTGTAATAACTAAATAAAAATAATATTTAATTCTGTTTACTATTCATTTATATTTCAGGTATCATGTTTTACTGCATACTCTATTTATGAGGAAATAATAGCTTTGGATTTTGGTCAAAATACCATGGTTCGTTATTATAAATCACTTGTGATCAATGGATACAAATTTATTATCACTGAACGAGCACGAAACATGAGAACACAACATAATGGTGTTATGCTAACTGCCACAACAGATTGTTATTCCAGTTCATCGAATACTATACCTCGTTTTGAAAATGTAGCTTATTATGGAGTCTTTGAGAAAATAATAATTTTGGATTATTACTTGCATAGTCGAGTCACGATGATGAAATTTTAATGGTTTGATTCAATGATGAGGCAAGGAACCTTTATTGATGATTATGGATTTCTAGTTATTGAAATGACTCACAGTCTTTCCACTGATGAACCATATGTATTGGCATCAATGGTGAAACAAGTTTTTTATGTCAAAGATCATTTTAATCCTAAATTTGGTGTAGTTGTTAAAGTATATCTAAGACATGTTTTTGATGATGGTGATGAGGATGTTGACACTATCCCTACTGCAATTGGAAGCAATCCGTTTATTACTTATGATGACGCCAATAGCTCAGTTTTCATAGTTGATTGTGAACCCGAAGTTGTGGTGGGAAATATATAGAATCATACAGCCATGTTCTCACCTACATGTTTCACCTACATCATTCAGAGTGTGTATCCTAGTACTTACCTTCAAACCAACATAAATCTTCTGTTTCTTTATGTTTTTTTATCAGAATGGATTTTCTATATTGTGTTTTTTGGGTTACACATTAGTTATCTATTTCTAATTAAATACATATTTGTTTTCATTGTAGGAAATGACACCTATTGAAGAGAGGTGATGGAAAAGGATGACTGAAAATAATCATCGCATGATATAGATGGGTGTTTCTCCACTCATCCCTTTTGTGAGTATTTTATTTCAAATATATATATTTCAACAACTTCGAATATCATGTGTTTACTTTAGTGTTGATTTTTTTTTCAGGATCCACCCCCTAGATGAGAGATATCCTAGAAAGTGCCTGATATTGCTCCCAGTAGTGAGGCTGCTGGTAGGAGGGGGGTGGTGTCAGATTTGGACGATCATCTAGTGGTATCGATACTGAGGCCGGTGGTATGAGGGCTCCTGGAGTGAGAGTTAGACGATCCACTACCACCGACGTATCTTCTATGCCCAATTTTGATCCTGTTGTGTCTTCAAGGACACACTGGATATTTATACCTCCGATGTTTACACTACCAGTTGGCCAGACGTCTATGCCATCATCTTTTGCTTCTGGTTCATTATCTCTGAGATATTATATTCCACCTTCTTCGACTCCTGCTCTGACACAGTATGTGGATGAGGAGTGTTCACTGAGGGGCACTCCACCTGTACAGGATATTCCATCATCTTCTGCACATCCAGTGACGCCCATTGATCTGACTACCACAGGTATATTTATATAACTCTATCATTTTTTATACCAATATTTATTTTTATTATAACTTGTACTGATATTATTTTTCATTAATAACAGATTCATCTACAGATAGTAGGAGGGGGAGGGGGAGTACTAGCTTGTGTGTGGTATGGAACCGCCAGACACAGTTGATGGTTGAATACAATGTCGATGGACAAATGATAGAGAAATATGGGTAGGAATGTTAGGATTTTTTGGCGACGCTATCCAAATACTCAGATATCATTCCGGTCAGCCCTCCCTCTTGGAGACATCTGGCACACGAATTCAAGGATAACGCATGGGCACAAGTATGAGTAAAAAATCTTTTTGATTTAATTTATTATTCTTTTGTATTTATATGAACAAATATACTGGGTTTCAGCTTCGGTTTAACTTCCCTGATGGCGAAGGTGCCCGACCAGCACATTTAAAAGAGCTAATAGAGATTATGAGAGATTATATGCATGAGCTGTATGTTGGCTGGTGTGATAGAGTAGGCACGGAGATGGAGACATTACCTATCATGGATAACTTCCTGATAGAACAATATGGCCAAATGATTACCCATTGGGTGACTGAAAAATTTAAGGTATTAATCTCATTCGAGCTATTTAAATGGCAGTTTTCATATTTTGCATTAATATAATATTATTTATTATTAAACATTATTTAGGAATCTTCTGAAAAAAAACATAAAAAACATTGATTCAATGCAATACCTCAACACTTTTGGGTGCACAACTATATCAGATCATTAGAGGCAGTTGGTATGATATAGTTGTTTATAATTTTTCATTAGGACATTCCCTTTTTATTGTTTCCTACTTAAATTATATGATTTATTGAATATTTAATATATGATTATACATGAACTTTAAATTCTTTTAATCTCATTACAGTAGCACAAATTGAATATTGAAGGATGTATCCCTCGAGAAAAATTGTTTTGCTCAAGTAGAAGAAAAAAAGATGGAACTACGGTAAATGAACCAACCCAAGATAAGATTGTAAGTTTTAATTTGTTTATTTCAAAGTTTATAATCTATTTCAAAATATGATAATCTATTAATTTTTTTAACAGGCTCCTTTAGAGGCTCTTGATGCCCAGGAGCCTGACAAATTTGGGCCACACTATCATTTATATCAGGTTTTGGGAGAGGAGCACTCTGGTCGAGTACGGTGCAAACCTGGTAAAAATATAGTTCTGACGAGGTATTGGTTCCCTCTAGGTATCCATTCTAGTACCACTGAGTTGGAACAGGTCAAGGATCATGACAGTCTGATAAATGGGTCACAGAGTTGGAAGTACAAGTTCAAACGAGGGACAAAGAATTTAGGAAACTAATGAAAGCTTTATCTTCATCACATCCACCAGAGGCCAGCGCGTCTTGTCAGACATTTATGACATCGATGGGTACATTAACCAATACACTAGGTAGCAGCACTAGTGGGGTTTGATATGATGATGTTCTTGGTGATTACGAGGATGCTTAAGAGGATGAGGGTGAGGATAAGGATGAGGACGAGGGTGAGGATGGGGCCGAGGGTGAGGATGGGGCCGAGTATGAGGAGGAGGCTGATGATGAGCATGTGGATGATGATGAGGAGGACGATGAGGATAGAGATGGCAGCGAGGATGAGGTCGATGATGACATTGGTGATGGTGATGGTGATCAGGGCAGATTGATCCATTATATTTTTGAATTTTTTATAACACTTTAATTTTGAACCTGGTTTTCCACTATGGTTTGAATCTTTTTGAATTCAGTATAACTCTATATTTTCGACCAAATATGAAATCCTAATGATGATATAATGGTTTGGAGGTGAGTGATGCTATATGAGATTTTATGGGTTATTGTGAGGAGTTTGTTTCTCCTTAATTGATTGGTTTGTGAAACATAAATTGGTTTTTATTCTGTTATGGGTGTGTGTAACCTGAAATTCAAGGTAAGTGGTTCCATTTTTATCCTATGATATTGAAACTACTTGTTTTGATTTGAAAATTGATTTATAAATTGATTAATGAAATTGGCATTATTTTTTTTGTGTTGAAAAAGTGTTTTGAAATAAAAATTTGTTTTCCTTGGCTTTTGATAAATGTATTATAAATGGTTTTGAATGGTTTTCAAGGCATTGAAATGGGTTTGTGAAAAAGAGAACATGGGTTACCTTGGGTACTTAGATGAAAGGTTTATCTTAAGGAAATCAACTATTTTATTATGGTTACCAAGGAGGTTTTACATTGGTCTTACCCCTATTTTCTAGGCCTATTATTCCTGGGGACTGATATTGACATTTTGGGGAGACTACTCTTGGGGTTTTCGTCTCCTCGATAGGGACATTTTTATCAGATGTGTTTTTTGCACTTGATTCTTATTGTAAGATTTTACTACTACCTAGACCATTAGTATTCCTTGGTACTGTGATACCCATTTTTATATTTTTTATTACTTATCGTTATTAGTTATCAAGGTATTTCATGTTTATTCATGTGGAAGATGATATGGAAAATGTTCTTTGATGTAGAAGTCTTTTTGAGTAAAATTGGTATGATGTTATCTCTAATGAAATTTCAATTCCATTGTTATTGTATTCATACCATGAACAATTTTAATGAGGTAATGAGATATATACTAGGAGTGGTACCCAAAATCCAACAATAGAGGATAAGAACATATACCAATCAATAATGAAGGCATGTTATGTGGATATTTTTATTAAAAATAATAATTATTTTCATGATTCCTATAATTATAGGAATGTAAGGTTTCCAAACAATGTTTGAAGGATGATTGAAAGGTGATAAATGAACTCAATCCATCTGAGAATTTTTTTTATCCATTTTAAGTGGTTCATTACTATATTAAATACATGATAAATAATTTTTGATGTGTACAAGTAAACCCCTCCTCAATCCGAGGTGCGGTGTGGCCGACACCACTCAAAGTGTCTCACTTTTCATTGAAATGGACAACAGTTTAAGTAAAAACAACAACTAACATATGGTAAACAGACCTAACACATTCGGAATTTGTTAATAATTTAGGACTAGTATCCATGGGTCATTTGTGACATGTATGATTCCACCCTGCCTCAATCTGAGGCATGGTGTGGCCGGTACCACTCAAAGATTCTCACTTTTATTTGGAATAGACAGGATTTTATGTGAAAACAACAAATGGCATACGGAAAACTGACCAAACACATTCAGATTCTGTTGAAACATTATCAAAACGATCCATTGGTCATATGTAATGTGTACAAGTCAACCCCATCTCAATCTGAGGGCTAGTGTGGCCGGTACCACTCAAAGTGTCTTTCTTTTGTTTAAAATGGATTCGCGTTTAAGTAAAAATAACGACATATGGAAAACCAACCAAATGAATTCAGATTGTGTTGATACATTAGGAAGAAGATCCATGTGTATTTTTTGACTTGTACAAGTCAACCCCGCCTCAATCTGAGGTGTGGTGTGGCTGGCACCACTCAAAGTGTCTCACTTTTCATTGAAATAGACAACAGTTTAAGTAAAACAACAACTGAAATATAGAAAATAGACCAAACACATTTTTATTTTGTTGATACATTAGGAAAACTATCCATGGGTCATTTGTGATGTGTAAAAGTCAACCCCTCCTCAATCCGAGGCACGGTGTTGCCGGTACCACTCAAAGTGGCTCACTTTTATTTGAACTGGACAATATTTTATGTTAAAACAACAACTGGCATACGGAAAACCAAGCAAACACATTCGGATTCTGTTGAAACATTAAGAAAACGATCCATGGGTTATATGTCACGTGTAAAATTCAACCCTGCCTCAATCTGTGAGATGATGTGGCCAGTACCACTCAATGTGTCTTTCTTTTGTTTAAAATGGATGCGCTTTTAAGTAAAAAAATGAAATATAAAAAACTGACCAAACACATTTGGATTGTGTTGATACTTTAGAAAAACGATCCATTGGTCACTTGTGACATGCACGAGTCAACCCTACCACAATCCTAGGCACGGTGTGGCCGGAACCACTCAAAGTGTCTCACTTTTCTTTGAAATGGACAACCGTTTAAGTAAAAACAACAACTGACATATGGAAAATGGACCAAACACATTCAGATTCTTTTTGTACTTTAAGAAAAGTATCCATGTGTCATTTTTGACATTTATGAGTCAACCCCTCCTCAATATGAGGCACGGTGTGGCTGGTACCACTCAATGGGTCTTTCTTTTGTTTGAAATTGGACATGATTTATGTGAAAACAAGAACTGGAATACGGAAAATAGACCAAACACATTTAGATTCTATTCAAACATTAGTACAAGTATTCATATGTCATATGTGATGTTCAAGATTCAACCTTGCCTCAATCCAAGGGCTGGTGTGGCCGGTTCCACTCAAAGTGTATTTCTTTTGTTTAAAATTGATGTGCTTTAAAGAAAAAAATGACATACGGAAAACTGACCAAACACATTCCTATTGTGTTGATACTTTAGTAAAAGGATACTTAGGTCATTTTAGATGTTTACAAGACAACCCCACCTAAATCTGAGCCACGGTGTGGATGGCACCACTCAAATTGTCTCACTTCTCTTTGAAATGGACAATAGTTTAAGTAAAAACAACAACTAACATATAGAAAATGGACCAAATTCATTCGGTTTCCTTTGATACTTTATAAAAAGTATAAATGGGTCATTGTTACATGTACGAGTCAAACCATCCTCAATCTAAGGCATGGTGTGGCCGATACCACGCAATGTGTCTTTCATTTGTTTGAAATGGATAGGATTTTAAGAGAAAACAACAAATGGCATATGGAAAACATACCAAACACATTTGGATTCTATTGAAACATTAGAAAAATGATCCATGGGTCATATGTGATGTGTAAGAGTCAACCCCGCCTCAATCCAAGCACCAGTGTGGCCGGTACCACTCAAAGTGTCTTTCTATTGTTTAGAATGGATGCGCTTTTATGTAAAAAACGACATACGGAAAACCAAACAAATACATTTGAATTGTTTTGATACATTAGGAAAATTATACATTGGTCATTTTTGATGTCTACGAGTCAACCCCGCCTCAATCCGAGGTGTGGTGTGTCCGACACCACTCAAAGTGTCTCACATTTCTTTGAAATGGACTACAGTTTAAGTAAAAACAACAACTGACATACGGAAAGGAGACCAAACACAATCAGATTCTCTTGATACTTTAGGAAAAGTATACATGGGTCATTTTTGACGTGAAAGAGTTAACCCCACCTCAATATGATGCACGGTGTGGCTGATACCACTCAAAGTGACTTTATTTGGTTTAAAATGGATACTCTTTTAAGTAAAAATAACCGACATAAAAAAAACCAACCAAATGCATTCAAATTATGTTGATACATTAGAAAAATAATCCATCGGTCATTTGAGACATGTATGAGTCAACCCTGCCGCAATATGAGGCACGGTGTGGCCAACACCACTCAAAGTGTCTCTCTTTTATTTAAAATGGGCTTCATTTTAAGAGAAAACAACAACTGACATACGGAAATCCGACCAAATGCATTTGGATTCTATTAAAATATTTGTAAAATGAACAATGAGTCAATTTTGAAGTTTAATAGTCAACCCCTCCACACTCCGAGGTACAGTGTTGCCGACACCCCTCAAAGGGTATAACTTTTATTTGAAATTGACAACAGTTTAAGTAAAAACCTCAACTGACATTCGGAAAATGGACCAAACGCATTTGTATTCTATTGATAATTTTGGACAAGGATATATGGGTCATTTGTGACGTGTACGAGTCAACCCCGCCTCAATCAGATTCACAGTGTGGCTGGTACCACTCAAAGTGTCTTTCTTTTGGTTAAAATGGTTACACTTTTAAGTAAAAACAACCGACATATGGTAAACCAACCAAACACATTCTGATTGTGGTGATACGTTAGGAAAATGATCCATGGATCATTTTTGATATGTATGAGTAAAATTTGCCTCAATCTGTTCCGTGGTGTGGACGACACCACTCAAAGTCTCTCTTTTGTTTCAAAAGGACATTATTTTATGTGAATAAAACTGAAATTTACACTCATCAACGATATTCACAAACTCTTTTTCATGATTTGGGTAGTTTCACTCATGGGGTCATAAGTGACGAGACTCCAAAGATAATACATTTTCACCATAAATTATAAATAATACAAGTTCAATGCAAAATTCTTCACATATCATTACATACACAAATCTAGGATCAGAAAAAAAAGGGATTTGAGCCAATTTCAAACACTTATTCAACTCTAATAGGTATTTCTCAGACTATTCTGCCTATTATAATTTGATGCGGAGGTGGGGGGGCTGTGCTATTTGGGCGGTTGTGCAGGGTTGAGGTGAATTGTTAACTGTTGATTGTTTTCATATGATGATTGACATAGGGAATTATAGTACATGACATGGTTGGAAGAGTTTGATTGTTTTATGTGTTTTATGTGTTTTCTATTTTAGGTGTTTTTTATACTGTTTTAAGTCTGTATGTGGTTTTGGTGATATTTTTTATGCAGGTGTATAGTGGAGGGCCTACTGGAGGGCTGATGTGCAGCAGTTCTAGGAAAACTCAATAACAATGATTTTAAAACGTTGGTATAAGAGTTCTGAAATTCTAGAATTCAGGAAAAACACAATACCAATGGTTTATTACCATTGGTAAAGGAGTTCTGGAAAAACACAATACCAATGGTTTTCAACCGTTGGTATTATAGTTCTCAAAAAATAAAATACCAACGGTTCTAAACCGTTGTTATACATTGAGAGAAACATAAAAAAAAATATACCAACGGTTTCTGAAAACAGTTGGTAAAAATGATATACAAACATATACCAATGGTTCTACTGAAACCATTGGTATATCAATAAATACGGTGGGATATAGGAACGGTTTAGGTCAAACCATTGGTATAAGGATTTCCTCACAGCCTACAAGACTTCAATTTGGGAAACCGTTGGTATAGGCTATTCCAACGGTTTTCCAGCCTATACCAACGATTTAGAACCGTTCGTATAACCTTCTTTTCTAGTAGAGTGGGGAGTGCACCCATACCTCCTCGTGTTGGTTTTCCTGTCTCGTCTTTGGCATTAGTAGATTCGTAATGGTGGGTAGCCCCTCAGACTTCCTAATGTTGACCTTTCGGTTCTGTTTCTAAAGATGGCTTGGTGATAAGTGATAAGAGTGTTCCATAGACATTGTTTGATCTTTTGGTTCATTCTATCCAAATGATGTTGTTTTCATTTAATAGTGCTTGAGTTTTTTCATCTTGTGACGTTGGTTTCCACGGGTGTGAGAGTCACTTTCCTTGATCAGTCAACTGGGGTCGTTCTAGCTCTTTGGGGCAGGGGACACATATCAGAAAGTCTTTTATGAATTTCATGAGGTTTTCATTTTAGTCACTTTCATTGAGCACGTTTCTTTTGCCTCTTTTCGCTAACTAATTGTGTGTATCCTATTTAAACCATAGTGGGGTATCAATTTCTCCTTTGGGTTTTAGCCTTAGTTGTGGATTTCCTGGGACAGAAAGCTTTATGGTGGGGAGAATTATAACCCCCAAACTTTGCGCTGCATCATGTTTCAAATTTTTTATTTTCATCTTATAATATTATCATTTTATAATTATTATTATTCTATTTTTATGAAATGTGGGTGGAGCCTGACTGGGGTACTGTGCTTTGTGCTGATAAATGAATGTTTTGGGCTTTACATTTTCCAGTGCACCACGGTCGAAGTCGTGCGACCTTGCCTGGGTCGCCACGTGATCTCACCCAGTTCATCGTAAGCCATGATCAATAGTCAATTAAATAAATAAAATGTATTAATCATAATAAATCAATAAAATTAATTGTGTGATGAAATAAAAATCAAATTAAATAAGAGTTTTTTAAGATAATAATAACAATAATGTTATTCGGGAATATTATTATTATTATTATCATTATTACCACAATTGAATAACTTTTTATTTTATTTTAGAAACATCAATTGAGTTTTATTGTCATCATTATCATAATTACTTTTATTTATTATTGTTATTATCATTATTATGATTGTTTTGGGTTTAACATCACCAAACGCACGGGCATGGCACGATTATGAGACCATGTGGTCTGCCCGAGTTTCAAAATGAGATAAAAATGGGATAATGAAATAATAATGATTGAGGATATTGGAATAAAATGAAAATAAGATGTCTAATAAACTTTAAGAATTTTTTAATGATGATAATCAGAGTGTTGTTTCAGAATAATCGTATTATTATTATGAATAGTGTTAAGGATATAAATTTTATTAAATTGTTATTAATTTTGTGATAATAATTATTATAGTTAATACTATGTAATTTTTTTACTTTTAATTTATTATTTATGTTATTTTATTTATTGATTTTATTTTCTTTCCCCCCTCTTTTTCATAGGGTTAAGACCCATTTTTCCACCTCTCCCATTCCCATTGTGAACTGCCCTCCCTTGGCCAGTGGTACTTTTTTCCTTCCCCTCCTCTCTTTATGTCATGTCGTCACCTCTCTACCTCATGGCCTGCCCTTGTCCCCCTTGTCCAACCTACTTCCGATGACACTAGCCAACGCCGAACCTCCCCATCTCTAGCTTCAACACTACCTCCTCGCGTCGTCACCACCACGATCCTGTCCAGAACCCACCATTGCGTCGATCACCCTCTTCCCTATGACTCGCCAGATTCCAGCGCAGCTCGCACCTCCCTCCCCAGCTAGCTCTTCACTCCCTGCACCGTCTCTTGGCTTTCCCCAAGGCAGAACTCCCACTTTTCCCCTTAGATCGAGGTAGACTCCCCTACCCTAGAACCCCTTTCCACTAGACCTCTTCTGCCCCCCTTCAGCTCCACCGCCATGCCGTAGCCCCCACACTCCCATTCGACAACCCAATCTACATTGTAGGTTACATATTTTCTTACTTCCTTATTTTATTTATTTATTTATTTTCCAGATTTTCAGGTTTTGTTTAGGGGGTTTAATATTTTCTCTTTTGGGGTTTAATTTTGTGTTTTTTGGGGAAATTTGACTTGTTATGGATTCACACTAGTTTGTTGGAGGTGCGGGTGGCATGTGTTGGTCTTTGCACACTATGTTTATAATGTCTGCTACACCAAGGTAAGTGGTTCTGTGTCTAATTATTATTTGATGAATTAATTTTCATCCTTAATTTTCTTTTACCCTATTAATTAATTAATTTGTGTAGTAAAAAGTTGGGTTTCTTTGAAATTTAATTAAAATTGGAAATTTTTTAGTAGGGTGATATATTATCTGTGTGTATTCTGCAAAAAACTAGGTAGTGAATTCTAAATTGTGTTGTTAGCTTATTAAATTCTATAAGTGGTGTGAACAATATTTTTGAGATGGCGTGGGGTGCGTTTTGTCATAAAAGAAGTTTTTTGATTTATTTTAGTGAGTAATGACAAGTGATAATTTTAAATTGTTTTATAAGATTTAATTTTGGGCATATTAAATTATGTGGTTTGTAAAAATGTGTTTTACAAAAGGTTTATGGTTTTCCATAAAACTATTTTTGTGGCGCAGATCACATCTTAAAATTGTATTCAAGTGCGTACTATGTTGGAATGATTTTGAATGTATAAATTGTTACTTTTGTTTGTCTCAATCCATGTGACATTCTTTTACTGTTGATTTATAATTTTTTTATGTTTTATTAAATTATTTCACTAGTGGGAAACATTTCTGAAAAATGTTTTAGTGTGCTTCTTATATCAAAAGGTTATTTATGTGTGTAGGTAGTTGTTTGTTTAATGATAAGTGACTTTTAAACTATGCAGATGGTTTAATTAAATATGTAACCTATGAAGATTATTTTTTTGAAAAGAAATTCAGTGTGTGTGTTTTTAAAATATGGTTTTGGGTGTGAAAATGGTGATTTTTCATGTGCAAGTACCCTGTTGTGCTTCTTTGCATAATTGTGACTTGTGAGACGAACTTATGACTTGTTTGAGCACAATGAAGGAAGCTCGGGTAGATAGGAGGGTGGACTAGACTAGTGAGATTGTGTTCTGGAGGTGACACAACCCGGTTTCACTGGAAGGACTGAAGATTGCAACACTAATTAAACATATTCTTTTCGGAGGGTTGTGGCCTTCTATGCCATGTTTTCTGAGGGTTGTGGCCTTCTAAGGCACCTTTTCTGAGGGTTGTGGTTTCTAGGACACCTTTCACTGTGACTCGAAGATATAGGTACACAAGCTAGCTAACAAACACGAGGCCTATCCCATATTTAGTGATCATTTTTTACTTTAAACTACTGGAATTCTACCCTTTACCCACAATTCAGAACGATTGGTAAAGGTCTAGAAACCGTTGGTAAATTATATACCAATTGTTTCCCAAACTGTGGCCATGTAAGATGTGGGTAAAGGATTATACCAATAGTTCTATGTAAACCGTTGCTATAGGTGTTAATGTAAGATATATACCACCGGTTTCACAAATTGTTGGTATATGTTTCCCTTATACCAACTGTTCTAATTTTTTGGTATATAGTGTAAAATATTCAACCCAAGAATATACAAATGGTTTTTAAAACCGTTGGTACAAGTTTATACCTACGGTTATAAGAAACCCTTTCATATAATATACATCAAAATGCTATAAAAATGGTTTTGAAAACTGTTGGTATACATCTACTGCAGATCCATAGTAGCCAGCAGCACTGCAACTCCACAATTTCCAGCTACCACATCCAACCTGCAACTCTCCATGACCTACAAGAACACATACATAGCCAGAATCCAAAATCCTACATGGGATGTTTAAAATTCATCCAGAATTTAGAAATTCAGTAATTTAAAATTCATTCCCCACTCAAACCCCAAGAGAAGATAAAAATATAGGATCCAATACATCGACAATCCAATACATCCTGAATTGAAATGAAATAACACCAATAACACCAATAACACCAATAAAAAATTAAAATCCCATACAACCAAGAATACAATACACATACAAGTATGTAAAATTTATAATTCACTAACAATATAGCTAGAATCCAATACATCTAGAATTCCAAAATTTGGAATTGAAAATCAATAACACCCATAACAATATTCAAAATTTATAATTCACTCCTCACTCAAACTAGAACACCAATATAGACAAGAGAAAAATCCTACATGTTAGAGGAAGCAAATGGGATGTTTACTCATGGTATTGGGTTTACAATCTTAAAACCAACATAAAAACATGGGATGAGTGGACAAGGATAATGATACCCATAAGATTGACAATGGTAGTGGTCATGTTCTTAGACCAAAAATGTGTTATAGAAAGCACATGGTATGTTTATATTCCTCTAATGATTGTGTATCCTTGTATAAATGGTTCATGATGTGTTAGTGGTAAACATTGGTCAATATCAACATATGAAATGGGTTACCAGAATAGCCTACATGTTTTTCATAGATATTTAAATTGGAACAAGGGGGTATGTGGCTAATTGTAATTTGGTCTCTAGGGTGTGTTGTGAGATGAATCCCCATTTTGGGTCGTGGGTATGAATATTCAACTATGACTTTGGTATTGGGTTCACAAAGGGACTTTGGACTGGTCCTAAAACACACTTTTTGAGATTGGGATTGGCGTATTAAATATCATGTGTTTTAGAACTAGGGTAGTTGTACCTCACATGAGAAGTGGATTGTGTGAGGTTGGACCATGGATCCTTGTTCTAAAGTATCAACACAATCCAAATATGTTTGGTTGGATTTCAGTATGCAAGTTGTTGTATTCGGTTAAAATCCTATCCATTTCAAATAAAAGTGAGACAGTTTGAGTGGTACCAGCCACACCGTGCCTCATATTGAGGTGGGGTTGACTCGTACACGTCAAAAATGACTCATGGAACATTTTCATAATGTGTCAACAGAATCTGAATGTGTTTGATCGGCTTTCTATATGAAAGTTGCATTTTTCACATAAAATGTTGTCCATTTCAAATAAAAGTGAGACAATTTGAGTGGTAACAAGCACACAGTTCCTCAGATTGAGATGATGTAGACTCATACACGTCAAAAATGTCCCATGGATCCTTGTGAAAAAGTATCAACACAATCAGAATACATTTGGTCGGGTTTCTGAATATCTGTTGTTTTTACATAAAACAGTGTCCATTTTAATCAAAAGTGAGAGACTTTGAGTAATAACGGGCACACCGTTCCTCAGATTGAGTCAGGGTTGACTAGTAAACATCACAAATGAACAATTGAATGTTTTCCCGACGTATCAATACAATTAGAAAGCCTTTGGTTGTATTTCCATATGAAAGTTGATGTTTTCACTTAAAATCATGTCCATTTCAAATTAAAGTGAGACATTTTTAGTGGTACCATCCACAAAGTTCCTTGGATTGAGATGACGTTTACTCGTACACATCACAAATGACCCATGGATCGTTTTCATAAAGTATTAATAGAATCTAAATGCGTTTGGTCAGTTTTTCATATGAAAGTTGTTGTTTTAACATAAAATAATGTCCATTTGATATGAATGTGAGATAGTTTGAGTAGTACCAGCCACACCGTACCTCGTATTGAGGTGGGGTTGAATCGTACATGTCACAAATGAACCATGGATCATTTTTCGAATGTATCAACACAATCAGAATATTTATTTTTTGTTTCCATATGCTAGTTGTTGATTTCACTTAAAATGTGGTTCAATTAAAATAAAAGTGAGACACTTTGAGTGATATCTACCTCACCATGACTCAGATTGATGTAGGGTTGACTTTTACAGGTCACAAATGACCCATGGATCGTTTTCTTGAAGTATCAATAGAATCAGAAAGCGTTTGGTCAGTTTTTCGTAAGCAAGTTGTTTTTTTCAATTAAAATCTTGTGCATTTCAAATAAAAGTGAGACAGTTTGAGCTGTACTAGCCACACCATGCCTCGGATTAAGGCATCATTGACTTTTACACGTCCCAAATGACCTATTGATCATTATAATAATGTATCAACAGAATTCGATTGTGTTTGGATGGTTTTCTATATGCAAGTTTTTGCTTTCACTTAAAATGTTGTCCATTTCAAACAAAAGTGGGACACTTTGAGTGGTAATGGCCACACCGTCCCTCATATTGAGATAGAGATGACTCATACACATCAATAATTTCCCATTGATTCTTTTTCTAATGTATCAGCACTTCTAGAATACATTTGATCTATTTTTTCAATGTCTTTAGTTTTTATTTAAAATAATGTCCATTTTAAACAAAAAAGTCTTTGAGTGATACCGGCCACACCATTACTTCTATTAAGGCAAGGTTGAATCATAAAAGACAAAAATGACCCATTGATCATTGTACTAAAGTATGAATACAGTCAGAAAGCGTTTGGATGGTTTTTCATATGCATGTTGTTGTTTTCACTTAAAATCCTATCCATTTCAAATAAAATTGAGACAGTTTGAGTGGTACCGTCCACACTGTGCCTTGGATTTAGGCGAAGATGACTCGTACACGTCACAAATAACCCAAGAATTATTTTCATAAAGTATAAATAGAATTTTAATGAATTATGTCAGTTTTACATATGGATGTTTCTGTTTAAACTTAAAATCTTGTCCATTTCAAATAAATGTAAGACAGTTCGAGTGGTAACAACCACATTGTGCCTCAGATTGAGGCGCGGTTGACTCGTACACATCAATAATGACCCATGGATTGTTTTCCTAAATTATCAACAGAATCTGAAAGCATTTGGTTGGGTTTCAGTATGCCAGTTGTTATTTTCACTTAAAATGTTGTCCAATTCAAATAAAAGTGGGACACATTGAGTGGTATAGGACAAACCATGCCTCATATTGAGATGGGGTTGACTCGTACATGTCACAAATGACCCACAAATTCTTCTGAAAAAGTATCAACACAGTCAGAAAGAGTTTGTTTGGTTTTTCGAATATCTATTTTTTATTTAAAATCATCTCCTTGCTTCCTCTTTTCGATTAGGGTTTGCACTCTTTTCTCATCTTCTTCTGAAACTGTAAAACCCCCTTATCTGTTAGGATATATGGTGAATCTTGAAGAGATCTTAGATTGGGATCCCAGACATTGAAGTAAGAGTGAAATTGTCTCTGGAATCAAGGTAGGTGGTTGGTGCTTGGTACTAAAGTAATAGTAAAGGAATGTTAATTAGATTGGGATATAGGGTGAATCTTGAAGAGAGCATAGATTTGGCTCAGTGACCTTATGATGTAGTGATTGGTTTGATGATTTCGGTGATACACAGTTGTGTAAGTTACCCAGTGGAGGTTGATGATATATGTTGTGGGGTTACGCAAGGGAGGAGGAGGGTGGGGGGTCTATATAGGTTCGATGAAGGAGGGGGTTGTCTGAGGTCTAGGAAGGAGGGTGGGGGGCTATCCGGGGTCAATCCGGGGTCCAGGGAGGTGGGTGTGGGGGACATCCGAGGGGCTGTCTAGGGTCTATGAAGGAGGGGGGGGACTGTCTGGGGTTCTTTCCGGGAGGCTTTCTGGGGTCTAGGGAGAAGGGTGGGGGTTATCCGGGGTCTAGGAAGGAGGGTGGTAGGGCTATCTTGGGGGTTGTCTGAGGGACTGTCCAGAGTCCAGGGAGGAGGGTTGGGGGGCTGTCTGGGGGGCTCTTTGTGGTCCAGGGAGGATAGTGGGGGGGATGTATGGGGTCTAGGAATGTGCGGGGGAGGGGGGGGGGGGGGTGTCTGGGGGGCTATCTGGGGTCTAGGGAGGAGGGTGGGGGGCTGTCCGAGGGGCTTTGCCGGGTTCATGGCATGGTATTTACATATTTTTTAAGAAAATTATTCCAAGTAAAAAAATAATATCATTATATCAACTTCTAATCAAGACCACCAATTTTCTAAATTCCACTAAAAATTTACAATTTCGTTAAAATAGGGGGATTTCATAGGAATTCATCAAATCATGTATTATTATTTATTGATAAAAAATAAACATAATGTGACATACGTAATCACACATATATTCAGGCACATCCAATCAATAAACTCCATAAGTGAGTAATAATTGTCAAAAATGCAACGGATCAATTTGTCCCTCATCACCATCACTATCATCCCCATCATCTTCACCCTCACCCTTGGCTTCATATTCATCCCCATAATCATACCTACCCTCCTCCTCACCCTCATAGTCAGCCTCGGCCTCCTCATTTCCCTCCTCCCCAGCCTCGGCCTCCTCTTCATCCTCCTCCCTCGCCTCGGCCACCCGCACGACCTCCTCCTCCTCCGCCTTAGCCTCCTCCTCAGCATCGTTTCGACCACCACTAGAGCTACCACATAGTGCACCATATATAGAACTCATCAATGAAATATATTACACACAAGTAGTACTAGCCTCTGGTGGAAGTGATCGATGTAAAGCTTCAATCAGTTTCATAAAGCCAGTGTTTTCCATAGAAGACTATGTTTTCGTCTCTATAGACCTTTTTTCAGCATGTTCTTCCTATGCTTTAACCTGAAGGAGCTCGGTGGAACTATAGGTCGTATCTGAGGAGGGCCAATACCTCGTCGTAACTATACTCTTCCCAGGCCGGCAACATACTCTACAAGGGTGCTCATCTCCCAACACCTGATATATGTGATCATTTAGCCCAAAACTATCAGGTTCCTAGGCATCAAGGGCCTCTAAAGCAGCCTGTTATAAATATAAATATATTATTAAGTTACAAAATTGACATTAAAATTTTAAATCAAAAATTATAACTTACAATCTGATGTAGAGTCGGTTCATTAACCGTAGTTCCATCTATCATTTTTCTACTCAAGCAAAACAGGTTTTCATGAGGCACACATCCTTTTATAATCAATTTATGCCTCTATAATGACATTTAATTTAGGAAACCATAATTAAAAATAATATACCAAAAGAACAGTAATTTCATAAATAAAATTATATAAAATCTTTAGCAATCAAATAAATTACGGAGGAAGCAATAGAAAGTTCAAGTCGTAATGACAGATTATTAACTGTCATGCCGACTATCTCTCATGATCTGGCATCATTGTACGTCCCAATGTGTGGATGTATTTCTAAGAAACAATGTTTTTTATTTTTTCTAGGTGCATCCTAAATAATATTCAATAATTACTATTAATTAAAAACCTAAAAATTTTCATTTAAATAGTTTAAATGTGATTAATACTGTAAATTTGATAGTCTCCCATTGAGTAATCATCTATAGGTACTTTTCTAATAGAAAATCATCCATGACTGGGACCGCCTAAAACTTTTCCCACACATTCACACCATCCAATGTACAACTCATGCTTATAAGCTCTCTAAATATAACTTAAATCCTTTAGATGTTCTGTCTGAGTACCCTCACCATCAGAGAAATTAAACTGTAGTTGAAACCAAAATATTAATTCATATAAATACAAAAAATAATATGTTGTATTAAATATATCAGATTTTTTACCCATATCTCTGCCCAGGCTTTATCCTTGACTTCATTTGGTAACTGTCTCAATGAGAACAGGCTGACAGAAATGATGTTGAGTATTTGGCATGTGTCACCAAAAAACTCCAACATTGCGGCCCTGCTTTTCTAATCACATGACTATCTTTATTATTTTCCACTATCAACTCGTGTGGTGGTTCCACACAGAACGCATGTGTGTATGCTCCCACTCCTTCCTTTTATCAGATGATGTATCTATTATGAAAATAAATAAAATATTTTATCAATACATGTTATAATGAATGTAAATAAAGGTGTAACAATTTGTTATGGCTGTATAAGTATATCTACAGTAGTCTAATAAATGGATGATGCTTGATCGACAGAAATTTAAGGAACACCTAGTACAGATAGAGTGGGTCCCAATGCATACTCTGCAAGGAAATAATCTGGTGGATCAGTAGTCGAAGAAGATGGAATATAAAACCCAAAGAGTTCGAAGCAGAAGTAATAAAATATGACAGGGATGGACGGCCAAATTCTGGATGGAGAGTGGGAATCATCATCGGATATGATAAAAACGGGTGAGGAGGGTCATATGTAAAGGGTGGTGAAAAACATGGAGGCCTAAATATCCCGTGTGTCCCTAATGGCACACCAGGATCAGAATGTGGGATGGATGGTATGTCAATGGGAGGGGCAGGGTCTAATCGGGTATGCCGACCTGATCGTCTAGCTCCCGTACTACCCCCCCCCCTCGTACGAACACCCCGAGTACTAGGACCACTACTAGGATGATCCTCAAATAATTGTCTCCTAATAGATGTATCCTAAAATAATGTTAAAAAATTAATCACATGACATTATATATTATTTAAATAAATATATTTGAAACAATGTTCTCACTATAGGAAATAGTAGTGGAATTCCCAGCTCAACCAGAAGATGACTATTGTCCATAAACTGTTTTCATTTTCTCTCTTCAATAGGTTTCATTTCTTACATTTTAAAAGAAATATAAAAGTAAATAGAAAAGGATAACTAATGTGTAAACCAAAAAACCAAACAAATGAAACGGAAAATTATAATTTTTAGTAGGATGATTATTTACTATGTGTCAGAAGTCTATTAAAATCATGGAACAATGATTCTACTAGATACATAAGTGGTGAAGCATTTATCAAAATTATTGAAAAATTTAATTTCTTTAGCTCAGGTAGATGATGCAGGTTTCAATACATGTTTTGAAAAAAAATACAAACCATAATGTTCATTACCTCAGAAAATGTTAAAGAGAGGTCTTATAGTCATACAAATTTTATACAAATCACATTTGAAGCATTGAAATGTTCACCAAGTTAGAAATTTTGGTTTTATAAGTTTAAATAAAGTTCAATTACAAATTAAAAAACGAAATTTTAATAAAAATTCCAAACAAAAAACATTGAAAATACACATAATTATAAAATCGGATATAGTATATTTGTAATCAATATTAAAACCATTTGAAAAGTGAAAACCTTAAAAACCAAACTCTAGGTAAACCAAAATAATTGAGAACATGGATGGTTGATTCTATATATTTTCCTCCCCAACATTAGGATCACAATCAACTATGACAACTGAGCTATTAGAGTCATCAAAAGTAATAAATGGATTGGTTCCAATGGCAGTATGGACAATGTCAATTCCATCATCACCATAATCAAAAATATGTATTGGAATTACTTCATCTATGACACCAAATTCAGGTTGAATATGGTCATTGACATAAACATCTTGTTGTCCATTGATGCCAATACATATGGTTCTTCGGTAGAAAAAGTTCAAGTCATATTAATTACTCAAAATACACAATCATCAATAAATGTGTCTTGTCTCATCATTGAATCAAACTAAATTGATTTCATCATCATGACTCGTCCATGAGTGTAATAATCCAATATTACTATTTTCAAATGAAGCCATAATAACCCACATTTTTCAAATCGCAGCCTACTATCTGATGCACTAGAATAAACATCTGTTGTGGCAGTAACCATAACACCATCATGTTGTGTTATCATGTTCTTTTCTCATTCAGTGACAATAAATTTGTACCCATTGATAATAATTGATTTACAGTCACAAACCATGGTATTAAGACCAAAATCCAATGCTCTTACTTCCTCAGAGACATAATCAACAAGAAAACTCAATACCTATAATATAAATTATTATTAATCTTAATTAAATACTTATTTAATTATTTTAAATAGTAATAAATTAACATTCAATTTTATCCAAGCAGAAAACACTTTGCTAAGAAAATAATTCTTCCTTCTCAAAGATAACAAACAACGCTTTATATTTATCATTTTTTATGTTCCCTGTAGATAAAAAATATCAATAGATTAATAGATATATATGTAATATATACATATTGAATTTAGTTACCTGATGTAGTCATCGAAAAAATCATATTTGAACAAAACAGTGCGATGCTCAATATCCCATTCTTCAAGGATTAATGTATTCAATGTATAAGATCCAGGAATTCCTCCTATTTGAGGAATTGATTGAAAATAGGGTTCAATTTTCTCATACACTTCATATTCATTTTTAATTGTTCTATTTATTCTTATAGTAAGATCAAGAAAATACATTGAGCAAAAATCCATAAATTCTTGAGCCAAGAAACCGTTCATGATAGAACATTCTGGATGATTCTTATTTTAGACATAAGACATTAATGTGTACATATTTCATTCAGTTTGATACATCCAACAAAATGAATCAGGACCTATGAGAAGTATTTTAGTGGGAATATGGATAGTTAGATGCAACATGCATGTGAAAAATGATGGAGGAAATATTTTCTCCAACTCACACAAAATTAATGGGGCATCTATTAACATTTTTTTTTCAAAAACACTTGGACAACTTCATAGCACAATGATTTGTAAACAAACAGCACAAATAAATAACAATCACCCTTAAATTATTGGACAAAAGATGACAGATTTTTATTGGAATTAAATCGTGTAGAAGAATGTGATAATCATGAGTCTTCAATGTTGATAGCTTCAAATCTCTTCTACTGACCTGTATAGATATGTTACTTGAATATCCATCAGGAACTCTAATAGTCTCTAATAATTCTAGAAATATTTTTTTCATAGGTGTCATCACATAAGAAGCACATGGAACTAGCCAATTATTTTCACTTATATGCACATGGTGAAATTCTGGTCTGATGCCCCAATCCAGCAAATCACACCGAGACCGTAAATCATCTTTTTTATTTCCCTTGACATTTAGAAGTGTCGAAATGATTATTTCATATATATTCTTTTCAATGTGAATTATGTCTATGCAATGACGTAACAAATTGGTTGACCAATAAGGAAAATCAAAAAAGATACTCCTCTTCCTACAATTTCAATAGATTTCAGTGGAAACATTCTTTCTCTCTATATATTTCATTTTAACCTTCCTTAATTAAACAATGAAATATTTCTATTCACTTAGCACATCAGTTCCAGACATAGACTGAGGTGGATCATCAGTCTCTCTTGTATTATCAAATCTTTGATAATTATTTCTATATGGATGGATCATTGGCATGAATTAATGATGTCCAATAAAACTAAAACTACAATGATGTCTCATTCTTATTGATCGTTAATTCTTCATAAAAATAGGACATGATAGTTTTCCCTTTGTGCTCCATCCAGACATCATTGCATAAGACAAAAAATCATTCATCGTCCATATAAGTGCAGAACACATCTAAAATAGGTCATTCTAATGTGCATCGTATGAGCGCACACCCGCATCCCAAATAAGTTTCAACTCTTTTATGAAAGATTGCATGTATACCTCAATATCAATACCGGGATCAGAATGTACAGATATGAGTATACTCATGAAAGTGAAAGGTTTTTTCATACTCAACCATGGGGGAAGATTATAAATGTGTATAAAAACTAGCCATGTGTTGTACGAAGTAATCTTGTGACAAAAAATATTAAAACCATCACATGAAAGACCCATCCAAACAATACGAACATTGGATGCAAAATCAGAATATCGAGCATCAAATCTCTTCCATGAAAATCCATATGCAGGGTGAACTAACTCATCAACAGTTTTCTTTCTTTTGATATCACGACATCTCTATTTAATTTATACTTCATCAAACATAAAATGATTTTGTAGTTTTGGGATCAATGGAAAGTGCCACATTACTTTTTGTGGCACACAGGATGGTGTTCCATCAGATTTTGACTTTCAGCGGGATGTGCCACATTTTATACAATCATCTCATTCAGCACTTACCTCCCAAAATAAACTACCATCTTTCAGGCAATCATGATTTTTGTTTCTTGAAATTCAAAGTTCTTCAACTAACTTCCATGCCATATAGTGGTTTGTGGGAATATCTACTACATCTGAAAGTAAATCCTTCAACAAGATAAGAATGTAATCGATAGCTGTATTAGAAATACCATACATAGTTTTCCCAAGAAAAAATCAGATTAAAAATTCCAATATTTTCATTTTATCAAATTTTTAATATACTGGAGTCATGGTAGCATCATTAAATGTTTTCACCCTAAAAACATCATCATTTTCATTAGACGCATCATGTGTTCTCATATTGAAGTATTCTTGGGTTGGAATCCATTCTTTTTCATGATGATGAATAAATAGAAACTGGTCATATAATAAGTTCTCCACTCTAGTCCTCTCATTTATATCATCAGAAATTTTAGATTTCATTTTATCCCTATTGTGATAACACACATAGTAGTTTTCATGATATCCATAGTTGGTTAGGTGGTAGCTGATTTCTTCATGGCTCAACCATGGTCTTCCAACACAAATGGAACATGGAAAGTGTATGCGACCACTATCTGAGGACTTGTGAAATGAAAAAACTAAAAATCTCTCCACATTTTTTTTGAAAATCCATTGAGATCTGATTGGTTTCATACATCCAACATCAATCCATTTTGTAATAAAATAATTGATATAAGTCATTTCGTCAAAAGAAATTCAATAAGATTGAAGATTCAGAAAAAATATATTTAAGTAAATGAGAATTGTTCACTTTATATGAAAACATAACTGACACACCACTTTATAGGATAATATTAATATAAAATACAAAAAATACTATATTTAAAACAAAATATCTTTGAATAACTATACATTACTGTACAATATCATGTACACTTGTGGAGGAGAATTATACAGGAGTTGAGTAAATATTAGATCAAATAAATTATATATTTTATTATATAATTTGAGTGATCACATACATTTCCCAATGGGGAGGAGTGTCCACTATGGTGCGGGGTGTATAGGGGTCTGGAGGGGCCATCTAGGAGAGTCGGAGGTGTCCAGGGGGTGGGGGGATGTCTAGGGGGGTCTGGGTGTCCAAGTGGGTGGGCTATCCATAGTGGTGGTCGGGCTGTCCAGGGGGGTAGGGGGAGTCCAGGGGGTGGTCGGGCTGTCCAAGGGGGCGAGTGTGATGTCCATGGGGTGGGAGGGGTTGTAAATGGTGTTTGGGGTGACCCGAGGGGGGGGTGGCCATCGGTGTGGCTGGGATATCCAAGGAGGTATGAGGTGTCCAGGGGGTGGGTGGGGTGTTAAAGGGCTGGGCGGGCTATCCATAGAGGGTGGTCGGGCTGTGCACGGGGGTGGCAGGGCTATCCAGTGGGGTCTGGGGTGTCAAGGGGGTGGGGCAGGTGGCATTCTAGGGGGTGGGGGCATCTTGGGGGAAGGGGGGTGTCCGGGAGGTGGTGGGCGGGTGTTTGTGGTGGGGGGGGGGGGGGGCTTTCCACAAGGGTGGGGGCTGTCCAGGGGGTATGAGCTGTCTAGGGGGTTGGTGGGATTTCCAAGGGGGTGGTAGGGCTGGACAGGGGGTCGAGGTGTCCAGGGGGTACGACGACATTCTAGGGTTGGGGGGTTGTCCAGGGTGTATGAGGTGTCCAGGGGGTGGGCGGGCTGTCCAATGGGGTGGGGGCTGTCCACTGGGGGAGGGGGTGTCTAGGGGGTGTGTGGGGCTGTCCATGGGGTACGGGGTGGGTGGGCGAGTTGTCCACAGGGGTGGAACGACTGTTTATGGGAGGTACAAGGTGTCGATGGGGGTGAGTGGGCGGTCCATGTGGGGCGCTATCCTGGGGGTACGGGGTGTCCAGGGTGGTGGGCAGGCTATCCAGTGGGTGGCAGTGCTATCCAGGGGGAGGGTGGAAGGGCTGTCCACGGGGGTTGTGGGGCTGTCTAGGGGGGTCAATGGGTCCAGTGGGAGGGGGGGACTTTACAGTAGTGGGGGATGTCTAGGGAGGTATGAGGGGTCGAAGACACCCCACCCCACCCCCTTGGATATCCCACACCCCCTATTGGACAGCCCGCCCCCACTAAACAAAAAACATAAAAAAAACCTTTACCCCCTAAACTAAACAAACCCCACAAAATAGACCATTTATGATGTATAAAGTGTAGAACTAAAAAAACAATGTTTTTGGTTCTCCAACAACAATAACTCAAATTTAACCAAAATAAAAACATCAAACATAAAATAAAAAGAGTAAAAACACTAAAACTAATATAACACTTACTAATTTTTAGTGTAGAAATAAAAATTTGTCTGATTGAAGAAGGATCTTCAGCTAAAGGTAGTTTTCATCCAAGAATACGTTTGGAGGAATACTGAATTACGTCTGCATTTGGGCCTAATACACCCCCCACAACCAACCCCCACCAACTACATTCCCCACCCCCACTCCCAGTACATTCCACACAACACCTGCCCCCAATGCCATCCCCTCCCACTACACAACACCCACTACAGCCAACCCCCCTACAGCCCCCCTGTAGTCCCCTCCATCACCACTCCCTGAAACCCCCATGCCCCACATTGCACATTCCACCCCTCACCGCTTGCAGCCCCCACCCTGCACACCCACCCCATACAACCAACCCACTACCCAACCCATCTACATCCTACCCCTCCCACTAAATTCCCCCCCCCCCCACTCCCACAACACACCCTCTACAACCCATCCCACTGTACATCCCATCTACCGCCTACCCCCTCCTACAAAATATCCCCCTCCCCACTCCCACTACACACCCCCTACAGCCCCCACCCATTGTACAATACCCACATAGCCCCTTCCCACTGCACATCCCCCTTCCTCCCACCCTCTCCCTACACAGCCCCCTGGTAGCCCAGTCAACCCCCTCCCACAGCACAACCACCTCCCCATTCCCACTGACCCCCCACAACCCCCCTCCAACTACACAACACCCCCTATAACCCCCTCCCACTGCACAACCCCCCCATAGCCACCCCCCATGTTGCACACCACCCTTACCATTGCCTTGGAAAATAAATCATGACATGTGAATCAAGAATGGATCGCAGGTTGGGAGTAGGGTTCACAAATAATAGTGGAGCTGTCCTTTACGGATAATAAAACTAAAAAACAAAAAAAAATTATCTTCAAATAAATCAAAATGAAAATGGAATAAATGGAGGGAGAACATTAAACTCGTAACTTATATTTTTTTGTGGAAGAACAAAAAATCAGTTGCATGGTAGAAGGGTTTGCACGCTTGAACTGATCTCTCTTTAGGGTGCAATGTGGTAAGATCCTGATCTGAATTGGGGCTGCATTTGTGGCATTATATCCCAACAGTTTTTTTTAAACCATTAGTAAATATCATACCTTTACCAATGGTTCCATGAACCATTGGCATAAGGGGGGAACCTATCACCTATTCCAACGGTTTCAAAAAAACCATTGGAAAAACTACCACCGATCCCAACAGTTATATATGACCATTGCTAAAGGTCTCTACACCCGGGCCCATCCCAATGGTTTTACAAACCATTGGGGAAAAACACTATAAAAATTACTATACCAACGGTTTTCAAAAAACCGTTGGTATTGGAAGCCTATCCCAAAGGTTTTTATAAACGATATAGATATAGGTGTTGGTATAGAAATAAATTTCTAGCAGTGTGACACTCATCAGTGTGACACATTGTTTATTTTAAAAGGTAAGGTGTGTGTGTGTGATTCAATTTATGTTGTTAGATTTGAAACTATTTTCCTTAATATTGTTTTCTTTAAAACAATTCATGCATTTTCTTCTTTCTTTAATTAAAATTGAAGAGTATTTTTCATTTAATAATTATGTGTGGAACCTTTTATTGGGTGACGTCCTACTAGTATTTTGGATCACTCCTGACATACACATTTGGGTGTATGTAGTTTCTTTTTCTTTTGTTTTCCAGGTCGAAGCATTGAACTCAGCGATAGTGGATTTGTTTGGAATTGGTATTCTCATGCAAAGTGGTGTTGATGTGGCCTATCCTTTGCCGAGAGGTTTGTGTTAGAGTATTAGTTTCTGGTATTGTCATTTATTTTTGGCTATTGAATCAACTTTTCGAAATTTATGTCTGTTTTTAGTTTAAGGTCTTGATTGGTTGATAGTTTCTCAGTTTCATTATATCTATTTTTTGATTATTTTATGGATCTTGTTTCTGGTAAAGCATTCCCACATGTTACTCCTGATACTCAGGCACTTGTGCCATCCTATGGGGATCGGGAACGGCCATCGGGCCATGTCACAGACCAGGTCAGGCGTCAGGTCTAATGGAAACTCGACCTAGTTTGTGACATAATTGATATTCGTACTCCATGAAACCTTACCACTTATTTGATGTATATCTTTTCTAGTTGATCCAATGATAAATCCTCTTAAATTGAAATGAAGTGCTCAGTCTTTGTAAGACTATCCAAAACACCCATGATATAATTTTTTCTTTGGATGTATTCGGATGCCCGATGACAATGTCCATGGTGATGTTCTCCTATTTTCATGCTGGTATGGGTAATGGTTGCATCATCCCCTTAGACTTATGCCTCTCATCCTTCACTTTCTGACATACCATGCACTTTTATATGTAATCCGAAAACTCTGTTATCACATTATCCCACGAGTAATAATTTTGAGAATCATGATACAAATTTTGGTTTTCAAGGTGAATTGAAAAATGTAAACTATGTACATCATCTAAAATATCGTTATTTAACATGGGATTTTATAAAAACATAGTCTTTTCCCAAAGAGTACAATACCTTCTTCATTAACATTGATCTATGTGGATTTACCTTTTTGGATAGTTTCTAATTTCTCCTAAATTCATACATTATCCTTTTGATCACCCATTAACCATTCCAAAGAGATAGTTGAAAAATCATTTGTGAAATGATCGATCGTGTTACCTTATTTAAGATTCCAATGGCCATCTTCATTAAATCTAGTAAGATTGGATCCATTTAAAATCTCATCAATGATAGAATCATTGGGTCCTTTATACATAGAGAATTTTCTTCTTTGTTCTCTCTCCTAGGGTGGTAATGGATTGATAATTCATTATCTTTGATCACCTCTAACCATCTTGGTCGGCGCATGTTCAGCTCTTTTTGTGTGAATATATGCTTGAGACTTTTGGGATCATTATATAATTTACACATCTCTTCAAAGAGGTAATGTCTCCAAATTATTTAAGTGCATATTAATAAATCCAACTCCAGATGATGTATTGGAAATATTTTTCAAATGAATTTTAAATTTACTTGAAGTATATGAAATTAATTTTTCATTTTTCATCGACACATGACCCATGAATTTCATTGAAGCATCACTTAATACCATGAAAAATATATCTACTTGTTGGTAGTGTGATCATGAGTGCAATGATAAGCTTCCTTTTTAAATAATTGAATCTCTCTTTTAATTCATCACTCCAAGAAAACATGACTCCCTTCAATGTTATCTTAGTAATAGGGTTCAACAATCATGTGAAATTTCTCACTAATCTATGATGGTATCCATCTAACCCCTAGATTTTACGGATAACTATCACAAATGTTATCCTCAACCATCCTTAAATTGCATTTTTCTTAGAGATATCCACAAATATCCCATTACATGTGAAGTTATGACAAATTTATTATACTTCCTTCAACATAAAATCCCATTTTTTTACACTTCATAGAGATTATCCTTTTTTTAAGGTCTCGAGTATTGTGATTAGATGCTCTTCATGCTTCTCCTTGGTTTGGGAGTATATTAAAATATCCTCTATAATGTATACTACAAATTTTTCGAGGTAATATCTAATGACTCTATTCATAATTTTCATGATGATTTTTGAATCATTAGTGAGTCTGAAAAGAATTAATGTGATTTTATAGTGCCCAAACATTATACGAATAGCAGTATTGGGTATATCCTCTTTCTTCACCCCTAGAGGGTAATATCCCAACCATTGATCCAATTGGGAGAAGTATTATGATCCACAAATCTGATCAAAGAATTCATCAATTTGGGGAAGATAATACTTGATCTTTGTAATTATTTTGTTGAGCACATGATATTCAATGAAAAGGAATGTTGACCCATCGAACTTATTGATGAAGGGGAATGGTGCACCCCATGGTGAAGCACTTGGGTGTATAAACCCTTTATCTATGTTTTTATTTAGTAGTTTCTTTATCTCCTAAAGCTCCATAAAACCCATTCTATCCAAAGTCTTGGATGTTGGAAATTATCCTGGTATAAAAACAACATATAATTCATCATCTTTTGTAGGAGTTAGACAAGGTGGTTCTTCAAGAAAATACTTCAGTGAATTCCCTCACAATAGGCATGTATTCAAGGATTGTTTCTTCCTTAGACTCAATCATATGAGAAAGAAATGCATGATCGTAGGGAAGTAATATCCACACTAGATATAATTTTTCTAAAGAAGGATAATTGTCTTCCATTCACTTCTATAGAATTATGGGTAATTGCATATATGGTGAGTGATTCCCCTATCATAAAAATTTATGATTTCTTTATATAGGGAAATCTAATCCATGAAAATAATTGCATCAAATTACACCAAAGGGAGTATGAAGTGGTTTCCTAGGATGTTCAATCCAAAAGTCGTCATAAGAGAGGAGTTATATACGTTGGATGCAATGATTTCCCTAAATTTGGTTCTCACCGACATCTCTACTTATAGGATATATTGGTAGTTTTGATATTGTTCTACTAAAAATCTTGAATATAAAAAAAGTGTAGAACATGAATAAAAAAATCATTTTTCTAGTCATCAATAAATAATCAGAGTACCTATCACCACTTCATCTTTGGGGTTGGATTCAGCTATAGTGATGGAAAATCTCAAACTTGCTACCTTGGAAGTTATTGGTTGCCTCTGAAAACCCTTGGCTTATGGAATTGGTTTTCAAAGTTCCCTGGTTCTTTGTAGTTAAAGCATTGAACAATGTATTGAGAATATAATGGATCATTCCTTTCCTATATTGTTGGAGCAGGTTTTTCTTTCCAACAGTTAATGGCCAGGTTCCCTTCTCTTCCACACCAAAATCATTTCCTCGTCCCCATCAGTAAATTTCCACGCTGCTTCTTTTCTATCATCGGGCAAGTGGGGTGATGGAATTTATTATAACCATTAAATCAATCCATTAAAATTCCATAAATAATGACCATTTATTCTACTTACCCAATGATACCCATGTGATTCGCTAATCTCCATTCTGACTTTTAGGGAACATAAAACAATTTTCTTAATAACTATCGAACTGAAGGATCACTAGGTATTACAATATGCTAGGTTTTATCCCACCAAAGAGGTGGTTAACCATGCATTCGAGGGTAACATCAAAGCTAGAGGCATATCATGCATGCCTTTTAAGGGTTTCCTCAATCAATCAAATGGATTCGTCATCTTTTTTCTTGAGGGAAAGGAAGTATCATTCCATCTTACGTTGAAGGGTTTGAGGAAAGTATTTGTTGAAAAATATTTTTCAGAAATCCCTCCCTTTCAATTCTTCGATCTCTTCTGCAGGCTTCATATTTTTTTATAAATGCCCACTATTGATCAAATTCACCCTTCAAATAATATGAATCCAGAATAACCATTCCTTGTTTAGTAAATTGAAGGATGGAGAATTTATTCTCGATGGAGTTGATATATTTTTCAGTGATTAATGGATCAGATGATCCATTGGAAGTAGGAATCCTTTGTCTCATGAAGCTCTCAATTAAAATAACGGCTTGTTATTTCATGGGGGGTTGGTCATACATTCATCTAGAACCATTTTTATATTCAAAACATGAGTTAACTAATAGATTATCCTGAAAAAGTTTTTGATTCCTACTCCCACTAGATTGGGCATCTCATTAGAACAGTCAACACATTGATCTTCGCCTACATGGTTAGCTGGAGTCCTCCTATTACCAGCCATTAGTTGGAATAAAATTTCTATTAGGGGTAACACATAAAGGAGAATCCAATGATAAAATGTGATAACATATAAATTACATTTATTTCCTTAAATTGTGAATTTATAGACTTCAATCTATGTTTTCTATAATCAACATCCAAACATATATTATTAGGGGTATTTTTTTATTCCTCTAATAATGGTTCATTCAAAGATTATGAATTTACTAATTCATATCCCCAAGGAGCTTCAAACCAAGAGTGCTACAAAGACAATTTTTGGGAATCAAATCTCACTTGAGTCAAGATCAATGAAGTGTTTATTATTTTTACTCCTAGATACATCTGTGCAGAAGACACCTATACATGTATGTATCCAGAAAAGGGATTTATTTTCTTAATAAAAAAATTAATCTATAATCACTAAAATTTAGGGGTGATTTTATTATACTTAGTCTTATCTCTAAGGATTTAACTAGGGTTTTCTAAACCAAATCAATAAAATAACTAAACCTATCCCCTGAAAAAAATTATAACAACCATTATCTTTATTACACAATTAAACATGATATAGTACATAATAATTCACTTAATAAAACTCTAAAAATTGAAAGGTCTAGTGTCCTAGGAAATTTGGAACATTACAAGACAACTTATGACATAAAATACAACATCATTATTGAAAACTTCTTTTACAAGACCACATCATTCCTTCATACTTAGCAATGCATATGATAACTTGATGAAATACATATAAAAAGGGTAACCTATAAAGACCAATAAGGGAGTAAAAAAGGAATAACATGAATAATTAAATACATGTTAGGAAATGGGAATATCAGGGTTGTATAAGATAAAAACGAACATAAAGTCAAGTTATATAATCATTATCATAAAATTGATATGTGAAAACAACATTTAACATTATATTAGCATGTGTGAAGGCTCATTGCACATGAAGCATGTGCAAAACCTCACGACACATGAATTAGCAAGAGTAAACCATCATTTCATGTCAATTTCATGAGCAAACCCAAATTTCACATAGCGTATCATGATTCAAAATATTACCCAATTCATTGGAGCGTGATTAGGAATCACCTTTTCTAAACATTTCATTTCATTCATTAGTGTGTTATATTGCTCATATAACATGGGGTTATTCAACCTCATAATGTATTCCAGAACAAAGGATTGTGGAATACATTCAAGAATGTATAATTCAATATCTATATGTTCATAATTTTTAATATCCTTGATATAGAAATTGATATGGTATTCAATACACATTGATTTTGGTTTGAAAAAACACGGTCCAATTTTAGTCGCATAACAACGTGACATAAAAATTCCTAAAAAATGGTTGATTATAGGAAAAGGGTTATCTCATAATATTTACATGAAATGGAAAGTATGGGGTCAATTAGATACATGTTCAAACAAATGAAATTTTTAAATATAAGGCCTCACATAATAAAGGATCAAGAAAAAATTGGATAAATGGAATAACAATTACGAAATTTTGGCATGAAAACAACTGTAATTGGGAGAGATTAATGATAGAAAAAGAGGTCTATAATCATTCATCCATAAATAGAGATGTATGGGGGAGGTGTAAAATAATACCCCAACATTTTTAATTGAAATTAAAATAGGATAACAATGTACTGAGGCATGGACATAAATAACGAAGGAATGTGAGGATCCCTTACTTGAGTGTCTGAACTCAAGAGATTGAAGAGGGGATTAATGAGTTCTTGGGGTACCTTAGTTGGATTATAGAGATATAAGGGTAGATTATGGACTTTATACAAAAGTTTTGAGTGAATAGAAGTGACTGCTTGGGTGGGTTTATATTTGAAATGAGAAGGGAGTTCTCTAATATTTCACAAACATCTTTTTTGGAATCTCTATAATTAATTATTCAAAACCACAAAACAAACCACAAGTTTTTCCCATGGATTCTTCCAAAGAAGAGTGGGAAAAATTATTTTATAATGCCAATGGCCGAAATTATCAAAATATTAGGCTTTCTTATGTTGAGGTGAGTCACACTCTCAAGGAAGTCATTCTATAAAGTAATAAAAATTTATATGTCTTGAAGGGTCCAATAAGGAACAACAAACTAAATAAAACAAATATAAAATCACATTATTTTAATGGTAAAACATATATTGTCCAAATAAACTTTTTATAGTTTTTTATTACATCACTATTGGGTCATTATGATGTCATAAAACACATTATTTATTTAAACGGTATTGAATTTTTACCCAACAATATGGCTATCTCAGAAAGCTGTGAAAATTTTTCCTTTAGATAATTTCGACATCTTGAATACAAAAATTATATTCATTTAATCTAAATAATTTTTCAGATATGATAATTTTTACTTTAAAAATAAATTCTGATATTTATCAAAAATTCATTGGTTTTGAAAAATAGTTCATTTAAACCATAATAAAAATTACAATTTTATTCATAAAAAATATAAAATAATTTATATATAGTAAAAATTAATTCATTTAATTTTTTTTTGAATATTATTTTATTAAAAAATACATTAATTAAAAAAAATAGATTTCTTAATTTGTTTTAAATATTAACAAAAAATACTTATTGTGCTATAAAAACTATTTTAAATAAACAATAATAAAATGAATGTATACTGTTTATAAAAAAATAATGCACACAACGATATTGGTAGGGTCTTTTTATAGAGCCCCTTACTACACCTGCATAATTCTTAATAGTATGGTGTTTGATGGTGACATAGACTTGGGGAGGCTAAGACAACATCTCTTGGGTGGTAATCTCAATTAACATTATATTCTCCAGTAGGTGGATCAGTTCATGCTTAATGTGTTGAAGATCAGCATGGGATTGGTCAAGAGGGAATCATAGTGATGCTACCTCTTTCTTGAGATCTGAAAAAATGGACATCGTACAGATAAATTCTACCGGATGAGGCAATCTCTTCCTTTATTTAATTATATTAGATTTGTTAAATCACTATATTTATACTAATCATGTGATTACTGTTCAATGGCTATATTAGGAAGAGGAAAAATTATTAATGGTATTTTAAAATCCAAAACATAATACCAAAGAAGTTCATATGTTTTATATAACCATTCTACATAATAATGCATTTAATTAGATTAAGAGTAATTTTAACTAATAAATTTTGTTGAGTCGTTACAATGACTGTCCAAAAATAGAAATATCTTCTATATTAGAGCAGAGTACAAAGAAAGAATTTGGATTCTAAAAAGGTGAACCAAATAATTGAAAACATTAAAATATAAATAGAGTTCAATGAGAAGGTAAATGTTTTTTTATATATTATGTTTCCTCATAATATTATATGTTCTGTACTGCATTAACAAAATATAAATTAATTGTTTTACTATGAGTGAATATAACGACTGCTGCACATAAATATGTTACCAATCCCCAATATGAACAAACTATAATAGTTGAAACTATTTGGATAGATGTAAAAGTAATGTTATGATATAATTTGCCTATTTTACCAAAAAATTATATAATATAATTTGATTTAATTTTCATTATTCCATGAAGCGTTAGATTATTTTAGAATATTAATATCAATGTTACATGAATTTTCAAGAATAGAAACAACATTGTCTCTACTAAATCAATGAGGTAATATTGATGTTTTCACAGTAAAATAATTAAACATAGAATTAATGTATTATTTCATATTTATGTTGAATTTTTTTATTACTTATATAATAATTGTTTTCTTATATCGTTGGATTGTTTTGTTAAATTTGGGGGGTCCCGATCCGAATTTTCGTCTCTTTCTCCTTTTAATCCTTTCCACCCATATAGGTGGAATTTGTCACTTCCTTTGAACTTACCTCCACTACATTTTTAGGGAGAGAAACAACACAGTCTCTGCTCAATTACTGAGGTAATATTGATATTTTAATAGTAATATAATATCTATAGAAATAATTTATTGTTTTATATGTATTCTAAAATTATATATTTTAAATATTACTCACATAATATTTGGTTTCTTATATTGATAGATTCTTTTATTTGATTTAGGAATGCATTTTCCAATGTCAATGCTCCTTCTCCCTTAAAATATTTTCATACCTATTCTGGGAATTTTTCACTTTCTTTCATGTTACCTACACTTCCTTTGCTAAAAGGGAATCAAAGATTAATCAATTAAATTACAAAGGTAATCTAGATGTTATAACATTGAAATCATTGTCTTGAGATTTAATATATTGTTTCATATGTATATTTAGATTATTTATTTTTAGTATTAATTACATAATAATTGTTTTATAAAACATGTTGATTAGATTTTTCGAATTGGGGGTGCTCTACGCAACTTTCATGCTCCTTATCCCTTAAAATGTTTTCACTCCAACAGTGGAACATTTATCACTTTCCTTCTAGTTAGCTTCACTTCTTTTGTTGGAAGAGAAATGATGTTTCCTCTACTCAATTACAGAGTTAATCTTTATGTTTTAATAGTAAAATCATTGTCCATAGAATTCATGTATTATTTCGTATTTATGTTTTACTTATTTAATTTTAGTATTAATCAATTAATAATTGTTTTATAATACAGGTTGATTATTTTATTTGAGATTGGATTCCCTGTTTGTCTTTCATCACATTCTGTATAAGACATCACAAACTTCATCTCATACAATTCCTTTCAATCCTATATTGTTGAAATTTACAACTTCCTTTCATGTTCCATCCTCTAATCAATCAAAAATGTAATATTAATATTTTCATAATAAAATAATTTTCCATAGAATTAATGTCTTATTTCATATTAATGTTTAATTTTGTTTCTTTTTTTATTTCTCATTATAATTGTTTTCTTATATTGGTGAATTTTTATTTGCTGAGGTGGTTTGTTCAAAACTTCTCAGGTAATATTGGTAGTTCGACAAAAAAATTTAATTTAAATTATTGCAACACTGCCTGTTAAGATTATTTTTGAATTTGTGTAATAATTTTTCTTTTTTATTTAATTTATTTTTCTAAACAAAGGTTTTAATTGTCTATAATATATTGTTGTTCAGGTATTTGGGTTTTGACATTAATTTAATTAAAATTATATATTGGGATGTGTTTTTATTAATATATTATGTGTTTCAGCTGTGTTTTTGGGGCTGCAGTGTGATGTTATACCACATTGCACTGGTATTGCAGTGTGATGTACTAGAACACATCAGTATGGATCTTTGAAATTATTTTTAAGATAAATTATGAATAGTTCCTTTATCATTACTTCTAAAATCAATGATAAAGATTTAGTTTAGGGATGGTTAATTGAAAAACTAATAAATGAGTATTTTATTAGAACTTTTAAAATAACTGATAACGGTCATATATATCCATGATTTTTAGTGCTAATAAATAAACCCTTTATATGTTATTTTTATGAACTAATAAAATTTAGATTCTTTTAACATCACTCAGATTGTCAGTGATTTTCTATCACTAAGAAAGGCCATTTATATCTCTGTTTAAGGCCAGTTTTGTAGTGGTGCTAGAATCCTCTTATAATATTAGTAACATTGAAACCATTTAACCAATAAAATATCGATCCTAAAATTTAGAGTTAAATACAAATAAAATTCAAGATAATCATCATAAAAAAATTTATTTTCAGTATAGGCACTACATAAATGAATCATATGGTGAAAATGTCATGTGTTATGTAGAAATTAAAAGTAGGACAGAAATACAATACCATAAGTTTTTACTTCCTTTGTACTCATTATAAACTATTAAATGATAAATATTTTTATATTATTAAACTATTAAATGATCATAAATATATATAAAATTACCTATATGATTCAATTATCAACTTTTATTATCCTTTTATCAATAATTTCTTCCTAAAATTACATTCTCAGAAAAAACTACTTTATTTTCCACCTATGTTTTGATATTTTATTTTTGGTACACTTAATTTGATTGTTTATCCCTAATATCCATAAATTTAAACATAACATAAAAATTATATACATTCAGTATACATATGTTTTTATATTAACCCATTATATATATATATATATAATGAAATTGTTTTATAGAAAAAGAATGTCACACATATGCATGAATTTTCTGGCAATTTTATCAAGAAAATATAATACAGAAAGTTAAATAGTATATTAAATTTAAAATTTCATTTTAATTTCATATAGATCACATATATTCTTTAACTTTTTTGTAATAACCATCCATACAATGATTTAGTGAAAAAGAAATCATGTCACTTTGTGAGGTGGAAGTCTATCGTACACACGAATGAATTTATCTTATTCCCCATGGAATGAAAAATAAGAAGTAATATATGGTATCATAAAAAAATGATTATTTTTCTGAAAAACATATATATTAAACAAATATATACATATTTCCATTCATGTAAAATATAAATGAAAAATACATCACATTAGTTTGTGAGGTGGTAGTCTGTCATGCACACAAGTGACATTATTTTTTTCGAAAGGGATGGAGTGTTATACGGTAGATTTGTTATTATAATAAATGCAGTTTTAGTATATCAAAAATATATTATCAAAAAATAAATCCATCATCATATCTATCCATAAGAGGTAGTTATGTAAAATGAAAAATATTGGTCAGTGAATAAATAGACTACCATACACACGAGCGATGACTTCGTATGTCATTTCATCGAACAATAGAAGGGTTTATGTTATGAAATTTACATAATAAAATATCCTTATATGTAATATAAAATATTTAGTACTTAATCTTGTTTTTATAATAATTAATGGTGGTTTTAGAATAAATAAAATCTTTAGGGTAGGGATGTTACCTCTACTTCAGAAAACATATTTTATTTTGTTCCAAAAGGCCACATCGGTTGTCTTTTGGACCAAACAATGTCATGTATGATGAAAGGAGAAACTGTTGAATTTATTTCAGTATTTATTTTCATAACCAATATATTTCGGATGTGTTAAGAGGAAACTCTAGTGGTCACCTTTAATATGTGAGTTGGGAAGTAAGCTTGAAATTTTTGAAATGAAAAAGGTGCATGTACATTTTATACAAGAGGAAGGGAACAAAAATGGGTCATTATTGATCCATATAATTTATAAGGTATAAATATGGACATCATATTTGTTTTTAACAAGATTATATGTGATTTTATGACCTATTTTTTTAGTTTAATCCCCCAGTAAACACTTTTTAACATTAACGATGAAAATTAATTTGTTTTAAAATATAAATTAGGGTAAAATAATAATTTGAGATTATGAGATAATATGAAATATTCATTTTCATAAAATGGGATCAATTTATTCCATATTCCAATAACATAATAAGAAAATTTTAATTTAATGTTTAACCTATATTCTAGGTAATAAAAATTTCCAGAGGGAAAACAATCAGAAGTTTAATTTTTTTTATAAAAAATAATTATGAAATTTATTGAAAACCCTAAAAATATTTAATAGATATCTAATTTAACTAAAATTAATATTAAAAAAATCATAAAATAATTTTCAAAATTTTAAATTCTTTAAAATCAATGACCATTCTTAATAAAAAATGTATTCTTCACCAGTCATCAAAAGTTTTATATTTTCGAAAAATTATCAACAATTCACATTATGATAATTTAAACATCTCGATTTTAAAAATATATATTTTTCGAATTAAATTTTAAAAAATAAACAATAAAGAATTATAAAATAGATATACAGAAGGCTCCCAATCATCTTTTCAGAAAAAATATATATTTTTATGAATAAACATATATTTCATCACATCTCATGCATATAAAAAACATAAGACAGATTATAATCATTTAACAGAATATGAAATATCTAAATTTTATTAAAATCAATAAAGAATGTGATATATTTAATTTATTGAGGAAATCCATGTTTATTTAATTAAAAATGGGTTTTTTGAAAAACATTTCCTTTATCTTCAAATGATTATATATTTATTTCTAATTAATTGGAAATAAAATAAATCATTATACTATAATATTTAAAAATATATTTTCTTAATTTATTTAATCTTCAACATATCCATCATTCCACCGATTAGATAATAACTATCATATTAAATTATAGTATTGTAATTTGATATCTCATTTCATTAAAACATAGTATTTCATGTAAAGAACGATAAACTGAGTGTTGTAAGAAATGAAATCATGAATCAGTGTTTCATATAAAACAATTATAAAAAAGATAACATTTATTAGAAAAAAATTATTTCACTAAATCGTTGGATCTTACAATATATTTACCATAGTGGTTTCATAAATCTTTTTTTATATTCTTTTACCAATGATTCTAAGAAATCATTTTTAAATAATAGTTATACCAATTGTAATTTGATCAATTGTTATAGTGAAACATTTTTTTTGCAACAAATTGATGGTATAAATAGTCAATTCTAATTGATCATGAAACCATTGGTGTATATCTTCCACTAGGTAGTATCTTTCATCTATTATGACTATAATAACAAAACATTCAAACAAAAAATATTATCAACCAATCAAAATAAAAATTGAATAGAGGAAAAATGTGATATATTTTATATTAAACGAGTTCATAACTTCAAAACTGAATCATAAAACCTATATATAAAGAATAACATAAAAAATATTAAATCCAAAAGGATTAAGTTGTCAAAAATATGAATTCATAAATAGAGTAAATTAATATCTAACACTTAAAAAGTGTTTTATGGACCACAACTACTGTATTGGACATCACAATTTTCATCCAATTCAAGAACATTATAACTAGAATCGTAATGATGAACAACATCATCACCGTCACCACTATGATTGCTACACCCTAACCGCACTTGTACCATTGTGTCTATCAATTATTTTATCATATAAAATGTTTATCATCATTTTGAATTTCATATAAAATAAAAAATTAACTAGTTAAATTTATTGAAATAATTTTTTATATATTTCATTAACTTTTCTGTGATCTATCATCTTCTTCAACAACATTTAACGAACAATTTATTTTCCATGGTATCATTTATCTAGGTTTCATATAACCTTTATGAGATTATATTGCTTATAGTATTCCAATTCCTAGTGGGAATGATACACTTCCATGGTCAACATAGATATCCTGCCAGCATCTCATCACTTAGTACCACTAAAAAATAATCATTTTTCTTGATGTTATGTCCTTATTTCTTACAAACAGCTTCTAAATAAAAATATTTTAAATATAAATGATATATTTTGATATAAAATAAATATTGGAATATTATTTTATTACAAAAATAATCATAAGATTTCATTACATATCTTTGTTAGTAGATCCCTTGTATTTCCTCTTTATTCTTAAAGAGTGAAACTTTTCTTATGGTACACAACCATTGATTATTAATATCAACCAGTGAAAATGATAATGGTCATAAGAAAATTTTATTCATTAATAATTTATTCTATTAAAACATAATCATATTAAACTAAAATAGAAACATAATACTATTTATCCATTTTTTTAAAACTCTGAAAACCCATGATTAGCTTAGTTGCACATGAAAATATCATAATTTATCATATGTACCTATTTATTATTTTATCTATATGTTTTAATATACATCATAGAACCGTTGATTTTTTTCATTATGAATAATCTTACAGTCTACAATTAAATAATATGAAACAATTATTAAACTCAATTTATAACCACTATCAATCAAAAACTATTAAATTTTAATAATACATTACAAACAACAGTCTTCCATAATAGGTAATCATATTCAGTTACTTTATAAATAGAAAATATTTAGGATAATTTAGCCCACCAACTCTGTGACAAATTGATTTAAAATATAAAAATATAATAACTATTTATATTCTCACCACCCTCCTCTTAATTCCATCAATCATGTATCCTTCATAACATGATCATTAATAAGTTAAATAAAATCTCCATGAATAATATTAATTCATCCATAAAAAAATATTATATATAATTTTTAGAATAATAACTATCCCATTTATCATACCATGAATTATTATATCTAATAACCATGATGTATCTTTAATATATCAATCAGATGGTAGTGATGTCACAACATTTTTATTATATCAACATAAAAATTAAAATTTCTAAACTATGTTTACCTATAAATAATTGTTATTAATTTGATTCAACAATATATTTTATATGTTTTTTTAAGACATCACACATAATAGTACATCCATACCAACAATTACAATATTTAGGTAAATGAATAAAAGAAAATTTTGAATTAATTAACATAAAAATTAAATAATCCTGATAGGCTTTGATAACCTTAAAAATAAATACCAAGTCTATGATTATTAGTAGACTCAGATTATTCCAAAAGATGCTGTAGATTAGTATACCATGAAGGATTGGTAGGCACTAATGCATGATGTATATGATTAAAATGTTGTGAAGAAGAAGTTTTAGGAGGAAAATGATAAAATGCATTATAGATAGAAGAACCAAAAAATGGTGGAGACATTGAAGTTGGTGGGAAAAGATAAATTGGATAAAGATACATCATGGTATATGTAAAAGGTATCTAGGAAGAAGATATTATTTTAAATGATTTCACAATCATAGGTGTGATCATACCAAGGGCTACAAGTGGAATATCTAGATGAGGAGGTTTGTGAGATGGGATATGTGATGAAGCGTATGGGTGTGATTGGGTATATTTGGATCTTTATATTCCACTAGTACTAAACCAACTCGATTAACTATGTTTCTTGACATTATTAATAATAATATTAGATAATTGTGCAATGAACAACCTTTTTTTATGAGAGAAGGGATCAAACACTGGTAGACCCCCCATATTCAAGATTTAAGCGAGATAATGACCCTAAAGTCCCGCTTCAACAGGCCCCGAAGGGGTAACTAGCACCAAGGGTATATGATCTCAAACAAAAATGGAAGGAATTACCCGTTTTATTAAACAATATTGTGATATAAGATGGTAAATCCCAAACCAATACAAATGATGTAAGTAAAATGAAATCCAAAATCCAATCCCAGATGCATGATCAAAAGTGAAACAAATACAAGGTAGAATGAAAACTCTAAAGTGAAGTACCAATAGAAGAGAGTCTAATGAGAAAAAACAACAAATCGTAAAACCTGAGCTAGTATAGTCTAACAAGGTCTCCAACATTCTAATGGGAACTGAAAAAATGTTTATATACATAGGGTGATAATACATTTATAATCTGTATAAAAACAAAACCTACCCATTCACAAGTGGGGGAACATACTAATGACCCTATCAGAAACCAGTAGAACCCCAAGCACCTACCAAGGAAAACTAACTATCCCAACCTCACCAAAGAACACCTGCCAAATAGAGAATGTCATCTAAAGTCATAGTTTAACCAGATCGATATTTGGGTACCCCTACACCACTTTCCCAATGTTTAACTACTTTTCCCTAATGTATAACATCTTTACATGACAAATCTTTTTCATACACAGTCCCACTAACACAACCTTCCCGCACACACATGGGCCCCAACCACCCAACTTCCCACCCGCATACACCTGATCCTCAACAACCACACCACAGACCCAAAGACACTTGGGCATCATCCATTAGATACTAGGGAACACAACCCCAACCTAAAACTACCTAGGCCCCTCATCCAAAACAAATATTTTCCCAAAGAATCTTGGAATATGGTAAGCCTCATTCCAATGGAGCCTTCCCAGATACCCCTGAGTGGAAAGATCCGGAAGAGGGTGCGAGGAAGAAAGTTAGTAACCAGTCATACATCCACCAACCATGATGTTGGAAAAGACACCATTCCCCAGGAAGTGAAGGTGTTAGGAACATAGTGCTCAACAAGTTTGGGGTGCATATTTAAATCATAAGAAACTATTGTGTATATATATATAGGTAAGAAAACATGCATCCCAACCTACCGGTTTCCAAAAAACAACCAACCTTCACAAACCACCTTCTCTACTACCCAAATTGAACAAAAAAACAACAAGACTAGCACATTTTTTATTTAACAAATTTCCTTTTATTAATAATGTTGTTCATGGGAATCTATATTAGAACTAATAAGAAACTACCAACCATAACCATATAAAAAAAAATTAAATCCAGACCAATATCCCCACTCCACGAATTCACCAATATTCATAGACACATGTTAAATATTTTTATAATGGTCATTATTCAAATGTGTACCTCACTATCCTTCTCTCAAAACCAAGCCCTATAGCCCCTCTAACCAAACAATTACCAAATGTAGTCCCACTGCATAATGACTCCATTACCACACTGCAGTTCCACTGCATGAACTCTCTTCGCGTCCATTACACAACAAAAATGTAGTTCAGCTGCTAATAAGTTCATCCATTCCACCATCAATAAATCTCTTAGATTAAGATTCTATCACACCACTCATATACCACACCCCATGCAAAGCCCATTGTAACTATTTTTTAACCACAACCCCGCTACATACCCATACCACTCTCATCTCACCAAACCAACTCATATGTCCAACTTTGTACCAACAACCATGCTCCCAACAATACTATCACATAACTAAAACAAGGTTACAGACTCAATAGAAAACAACATGTTACCACTTATATCTATAGGATATATATATACATTCAAATTTCAACTAGAATCGGTTCTTTAATACCACTTGATTATAAGTAATGTTATCAGAGAACAGGTTGAATCCTTGGGAATTCATTTGTTTAACCTAGTATACATGATTAATTAGATTTAATGTTGTAGTCATTGTTCAATAATTTGAAAAAAATAGAAAATCACTTATACTTAGGAAAGACCACCAATCGATGAGATTTTATGAAGGCATATATCCATGAAAACCATAAAAAAATCAAATATAATAAATAAAATAGGCGATCAAAATTAAAATACTCCATACCTATAATATTATTAACCCATTATATCATTGAATGAAATCAAATTTTTACTTATTCCTCATTTTTAAGAATGTTATCCACCATTTCAAAAAATGGTTCCTTAGAATGCCCACCCCAAATGATTCACAATTAAAAAAAAGAAAATGAAATACCTACATTGCTGATCAAAGGATCAAATTTCCAACCGGTGCCAAGTACATGAGATCTAGTGAGTTGCAAGAAATTTATTCAAGAAAGACTAATAAAGTGGGGCTCTAAAATAGGCACATGACTCTTCAAAGGAGCAAGGCTCTAGATGAAACACGAGAAATGAAAAGGGAGAAAGAAAGAAGATAACTCAGTTTATAAAATAGCAAGATCCTAAATACTATTATGATGAGTTTAAAGTACATGAAAATTTGATTATGGATTGACCACGCAACATGACGATTACAAGGATCATGGGATGTTACAAAATATGGGATATTTAATAATTCCCTTTTGAAATGGTTGATAAAGACCAGTGCGTTGTTTCCAGTTGATAAGTTACCATTTCACAGAGATAAAAATGTAACAGGGGTGAAACTGAAAAAACATGAAATAAGTCACGGATGGGTGAGTCATCGACACTGAGCCACTAACAGGTGAGTTACCGATGCTGAGCCACCGACACAAAACTACTGACACCATGACCTACCAACACAACAAGCATCCGAAGACTTGGCCAACTGACACAACTTCTTACTAATGTCCTGACCTACTGATGTGGTGACCTAAGGAAGCCCTGACATACCAACATATACACCCTAATATAACTGGTGGCAACAACCTAGACTGACTGATGTCGATGCTACTGACATGATAACCAGCTGACATGCTGATGCACTAAAATGCCGATGCCCTTGCATACCGATGAAAAACCTATAAATTAAGAAAACACTTGAATTAAGACACTGACAGCTCCCAAAACACCTCAACACAAGATTTTCACAAAGTTCCTAGGTAAAATCTGGGTTATTAAAATATTTCCTCTCCAAAATGGTTGTTCCAAAAATAAATTTCATAATGAATAGTGTAATAACATTTAACATATTATAATTATTATATATTAGATTTATTATTCTAACAATGTACATTAAATGTTTTTTCCCACAACTATTTCTATATGACCATTATTGCACAATATATTCCTACGTATTTTTTCAATATTTTTCATATTCCACATAGGTAAAAAATTATCATTTCCTCATTAATATTTTAAAAAAGAAAAACACAAATAACAATTAATTTGTGGCATGAAATAGTTTAGGCAATCACATTTTAAATCCAAATAATATAAAATAAGTGGCATTTCATAAAAAAGGCATACTAAATGGAAAGACAAATAATCCATAAATGATATCAATACATAACCAGTATAAAAAATTTGTAAATTTATTTATTTGATAAGAGTTTACATAAACCAATAAAGACACAAAATTCATGAATGACTAAAAAAAATTTATACCCAAAATAATATTTTCAAAAAACATATAAAATTTAAAAATTTTATAAATTTTAAATTTTAGTTTGATTTTTTATTATATTCTTCAAATTTGATATTTTTTTTTAAATCATTTTTTTGAAGATAACTAATTTTGTAGAAAAGAAAATAGATGGATTATTTTCAAACTCTAATGATAATGAAAATATGTAATAATAACTCAAATACACCTTAAATATGATGAACCATTTATATTTTAACAAATTAACCAATTCTCTTTGCAATTATTGAATCAAAATATCATTTTTTGCATTTTGGTTATCAATTTTTTATGATCTCTATTTTGGTATAATCGCTAATTGATGGTTTCTAGTTTATTTGTAATTTTTTTAAAAAGTATAAATTAGTAAACTCTACCGAAACAAAATTTCAACATTTATATATTAAAAAATCCTCATAAATCACCAAACTATTTGGTAAGATCTGTAGTTTTCAATTTGGATTTACTTTTGTATTATAATGATATCTACACTTATAACATATAAAATTTAGTTATTATTATTTTGTTTTAATGATTAGAAATATATATAAATCATTCAACTCCACATATAACATTTTATAATAATTTACATAAATTAATAACAAAATTTTTTTCCCATAACTATTGTATAAAAACAACAGTTTTATATTCTGATTTACTTCATGTTTTGGATGATATGTGTAAATACATATAAGATAATTTAGTGATTTTTATCACATTGTAAATAAAATTAAATAAACTGAAATTCATTCCAATATAAAACTATTTGAACAATTTTAATATCAATAAAAATCCAAAATTTACTAAAAAAATTATTAGAATGATAAGAGAGGGTTAAGACCACATAATGTTTCTTCTATAAATTACCCAAAACTATATTAATATCATATGAATATCTAATTTTTACTAAATTTTAGTCATAATTTTAAATATTTTTGGGAATTTCAGTGTTAGTGGTGATGATTTCTATTTAATCCCCACCATATTTAAAAATATTCCTAAGAAATACCCTAGTTATTATATTGAAATAAACTTTTACATCATATTTTAAATATAAAAATTCCTTCCCTATAAGTTAAATATATATGAACTATCAATATATATTAAGGGGCTCAAGGTAAAACCTCTTAATCAACTTTCATTCATTTTGTTCATATTCACATCATTCAGTCAAGCAAATTTCATTCCATCACACACAATTGATAATGTGAGAAATAATCCAATATTAGTTCTTTTCTCAACAACACAACAATATGAAACATTTTCATATCAAGGTTAGACATGAAATTCACATACATATTAAATTTTATTAAAAATTAAATAATACCACGATGTGGTTTTCTCATGTTCTATTCTTGACTAGTTATTTAAAATTTATATTCATTTACAATTAATTTTTTTTTCATTCACATGCCATATTTTTGGGGCCAAAATTAAAGGATCTTATTTTTTGAGTGATAATGTTAAATATAAAACTCTAATCATAAAATAAATGTTAAAATTAAAATGAAAAATTATTAATTATGTTTAATTTTTTAAAAAAAATATCCATACATTTAATTTCAACTAAGAATGTGACACTTTTCTATAAAAATTCATTGTCATTATCAATGTAAATGGTAAATGAATTATAATTATATTTAATAATGATCATAACATTAGGATATACTAATATTTATAGATATTTAGAAAAATTTAGAGTATAAGATAAAAAGTTAATTACATACATGTTTTAGTCATCATATAAAATCATAGTTAAAAATTAGTATATGAGGTTCCATTCCCCCCTCAATAAGGCCCAATATACCCAATGTGTGTGATTAATAAATACCCCATGTTTGATGATGTGATGAAAATTTGGATCCAAATTTTCATAGAGTACTCATATTCATTTTTCATTTTTTAGCTCCATCTTGTTCTCATATCATCCAAATACACTAAAAAAATTAATACATTCTTCTTCTTAATATTATTTCACAGTGGAACCATTGATATTATTTCTATCACAAATATAGTTTTTAATTATTTACATATTATTCAATGTTTTAGTCTTATAAAAAACAAAATAGCTCTAAAAGAAGTCAATTTTTTGGAAGATGGAAAGTTATATGCATCATGCAATTGAAAGTATATAGATTAAAAATAATCTATAACATAAAAATAAAAAAAAAATTCACTTATTTAATTGTAAAAACTATAGAAATATACTATTAAAGAATAAACCTCTAATATATTTGAAATAAAAGAATTATATCTTTTATATTATTGGATAGTAAATGAATGATTTTCGTTGGTATCCTTTCATAAATATGGATATGATAGTCATGAGTTTTTATGGATTTCAGTCTCACCTATAGTATATCGACACATTTTTGTATATTTCTTAAATCACCATTATGAATTTGGATAATATCATGTACTTCAAGATTTCTATTGATGTTTTCATCACATAGAAATAATATATAAATTTCATGTTATCTTCAGTAACAATCATTGGATGTATCTCTCGTATTATACCCCAATCCACCAAGTCCCACTGAGATCATAAATTTTTTTTGTCTTCTCTATTACATTTATAGGGATTCAATTATATATTCCAAAAAATTATTACCTAATGTGAATATAAAAAATAATAATTTGATAAATTTATTTTCAAATTATTAAAATCAAATTAGATGTTTCGATTTTTCAAATAGTAATTGGATTCAATAGAAACTATAATACCATTATTAAATTAAAATATACATTTTCTTGATGAAAAAAATAACATCATTCATCTAATTAAGGCCATGTTTCCCACAAATATGTTGAGTTAGATTCTAGGATTGAATGTTATAGACAAGAAATTTATTATTTTTCTTCTATGTACGATTCAGTAGTAATAACAGTAAATTTCCAATGAAATATAAAATTGGAATATATTTAATCGTTTTAGACCATTTATTATTCATAAAAACATTATAGGAAATATTACCCTCTTTTTGTTATCCATATAGCAATACCTATATAGGAAAATAATTTATCAGTATAAGTGAAAACAATAACTGACATTTTTCTTTCAATAAATCATTTAATGTGTCCACAAATTCATTAAAAAATAAAATAATTATTTTTTACAGACAAAATTACATGACTAAACAATTTCAAGGATCATATAGACTATAAATGAGTTAATATAAGACGGTAAATTCTTTTTCAAACACAGACATAGAAGAATGAAATAAATATGAATGAAATGTGGACATGTACTATGTAATGTAAGAATAATCCCTATTAAAATTATAACTCTCACATGATATATTGAGCCTATCATTACCTATCATTGAAGTAAAAAAATATATATTTTTTTCAGATTTATACTATGATAAAATGTACACATCATGAACCAAATCCTCATTATCCACATATAGGATAGGGAAATCCTCTATAAATTTCAGAAGTTGAAAATGTTTGTAGGTAATGCTTTCCCAGCCTAAAAAACTAAAAACTATATAATAAAACCCAATGATGAAATGAGTTAATGAAATGAAATAGGTTTGATAGTAGGGTTCTCGAGACATTAAAAACCAACATTTTTTATATGGTAACTCACATATATTTGAAATATTCATTGTCATCTAATGAAATTATAAAAATAAATGCACATAAGTCTTATTTTTAAATAATTATTAAGTGAAAAATCATAAAAATGTACTTATTTAGAAATTACTATAATGTTTTAATCAAAATCACACATATAATGTACCACATATATTATTTGATAAAATAATAACGTGTTATAGATATCATTATAGTAGACTGTAATTTGAAAATATGTGATAACAATTAATATTTTTAATTCATAAAATGATAAAAAATCCAAAACTCAAAACAAATATATATATGTGTGTGTTTTTTAATAATTTTTATACATACATTAGTCACATTATGAAACGGAAACAATTAAATTGGATATGATTACATGACTGAAATTAATATAAATATATTATATTGAATTTTATTATAGAAGTAAATAAAAGTGAAAAATTGATAATTTTTTGTTAGATGTGATTGTTAAGATGATGTGATACATGTAGATCATCAATTCAAGGTAATAAATTAGACAAATTGTATTGATACCAATGATAATGACATGTCATTCATGATATCTTCAAATGTAATGTGTTTACCATAAAAAACTTCTATTAAAGAGGAATATTTTTTCACACAATATTAAAATTACCATCATTGAAATTATAACCATAGTCATAAAAATACATCCCCTATTTGAATCGTTTAAATAAACACTATCTATTTAATAAAAATTAATAAACATCATATATGAAGAATTTGTAATTAATTATAACACTTATTAATATTATTCGAAAAATCAAGGCATATAACACTACATAATAATGATATCAAACTAAAAAATAATTATAATACCAGAAAATTAAATATAATGATTGATCATATCAAAAAACCAACAATTTATAATGAAAAAATTAATATTTATATATTATACAAAATAATCAATTTCATAAAATCAATTTTTTATAAATCCACAAAAATAATTCATAGAAACAAAAAAAATTAATTTGTAAGAATTAAATATTTTATTAAGAAAATTGTTTCCCCTATTATTTTAAAAAATGGATTTGTTAATTTTTCTAGAAAACACATAACTTATCACATTAAACCCAAATTAAATTCATGATATTATAATAACCATTTACTAAAAATAATAAAATTAATTTAATCATTATTAAAAACTTAACTAAATTAATAAAAACAGTCATGGTTCTGTAAATAATGAGAAGTATGATGAATATTATACTAGTTATGATGAATCTAATGACGCCTCAGTCATTTCCTACTTTTGAAATAATAAAAAAAACATTTAATAATGACTTTATATATTGAGAATAAAAAACAACATTAAAATAAATTATAAATAAATCTTACACGGTAATTGAAATCCATTGCTTGAAAATAAAAAAAATGAGAAAATAAAATAGAAGAAAATTTAAAGGGGAATGGCACAGAGTGATGATATAATCAATTACAAAATTACCTGAAATATAATTATAATTAGAATAATTTATTGGAAATGAATGTATATTAATGTAAAATAGAGATACCTTGCCGGGTAAGTGTGTATTGTTTTCTTAGGTTCATGTACTCCATACTAATAGTTTTTCGTAATCATCTTTATAGAATAAAAGAAAACTAATGGTTTATTAAATCTATTTTTATAGGTAATTACCATTAATTTTTATTAAATCCAATTATATTAAAAAAAATATACAAATGGTATCAATGAAAATTATGAATAGAACTAATATATATATATATAGTTCCTTCATACCATTGGTATAGGATCCTTGATATAGAATATTTTTTTACCAGTGCCATATGGATTGAATATTTCCATTTCAAGAAGATAATTTTGAGGTCAGCGAACATTTGTTAAATATTGAATATAATACCCAAATTTTTATCCTTTGGGTTCAATATAAAGACCAATTAAAATTCCACTAACATTATACCATTTTTTAATTGATTATTTACATTCTTGGATTCTTTATCAACTTTGTCTGATTTTTTTGAATATTTATATAAATATATATTTGAGAAACTATTTTTCACCTATTTAATTAAATAAATTTAATTTCCACTTTTATGGAAATTCATGATGTGGACTCCCAAATATCAGTACCTCGGAATAATTTTATTATAAGGTTATTACAATTCATCAATCATTATTTCCAAAGTAATAGTGTTATGTTGTGTGAATTAGCTATCATTATTTCAGGTCATTACCATTTTGATTAATATAATACCCAATATAGAAAATTTTCATCTCATTTATATGAACGTACATATGATTTTTTTTAAATGTGATACCATTCTGAACATTGAATTAGATTTGAAAAACTTATTCAATTTCTTTTACATTGAGGTAAATATAATGATTCATGAAACTTATTGTTAATTATTGGATTAATATTATAATATAAATATATTTACTGAATGATTATTTATTTATTTAGATCTAGTATTAATGATTATACATAATACGGTGATCTCTATATGGATGGTTATATTCTGGATAAGTTCAGAAAGAACAATACCTTACATGTGTGTTATCTAAATAATATATATAAACGCATTCTTATTCCATTTAAAACAAGTGGTAATCATTAAAATACTAGTTATAATGCGTAATAATTTTCATTTGTATAATGGTTATTAAAATGAGGAAATATCAATAGCATAGATGGGTGTGACCAATCATTCCCCATATTTGAACATATGATTCACTTTAATGTAGTGGGTTCTAGGTTGTCATTCAACTATAATAATGTAATAATGTTTTAGTTTGTTAGATTAGATCATATTAGAAGGATATTTAGGTGAACTGGTAGTTTGATTATGTTTTCAGAATGAAGGAGGACATGATGGTAATCAAAATCTATGATAAGGATTTATGTGTAGATTAATGGTGATTGTAATTTTTTTTATCATAGTGATAAACCAAATTATAACTAAAACATATAAAAAATTATATAAATTTTATTCCCAATAACAATTTTAATCATCAAATGGATTGACTCTCTAATACATATGTTATCCAAACACTATGTTATAGTAGAAATGGGCATGATTCTTAATTCAATGTATTCCACACCTTGTACATCCATCATCTGTAGTATGATTTCTATTCTTATATAATTGTGGGATGTCCTATTGAATTTATTTTCCCACTAATTTATTTACTTATTCTTATCAAAATGATATTATATGAAATTGAAGACTTATGATATTGTTATAAATAAATCTTCTCTGAATTAAAAAATGGTTATTCACATAAATGTACTCTTTTTACAGTGAACACACTGAAACAAATGATATAATGTAATGAAAAAGGGTCTCATATAGAAACTACCACGAACTAGAGTATCATTATTCAATTTAAATATATCTTATTCTCAGATTAAATTAAACTAATTGTGTACTGGAAGTTCTTATAATTATCACATGTTTATTAAATAATTTCTGAAAAATGGGTTATTCGATTTAACTCAACCACGAATATTGTATAATGAATTTATAAAAAGAGAAATGTATGAATCACTATAAAAATTACATAAATAAATAATGTATAAACACATATATCTCCCTTAACAACAAATATCATTATTTTTCCTCCACATATTATCCTAATCAATTATTGTTATACTCTCAAGAAAGTAAAGTTTATATAATTATTAGTTCTCCATAATATTAACTAAACATTAACTAATAATAATTAAATTTATATTTATATTTTTTTAATTATAATCATAGATGTGAATTGGAATATTATTTCTTCTACAAAGAAATAATAGCATCATCAATAATCAAAATTCAATAATAATTACTCAAAATTATGATCTAAAAAAATAATTAATATTATTAGTATTATATATTGGAATCTATTTCTATTTTGATGTCTCATTACAATAATGATTTAATATGTTCACATAATCAAAATCATAATTAATAATATTTTCTAGATTAAATTATAATTATTATAACCATTTAAAATTAAAACACTCTTGAAATAAACTATAATTAGTATAAATAATACACAATCACATTTTTATATTAGAAGGGGAATGTTTATGTTATCAATCAACTAAATAACATCAATTAAAATGGAATTTTCCCATTCATGAGATTATGCAATAAATTTTATGTAATAATTTAAATAATATTCAAAGAAATTAAATATTCATTGTGTTAAGGATGAGGAAAAAAGAAGATAAATTATAACAGGAATACCATATTTAGTATTTTTGGAATACTAACATAATTATTTGGAACATTATAGACCAACATTTATTGATTATTTTCATTCTATTCATTATTAAATTATTAGTATACTTTAACCTTATCATGGTATTTTGATAATATTTAATTGAATTCATAGATAATTGATCATAATAAGGTCGTTTAATAAAGGAATCACATATAGGTAATCACATCGCTCATGAGATAATAAGCATGTAATATAAATTATGAGACAATACACATCATGTAAAACAAAAGGTAGACAATATGTGTATAAAAGGATTAATAATATTCCCTAGGAAGAAAATATATTGATATCAACATTCAAGTACATTCTATATTTGTGAGGAATCTTGTTTCATGTCCCACTACCACTCTATAAATAGAAGATGATATTGACACAATCAGACATGTTAGTGATAACACAAACTAAATATCCAAGCAAACACATCAACCATAGCTGATAAAAATTTAAATATTGATGAATTTTTTTATAGAAATATAGAGAAAGTGTTTGTTTATTAACTACACACCATATAATTATATATAGGTTATTGAAAAAAAAACAAGTAAATTCCTTGTAATGTTAATCCTAAAAGTGTTGATATGTCCATTGATATATCCTAATTTTTAATCATTATTTTCTTATCTAATTTTGTATACATTATTTTCTATTTTGTATTATTTTTACTTTCTCCCTTGCCTTGATTTTCATGTCTTGTTACTCATAAAAAGAGTGTATTTCTACTCATATTCTGTGTGAATCTCGCGATCATGGGAGTATAAAAAGTTACATATAGGGAATTTTAAATATTGATATATTTTAATATGATTATTTTCATCCCTATTTTTGTTATTTTATTATTTTATCTTCATTTAATAATCTTAATATATCATTATCTATAATTATATATAGAAATATTATTTAGGATAGATTAAACCCAAGTAATTCCTTATATAAAAAATGAAAAATGAATATAATGAAATTAAATCGATTGGTCACAATAAATTTGTATTATATTCATATATATTTTTATTATTTAACTATGTTTAAAAAAACATTGATCTATCTTGTTATTTTCAATTCAATATGATCATATATACATTTGACACATCATGACATTAAGTGAAATTACAACTTATTATAGAAAATGGAAAATTATTTCTTATTTTAATTTTTTGTATTTTATAACCCTTGCAAATTTATTTCTATTATATATGTATAAATTAACTACAATATATTTTTACCAAAATAAAAAAACATATAATACTATCTAAAAACACGATATATCATCCGTTAAAATAATCAAAGGCCTAGATTGATTGGTGTGTCCCCATACGTCTACTAGCTACCAAGTTCATCAGATTATTAGGGAAAATAATAATTATAATATAGAACATCTATTGATGATTTTAAAATATTGATCACAAATGGTTAGAGTTTGACCAAAGGATGGAATTTTTTTTGGAAAGATATCAATATTTAGTGTTAATTTTTTAGTTAAAAGTTATTAATTTCGGCATTATTTCCTCATATCATATTATTTTTAAATTTAATTACTACACTTCCGTAAATATCATTTAGATTAAATATAATTTTGTATGAATATGGTACTCACTCAATGTATACAATATTTATAAGGGGATAGATTATATTCCTATAATCAAGATACTAATCACACATCACATATATGGAATTACCTAACCATAATTTAATGAGTGAAAAATGTATTCCAAGAATAAACATGTAACATGATAATTTATAGATCACCTTCAATCTAGGGAATTAGCTAATTAAATTTCCTTCAATTAATTAAGAACAAACATATATACATTAGTCATATTGTGATATAAAAAAAATTCAACACCATAAATGTTGTAAGATAATAGAGAAAATATCCATATGAACATACTTAAAAATTTTGATGCATTATGATATATTTTAGTGTAATGTTGGTTTCCAATAATTATTGCATATCCATTTATTTTCGTTTTTTTAACACTAAATTTTTTAGTTATGAAGTCAAACACAATGTTCATTTCAACATTATATACAATAGTATAGTAATTACATTAAAAATATTTTTATCCCTAATAAATAATTAAACTGAATACTCAAAATTATTAATTTTTTTATAAAAAATATTGAAGAATACTTGAAATAATGATGGAGTATGTTAAAAATAAAATAAATAGAATTTATACAATATTAATATAAAATTTGGTTATATTTAAATAATTTATATAATAATTTATTATGGATAATATATTTTATATTTTATATAGTTTCATAATAAGTAACTTATTTAAAAAACATAAAGATATATATATGAATTTCAAGATTATATGTCTAGTTAGATTCATGTGGAACAAGAGATCAAAAGTCAAATGAGTGGAATAATTAAATATAATTCCATGTAAATTTTATCTTTCTAAATTGTCGTAATTATAAATAATATTTATTCGATAGATTCAATAAATCATTTATTTTTCCTGCAAAAATGGGAACAATAATAATTGAAGATACACTACAAAATAAACAGTGTTTAGTGGCGGTTTTGTGGCGGCGGTTCACAAAATCGCCGCTAAACGTTATCTGAAATACGTTTCGGGGAGTTTTTTAATAAACCACCGCTAAACCTTTGTTTTTTTTAAAAACCCCGACTCTTCCCTAACCCGACCCCCGTTTCCCCCGACCCCACATGCTGCAACCCTCGCCCGCAGCCCCCCGCGACCCCCTGGCGATCCCGTGACCTCCTCCGGCGACCCCGCGACCTCCTTCGGCGACCCCGCGACCTCCTCCGGCGTTGCCTGCGACCGGCAACCCACGACCCCCTTCTCCCGACGACCTTTCTCAATTCGACCTCGGCCCCAATGTGAGTTTTCTCTATTATCACATTCATCTTGATGATTTGTTTCTAATTGAATCTGAGATTCATTATATGGGTCTCTTGGTTAATGGAATTATTTTAGTTTTTGATCCTAATGGTATTTATTTCATTCATTTTTAAAAAAATTATGTGTTTTAGGTAGTAGGCTTTAAAGATATCTTTTATTTTATAATCCATACTTGCTATATCATTTTTTGGATTATATAAGTTGATTAATAGATTGATTTATGATTCTTATAATGGTTTGTTTTTTGAATTATTTGATTAAATGATTTATTAATTTGGAATTGATTTTGAAAATGGATTATGAATCATGTTTTATTTGAAATTAAGTAGTTTGATTATTGATGTGTGATATTCCCTCCTAATAGTTTGAATTTTTAATTTAAATCCTACATGTATGGGTCATTTGTGAAATTGAAATCCATTATGTGTGGGAAAATTAATAAATGAAATCCTTCCAATATGGGCTACGATAGATGGGATCATGTGGTACATAGTAATGGATATAATAAGAAAATAATTCTATGATGAATTGTGGCTACCTATCAATGATTTATACTAAAAATATAAGTAAATATTGTTTCCATAGTGGATTCACATAACAGGGTGATTACCTCATTTAAGGGAACATATTATAGGGATATGTATGTAAATAGTCCTTTGACCATAGATTTAAAAGGATCTTAAATAACTTATACCTAATATACCATAGGAGTATTTTCTATTGTTTTCCTTTTCAAAGAGGTTATTTATAAATACATTATGAAATGGTTTAATCACATTTATTTTAAATGGAATATGATGTATCAATTTGATTATTCTTTTTAATATATTCTGAAAGGGTGAATTACCATTTTTTTAATATATATATATATATTTTATTATTTTATTTTCCCTTAATAAGAATAATTGTTTTATTTTTCTAATGTATCCTTATGAAAAACATGGTGTAATATTTCTAATATTAATTTTCTCACACCATACACTGACCATTGGGTGTTTTCAGGTCCTTTTTTATATAATGTATGTAACGGAATGGTTCCTCATAGAAGTCATGGGTATCCATGTTAGTAGGGTGTGTGATATTTATGGTTACATGGTGTAATTTTTTTCATCATATCACATGGATAAGGGTTGGGATCTTAAAACCTCCCCACATTATAACATATCATCACATATCCAAACTTCCCAAGCATCACAACACCCCTAAGGCCAATTTTAGTTCCACGGACCCACCTATAAACTTCCATATTCTAATATACTCCATGAACTCAACCATGTTATAACAACACTCGGACTAAGGAAAAGGTCCTACCTGAAAACATTTTCCCCAACCATGAACCATAGTTAAAACCCAATTATCTTTGAGGACGCATGCACCTCAACTATTTATTATCAACATCAAACGAAAATTAAAGGTTCAGGTAATGTTACTATACCACCGCACAAGAGGATATCGATAAGGCACTACAGTACCCTGTGGAGAGCCAATCAGAACACCTTTGTTCCAATCCTCTCCACAACTCATGGCCCAAAATTCTTAGCACCACCACACCTAGTTACCAAAATTATAATGGTGACACAAACTCATTGTCGCTGAAGGGATACATAGATTCCAACCAAATTCTCTGACCTACATCAATCCAGAACTGAAGGCCCAACAACCTCACTCCATTTCAAACATCCAAAGCACAACCCAAGCATAACCTTCATCTCAAGGTATTCAACCATCCAAAACCTGATCCAACACCCATCACCAAAACTAATACACTAATATGGTTCCTACCTGAGACCATCCAACTTGAAACTCTATCCACACCATTAATCGATTACTTACCTTCCATGGTTCTCAACACCGTATTTCTTACTTCATCACAATAATTTTCTAGTTTTTAGAACTTCACTCATCATAAAAGTGGTCAACAGAACCTCAACTCAACCTTCAAAACTTCCCTATCATGTTTTCCAACTCACAACATCCATGAAAACTCCACCCAATTCTAGCATTCATTATTTCTGCCAAAACTACCCAGATTTGTCACACTTTCACCATCCATATCTCAACCAAGGACTACTTGTTTCTTCTTTAAAACTCATTCACATTACTTGGATAAACTTATCATTTCAACATTAACTTGAGGTGCCTCGCAGCCCACCACATCCATCCCCTTTCTATCCAACTATGTCTTTACATTCATGCTAACTCACTCCGTTGGTTCCCAACTTCTCCTATTGGCATGTCGCCCCTCTACCCAAACACAAAGCCTTCTCACTTAAGGTATACCTCCATCACCTACACACACCATATCCAAGTTCCACCTGGCCTTCCCTAAGAACCCCGAAACATGTCCCTTATAGGTTTTCATTTGTAACCTTGATTCCTCCACATCCACTCTATAGTTTTCTCCACATTTCCATGACTGACATAATTCTCTCCACCTTAGGAGGGTCATTATCACTAATTTATTCAACAAATTCAAACACCATGTCTCATGCTTCCATCACAAGATGAACCCCAAAACTTAAATGTGGCCATTTAGATTTCCCTAGAACAATAAAACAAACATTACCCATTGTGAAAATGGTTTCAGTAAATGTAGTTAACTTGATTTAAAATGCATTATGATCAGTTTCGATCACACATCAATGGGGTGTTGTTTGAGGTAACATAAATGTGTGATCGATGGTGTTATGATATGTGTGTATCCCGATATTCTTATTGCTCCTCAATGAGGTGTTGACGCTGTCTCCTATGGACCAGACTTGTTCAGTTGGTCTGAAATGGTAAATGTGGTCAATGTATCATCTTTATTATATTATGCCTACTTTATGGTCAATGGTTCATCTTTATTATATTATGTTTCTGTAATCTTACACTATCGTATATTTTGTGTAGGCACATTGTGATATACATGGATAAAAGCTGGATCACATTACCGAGGAACACACCTCAATATGTTAAGGGTTTGAATGGGTTTTTAGATTTTGAAATTTCTAATCGATCCGTTGAAGGGAGAATAAGATTTCCATGTCCTAAATGTAAAATGAGAACATGGTTTAAGAGAGATGAAGTTTATGAACATTTAATACTAAAGCAATTCCCTGAGCAATATTTGTGTTGGATTTGGCATGGAGAATCAAACAATACAGAAAGATTGAGGACTGATTTTAATCCACAGAATGAGGTCCCAAGTTCTTCGACAATGGAAAATGAAATGAAAAACCTCATAAATGATGCATTCGGCACTGCAAGACACCACTATGAGCATCAAAACATATCAGAACAACCAGAAGAGGGTGCTACAAATTACAACGTGACAAGTGATGTTTCTGAGACTGTAACACAAGCAGATCAAGATTGTAACATATCATGGGATCCTCTTGATTCTGTGGAGAAAAATGTAAGGGATAACTTTAGTGAGGAAAATGCATTTCATGATTTAGTTGACGATGGAAATCAAGAGTTGTATAGTGGGTGTTTGAAATATTCAAAGCTTTCATTTCTACTGAAGTTGTACCATATCAAATGTCTATGTGGAATTACAAATAAGGCAATGTCCATGTTATTGGAATTGATTCGTGATGCATCTCCTGAAGCAAAAATCCCAGAATCGTTTTATGATATGAAAAACGTTGTTAACAAGCTTGGTCTGAATTATACAAAAATACATGCGTGTCCTAATGATTGTATGCTTTACTGGGGAGAGGATTCAAGTAGACAGAATTGTAAGAAATGTTCTTCTTCTAGATGGCAGTCAAAGGGTGATGTTGGAAGTATGACTGAACATAATTTCATGGAGAAGAAGAAAAGGAACACACCTGCAAAAGTTTTGCGTTACTTTCCTTTGAAGCCTCGATTGCAAAGATTATTCATGTCATCAAAAACTGTCGAACACATGAAGTGGAATGCTGTAGATAATAACAATGATGGGTTAATGAGACATCCACGAGATTCCCAATCGTGGAAGACATTTGATTCATTACATCCAGATTTCTCAGCTGATCCTAGGAATGTTCGATTGGGATTGGCTGCCGATGGATTCAACCCATTTGGGACTTTGAGTACGAGTTATAGCATTTGGCCAGTTGTTTTGATCCCTTATAATCTGCCTCCGTGGATGTGTATGCAACAAACATCTTTTATCATTTTGATGATTATTCTTGGAAAACAAATGCCTGGAAATGATATTGATGTATACATGCAGCCTTTGATTGATGAATTGCAGGAGTTATGGAGCAACGGTGTTGAGACATTTGATTTTTCTTCTAAAACAATGTTTAAAATGCATGCTGCTTTAATGTGGACCATTAGTGACCTCCCTGGGCTCGGGAATTTATCTGGTTGGAACACTTATACGGGTTTGGCTTGTCCCGTTTGTAACTTTGATTTCGAGCCCAAACTTCTACCTCATAGTAGAAAATGGTGCTTCTTGTGCCATCGAAGATTTCTTGATGCATCTCATAGATTTCGGCTGAACAAATCAAAATTTAATGGTTGCATTGATCGTAGAACACCTCCAAAGTTGTTAACCAGTTCTGAAATATTGACACAGCTTGAAAATGTTAAAACAGAATTTGGGAAGGTTCATCATTTGAATGATAGCGGAAAATGAGTGCGAAGTGCATCGTCAAGTGAAATCAGAACGCAACAACGGAAGAAAAAAAGTATATTCTTCAAACTTCTCTTTTTGGAATTTAATTCTTTGCGCCACAATCTTGATGTGATGCATATTGAGAAGAATGTATGTGATAATTTGATTTTCACATTACTTAATGAGCATGGAAAGTCGAAGGATCATCTCAATGCTCGCAAAGACTTACAAGTAATGAACATAAAACGTGATCTCTGGCTAGATGAGAATGAAAATTATGCTGCCATTTTTTCATTGAAAAATAGGGATAAAGATACGTTCCTACAAATTTTAAAGAATTTGAAGGTATCTGATGGGTATTCGAGTAACATCTCGAGGTGTGTTGACTTGAAGAATCGTAAGTTATACGGATTGAAAAGTCACGATTCACATGTTTTGTTACAACAATTACTACCATTGGCATTGCGAACATTATTACCTGAAAAAGTTACTGCTGTTGTTCTCCATTTCTGCACATTTTTCAGACAGTTATGTGAGAAAGATCTACATCCATTTCAGCTTGACAACCTACATGAGAGGTTTGTATTGACCCTTTGTGCATTGGAGATGATCTTGCCTCTATCGTTTTTTACTGTCATGATGCATTTAACTGTGCATTTGGTTGACGAAGCTAAATTAGGAGGCCCCGTTCATTATAGATGTATGTATCCAATTGATAGGTATTTTATTTATATGTTTCCAGTTACGTAAACATTTTTTGGCATTTAAATAAATGCATAATATTATTTTTTTTCACAGATATCTTGGGAATTTGAAAGTATACGTGAGAAATAAAGCTCAACCAGAAGGCTCTATTGCTGAAGGCTATTTGGCTGAGGAATGTCTCACCTTTTGTTCCAGATATTTGGATGATATTGAGACAAGATTTACTCGAGTTGGACGTGTTGAAGACACATCAACTCAATCTCAAATGCATCAGAAATCAAAAATATTTCCTGCTATTGGCCGATCAGTTGGGAGGACCTCATACGCGACACTAACAGAATTGGAATTATTACAGGCACATAGATATGTGTTGTTGAATAGTGAAATTTCATATCCATTTATTGAAGAGTTGAGGATACAAACAAAGAGATGAATGAGAAGCCGAAAACAAAATGAAAAAGATATAACGGAAGCTGTGAATAAAGAGCTGGTAGAATAGTTTGCACGACGTGTAAGTTTATAAATATTGCAATAAATACGAATATTACTTTGACACATACAAATTGAAAATCTATTAAATTATATTTTTTTTCAGATCATGAATACTGATACTCGAGATGACTTTTCAGAAGATTTGATGTTTCTTGCTAGAGGTCCTATAAAACAAGTTAGAATGTTCAACGCTTATAATGTGAATGGTTTTAGATTTCGTACAGTCGATCGAGAAGTGGGTTTGAAAACACAGAATAGTTTTATTTTTACATTTGCTGAAGTGGAATACTATGGAAATCTGCATGATATTATTGAATTAAACTACCACATGAATTTTTCTGTTGTTTTATTCAAATGCAAATGGGTCAATTTTATCAGAGGTGTTAAAAGAGATTCCTTGCAATTTACTTCTGTAAACTTCTCTCGCTTGATGGATGTTGGTGATCGTGAACTGCATGATCCATATATCTTAGCATCGCAGGCAAAAATGGTATATTATGTGAATGATGTTGTGGTTGAAGGGTGGAGTGTAGTTACTCACATAATACAAAGATATTTTTATGATATGGGTGATGAAGTGGAAGATTTGACCTCTTCAATTGAATTTCATCAACAACAGGAAGCAGAATTATTTTTCCATCATGATATTGAAAATATTGGTCTAGCAAGGATGAATGAAGTGGATGATGGAATGGAGCAGGAAACCGACATGATTGAAGGGGAAAATGATTGTATGTACAATTATTTATTCATTCAGAAACTACTTGTTTCATTTCTGTAGTCATTCATTATCATTGTTATAAATATTTTGTTTGTTAATACTGGGCATCTATTATAATTTTTAATTTTTTTTCTACATAATTTTTTTGAAATATATATTCTAAACTTAATTTTATTTGATTAAATGTCAGGAATTCCAAGGAAGAAGCGGTACACTATTCCTTCTTCTTCTGCGACAGATGACGATCCGTCTGTCCCCACGGCATCATCTCCCCCTGCACCATCTCTAACACCATCAGTAGATGCCTCATTAGAGGATGAGTCATCGCCTCCCCCTACAGGAGCTTCAGCAGTGGGGCAGTGACACGCCCCCTCCAGTTCATCACGGACATTCTGGAGGGTCTCAGTCATAGGTACAAATTTTAATTAAATAAATTTATTGAATTTTGTTTATAGTAATTGTTTTCTCATTGCAGATGAATACAATGAAACCGTGGAAAAAGACATCAAAATTTCTGATGTTTGGAACATGCATGGCAAGAAGATAGTGGTGCCATTTGATTCTTATGGGGTCCCGACGAATGACGCCGCAGGTTTACTTGGTCAGATTATAGGTCAGCTGGCAGCGGAGCCCGTTTCCCTGCCTATTTCATATGATGATTGGAGGCATATGCCTCCAAACTGGAAAAATGAAGATTATGATTCTCAGATAAAGGTAATTTTATTACTTTACAGTTTAATTTAATGTCATTTTACTAATATATTCAAAATGAATTTCTGTATACAGATGTTCTTCCACTTTACCGTTGCTGATGTGATAGCACGAAAGTGGACATTGAAAAATCTTGGAAAAAAATGGAAATATTTCAAATGGAGGTTGTGGTGTGATGTCAACGATTCTTCGTTGACCGTGCAGCAGATGTATGAGAAGATACCCAATGGGGTACCGAAATAACAGTGGAAGGATTTTGTCGATAGACATCGGGATGAGAAGCGGATGGTATTGAAATATATATTATTATAGTATCCTCATTTTACATTTATAAATGTACATGAAGAGGAGATAGAAATTGAATACAATACAGTTAAATTGAATTTTATTTATTTTAGGATCTCTCAAGAAAGAATGCTTCAAACCGGGCGAAGCAGGTAATCCCGCACACTGCTGGTTCAAAAATCTTTTCAAGAAGCCGAATGTCATTGGTAATCTTTTAATTAGTTTAAATATTTATAAGATAATATTATCTATTTAACATATTTGATTGATGATTTATCTTTGTTTAATGCACTCAAAGAGTTTAGGGCATGAAGCATCCTGAACAGAACTGTGGCTGGATGTTCATAAAAAAACAGATGGAAGTTTTGTTAATGAACCTACAAGAGAAGTTGGGGTATGAAGTCAATTATTTATTATAATAACTTAATATCAGTTTTTACTTTGTTAATATATATTTATATTTTATTTATAGGTAAATATTAAAGAAATATGGGATGCCAATCCTGGGAAATCCTACTCAGTCTCCCAGGATGACCCGGTTGGTCAAGTCCTTGGGAAGGAGCATCCTGGTAGAGTGCGCGGGATGGGTTTGGGACCCGTACCATCTGAGGTCTTTCGCATGCCATCAGGGATTTCGGCCTCATCTACTCCTAGTTATAGTCATTTCATACCTGAAGATGCTCAGAGGGAGATGTCTGCTCTACGAAACATAGTTCACCAGTAGGGGGATCAGATATCTGCTTTGCAGAAAGAGTTGCTTGAAATACGTCAGCATATGAGCAGATATGCCCCCGGTGGTAGTGCATCGGTTAGTGGTGAGCAGGTAAATCACAAAAAAATCAGAATCATTTAGTTTTCAAACTTTTATTGGTTTTAATTTCTATTATAAATATGTAACAATATTTAATTTTCAATATAATGTTCCTACAGGTGGCAGTAGGTGGTGGAGATGAAGGTGGAGAGGGTGACGATGCATCATCAGATGATGAGTAGTAGTATTGTTGATGTGTTGAACAAGTATGATAACAGTTGGTTTGTATATGTAACATTTATGGCACATAGTTTCCACCAAACATTTCCATGTCCTAACATTTTCTTGATTTCTCATGTTTCCTTCTATGCATTTTATTTATTGTGTTCTGGATTCCTCATGTGTTAACCAAAAGATTCTTAATGCAATATGCATGTGATGATACCACATCCAATCAGAATACCATATATGTAACCCATATTCATACCCCTATTGGATCCATATCCAATATGTATCACACTAAAAGACCAATCCCATGACCATAAATGGCTAAGGCATGAAAGGTTAATGATAAAAGGCTCTGTCATGGCCTTAAAATTTTGACACCACTCCAATGGGTCTAGGAATACCAATTTGTTTTTAGTATAGGCATGGTGGATGTCATTGGATTCGGTGGATGTTGGTTGTAAATTGGTGGTAATAGCTTCCTTCTTCTTGGTTAGTTTCCTCTTATTATTCTCTTGGGGATTCAATACAATGATTCATTTTTGGTCTAGGGTCTGAGTTGGTTTACATTTTGATGATCTTTTGGCACAGTGTAGGTTTATTTGTTGGTTTTTCATGCATTTGTGGTTTATGGTCATTTCTTCTTCACCCTATGGTGTGCTGCGAGTCGAAAAATATTCTTTAAGGTAGGGAATCCGTTATTTCTCTTTATTATGTATCATGCATGGGGGGTTACTCTTGTTCATCTATGGGTTCTAGTTGTGTTGGCTTAATCAAAGATAAATAATTTGCTAATTGAAACTGAAGGGGGGAAATATGAATGATTCACATGTTTTTACAGCTTTGATATTATTATGATATGATGGATTGTATGGTATTGATACCTTGGTTAAAATTATGGTCATTGGGGGATTTTCATTCACTGGATGATATGTGTTGTGACTATTGTGTCTATTTTTATTGTTGTGATATCACTCTAAAAGGGAAATCAACCAACCAATTATATTTTTCTAATGAAATGGATACTCTATGATTATGGATTGTGTTACAACACTCATAAAATAAAGTATCATGTGATAAAATACCCGTTGATAAATCTATAAAATGATCCTTGATGTGTTGTGATGCATGTACATGATTATGGGATGATGATGTGTGGATGTGATATTATGTGGGGCTGATGGGTGAGATTTGGATGTGGTTTTGGAAAATTTAGGGCAGTGGTGGAGCAGATCCAACATTTTTTTTTCCAGTTTAACATTTAGCGGCGCTTTTAACCGCCACTAATGCCATACCTGTGAGCATTTAGCGGCGGTTTTAACCACCGCTAAATATATTATGTTGATATTTAGCGGCGGTTTTCACCGCCGCAGAATAGGCGCATCAAACGCCTGAATTTAGCTGCGGTTAAAACCGCCGCGAATAAAAAATGTCAGATACCCATATAACCGCCGCTAAATGAAGAGAAACCACCACTAAATGACGGATCTACGACACATTTCTAAAATTGCCGCAGAATCGAAAAAACCGCCACTAATAGATTGCCGACGCCAAACTTAACGGCGGTTTTTGTAAACCGCCGCCACACAATATAGCGGCGGTTTAAACCGCCGCTAAACAGGAAAATAACCGCCACTAGGACTTGCTTTTGTTGTAGTGATAAAATAAAGAAATTATGTACATGGATGGTTTTAATGAAGGAAAAACCATACTTCCTTTAGATAAGAATACTTGTGGATGATACCTTATGGTACTAACCTCAAGGAATAAACAAAAAACAAGAAACCATGTCGAGTCACCTCATGGATATACACTCATAAAGTATCTAGTACTGAAGGTCCCCAATATCATGAAATTAGTGGCTGAATTTTTGGTGCATCGTCGAGTGACAGCATGGTGAGTATATAATCTTAATTACCACAAAAAATAGACCTCAGAACATTAGTGTGAAATTTTTAGTACGTTTTCATGGATTCTCAAAATTCACTTTCATTCCCACGTGTTTTTATATGTTTCCGAAAATTTAAAGAAATTTTATTACCTAGAATAACATATAAATTCCCAAATTATTTTCTAAATGTAAATTAAATAAGACATTGTGATACAATTGAATATCCTCTATTGATTATTTTGTGGAATCATTCTAAACCATAAATAATGTACATGTAATAAAAATAAATATTTATTGTGAAATTAAAGAGAACCAAAATTTTAATGTAACTATAGTAGATCAATATTTTTTGGAATGATCAAGGAAAAAAATCACAAGGAAACCTAGGATGAAGACCATTTATATTCATTATACAATGTCCATATCATTAGATGATTTTATGAGGGTATGATCATTGACCCTCTCATTTATTAAGGGAATCTCATTTCGTTATACTTCTTTATTCATGTGGTTCAATTCAAAATGGGAATTTTTTCAAGAATCTAATGCCTCACCCCACTTCTAAGAGGAATTAAACTTGTCTGATAAATGAAATCATTCCCATCCATCATGTACAAAACGTTTCTCATTTGTACAATGTAAATCGAAAATATCACTATGTATTCTTTATTCCAATGTCTGATCCCAAAAAATGAATTTTTGAGACCACATATAATGCTATTGGACATACATGATCAAGCCTTTAGGAACTCTATAGTTACCTTCCTTCAACCATAAACTCCCTTGATAATAGTATCCACCTACATGACTTCCTTAAAAATGGGGAACCCATATGATTTTAAATCATGCATTCAATTGATAGTGAGGTCACTAGTCATAATGATGATGGTGATAACTCTTCATACTCAATATTCTCATCTTTTATCCTAATTTTTATCAATGATCAAATGGATTTAATTTTTGTGTATATGTGAGATGTTTATTATAATTGAAGGATTCATTATAATTTAACATCAAACATATCATGGAGAGAGGAAAAAATAAATACACATCAATTCTAGTAATAAAAAATCACTAAAAGTGAATAACCAAATGTGTAATGCCCATATATAATATTTTTCATAGAAAATTAACAAATTGATATCCCCTCTATATGATATTTAATAGTGTAAAAAACTTCTTGATCGCATAATGTAATTCTATATGAAAATTCTCTTACCAAAGGACATTAAACTGTATGGTACGGTCCTACCACATGACCATAAAATTGTTACTCAAAATACATACTCATTTATCCCTACTAGAAACTATATATATGAGGCCTACCAAGGGTTCTAATAAAATAGAATCAACACTCCATTTTCATCCTATGGAGGCTTTATTCCTCATCAACCCAATAAAATTCTTCATTATATGGGTATATTTTTCATGATCTCAAGAATCCCTTCAAACAATTCCTTATACATTGGGAATTATCATAATTTCAACATATTCTTGAAATATATATATATATATATATTGTTGTACTCTATCCACGTATTGAAATATTATCTTTATTAGAATGTATTATTGATGAAACCAGCCACTTATTAGTAGTTCATATCCACACTTATCAAAAACAACCAAACCTCATTGAGTTGTTTTCCCATTGAGGTCAATCAGAAAGGGAAACTCAATCAAAAGTCAAATAATAGCCATTTTTCACCTTTTACATGATTATCATTTCAGTAGAATGCTAAACTGCAAGGATTGGTTCTTTTCACACAACCATAAAACGTATAGTGTCTCAAATTATATGGAACCAAACTACATGGATTATGAATTATTTCATAAGTATATATTGGAAACCCCACTAATGGCCCAAATAAAAACTCCTCAAACACCTATTTCTCCCCCGTATAATGATAAACATCAATGATATGAGTTATGTGTCCTCAAACAATATTACCAATATATTATGTATTTCATATTAAAAAATGAAAAATATAGTTTATTATTTTCCATATCAGTGTTCACATCGACACATGTAAATGAACAACTTCTAACACTTTGGAAAATAGTTCCCATGTAGCTTTTTAAATATATTAAAAATCATGACATAAATCTAAAATATACTCAATAGTCTAAATTTAATCATTCAATGTTTCTCTAAGAAAAACCTCCCACCTTATCATCCAATTTTCATCCTTATATGTCACTATGATATAATCCCTAAAATCCTACCATTAGAAAACACACATTCCTTGTTAAAAAACAACATGTTCCACACTCTGAGGATTATGCTTCTAATTTTCTATCTGAAACATAGAAGGTTTACCAGATATGAATCCTTTTAAATACGATTGACATAATCCGATCAAAAATTTACATAGGATGCTTCAATGATGGGTTTTATTGATCATGTTTTTTTATATTTTTAGGATATTTAGACCAAGATTAAAATTCATTCTAAACCTTTGCAAACATCTAAATTGATGACATATTACTAAGAATATATAAATATAGTGAACCCACTAAAAAAATATATTTTAACCACGATGGAATCACCTATGATAAGTAGGGAATGTGCTAGTTCATGAGTACCATTCCAATTGTTTTATCTTTAAATTGGAGGTCACAAGTTAACCCCTCTTAGAGATGAAGCCTCTCTAATGGCATGTTAAATTATGGGTGGTGATAAGGAAGGTGGAACCTATTAATATTTATAAATATTTTATTATTCTTTCCTTAGAACATGATGGAATATACCTCCTTTATATTAAAGGAGAATAATAAACACTACATTTTATTGTCAATTATGATGGAGTCTATCCGAGGGACTATTATCAATAACATCCAACACCATTATAATTTAGCATTAACCCACAACAATATACTAAATACACAGTTGAATAATTCTATACTCTAGTCACTTAGAACTAATTGATGAGGAAATTTCTCTTTGTATAGTAGACCAAAAATCCAATAGAGTGGTCATATATCCACTCCTACACTGAATATTTCCATAATAATACTTTTTTAGAATAAATAAAGAAGAATAATTTCACTTTTCATACATGTAAAAATCGCCTATAATACCCCAGTGGAACTGAAGGAACTATGTCTTCATATTTAATCAGAAACTTAGGGAAAGCCCAAATCCTTTCCCCTATAAATGAACATAAAAAATTCATCATAATTTAGTCTGGGGGGAAAAGGGAGGGGTTATTTCCCCTCTCCCATTTAATAATGTTTCAATGTTAAATATTCTATCATTGAATTATGTTATCTATCCAAGGTGGTGGATAAAGGGTATACTCATAACCCTCGTTTTCTTTATAAGATAGTAATTATATATATAATTTGTAATGTAAGGACAATATCTTTATATACCAACTTTAAATAAATTATAAGCACATTTTACGTCCCCCTCTACCATATTATCACATAAATATACTTTAATAATGAATGAAACACATGAACTTGGTTTTTCAAAAATTCATGGGGATCATTGTCGCATTTCTATAAAAGATGAAAACCAAAATTTGTTTCATATACCCATTTGGAATGTAGATCATCCACATAACTCAATGTTAACTTCGGAGTTTTATTATATTCTTTTCAAATCAACATAAAATCTTTGAAATATTTTTAAAATCAACCAGGCATAGTAACAAAACCCCACTCCCCTATATTGGATAGATTTCCATTAGAATGTTTCGATCATGAATGTGAGATGGGGCCAAATTTCTACCAATTATAAATGGACCAATCCATATATTTTTATGGAATCATGGGAGTCTCCATTGAGGTATCTCACATTGAAAGATAAATGATCACCAAATTCGACTCCAACCAACCAATATAGATAATCCAAAAGGATGTATCTCCATGGAATACAGAATATATATAAGTAAGTTAATTTACAATCTCAGATCAATAATTGTGTTATTTAGGCCATCAAACATCTTTTGATGGTGTCCTGCAAATTTTTTGACACATCAACCCATGGAAAAAGTAACTTCACTTGAAATGTTCATCATCATGATATTGCTATCACCAACTATAGAGGTTCTCCCTAGAGGTTCAGTCATTTGAACTATTTTCAAGGGTATATCTATGAAAATCCTCCTCATGACTAGAATATAAATATATAATAATTTCTTTTGCTTTTACATATATTAATAATTATCCACCTTGATGGTCCTTCCTTGGTTATATATTACAAAAATCCTCTATTTATCTCAGACATTATCCATGATGATAGTCTAATACATGATATCATTTTCTAAAAATATCCTCCCAATATAGAAATCTTATTTAAGAAATTAGTTTGTCCAATTACTGAATATACTATAAGAAGGTCCTTATAGTGAGAGGATGTTAAGTTTCAGATCCAACTACTACAATTTACTAACCTTTATATAGGTGATAACCCACCTCAATGATATAATGGTTTCATGAAATTGTTAAAGTCATACAATCATTAGATAACCCACCCTTAGATATTATGGAACAATTATGACCAATCACAGTTTTATTAACTATACAACCCATAAATTATTGCTTTGATAAAATAATATAGATTAATGTCTCAATGAATATAATGATATTTTTGGTAATGAGAATATAATTGGTAGAAAAGAAACATATTGGTCATGTATGGGACTATGTCCACCTCTTAGAATGACATTATGAATACATTTAAGGATAAATATATACATAGTAATTAATTAATCGATGTATAAATCACCATAATATGAGTTAAAAATTATAATATTTTATAGAACTAGAAAACCATACCAAAGAAATAGGATAAATCTATTGTAAAGATAATTTTCCCCCACTTATAGATTTGAGGCATCAAAGGAACTTCTATATGTTCCCAATTCAAAATGATCCATTGAGTGAGACTTTGTTCAAAGTCATCTCTATTGGATAAGTCATAGGCCATAAAAATTAACATTCTTTTTATCCTATACATTAGTGTATAGATATCTCAAAATATATGAAATGGTGAGATGGATGAGTGAGATCTATTGTTATCATTGTGCATCAATCCCGAATAATGATTAAGAATACTTCTTGGATTTGAAAATATAAATGATTTTCTAAATCACTCCAATCAGTAGTGAGTAGATTGTGGTAAGAAAAAGAACTGTATCAATACCATGTTAGGTTTATAGACCACAATACTAAGAAGGTGAAAACAACATTCTCAAATGAATTAATACAGAATAAACCCTATACAAAATGATCTAGGGGAATTATTATCATTACTAACACACATGGGATAATAACATCATTGGTATGTCAATTATTTCATGGTAGTGGAACCAATCATCCTCAACCTACAGTACATGTGTGATTAATATCACAATCTTCTATTTCTACATGGAAATATGCAATCACTAGATATATATAGGCATCATAAGAAATACCTTCATAGTTTCTCCCACTGCATGAACAATAACTTTCTTTATAGACACACATGATAAGGGTTTATGTAGATTCTCAATGGATCATCATTCAAAAATTATATCATCAAGATCATTGGAAGGAAAATTCGAAACCTCACTAGGGGAACACCATGAAGTGATCTACCAAGAAAGGATATCCCAAATAATATTATAAAATATCATATGATAACTATTTAGAACAATTACAATATTATAACCATCCTCATACAAATATTTATAGAGGAAATAATTTGGGGGGGGGGGGTTCTGCCTATTTGAAGCTCTCCATATCATAAGGTGTGGTTGTGTCACTATAAAGTTCAATCATAGTTTATATTTCCTTGCAATTTTGTTAACATATATTTTAAATAAATATCATGTCACAATAGATATTTAGTGTTGTTTTTTTGACAATTGATAATTCCACAGAGTTCTGGAAATGGTGCTTTTGGGGTCCTCTAGAATTTCAAAGCTTCATCTTCCTTAAATAATGTACCATATTACAAGAGTCATCTCACAACATAGAATAATATTTCATAGATTAAATAATTATACATTTTAATTTCCAATTATATATTATTTAGAAGCCTCCACACCATAATATGGTAACATACCATAATATATTCAGGTACTGGAAAAATTACTAATTTTACTTACTATGTTATACAGCAAAGGTTGAGTTTGTGCTTTCATAAGGTAAATATTGGTAGTTTGAATATCCTTGATGATTTACCTTCATCTGAGATATTTATTTTTCATTCAAACCTATTATAACAAATATTTTTAATTATATGGTCAATAATAATTGGAATATTACACAAGGGATATGTTTGAAATAGGGGATTTGAAATTGAATTTCATATTTAACACTTAACTAGCATAAAATGTTAATGTTCTTCATATCTGAAATGTATGGAGAATTTGATAAGAAAATGAATAATAAAAATTATATAAGATAAAATAGTATTCTCTTGATATGTTAAAAACAAATAATATAGTGTTCTTATAAATTGTATAAAAAAGAACAATGATATGAAGTTAAAAGTGGTTGTGTACGTTTATATTTCTTACAAAGTGAATAAAATACATGACTGTGTAAAAATAATAAGATTATGTTTTACATTATTTATGATATTCAAGTAGATAAAATTTGAATGTTCTTAGAAAAATAAACAATATATAGTAATTTTATTATGTTAAGGACTCTTTAGTTTTCAACATCATTTATCATTATAAACTGTGGGATTCAATTTTGTTTGGGATTCTCCAAATCATTGTCAAGAGACATGAATCCATGAGTTTCAAGGTTATTCCCTACTCTTTTGTAATCAAATGATAATTATGTATACTAGTTTGATCCTATAATAATTCATATATTTCTAATAAAAATCCTTCTCACATTGATAGTTGAACCTTATAAATTTGTTTAGTTACGTCATATTTGTGTGAATTCATTTACAAAGAGATGTTATACCACAATACATTACCAATTGATAAAAAATTTCTTCAACGAAAAATAAAATGAATATGGATCCCAAATTCAACCTCCCCCCCACTTCTAAGTGGACTCCAACAAATCCTATAAGTGTATTGTCATGTTTGGATCCCTCATGTTTCTTATTGGATTTTTGGAAAATTCGTGCTTATTAAATATTTAAAAAGCTATAGGGGATATTTTCTTAGAACATAGAATCTATGTTTGAAAACCACTAGTTTATCCATGGCATTTAATAAAAAATAGTGTCCACACTATACGTCCCATTTTTTTACTATATAATATTTTTGGAAGGTGATTTTTCATTGGAATGAGGACATATTTATCATTATAGCATGATAGTACAACACAGATAGGTTTATTGTTCGTTTAAAAGGTATAAATGGATAACCCTATAAAGTCTGGAACCCAAAAAACCTCTATAAAAGTTAGTGGATCAACATAGGAACCACATAGCTAATTAGTTAGAAATGGAAATGTGAATGTGATGACCAGTGTGAGTAGAAAGAGGTACAAAAAATGGGGGGACTTTTATGTAAGGAGATATCTCAATGATAAAACCATGGCATGGGTTTTAACCATGGTTTATTTTAGACATAATGAAAGAACATGTTATTTTTTATTTCATTTAAATCTTATAAATGATTATGATAAGTAAAAAAGGCTCATAAATTCTACGACATAGAAAATAAATGTTTCATAAGGAAAAATCTGTATGCATGAGTCGAATATGAAAATAATCATTTGTGAAATGATCCATTCTGTAAGTGGTGATGTGAAAAAAATTCATGTCCCGAGTGTTTCAATGGTTATTACACCTTGAGTGAATTGTACACCACAACCATGTTGAAAACGAGTAGTCAAATATTCATTAAAAAGGTTTTGACATAGAGAGTAAGATTAGGATGTGAAAATCGATTAATGTCTCAAACCATACAAGTGATCACGGTAGATTGATATTTCTACATCATAGCCATTCTAGAAGTTGAAAGAGGTAGTGTAGATCATGTTGGTGATATTGGGAATGTCATGGAGGAGTTGTCTAAATGATATTTCATTTTGTCTGATGCATGAATACATATGGTATTGGTGTAGTCAATAGACACCAAATTTGGTTAATCCCTAATTAAATGTCATATAGGAATTTGATATATTGTGGTTATGGAATGAATAATATTTAATTCACTATTGAATAGGGATCATAGTAGAGTTAGTATTTCTCATTATTGGTTCATAGGTATGTTCCTTGTTTAATTGATAAGAAGGCCTCAAGAGTTTATCCACATTTTCTAGAGGATTTCAACTAGAAAAATGTTTGTATTGTCATACATTGGAGAGAATATAACCTCTTCATAAGAGTGAAACAAATCTGGGAAATCATATTTCAAAATAAAAATTGAAATTGTAAAAATAATTATATAATTGTAATAATACTTCTTGACAATTCAATAGAGATAGAAATATAAAAAGTATCATATACAAGTTATAATGCTCTAAAATGATGAAAAATATTTTCCTGTAGACTTGTATTATGAATAAAAAAATATGAATATATCAAAATATATCAAAAAGGCCAAAAAAAAATTTTGCATCAGAATTCCAAGAACTAGTATAGTCACCAACTCACAAGTAGAAGTATTAAAAAAAATAAACCATCACTATGTATGTGATTCCCATTTTCCTATCATACATCCATGAAATACTCCAACGTATGAAACAAAGACCAAAATCTATTGTGAGTGACACTCAATATGCCACCCATAATTGTATTTATATAAATTCTAGATTATGTGTGCCAAATGTAATAATGTATAGATATCTAATATAATAAAATAAAAATAAATAGATACGTTGGAGCACATAGGTTCCTCATGTGACAGCTGGATGTCCCTACCTACTTCAACATAAGATAGATGTTTCAAAGAACATATCCTTTTTATTTGGAGATGGAATTGTGGAACATAGAAATGTGATATAAGAATTTGAACCTAATGTGATCCATGCAAGACTTGTATCATCATAAAATTTAGGATGTCCATCAAACTCATAGTAATAAAATGGGATGTCGAGAAACTATCATTAGAAGTAATCAATGTGATTAACACTTAGAAATATACATATAATAGTTTTAGGTCATCAATTTGGAAACATTTCAAGGAAATATTATGATATACTTGATTGTAATATAAAGAGATTATCCATGGAATTTATTTTCCAATGAAATAAAGCCAAATCTAGGGAGTTTATCCAAAGTATTACAATATTATATAGTTTGTGGGTGACATTATGATACCAAGTTGATGAATTCATGAATTAAATAAATAGAACAAATCATATATGGGTGTACCATATAGGATTTAAATGAATAAACTGAGTGGCATTATATGAGTTTTCCAAAGGAATTCAGTATATATAATCATTGGCTAACTTAAGAAAATAAACACCTATAATAGTGTGATCAATTTTTATAATAGTATTCTATCATAAAAAGTTATTATTCATATGAATATGTTATGTATCAATGCCACTACAATATTGAATTAAGTCATTTCTTTTTTAGGTGTGACACTAAAGACACCAAATGGATTTTTAGGATATATGTTGAGACTGGTTATTAAGAGTATTTATATTAAAAAACATTAAGGGGTGGTTTAAATTGAGGCCTTCAAACTCCAATGTTTCCAAATAGTATCATGATATATCTGAGAAAATTCAATTCAAAATAATTATTGTATGAGTTTTTGGTAGAAACACTTGGAATTTAACGCATCTGTCAAAATGGAATAAGCTATAAACTACAATACATTTAAGAAAAAACAATATAAAACCAAACTTATCACCATAGAAACCCAATAATTCGGTATCAGCCTTAAATTTTGGTTAGCATGAGAGAAATAATAAAACCATTGAAAACTACGGAAAATAGAATATAAATTTTAAACATTTAAGAAGTGAATTTTTAGTGAAGTGTAGTTAATTACAGAATATAAAGAAGTGAAATAATTGTCAAGGGTTTTCCAACATGATGGATGGTGAAGGAATCAGATATATAATTATGTAGCAACACTATGAATAAAAATTAAGGGATTAAGGATTTGGTCGGTTTCTGTTTTTAAAATGAGAAGTGTAGAATGAGATTTTTGATAGAAATAAAATATGAGGAAATTTTAATTTTTAGTCATTTTAATATGGTTTAAAGTTAATCCACATGGTTATAAAAATCACACACTGACTATGTGCACACACTATCTAAGATAACTAAACCTCACATAGTTCTACAGTATGGTCAAACAAACCATTCACATATCATCCATGGTAGAAATGAAATAAATATTAGTGTTTATATAATTTATATCCCCAATTCCTATAGTTTTTAAAACAATTAACCCCCACCCCCATTTGGATTTATAAGTTATAATTGATGGTGATTAATAAAATTTAATGTAATATTATATTCCTATAAAAAATAACACACTTTGAAAAACCACTACAGGGGGATATTAAATAAAAACCATCACATTGAATAGAAAGATTAGAGATCTCTTTATATATACTTGTATAATTTTTATAGAAATTGGAAATTTTCTCAAATTAAAGATCAGAATATAATAGAGTAATAGGTAGGATTATTATTGTGAAAAAAGGAGATATAATAATACCGTACATTCATTGAAGATATATCCAAATAAGATGGAGAAGGAAATTTTGTGACATCATCAAGAAAAAATTTGATTATCAATGGGATATTCCATGTAGGACTATGAAGGAAGAAGACACTATTCAAAGGCACCTACATATATAAAAATTTCGTATCATCTATAACATTGTGACATTTTTATTGTTTTTTCAATTCTTAATAAATTTCCTAGAGTTGAGAGAAAAAAATATGTAGTGATAGGATGTGATCCTTGGGTTATTGTGAACTGAAAAAACTATTATAAGGTCATAAATATAATGTATTAGAGACCGATCTATTTAATACATTAATACATCATTGATTCCATTCATTTTTATCCCATATTGGTGAAGAATGTAAAAATAATGTGTTTCTTGTCTTTTTTCATCACATAAATTATATATAAAACAAGATTTTTTAGTGGGATGAAGTAATAATTGATAATATCATTTAAGAGCTTAGTTAAGTGAAAGGGTAACTATATCAATGCATCATAAACAAAATAATAATTGAAAATATAACTATGTAAGTGAGGGTTTAAACTGGTTAGAGAATAATCACATATTTTAAAAGGGAATAAAAAGAAGAAATAGAAATATATTGGGATTACATATTATATAATTTATCATGGAAAACGGGTATTCTACCTAATTAATTAATAACCTATAAATGTATTTTATGAATAGTTTAAAATGATAATCATTTTTAACTATATAATAATGATATATGAATTGATAGGGATGATAGTATGTCAAGTGAAAATATTACTTCCAAATATTTTAACTATATTATCGATGTTTCCATTCATATAAGGGAAAATTTTCCTTCCAAATATGAATAGCTTAAGGTGATGATGTATGTTGTAGAGAAACCCAATATTGATAGTGAATTTTAGAGAAAATATGCCTCATATAGAAATGGAATGGATATCATTCCTATATTATATATTATTAACATAGTGAGAAGATTTCTATATTTTGTTCTAAAAAATAATATAAATGGAATGTATATCATTCCTAAAAATCATTTTAATCTAAACATTCAGAAAATGGAAATTTCACATGAAATTTATTTTTTATTAAAGGAATAATTTTTTAGAATAATTGTGAAAAATCAAGCCTAACGAGAAACTGATTTCAATGTTTTTTATGAATATATCCATTCTAAATGTAAGAAGAAAATTATCCAAAATAACTATATTCATGTTAAAACATTATAAAGAGTAGAAAAAATGTGCAACCATGTGAGGAATCTATATATTTACAAAATTGAATAGGCACGTGAAGATGGAATATCTAAAGTTAATGTTTTTCTTGAAATACCTAATTTTTATTTTCAGGATAGACTAAAATAAAATAATGTGAGGAAAATAAAAATTCTAACTAAAGTGAAGAAGAACAAATATCGTTGTAATGTTATCTATAGAAATAATATTATATATTTTTATCAATAGAGAAATATCAATGAAGTAAATAAGATATTTTATTATATTAAATATTATTAAAATAAAAAAATATAATCCAATATCCAGGGAAAAATTAGAAATGGTGGTCTATTGGTACTCACAAAACATAACAACTCCAGAAAAATAGAAGTTACATACATCCATAAAAGAATTAAATGATTCTAGCAAGTTTATGGATGTGCATTATAAAGGTGGAGAATACAATAAAATGTCTCTTAATAAAAGAATTAATTTTTATTTAATACAAGGATTGAATTTTTATACTTTCCAATGATTTTTTAATTTTAGTGTATCAAAAAGTTTGGAAAAAAAATTATAAGTAAAAATAATAAAATTCCAAATGGAAACATTTACACATGTCAAATTTTTCAAAAAAACCTGATTCAAAATTATAAAATCATTTTATATTTAAATCTAATTATTATATTATTTTATGAATCCATGTATGATAAACATAAAAATTTATGTATGTTACAAATCATCATCAATCCCAATAATGAACATTTTTAATCTTATATAAAATTTTCCTTATATACTTGTTTAACCAGTAGTTCACTATTAACTTTTACATACTCAGGAAATCAACTTCACTTCCCAATGAATTTCATAAAATATTAGGATTTTTTTAACATAAAAACTCATTAGTATAAATGGGAAAAATCCTAAAAACATTTATATAAGGAAAAAATACTTATAAAAAAGTTTACGTGTTTCCTAAAAACTTATTTGTATATATTATAAAATTCTTCGTCATTAGGATTTCGTGTAAAATATTTGTACCTATAAAAACAGTTATTTTTGAAAACATAATTTCATCCTTAAAATAGGTAATATCATTCGCTTAATAATAATCTCATTATAATACCCTATGAAAAAAATTTGATGAATATTAATTTTTATGAATGGAAAAATCATGTAGATACATTAATAAATTATCTTCATATCATGATTTAAACAACTCTTTCCTGAACTCATATAAATTAAATAATAGACTTAGTTAATCCTAACATATAATCCACAAAAAAATCATTAACAAATTGATCATATATCTATATTATGATCACTAATAACCATGATAAATATCCTAGGATCATTCCATGAAAAAAACACATAAAATATTTCATTTCCATCATAAAATCACATTAATTAATCCATCTAACACATATGAGTACTAACATGTAGACATCATGTAAATGTACATTTAATAATCTTTTTCCTTTTAATTCTGAAACAATGAAAAAATCCTAGATGAATGAAAAATAAAATATTCTTTGAAAAAGATTGAAAAATATAACATCCCTAAACACGTACCCCAAAATATTGTTCTAAACACAGAAACATTATATTTCTTTATTTGTTAATAATTAAGTTTACCAAATTTTTACCATCCAAAACATATAATTTTAAAAGGAAATATTGGAACACATACATTCTCTATAAACCATTTAGATTACAGTTTTACTGAATTATAGAAATATCATACATAAAAAACACATGTCCATAAATGAGCATATCATATGAATATTGTTACCCATCAACACCTAGAACATCAAATAAGATTATTTCTCACAAGTATTTCACAAATAAATGAGTCTTTAAAATCAGTAATCATGAACCATGTGATGTCACTATTGATCAATGGAGACGTAGTTAAACATATCATTCATAATGAAAACGTATTATTATATTTAGATATTATCTTTATATCACATCATAGAAATAGAATAACCAAAATTGTCAATATTCCACTTTCCCAAGCACTGAATACATTGTAGAGAAATCAGCCACCTTCCAATCCTTGATATATCATAAAACTACAAATCCTTTATTAATAACATTTCCATCCATCTCTATTGTATAACAAAACAACTCGTATTTGGTTTATAATGTAACTAACTATCCTTGGTTTATAACAGAAATAACAATCATCATAAACAATTTCAAAGATCTTAATTATAAATAAATCTATATAAATTCTGAATTACGTCATAAACTAATAGAAAAAATCATCATTATTTTCATTACATAATTATCCCTTGTAAAATAAACCATTTCCATGATAATAACTTTGAAATATGATTAAAATATGGAAGGGTAATAGGTTCCACAAAAATCTCATTGAAACAATCATCAGCCATACAGAGTAAGAATTAAGACAGTATCATTACTAAATAAAACAACTGGATCATAAATGATATCATTTTTAGTTGACATTGATGAATGAAAATATGATTAAAAGGTCACTATATATAGTTTTTAGAAAAATAACATATTCATTTATAAATTGAATTTTAAAAACTAAAACCACACAAATTATTTGTAAAATACATTTCATTATAAATAACTATGGAAGCATTTAAATTAATATTAAGAAATTTGGGCCTAGAGTTTTCAAAACATTTTCATTATGTAAACATTAAAAATAAACATTCTTTTCAAATAGTATGTAATGTGAGTTAAAAATGAAACATTATAAAATTTTAATAATTTTACATTTAAAATAAGTAAATTAAGGTAAAATATTTTTTAATATTTATTTATGAAATCATTTATTTTTTGAAATAACTGTTTTGAAATGATTTTAGATATCTTGGATATAAAAGATAAAGAAAGTCAATATAAATGAAATTACTATATTGGTATATTATACAAACGATATTCATGATCATTTCTCAATAAATAAGAGATGAAAATGAAATAAATTATGTTAAACACATTCCAAAATGGTGAATAATATCATTAAATAACAGTATACTTATAATAAAAATATTAATATTCATGTTATAACACATAAAATATTATTAAATACCACTTATAAATGATTAATGGTTTATAATGTAACATATAGCCCAAAGAATACAATTTAAGATGATCAATCCTTAAATGAGAATAAAATCGAAATAATAATTAATCAATGAATAAATTATGTGTATAAAACATAAAACAACATTAAATAGGTGGAGATAAAACATAATATTTTCAATTTTAATTACACACTTAATCTTTTCATTTCAAATTATACAAAGAAGTAATATAACTCATAAAAATAAATTTCTTTAAGAAATTATTTTCCACTTGGGAATTTTGGACTCAATTACCACTGCATTAAATAAATGAAAAAAAATAAAATAAAATAATGTAAAAATAATTCAATATATTACAGGTAAATTTATATTTTATACACGACATAAAATAAACTAGGTGTATAAGAATAATATAGGCCACAATAAAAAGAAAATTATACAAAATACCCATTGGACATTAGTATTCTATGGATAAAAACAACTCAAATAGAGATACTCATATTTATGTTTAAATACAAACATATTTTTCAGAAAATAACAATAAAATAAATCATGGGATTTATATTCAGCAAACAGCAGAAATTAGTGGTGAATACGACATTTTCTCAATAAAATAATAGTTAGATGGGAAACTCTTACCTCGAGCCTAGTATTTCCCTATATTTCATTTAAATTTGTTATAATAAGATTAAATCAGTAATTTTATATATTAAAATACATTCCATGTACTAATAAATTATTCTCAAAATATTTATTTTAATTATTTTTATTGACATATTTAAATACATAAAATGGTTAATTGCATATCGGGTGATTTGAGAATCATTAGTTCATTTTTTCAAAACAAAATTCGTGTATTAATGGTGGTCAAAAGAAATTGTTTCAACATATTAATATTCAATATCATGAAAAAAATTATCATTTTTTAAATAAGTTAAAATTTCAAAACTAAATTTGAAATGTGGTTATGAAAAATGTGTTATGTTACAACAGTGATGATTTTTTTCCATATGTATGCATGATAAATGATTCCATTTTTACATGGTAATTACAATAATAAGGTAGATAATATTTTATTTTTAAATTATAATAATAATATCATAAATGATATATTATTACATTAAATATACTTATATGTATCAACCATGTATTGTGGGGATGAAAAAAGAATCACATCTCTTTATGGAGGCAGTAGCCCACATGAACGCACTAACAATGCTATAAATTTTTCATTTAAGAAATAAATTTATATTTTATCATTTAAAAATTATAAATATTTAATTAATATCATAATTATTTAATTTTTATTATATATATTAATTTAAATCATCATTATTCTCATTCATGTAATATGTTAACGAAAAATGAATCACATTTCTTTGTAAGGTGGTATTTTTTAGAAACACATGAGAGACATTCTCATATCCTCATTGGAATAAAAATTAAGAAGGTATATGTTATATTATAACCCCATAATTATTGATATGTTAAATATATAATATACATATATATACTTTAAATTCATTATAATAAAATTACAAGAGAGGTGATGTTGGTAACGATTGACATAGGTTCATGAGGAACTACTCCTCCTTACACAAAATTGATAATTTAATATCTTTGTAGGTAAAAAAGATCTAATTTATTTAGAAGATGTGATTTTTGGATCAATGGTTTTAAGAACTCCTCAAATAATTTTTATTATTCTGTTTGTTTTTCTATGGGGTTTTGTGGTTGATTCGATCACCAGGTCCCCAGTATTTGATCTGGGGGTGTCATGTGTTTATGATTCCCAATGTTTTATCCATATTCCATCGATGTACATATTCAATTCTTAAATTTAAAATATTTAACATTTATAAGAATAATAACTTGATTAAATTTTATCAATATTTTGTTTATATTTAGGATCCCTTTCTATTGATCAGTGATCGTGTGAGAAGGTGGTCTGTGTTCTGGTTGTTGTTGCTCGTCGTGTGGAAATGGATTGTTATCATTCTCAAGCAACAATGATCAATGTACATGTGGTTGTCAGGCACCCACCAGGTGAAGAATGTTGGTGTTTGAGATGATATTTCTGCATTCATCAGTTATTTTTTTGTCATGCGTCGCATGCCTATGTTAGAACATGGAAAATATTAATGTTTTCATAAATGATTGTTTGTAATAAAGGATAGATAGTGGTTCATTGATCTATAGTAATTTATAGAATTTATGGATGGATTTTTAGAAATTGATCTTCTAGTTTTCTCTATGTTTTTTTCTATTATGGTTATTTCATCACCAATTGGAGAATAAATCATGGTTGTCTCATTACATTTTTTTCATTTTTTTGAGAGTTTTTGTCTGATTGGAATAGTATATCTTTGTGAGAATTGGATTTGTCTTATTTCACATGGAAGTATGTTATGATTATTTTAGGTTTTTCCACATATAATCTACGTGTGGAGTAGTTCCCAACCATTTTTTTTCATTAGAATTATGTAATTCCTATATGGGTGTGACCAGTCATATTGGATTTGAATTACTACTACATTGATTAATAGGTGAGGGGAGATGAGACCTATGGATGGTTCTTGTTTTGATATATGATTCTAATATGGAATTGGATACTATTTATGGGCCTTGTGTCATGTTATTATGACTGTTCCACATCTGGTTCATGTAATGGTTTAACCATTTTCTGAAATTTCAAAAGGGCGCTCTATTTTTTATATTTAAAATGGGGGATTGATAGTCAATATTTTTGAAAAGAATTATTTTATATTAAATTTGTTTGATGATAAGACTGATTTTGGTTATTAAATAAAAAAATATGATATGGGTATATTTTAAATATTTTTTTGATTATGTTATAATACTTGAGTAAAAATTGAATGATGTGGAATTAGAAATAACTTAAAAATTTATAGTAAAGAATGATACATCTTCTTCGAACAACCTCATTTTGTATGTACAAAAAAATCATATTATAGATTTATGGTAAAAATAAGGGATTCAGTATGTGGGAATAGATATATGAAATGGAATTTGGGAACATTTTTTTTAATATAAATTGAATTTAACACAGTAATGTTTGATGAGAGTGTCTGACCCTTTATTAGGGAGGAGAGATGCACACCCATGATTTTTGAAAAGAAAAATGTCAAACTATATTTATCACTTGACTATAATATAATAAGTGAACCATTATTGGATCATAAACATTATATGGTCTATGTTTTTTAATAAAATGGAATTTATATATGTTTTAATTCATTTTAATGATTATTTGTTTTGTACAGCCCCATAGTAAATTATTTGGTTTCTTCACCAGGGTGATTAATTTTTAAAATTATCAATAATCATATTTTGAAAATTTTAGGTTTAATATATTAAATAATATAAATTATGATGAATAGAAATATATAATCTATTATAATAATTTAAACAAATAGATGTTGGAAATTGTAATTTAAAATCAAACTAACAGAGCTGATGAAAGCTATGTTTCCAAGAAGTTTATTTCTGAAGCAAAAATAGATTTTTTATTAACTATATAACTAGAAATTATCTTTATATTAATTGAAAATCATATATATATACAATTTATTATAATAATTCTCTATTATGGGTTATTTTAATTTACTAATAATTTGAAACATTATGCACTTTAAAACAGTTTTCATAAAAATCATGTTTTTTAATTCAAATATAAACATATACAAAATTTTAATAAAATTCTATTAAAAATAAATTAGGTGGATGAAATAAAAAATAATAATAAGTATAATACATAAAATCATATTGAAATAATAACCATAATTTCAAATTATTTAATTTATTTAAAATAAAATTTAATTTTTCAAAAATTGTTACATTTAACTATTCAAGGAAAAAATTTATATTTTCTAGAAAATTTAGAAAATTTACTGTAGGAAAATTTCGTAGTGTATATAATAAAAAGTTATTTTATTTTACCATAAAATGTTTATAAAACATCCAATAATTGATTATAAAATAGTTTTCATGAAGTGTAACAAAAATCATTTTGAAAAAAGAATAATATTTAAAAATGGAGTTTAATTACTAAAAATATTAATTATTTACAAAGAATTTATCAATAAAATATTTATATTATTTAATATATATATTATAATATCTTTATTACTATTAAAATCCTTCAATTTATTTTGTAGTTTATAATGATAATATATTTTTTTATTCATTTAATCATTCCGTTGTTTGTGGAGTATGCTATCAAACATAGTGCTCCTATTTTAAAATCATATAAATTTAAATCCTCCCCCCATTTAAGAAATTGAGTACTTATAATTTGAACATGAAATCATTAGAAAATGTATTATTGTTTCATAAAAGGCCATTGTTGGAAACCCACATCCATGAATTGGTTAGTGAAACAACCTCTTGATAAAGGGAGAAAAAGAAGCATAAGGGTCATTTGTCATAACACATAATATAGTTCTTAATAGAAGAAAATATTTTGTATTTTAATATTTGAACATGGAAAAAATATTAATCCCATAATAGTAAATGGTACTGATAGTGATCATTGATCACAGAAAATTTAATGATCATGGTAATATTAGTGACCAAAAAACCCCAAACCAAAGGGTTGTATAATGAGTAATAGAAATCCTAAAAAATGTTGATAATTATAAAAATTTGTTTTACTAGGAATGTGTAATTTCTTATAATAAATAGAAAATAAGAAATGAAATATAATTACTCTAGAAGTTGAAATTATTTCCTTTAATCATTTTTCATCACAATATCATCGGTTTCGCTAAACTATGAGTATTCAAGAATAATCTGTGATACCCAAAGCACAAAAATTAACTTTCTAAGGTCCATATAATAATAAAATGATTAATAATGATATTACACCAATATTTATACAATAAAAAAAACAAAACATTTCATCATATTCTATGATAATTCAAAATATTAATCAACCTTCATATTATGAAATAATACATTAATTTCTAAATTTCACCAGCAATGTCTATAGTTAAAACTATATCATTCCATATATAGATGATTAAATCTATCAAATAAAACCTATAATTTTATGATTAAGGGTTTTTTAAAATTCATTGTTTATATCCTACCATTCAGATTATAATCCCAAATATATAGTTATACTGATCTAAAATAACATTAATCACTTAGTCAACATGTCACTTTTCAGTCTCATGGTCATCTATATGATAAAGCATGGGTTCTCAAAATGACCATAGTGTCATAGATCATATAAAAACAATATTTTATCCACAAAAAAAAATTATATACATAAAATAAAAATAAACACTTTACGTTATACAAAATCATTACATATAATTACACTTAATTTAACATAGATGATTATTTTTATAATTAGTTTACGTTATAATGAATTACAACCTCAAAATGGGTCTAATTGGCATTAAACTAATTATCAAAATTAATATTATAGACCTATGATAATATCCACAAATCTTAATATAACATCATATGAAAGCATACTAATCTCAAATGTTATATAAAAAATATATTATTCCAACTATAATATCCCCAAACTCGCACTCCATGATCCAATGATAATCTATTATCATTATATTATTAGATTTTGATAGCAATGAATTTGACCCAAATTTTACCATAAAAACATAAAAAATTAAAATGAAATATTAGATAAATTAAATTCTATATAATCTTTACGTTTTATAGTCTTTGAGTAATTAGAAAAACACATACATAAAAAATACATATTTTAATAAATGAGGAGAATATAAGAATATTCATACCCATCAATAATAAAATCATCAGACATGAAAAAATTATATAATGCTTTCACAATTAAAAATTTAATTAGAAACAATAATAATTACATATGTGATATAAATCATCATCAATGAAAACATATATTACCCAATATAGAATAATAAAATTTTATTGGTATCTTGTATCTTTTTCTTAATATAAATTCTTAAAAATGGAATAACCAATATGGTCAACATTTTTTTCTTTAGTACTCATTGAATTATGGGATATCATAGACCCACCTATTATTGGATTATTATAGAACTACCCATCCATGATTAATAATGTAACTACATATCCTTTGTTTATAATAAAACCACCAACATGTGGTTTATAACAGAACCACCCATCCATGGTTTCTAATGGAACCATGCATCATTATAAACAACTAAATAGTATAATGACATTAATATTTTTTTACAGAGAATTCATTTCATAATAATACTCACAAAATAACCATCATTAATTATATAACATCATTAGCCCATTGAAAATAAATACGTTATAAGAAAATTTTAGTGAAACAATATCAACCAGTGGAAAAGAAATGGATTATTGGAAAAAATATTTGACACAGAAATAATACATCAAAATAAATTAGTATGGTATCATTAAAAATCAACTCCATTGGTACATAATTAACAATTACAGTTGATTATGTAAAAGAATTAAAATCTCAATAAATGTTTTTAAAAACTATTTTTGAGGAAAATAATCATTTCTCTTTGAAAATAACATTCAATAACGAAAACATTACAAAATATATTGAAAATACATTTCATTTAAAATATACATCTAAACATATAAAAGAATAATCAAAATAAATAATGGTTATGATGATGTGTTAATCCATTCATGATTTAAATGTTAAAAATAATCATTATTTCCAATCATTTTGTAATGCGAGTAAAAAGTGATCCATTAGAAAAATTTTAAGAAATACCCTCTATAAAAAAAATTAATAAAGTGTTGAAATATGATGTAAAATAGCTTTTGGAAATCATTTATTTATAGAAATAACATTTCATAAAACATATATATGTATGAAAAAATAGTCCATCTTGAAAACACTTGATCAATATCAAATACAAATGACATTATTGATATTTATTCCATTGACAAGGTAGGAAAATGAAATCAAATAGGTTTACCAAATTAAAAAATTGTATAGAAGATTGAAATTTGGTGCATTAAAATATTATAATTAGATTTTCTTCTAATGAACCTTGAAGTCCAACAATCTATAATGAATTATGATTGAAACATAAATTCATTTCCACATTGGTACTCTTCAATTGTATTCTGTGTGAATGAATAACATAAAATAATACATCAAATATCATGAAAATGATTATATTTATGATATAATAAAATATAATCCCATTAGATGAACATCATAAAAAATTTAAGCTTATAACATAATATATGCACTAAAAATGAAGTTTTAGATAATCAATCCATTCAATGATCATAACAATGATGTGATAATTAGTTAAATGGGTCTATTAAGTAAATAAAATGTATATAAAAATAAAATAAGAGGAAATACAATATTAAGAAATAGAATTTAGTTTCACACATACTCATTTTATAATAATTATTTTAAAAAAAGTGATATAGTACAATTAAAATATCGAGTTACAAAATTTTTTAACACATAATAAATTTCAATTAAATAATCATTGAAATAAATAATTTAAATAGAAACATAAATTATTAAGGATTAATGATATTACATTTAAATGGGATGTATATACTCTATGTACAATAAATTTACATTATAATAGTAAAATAAACCACTATTAAAGGAATTGAGATTAATTATCTTATGGATAGGAAATATATGGATAAAAAATATATATAATCAAATGAGTATGTAAATTAAAAAACAAATCATGAAATGAATAATAATATATGGTAATGGAAAGTTATCATGACCCGAACTAGTGGGGTCTGAGTTGTAACTACCCCATGCTAGCCTCCAATAGTCCATTGGCAGATGACATGCCCCATAAAGGCATATCAATAAAATGCATGGAATTATCCTAATGTACATATATAGAAATGAAAATACCCAGTCCCAAAAAATGGTGAAATATAAAACATATAATAAAAATACATGAAGAAATAAATAATCCCACAATAAATATGTAATATAATTCTTTAGAAAATTTAAAAAGAGGACCAAATACCAGCCTCTCTAAAACTGGAAAATAAATAATGACATTCTTTTATGGAAGGGGTTGATGTAAAATGAAACACTAGAATACAAATTGGACTGTCTTTATCAAAATAATCTTCAGAATCTCTAGTCCTTTAAATATATCATAAAAGATTTTATATCTACATTAGACACAACATGTGAATACTGATCCCAGGAAGGGCTGAGTTTTAAAATACTGATAAGAACACCCCAAAATCTCCAAATCCTCAAGAGTAGTTATCTTATCCAGTAATTTATAAATATTAAATAGAGGCATATAATAAAATCATGATGATATACTCAAAATGATGAGACAACCGATGGGTTCATAACCACTTCAAACCATAGAATCTCTGTGATGTTTCATGGTAAGAATCATCTAGGATATCTAACTCCATGAGCCCTATAATATTTTACGTAACTCAACAGAGCGATAACTTTCATCATGTTTTATTTAGTTAATGTCACATCTTAACCATCCAATATGGGATAAAACTAAGATAACAAGCTTGTCGGTGGGGAAACTATTCACAAAGATGTAATAAAAATGAAAAAAATACTAGAAGAAACAATCGATAATGAGGATATTCAAAAGGGATACACACTCCACTGGACTTACACACCATTAGAATGATCAGATCTTGATAACAGATTGGGGTTCAATACCCAAGTACCATTGGGGGATACTAGAGCATACTATAAATATCATTCTTGATAGGGGTTGATGTTTATGTATTTATTGATCATGGATATTAAAAATAAACCTTTACATATAAATAAAAATAAAATGAGGATCGATCAAGGAATATTGAAGTGATATATAATTCATGTCACTATGGTATTTGATGAAGAAAACATAGGAAACTCATTCCAAAAAATACGGAGCCTCTCCCATACTACACTAATTATGAAGAATATATAAAGGGGTTAACCGCTATGTTTGGAATATGATGTTGCACTAAAAAATCATAGTAATTGACCAAGGAAAACCTCATAACCAATATTGGTTAAAGGAATCTCACACAAGATCCCCATGAAGTTGATTTAAGAGGAAAAATGATTTAAACCTAAACTCAAAGGAGAACACAACGTTTACTGAAGGGTACACAACATGAATCAATAGTACTAGAATTTCCCATGTCCCACACACCCCCAGATTTCACCTTTATTAAATACATGACACCTTCCAAAGTTTCATGGTATTTAGATGCTTCCCTATAACTATGAGTAAATTTATGCTCATGATCATGTTCATCGTTTCAGTGTAGTTGGTCATGTTTGAATGTATGTTTCTATGCCTAAGTATATAATGTATCCAATCCCATGTAGTATAACTCATAACTGTGTACTCGTGGATTTACACTACATGCCTCCATATAAGGGTCACACATTATATGACACCTGTCACACACCATATAATATTTTTCTTCACATAGAAACCATATCACCACATAGGGCCCCATACACAGCGTGTGCTTTTCCATTATAATCGATTTAATGAATAATTTTTCATAACATGCAGGCCTTCATGAGGATTATTATTCAATTACCTCCACAAACAAAACCATTGAAAATCCCACCAATTGATAACATATTTGTGTCAATACGAATTGATTTTAAGTGGACATATGATTTCGGATTGATCCAGTTTCTTTGGAATCATCTTTTATCCTCTTCCTCAATGTGTACTCCAAAACCAACATTATAATATCCCAATATGGTCTTGATCAATCATCATATCTCTATCCAATTGTTGATATAAACATGGAACTACTATACTAATCCATTGTTTCAGTAATGTTTAGTACAAAAATATATTTATCTTTTATTTTCTGAACCCCCATCACAAATGAATACCACCAATTAATAAATAATGAACAATGTGAGATATATAAGAAAAACTGTAGTGAAATTAACATAATCCATGTTTATTATGGAATCAATTTATTTATGTTTTATTTATGAATGCATATCTACAAACAAGAAAATATATTCTCCAATATTCCCTACAAATAAAGTCATACACACAATACGATCATCCAATTTTTTAATGTGATAGTCGATTGAATAATGTTCACCATAGAATAATTTATTGAGTATATATCCAATAAAAAACAGTCCAATATATATTTTCATGAATATTTTGTCAAAATGATAATATATCATTATTATAGTTGATACCCACAAGCTAAACTACATAGTGGTCATTGATCCACGATCTCAATATTGGAAAAATCTCCACCATGATGTCTAATAAACTATCATGGTTTTTAAGAAAACCCTATGATTTGGTTATAATTTCATATTTGAAGAGTAACATCAAGTATATTATGTAAACAAAATGAAAGTATTAATTTAATTTATTTATAATCTTAATTCTACCTCGACAACAATTTATAAATATTTATAAAAATGACAGTTATTATGTCACTAAAATGATAAAAAACCCATATCATTAATTCAGTAGAAGAATTGTATTTCTAATATTAGTGTCCATTTATGTTTTATTAATCTTTTTAGGAAAATTTTGCATGATTTCAATTTTATATGTTTAATATATTTTAAAATTTTATTCCTCGATCAAAAAACATTGAAATCTCATGTCATCTCAATACCTATCTCTAAATATATTCTATGAAAAATTTCAAAGTCTTATAAATAAAATACTAAGATACTTAATTGATCCCTCCTCATAGTATTTTGGACCCTAAAAAGCAAAACTTAGAAAAATGTCGGGATGTGGAGCTCTCAACTCGGTCTCCCACTCTCGTGATATATCCCAATGGTTCCATATGCTATTAACAAACATGTACCCATGGAAAACACTTTCAATTGAATTTTTTATCTCTTATCGATCCTCTACATCACTAGACCCTCCAAAAAATATACTCCACTCTCTAGGTCTAGCTTACCGAAGTTGATATCATACAACGATTCATGCACATACATCCTTTACTACGACATGTGGAGAACACCTAGGAACTGAAATTAATGTGGCCACATGGTATAATGGTACACCACCTCACAACCCCAACACATCAATAGGATGAAAAAGATCCCATGATCCACCTATATATCTTATGTACCTTTCTTAGACATTGTAACATTCCAAATTGAACATCTTTCATCAATAGTCTAGTAGGGACTCCTAACATTTATCGACTAGTCCTCATCATCCCTATATGAACTACACCACATACAACCATCACTAGCACCCTAACTAGGACCCAAGAACAATCACCCATTGACTCTAAGTATTATAATAGTGTCCTACAAGGTCCCTCATACATAGTATTGAAAAGGTGATACTCTATTTCTGGACATCTAATTTACATGATATTAAAACACTAAATATGGAAGATAGTCCTCCCATATACATCCCAAAACAAACATGTTAAATAAATTCATTTTCCCCATAACCTAAGGATTGGACCCTACATAGACATATAATTGGTGAAAAACACTTCCATAAAATAGATCCATGTCCCCGTAAGCTTCCCACATTCACTCCTATAATAATGTCATGAATTAAGCATCACATTCTGTAACAATAATCAAGTAAATTCCATGAATTTAGACATCCTCATTCATACACAAGTTTTTCAAGCTCTCTATGTTTCTATATGAGTAATCACCCTATTACATGTGAGATAATATGAGTTTACATTGAAATCACCTTGAAACATCCTTACCTTACAAACTAATTCATAGTGATCCATGTATATAATCCTCTCCACTAGATGTAATCATAAGGTAAAACAACTTCCTCGATAGATATTATCACATCATGAACAAAATAAACATATAATAATAGAAATGGATGATATGATTCACACCATCATAGAATCTAATAGGAAAGTAACTAGTGGATATCTAGTCACACTACACCGCCAAATTGATATCCTTTATTTTTGTATCCCAATCTATGAAATTAGTTAGAGGGTAATAAATATTTACTAGAAGAAAACTAAAACATGCATTGGTTTCTAAGATGCTCCAACATTATTCCAAGTACACATGGATTCCATCGAAAAAGACAGCCCTAAACTAATCTAAGAAGTGTTGAAGATCCATTCCATAAGTCTCAGGATTTTGTTGTATCATAAAAAATATAAAAGATAATCCCGACTAACTCAAAATAAAAAGAATGTCAATTAGAAATTCACATCCAGTATATCCAACAAAAAAACATACCCATGAATAAACTATCTCAAGGTGAAATTTTTTTATTACTCCTCCCCAAACATAGGTAGAAGAAGTTATTAATACTAAAGTCTTTATACATACCAATGTTTTATCTAGTCTATGTCATCCAAATCCACACTCAACCTCAACAAATCATATACCCATAGGGTAAAAACATAGGTTCATTTATGAAAACTCACAGGGTCATACAAAACTCTTTTTTAGGTGAAATATATCTAATGATCCTTTATATTATTAAATAATATAATATTTATGATGATGTGATATCATAAAATCCTAGGTAATCCCTGGTGTCAGTTTATGTAGAAACCTAATTCTCAAAGTATAGTTAAATGTGGAATCTCTATATGGAATAAATCATCATGCTAGTCCACCAGTATTGATTGTAAAATATAATATCATCAACTGCTCGAAGGTGCCACTAGCCAACTAAGGAATATTTGACATCAAACTCATATACATGAATGAATCATACTTTGTTTTGGATCACTCCTTACCAAAAACTTAATCCTCTATCTCATAAAATAGATGAACCGCTACACTCAATATTAGAAATAAACTCATATAAGATGGTAAGAAACCAATCCATATCGAGGAAACCATCATATGGTATCACAACCACTATGAATAAATTGTTTGTGAGGATCTCTTTATCCTCTCAGATTTTGGTCAAACTCTTGTTAGAAGCATGAAATCATTTATCATATCTATAAGAACCTCATATAAATGGTTTTATAAAAAAGTTCCCCACTTGTATCATTAGGTATTGAACATGGGATACAGTCATAAAAATGTAGCTTATAACTCTTTGTGGAAACTACAACTGTGAAGTGAATATACCTACCAACCACTTGGAATTCATCCCTTACCTTTCCCACATGTTAACCACAACTATGGGTCTCTATAACATAGAATTTCATCAACAACATGAAGTAGATGAGTCATAAAATCTCATAAAAAATATAGTGCACTACCAATTTCAATTGTTTATTTTAAAAAGATATCTATGAATAGAGGTGGAAGAATGGATCATTATTATGTCTAATATTATTAAAAAAAATTATAATAATAAAATATTTTACCTCGAAAAAATCCAAGAGATTCAGGATAAAAATTGAACATAACATGAAGATGTAAATGATCTTGACCACCAGCTTCTCAATTCAGGGGTAGTCCATGTGGTGGTGGCGGTAGTGGTAGTATTAAAAAACATATGAAACCTGCTACTAATCCCACATCCCCACCATCATATCATCATCCCATTAGAACTCTAAAATTTGTTCATTTCCTTTACCAAGTAGGTTCATTGGCCTCATTTATGAATGTAATGTAATAGTTAGGACAATTCCATGTTAGATTCAATCCCCTAACACTTTCATAACATCATCCCTACCATGGAGAGATGATCATCCCATGGGATCTCCAATAAAAACTCATGATTCATGAATTATGTTGCATTCCTACTATAACTATGTCAATCTAGCCCTTCATCATGTGTGATACATGCCTCCGAATCTCGTCATATGCACTCACTCCTTGTATATCATCACCCAACATAAATAGAGACATCAATAGTTTTTCCTTTGAAGTTTCATCAAACTAAACCCATAGGGGTGGGTCAATGTATAGATCAATGGGTAGAATCTCCCCCAAATACACACTTAGATGAAATCATTCCTTATGACATAGTCCATACAATTTTACCCCATCACATAATGTGTATAACTCACGACCCTACAATGGAAACATCGATTGTAGTGCCCTATCCCTAGAAATACCAATGATTGTATCTTATACCATTAAATTAGAGTGACTACAAGGAATCAAATCATGATAGACTAAATAGGTTACAAGTATATATAAACTAGATACATATATGGGTCTTGTATAAAATATGAATAAAAATTACAACATTTTTTTTCTATTTTTAGGATAATAACATCATTACCTCTATTGTATCCTTATATATATTTCTTCGTAAAATTATTATAAACCTATAGAAAAGGAAACACAATAATTATCTGATAAGATGATCAGTAAGGATTATGTATAGAAATGGAAATAATAAATTATTGAGAATATTCATTATAGAATGGTAAACAACTTATCACACATGCCATGTAATCAATAAATTGTGATGGAAGTTCATAACAAATATGGAAAGGTAAATATTTAAAAATAGATTCTATTTAAATAATAAGATAATGAAAATTCATTATTTCAAGGTACATAACTAAAACCACATGAAATTTAATCAACAATCTAGGATGAAATGTATACATGTAATTTTCCATAGTGAAACTATTATCGAAAATAGATACTGAATATTACTGAAGGAAATAAATAATTATTGGATATCATGTTTCCTAGGTCCTTGACATAATTATCATCAGGACATCTCACAAGGAATTTTATCATATTACTGTAATGCACATTCACTATACTATTTTATTCCATTGGTGGAAACATAGATGTTCTACTTCAAATCATACTCAAAGGGTATATCGCCTACCAATTTTGTCTCATGAGTGTGTCAATGCATCATGGGGATTTGATTAATCATTCCCAAACATATAGGAATTTTATTGAACAGTCCCCAACATATGTCTAGCATGTCTAAAGCATTCCTAAAATATTTATTAATGGATTTAAATTCATAAAAAAAGTGCCACATCAAATATCCTTATTGAATAAAATATAGAGATTAATCAACATTTATCCAGTTTGTCAAATACCTTTCAAATTAAACATCGTATGTGATGATCGTGTATTGTTTAAGAAATAATCAAATCCATGAATATTTATATAAACAATTATTGAAAATTAAATGTTCAATGATCCTAAAAAAATTAATATTTTAGGGGGACTATTGAAATGACAAACAAAATTGAATATAAATACTATCCTCAGTCAAATAAATAAAGAACAATCCTTAGGAATAATAAGGATGGTATCAATACAAAATATTCCATGCAGATTAAAAAAAGGTTATTATTGATGGTGAATGCAAATATGAAAAAAATAGCTTTTAAAAATATTGAGGAAAATAACCTTTTCAATTTCAAATTTTTTTCCAAAATCAAATAAATTCAAAATCACTTTACAAAAAATATTTTCATTAAAAAATATCCCTTTAAACATTTAAAAGATTATTCAATGAAATGTTGATGGGTAAATATATATAGGTCATACATGGTAAAATGAATATACATTTTTCACGGTAAAAAGTTTATAAAAGTGCCATATTTAGAATGAAAAAGTAATATACCTTTGAAATAAAATTAAAAGAATAAAAGAGTTAAAAATAAAATAATCATTTATTTTTTAAAGGTAAATTTTTTTTGAAGTTATTTTTAGAAAACATGTTTTTTATGAAAACATTTTCTGCAACTAAAGAGTAAAATTATGTGAGGATTTCCAAAAATTATTATCTAGAAAATTTTTAATAAAAAATATTTGAAAATATAAATATTACTTAGAAAAGGTCTTGAATTACCAAAAAATAATCAAAATAAATGATGTAATTAATAGTTCTAATAATTTCTTCTAATGAAATTAAACAATAACAATCTAGAAAAATATTTGATTATGAAGTTGTTTTTTTTTAAAAAATAACATTGAAGTGAGAATTATTAAATTAATAGATAATGTGGGCCTAATTTAAATCCAAAAAAACAAGTAAAAATAGAAAAATAATAGTAAAAATTTACTATGCAGATAATCTTAAAATATTAATAACAAAGAGGTAGTAATTTGTCTTAATAAAAAAATGAATCATGTTATAAAAATATTTTCCACATGGTAAAATTTAATTAAAAAAGAAACCCAAAATAAAATTGTGATAAAATAATTTGTGTAATATTATATAAAAAAGGTGAGTATATACACTGCTCGTAAAAAGCATGTAGTGAATATGAAATTTGTATCATAGATGTAAAAGGGGAGATGAAGATCCCTTACTATACATTTATTTTCAGTTGCACATAATTAATCCACTTCTATAATGGTTTTTAGAATGTAACTAACCAAAAACAAAAAAATTATAATATTTAAAATATCATATATAATTTCTATTAATGTCTTGTTAATCCTTTTTCAATAATATTTTATTATTTCCACTATTTTTGGTGCTAATGGCCTTGTTTTCAAGTATGTTTTGAAATGATACATGTAGTTTGTAGTTTTTAGATAATTATTTGATTATATCTAGAATGAAAAGAATGATTTAAATATAATATATATCTATTGAATAATTATTTTAAACTATCCATAATACTTGTGATCATAAATGAAATGCACTATTCATTGATACGGTAGGTCATACATACACATGAATGTTACATCCGTTTCATTATTAAATTTGATTAAATGATAATTAAATGATATATATTTATAATTAAAGTAATGTATCATATAAATTTCAGGTATGTCAAATACCATTATTGAAACCATTCTTAATATATTCTATGTATAGTGTTAAGGAGTAACAATTTTTAAGGAGGTGATAGTCCACACATCCATAAATGATATAATCGTATTCTATAAAAAATGAAGGCATAAAGGTATGGTTATATAAAAAGGTAAATAATCAAAAAATTAGTTTTAATATATATATATATATATACATATATCATATATAAAATATAAATACATAATTATTAGGACAATTAAATGTTGTAAATGGAAGAACAAACACCATCAGTTAGAAATTCGTTAGTTTATCATACATAAACGTGATGATTTTATATTCCACATGATGTGTGTGTGTGAATGTGTGAGCCATAATATTATAATAATAGAATATAATTATATTTTAGATAATAATTTATTATATCATCATGATATAAAGAAAATTATGTTGGGGATAGGTAAAAAAATAAATGTGGTCTTTGAAGAAGGTTACCTCTTAATTAGGTAACTTCTTTTGCTTTATACCAAAAGTCTCACTTTGTTGGCTTTCATCCAAAATTGAGGCTTCTTAGATGATGGGTGAAAAGTTTAAATCTGTTATGGTATGGTTTTTAATGATAAAAAGGTCTTGAGATTTGTGAATAAGTGAAAGGGGTGAGTTCCTTTTTATAGTGGGGGGAGGAGGGACATTCTAGTAAATTTTTTAAAGAGGGAATTACACCAATATTTCCCAAGGGAAAGAGAAAACCATAATAATAAAAGATAGATAAAAGAGAAGATATGGTTTTGTCCCTCATTATGGTTTTTTCCCTCATTATGTTAATATTCCTCTTATTCAGTGTAACCATAGTGGGGGGAGGAGGGACATTATAGGACATTTTTTCATTTAATACTATGGTTTTGTCCCTCATTATGTTAATATTCCTCTTATTCAGTGTAACTAATTTTAATCACAATCAAAAATATTTTTTTTTCACAAAATAATTTGACCATATAAGAAATTAGAAATTATAATTATTCCAAGTATAAAATTTATTTTTCCAAATTATAATTACAATAGTGGTAGAAATTAATTGTAATTTAACCTTATAGATGAGACGCCAAATCTTTCTCTTAATGTAAAAACGTTCAAAACATTTCTATGTTCTTACATTAAATTTCAAATTGATATTTACAATAATAACCTAAATTGTATTCGTTGATTTATTATTTATATAATGTTAAATTAATGCCATTTTTAAATATAGTTTTTTCCTTTTAAATAAATTATAAAAAATTACTTTTCAATTAAAATTTAATATTTTTCATTATTCATCACAAAATGAAACTTCTCATAAAATTATCAAAACATTACCTTAAACTAATTATTAGGTTCTTATTCAAAAAATGATGTTTATTTTTAAATAAAAAATTTATAAAATTTCAATAAATTGGATTTAAAATTGGTTCTCAATTAAATGCTGGTGAACTTTCCATTTTATAAAAATACTATTTTAGAATGTTAAATTTGATTTATTCTTATATTAGGAATAAATAATTTATTGGATAATGTAAAAATATAATTTATTTAGTAAATTATTAATATTATTAATTATTAACAATAACTAATAGTAGTTATTTTGATTTATTATGATATAATTACTATATGGGAATAAAAAAAATTCAATTCATTAAATTGGTTTTTATATTCATTTATATTTAATTGGTAACCTATAGATACAATTTATATTCTTATAAATCATATTTCTTCATAATTAATTTAATAATATCCCAAACTTATTATTTAATATCGTTTTTATATCATAATAATGTTTTAATAATATATAAATGTTCTGTAATGCTCCATCTTGTGTGTAACAAATGATATAATTTTTTGTTGTTGTGTATGTCGTAAGATGACTCAGTATTGTTTGCATTAAATATTATATCCTAGATTGAATTTATTTAAACTTTTAAATTATTTTTATGTTATATTCCCTTAAATTCCTTAGGTTTAGTGTAATAAACACTATCGTATAAAATGTTCTAATTTAAAAATAATTTGGAATTACATCGATTATTGTTATCAATAATACGTCTTAAAAAAGACTATATGTACCCTGGAAAATGAGTGTTTTTAAAGAGATGAATCTAGAAGTACATAAATACAAAACTAATTCCTATATATTTCATGTAAAAAATTGTTTAATGTAACTACTTCCTAAATGTATTGATTTTTATTATTAGTTATCGTGGTCTTAATGAATGGATATATTAGCCATCTCCCCAACACTAGAAACCATGTCCTGAAATCCAATCTTGAAAATTTTTAATATTGTTTACTGGGTGTCGAAAAAACCCACATCTAGACAGATGAAACCCCAAATTTTTTTCGGAAACATAGGTAATGTCATAAAATATTTATCTTTGTAATTAATCTAATATGATTCTATCATAACCTAAAAAAATGTTGCTTCAGCAATAACTAACCTAAGAACTCATCTAATAAAGAAGGATTTGATGATTAGTTCTCAAAAATTATATCAAAAAATGGGAGGCATTAACTTAATGTACCTTTACAAACACACATACCATTAATCCCAGACAATAATTATATGTAAAAAACCATATAATAATGAATGCTTATACATATTCCAATTAATAGAGTTTGAAATAATGATCTGGAATGAATAATAAAAAGGTGTAAAATACAAACACCCCAAAAATTATAAAATAAAGTATGACTAACTATTACAGAAGGAAATATTGTGAAATTTAACATTAGTATACACCTCAGTATATCTACCTCAAACAAAGCTCCATCTACTCATGTCCTCAATAGACTCTCTGAAATGGGTCTTCTTGTACATAAAACACGACATGTGCGGACATATCTCGTGCAAGGGTGTGTATAAAATACCCATTATGACACATCAAAATCACCAAATCAGGATAATAAAAAGTAGTCATATCCTCATAGAAATTTAGAATATTAAATTGGGAAATAAAATATTACAACTAGATATTATCAAAATAATTTCACAACCCACATGGAATTATCATTTTCCAACCATCTAACTTTTGTGAGGATTCAATGTAATTCTCATAAAAGAGATATGACTCAATAATCCCTTCCATAACTAATGTAACCCAATAGAGAGACTAGATGCCTTAGGTATCAATAAGACCATGATACATCCCCACCATTCTAGATTTTATAAAACTAAGAGAACAAGATCATCTATGAAAAAACAACTCCCCAGAATATATTATAAATGACAACACACTTCCCTAAGATCACACCTACAAAAATAGATATTTTTATTATTAATAATAATCAAATTCACATAAAAATTTCGAAACCATTCCGAAACAAAATAATACAATCAACTAAAATCATTGGTAGTAGATTAATCCTTAACTCGTAGTTTAATCCTTTTTGAAACCCTACCTCTAAGAAGACTCCTTTTAAGGGTGATTTCCTTCCCATCTAGATTATCAATGAGGAGGTATTAAATACTTATTACCATATTATCCCTAGTTTTTATGATCTCTTCCAAAATATTCTACGTTTCATTGACTTGATTATCTAATAATCAATCTTGTTGTAGGATCCAGTCACCCCACCCCTTTTTAAAGTTGTCCTAGATACACCTCCCAACAAACCTTTCAAAATCCTCTTGCATGGCATTGACCTCAAGGTCATTATAAAAAATATATTCATCGCAACTAATGATGGATTCACATCCATCAAAATCCATCATTTCATCCCCAATCGGTCATATGATGGGATCAACAACCTAAAATTCAACAAACCCCAATTCATTAGCATGTGATTTCCCTACCTAATTTTCAACACCCATCACAATATAGGGGAACACCAGACATCACTGGAATCAGCCTCCTTGATATGGGAACAATTAATGTGTAAATATATTTTATTTTAATTTGAAAAATAACTATACAATGAAACATTTAGTACATTTGTATTAATATAGGTGTCTTAGAGTAAAACTAGATCAAATAAAATATTACATATATCATGCGGACTAAAAGAACAGACTTCAAATAAAAAATGTTGACCATACATAACCAGTGATCAAGAAGCAATAGTGGGGTCTCCCTTTTTATGTGAAAGTAATAATTTACTAACCCCCCATAGAAATATACCAATGTAACACACTAAACTAAAATCATACCGGTGAATCTCGCACAATCCAACAATTAAAATGATATAAGAAGAAAGGGGAATGAAACTTCTCCGCAAAATATTATGTGGAATACCCCTAGGGGTACGCAAAGTTTCATCGAAATAAAGGAACTAATCATTTCTCTCACACAAGAAACATCAATCCTTCCACAATACATAAACTGTCTCTAAGGCACAAGACATGTATCTATCTCCCTAGAACTCAATTTTATATTCCACATGTGATCATGTACATAGTGTCTATGTGTGTGGCCTTCTTTGACATCCCAGGTTCTTGGATTAGTACATGTAATGTCTAATCCTATGTACACCTATTTGTGTTTGTGTACTGTCAAAGTTACTCGCCCATCCTATAGGTAATGGTAACACATAATGTTATTGTTATCACATATTGTCTTATGCTTTTATTCATATGGAGACCATAACACTGTAAAATCCCCAATAAACATCATGTATATTTTCAATACATTATCGGTAATAAGGTATTTTCAGAACCATTCATTATTCATGTGGATTCCCAAAATGTCATAAATTATGAGAAAAATTGAAAATAAACTTGTGGATTATTGATCTAGGTCAACCAATATTGACCATCATTGGAGATTTGATTTCTATCAGTTCTGATTTCTCAAGAATTCATTTTTTGCATCGTCATCACTATAATATCCATAACACAGACTTGCACATCCTGATCAAATATTTTTCCTTCATCACCATCATCACAGCTTAATCCTATCATTGATCCAAACCAAAATTTATGATAACAACCAACTTCACTAAGATTTAGGGGGTGTAACTATTTAGTTATCCAGTATTTGTTTAAACAGTAGATAAAACAATTTCAATGATGAACGAAATATGTATGGTTAAGGAAATCGGCTAAAAATAGAGCTATAATCATTGGTGACATTTCTATTTGCTTTGATTCCATTATGATAGAATGAAAAATGAATTTCCATAAATAGGAATAAACAATTATCTTAAATTCCCCACAAATAAACTATTACTCGCAGTACGATCCACCTGCAAATACATCCATTAGTCAAAAGTTTTGAATTTATCGATGAAGAAATAAAATGGGGATATATACAACCAAAAAACAATCATCGCTTTATTTGTGTAAATTTCATATGAAAAAGTGTCACATGTTGTTGTTGTATATAGGATCCACAAGCTATGAAACAAACATCTTTTCAATCCATGATATCAATGTCCTCCAAATATCCTACATGACGTCATCTATATTATCAGGGGTATGAAGATAACCTAGTGAATTTGTTAAATATTGTATTTAAACATTAAAATCTATGTCACTACATTATATAAAGAAAATAAATAATATATTTTATATATTTTATTAATTCACCAACGATAGTACATTACAAAAACGTCAGACCCCAAAATTGTTTATCCCATTCCTAGGGTAAAATCCACGTTCTTAAATCAATTCTAGACACAAATTTATATTCTTTTCATATTTTAAGAGTTATTCCATGTTTTTTTGAAAACTACCCTTGTATGAATTTTAATAGATTTCAAAATTTTCCAAAATATATTGCAAGCTCATGAGGCATGAGAATATCATGTGGTCTTAGTGTTGTTAGCTATAAATACTCCAAGAAATATTCGAGACTCATTCATATTATAGTCTAGGACATTAAAATATTATATAAAATGATAAATTAAAATATATTATGAAGATGGAATACGCCTCTGAGAAATAAAAGTTATGGGAAACCCTTTTCCTGAGCTAAGACACCAATTATAAGTCATTTTCTCATAAAAAATAAGAAAAAATAAGGCATTTTATTTATAAATAAACTTTTAATGGTTTAATTAATTGTACTTAAATAATTTTTTTCTGTTCTCTTTGATGAAATATTAATATAATTAATTAGTAATGTCCAGGATGCGTGTTTTGAGGACATTCAGTAATTCTTAAAAAAATGGCACTTCTATATTGGTAATGGTCAAAGATATCACTATTTCAACATATGCAGAATAATAATAATGAAATATTATATATATTTATAGTTAAATTATACATTAAAAATAAATCATTAATTGTGGTTATGAAAAATTAACTATGTTAAAATCATAAATATAGTAGTTTATAGGCATGCATGTGTAGTGTTTCAATTTTATAACTATAATTATGGAAAAAAGGAATTTAATATTTTATTACTATAGGAAGACCATAATATCATAAATAAAATATTATTTCATCAAATATACTTATATATATCTTCCATTTGTTGTGGTGATGAAAAATTATCACATCCCTTCAAAAAGGAGGTAGAAGACACATGTGCACTAACGTCGTCATCGTTATTCAGTGCATGAAATTATATGATATATAATATTTTAATAATGATAAATGTGTCATTATTATAATAATTATTTCATTTATATCATATATTCAAATTTATTTTACCCTTTTTAAAATAAATGTAACGAATCTGTGAAAAATGTATCATATCACTTCAAGAGGCGTTAGTCCTTCATATACACGGACGACATTATCGTATCCCAATCAAATGGAAAATAAGAAATTAATTGTAAAATCATTACTCCATTTTTATTATTTTTTCACAAGTATCATATATATAATTTAAACTAATCATTATAAAAATATGTGAGAGGTAATGACGGAAAATGAATGACATCTGTTTGTGAGGATGTTGTCCATCATACATACAAATAGCGATTTTATTTCCATTAGATAGAATAAGTGATTTATTTTTTTTAATAAATTAAAATAATTTCATTTCATGTTATTAAATATATATTTTTATATCATAATAGTTAAAGAATATTTTAGGAAAATCGAAGCATAATTTAAATAATACTGATTGTTAAAGCATAATACCTCTTATTCAAACAACCTCCATAAGTAAGAACAAAAATCATTCTTATGATAAATTAATAATAAAACCAAGATATCATAGATGTGTATGTAGAAGAAATAAATATATTCTATATGGTTTTGGAAAATAAATAAAGGATTTCTTGGTGTCATGATAAGAGGAGTAGGGTGGCCTATTATAAATGAGAAGAGTGCCACACTTTTCATTTTTGAGAGGAAAAAGGTCTACCCATATTCATTACATTCCAAAGGGATCCAAAATAAAACATTATCAAGAAATATACATAATAATGTTTAAAAATATTCATAAAATGGATTTTATAAAATGTTGTAGTCTAATATAAACCATATCTTATTAGTTTAACCCCCTATAAATATGTTTGTACCTCAATCCCAATGATTACTTTTTATGATTTTCACAATTCAATATGGTAAAAAATTATTTTTAATATATTATATGATATAAATTATTATTAATAAATATATAGTATACATTTTACTAAATTAAAATCATATAATTCATTATTTTAAATTATACTCTTATTAAGGGCAAAAAAGTGGGGTTTTATGATTTGATTTTCTTGTGAAAATGATGATTTCATATTAACCCTATGACATTAATTACCTTTATATGAATTTAAATCCTTTTTAATTGATATATTAAAAATAAATTTAATTGAAATCATTATTAATTAAGTGTTTTTTGTTAATGAAAAAGGAAAAAAACTAAAACACTAAAATTATTCTTGAAAAAATATCATTTTTCGTCCCCAAAAAAAACTTATAAAAGATTTAAATATGAAGCGAATTAAAAATATGTTAATTGGAATATATATTATTATTTAATATTTAATTTAAATGAAATCATAGTCTAAAAATAATGATACATTATTTACTTAGTGATTTGAAAAAAATATTGGTTTTATGAAAATCTGTATTTTTATATTTTCACTGATATAAATATTTTTTCTAAAGAAATAAAAAATTTAATCCAAATTAAATAATGATAAAAAAATTTCGTATAATAAATTTAATTTATAATTTTTTTGATATTACCAAATATAATATATAATTTTTTATTATAGAAATTAGTAAAAATAACGTTAAAATAAAACATATTTTTTAAAATAATGAGACATGAATAAATATTTATCGATTAATTATATGTAATTTATCAATAGTTTATATTGAGTAGAAAAATAATAAATATATATCATACATTAGTTTATACCTTTCTTTTAGTGCAATTTAATGGATTGGTTATAACAGTTATATATTTTACAGTTCACATAAGCTTGGGGAAATGTGTTTGATAATCTATTAAGAAATAATTTCATATTTATAATCTCCTGGTGTTAAAAAATCATATAAAGGAATATTATTTAAAAATAATGGTCTTGTTACTAGTAAATTCTAACTCATATTATATATTTTAAGAAAATATTCATTTCTATGTTTTCTTAAAAGGTAAAAGATTACTCAATTGCAAAATGTTAAGAATGATTTCTTTAAAACCAACATAAAAACATAAAAAATTTATTAAAATGAATATGTAATTATTTTTTATTATATTAATAATATAACAAGAAAATTTCAGATAAAATGGATATGAGGTAAATTTCCAAAGAACAATAATTAAAACATTTAAAATATGGTTTAAAAAACTCATTTACCTAATCTTTCACTCTCCATATACATATTTTAACTCATTTATAATACAATTATAGTAATTATATTATTTATAAATAATATATATGTGTTTTATTTTTACATTATTAACCCTATTATTTTTTTTATTAACATGAATTATATAATTACAAAATCAGTTATGTTCCCATATGATGTTTTGGTGATGTTCAGATAGTCATTATAAGAAATATTCGTAGGTTCAACATGGTCAAGGGGATCTTTGTGAAATATATAAAAAATATTTATAATTATATAATAATATTTTTAGAAATAAATAATGTTTCTTAACTATCTATTTATGGAGGATATGAAAATTTAATCAGATCACTTCAAGGAGGAAGTAGTCCACATAGTACGCATGAGTGACCATATCATTCTCCAAGAGATTGAATGTTAAGATGGTATGTAATTAAATAATATTCAATATCTATAATTACTTAGTAAATAAAATATTAATTCATTAATTCAATCATAATAACTATACATATGAGTTGGTGTAGAAATACGAAACATGTCGCTTCATGGAGGAGGTCGTTTTCACGTCCATATGAGCATTGTTTTCATTTATCATAAGACTCAAAACAATATGAGAAAAATATTAAATAAAAAAATAGTTTATACATATATATAATTATTAAACAATGGATATGATAGGTTTAAAAGACATATAAGAATTAATAAACATAGAAGAACACATTTAAGAGTTATACATCTTCCTTGTAATACATTCATTAGCATGTATATTATGATATATAGGTTGGTATTTTAATGATTTCAAAAACTAAATGTCTAGGGGAGTATGGTTTTATTAGTATTTTATCACCTCAAAGTAAATATTGAGTCCTCATGTAGTGTTCAAAATTGATAGTTGAGTTTCTCTTTTATATTTTAGGTGGTGAAACTCCCAGAAATATCTATAACTTTTAATTATTATTAATATATTAATCCCAATTTTAGTTTCACTAATCCAAATATATTTATATTATAAGTTGATATTTTCAGAAAAAAACTCATCATATAATATTTGATATAATATTTTGTGACATTTAAACTTTGTTTTTAACTTAATTAACATTTTTGACCATTTACTATGGTAACTAATGTTTCCAAGAGTAACTATTATTTATGACCAAAAAATATAAGTAAATCATAAAAAAAAATTGAACCTCATGTGTAAAAAGAGTAAATTCATTTTTCATGATTCAATGTAAATAATTTTATGAAATTTATTTCAATATAATAATAAAAAATGTAATGAAATATATTTTTTCTTCAAAAATGTTTTATAAGGCAAAAAATTAATTTATACCAAAATAAACTATAAAAATTATTCTTATAGATTTAATGAAAATTTTAAATTATAGGAAAATAACATTTCTATAATAATAATTAAATTATAATGGTAAATTTTGAATAAGTTAAATGTAATGACCAATTGTAGAAAAATTATTATTTTTCACTATTTACCCAAAGGTCAATATTATAAAACAAATCCCAAAACATTCAATATAAACCATTTTTAATGAAATTATATAAAAATGATTTAATATTTATCAACTTCAATAAATTTTTTTTAAAAAATTAGTATTTAATGAATACCATATAATACATGTAAAACACATTAGTGAAAAAAAATATTTCATTTTGATTTGAAAGATAATATAAAATTATTATGATGGATATAAAGACATAAAATATAATCCTAAATATTAATAAGATTTTTAGTTGAATTATTATTTTCATTCCATGAGTTTTCATAAATGTTAAATCTATGGTGTAAGCCTTCAACAAATGAACATAATTATGAGCTGAAATATAACCTTTTTCATATGGATGGGTATGTATCATGTGGGTTTTCAAGTGTTTGAGGCCATGATTGGCATCATTACAAAAGGTTAATTCTATTGATATTTACTATGCTAGAAAATTAATCATAATTAGTTTGGAGATAGATATTATGTATATCATTATAAATATTATACATTATAGTTTCTATTAGGATGAATCCTATGTGTTACCAGAAAAATATATCCATGGGATTAGGGGATTCATACAACTAAATAAATACATGACATATTATCTGTGGAAGCTGAATTATGAATGAATATCATGTCACTACATTTATGTTCTTAAGACTAGTATCCATTGAATATGTTTATCAGGATAATATGTTTTTTTATTAATTGTTATATCAATAAGTGATATCCTTAGGCTGCGAAGTCTTTCAAAAATTTGTATCAAAAAATAAGTAATATGGAGAAGCGTGTAATTATATTTCAATGGTTTTTAATCATACTATTATAATGATGTATCCTATAATTTATTGGTATTTATAAATTTTATTCACGATTGATATGAATATCATTGTGGATTATAACAAAAAAACTCTTTATTACACATTAATAATTAACTTATTCCATAATCTTACACTTAATATGACCTAAAAGAAGGATACAACTAGTGAATTTGGGAATTATGTACATTAAAATTTTTTATCAAACATGAAATAAACCTTATTAAATGAAAACCAATTTAACATTTTCATACTTTTCCATCGATCTTAAAACTGTATGGGATAACCTGGGGAAAATATTTGAAAGGGGTGATCTATAAAGCCTAGTATGTGAATAAACATGGATTGAAATTGAAAGGATAATTTATTTTAAAAAATAGGTAAATAAATGAGGTATAAGAATAGTAGGAATTATTAAAATTAACAAAGAGACATGATATATATATAATGATAATCATAACATGGGAAATGTGGAAAAAACTCTAAAAATTACATTGTGATCACATTTCAACAACAAACCTACCATGAAATCATGAAGAAAATGTCCCATAATAGAATGAAGAATAATCCCCTTCCCAGCATGATGTATCATACTACTAAACATTACCCACGGAACTGGAGCTCTATCTGGGTGATCACATCATGTTCGTTTTATTCTCATGCTTAAGTGGGCAACATAGATCATAAATAATGGATTCAATCATCACCAAACTTCATTCCACGAACAAAGAATGTGAAATAAATACATATAGGTCCATAATAAATAATTTTATGATCAAAATGTTTAATACCTTTAATATGAAAAATTATTATGGTATTCACTATGAAATTTTTTGGGCATGGAAAATTGTTGTGAAATTTTAACTGCGTAACAACATCACATAAAAATTAATAAAAAAGGTTGATGGGTGAGAAAGGGTGTCTCATAAAATATAAATTAAATATAATGTAGAAGGGACATGGAAATACATTTCCCAACATGAATAATTTGAAATATAAGTCATTAAATATTGAAGAAACATTAATAAAAAATAGAATGAAAAGAATATTTACAAAAAATCGTCATGGTTGTAGGTGTTCATAAGTGTTTATAGGAGAAACAATTATAGTGAAAGGGTCTATTATAATTTATAAATAAATTTTAAGTAAGGGGGATATATAGTAAAATATCCCAACATATAAAAATATAAATTAAATGGCTTAGCATAAAAGGAGTGCCTGATAATAGTGGAGATTTGACAATCCCTTGCTTGAGTGTGTGACTCCAGAGGTTCAGAAGGATATTACTGAGAGATTGGGGGAAATAAGAGGATTCTAGGTATTTGAGGGAATATTTTGTTCATTGTACAAGTTGTTTGGGTGAATAGAAATGGGATACTGGGTGGGTTTTTATTGGAAAAGTGGGGGATTTCGTTATTATTATATTTTTGGACACTACATAATAATATATCAAAAACCCCAAACCATAATATTGTTTCTACCATGGTTTCTTCCAAAATGGATTGGTTATAATAAGATTATATTGTCAATGTCCAAAAATAATAAAATAAGTCAATTTCTAAGGCGGATGTGGGTCACACTGCTAAAGAAAAGATTTGAATCACATGAAATATATTTTATATTTTGGATGATTCATAATGGCTTTATAAAATAAATAAAATAAAATTTAAATAAAATTATTTTGTTCTGGAAAATTATATTTGGTCCCGGATTTGATTTATAATAATTATTATATATATTTTTTTTCATTATAATTTAATAAAACACAAAGTACATTAATACTGTATTTAATTTTGACCTGAAAATTTGAATGTCTCTAAAAAATAAGAAAAATTAAATATTGAAAATTTGGATATTTTGATTCAAAAAATAATATTCATTTTATATAAATAATGTTATAAATATGAAAATTTTCAGTTTTAAAATAAGATCGATATTTATTAATATATGTTGGCGTTTTTTCATGATAAGTTTTCCAAGACATGTAAAAATTACATTTGATGATATGATTATCTGTATTTGATAAAAATTAGTTGGTAATATTTTTTTATTAAAATACTATTCACCTAAAAAACATATTAATTTCATAAATTCATAAATTTTATTTGAATATTAACTAAAAATATAAATTTGGATTTATTATATCAAAATAAAAAACATTTTCAGTGTAAAAATAATTGGATAAAACTATATTCATTATTATATAAATATTAATATACATATTCTTATTACTAGGGTCATGATAAATATTCCAATAACACATAATCATGAACTATCAGAATGTTGTGTGTGATGGTTAACCTTTCATGGGGTAATTCAGTGAAATTTTTTTGGGATGTGATCTCAATGATCTTGAACATCTCATATAAATAGTTTCAGTCATGCTTATGTTGTTGGATCTAGGATTCAATCTGTCCCAGGGAAAATCCCAATGATTCCACCTCTAATGGATTCTTCGATAAATGGCTAGTATAGGTTATGCTCCAATTAGTTGAGGTCCTCACTACTATTTTCGTTGTCAATAGGATTGGTAAAACCCTATATTTTCACTAATAAAATGATCTTTATTCAATGACTAGTTGATTAATTGTAATGATACTCAATGGTATTTCAAATCTAATTCAATATAATAAAAGAAATTAAGTTCATTTTTTTCAAAGACCATATTAGTTATTAATAAAATTAATTAAATTAATAAGGGGGCTATATTAATAGTAGATTCTATCAAAAAACAATCCACCTTTTAGAAATTTGACCCTCTACATTTTCTTTTCCAACACTAAATGATAAGGGGCTGACTCTACCTCATCACCTCCTCTAGTTCCCATGTTTCTTCATTGAACTTTTGGTTTCTATATAATTCATTTAATATGTGAATTGTCTTATTTCATAAATAATTGTTCACTGATCTAATATATTAAATATATTCACCATATAGGAAAGACCATTCCCCAATAGTTCGACCCCAGGATTGAGTACATTATATGGGATTTGTATGTACATTCATAAGAGGGTTGCATGGAATACATAATGTACATGAAATAGTTCAATTGGGAGTTTGATTCTATAGGTCACCTCTCTAATGTGATCAAGGATCTCAAAAGTGCAGACACACCTTGAACAAAACAATAAATTCTTCCCAAATCACAAAAATTTCATCCATTGATATTTTTAGAGGAATACTATGTCTCTAATATCAAAATCTAGGTCTCGTTGAAGATTTTCATGATATCTATTTTGTCAAATCTAAGAGATGTTCATGTTCTTCTAAGTATTCTTGTCCTTTTCCACTATTCCATTATAATTTCAGGAGGTTGCAGTTTGTGTTCCCCAACATTATTTAAACATACATGTGTTTTTAACCTCCTCCCATAAAGTGCATCAATGGAAGAAATTGGGTTTCTTGAATGAAAAATGATGTTATAATAGATCTAGAATAGTGGAATATATTTTTCCCATACCCTTTTGAATTCAGTTGAGAAAGATCTCAATATTTCCTCATGTGTATGGATGGTCTACTAAGATTGGTCACCATTCTGAGGGTTATAATCCATACTAATGTCTAGATTAGTGTTTATAAAATACTGAAGAATTTTCCAAAACATATAGGTAAATATTTTCTCTCAATCAGAAACAATCGATAGAGGTATTTCAAGAAATGTCATCACATACCTTACATATATCTATATATGTTGATCTAGTGAAAAATCCTCTAGAATTGAAATGAAATGTTCAGTCATTGTAAGATTATACACAATAACCCAAATTGAATTGTTTCCATTATATGTCTTCAGAAATATGGTGACAATGTCCATAGTGATTTTTCTCCTTACAATGTTTGTCTGGGTAATGGTTGCATCATCCCCTTAAGCATATTCCTATAATTATTCACCTGATGACATTCTAGTAACATTAATGTATATTCAGTGATCTCATTCTTCATGATATCTAATGAATTGTTCTCTTTGATATATCAATATTTCCATGTGTCTCCTGGTTGAATAAAGAAATATGTACTTTTTTCAACATCCAATAGTTTTTTATTTATCTCAGGATTTGATGGACACATTGTCTTGAACCAAATATCACCATTCCATCTTCATTAAGGTTAAATGGTGATGGGTTCCCTTTTCTTATAGTTTTCATTTTCTTTTAAAATACCACCTCATCTTTTTTATCATACATTAATCTTTTAATATGTGATAGTTGAGAAATTATTTGTGAAAGTATTGATGATGTTGCTTCATTCTTGATTCCCATGTCCATCTTCTCCAATTTTGTGATTATTGGATACTTTACAATTTCAATCAATGATAAAATTGTTGGATCCACTCTCTATAGATCATAAAAAACTTTATGTTCATTACCAGGATGGAAGTGACTTTTGAAATCATATGCCTTGATTAGCTGTACCAATCATTATTGGAACATATTCATCTTTTTCTATGAGCATATATATTTGAGACATTTCGGATCTGTATATGCATCACAATTCAAACCTAAGAGATAATGTCAACATATTTTTTAACAAGAGATCACTGTATCTATCTATGGATCATGTGTTGGATAGTTTTCTCCATGAACGTTCATCTTCTTCAAAGCACAATACTTGAAATTGGCATTTTTTATCAAAAAAACTCAATCCCTTCATTGATGAATTATTGAATGTTAAAAAAAAATTTATCCACCTATGGGGAGTGTGAGAAGATGGGTATTTATAAGTATTCATTCTATCCCATTGAATCTTTCTTCAAATTCATCATTCTAAGAAAACATGACTACCTTCCACATTATCATAGTATAATGTTTTGAAAATCTGGATAAATTTCCCACAAATCAGTTATAATATCCAACAAAAACATCGAAATGATGTGTATCTATCAGGTATGTTAGCCTTAGAAATCCTTAAATCGCTTTTATCTTTAAATGACCCATTGATAACATTTTTCTTCTAGTGATATTATTAATGTATGGGACTTTGTTTTCCAAGAAATCAGACTTTCTATATTATCTATAAAGCTTCACCTTTTTAAAAGGACATTTTCATAGTTCTCAAATGCTCCTCAGTCCCCTCCTTGTTATTGGAGAATATTATAGTATCATCTATAATGATTGAAAAAAAAATTTTGAGGTAAACTCTAAATACCTTATTCATCATTTCCGTGATTGTTAATAGAGAATCAGTGAGTCTGGATAGAATTACTATAATCTCATAATGTATCTACCTAATACAAAAAGTATTATTTTGGATATCATCCTTCTTCTCCCTAACACAGTAATATCATATGAAAAGATCTACCTTGGAGAATCAATTTTCTTTATATAACTGATTGAAAAAGTAATAAATCCATGAAAAATAATACTACTTATATATCATGATCTTGTTGAGCTCATGATAATCAATGCAATGGTGTATTGACTGATCCTTCTTATTAATGAAGAGGACTCATACATAGTATGGGGATGCACTTGGGAATATACATCATTTACCTAGATTCTCCTATATTTGTTTTTTTAGATCGTAAAGTTCCTAAAATTCTATACTATATGGAGTATAGGATATTTTCTACACCCTAGGTATACGATCATTTGAAAATTAGACCACTCAGCTAGGAGGAAGATAGTATAATTTCTCAATAAACACATCACTGGATTCCCAAAAAATAAGTATGTCTTAGAGGATTATCATTTCCATAGACTCAATCATTTGATCTAATTATGTTTTGTTATTGCTAAATAATATTAATGATTGAGATTATGGTGATAATGAATATTCATCATCACCCTTGAATTATTAAATAATTGTGGGTTGATTACCCGTACAAAGAGATATTATATTCTTACAGAAATTTATGTTCACTCTATAAAGGGAAAGCCAATCCATTTCTAGAATTGCATCAAATCCCACAAACGTTAATGTGACGTGGTTTTTTAGGAAGTTAAAACAAAATATTGGGACTTTGTATTAGATAAATATATTGTATGTAATAATATCCCCATTTTTTATTTTCACTAATAGCTCTACTTCCATTCTTCTTGGTGATGTATAAATAGATCTTATAAATATTCATGATATGATGGAATGTTTACAATCAGAATAAAAAAATTATGTTCACTATTCTTGAATGAAAAACATACATACATATCACCACATCATTTTTATGATCCTTCTCATTAGTTGTGTTGAAAAAATCTCTCTGTTACACCTTGGATATTGTTGGTTGTCTTCCAAAACACTTAGATAAGAGAATGTATTTGAAAATTTCTCTAGCTCTATATAGTTGAAGAAATAAACAATGCACTTAGTGTGGAATATAGAATTACATTCCTACATCACCATATAGGGTTTTTCATATTTGAAAACACTATCCATGTATCCTTCCATCCCATATATAAATAAATTTTTTTACCTCTTGGCTGTTTTAGGGTTCTTCTATATACACTTTTTACAAGTGGGATGTTGTAATTTGTTGGTACCTATATATTTCTCCATTTGACCACCAAAACTGAACTTCACATTATGCATCTTATCCCCATGATACCATTGAGATTCATCAATATACATATCAACATTGATGGTATTTTATAAAAGTTCTAAAAAAGTATAAATGTCATAGATCACCAATGTTTTTCATAGTCTATGTTTTATCCCATCAAAGAAGTGGTCAACCTTGTATTGTATGGTAATGGAAAAACAAGAGTCCTTACATGTAATTATTATAATGTTAGTATCATACACCCCAATAAATTCAACATATATTTTTTCAATATTTCATGGAAATCCATTTCCATTATATGTTGGATAGCGCAAGGAAAATATTTATTGAAAAACATTTTCCATAATTTCATCCATTACACTGCTTCAATAACATCCTCTTACATTATAATCTTGATCAATGTCCATCACTGATAAGCTTATTCCTACATATGATAAATATCCCAAAGAGATTACTTTTATTTTCTGAACATTAAAGGATAGGAAAGATATTCTCAAAGGAGTTGATCCATTATTCCATGAATAGTGGATTAGATGATCCATTGAATGTAGGGAACCTATGTCAATTGGAGATATCGATTGTGTATTTTTCTATCTTAGGTGGGTTTTGTTTCTCTTCCTGATCCATGTTTCAATTCATAAAATGGGTTAGATGAGAGGGTATCATCATGAATTTCACAATTCCTTCTATCATTGGGATTCTAATATCATGTCATCACATTTCCCACCGCATTAAACATTTTCTAGATTCCTCCTATTTATAGCCATTGGTTATAATAATAGGAAAAAAATTGGTGAATATTTTTATACTATTAAACTCCTAAAAGGGAATCTAATTAAATTAATATGAAATATTATAAATTAAAATTATTTCCTTAATTTTTGAATTTTTAAGAATCAGTATAGATTATCCATGATATACTTACTAATATATATTTTTATGGAAATTGTTTCCCATAATAATGGTTCATATTAAGATTATGAATTTACCAAAGCATATCCCTTGAGATTTTCAAACTAGGTGCATAGTAATGCATGTTTGCATATATTGGGTTATCTCGTGTAAGGCTTGAAACACATTTTCAGAGTTTTTACTCCTAGTAACATATATTACAGTACAATTTCTTCTTGTAGATTCCATATATGAATTTAGTTGATTGATAAACCACTTACGATATACATACCAAAATATATGGATGTTTTCTTATACATACTCTTACCCCACAGTCTATTCTAGAGTTCCCTAATCCTAAACCCGAAAATTACAAATCTTATGCTTTGATATCAACTATATCAACCCTACTATTTATTAAACAATAAATCTTTATATACTTCATAATATTACACTTAATACAACCCAAAATATTCTGATGTATAGTGTATTTAGGAATTAGTTACATTATATAACAACTAAAAATATGAAATACAAAATCATTAATGAAAACCTTCTGAACATGCTAATAATATTCAATTATACTTAAAAATGTGTGGAATAACCTTGTTAGAAATGTAATAAAGGGGTGAGATATAAAACCAATTAAGGTAAAAAAGACGCAATAATATGGATATGAAAATACATGTTAAAAAATAGGCATATCAATGTGGAATAAGAAGTGTCAGAATCATAAAAGTAAACCAAGATGCATGATATAAGATTATAATCATTGCATGCTAAATGTAGAAACAACTGAAAACATTGCATCATAAACTTATAACAAGTATTAACCCCTAAATACACCATGGTAAAAAAACAATAATAAAGTAATAAGGTTCACTCTCGATCTCAACCTGACATATCATGATTAAATATATTACCCAATGCATTGGAGTGCTATCTCGGTGCACCCATCATATTCATTTAATTCATGAGATTATGTTTTCCTCATTGATCATACAAAATAGATTAATTCATCATCATTATTTATTCCATGATCAAGGAATGTGGAATTAATACATGTAATTCCATAATCAATATTTATATTTTTATAAATTTAAACACATTTTATCGAAAAATGGTAATTGAATTCACAACGCATTTAAACTAGCATGAAAATTCACAGTGAAAATTCAGAATCATAACGTCCTCACATAAAAATTCATAAAATTGGTTAATGAGATAGAAGGGTGTGTATAATAATTTAAACATGAAATTGGGAGTAATAGTGAAAATTAAATAAAATTATCAACATGATTAATTATAAATATAATTCATACAATATTTATAAAACCTTAATAAATAAAAGTGTCTAAAGAACCCATACAAAATTTTAGCATCTTAAAGAGAGTACATATGGATTCATAGGAGGGAAAATGAGAGTAAAAGGGGATATTGTAATTTATAAAAAAATTTACTCTATGGAGGATATGGAAGAACATATCATATCAAAAGAAAATTGAAATTAAAATACATATAAAAAAAGTATTGCTTGATAAAGAGGAGAGTAGAGGATACCATACTTGAGTGTGTGACACCAAATTCTTGGCTAGGTAATCTTGGGAGCATGGGGAACCGTGGAAAGTCTCTATAGGGTGTTGTGAATTGTTTTTTTATGCTCAATGGAGTTTGAGTGTAATGAAATTATATATTCTACGGGTTTATATAAGAAAATAGTTATTCATTATTATTTATGTTTTGGACACTAAATAAAAAAATTTCCAAAAACACAAAATATACCATGGTTTTGTCCCATGGGTTCTATCAAATGGATGTTTATATCACTATTTTATATGTTGATGTTCCTAACATAATAAAATAATTCACATTCTTATGTGGAGGTAAGTCGCACAATTAAGGAAAATATATTAAAAACATAAAACATATTATATGTTTTAAAGGATTCCTAATGGCTTTATAAAATAAATAAATTAAACATAAAATCATGTTATTTTATATTTAAAATACATATTTGGTCTAGTACCCCATTTATAGTAATTATTACAGCACTTTTGGTTCATTATGATGTCATTAAACACAATATATATTTATAAGGTATTTCATTATAACCTAAAATTTTATTCCTCTTAGTAAATTATCGAAAATTAACTATTGGATAATTTCAACACAATTATTACAAAAATAATATTAATTATATATATAATTCTATAAATAAATAAATTTTCACTTTTATATTAAAATTTTTAATTATTATGACATGATATATTTTTTGGCAGTAACTATTTTCCAACACATATAAAAATTTTATATGATTATATGATCATTTATGTTTGATAATAATAATTTAATAGTAATTTTTTATTAATTAAAATAATTTAAATATTCCATTAATTTCATAAATTCGCTAATTTAATAGGAATATTAACAGTGAAAACAATCTGCGATTTATTATATGAAAAAAACTATTTACATATTAAGAATAATAGGATGAAAATATATTAATTATTCTATAAAAAATATGATACATTTTAATGTTACTATAATATTGATACATATCCCTTTAATACACTAGGATACATCCTAAGAGTATGGTACATGATGGTAGTAATTTCATGGGGTGGTTCGGAGAACATGGTTTGGATCATGATCTTGATGAGATTGAACTTCTCCCATAAAATGTTTCGCTCATACATGTGTTTTCATATCTCAGCTTGGTATTGGCCAAGGGAAAATACTAAAGATGATATCTCAGATTGAAGCTTTGATAAATGGGATTTAAAGGGAATTATCATACTAGTGGAGGATATCACAACATTTTTTTGTGTCAATTGGATTTTTGAAACCCTATATTTTCTCTAACCACATGATTATTATTCAATAGCTATATTATCATAGATAATGATACTCAACAGACTTTTAAATCCAATTTGACATATTAAAAATAATAAGTGCATGTTTTTTCTATAAATATTTTACTTAATAAGACATTTCATAAAATGAAAAGGGGTTTTTATTAATAATATTATAGGTCATTACATGGAGGATTGAGAAATAATCTTGTTTTTGTAATGGATCCTAGGCTCTATAGAGTTAGAGGATAAATTTACATCATGATGGTTATGTAGTGAATTCTCTAATTAATTTTTTGAATTTATGTATCTATTATGTTTTTATTTATAGAAGATTTTCGAATTAGTTATTTCATCCATAAATAATGAAAATATACTATTTATTGTCTATAAAAAATGTTGTGTGTCACCAAATAAATGAATAATTGAATAGCATTAAAATTAAATATTGAGGTGGGAAATTTTGAAGATGGTTTGGAGAACTAAAATTGTAGAGAATCCCATAGAACAAAATATTGAAAAAAATTCATTTAAAGAATATAGGGGGACATATGTACACTTTTTCTGTTCATCATTTGTATTTCAATGAAAAATTTTGTGAGCATGGAATTCATTCTCAATATTTTCAGTGAAATCCAATGGTGATGATTGTTGAAACCCTAATGGTTTTTGTTTTATTTGATTAAAAGGAAAGTATACCGATTTTTTGAAATGTTGGAGGATAAATATATCTAGAAGATAAAATCTAATCCAATGAATGACTAACTATTCCATGGTATTTAATTGAAAAAGTTTTCCACATTTTAGGTCTCATTTTTTTCCAGTAAAAGAAATTTTAGAGAATTTTTCCCCCTAAATGATGGTATGGGTCCATCACATAGCTTGATATTACCCCATAAAAAGTGAAAATGGTAAAACCCTCCCAATGATAGTAACATATAATCTTCAGGTCAGTCTAGTAGAAAAACTCAGGCACCCAATATACAATTTGGAAATAGAAGCACTCTGCATGTGAAGACCCATGTGGGATGGAATAGGTGTATGATAAAGCATGACCATCATGTTGGGAGGAACCATGATGAAGGTTCTAGGGAAACTATCAATACCATTGTTGATTTCATTTTCATTTGTCACATGACTTATCTAATGTATTTTTTGGATTCTAGTGGCATGTATGATGTTGTATAAAGGTCCATAAAGGTGATTTCATTGAATAAAGACCATGAAATAGATGGTATAATGAAAAATTGTGAGTGTTATATGGTACATCCCTATAGTGGAGTGGACCACATTATAGAAGCACACAACTCGAACCTCTACTACCCTAGAGTTTCAAGACATCCTACACCATGAAAGATTTATATGATATATCATTTCTATAAAATATATGTCCACACCAATGAAATATATTTCTAGGTTGAGAGTGTGTGGTAGGAAATGTGTACGAATTGATATTTTAGACCCTAAAGGATATCATGTTGCAATGAGAAAGCTTTGTGACAACCAATATAATAGTTCAAGGAATTGCAAGAGTGTATATTTCATATGGTTGGATGGCCAAGGTGTATTTAAATATGAATTTTTATTTAGTTCATCTATAGAAATATACAATACATATATGAAATCTTTTACCGTACGACTTGATTAATCCTCCATTCTTCACTATAGGGGAATGGGATACACTATACTTAAGTATTAAAGGACATGTTCTACACTACTAAAGGGTGATATCGTAAAAGTCAAAGTATTTCATTCAATATAGTATACATGAATAGAAATTTATTTTTGAGTTATGATTCATATTTCAAGGTGATTAATTCTATTTTAATATAATATTAAAATCATATAAAAAATGACACGTTGAACAATAAATGTTGAAGGATATTCAATCTAATCAATCATATTGAATATAATGAGAATATATCTCCATAAAAATACATGCCAAATTTCTAGAAAGATTCATATATCTATGAAAATTAATTATTATTACATTATAGGGAGAGTGAGGGGGGTTGTCTGTGAAGGAATGTCTATTATACAACTATAGAGAAAGAGTAATTTTTTTAATTCATTGAAGATCTTGCCAAAAAATTAATATAATTTATTCCAGAAAATCTCATGGAAATATCTACATATCCATGTGATGTGTAAGAACTCGGTTCTTATTTTAGAGGTACGAGCTTCTTCTTTTCTTTTTCCTTAAGTGTTTTTGAGAAGATACGGAAAATGGGAAAAATCCTAAATTTTCGAAATACACGTCGTGTAATTTATCCACACACCGTGTACTTTTGGCCGTGTTGGGATGAGTACACGGGGCCTGTAGCCATGCCGGTGCTGAAGGGTGTAGTAACTGACTACATGCCATGTAGTGGTACCTTACATACCGTGTAGTCAGTCGGCAGGTTTGAACAGTAAGGTAGTGGCATCACCGCCAGCTGGGTGATAGTACACACCATGTACTCGAGAGTACATGTCGTGTACTCATGTCGACGTATGAACAGTGTGGTGGTTCCGCCATTTGAACAGTTAAATTAATGGAGTACACGCCGTGTACTTTGTTTTTTCGGCTTAAAACATGCAGTAGCCTTCTCATTTTGCAGAGGAGGCACTTGAGCCATTTTGGAGCCAAAGGAGGAGGCCGGATCATTGAATATCCACTAGGCGTTTGTCTGGAATCCGTTTCAGCTTCAGACGATCTCATTGGAACCGCACGGGTGAGCCCTCTCCCCTCCTTGTACCGTACATGACAATTATTCTCCTAAAGTAAGTTATTTACATTTGAATGAGTTTTGTTCTTCGTCAGATCTACGCCGTTCTTGGGCGTTTTTGGAGTCAGCATTCGGGTATAGCATTCGTTGGCATATAAGGTAGGCGTCTTTGTGTTTAGTTTTCAAACTGTCTTGTGTTTTTTGGGTTTTTGTGCCACGAACCCATCTTGGGGTGTCGTGTGGCTGAGTCCGTTTCTATGTTTAATGCTTATAATTGCATAGGTGATTAAATTGTGATGTTAAAATGCTCCTTGGGATCGTTGCTTGGATCCGGGACCACCCCCGGGGTGTGTTTCTCTGTTTAGCCATTTGGCCAGGATACCTGAGGGTATGCCTTCAAAGTAGTAATTGTAGAATCGCCTTGAGAGGAATTTCTTATTACTTCTTGTTTACCAGTTGGGCATGGACCAGCTACCTATTTAGCCTGAGGGCGTTTTTGTATTTAGCCTGAGGGCGTTGTTGTGATTAGCCTCAGGGCACTGCACTATTTAGCCCGAGGTCTATAGTATTTCACCTGAGGGAAACCTTTTGTGCCTGAGGGCTTGACTTCTGTGCCTGAGGGCGACACTTCCTATGCCTGAGTGCAATTTCTGTTATGCCTAAGGGCTATACCTGTGGGTTGGATTCTACTTACCTGAGGGTAAGGTTTTGTTTGTCTAAGGACGTGGACTGTTTACCTAGAAATATACTGTGGTGGTTTCTAATATTTAAATGGATTAAATAGATAATGAAATGGAAATATAACTGGTAATTAGGCACTTTTGAGTACTACTTACATTATTGCATTTTACTACTACACACTGTTGTTGCATGCTTACACGCAGTTTGGAAAGGGCCTTTGGTGGGTGCCTACTGAGATATATTTCTCACACCCTGTTTGGGTCACTCTTCTCAGCCCAAACAGATTACGTTGTTGTAGGTGTATATAGGGGAAAGATTCCCTATACAAGTACTTGATTGTTGTTGAGGAGTAGGAGGGAATGGGACCGAGCCTAGGATCGCGATGCCGCTACTAGGTGTTTTTCTTATTTTGTTGTACTCTGTTTTCTGCTGTACTGTATTGATGTATAACATGTTCTGGATATTTCCTTAGAACTTGAAACATGTAGCATCATCAATTTTATAATGTTGGTTATATCCACTGCTGTAGTTATTTCAGTTGTGTATTTTTACTACTTCTGCTGTTGTTGTACGTTTATTTTGGTATTCTACTGTGCTACACTTTGACAAATGAGGGCATAGTTTCCCCACTATTTGACCTGGGCCCTTGCTTCTAGTCGGCAGCCTCTGGCGTTAGGGGAAATGCACTTGAGGTAATGTGGAGAACCGGGCTCAGGGCCCCCCTTGCATGGCACCTGGGTCCGGGATGATACAAAGTGGTATCAGAGGGGTTTCTTTTCTATGGCTTACTATTTGGAGCCGTAGTCAAGGTTAGGATGAGCAGTAGTTGGTAATAAGTTGTGCCCGTGCATAGCTAAACCGTGTACAGGGAAAAGCCAGTCTACCTCGTACTTTTCATTCTTTGATCTTGCAATTTTACAGTTGATATGTTTTCACCATTGGGTGTATCACTTCGATTGTGCTGTTTTTATTTTATATGTGGGTTCTATTTAGTTGCAGCCCGATGATATGAGGGTAAGTCGTCTCATGCATCATATAGGCACATTCTAGATATCACATTCCATGCATAGTTCCCATGCCATATAGGTGCATTAGAATTTTCATGTTATTGTAATAGTTGTTTTGCGAGTAAAGCATGCTGTTTTGATAGCTGCATGATAAATACCGGCCTTGTGATATGGTATTATTGTTTGAGCTTGTTTATAGAATGGACGCCAAATGTTGGTTTTTGGGGAGTATGGGCCCCCATAGACCAGAATTTGGTGGATCATTGACAGGTTATTAGTTAGAACACAAATAAGATGTCAAACTTTGATTCATGGGGAGTATGGGCCCCCACGGGATGGAATTTGACACTTAGGTGTTGTTTTTAGTATTTTCTGGGTTCCGGAGATGTTTCTGAGGTATACATTCTGGAAAACTCAGAATACACACCGTGTAGGACCTCATACACACTGTGTGTGTTCTTCTATTCGGGAAGAAAAAAAAGAACTTTTTGAGTACATGTCATGTACCCTGAGTACACGCCATGTAGTTTCTTCCCGTGTCACATACCGTGTGGGTGGAGACACGGGGTAGGGAAGGGCCTGGGTAAAACACGTCGTGTAGTTTTGTACACGCTGTGTAGTGTTGACCCAAAGTCCAGCCGTGTAACTAATAGCACGGGTCGGTGAACTCCTTGACAGAACACGCCGTGCCAGTTATAGACACGCCGTGTAGTGTGACCTGGGGACTCGACCGTGTAACTAACAACACGGGACGGTGTCACCTCTCCCTGAGCACTTCAGGTACCATTGGGACACACCGTGTAGGCTTGTCCGAGGATAGACCGTGTGGAGTTAGTCGTGTGGCTGGGAAACAGGGTGTTGTACATGCCGTGTATGGGTGTAACACACTGTTTAGAGTCAAGCCGAGTAGTCGGCTGTGTCACAGATTACAAGAGCTGTTGGAAAATAACACCATACACATCGTGTAGATATTATACACACCGTGTAGTTTTGTGGAATGGAAGTCATTTGGATTAGCTATGTAGAAGGACCCGTACAGGGGAAAGGAAGTCAAGTACATGCCGTGTAGTTAGTGTACATGCTGTGTAGTATTGTTTTTCAAATTTTGAAATGCCTTCCTCCTCTTGTTCCTTTTTGGTTCCTTCGTTTCAGTCTTAATAATCTTGATTCTGAGGCGTGCTTTTGACCTTGTAGAGCAATGCCGCCTTGATGACCGCGAGTTGTTCGCCAGGACAGCAGCGACGATTATACTCCAGAGATGGTGGGCCATGTGCTACCAGTTGATCCAGCAGGAGAGCCAGATGCGACACCAGCTAATATACTGGACACAGGCGCGGAGGCACAGCTCCGTGAAGGCTTATTGCGGTTCATGCAGACCTTTCAGGGAGCACCGCAGGCTGCCACATCTATGGCCGAGCTGACGCGTACCTTTCAGCAGCATAATCCTCCTACATCTTCAAGGGATGGAAGTCCACACGCTACAGAGTCTTGGCTAGGATCGATGCAGACTATTTTCGAGTATTTTGAGATGCGTCAAGGGTGGAGGGTCAAGCCCGTGACTTACATGATGCGTGATTTCTCCAAGAGGTGGTGGGATATTACAACCATATTACAGCATCACAGGGACATGGCGTGGGAGGATTTTCAGGCAGTCTTCTATGACTTCTTCTTTCCTGAGACGCTGAGGGTAGATAGAGCTCGAGAGTTCATGAATCTGCAGTAGGGCGCTATGTTGGTGATGGACTACTCTGCTCATTTTACAGAGCTTCAGCATTTTTCACCCGTGCTGGTGGGTGATGAGACGTTGAGAGCTAGAAATTTTGAGGATGGTCTTCGGTATGACATACGAGTGCTGGTAAATGTTTTTAGGTTGCCTACTATACACGTGATTGTGAACCAGGAGTTGATTATAGAGAGGAACCTGCGGGAATAGAGTGGTATGGGCTAGGGCGGTTCCGCACCAGTTACTGGTACTATTTCTGCTGGCAAGAGGAAGAGACAGATAGACTTCTCTCAGGGCTGCAGTACCTGCCAGGCAGCCTCTTCAGGTGGACCGGTCAGGTGCTACTAGTGCGGCAGAGAGGGGCACAAGAGGCTGCAATGTCCATGAGACCCAGTGGAGTTCCGAGATTGCGGCAAGATGGGTTATCTGCAACGCTTTTGCAGGGTGTTTTTACCAGTGGCTTGTGAGAGGGGTTCTCTATAGACTCCGCGTACGGGAGCAGGACCAGTGGCTTCTTACCGGTCGGAGAAGTGGAATACATCGTGGCGTGTGGGAAGAGATGGTGGTCATGGCCGTGGTAGCCAGACACCAGGATCGCAGAGGCCACAGGGCGGGACAACTCAGGTTTTCGAGGCTGTGTCGCAGGGCTGCTGCACTGGGCAGGCATATGCAGTGAAACAGACCCAGCAGGAGCAGGATCCCGGACCTTCTATAGTCAGAGGTACTATTCTAGTAGCTTCAATCTTGTCTTCAGTCCTTTTTGATATGGGTGCTACACATAGTTTTATATCTGTACCCACTATGGAGATCCTTAGGCTTAGTGTTTCTACTTCTTCTGATATCTTGACGCTAGACACTCTGTTAGGGACTAGGACGGTTGGTGTGCGTCAGTGCAAGGAGTGCCCCCTTGAGGTTGGTGGGTGTCACATCCTTTGGGACCTCTATGTCATAGATATGACGATCTATGACGTCATTCTCAGGATGGACTGGTTGGTTTCCTTTCGAGCCTTTGTAGACTGCTGTTGTCGCAGGGTGCGTTTCACATCACCAGAGGGCGGGGAGTTTCTATACAATGGCGAGTGGGATGTTCAGGCGAGTCAAGCTAGACCAAATCATCATGGGCGAGGTGGATTCACAACCGAGATTGCGAGCATATATCTGTATGACCAGGGGACTTTTCAGACGGATTTCCCTATAGTTGTCGATCGTTTCATGGATGTCTTCCTGAATGACTTTTTAGGTCTACCTCGGTGAGTGAGGTGGATTTCTCTATCGAGCTTGTTCCAAGAGCAGCACTGGTGTCCATTACTCCTTATAGGATGACCACGCCTGAGTTGCAGGAGCTCAAGAGGTAGTTATAGGAGTTATAGGCAAAGGTTTTATCCGACCCAGTACTTCTCCGTGGGGTTCTCCGGTAATTTTTGAGAAGTAGGTGGATGGTACCCTCAGACATTGTGTTGATTATCGGATGCTGAACCAATTGACGATTAAGAACCGATATCCCTTGCCGAGGATAGTTGATTTGTTTGATCAACTTTGTGGAGCACGAGTGTTCTCGAAGATTGACTTGAGATCCGGATATAATCACCTGTGCGTTAGACCATCTGATATACCTCTCACATCTTTTAAGAGTAGGTATGGTCTATATGAGTATACGGTTATGCCGTTCGGACTCACGAACACGCCAGCAGTTTTCATGGATCTGATGAATCGTGTGTTCCATCCGTATCATGATTCATTTGTGGTAGTATTCATGGATGACATCTTGGTGTACTATCACACTCGACACGACCATGCCAACCATCTTTAGATCATATTGAGTACACTGAGAGAGCATCGACTATATTCTAACCTCTCGAAGTGCCACTTTTGGATTGACTAGATTCACTTCCTAGGTCATTTCATCTCAGAGACAGGAGTTGTAGTGGACCCAGAGAAGGTGAGAGCAGTAGTTTCCTGGGAGCAGCCCAAGAACGTGTTTGAGATTTGGAGTTTCTTTGGGCTGGATGGTTACTACAGATGCTTCATACAGGACTTATCCTACTTAGCATCACCATTGACAGGTCTGACTAAGAAGGGTGTGAAGTTCGTTTGGTCAGAAGCTTCTGAGATAGCTTCTATGGACCTGAAGGGAAGGCTGACATCAGCACCGATCCTGATACTCCCAGAGCTGGGAAAGAGCTATACAGTTTGTTGTGATGCATCAGGAATTGGGTTGGGATCAGTTTTGATGCAGGGCGACCGAGTTGTTGCGTATGGGTCTCAACAGTTGAGGCCACATGAGAAGAATTACCCAATGCACGGTCTCGAGATGGCTGTAGTTGTTCCTGCGTTGCGCTGTTGGAGACATTACCTATTGGGAGAGCATTTTGTGGCTTTCACCGGCCACAAAATCCTCAAGTATATCATTACTCAGCGTGACCTGAATCTGAGGCAGAGAAGGTTGGTCAAGTACCTACAGTCCTTTGATTTTGAGCTTACCTATACACCTGGTAAAGGTAAATGCAGTAGCCGATGCACTGAGCAGGAAGACTCAGATACAGGTGGTGCAAGAGGCCAGTGGTGAGTGGCAGCTTATGGGTTTGTTCTCTGAGATGCATCTGGAGGTGCATGACAGTCAGGGGCAGACTTATCTTTCCTCGTTAGTTGTGACTTCTCCACTGCTTGATAGAGTGAGGATGAGGCAGCTATCGGTTTCAGAAGGCCTAGTTCTACGGGAGTCAGTGGCAAGTGAGGACCCTCCTCTGGGTTGGACTATAAGAGATGATGATGTTTTGTGTTCCATGGACGTGTATGGGTTCCATGGGATATACGCGAGGAGCTAATGCGGGAGTTTCATGCTTTATCTTGGGCAGTTCATCCTGGGGTTACCATGATGTACCATGACTTGAGATGTCAGTACTGGGGGCCGAGTATGAATAGAGAGATAGCTAGTTTGTTAGGAGGTGTTCCACCTATCAGTAGGTGAAGGCAGAGCATTAGAGACCAGCTGGGCTGTTACAGCAGTTGCCCATTCCAGAGTGGAAATGGGATGATGTCGCGATGGATTTCGTGACGGGATTACCGAGGTCACCTCGAGGCAATGACGTCGTGTGGGTTGTTGTGGACAGACTCACGAACATAGCTCACTTCTTGCAGATCAAGGAGACCTTTGGTGTGGAGTGCTCGGAAGGCTGTATATCCGAGAGATCGTACATCTGCATGGGGTCCCTCATTATATCGTTTCAGATAGGGACGCCCACTTTACATCTCGTTTCTGGCAGAGTTTTCAGAGGGTGTTGGGTACACAGGTGCTTCTGAGCACAGAATACCACCCTCAGATAGATGGATAGTTAGAGCGGACGATACAGGTACTAAAGGACATGCTGCGCTCATGCGTTCTAGACTTTGGGGGCTCGTGGGAGAAGCATATACCGTTAGTCGAGTTTGAATATAACAATAGTTTTTAGGAAACTATTGAGATGGAACCATGTGAGGCTTTATATTGTAGGCCATGCTGATCCCCATTGTGCTGGTTAGAGGTAGGTGAGGCAGCTTTACTGGGGCCACAGCTCGTGCATGGGATATCTGAGTTGGTCCAGTTGTTTCGGAAGCGGATGGCTACCACGCAGTCTCGTCAGAAGTCTTATGCTAATCACCACATATGACCTTTGAAGTTCATGGTCGGGGATCAGGTTATCTTGTGTGTTTTGCCGAGGCTGGGACACAAACAGATCAGGAGAAAGGGTGAGCTTTCACCAAGGTATGTGGAACCATTTGAGATTCTAGAGAGAGTCGGGTTGGTTTCCTATCGGTTGAAGTTACCACAGCGGTACCGAGCCATGCACGACTTCTTCCATGTGTCTCAGTTGTGTCGGTACCATTCTGACCCATCTCACACCTTTCAAGTAGAGGAGGTTGAGCTTTAGCATGATGCGTCGTTTGAGGAGCATCTGATCCATATCGTTGATAGGAGCACGAAGGTTCTCTGAGCCCGGTCAGTTCCTCTCATACAGGTGTTGTGGTAGCATGGACGAGTGCAGGACGAGACCTGGGAGAGGGAGGCCGATGTACGTGCTCAGTGGCCCCAGCTGTTATGAGCTTTCGCTTCACCAACCTTGAAAGGGAAATTTGGGGACGAATTACTATAAGGGGGTATGTTTGTAAGAACCCAGTTCTTAATTTATAGGTATGGGCTTCTTCTTTTCATTTTCCTTAAGTGTTTTTGAGAAGATATGGAAAATGGGAAAATCCTTAATTTTGGAACTACACGTCGTGTACTTTATCCACACACCGTGTACTTCTGGCCGTGTTTGGATGAGTACACAGGGCATGTTACCATGCCAACAATGAAGGGTGTAGGAACTAACTACACGCCATGTAGTGGTACCTTACACGCCATGTAGTCAGTCGGAAGGCTTGAACAGTAAGGCGGTGGTGTCGCTACCAGCTGGGCGACATTACACGCCGTGTACTCGAGAGTACATGCAGTGTACTCATGTTGTCGTATGAACAGTGTGGTGGTGCCTCCATTTGAACAGTTAAATGAAGGGAGTACACGCCATGTACTTTGTTTTTTTGGCTTACAACAGGCAGTAGCCTCCTTATTTGGAAGAGTAGGCACTTGTGCCATTTTGGAGCCAAAGGAGGAGTGCAGATCTTTGAAGATCCACTGGGCATTCGTCTGGAATCTGTTTCAGCTTAAGACGATCTCATTGGATCCGCAAGGGTGAGCCCTCTCCCCTCCTGGTATTGTTCTTTCCAATTATTCTCCTAACATAAGTTATTTATGTTTGAATGAGTTTTGTTCTTCGTCAGATCTACGCCATTCTTGGGCGTTTATAGAGTCGGCGTTCGGGTATAACATTCATTGGAATATAAGGTAGGTGGCTTTGTGTTTAGTTTTCCAACTTCCGTGTGTTTTGTGCATTTTAATTACATGAACCCATGTTGGGGTGTCATGTGTCTGAGGTTGTTGCTATTTTTAATGCCTATAATTGCATACGTGATTAAATTGTGATGTTAAAATGCTAATTGAGATCATTTCTTGGATCTTGAACCACCCCCAGAGTGTGATTCTCTGTTTAGCCGTTTGGCCAGGATACCTGAGGGTATGCCTTCAAAGTAGTAATTTTAGAATTGCCTTGAAAGAAATTTCTTATTACTGCTTGTTTACCTGTTGGGCATGGCCCAGTTACCTATTCAGCTTGAGGGCATTTTTGTATTTAGCCTGAGGGCGTTGTTGTGATAGCCTGAGGGCACTGCACTATTTAACCTAAGGGCTGTAGTATTTCGCCTGAGGGAACCTTTCGTGCATGAGGGCTTGACTTCTGTGCCTGAGGGCGACACTTCCTACGCCTATGGGAAATTTATGTTACGCCTGAGGGCTATACCTGCGGGTTGGATTATGCTTACTTGAGGGTAAGGTTTTGATTGTCTGAGGACGTGGACTGTTTACCAAGAAATACACTGTGGTGGTTTATAATATTAAAATAGATTAAATAGATAATGAAATAGAAATATAACTGGTAATTAGTTACTTTTGAGTACTACTTGATTTATTTCATTTTACTACTGCACACTATTTTTTCATGCTTACACGCAGTTGGGAACGAGCCTTTGGTGGGTGACTACTGAGATATATTTCTCACACCCTGTTTGGGTCACAATTTTTGGCCCAAACAGATTACGTTACTGCAAGTGTAGATAGGGGAAAGAGACCCTATATAGGTACTTGACTGTTGCAGAGGAGTAGGAGGGCATGAGACTAAGCCTAGGCTCGCGATGCCGCTGCCAGTTGTTTTGCTTGTTTTGATGTACTCTATTTTCTGCTTTACTGTATTGATGTAAAACATCTTCTGCCTGTTTCCTAAGAACATGAAACTTGTAGCATCATCACTTATATACTGTTGGTTATATCCACTCATGTAGTTATTTCAGTTGTGTATGTTTACTTCTTTTGCTGTTGTTGAATGTTGATTTTGGTATTCCGCTGCGCTACACTTTGACAAATGAGGGCGTAGTTTCCCCAATATCTGACCTGGGCCCTTGTTGCCAGTCGGCAGCCTCTAGCATTTGGGGAATGCGCTTGAGGACACGTGGCGAACCCGGCTTGGTGCACCCGTTGCGTGGCACCCGGGTCCGGGACGTTACATGATGATTACAACATTCCTATTAAGAAGATATTAGAGATTCAATGTCACCAACATCTACATAATCAGAGCATCATCTAATATAAGGTGATATTTTAATTGGAATGTGTACAACCCTGTCATCAATTTCCATGATTTTGGATCTAAAGTAGGGATGTCAGATGATATGATCCTTGGTTGGTATTGAACCAACATGAATAATTTATAATGGAAGTGGTCCCAAGAAGGAGTGACATATAAAATCCTTGAGTAGATACCTTTTATAATTTTTTTCATTAGCCCATTTTTGATTTCATAAAACATGGAATAGTATGTATTGGTGAACGATGTAAAAACTCTATTTATATTTGGTGATTACATAACAAAATATCTTTATGAAAAAAGATGTTAAGTGGTCTGAGGTGACCATAGATAATATTATTTAATATTTTGGTCGTGTAAAAATTACATTGATTAACATGTCATCAAGTTAAAAAATTTTGACCACTCTATATAAATGGTCAATATCTTTATGTTAGTTTTTATTTCAGTTGAATGTATTACATAGAAACTAAGTACCTTACCATGATCCACATCTCCCCATAGGGTTCATCTCACATGGATAAATTGTTGGACCACAATAATGGTTTCATTGGTGTTATATGCATCAATGATTGTCATCAACATATGTTCCACCAATGATAAGAAATATGATTACAACATTGACTTGTGGGAAGATGCTATTTCTTTTTAAAACACAATCCACACAAAAATTATTGGAAAAAGGTTTATTTACCCAAAAATACAAACATATTACAAATCACGGATCCCCCTTATCCACTCAAATATAGTTTCATGACAGAGAATTAGCTATTGAAAAGGGGAATATTTTGGCAACAACCTACCCATCACCATAATATTTGGAGACCCCTATATTTAATGAAGGACACACACAATATGTATTATATTTTAAAGAGTTTAAATGAATCAACACTAAATTACTTAATCATAATATTCCAACTAATTATAATCTCCATGTAGAGACCCACATACCTCCAATAATGAATATCCCTAAAAAAATTATTTTATATATTTATAATAGAATAATCTATCCATATGACCAACTAATTATCCATGAATCCATTCTATATAGAAATGGAAGATAGGGAATATCACTAGTCTTCCAATAAAATGGAAGCCAAAAACATATTAGTAGTGCTTCCTTATGCTGAATCATACTGGTTCTCTATGATAAACATGGCTAATCATGTAATATCATGTAATATCCACTTCCTCCACTAAAGAATCTATCCAACCAAATACCCTTTAATAACATACATCCATAGTCAAATATCTATAAGCATGGATGGATTAAAGTAAAGGGAACTAAGTACCAATTAAACCAATATGGAAATAGTATCCTCTATGGGTGGGCTCAAATCCTTATACACATATCTTTAAGAATCTGATGTTCTATTATTTAAATTGTAATAGAGAACTGATGAAATTTTTTCTTATGGTTTTATGAGTTCTTATCAAAAAACGGATTTCAATGATATATTGGTAAGATAGTTGATACATTCCAAAGTGTTAATTTCATCATCGTACCACAAATATCTTGATTACATCATCAATATATTTTAGGGTACTTCAAGGTGATTCCCCCTTCCATTCCCATGAATTCCAATACATATATGTGGGATTCTATTAGATGTAAGGAAACAAAACCTTGACATGTGATGTAATATGAACCACTACAGCCAACGATATAGAAATTATATATATATCATATCATTCCATGAACACTGTAAAAATTATTTGTTACACATCAAATGAATCAATTTAGTCACTATTGATTTAGGTATTATTTGATTAATGAGAAACCAACTTGAGATGATGAAACATTTGATCAAATTTGGATCGTATGATGATTATATTAACCATTCCTTTAAATAACCTCTTATATATTGGAAAATAATGACATACCACCCATATAGATCTATTACATTCCATAGTGTCTGTATGAGAGTGATGACCATACTCATGACCCCAATCAATGTAAGAAAGAATCTTTGACTAACTGGATAATAATACAAGGGGAAGAAGGAAGGATAATGTTTTTTCCTCCTTTTATTTTGTTCTTGTTATATAATTTGCATTGGAAAATAATTTATCTATATAAATAGGGTGTGAAACTTTTCGTAATGATAGTTACCAAGATGAGAATACTTCTTCTTATTCTCCACGATATTTTGATACTCTCACAGCACCGTCTAATTTGGATAAAACATCAATGTCATCGGTAAAAATTTAAAATTCCCCTAGGTCATATCCTGAATCTCAGGATACCATCAACTATTCTTATCCCAATTATAGTGGATAAGAAATGGGTATTAACTAGATTATCATTGATGATAATGTATAAACATTAGATCCCTCAATTTTTTGACATACCTCTTCGTCATTAGTGCATGATAAAAATTTTCTCACATAATATTATAATCCCAAAAATTTTACATTGTTTCCCACTAACACTAAAACTAAGGAAGAGTATTAAGATAATGTTTATGAATAAAATCATAGAGTTACCCCTCAAAAACATCATGTTGGGTTATTCACAACCATTGATGAACTAACACATTCCAATCCAGATTCAATAGATGAAATAATATATATATTAATCAATTTTACCATGTATCTAGAATAACTAGATACCTACATATATTTATTGAATTAATTATATCATGGTTTTTGGGGAACAACAATTTTTCTGCTTATTACTTACGTGGAAACTAATGTTTTTGGTTTTCCTTATAATCACCATCGATAAAAATAGGTTTCTAGGAGAATGAATCCAACTCAGGCTTCTAATGTTGGAACAAATTTAAACAAGCTCATCAAATAAAACATCATTCCAATTGATCAACACCCAAAATGGAATACTGGTATCATCCATATCAAAAATTCAAATAGTAACATCATCATTATCAACTACCTTATAGATCTCAATTTTGATTTCCCAAAACAAAATTCTTGGCATAGAGAATTTGATCAATGTAACATGAATGTTACAAGACCACTCCTCCATGGATGGATACTATGACTAAAAAATCTAGATGGTTTATTAATATAAGGATACAAACACATTTAGTTGATTAAAATGGATTTATTAAAATCATGTATTATATTTGTATTGATTAACTAGGGTTGTACATATCAATATTCAATATATTAAATATGTATTTCTATTATGGTTAAGATAGTGGAATGTTATGTTGATGATCAAGTGGTATAAAATCAGAAACACCGTGATCATCATACTATTCAGAACCAAATTTACAATAATAAATTTTAATATAATTTAAATATAAAACACTTAAAATTATATTTGTGAGTCGCATCACTAAATTATCAGGGTTTCAGAGTATGTCATTGTTTTCCTTGAGGATGGACCCAGTAAGACCAAGGTGATTATTAACATGCCACCTCATAATCCCATGGATCTGAGGGTTCTTGAATGGTTCCTAAAAACATTAAATTATTTATAGAGATCCTTATAGTAATTTTATTACCTTCTAAAAATCTCAAGAATAAGGGAGTTACGTATTAATGGGATTAATATTTTTAGTAATATTTTGAAAATAATAATAAATAGCTCTCTAGACCACCAGAATTATTTATTTCAATATAAGTAAATAAACTTATTTATTATGTGGTTAATATTGGAAAATAAATTAGAACATAGATAACATAAATTAATGATTTATAAAAATAAATCATACTTTATTATATCATAAGAACTATGTGTGAAACTGATAATTGATACACTCACATTGATAATCATTTGGATGCATTGATCTTTGTGGTTTTGTAATTAGGATGCTACCTATTTAATTAAGAGATACATTCTTTAACTTTTAATGATCCGGTCAAAATCATGATTTATTATTTTATGTTTACTACATGTTTTTCAGAGTGGGTAGTCATCCGATAGTAGTTTTACATCCAGTTCTTACTATAAAATGATGTCCAATAGTAGTCATTAGAATATTTTATTGGAGAACATCCCACCTTTGAAACCACACCATGGGATACAGAACTACCTATGGAAGAGGTATTATTATTTATTAATACTCCAAAAAACTGGGATATGTATTTCAATGGGAAATCCAAAATCCTAATAAGGATAAGTATAGAAAACCAAATAATCAATATATTCAGTATGTGAAATGGCTTCATCACTCTAGGGAATGAATTTCTTCTATATTAAAGTTTTTTAAATTAACCCATACTAATAATAATATATAATACAATGTTATTATTAAATTATTATTATAAATATAGAAACCAGTGGATATCCTAAATATCTGGTTTTATTAAAAGATTTTGATCAAACAACGTAATCATGAATTCACCATTAAAATATATGAATTGATATACTCGCATTATTATGTATGAGTTCTTGTTGAAAAATTCACCTATGTTCCAAAAAGGTATCATTACCTTTGTTTTAAAAAATATTTCATATATTCCATGTCCAATATAGCCCTATCCTTGGTACATCTAGACTCACATGAGATGATTGAATGTATTTTAAATCACAAGGTTATGTCGCCATTATTTATAAAGGACATGGAATAAATCTATGATACCAAAATTAATCAAGATCATAGAGAGTTGGTAGCATTCAAAATATTAATGGTTTTTTAATTGATGTACTAAAATTTTACTAACTCCAAATAGTAATTCTTCCATCAAATCATTTAAAGAAACACCATATCTTAAAACAGGCAATGAACATCACCAATTGTAATATCCTGAAAATTCTAAAATTATATATCCATTTACACTTTACTGTAGTCCTACCTAGATTCATTTAATTTCAATAGTCCCTTTAAATTATGTACAAAGACCTCATAGATGGTTGTGGTTCTTATAAATTTGTTACCATGCTCTCTAATGAAACTTATGGGCTTTGATAAATTTTCTTGAATGACAAAAGATTATGTAGTGTCCATAGAAAAATTCAATTCATGTTAGCTGAATATTAATTTCATAAAAATGTTTCAAGAGATATTTTATACTAATATATATCCTTGACAGTTTTTCTATTAGTAATTGATGTCATGGAAACATCTCCTCTAACTATTAACATATAGTTTTGTTAAATATTTTCTTCCACTCACATATTCTCCATGTATTGTGTGCTTTTATCCATCCTAAAATTCAACTATAAGTATATCATTATATTTTTGAAGTAAAATATAATTTATATACTTGGTTTCCCTCAATTAATATTTATAGACAATGTTACCAATTTTCACTCTTATAAGTTCAAATGGTTATAACAACAATTGAAATTCAGTCTAATTACTCATCTTATTACCATGTGGTGGAAAACTTATATAATGAGGATTTTAATATGTTTCTATATGATATACTTCAAATCAGTGGGAAAATAAAAGAAGTCCTTGCTATATAGGTTTCAACAAACCTTGGTAAATTATCTCACCACAATATGTACGTGTATTTGAGTGACCCCAATTTCTCTTTTATACAGTATGAAGGTATTCCCATCCAAAAAATACTATTTTTTACTCTACATGACCATCTACAATCATTTTTTAAAATTAGTTTTCTCCAAACATGTTGGCGGATTTTTGATACCTTGATGATAAGATATTTCTCACAGTGGAAACTTGTAAATCCATCAAAACTAAGTAGCATGGGATTTTAATAAGAATTATTTCCTCTATTTGTCCCCCCCTAGGGAGCTTGTAATGGATGTTAGAACCTCATTGATGCAGGGTAATAAAACAATATTGTTTGAAACACAGTGTGAAGGACTATATGTCATACATAAGGTTTACTCTAACATTACTTAGTCCATAATCCAATTAAGTGGACAATGAATTACCTAATACCCTGGAGGAATAATTTTGAATAAATATTTTATATAATTTCTCATATGTTCATATATTTTCTGAAAATAACACATCAAAATTAAAACTAAAGAAATTTGTCATTTGATACAAAACTACATGTACATCTTCATTGCAGTATGACATAAAATTCCATGAAAACATCTTTTATTAATCATATAAAAAATGTATAACGTTCAGATTAGTAATACAAAGTAAAAAATCTTTACATATAGTCCCATATTTTAGTACCATAAAATGATTGTAGTGGAAGTACTTTTATGAATTTTTTTCATTTAAATAGATCCAGATCAGTGTATAGATTCTTGGTGAATGGAGCTCTATTTCTAATATCCTATCATAAGGTAAAAATATACCATAAAATATAATAACTCTATATAGGTTGTTTCTAATATTCACATGATATATAGTGACACGTGGATATTCATTCGCAGTCTCATCTATGAGTCACTACCACTCCTAAGACAGTTTCTATATAAGGAACTCAAACCCATATAGATCACCATTTTTTCATCAGGATGATAATTCTCCCTATATGTTCTATTTAATATCTTCCTAGATCATTAACTGATATTATGATTGGATTAATATATTTAAAAAAATTTTCTGGATAGATTCCATTTACATAAATATATATACTGATGATGGAATCACTTATAATGTTGCTAATACTGAATTACAAAAATAAAATTCCATCATTAAAATTATTATTTAAATATTTATAATAGTACTTCATTTTCATGATGAAACAACATCAAGGTAATGCCCAGTTATCTTCACCTTCACGTGAATCCTATATATTTAGAATCACTCCTCCACAAATATTATATTCCAAAAAATTAATCATCTTAGAAATAAGATAGATATAGTTTGATAACCCCATTATTTTTTCATCCTTTAAATCAATCAATAATAATGAACCATGTCATATTTTAAAAAAATATTTAGATTGGGTCCTTCATCACAAAGTTGACTATATATGAACCTATTAAAATAAACCATATATGGAAGATCATGATCTTTATCAATAATATAGTACAAGAACAAAATCTTTATTTATTTAAATTTTCTTTTAGCAGATATGTACAAATTCTTCACTATCTAATTGTAAAAATCGAATATTCACAACAACACTCATCTTTTTCGAGAGTATTCCATCCCACATGAAATTAAAATTTTGGGATTGTTTTATACGATATGAACCTAAAATACACAAATATGTCTTCTTATATTTTCCTAGATAAAAACAATTGGACCCCTAGATTCTATAGCTCGATTTATATATGAAGTAATATTTATATATATATATATATTGTGTGGAAAAATTATTCTTTTTCTATTTTAGTATACATATTGATTCCTAGATATCGTATCTTATCCCCCAAAAAAACTCCAATCATACCCCCACTGTTTTATAGTGTCTACTTCGCTCTATTCATAAATGTCTTCCCACTATGTCTCCAACATTAAGAAAAATATAAATGGTTTTGTTCATGAGTCAGATCCCTATAATTCCCTTAAATGAAGACCATTTTAATATGACCATAAACATCATGGAACATAATTCATTGTCTCATGTTTTAAAATGAATGAAATATAGTCTACCCTACATTATCTTAAACATCATAAATCGTTTTATCCACATATTACAAAATTTCTTTACATAAGAGTGATATCTATGTAAGGGTTCCTGAAAAAGTGTTTTTCTCTAAAACCCATTTTGGATAAAATGTCCCTTTACGATTATTATATAAAAAAAATTGGTGCTTACACTAATTTATAATAGTTATGCTTTTCATGATTCATGTTACCTCATGATATGTAGTGACATCAAAATAAATTTTTTTGACCAATGCCCAAATCAGAATCTACCTATACTCTTTTTAGGTAATTGTAATATCTCATAGATATGAAGATGAATTCTAAAATTCTCCCATTTCTATTCATAGATATAATTTTTCTTAAGTCATCATATATTTTCCAAGAGTCTCATATCCTTTTAAACCACCTACTATTGTTGTTAATAAACTTATTTAATTCCACTATAAGCCTCTTTTATTCAATGAATAAATTCCAAAAATATGGTCCAATATAACCCCCCTACCACAACCAATTTTTTTTGTTTAATGAAAATTCATAATTTTCCTAAGGATAATGTACTCATTTTTTATTACACCATAATTGTTTCATAGAAAACAACAATAGTAAAAATATCTTAATGTTCATCGATTTTATACTGATATCATATAAATTATTTTACACAAGATCCCAATAGATCGATTCACGATGTCACCACACCCGTTTTTAATGTTGTTGGGACATTCTTTAATATTTATCCCTTTTTTCTGTTTCCAATTTCCCCATTATTTTATTAATACTATAATCATAAAATATACGAAATCCATATTATATGATATATACTATAATTATTCTCTCATTTGAAATTATGTTTTTAATCACTCTTATGGTATAGGTTGTACCACATATTCCTTTTTAGTCCAATTTTGGTGTCCTTAAGCTATATCCCTAATCAACCTATGTAATTAGACAAAAATATATATGTAATTTATTTTAAGTTTTTTGGTATGTAAACATGTAACATTAGACTGAAAACTAGTCAATGCTATATTGACTATAACTATTAGTTTTATGCATTAGTAAAAAATCAAATTGCAGTTATAAAAGAAACAATTCTTATAGGGCCCTCCTTATAGACCTTGAAAAATAAAATATATGCCCCCTGGGCCCACTATCATATGAAAATGTTATATAAATGTCATTTAATATTTATTTTTCCTAATATTCTGCGATAATTATGGGGTTTTGTAACATTTAGGGTTCTAAAATCCTTTTTAATAATCAATTATGCTATAATCCCACTTTGTTTTCTATGTGTATGAATCCCTATATATATTATTGCCTATAAATAATGAGTATATTAAACTCCAAGATACATTTCTATTTATATTTCAATAACCCCCCATCCAATTTGAACCATCATATACATCACTAATATGTATTTTGAACCAAATGTACCCAAATCATAATTGATGGTCCTATAACCTTTCTATGTGAAAACACCATTGTAGAAAAACTCATCCCTCAAATATAGTTTGTGTTTATCCCAGTAATGCATGTATACTATCTTTATCCTTAATAAAAATAGAATAATTTTGTTTATAAAACCCATATTCCAAATATTAATATTGATTTAGTACCCTCCCTGTTACATAATTGGGCATCACTCTTAACTTTGAAGTAGATATTCGATATCTCATCAATGAAACTTTGATGGGTCAACATCATCCAATATTAAAACATAGAATGAAATGGTATGAGATTTGTGACAAAAAAATAATTTCCCACAACCCTTTTGGGAAATTCATTATTAAATTAAGCCCCCACACATTTCATCTTTTTTTCAATTCCATTGCGATATAAACATCTTCCATAGTTTGGTTAATGTTATCTAACAAAAAACATTGAAATTATTCCCACACATATAATAAATTGGATATCCTATTCATTTCCATATCTATAAAAATTATCTAGATTTTATATCCCTTCTAAGATCACATAATAAATCTAAGGAACATGACTTGAGATTTAATTTACACCATCCTGATCACTAACTATCACTATGATTGGGTTGACTGAGTTAGTTTCATCCATGTTGTAGTTAAATCCATATAAAAATATGGTAAAGGGAGTTCCATATTAAATTTAGAAACACATGGTATATATTTAATGAAAATAAATTGTATACACCTATTCATGAATTTTTTTAACAGTAAGCATTGGATATTATAGTTCACATCAGGTCTATCTCACTCTTGTAAATGGACGAGACACCTTATTTTTTGTTGTAAATGATACGAAACTGTAAAATACACCAAAATTTGGTCAATGATATTTGACCTAATATATAATCATCATTTGGACCTAGAACTATGAAATTTAGCTTTATGATATGTTCTTTAATTTTTTTTGTATTAGGGGTGTTGAGATCTGTATTAACATTAGGTTATCTATTCCCACATTACCAATTAATACACCTCATATTTTGTTTTTCAGTGGTATGCAACATAAAAATTATAAGAAATGGTCTGAATCATATTAAAAAAACTAACTAATGAATGAGACACAAAACTAACCATTTTGATATCCTAGAATGGGTTGCCAAAGAAAAATATTCAGATCCCTTCTCGCTATGAATGAACTATATGTGTTTTTTCATAATGTTGGAATTGGAAATTAAAATGGCCAAAAAAAGATAGATTGAAAACATATAGAGTGTAACCCAAGTTAAATTCACGTTCCTTCAAGATAATATTCATTATTAAAAATCTAAAAAATGGTTGGGTTGATTAAATAAAAGACAAAAAATATTGTTGAGTCCACACTATGATCCTATTAGAAGTCAATTTGTTTTCACTAGGACCATTAGTTAAGGAAATAAATTTAATAATTTTTTCCCTTAGTCCCTAGGATTGTGGAACAAAGGACCAACATGAAGTAATTGAGAAGAAAACCCATTTTTGTTGAAACATTTTGAGCATTATTATTTTCATTTGAAATTCTCCATTCATGATCCTCACCATTTTTAGACAAATCATTTATCTAGATAGACCAACTCATATGATACGATAATTTTATCTTTTTCTATACCATTCCATGAGTTAAACGCAAGATTGAATCTTCTATATCCAAATTTTACACCTCTAGTGTATGGTTAGTACACCCAAAAATATGGTTCCCCAATTATGTCATATATAAATATCACACTATGTTAGTAGAATATTCTGTATATGACACAGTATTACATGCCGTAAAACTATAAAGGCATAGTGTTTTTGTCAACAAGATACAAAAAAGAATTATTTCGTGGATGATCATAAATATCTCCTAAAAATTTATTATTCTATTATACCCTTCTTAGAAATACCATATATAATGTCTATCATCATTTCCTATGGAAATTTTAACAAAAGGATTAGAGAGATCAAATGCAAAGAAAGGGTAAACATAGGAGATATCAGTCAAGAATCAAAACTACCCATAGTATTACAATATGGATATTATAAAATGATCATAACTTAATAATGTTATGTATAATAAGTCATAGACAATAAATAAAGATTAATGGAATGAGGATTTTTTATAACATAAAATATAAGTCATAATAGTGTCAAATCATCAAAAATACATCATAAACCATAATAATATATCATAATAATATGACATAGTATTTTGGAATCCACATAATATTAAAAATAATTTCCATTATCAAAAATCAATATCAATATTATCGTTGTTGATAGATTCCGATAGTGGATTCACTACACTCCCCATTAAATCATTTCCATAATCAAGAATCACTACCAAAACTGTCATTATAGTCAGAGTCCCTTACTGTAATGGGTTCACACCCCATTAGAGTCCTAATTTTATTATGATATTTCTTTCCTTTTAAAATTAAATATATGCCTAAAAATTTCTAGGCCCACCCATCAAGTACATAAAATTATAAATATGTGTGCAACATGATCATAAAAACATTCACCATTTCTTCCACGAATAACCTATTAAAAATAAAAATTTTGTAATTATTTCATCAAAACATAACCATAATTCATCAAGATAAAGAAAAATGGTGGAATTATTGAGATATATCCTATGTGAGGTATAAGAAACATTTATGAAAATTCAAGTAGATGGAAAAATCCTTAAAAAATTCATTTAATATTTTTTATATAATGGGATAATATCTATTTCTTAATGTATAATTAATAACTAAAATTTCAAAAATAAAGAATTTTTTTTGAAAAAATATACATAGTAATATGCAATATAAGCATCGAATGAAATAATAGTAATGATGTAGTGACAATTAATTCATTAGAAAATCATTCAGATAAAGAAACATTTCACATGTTAGTATACAATGTCAAAAATGTCTTTTTCAGATGGAAATATTTAAATAGATTCCATATAAACCATTGAATATATTTATTAAGGTATTGATATTGACCTTTTAGAATAGTTGGGGGTAATTTTTAAGTACTATTACATCACCACACTATCATATCCCATATTAAATTATTAAGAAAATTTGGAGTTATTATTTCATGAAAGAGATGATATATTCTATTAATGTTTAAAATAATTACAAGTGTGGAATTCCCCTAATTTATAAAATAGATACTCATATCCTATCTTATTAACACATTCTTTATCGACAAATCTTGATGAAAATATTACTAAATATCTCAAAAAATTATATAAATACATTAAATATATTCCAACCATCTTAAAATTTCATCCCTTGTTTCAATAGAAATATATCCAAAAGTGGTCTCCCAAAGAAGTGGAATAAATATAAAACTAGTTCATTAATTTTTAAATCATTTTTTAAATCCTTAAAAACTATTATAATAATATAGAAATAATACCAAAATATTTTAAATATAATAACATTTTGTTATGTTCAAGATACACCCCTTTTTCATATCCTTTTCCCTAACATGGGAAATGGAATAATCATTAATGCATATATGTTGACTACCACCTCCACATTGTGATGTGTTAATTATTCACAAAAAATTCTCATGGATAGTGATATAGATAAATTTAATTATTATATATGATATTTATTATATAATAATTATTCTGTAAAGGTGAATGATTATTTACCTTTCTTTCCTCCACCTATTGTAAAATTGTAATATTACTCATTTGTAGATATAGACTATCGGCTGTACAAAGTTATATAAGTATGTTTTCATTTGTTTAACCCCTTATTAACTCATTTATCATTTACTAAATTACTGATTTTTTTACCTAAATTAATATAAATTATGACCAAAAATGAAATTGAAACATTTAACCAATTCATATATTTTGATTTGAAATATGGATTCTATTTTATCAAATTAAATAATTATAACACATATAAATGAATTTAAAAATTATCACATAAAATACAAACAAATATTCTAGTCTAATTAAATTTTAAATCATAGAATTATGTTTCTCTATTTCTTTCTAAGTAATCATAAATAAATTAATTTAAATGTATTATATTGAATGTATATAACCTAATAATTTCGTTAAAATCATTTAATTTTTTTAGTCATTTAACATGTTATGATAAAAAAAATTCATATATAAAAGAATAAATTCATATCTTGTTTTACAATAAAATGATATTATTTGTAATTTATATCCATGTGAAAAATTTTCTAAATATTTAAAAAATATACTTTCATTAAATCAATAAAATGAATAAATTTTTAAACAATATATATTTGAAAAAAAATCATAACAAAACATTTCAAAACTATTTATCAGAATCAATAGTATTTCATATGTGAAAAAGAAATTATTTTCAATTATTATATATTTCTAAAATACCAAAAAATGTGTATCATTATATTATATATACATATTAAATACTAAATTTTTGTGTTTTCCCTTAAAATTTATCAAACACATCAAATTTATTAAAGATAAAAATACATTGAAATATCATGATGTTTCCGTATATCCACTTATAAAAATTTATCCCTCAATATTTTGACACTTTGAAAAAAACAACTAGAAATACATATACAACACTACATCCTTTGTTTTTGACATAGATTATAAATATTAATAGTTTCAACATAAAACAATGAGAATTTTTTTGGTCTTTTGTTGCAAAACCTTATTTCTTTGATTTAAAATCCCCACTAGTTTTTCCTCATAAAAATATCTTGAACTGAGTGTATAATGACTGAGTGCAATACATTTGAAGGATTGGGTATGTAAATCCACAATAGATATACATTGAACACATCAACAACCTGTAAGAGGTTTGGTAAAAGTATCATTAGATAAGACATTATCCCAATATGGTCAATAATTTCATAGGGTGCGATATATAGAGGGTTCAACATTACCTTATTGAAAAATATGATAACATTATGCTATGGATATATTCAAAGGAATTCATTTTCACCGAAATTAATCTCTAGACCTCATCAATGATTTTCACCATAAATAATTTTTCTTTATTAAGCATCCATGGTGTGTGTTTTAATGGATATAAGTTTATCTTACATTTCATCAAATAGTTCATGTCCTAGTCTATTAATTTGTCCAACATTATATTATATTGTTAGAGTTCTTAAATTCCTTACATATAGGGTTGAAAATGTATTTATAATAATTTTTGAGTGAAAGCTATTGTTGTAATAATATTTTATTATAGGAATAAAATTTTTCTGCCACCTTTAAAATAAATATAAAAAGCTCTCAATATATATTTAGGTGTTTGAATGGTTATCAAAAAATAACCATCAATATGAATATGATTTTTAGTGATATAGATCGACGTCATATTCAATTATCTATGATGAATTATCCTAAACATTCATGTATAAATCATATCCTGATCAAAAATAATACACTGTCATACTCTATATACCCTAAACACTTCTTTAATGTAACTCCCAGGAAGATGATCCAGATAAAAATATTCTCTATTTTCTATAAAATTTAATGGATATAAAAAAGTTATAAAATAAAACCTAAAAATAATCAAATACATTAGATTTTATGGTGATCTTGAGGATGAAATACATGGTTATTTTTTCTATTTCCATTTGTTGTGGTTTATAGTTGTACCATACCAATATAATTATATCATTCATACTTAATATAGTGATATTTCATGAATCAATATACATGATAGGAAATATCCATTTACCTATTATCAAATATAAAACTCATTCATATCTATATATATATTCAAACTTCCAGGAATTATTGATATTAGGAAACTATGATCTTTATCTAGAATCTACATATTCATGTCTTGTACTGATGGGACAAAACATTGTTACTAAATCATATCACGTAATCACAATCATGGTTGATCATGGTAAAATTTCTCTCCTTCATACATATTGACTTCCACCTTGTTTAAATTCATACGGTGGTAGTATATAAATATATTATAATCTTTAATCAAATACAAAATTCATTATTTGTTCATATTTTATTCATTCTATTTGAATAAACACATAATTCAATTTTGATCAGTGAATATATCACACGTTTCATTATATAGACAATTCATCCAATTGTCAATATAATAATTACCATTTCCATCTCTACATATTGATTTGGATTATTTTGTTCATGAATTTTCAGATGGAGTGAGACATAATGTCTTACCATATACATATTCATGAAAAAAAATATATTACCTTATTTTCTACATTATGATACAAAAAATTTACTTATTTATGGGTTGGGTGAGTATCTGTTCACTGACTTACCTTCATTACATCTCCTTGAAAAGTTAATCACATTAATTTATCTAATGGAACATGTATCCCTTCCATTTCATCATGGTTATTATATTATTTATTTTTAAGAAATCATTTACAATGTCTTGTTACTATCATGACAAACCATGAAAATTATTGATCTAGATCACAATGGGTGGACTAGACCATTTCTCAGTAACCTACATCTTTTAAGGATTTAATAATATAACCTTGATTTACATTATATGATCCAATAATGAAACATCCAATAAAAAATCCATCTGTAATAAATTGTTCATAAAACAACTCATTCCTCTTGGTTTTCAATATAATCCTCAATTGATTGTTATTCAATTAATTTATCATAAAATATATTATAATATAATCTATAAAGGCTACTTTCAATGGATTATAGTAATCTATAATTTCTATATTTATCATATCAATGAATGTTGATGGGTTATTTTTTAATCAAATAGGCATCACCATATATCCATTATAACTAAACCTTATATAGATCATTTTCATTGGTATATTCTCTTTATTATCAATTAATAGATGATTTCGATAATAATGATAAATCATTTAAATGTACATATCTTTGTGTAGGTAAAGGTAAATGACATCAATATTGGGTAAAGAGAAATTTTTCTTGATTGTGGTCCTGTTATGATTATTGTAATAAATAAAGATATTCCTTGACATATCATTCTTTCATATAAAATAAATTGGTGGAAATCCCATTGGGGAACATAGGAATATGAAACCCTTTTATTTATTCTCTATGTGTTTAGTTTTTAATTATTGAAACTTAATTATTTTTATCTTATAAGGATTCTATAAATTTGGTGTAGCACTAGGTATATTTTATATATAGAACTCATCTTTATAGTTTAAGGTAATACTGGGCATGTATTAGAAAATGCATCATCATATTCTGATATAATAAGAATTTATTGAATTTATAGTTCCTCTTGAACCATTTTAGGTAACTATACATCATGAATTAGTAGTAATACCCATATAATATAAGTAGTTTCCAATGGAATCTCATCCCCACCCTCTCACTGATAGAAGTCTATTGGTTGATTCAAAATATAAAATGTCACTTTCCTTATTCAATAATTAATATATTATATATACAAAGAAATGATATCCATTAAGTAAAAAAATATAAAATTATACTAGAGGGATAATAATAATCTATTATAGAAGATCATTCCCAAAAATATTTATCTAAGATTTACTATGGCCTTCATATGTCATCATGATAAAAAAAATAGTTCATACTACTAACTCAACATATAATCGTCGATATGGGGATGTGAAACCATTATCAAAATAATAATATGTCAAATATTAGTTGGGAACATAATTAAATAGTATATTTTATATTCATTAGAGGATGGAGGATGTACTTTTGACTACAACATTCTCATGACCCACTTCATTTGTTGATATCACTTGAGATTTTCCATTGTCTGTTGTCTTAAGATATTATTGATGTTAGTTATCATCATTAACCCTCTGAATCGTAAATTTGTTTTATAAATTATATAATACTTATAATTTTACCATTGAATTTTGGGTGGACCATTCCATTTAGCATTCTGTCTACACATTTTGTTATAGGAATTCTTCAAATCAGTTCTGAATTCACTCATTCCCTAACTAAAGGATCACATCTAATAATATGATAACAAATAGAGTCTATTACTAAATTATGTTATGTACCAATTCTATTATATATTATCAAAAAAGATATTAATACATAACAAATTCATTATAGAGATAAATAAATATATTAACACCAATCACATTAGGAAAACTATACACAATTGTTCCACAAGGTCTTAAAAATGTCCATCATTTATCCATAACATATGTTACGAAAAAGAAATGGGTTTCAAGAAGATTTCATCTTAATAAAATCAAAATCCATCCAAAGAAATAACATGGATGGTATACTTAGGAAATATCCCTAGTATATAATAATAAACATTTATTTATATTGGATAGATGAAAAATATCATTAAATTATACTTTTTATCATTTCATGGAAATCATGAAAAAATATCATTTTCATTTAGTATCTTTAATACCTAAAAATAAAAAATTTAGAAAAATATTTTCATCAAAAAAACATGGGAACCATTAATGTAATATAAAAATAAAATAATGGGAATTATTGTGTAAAATATGTTTATTTGATAAATTATTACAAAATATTTTTCTCATACGTTGGTAAAGAAATTAAAAAATACTATTTCAATATCACTTTTTAAAATTTGTATTTTCAAACACTATAAATAATTAAAATTTTAGTAAAAATTGAGTTTTATAAAAATTTTAAAATAGATTTGAAATTATATAAAATATTTTGATGAACATAAACATGGAAGAAAAAAGAAATCAATCAGAGAAGATAAATAAATACAATTATTCTTAGATATGTTTTCTTGATTTCATTATTTTTCAAATGGTGGATAATTAAGTAACACCTAAAAACCCAAGATATAACAAATGAAAATAAAAAATATGAATCATTTAAAAAATAATGATAAAATAATTTCCCTTTATTGAAATCTATCAAAGATAATCCCAAAAAGAAATGAGATTATAATATAAACACATACTACAAGTCTCATATTTGTTCATAGGTATTGAAACCTCAGATTTAAAAAATAAAAATTTATTATAAATATATTATATAAATATATTCATATACATATCACAATAAATATTTCAGTAATAATTTCCAATTTCTATTTAATGGACAATTTTTTACTAATATCATTATTCTGGTGAAAACAGGTCTATTTTTTGTAAATTTTATTGCTTGATAGTTCTGAGACATGAAAAATATACATGGTTTACTCTTCTATATAATTTAAATTATATCATCAATAAAATATTAATTCAATATATAAACATTAATTACTATTTATATGTTTAGATGATGAAAAATTAATTGCAACACTTGGTGGAGGTGGTGGTCTATACAAACACATGAGTAATGTTTTCATTTTTCAATGGTTTGTGTAAAAGAAAGGTAAATAATATTTATCCATTAAAAATAAATATTATATCATTAATACAATATATATTAATTAATTACATCTATATAACCATCTAAGATAGATAATTATGAAAATAACACATCACTTCGATGAGATATTATTTCACACATACACACGAGCGATCATTTCATTTCTATTTACATGGAAAAAGGAGATGAAATTGGGGGGTATAACATTAGAATACAATTATTTTGGTGAATATATATTAATTTTTTGGCTTTTCATGGTTTATATTGTTTTCATGGATATAGAAAAAGAAATAAACAAGCATGAACATGTTCGGGAGTTATACCTCTTCTTCAAGAAAACTCTATTTGGATCACTTATTAAGGTTCCTTGTGTTGGTCTTACAAGAAGGAAAAAACACCAATATTGTGAATTCTGATAGATAGAAGGGATTTAAAAAGAAAATTGGTTAAGTTAAATCTTATATTAACACATTAGTATGATATTAGTGGTTTTATTATTTAATATGTGAGGGGTGTTACACACTTGTAATTATTATAAATAATAAAATAATATAATGTCTCCTTCATGGAGAAATCATAATATATTGGATAAATTTAAATAATGGGTTAATATATTGTCTCTATACATTCAATAATTAAAATTTATACCATTTTTTATCTTATTTTGACCATTATTTCATCAGTTTAATCCATCATTAAGACTATCAACCTTTACCGTATTTATCAATTTTCAACTTGTTCACTATTAATTATAAAAAAAAATAAAATTATCCTAATAAAATATGGAAGCATTATGACTTAAAAAATTGAAAAATTTTATCAAATTAAATTTCTATCTGTTTTTTATTAATAAAAAATAAACTATGAAAATATAGATAAAACAATATTAAGAAAAAATATTTCAACAAAAAAATTTAACATCCCCTAATAATAATAAATTTAATTTATAAATATAAAAACATATTACACTCATTATACATTTTTTTTCATAAAATCTGAAATTTTTTACCTTTAGATGATTTTATATTAAGTTGATAAATAATTAACTATTCTTATGAAAGTGTAAAAAAATATTTACATATTTTTAGTAATATGAATTAATTTTTTAACTAGCCATATATGAAAAATAACAATTCTAATAAAAAATATATCAAAAACATATTATCGAATCACAAGTTTATGAAATGTTAATTTGAAATTATTATTTATAATTGTGTTGTTTTTAAATACCATGTAATTTGACTAAATGTTTTTTATATTAATTTTTCAGTATATGTTAGTGTCTTTTTGAATCTCAATTGATTGGATCCATTAATTTTTTTATGTAAATATATTCTAAATTCTCAGGGTGTTATAATTCTTCTACCTATTCGTGAGCCTTGTCCTAAAGGGAATATAAACAACACTAGTGTTAAAGAACCATGATTTTCCAAGATCTATTTAGCATAGTGTTCTAGTGTATTATTTTTATCCTGATTATTGCCTTTTAATGTTTCTCAAGATCATATGTAGTTTAAAATAAATTTAAATAGTAGTAAAATAAGTTATAAAATTTATTGATAAAAAAAATTTTCACATTAAAAAAAAGAGGGAATTAATCATTTTAGAGTCTCTATTCATGAATATAATTGGAGATGAAAATTTCAAATAGAAAATTATAAATAAGAATAAATATAACCAATTTATTCCATTAATTTAATTGGTCCCAATGTCCATTCATTCAGGATGTATCAACATCTACTTCTGGATGTATCATATGTAACATCATAGTAGCATCGTCTTTTTCATCTCTGATTCCTTTACTAACATTGGGTTATCCAAAATATTATTATTCATGATGGATAATATTTTACTGAAAATCCAAATCATTGTGAAGTTTTTTTACATAAATAGTACTCTTATATGTTTTTATATTTCAAAATAGTTGTTATTACCACATGTTGAGATGCTACATAGGAAACGATAGCCTTAAATGTTTCAACATATGTTGAATACTTCTTATTGAGAGAACATTTATGATTCCCATTCATGATATCATGTTCAAATTATATATTTTAATGCCTCAATTATGTATTAATAATTAGTCACACCAAGACCTTGGGTTTTATGCATTGGAGGAAGTTGGAGAAGCTATAGTAGAAAATGATCCAAATGATTCCATAAAATTAGATTGTAAGTAGTATTCTACATGGACCTAACAGTGATTGAATATTGATGAATAAAATTATAGTCATAATTATAGATTATATTTTGTGGATGAGTAGGATTTAGTATAAGTTCAACCACATATGCTCTATCTTTGAAACTTCTAAACTAAAGCAGCATAAATGTAGCTTGTGTTACAACCATTATCAATTTTCAATTCATTATTATTGTGGAAATATGAGTCTATTTAGACTAAAGTTGATATTTCATATTCAAATATTAAAAATATATGAGTCATGGAATATGATAATACATTAATATTGAGTAATTCTACATGTCACTATTTGATACAGGTAGGTTGGCCTCATCTACCTCTACCACATCACCAGAAATAGTTGAAACATAATTTTGTTGAAAAAAGACATTATTTTGATGGAGAAACTAATCCAAAATAAACTCCTTATATTCACTCTATATGAACATTTCCATGTATGCATTATATATTAATGTAATATTTCATAACCTAATGGAGAGTTCTCTATTTCATGGAAAATAACCATCTATATCTAACACACCAATGTTAGTATGATTATATCTAAAATTTATTGCGGTAATTTCAATCCCTATTAAAATATCCATATGTGTTTGAAGTGTATGGAAGAAATACTTTTTTTAGATTAAAGGCCATTTTTGAATGCTCCTTATTTTTAGGACATCTACTTCATCATGTCCCACATTAATGAGGATCTCCATCAACGGATTAAGGATGATGTATTATTGAACAATTAATTCTTAATAGTCTAAATTCCCAACAAAATAATCTATAGGTATTATATCTTTATAGATAGTAGCTTCAATCTCTTTTAGGGCACAACCAAAAACTATTTTAATAGGGAAAAAATATTTTTTTTGGCGGAAGGATGACTCTAATAGCCTTAGGTCCCTAATGTCCATATTACCCAAAACATTATTCCCACTTGTCTTGATGTGATACCCCTTTGAGAATTGTATTCCCTTATGATCATATGATTTTAGAATGCCTTTAGGAATAATAAATTTTTTATTTTGAAGTATGAAACTACAACATGTCATTTTGACTCCATATAAGTATTATGGTGAATTTAATAGTGATATAACCTATTTTGAATCACAAATATCTCATGAAAATGTTTAGGGAAAACAATAACAACCATAATAAATATAAAATATCTGATTTTTTATATGTATTAAAATGAAGTACATTAGCTTGATTATATTATTTGATCTGACTATCATGTTTCCTCATCATCTAAAATAATCATTTTGAATAAAACAATCTTTCTTTAGTAGAGTAGATAATGGCATAGACACCATAGAGATAGTCATTTACCCATTCATAGTTGTAATCATAGAATATATTGATAGGTTTAGATATAAAATCAATCCCTATGAGAATTCTCTTGCTCTATAAATATATTTATTTCTCTCTCTATCAATCTATTTTGAAGAGATGCACTTTCTTGACAAGTTGATAAGATACCCCACCAAGAGTCTCATTCCCTCCTGGCCTCCAAGAATGTTACACCCAAAAGAACCGATGGGAGGGGAGTATCATGTGTCTTATAAATATTCAACCATATCAAGAGTTAGATTCCATATTTATGTCTTCTTTCTTCAACATATTTTTATCCCATCTCTATGATATGTAGGAAGAAAGAGATTTTCCTAGAAAACATATTTCATATGGACCCTCCAATACACTAAATTCAACTTTTTTGTCCCAAACATTTTTCATTAATATATCGTTTTTATTCCATAAGACATGAATGTTATTCATGGGGATACAGCCATATCTATGTTCGAGTGTAGTTAGTCATGATAAGGATGTTCGAATTAAAATGATTCAAGGGGTGAATAATTCTATGATCATCTTCATATAAATTATTTTTTCCAATGCACTTATCCAAATGATATAAGATATTACATTTCTTCATGGATGTCAATAAAAGTATATGTAATAATATATTTGGGAACATAATATGGACATAAATAAAAAATTTATTTGATTAATTATTCCCTTGATATCATGAACCTTTAATAAAAAGTTTGTAAAATCAAAAAAAAACTATTTATTTTATGGCCTGAATTGTGCATTTAGGATTTCTTATTCATTGATAATTAGGTATACATTATAATTGTTGCAATTCATCTAATAAGAATATTAAAAGCTTAAAAATTATGAAATGGGTGTTAACCCTATGAATATTCTTAATAAGGTTACATTGTATATCCAATATTGAAATATCCATATAAATCAATATTTATAACGAATTTTGGGAAACTATTTATAAATTTCATGACTCTAACATTGGAGTAAAAATGGAAACCCGTAAAAATATTGATTATGACAAACAACTTATGGAATACTTACAAATGGATGAGTCGGTTGAATCCTGGAATAACATGTCATCCCGATGTGGTGTACTACCATTATTTTATATCATTTTTACAATGAGTTACATGAACAAGGAAATATTTCAATGTAAGAATGTTATATATTCTATATTCTCAAAATCTTTATAGATGGACATAAAAAATATTTTATCGTATGATGTAGAGGTCACATAATTATTCTTCAAAATATCTTCATCCAAGATCAAAAACATGATCGTGAAAATCAACTTTAATAGGGAGGGAATCTATCTATATTGTCCTAATATTAAAAAGAATATATTAATTAACTATATAAATCCCCTATTATTGGAATTCTGTTAATAAATTTTATCCCCTAACGGGTTATCCCAAACTCTCCATGAATCATATCAAACATATTCTTGTGTCAACTACACTGGTAAAATAGACCAGGAGTTATGTGATGGTTGTGGTGAATGAAGTAATATTAAATCCAAATAGTCTCATATAAGACAACAACTCTAAACACCATTTTCCACTAAAAAAATATTTCATGCACCCAGAAGGGTATCTTAGTCAATGATAAATGTTACACTAGATATAAAATTCATGTGAAGTTCCCATCTATGGATGAAATAAAATATAAATCTCTTTATGATCAACCCATTGTTATGAATTTCCTCATCTTGAGTGTGTACTCCCTTGAAAAATGAAAAGACAATTACCCTAATGTATATAAATTAAAACATCTAACATACCTTATCAATGATCCAATTGAATAATAATTATTAAAAATAATTTATCTCTTATTCATGATAGAACATAGAAACAGTTTATTTACATATATTTTCCTCTAAAAGAATTTGAACTATTCGATAGTTTATTTTTAACACAAACCCAAGTCTAAATGAATAATGTTTTAGAAGCTCATTATAACCAAGTAATTGAAATGATAGTATGAACAAGAATAACCACCTTATTCTTAACATTTATTAAGTTTTCATTTTGATGAAAATTTATTTGTTAATTCATAATAAATAGTACATAATATTTTCTAATGTCAATTTTTTCTTAAAAAACATGTTTTGTTCAAAAATGTTCTTTTAAAATTGCTGTATGGTTGTTATTATTATTTAATTCAACATTAAAAAATATTTTTTTTATAATTTTTTTTTAAATATAATATCAAAATTATCCTTACATTAAAATTTGGTTTTTACTGAAAATATTAATCATTAAGTTAATATATAAAATATTGATTTTAAAGAAAACTATCATTTAAAATAATGTTATTTAAAATTTAAAATAATAATAATTTGTGGTAAATTTTAATTAATTCATTTTTATTTCAAATAATCTATTCAATGTTATTATAATTGAATGTATAAATAATTATTGTATTAAAACATTTTTATACTTTGACGGGCATTATTGTGGAAAATAGTTTATCATTGAATTTTGAAGGATTATTTTAAATGTAATTTCAACAAATTATATAAATTGAATTTTATTAAATTTATTGTATATTTGGAAATATAATGTTGTTTTTTCTGAGTCCAATTTCATGTTTTCATAAATTTAAGTAAAAACATTAAAAATTACCACACATAAAGTTAAAACATGTTTATATATGTTTTAAACAAGTGGATAGGGGTAGTTTTACCGTATAAACTTGTATATATCCTATTATATGTCTACATATAGACTATATATCATCTTATATTATAATATTATTCAACATTTAAGGATTTTTATTAAATAATTCATGAATAAATTCCAATATTTGAAATAAATTAATTGTTTCCTCTCTCACACATATAAAATGGATCATAATATATACTCTTTTATAAACATAAAAATAATGTTGCCTCAGGAAATATTATCCCAAAGAAATTCTTATTATCCCATAAATTCATTTTGAGGTCATGTTTTAATCAAAATATCATCATTTCAAGATTTAATGTTGAATCCAAATGCAATTTCTCAATGAAGTTGTATCAATCCTAATCAATATGCTTCCATTTTATTTCCCCATAAACCATCTATAAACATATCAAATACATAAATATAAGGTGAGAAAGAATGATGAATATAAAAAGATGTTATTATGATTATGTAAAAAGGTTTTCACCACTTTTCTATTAAATGATATAAGATATTATTACTCATGTGTAGATGTGAACCACTACCTCCTCATAATGATCTGGATCATTTTAATTACTTATAAAAATGAATTTATATAGTTATGTATTCAAATGATATATATGATTTTTATGATTTCATTATGATACTTTAGGTGTAAACTCTTATGTATCTTTATTTCATTCTTATCATTCGAAAATGAAATCAACATCATGTATACAATTAAACTACAATCTCTATGAACGATGTAATTCATTTTTCTATGTCTACCTCTTATAGATTATTATAAAATTTTAAATAATGAATATAGTTTATATTAATATAATTATTAAAATTCATTAGATTATTTAACGATGATAAAAGTATAAGGATAAAAACTTTTGAAAAAAAATTGATTAAAAATGAAAAATCTAACACCTAGAAATGATTTTTCAAATATATAATTATGTGAAAATGCTTTCTAGATGTTATAAATAGACAATATAGTGTATAATATTTATATATATGATATTATTATAAAATTTAAAAAACAAATCATATATTATACATGAGGACTGAGAACTTTTCACGTAATTGGAACTCAAGGAAAGCATTTCATCATCTGGATTTTGTTTCTATCAGTAATATGTCATATTCACCAATTATATTCTTCATGTAGTTTATATTATAAATCATTAAAATGATATATTAATAATCACATAATATTAATTATAATTCAATTTTTATTTTATTTTATTTTTTTGGGGTAATTATTCAATATTTACTAATGCTATATGGATTTTATTTTTTAATCTCACTTTTTACTTGGATTTTTATTCTTAAATTTCCAACAATGAAATTTAATGATATATATATAAAAATATTATTATTTTCTTTTCCCCTTTTTATATCATGAAAATAAATTTTTTATTTCATTTCCCAATCTAAAAGTACTCAAAAAAGATGAAATAATATTTTTATTGAAAACTATTCATTCTTCTCTTTAGTCGATAATATTTGTGTTCCATGTCGATAGTTTTTTTAGACTTTTTCATGAATATTTTGAAAATTACACATGGATAGAATAAATTCATTTCTATCCATAATAAATTTTAAATATGAAAATATTAAATAAATCTTATCTCCCTATTCCAAATGATGTACTTTGGACTTTTTACTAAAAATTAAAAACAAATATTTTCTTTTTAACATAGATCAAATATAATTTTACAGTATAAAGAATTCTCCTTGTGTTGATGTATATTTTGTATATTTCTATGGTTATTTTAAATAAATAAATTCCTTCATACTTTTAAAAAAATTATATTTTAAATTGAATATTTAAAAATGAAAAGGTTGCTTTCCTCAAGAAATATTTTTGTTCTTGTAAAAGGAACATTTCATCTATGATAATATCCTTGTATGATACATATATTAAAAAGGGAAATTGTTATATGATACCATCCATATATTTTTTAATAGATTTATGATTATAATGAAAAAATATTGAGGGATATAATTTTCTTTTTCATGGGTAATATTATGATTAAATTATAATTGTTTTCATGATCATATGGAATAAATATAAATAAATTATGTGAATGGGTTTATTGTTTTATCACTACAAGGGTTCTCACTTCCCTTTAAAAGTGTTTCGAAAAAAAATATGATATTGGAGGATTGGATTCAAAACTGAGGAACTGAAGAGGATATACGAAGCCCAAAATTGGGTACTAAGGAGGTTAACCCTGGACCAAAGATATAACATCTGTAGTTATCAAAATCTAAACATTTGATGGATGTCTTGGTGTATCTTTTTGATATAATATTTCTATGATTATATTCATAATTCGATTCATGCCACTATTTTAGGTCATGAACTTATGAAATTTTTTTACACTCAAAGATCATTTACTATTAATTAATAATGATACCTATTTAATAAACATCCCTAATTTTTTTAAGTCTCCCATTTATGATCTACAATTTTTTGGAAAACATTTTAAAATGTAAATCTAATGTTATTATACCCTAATTCTCATCTAATGCATAAATAACAATTTCTGTCACCTTTTATTACGCTTATTGATCATTTGTTCACACCCATTACCGTGTTTCTTTTCTTGGTGATAAAAATAATTTTTTTTAGTATGATATATATAAGAAAGGAGATTGTTTTGATGAATTTAATGGATATTATATTATGGATTTTATATACCAGTTGATTTGGTATCCAAATTTACTATGAAATCAAACCATTATGGTTCTATAATGTATTGTAATAGTATTTCAGGAATATACGTTTAATAAGTTTTGATATATAAATATGAAATTAGTTGGTTACAGTACTTGGTATTTGATTAAGCATTAGTATTTTTTTAAACACTGAAAATGTATCTTGAGTGATAATGATAGGTATAAGCCTGTATATTGGAGAACATTCTAACATATGTTAAATGAAAGAATGTGGTTTAAAAATATAATAAAACCTTATCAAGCTACATTAATGTTTATGTGGATGTGTAAGAGATGAACACATTTGAAAGAATTATGAATCGGTTGGAATGGGTATTAATTTAATCATTTTTGAAGCATGATGTGTGCACCTATGAATTCACACCAAGCATGAAACTCTTATGGGATATAATATGTTTAATTAGAATTATATTTATGAATTTTAAATATGATTTTAATTTGTGGTGATTAATTTTTACCTAGGTTCAATAAAGCATTTCATTTATTTGAAGGTTTTTTCAGGATTGAGACATCATATGGATAATATTTCTTTATTATATGGTTTCCCAAGATGATTATTATTGCTCACATAATTAAATTTTTTTAGTATGTGGATAGAAGTAAATGTAACAATATTAATGTTAACGAAAATTCAATGTTTTCCCCATTAACCAAATAAATGTTATTATAGTTAAAAAAATCCCATTTTTATTCTTATGAAATATTCTCAAGACAATAATCATTTTTAGTTTCCAAACCATAAAACAGGTAATAATATTCTATTGATTCATTCATGTGGCACATCAACCATAGATTAGTAGATCCACTATTTCACTTATTTATATATTATGTATTAATACCACTGATAATATATTATCCATTATACAGTGTTTGAATCATTTAAAATTTACTTAAAAAATTTATAACATTGAATTAGAAACATATAAATGGTGGAATATTATAAAGAACATGAGCCAATATGGTAAAATTTACTATATTGAGGAAGATGATTTTTGACAGGTATTTTAAAATAGTTTCATTCCACATACACTTTGTATTAGAAATAAAATGATTTTCTTAAGCTAAATTAGAATGATGGAAAATTCAATAGTCCCTATAATGAAAAATATAGCGGGACTTGTAATTTATTCTTATACTATTATTATCCTACATAAAAGTAATGTTCATCAATTCTTCAGTTTTTTAGAAACAAGTCACTAAAGGAAATAATCCATAATAGGATTCAGTTTCTATGATGATTCTTTTTATGAGATATTAGGGACGAAATATGGATTTGATTCACCCACCAATCTCATGATTATGATAAGAAAACAATAGATGGAATATAAAGGGAATATTCAAATTAAAACCCATAGAGGCAAGAATATGACTCTAAATTTTAAAAAATTATGGAAATAATCAAGAAGAAAAAATATTAAAGTATATTAGTAAATTATTTATGTTTGGAAAGGAAGGTCAACAGGAAACATATTTCAAATTCATGGGTAAAGGATAGATATTTAGGTGAATAGAGATAATTTTCTAAAGAATTCACCATCCACTCCATATGGATTTTATTTCATGGGGTATGTTCATTATTATAACTAGATGTTGAATACTATGGGTAATGATGATTCTTGATGTCATTAACTGATTTTTCCATGAAATAATGGGAAATTTCTTGAGATTATTATTATTGTTGTGAAGTGTGATAATGAAATATTCAATGGTATAATTATCATCTAATATATAATATCTAGTGTATTATTTGACTCTGGATCTACCCAATATTTTATATTAAATGAATTTTATATTATTTAGTTAATTGGTAGGATTAATTTATATAAATCTAATGTCAATTATTAAGGTAGTTCAGTCACATTTGATATTAAGAAACAATCTATGATATTCTTTTAGTTCAATGGTAAATATGAGCTTCCAATTGAAATTTCAATCATTATAGGAGCATTGATTCCAACATAATGGAGTTATGTATCTTTTACATGTAGGGAAAACTCACCATAAAATATATTCCTATTTTCTGTGAGTTTATGGATGTATTTATGGAAGATTTTCATAATCCTTCTCTAAATTGTCATGTTGAGTTTTGTACTGAAATAATAATTAGAGAAACACCTATTTTAATGAAATAGTATGAAAAAAATTAATTTTTTTGAGGGAATTGATGAATAAAATAATGGATAATATTTATATGGGATTTTTGACCATGTGATTCAGTATTGCGTGAACATATTATATTTTTTAATAATAATGATGTATTAATGTGACTTTTCATTAATTATCAAAATTAAATATGATCATAATCTGGAATAAGCATCATCTACCACATATTGATGATTTTTATATCATTTTAATGTAACTAAATGTTTTTCAAAGTTGGCTCTTGGACCTGGATACTATCAATTGAGGTTCAAAATTTTATACATACCCATGTTAGTCATACATTAAAGGAATGAACAATTTAAATTCAAATTGATGCCACTTTATCAAACTAATTCACACATTGTATTGTTGGATTTAATGAATATATTATTTAAATATTACCATTATTAGTTTTTGTAGTATTTATAGATAATATTCTTATATATTCAATGTAAAATGAAGACGAATAGTAAAAATTGATTATTTAAATAACAATCAAATATAGGGGAATCTGTATGAAATTTTTACCATGTATGAATTATGGTTTCATAAATTAATTTTTTTTTCATATAATATGAATTAATGTAATTTAAATTGATACATCAAGGATAAAAGTTACATAATGTTTTCTAAAAAAACAATTTCACTAAGATCCATTTTTTGGTAATGACACATTTTTATATATTATAGGGATGGTATATAATCCAAAAATTTAGATAAATTGAAATTGATTTTGGTTTCTCTAAAGATAGATGTGGAGAAAATTCCGAGGTGATGAAATTTTCTTTGGTAAGGACACATTTTTACGCACTACCCTATAGTGGATATGTGCTTTTGACCTATTTAAATTAAAAAAATAAGGAGATAATTTGTGTTCTTATACGGAATTATATAATGATATCCTAAACCTCATAAAAATTGAAGGTCTGGAGAAAAACTACCAGACTAATGATTTGGAATTAGAAATGATATCTATTGAATTATATATTTATAGGATTCATATTATAGGAGAAATGTGCGTCATATATATAGATTATAAATATTTGAAGTATATATTATCCCAGAAATATTTTGAATATACACAAGATAATATATTTGGAGTTGATTATTTATTATGACTTCTCAGTTCATTTACACAAAAAAAGGCAAACAAGGTGGATTATGCATTTACTTAAAATGATCATTCTTTACTAACTATTATGGGGAACAAAAAAGTTCTAATATTTATGGATTTTCAATGTATGGAACTTAAAATCTTGAAAGAAGGGTTGAAATCATATGTTACTTGAATGAGTGTTTAACCATATATCCATGTTATCATTAAAGAAGAATACAATAAAGAGGTAGAGATATAAAATAATTGGACAAATGAAAATCTGTTTGAAAGTGATTAATATGGAATGATATGGTTCTAGACATGATTGAGAAATACAATGATGGTGATATTAAGGGAATGAGAAATTTATAGAAGATACATGAGAAACTGAGGATGTAATAAAGCATGGATATCATCATTTTTTTGAGTTAGAGTAACATAATTTTGTTGGTGATATTAATTTTCAATGGGGGGTTGAATTTAACACCCAATGATTTTATATTTATATTTATATTTATTTATTTTATGTAAACATGAAGTATTCAAAACTATGTTTTATAGACAACCCCAAGTAAAAAAAGAATCTTGATATAGTATACTATTATAACATAGAAATTAAATTATCTATTTAAATATAGATAATCATATAAGGAAAAAAATATAAAATAGATTTTTATTGTGAAAACATAATATTTATATTATTAATAAATATTTACTAAATATTCAATGGATCCATTTAATGCTTCAATGATACTATAGAAGAACTGTAGAATAGGGTTGTAGCAGCTATTGTATCAGTTTAGTAGCAGGTTGTGTCGTAGTACTATAGCAGGTACTGTAGCAGTATTGTCGCAGTACTATGTTTGGTACTATAGCAGACTATAGCAGTACTGTTGCAAGTAGTGTTGTAGATAATGTAGTAGTACTGTAGCAGATATTGTAGCAGGAACTGTAGTAGTACTATAGCTGACTGTACACTGTGTGGGTACTGAAGTAGAACTGTACACTGTGCCGGTATTGTGGTAGGACTGCATTCTGTGTGGTACAGTAGTAGGCACTATAGCAGTTACTGTAGTAGGTAATGTTCAGTACTGTAGCAGCTGGAACTAACCACCTTGGGCCACTAGTTTGGCATTGGAGTCCTTATGGCTTTCAATCCACCCGGGCCTTCGGGTCAGTAGGGTGTTTGGGCCACCATTAAGGCCTTCGGGCCACCTCAAGGCCTTCGAGCCACATGCAGTTCCCTAGACACAGTACAAAAATGGAGTACCCTAGAAGAGGATTCATAGCAGAGAAAAATGGAATTTTCAAACTGAGAGGGTATGGCTATTTCATTAGGACCACCCTGTGCTTGAACGGAAAGCCTAGCTAGATGGTCATGCGAAGGTGGTGAGCTACTATGATGATGCAGTTGCAGGGGAGGGGCAGTTCCTTATAGACAGTCTGGTTGAATTCCATAAGACCATCGGAACATGTAATCTTCTAAGCTTATGGGTCATGTAATCTCTTAGCCTAAATGCCTTTTAAGGGTTATCCCTCATCCCATGAAAGGAGGGTTTTCAAAAATCAATAAAAATGAAGGACTTCGGGCCATTTGAGTTTTAATAATATTTCTTCTTAAAAAGGTGTTTTAATTGAATTGTTTGACCAGATAATATAATTATTTTCAACCAATTTTGAATATTTATTTTTATATAAATTTTATCATATATAACATTATTATATAAAATTATCTTACGGTGATATTTTTTTTGGAATATATTAATTTTTCACTGAATTGTAAAAATTTATGACTTTATAGGAAAATCTATTTTCTATTCAAATAATTAAGATATACTATTATATAATTATGTCATTCTATATTTTAATTATTTATATTTAATTTAAATATAATCCAATAAATATTATACTAATTAAAAGTATTATTATTATTGTTTAAAAATATTTTTATATATAAAAATACAATTATCCGTGATTATGTTTATTTTGTTGTTGTTTTGTTTTAAAAGTAAATTCTTACACTTATGGAAAGTGATTGGATAAAATTTATTCCAAATTTATGACCATCATTTAGTAATTTGATTATAGAGGTGCTGTAATTTTTCATACAATGAATAACAGAAATAATAAAATTTTGTTACCATAGTTGTTGTTAGAAGAGATTTTCTAGGGGGTCAAACTCAGTGGTCATGGTAATATTTCCACAAAACTTATCTGAATACTATATAAACATATTTTTACCATATAAAATATTCTATTAAAATATGAGGGATTATGGATCCAATTTTCTTTAATAATAAATCAATATATTTTAATCATTTCAAATATTAAAAGTTTATTTCTCCCTCAATTATAAAATGACACTCCATATTCACTTTAATAAAAATATAATAGACAATTTTATAATATAAACACCCAAAAATAATGTAATAAAATCCCTAAACACGTCATATATGTCTAGTTTTAATCGAAATATAAACCTTTCATGGATTAAGTTATTTGTCGAAGGGGGGTTCCCAATGAAGTCATATATTTTTAATTAGACTCGTTCAATTTTATTTCTTCCTTATACTTCTATAATCCAATTAATTCCATAAATATATGAATAGAGTATCATTAATACACTTATATTTCATTTTAATTATTGAAAAAAAATTTCAAAATCATTTCTATCAATTAGGGTATAAAAGTAACAATCTTCCATACATTAGGAATACCACATTACTATAGTGATGTTATTATTTTTCCATCAATGACTTATATATATATATATATATATAATTATGTATTTGAAAAAAAATATTTTATTTTTCATGCAGTGGTCATAATATAATTTTAATATATCATTTAACTTTCATTAATATATTTTTTAATAAAATAAAATATTGCTCTTGTATAAGTATGGTCTATCGTCTCCATAAACAATGTAAATCATTTTTATATCAAATATTATTATGGATGATTATGAGTAATTGTATAATAATTTTAAAATATATTTATATCATCATTAAAACTCATTATATTATCTAACAATAACCAATTTACAAGGATATGAACTTCCATAACAAAACCTTCATGAAGAATAAAACAACTAACTCCCAAAAACAATGATTTTAATAAAGAATTATTAATAAATGGGTGTTAAAGGTTATTAGAGGACATTATTTGGTATTAAAATTTTGTTTATTTTAATATCATAGATTATTAATAAATTTATATTTAGTATACAAATGGTTAGAGTTCTTATGAAGAGATTCTATCAATATGTATTACTTTACCCATCTTACTTTTATTTTTGCGAGACACATGTGAAATTTTCCACTTATGTGGTGGATATAATACAACATTGATATTATATTTTATTAATCTATTTATATTCATTGTATTTTAGAATTCATTTGAATTTATATCATTCATGGGGGATATGACTCAAAATATTCCAAAGCGGAAATATTTTTATGTTACATTCTCACATTTTACAAGGGTTATTTATTATAAAATATTCAATGAAGAAATTAGATGATCTTTTTATCAATGATTATATTTATTTTCTTCTCATATGTTAATTTATTAAAAAAAATTCATATATTATTTTAATTTTCTACTTTCAATGTCCTCAAATGCCTGAAAGAACTTTTCTAGAGGAAAAATGGCCTTGTGTTTCACTTCGGTCATTATTTTTTTCATCAATTAATATATTTTTATTAAAAAAATGTTTACAAATTTACCCATTAATGGTAGAAATTCATTTTTCCATGATTTACATAATATGAAAAATTAAGTGAAAACATATCATTATTTTCCAAAATGATATACATTTGAATTTTTACAGAAAAACTGAAACCATAATTTTTTTAGATTAAAATATCATTAATAGAATATCCACCCATCAGGGCCACTAAATTTTTTGATGATTCCACTAAAATTTTCTATGATTGAGCTCAAAATAAATCATTAATATTGTTTATATTTTTAGATTTTAAATAATTTGTGACATGCGGAATGTCAACAATAATAACATTGTAATAGATATATTATACAACAAAAAACAAAAACATTAAACAATCAATGAAATATATATATATATATATATTTAATCTATTTGATATACTAACAAAAAACAATACCAGGTTTAAAGGAACTCTAAAATGTAATAAAATTATAAAATAACATTCCAATTTGTAGGTATGAAAAGTAAAACATTAAATATGAAAAGTATATGGTTTTCACATGTCTAAAAAAATTAATATTTTATCTTTTTATTAGTGAAAAATTAAAAATCAATTAAAAGGAAAATAATTTTTTTAAGAACTATATTTTCTAAAGTATGTGTAGTTATTTTCAAAAAAAATTTATATTAATTTTTACCAATTGAGGATATATTATTTTATAAAATTACTTATTTTTTGAAATTAAATTGTTAAAACTGACTTTGGGAGAATTTTTGGGGATTTTATGAAGAGATTAATTTCTTTAAAAATTGAAAAAATACTGATTATTTATAAATATCTATTTCATTTATATAATTTAATAAAATAAATAATATCTTAAATTGGGTTCAAATTATAATTAGTTAAATTATATTACAATTTAACTAATATAAGTCATTTGTATCAATTTAACTCTCGAAACCTATTTTTTCAATGTGTCTTCTAGTATAATTTTAAATAGGATTATTTCACTTATATAGATTGAATTTTGATAAATGGATTTTGTGTATTAACTAGAAAATAATTTCTATTATCTAATGTGTTCAATTTTGTTTTTACCACTATGAATATTAAAACAATAGTAATAAATTATAGTGGTTATCGATAAAACTAATTTACTTGGTGTTAAAATAAAATGAGTCATCTTAAATTACTTAATAATATTTCCCAAACCCTTTTTATTGCCATATTTCTACATTATATCCTCTAAGTGATGATAATAAACAATGTTAGATTCTTTTTACATGATAAAAATATGGTTTTAATCGCTGGTTTTCAAAAATTCCATGTGTGTTCTCTCCATCACTTATAAAAGGTCCCCCGCTCTCCTCTGAAGATAACATATTAAATTACATTTAGTTCCACTATGTCATGGGAAAATAAAATCTTTACTCCCCTAACAAAATCTAAGAGCTCTTTGTTGGATCATAAATCCAACAAAACAAATATTTTCGTATAGACATAGTGATGTCTGAAGAACCTTTAACATTTTAATACTACAATTTATATTTTTTCGTCTTCTTCCACATCCATAAAATATTATTAAGAAATGATATTATAAAAACCATATTATATTCCAACTACTTATATTTAATTATTTTAATGGAAGAAACTATATCCATCTCATATTCAATAAAATATTGAATGAAACCGTCAATCATGTGTTTGGAAGACTACCACCTCACAAATCAGTGTAATACATTTTATATAGCCAAAATTAAAAGATAAATATATGGATTTCTATAGAACATTGATATTAAATTAATTATATTATATTACTTATTTAATTATAAAATCACAAATAACATTTTAAATTCAACGCTGTTAAAATTGTGAAAACATAGTTTGTCTTTATGTTGGATTACAACCTTCTGTAGCAAAGTAATTCATTTTTGTAACTCCCTGACCCCAGTTACCCAGAGTCAGTTCATTATTAAATAACATTGGCATGATACAATGAAATAATATCCAGATAGTCCGATCAATTTAGTAGCCTTGGAAATACTAGATACATCTATTACGTCAACATTAAAACGTGAAAAGAAAAACAACACTAAAGTATTCCATTAGAAACATATAATCTTCCCAGATTATGCCTACAAGTCACTCATAACTATCTTCTTCACATCCAAGGAAAAATAAAACATAGAATGGTGTGAGCTCAGAAGCTCAGTAAGGATAACAATATAGCATAAACTTTCATAAATAAGCATAAAAATTTAATGCAATGCATTACTAAAAAAATCTTTTTAAACATGAACATCAGCATAATATGACCAAAAAATTAAATAATGTCATTTACTTATTCACATGGATATTCTACTAGTCAAATAATCACATAAAAAATCAATAACCACTTTCATAATGATGGAATTACAAATGTCATTCTATAATAACCACATAGTCAAGGCATTGTGCCAAGAATACAAATAAGATTTTGTGAAGGCCTTGTTCCAAGACACTAGTTTGTCTCATGAGACCTACTGATGCATCGAGGAGTTATAGCGGGCTCAACTGTCACTTACTATGTCCAATTCATTTCTCATATGAACATGTTTAAACATAACATAAACATTCGTATAAAACTAGCATACGAAATGTCAATACTTTATCCACAAACCATGAATGGTATAAAAATAGCACATCCACAGTCAAACATAACTCATTCAATACAATATGGAAGATTTTATTGTAACCGATTATCCTCAATCTAGAATAATGAAGGATATTGACATCGATGAAAATAACCATTAAAACCATTAGAGAGAAATATCCCCCTTTTCATGAAATCATTTAAAAGTAACACTATTTGTCAAGAAGCCATTGAAAAATTGGTTTTTGAATCAAAGTTTCCCTTACTACATTGAATATTTTAAAATGAATTTTAATTTTAATACTATATTGTCCATACAAATAAATCATTAAAACCATTTTTAAAACATAGACATTAATGAGATTGATTTAGAGTAATAAATCATTAAAACATTTAAAATGATATTTTATTTGAGTTTCTAACCAAAATAGAGACACTAGAATAAAAATAATTGAGGTAATAGAAAGTTTTTAATATCATGAGAATAAAGGGATTCATGATATTCTAGGTTAAAGTATATTATATAAACCATATATAAGTGATTTGATGTATAACAACAAAGAAGTCTCAATGGAATGTAAATTAAGATTAAATATATTATAAAGACTGTATCCATAGGTTAAGGATAAATAAATGACATAACTATGTGTGAAAAATATAAATAAACTAAATATGATTGGATATTAATTGTAAATTAGTCAAAGGGAATTCCCACATATTCTTGTAAAAACAACACCAATGAATTGGATATTTATCTCAACAAATGGAGATTGAGTTAAAATTACTCTTATCAAGTTAATATCAATGACTTGAGAATTTATCAATGGAGTTATTATATGTATCAAAATAATATACATAGAAAGGGGAGTGGAAATTATGACATATGGAAATTAATATTTATTCCACAAATAATCTTGGAGTAAAATAATCAATGAAGTATGCGTGAAGCCGAATGAGTAGAAATTGAAATTTCCAATTCCCTCATCGATTTGGTAACTTATGAAACATAGACCCATGAAATAAGGGTCATAAAATTATGATGTAAATATACATAAATTAACGTTTATTAAAAAATGAATAAAATCATGGGCAGTACAAAAACTACATGAACGAAATAAGTGGTGAACAATGGAAATCTCACAGAAGTAAAAGTGAGATTAGAAACCCCTTACTTGGTACATTTTCTGTGCCCGAGGGTAGTTTAACCTCCCGTATAATGGTGAAATAATTTCTATTTAATTATACAATAATCATATAAATTAATATGATATCATATATGATCTTTTAACATTGATTTGCTTTAAATATCTTAGTATTATCGTCGTTTTGGATTTTAATGGATTTGTCTACCTTTATATTCATTGTTATGTGAGCCATATTTTTTATGGATGGGATGTATAATATTCATATCCATAATGATATCTTGTTTCTAAACATTATTCTTAATCATCAAATGAAATTTAGTCTTCAATGGATACGATGGGGAATGAATCTCATCGCGTTCGTGGAGACGGTTATCCGTACGTACGCACAATGAAAGAATAAGTGGAAGAAGAAAAGAACTTGAAAGATGGTGGTGAAATTATTACCTTTTCATCGGGTTCTTCCTTTTTATTTGATCAAAAGGTCTCCTTAAGATGGCTTTCTGACCAAAGAAGGGCCTCTAGAATGAATTTAGGGAGTTTGATAGTTTATTTGGGAAAGGTTTGGATGAGTCAAAAGGCTTTGAAGGTGAGAATTTGAGAGAAGGAGAAATACTCTTTTATAAGAGGGGTGAGAGGCATCTTAGAAAAAACATAAAATATTATTATATAATAAAATCATTATCTATTTCTAATGGCTCCAAAGTTGATTATTTAAAGGATAATGTGGGTATTGGTCTAAAAACACTCAACCAATAGGTTTTAGACAGGTTTGCGTAACTATATTAACCTAAACTTTTAGATTTACCTCTTAGTTAAATAGTTGGCATTAACCATGTCTCTTTGTATTTTTATATTATATGGATAATAAACATACCATATACATCCAAGTGAACCCATAATGGTTAATTAATGATACACATATAATTATATAATTACTTTGGAAAAACTTTATATTTTGTGAAATATAATATCATTTAATAATATAATATTTTATTTAAAAACTCTTTTTTGTCAATTTTTATACTATTTGGTATGTTGTTTTTTCTAAATTCATAGCAGCATTATTACTTGGAAACAAATTCATATAACCAAACCTAATATTTCATATTAACCTTTAAAATTAGTGTAATTCGTAAAACGTCTCAAATTATTATTTTTTGGATATTTATAATATTAATTATTTAAATATTTCATTAATTTGGTAATTATTGCATCATCATTGTGACATAATAAATTAAATTATTTAATTTTTAAAAAATACAAATAAAATACTATTATGTAGGCAATATTTTTTTCTTTCTAATTAATATTTATAGTCGAATTTATCTTATGTGTACCCCTATATTAAAAATATTTTAGTTATTAAACGTCGATTTTAACTCTTTTAACTCTTCTTTGAATTAAATAATAATAAATGTCCTAATCTAATCCATGTGGACCAAAGAGGTTATTATTTAATTTATAAGTTTTTTTTCGGTCTAGTTATACTTATACAATAAAATTAGACCATGTTTTATGGTAATAATTATATCATTTTTACCCTTAATTACCATATTTAATTTTAACCGTGGTAAATAAAAGTAAAGAGTTACTATTCGCCAAAAATTATTTTTATCTTATTGAACCACATTTTACTCTTCCATATTAACCGTGTATCTTGTATTTTCGAAATTCAACTCACAAAAGAGGGAAAGTTATGTTTTATGTGAATTTACAAATTCTTCTAAGAGGTGGGTAAAAGACGGTGAAAAGCTCAATAAAATTTTATATATATTATATTATTACAAAATGAATCCAATGAATTGTATTGAAATTATATGGGTATTATTTATCTATTTTGACCTAAAATAAATTTAAATAAAATAAATAATTATTTAAATAAAATTTCGGTTTTAAACTATAACTCAGTGGTTTTCACTATTCATCAAATATTAAAAGTTTTCAGAAACAGACCAAAAATTCACCCTAAGATAATTTTAATATTCTGAATTCAAAAATGAAGTCTATTTTACCAAATTAAAAACATAGAAATTTCATTTATTAGTTTAAAATTATTTCCTGTTGCCAAAACCAAAAAGGGTATTTTTACGAAATAATAACTACAAAAGATTGACATTTGTTTATATCCAATTTCAAAATGAAATTACTTCTAATGACCAACATTTGATTAAATGGTAAAAATATAATCTACTTATAAATCCAAACCATTCATATTTATATTTGATCATTATAATTTATTTTGATTAAAATAGTTGTTTTCAGTTAAAATATATTATTTTTCACTATTCACCGAAATATGAATTTTATCAGAAAAACACCAAAAATTTATTGAAACTATATTCTGATGTCCCAATCCAAAATAAAAAGTTTATTTTGTCAAATTGAATATATAAAAGTTTCTAATATTGGATTTTAAGAGGGTTCACCATTAAAAGGTGATAAAATTTTATTTTCTGAAAAATACTTCTTTAATATGAAAAAATTAATTTGTCCTTATATTATGTCTAAGAAACTCATAATATGGATTCTAAAATTATAAGGATTCTTTAAAGTTCAAAATTCTGTTAATACTATTCATAACTGCTTTCAAATGGTTAGTTTGGTAAGTCATGGTGTGCTTGCAGTCGATGTTGTGTGTAGTGTATGTTATTGAATTTCATTGGAAAACTAACATACTATGAAATCATGGGGATTTAAATTCTTTTCTCCTTCAATAAATGGTGTCCTCGATTTTTTTAAAATTGGGCTTGGGAATATAATAGAATTTCCAACATTGGAAAAGAGTCAATAAAAATATCACTTTTAAAGAAATAAACAGAAGTACAAAGGTCACCAAAGATAAACTATACTAGGATTCCATATAGGAAAACATGGATATGGAAGATAAAATAAGTGCCGTGTTCTGATGGAGAGGGATAGAAAAAATGATTAGGGGAAATTTAACAACAAGAAAACCTTAATCTTTTGATGGGACCAATAGTCATTAGTTTCCTAGTTGGAAAAGTAAACAGACAACATTTGTTTTTTAATTTAAATTTCATAAAGATGAGGAATTCATTTATGAGATTGACTATGAACATAAATAGATATACTTAATTTTTATGTAGAGTTCCATTATTTAATAAAATATTACCACTAACTCATTTTTTTATATGATGACTATTGAAGATGACTTGGTCACACCAGAAGAGCTAGAATAAACTTATATAAAATCACATGATCCACGAACGATAAAATATATATATTCCTTGTCTTTACATATTAATCAAAACCAAAACATTTGGTACAAAATCTAATGATCCCCCAAAAGCATATTCCTTTAGAGAATGAAACACTAATATTAATTTCTAAAATTAAACCAACAATACCCCCAAAGATAAATAAATACAATTCAATAAAAAATTGTCCTTAAAATCCTTCAATATAATACAAACTAATATTGAAACCCAAAACATAGAAGAATTTGGTTATGTAGTCTTATACATTAAATTGTATCTCTAAATGACATCGACTACTCTTAAAGTCACATACTTAAAAGTAATTAAATTAATCACATATTCTCCATTATAGGTTATACATTTCCATAAATAACCCAAATCACTATAAATCAACAATAAAAACATAGATAAAAATCCACAATTAATCCTCAAATTAAATCCCATAGTATTCTATTTTCCATGGGCATATAGATTTCCCTACAATGTGAAAATATTCCAAAATAAAATTTATCAGATACTCACCAAATCATTTCATATAATAAGGGTATTTATATTATAAGAAATAAGATCCCAAATAAACTTATTATTTATCAATAAAATAATTTAACTAAAAATAATTTGTCACACTAAATAGGGACATCACGTAGTCTGGTGTTATGCGATAAATCCAAATCGCACTCTAGTTGTGGGTTCGATTCCCACAGCTTTGTCCGATGCGATGTGTTGTCACACGATCAACGTATTTCCCATTTTCAAAAACTATATTTTATAACATTACTAAAATAAGATAAATTCCTCAAAATAACCATAAATTAATTTAACCCCAAATGTTACTCATACCTTGCATTTTCATCCCAAAATATAATTACTTTTAATTGCCTCAAACCCAATGATCATATAAAACGATATTGTTATTTATAACTAAATCCACAAGAGAAAAGATAATTATTCCTCAAATATAATTTTCACATGAAAAACTTTAGGGTTACAAATATGAGATAAAATTATTCCAGACTAATCCCATCAACAAGGAGCACTAGTAATTTTAAAAATTTATCCAACATTTTATATCAACATAGATTCTTCTTTTACCATGAAAATATCCTAGAGAATAGGGCATTCATTTTGGTAATGTCCATGTCCCCAACATTTAGAGAAATTGACTGTAAATGGATTCTTGGGACCATTTTTATTTTCATCCATAGTACTCTTCATTTTAACTCAGAAATTCTTCACTTTATTCCCTTCTTTCCCACACATAAAGAATTTATTTTTTCAATCGATACACATTCCTGGGTGTCTCCTTCCACATTTCCAGCATGATGGAAACTGAGGATTCTTTTCTCCATGGTCTCCACTACTGGAGCTCTTACCATTCATAGACTTTCTCTTTTTTGTTGAGTCTGTGAGTCGGTTTATATATATGTTATTGATCAAATTTTGGGAAACCTGATTTGGCATGAACACGATATCTTTTACGCATATCAACATTCCATTTTGATGCTCATTTCCACCACTGCTCCCACCTTGTACATCATTCTCAATGTAACTATGACTTCCTTGGAATACATCCATTGACTAAAACCAGAAACATTGTGTGAGTAAAAGTAGTCATAAAATCATTGAGAGAATATCAGGATACCATATTTTAAATTTGAAACACCTTAGGATTATCGAATGAAATTTATTTTCTTCTTATATTAAAATATATCAAATGAGTTTGTAAAAAGATTTAAATTATTCTGATCATATCCCCCAGGAGTGTCATAACCAAACGTGCATCAAGGCTCATTGTCGTGCACTAGTTCCCATTCGATTCTAGCTCAAAGAGATGTTTCTGGGTTTTACCCCTAGGTACATCGATTCCAGAGCTTCCTCTACCTGCTTATATCTAGACAGTGATGTATTGGTTGGAAACCTCACAAAATCTCTACAATAACATACTTCTGGGAAGTTCTTCTATACTAATCCTCAAAGTCTATCTTAGGGCTATGTCCTCTAATAAGATTTTATGTAAATCTAGATTCCATGTTTTGTACTAAAATTCTTCTGATACCAACTATAACGCCCGACCCCAGTAACCCAGAATCAGTGCATTATTACATAACATTGGCATGATATAAGGAAATCGTGTCCTGAAAGACCAATCAGTTTAGTTTCCTTGGAAATACTAGATTCATTCATAAGTTCAACATTATAACTTGAAAAGAAATACAACATTAAATTATTCCATTAGAAATATACAATATTCCTAGATTATTCCTGCAAGTCACTCATAACTAACTTCTTCACATCCTGGGAAAAGTAAAACATAGAAAGAGGTGAACTCAAAAGCTCAGTAAGGATAACAATATAGCATAAAATTTCATAAATAAGCATAAACATTTAAGGAAATGAAAAACTAAAACAAAATCCATTTAAACATGATCATCAGCATAATATTGAAAAAAATGAAATAATTCCATTTAATTATTCACATGGATATTCAACTAGTTGAATAATAACATGCAATATCAATAAACACTTTCATAATAATGGAATGCATAATGCCATACTATGATAAACACATAGTCAAGGCCTTTTTCCAAGACTACAAATAAGATTATGTCAAGGCCTTGTGCCTAGAATCTAGTTTGTCTCATGATACCTACAGATGCATCAAGGAGCTATAGCGGGCTCCACCCATCACTTTCTATGTCCAATGAACTCCTCATATGAATAGGATTAAACTTAACATAAACATTCGTAATAAAACTAGCATAATAAATACCAATACTTTATCCAAAATCTATGAATGGTATAAAAATAGCACATCCACAGTCAAACATAACTCATTCAATACAATATGGAATATTTTATTGTAACAGATTATCCTCATTCGAGAATAATGAAGGATATTAACATAGATGATAATAACCATAAAAACTATTAGAGAGAAATATCTCCATTTTTCATGAAATCATTTAAAAGTCACACTATTTTTCAAGAAGCCATTTAAAAATAGGTTTTTGAATCAAAGTTTCCCTTACCACATAGAATATTTTAAAATGAATTTTCATTTTAATACTATAATGTCCATAAAAATAAATCTATAAAACCATATTTAAAACATAGACATTAATGAGCATGATTTAGAGTAATAAATTTTTAAAACATTTAAAATGATATCTTATTTTAGTTTCTAACCAAAATATAGACACTAGAATACAAATAATTAAGGTAATAAAATCTTTTTAATATCATGAGAATAAAGGGATTCATGATATTCTATGTCAAAGTACATTATATAAACCATATAAAAGTGATTTGGTGTATAACAACAAAGAAGTCCAATGGAATGTAAATTAAGATGAAATATCTTATAAAGACTACATCCATAGGTTAAGGATAAATCAATGACATAATTATGTGTGAAAAATATAAATAAACTAAATATTATTGGATATTCAGTGTAAATAAGTCAGAGGGAATTCACACATATTCTTGTAAAAACAACACCAATGAATTGGATATTTAACTCAACAAATGGAGATTTAGTTAAAATTAATCTTATCAAATTCATATCGATGAATTGAGAATTTATCAATGGAGTGATTATATATATCAAAATTATATCCATAGAAAGGGGAGTGGAAATTAGGACATATGAAAATTAATAGTGATTCCACACATAATCTTGGAGTAAAATAATCAATGAAGTATGCGTGAAGCCGAATGAGTGGAAATTGAAATTTCAAATTCCCTTATCGATTTAGTAACTTATGAAACATACACCCATGAAATAAGGTTCATTAAATGATGATATAAATATACATAAATTAACGTATATTACACAATGAATAAAATCATGGTCCGTACACACACTACATGAAATAAATAAGTGGTGAACAATGGAAATCTCACAGAAATAAAAGTTAGAGAAGAAACCCCTTACATGGTACTTTTTACATGGTCTAAGGTAGGCTAACCTCCTGTATAATGGTGAAATAATATTTATTTAATTATACAATAATCATATAAATTAATATGATATCATATATGATCTTTTAACATTGATTTGTTATTAATATCTTAGTTTTATCGTCGTTTCGGGTTTTAACGGATACGTTTCCCTTTATATTTTTTTTGAGAGCCATATTTGTTATGTAGTGGATGTATAATATTCATATCCATAATGATATCATGTCTCTAAACATTATTCTTAATCATCAAATGAAATTTATTCTTCAATGTATACGATGAGTAATGAATCTCATCGCGTTCGTGGAGACGGTTATCCGTACGTACGTACAAGCGACAATACCATTATTTTGATATTAAAATAATATATAATTGAATTGTATATCATATATACAGAATAATTACTATGTTATTTTTTATTATACACATGAATTATACATCATTATTATACCCATCCAAATAATAAGGTATTGAGTATCAATTACACCATGACGTGGAGACAGTAAACTGTACGTACGCACGTATGATGACATGTCTTTCAAAGGACGGATAGAATAATGAATATGATTGTACCATATTTATAATAACATTATATTATATAGAATATAGTGGATTTATTATTTTATAATGGAAAAAACAAATAATGAAGAAGTGGAAGAAGAAAAGAACTTGAAAGATGGTGGTGAAATTACTACCTTTTCTTTGGGTTCTTCCTTTTGATTTGATCAAAAGGGCTCTGTAAGTTGGATTTCTGACCAAAGTAGGGCCTCTAGAATGAATTGAGGGAAGCTGAGAGTATATTTTTGTAGGGTTTGGCTGATTAAATAGTCTTTGAAGGTGCGAATTTGATAGAAGGGGAAGTACCCTTTTATAAGAGGGGTGAGAGGCACCTTATGAAAAACATAAAATATTATTTTATAATAAAATCATTTTCGGGTTCTAATGGATCCAAAGTGGATTATTTAAAGTATAATGAGGGTATCATTCTAAAAAACTCATAAAATAGGTTTTAGATAGGTTTCGGTCACTATATTAACCTAAAATTTTAGATTTACCTCTTAGATAAATAGTTGGCAGTAACCATGTCTCTTTATATTTTTATATTATATGGATAATAAACTTACCATATATGTCAAAGAGAACCCAATGTGGTTAATTAATGATAAAAATATAATTATATAAGTACTTTTTCCAAACATTATATTTTTTTGAATATAATATCATTTAATAATATAATATTTTATTTAAATACTCTTTTATGTCAATTTTTCTACTATTTGGTATGTTGTTTTTACTAAATTCATAGCAGCATTATTACTTGGAAAACAATTCATATAGCCAAACATAATATGTCATATTAACCTTTAAAATTAGTGTAATTCATAAAAAGTCTAAAATTAAATTTATTTGGATATTTATAATATCAATTTTTTTAATATTTCATTAATTTGGTAATTACTACATCATCATTATGACATTAATAAATTAAATTATTTAATGTGTAAAAAATATAAATAAAATACCATTATGTATGAAATCTTTTTATATTTCTAATTAATTTTTTTAGACTAATTTATCTAATGTGAAACCCAATATTAAAAATCATTTAGTTATTAAACCTTGATTTTAACTCTTTTAACTCTTCTTTGAATTATATAACAATAAATGTCCTAATATAATCCATGTGGACCCAAGAGGTTGATAAATAATTTATAAATTTTTTTAGGTATAATTATACTTAGCCAATAAAATTAGGACAAATTTTATTGTAATAATTATATCATTTTTACCCTTAATTACCACATTTACTTTTAACCGTGGTAAATATAAGTAAAGAGTTACTATTCACCAAAATTATTTTTATCTTATTGGACCACATTTTACTCTTTCATATAAAATTTGTATCTTGGGTTTTCTAAATTCAACTCACAGAAGCGGTAAAGTTATGTTTTATGTGAATTTACAAATTCTCTTAGGAGGTGGGTAAAAGACGGTGAAAAGTTCAATAAATTTTTTATATATTATATTATTACAAAATGACTCCAATGAATTATATTCAACTTATATTGGTATTATGTATCTATTTTGACCTAAAATAAATAATTATTTAAATAAAAATTCGGTTTTAAACTATTACTCAGTGTTTTTCACTATTCATCAAAAATTTAATGTTTTCAGAAACAAACCAAAAATTCACCCTAAGATAATTTTTATATTCTGAATTCAAAAATGAAGTCTATTTTAACAAATTCAAAACATAGAAATTTCATTTATTAGTTTAAAATAAATTCATGTTGCCAAAACCAAAAAGGGTATTTTTACGAAATAATAACTACCAAAAGATTGACATTTGTTTATATCAAATTTCAAAATGAAATTTCTTCTAATGAACAACATTGGATTAATAATAAAAGTTTTTTGTCCTATCTATAGATTTTTATGAATAGAATATCAATTAATAATATAATATTTGATTTAAAAACTCTTTTATTTCAATTTAGATACAATTTTGTATTTTGTTTTTTCTAAATTAATAACAGCATTATTACATTGAAAAAAAATTTATCTAACCCACCCTAGTATGTCATATTAACTAATAAAATTAGTTAAATTCATCAAAGTCTCAAATAAAATTAATTTGGATATTTATAATTTCAATTATTTTAATATTTAATTAAATATGTATTTACTACATCATCATTGTGTAATTAATAAATTAAATTATTTAATGTCTAAAAAATATAAATAAAATACCATTATGTATGAAATATTTTTATCATACTAATTAATTTTTATAGTCGAATTTATCTTATGTGTAACCCTATATTAAAAATGCTTTAGTTATTAAATGTTGATTTTAAATCTTTTAACTATTCTTTGAATTAAATTACAATAAAAGTCCTAATCTAATCCAAGTGGTCAAAAGAGGTTCATATTTAATTTCTATGGTTTTTTTGGTCGAATTAGACTTATCCAATAAAATTAGAACAAGTGTTTGGGTAATAATTATGTAATTTTTAACCTTAATTACCCTATTTAATTTAATCGTGGTAATTAAAAGTAAAGAGTTACTATTCATTGAAAATTATTTTTATCTTATTTAACCACATTTTACTCCTTCATATTAACTATGTCTCTCGAATTTTTGAAAATCAACTCATAGAAGAGGTGAAATTATGTTTCGTGTGAATTTACAAATTCTCCTAGGAGGTGGGTAAAAGACGAACATATTATTAAATAATGACTCTAATTAATTACATTGAAATTATATGGGTATTTTGAAACTATTTTGACCTAAAATAAATTTAAAAAAATAAATAATTATTTACATAAAAATTTGGTTTTAAACTATCCCTTAGGGTTCATCACTATTCATAAAAAATTTTAAGTTTTCAGAAACATACAAAAAATTCACCCTAACGTAATCATGATATTATGAATTGAAAAATGAATTCTATTTTACAAAATTCATAACATACAAATTTAATTGATTAGGTTTTTAATTAATTCCTGCTGTCAAAACCAAAAAGCGTATATTTTATGAAATAATACTACCAAAAGATTGACATTTGATTGTGTCCAATTTCAAAGTGAAATTACTTCCAATGACAAAAATTGGATTAAATGGTAAAAATATAATGTAATTATACACCCAAACCACTTATATTTATAGCTGACCACTATAAATTATTTTGATTAAAAAAAGTTATTTTCAGTTAAAATATATTGTTTTTCACTAATCACCCAAATTTGAAAGTTATCAGAAAAACACCAAAAAAAATTGAAACTAAATTCTTATGACCCAATCCCAAAGAAAAAGTTTATTTTTTCAAATTTTATATATAAAAGTTTCCAATATTTGATTTTAAAAGGGTTCTCCATTAAAAGGCGGTAAAATTGTATTTTTGGAGAAATACATCTTTTATCTGAAAAAAAATTAATTTTTCCTTACATTATGTCTAGGAAACACATAATATGGATTCTAAAATTATAAGGGTTTATAAAGATCAAAATTCTATTAATACTATTCATAACCACTTTTAAACGACTAGATTGGTATGTTGTGGTGCGCTTGAACTCGATGTTGCGTGTAGTGTATGTTATTGAATTACTTTGAAGAACTAACGTACTATGAAATGATGGGGTGTTACAATTTTTCACTTAATAGTTACATGTAATGTAATAAAGAGATACTAAATGAATATTTGTGATATATATGAAATTATATTTAAAATTTAAAATTAATATATCTTCTATTTATTTATGCTTTCACTCATTAAGGGAATGATAACGTCAGTCAAGCGTATATATGGCCTACGATGTCCACATAGAGATATTATTCATTATCCACATTAAAATTTTAATATTGATTGTAAAATTTTATATAATGAAAAAATGAAATGAAATCATTAATATCAATCTAGAAAATATTAAACTATATTAAATTATCAAGTATCGTGTTTTATATTAAAACATTTAGGAGAAGAAAATGTATTTAATAACCAAAATACTAAAATAATAAAATATTACAAAAACAGATGGTAAAATTTCATAATAGTATCAGATATTATGTTTTATATATGAATATGTATTTCCTATAAATTAATAAAATTATAAAATACATTATATATGTGATTAAATAATGTTCATTCAAATAAAAGTGTGAGGTTTCTGACTTCGTCTCAATTTCCCCTTATATTGGCATATTGTAAGGTTATAAACCCCTTTATTTTAATTGATTTATATATTGACCCTTTAACATGTAATAAAATTATTACATAGAAATTAATAATATTATAACATTCTATATTAATTATATATCTTTGAGGATTCTACATGAAAATTACCAATGGTTAAAAAATTTCATAACTCGACTTCTTTTTGTTGTTATAAATTACTACTTCATTGTCTTTGATATTATAGGGTTCTATGTGTTATTTTTTTATACTATTATTTATTTCCACGTCATTTATGTGATTTTTCTTTTTATATAAATAATTTATTCATTTATTAATCCTCATTTAAACATTATGTTATTTGAAAGGGTTTACTTCATGATCTCATTTTAATTGATATTTTTTTAAAATTTATTTACATAGAATAAAATTATCACATTATTCAATAACAAACCCATTATTTTTATTATAGTATTTTTATTGAAGATTAATTTTAGTAATACACTAAATTTTCTTCATTATGTGGATTGAAAGTTTTGACAAATTGTTTTTTTAATAAAATCAGACATCGAATCTCTCCTTGGTCGATAATATATTCTCCTACAAAACCATGTTTTCTAATAATTTTATCAAAAATCATTTTAAAATTAACTGAAATATATATTAATGAAATTATATCCCATTATTTAATTTAAATCTAAAATGATTGTGATGAATATTTTTCAAAATTTCCAAAATGGACCATTCGACTTTTACCAAAAATGTGAAAAAATGTTTATACAATAATGGAATGCACAATATATCTCACTTTTGTGACCACTATATGTTTCTATTATTCATTTATTAATATCAATTATTAATTTCAATTAAAAAATAATCAAAATATTTTATTATGATTTAGTTTTCATATTTTTTTCAAAGTTAAACGGATATTTTCATCAAGAATTTTCTAAATAATCATTGGACTGTATTTCTATTTAACAAAGAAAAAATACATTTATTTAATATTTATCCCGACATAGATATTTTTTCTTGATATCTTATTTATTATTTAGATGGATTTTTTTTTCAATCTAGCCCAATAATGTATTGGAATTCATATTTATTGAATCCTTTTTGAAGCTGTTAACTTTCCTATTAAATGATCACTTTCCTGTGATAATTGGAATTTAAATTTACCCAGAATACCCATATTATTTATCATGGATATCCTTATTTATTAAGAAATATATAATCTATATTTATGGTATTTTACATTGAAATTTAATTGATTCACTAGGTAAAAAATGATAAATATTAATCCTTTACCCAGTACATATATTTGATGATACACCACATCTTTAATAAAATGAATAAATTATTCAATATATAAGGGTTGATAGATACATGATATAATGGGTCTGGATTGGAATTATATCTCTCCTCATTGTATTGATAGCCTCATGAGATGAATCAGTTGGTTAGCCTTAGTTAAATGGATGTTTAAATTATACCTACCCATCAGTTCTAAACTATCTTGTGGAGGGGACCGGCTGTAGAGGTATCATGGTGACTGAGATCATTATGTACAATAATTAATCATTTTCATCATTATGAATTATGTTATTATTAACCATGAAATATTCACAATGAGATTATCTTGATGCATTTCCATTCTCAATTTTTTGATTATATGGACTTTGTTTTCAGTTGTTTACATTATCATATTGAAAATTACTTATCTATTAATGAATGTAATGTTATTTAAATGAAAGCTATGTTGATTTATTTGACATAAAATATTGATTATTCTTTATCTATTCATGATACCGTACTTATTTAAATTGAATGTTTTTCTAGTTATTAAAAATAACATATTGATTATTACTTATCAATTAATGATAGTTTGGTTATTTAAATGTCTTGTGTGTTTAGTTATTTTACTTTCCATATTTATTATTCCTTAACTTTTCATTATATTCAATTAATTTAATTAGATTATGTGTTTCGTTACATAAAATACTGTATTTATTATACGATACCAAATCATGATAGTAATGTAATTGATTAATTGGTATGTGTGTTTATATATTTACCTTACTATTTTGATTTTCCACTATTTAATATTATTAATTAAATCATTATATCTTCTATTATATGTGACACATACTAAGTATCTGAGATCACACTAATTTTGTTTCCTTTCCAAAAAATCCAAAAAAACTACAATGAATGATATGGATGTATATTCTGAAGGAAATAAATATATTATCAAAAAAATATGATGTAAATTTCATATTAAAATGATATATGGGAATAATTAATTTATATAGATTATTAAGACATCAATACTCTTTGGTCCTTTGGTAAGTGATAACTTGTATCTTATGAAAATTTAACAAAGTAGACCTAATATCATGTTTAATGGGTCATAGAAATTAATTTTTTTATCAGAGGATGTTTTTCAGGATCTTTGAGAACTAGAAGATGGAAAATATTTAATATGGAACATAACCGTGTCAAATATATTGAGGGTAAGTATAAAAAGAATATATTAAAATTATTTTAAGGAAGATATTATATTTTTTTACTATAAATGTATCCTTTTATAGTAAATAAAGTTGAAAATGTCTCTAGAATAGATGATCTTATGGTTAATAACTTCAAAAAATGTGTGTCGAGCATAACTTTTGAATTTACCAATATACAACAATTGGCCTTATTGCACACCTAGTTTGACATTCATGAGGGATAAGGTTCTAGTAATTCATTTTTTCTTTAAAACCTATTTTGAAATATTTTAATATATTATAGAAATGAAAGACCTAAGATAAAACTATGTTTTGTTAGATTAGAAATAAAGACCCAATATTTAGACATACAATAAATGATTATTCTTTATTATGTTGTTTCAAACCATGAATAGTGTTTCTCACATTAATGTTTTTTGTTTTAGTAAATGGTTGGAACCAAAAAGAGTCTTTTCAACATTTAATATGAAAATAAATTTTTTAAAATGAGAAACTATATGGGATGATGGTTTGATTGAAAGATATCCTGATAATTCCTAATTTGTTATTTGGAAATATGATAAAAAACCTATAAAAGTAGTAAATCTATGACTCAAATATATAAATAAAGATGTATTTATCTAAGAACTGCAGTGAAGGAGGCCATAGAGAAAATAAGTATCGATTTTATAAATTTATGAAATGAGGAATGATACACCAACTATTTTTTAATTAAAATAATGTTAAAATGTTTTAGGTGCCTAAAATAATGGAATAAATTAATTTATTTCTAAGGAAAAAAAATATTATCATTGAAGGAAATATATTTCATCAAAGGGATCTATTCATAGTTCATTTTATAAAATGTAAAGAACTAGTAAATGGTATGAGACAATTACCACCTATTAATTTTAACAAATAGTCCATATAAGGAATAATGTTGAAATAAAATTATTTAAGTATTTATTGATATAGATTCGAAAATAAAATTGTATAAGTATTTTAACCAATAGTTTGTAGTTATAATAAAAATAATAATAAAACAAAAAAATTGTCCAATATTTTCAAAGAATATATGTATTAATTAACTTTATAGTTATGGATACCATCATGCATTTATGATTTTATAGTTGGCCATATGTTCAATGTTTTAATAAAAGATTTTGAAATTTTTGATGTTGGTAACATGAAATGATTATTGATATTTTTTAAATAAATTTACGGTAATGGCACATATATGTTTGGTATATAAAAATATTATTTTCAGAATAATTCCCTTAAATTATATGACATAAAATTACAGGTAATCATGACCTTTAAGGATTATATAATATAAAATTTTATATTCATTATAGGAAATCAATATTTGGGAATATTATTTGAATTATATTAATATGGTTTTTGAAAAATGATGACATGCATATATGGCGACCACATATCATATCTAGGATGGTAGTATAGATTGAACCAAGAACTAAAGGACTATTAGAGTTTAATTTGTACCCCTAGCCTATGTGATGTTCTATTTAATATTCTATTTTTCCACATCAAATATTTGATTAATACATATTAATGATGAACCAGTGTTGTTACTTTTATGGTTTAGATATTAATAAATTTTTATGACCGTATTGGTTTTGGAAGATATTTTCATATATTAAAAATAATATTCTCACATTTATGGATTTTAGGATCTATTAAAACTTAATGTGAGCGAATCAGCAATAAAAACAATTCTTCCCAATTCATTTCATCAAATAAGATATGATGTAATAATTTATTAACACCAAACTAAAGGATGAGAATTTTATTATAAACCAAAAATATTTAGAGTATGAATATTTCCTAATATCTATAGATTGGAAATGAATTCCTCAAAATTATATAAAATATCTTAAAACAATAATGGTTTACTATTATAGGATCTAACATTTTTAATGTATTTTTTCTCTTATGTTCTTTTATTGTTTGGGCCTTTGTTAGAGAAAATGACCAAAATTTTTAGGATGAATGTTATTTTAAATACATGTAGTCTTAGTATTAATGGGTTATAAGATTAAAATGGGATTGTGATGAGTTGCAATTCATTATGGGAAATTGTGCTAAAAACTCAATTGTATAACATTTACACATTTTTAAAGGGATTACACATTGTATAATTATTCTTGGGCTTAATAAAATAATTATGAGGAGATGGATATTTCTTCGAAACACATAAAAAATAATTGCATGGTGTTTAACCTAATTATATGTCATGTAATATTCCATCTAGATATTTTAAATTGGTTTAGTATATGTGTATTGTTTTAAACTACTTCAGCTCATCTCCTCTCGAACTTTGGAGACTTTATATGTGATTTTGGATTGCCAAAATCTCTTTTGGCATCCCATTCACACGATCAATCCCTGTTAAGTCTTCTCGGTTGGATTTCTTTTTTCTTTTCCGTCTTATAAACCCCGTTGTGGTTAAATCGAATGTAAAATTGTGTTTTCGTTCTTAAATAGATCAATCCTGATATACTAACCACTTTGGAACAATCCACATCATTCTTTAGGGGAATTGGTTGTTAGAAATATTATTTTATCTTTATTTAAATGTAAGGTGTCTATGATTCAAATCCCATGGTTTTGATTTTATTAAATGTATGAAATTTTATATTTTCAAGGGTTTCATAGCTATTATATTTTCAATGTTGAATTAATTAATGTTATCAATTTATTAATTTTTAATTAGTGGGGGTTTATTGAATAACATATTCTAGGATTTTGGGATTATCAATTCTGGAATTGATTATCTTATTTGAGTATATTTATTAACATAATTATTTATAGAATTAATTGTGTTCCTTTCATATAATGAATTGATAAAATTTCTTGTAAATTTAATTATGGGATATTGAGGTTATTTAGTTGTCATAATTAAAATTATAATTAGTTATGTTATATTGAAATGGTTACCTTGAGATAATCAATTTTCGAAATAATTATGTGATACTGAAATGGATTCCATGAGATAATTAATTGTAGAACATATTATGTGATATTGAAATGGTTTCCATGATATTATATAATTGATGAATTAATTAATGGTTCGAGAATACATAGTTGATTGGGTAATTAATCAACTATATTTAATTGAAAATATAATAGTTGGATTTTTAATGAAATTGATTATAAATAATTAAATGCTGAATTAATTATTTGAGAATGAATCAGAACATAATATTTAAATTTAGAAATTTAAATGGTAATAGGTTCATTTTACTTATGAGTAATGGAATGGGAACATGGTCAATCAATTGATATGTAGAATGGTAACACAGTCATCATATTTTTTTGTAACGAATTGGGAAAATAGTAATTAAATATACAAGTATAAATAGTAACATGGTCAATATACTTCTGAGTAATGGAATGGAAACATGGTCATTCTATTGAGAAGTAATTATAATAACATGGTAATCTTAGTTTCAAATTTAATAATATTAACGTGGGATATCAGGTTTAAATTTAAATATTTTGTAAAAAGACTTCTCAGAGTAATAACCTGACTTTATAATACTTTAGACAATAGGATGAGTTAAATATAGTATTGAGATTTGATATCATAGTTGAATACATTAGACTCGGTCTTGAGATGAAGTAGGTATTAAAAATTTATATTACCTGGGAACACATCGGGATCTGGCATGAGTCGAAGCTAGTATTGAGGTAAGAGTAACAGTGGGAACCCTGGATTTATATGGTCAAATAAATGTTAATTGTATAATGTAATAAATATTTATTTATGAATTTTAATTTATTTATTTATGAAACATCATAAAATATTATTTGAATTGATTTTTTTCAGAAACTATTGGTGGGGGCCTACTAAGTATTTTTGACACCCTGCATGGGCTACCTAATCAATAATTGATTAGATATTTTCTTTTCTCGACAAGTTATTGGTAAAGCCCTTAAGTTAGATTTTTTGATCAAGGATAGATATCTATGAGGAAATTGGACATTGTTCAACACCCATATAAAAGTTTTTTATGCCTTTACATTTAGTTTCATTTTGAAACATGACACATACATTATCATGAAATGTTTCTGTTTTTGTTGGATATGGTATTTCCTAATTTTTAGACTTGGGATATTGTTATTGTTATTGATTACATATTATTTCTGTATTGTTTATTATTTCCTCATGTGTATAACTCTTATAAAATATTTTATAGTCTCCCTACGATTGTCTTACTAAACCCTTTCTACTAGCTGGTAGACTATAGCATTAGGGGAGGCGTGCTTAAGGTTGCATAGGGAACTGGTACATGGCACTAGTGTGTGCCACCTAGGTAGGGACATTACAAATTGGGAATAAAGGTCAAATTATTATTTCATCTTCTATTGTATTTCTATTTTGGAAATCTATATAAGTTACTAAGAGGAGTTTAGGCATGACTACGAGCTCATATATGGGAGTTAATACCCCATATATGGGGGAAAACCCAAGTACATGCTGGGGGAGTATTGTTATTTCTTTTTTCTTTTATATTTTAATGTTATTTAACCTTGTATGATACACTTATTGGATGTTGTAGAAATTTTTTTGAGATCTTTTCTTTCATAATTGAATCTTGGATTAGAATGACATGGTAGTTTAGTCTCTATGAATCAACCTTGGAACTCATGATTATTGTGATATGCATCATTTTAGGCATGCATGAGAAAATAGTTTATGTTTATGTTTTTGATCTGAAACATTTTTCATATCTTGTAAAATAGAAATGAAAATAGTTCCAAACATGATAATGAAAAATAGTGTAAAATGATCAAAGATGAGTATAATGGGATTTCCAATATAAAAATTGTAAAAAATGAGAATTATAATACCCTTTGATAATAATGTCCTATGTTTATGATGGATAAGGGTAGTGTTAATGCCATGGGTTTGACCACATGTAGAGATTTGGGGAAAACAACTTATTGTTTCTTATTATGATCTTTCCTCTTATGTAAATCAATTTGATTATATTATGAGTCCTAAGGTATGTGTTTGGAATTGTAGTGAATATGCATCCCTGATAGCAATTGTTTGGAGGACAACTTGGGGAATGCTTAGGAATGATCATTCAATGATGGAATATGAGGCACCGATTATGTCGTGTAAAGAAGTAGGGGAGAAGTTTCAAGATAACATTTCTCACTTAATGAATAATATAGAATGGTCTCCATGGTAGGGTTAGATGGGAATGTCTGGAATGAGTAGGGAGTTCTAGTTTTTGGCCCCACCCACAGTTACTGAAGAGGGTGGACAATATGGGGGCTTACCTCAGGGTTGAGTCTACCAAGATGATACTTGACCATATGGAGACAACTATAAAGAGGAGGGTTAAGTTGAAAGATTATATGATAATAGACTTAGACAATAACTAGTGATACATTCATGTGAGGATTGTATAGACAAGAAGTATGTTGTGTAAGGGCTTCTTGGATAGGTTCTTGGAGCACTTCTTCCCAAAGACACTGAGGTAGGAGAAAGTAGTAGAGTTCATGTGACTAAATTAGGAGAGAAGTAATTTATGGACTATGATGGTTGCTTTACAAACAATCATAGTTTTTCCCTATCCTTGATAAGAGTTGGGATAGATACAATGAGATGCCTCCCAGACAAACATTAGTGCAACAGTAAGTCCCAAGATATCATCTTTATGTTAATGAGGTTTGCAAAAGTGGTAGATCAAAACCTCCAAACTAACGGGATCCTAAACAGGATTCTACTGATATAAATTTAATTGATACTGGACAATTAAGAGGCACTAATTCCAAGGGGAAAAGACATTGTTATGAGAACAGTAGCCTGGACTATAGAAATAATAGTGGTTTGGGGGAAAGGTTAGCTATACATGACCATTCTAGAGTGTTTTTTCGTCGGCATGGTAGGTTAGGACATTATAGTGTTCATTCTCCCAAAGACTAGTAGTGTTCCAATCATGTGGAAATATGGGTCATATATAGATTTTTTATGTCACATTGATATATGGATAGTGTTTATGTAGGTAGTTAGAGTCAGAGTGTTAAAATGGGATCATCTACACCCTTTCAGATTGGTTGTAGGAGTTCTACTAGAAAATGAGGTAGAGGTAGAGTGTATATTTCTACTTGGACTGGGTGCCCATATCTACAAAGTAATGAAACATGGGTAATTCAGGAAAAATCATTGCATGTTCCTCTTTCATAGTTGGTTTTTTTGATACGATTCTACACCTATCAGTAGATAAAGGCAGGGAATCATTGTACAAGTGGTTTACTATAGTAATTGAACATCCTAGAATGGATGTATGATGAAGTGGAAATGTAATTTTGGTAGGTGTTCTAAATATTCTTATCAATAATGAAACTATCATTGTTATGGTGGATCGGCTTAGTAATGTTGCAGATTTTTTTTCTTATATGGGAGATATTCTCAGTAGAGAAACTCAGAGGTCTATAAGTTCAAGAGATATTCTATCATCATGGAATTTTGAGAACTATATTTTCATACCTTGACTCACATTTTAACTAATTCTTATAGATGGTAATATAGAAATATCTTTGTACACATGTTTAATTGTGTTTGTCCCTTCACCCATAAAAAACATGTCTAGTTCGAGTGTATAAGACTAGTGCATGAGGATATGATGTAAGAATGTGATATTTATTTAAGAGGGTCATGGGAGAAGTACATAGATTTTGTGGATTTTTACTATTGAAATAGTTATTAAGAAACTATATAGATGGATCTATATGAGGCTATTTATGGTAGGCCATTCAGATCCTCAAAATGTTGTATGTAGGCTGGTGGGTCGAAGTTTTTGGGATCAATTCTCATGAAAGAGATGTCAATTTTGGTGAAACTAATTTAGAAACTTATGGATACAACTCCAAATAGAAATAATTCATGTGATGATAGATATTGATGACCCATATATTCTACATAGGGTGGTCATGAATTCCATTAGGTTTTTCCTAGTTTGGATCACTATAGGATATATAGGGAGGTCATGTTAGTGGCCATGTTTGTTGGGAAGTTTTAGATAGTAGAGAGAATTGGTCCAGTGGTGTACTGATTGGGACTTCTATAAACTATATAGTTATATACATGATGTTTTATATGTATCATAACTTCTATAGTATCACCCATACCCTTCTCATTTGATCGAGGTAGAAGATATTGATCCTATGATAAATGAATCCTTCGAGGATCTTCTTTTGTGTGTGTCAGAGGAATGTTATAGGGTGTTATGGGGGAATACTATATTGATAGTTTATATATTATGGAAACAAGGTCATATACTAGAGGAGACATTGGAAAGAAAATTAGATGTTTAGGTTTAGTGTCCCTATATTTTTTACTCAGAATCTTAGAAATTCTTATACATAACATTTTAAGATGAATTATTATAAGTTTTAGAGATTCAAAAATCCTATATTATTTAGGTACTTTTCCTTTAATGTGATTTTGTGATTCAGCCTTTTTTTGAGTAAATGGCCTAATTGTTTGGGAAAATTTTTATAAATAATGGAGTAAATTTATAAATGGGTTCAATATAAATAATGGGTTCATTGTGAGTTGAAAGTCTTTAAAGGGAAAATGGGATGAAAACTCAATTTCAGAAAACTTACAAGCCATGTAAAGTGATTACATGATATGTAATTGTCTGTGAGTTTATAAAATAAGTCCTAGATAATTTATTTTTGGTTATGACCTTAAAATATAATTACTTGAAAAGTATTCTTATTACACACCACATAATCTCTCAGATTGGATATTTGGTGTGGTTGTGTAGTTTGTTTTTGTTGGAAAAAACTTCTTCTCATCTACTATTGGCCAACCATGACTCTCAAAAAAAATTATGCTTCCCAAAACCCCTTCCAGATTTACCATTCATGCAATTAATCCTTGGTAAGTTTTTATGGTTGGATTTATTCTTTCCCTTCCTTCATCTCCAACACATTCCTTTGAAATCCCATGGAAAATTGCAATTTTGGTTTTGAACATGATCATTCTTAATCTAAGAACCCCTTTTCAACCATCATCACCATTCCTCATTGTCATTGGCCAATGGAAACATTATTTGATATTCAGTTAATGACATTAGTTCTATAATTCAAATGCCATTTTCCTAAATTTTGTTTACATATATTTAATTGTATATTTTCTAGTTTTTCTTATAAATTGGTATTCTAAATGTGAATAAATTAATGATTTCAACTAATTATTTTTAAATTTGGGGTATTTTTTTAAATAAATAATTATTTTATTTGGACTTAATTCATTGTAAAATTAATTATTGAATTTGAGGATATTTATTTAGATAATTAATTGTGGAATTAATTATGTTCCTTTCAATTCATGAATTAAAAAAATCATTTATAGAGTTGACTATGAGATATAAGGGTTATTGATTTGTTATAATTTATTGTATAATTAATTATTTGATATAAGAATGGTTTCCTTGAGATAATTAATTGTGAAATTAATATTGTGATATTGAAATATTTTCCTTCAGATAATAAATTGTTGAATTAATTAATATTTTTGAAATACTTAATTAATGGAGGAATTAATTAATGTTATTTATCTGAAAATATAATTTTTGAATTACTAAGGAAATTAATGAAGAATAATTATGTATTGAATAAATTATTTGTGAAAAATGGGAACATGTCCACTCAATTGAGAAGTGTAAATTGTATCATAGTCATTATACTTCCAACTAATGGAATAGGAACATGGACATTAAACTAAGAAGTATAAATGGTAACATGTTCATTATACTTTTGAGTAAAAGAATGTGAAAATGTTCTTTCAACAGAGATGTATAAATGATAATATGTTCATTATAATATTGATTAAAGGAATGGTACATGGTCATTTTATTGAAGTTTATGTATGGTAACATCGTCATATTACTTATGAATTTAATTTTGGTAACATGGGCAATAAATTATAGAATATAATATATGGTAAAAATGAATAATATGTGTTATTGCCTCACTTGATAATACTTCTAAGTCCGACATGAGCCTATTTAGGTATTGAGATATGATATCAACATGGAACACTTTAGACTCCAACATGAGCTGAAACTGGTATTAATATATGGTATTACAATGGAACACTTTATACTATGGAATGATATGAAGCAAGTAATGAGGAGTGGGTATACTTATGAACTATAGAGTTATGTTTTAAAATAAGTTTTTATTGTATTGTTTGATTACTGTTTAATAATTAATTGTAATTTATTTCATTTTACAACTATATACACTATTATTAAATGGTAGTTTTTACACACCATTGGCAGTGGCGTACTGAGTTTTACTCACACCCCACTCAGGCGCCCTAATTGGAAGCTGAATAGACATTGTATTTTAAGGATAGGTTAAAAAAAGGCCCTGAATTAGATTGTTGATTGAGAAACGATCTTGGATGAAGAAACTTGATGTTGTTTGGGGCCCACATGGGATTCATTTGTGTATCAATTTTTAGTTTCATTTAGACAGTTGACACTTAATTTAGAATGGCATGTTTATTTTTCGGTTGGATATGAAATTTCCAACAATTTTTAAATTGGGATGTTGCTATTGTTATTTATTATATATTCATACACTATTTTTTATTATTTATAATACAGTATTACTCTAATAAAATAGGGTATAGGCTCCCCATGATTGATATACAAGACCCTTGTAGTATGTCAGAAGTCTCTATCATAAAACGAGTCATGCTTGAGGTCTTATAGCGAACCAGCTCGGGGAACCTGTGTGTTGAACCCATTTGGGTGCATTACATCTATTAACATATTTGATTATGAATCCATGGAATTTTAACAAATGATATATATATTAATTTTTGGTGTTAAATTTAGATTAATGAATCACTTTTTTGTGTTCAATGGTCTTTATCACTCTATAATTATTTACGATGTTCTTCAATGTCTATCTATTAACTATCCAAAAATATTCCCTACATGGAAACCTATTTATGTGTTCTTACATATGAAAATTTTAATTCTATTTATCTCTAAATAATATAATGTTTTATAAAACCTTTTTATATTGTAGGTTTTCAATAAAATAAATTTTTATATATCAAACACATGATTTTTTAGCATATGATCAAACTATAAGGATAAAATTTATTTATGGTGCGGACAATATAACTCCATAAATTATAAAAGATATAAAATTATATATAATATATAACATGAAACCTAAATCATGAAAATAATTGTAAATATTTTTCTTTAAATTTAATTTATTCAATAACTTGTGACAAACGCATCCTTGATGCAAAAGGAACAATAAAATAAAATAATGTTATAATCTATACATTAAACTGGAGGGAACTAATAATGCTAATTAAATTAGGAAAAGTATTTCTTCACAGATTTTAATAAAAACTCATTTTTTTTCTATTTATTAGAAATAAAATAATAATATTTTTAAATACAAATAAATGTGTTTTTAAATAAATTTTCTAAAAGTCGTTTTACGCATTCATTGTTTGTATAATTTAAAATTAAATTATGAAACATTTATAAATTTTATTGAAATGTTAAACATACTATTTAATTGAAAATTTTAGAATTATACCTCTGTGATATTTTTAAAATTTCATGAAAATATTAATTTTTTAATGAATAGTAAAAAATACAAATTTATATTGATAATTTCCTTTTCATTTAAATAAATAAATAAGTTAAATTTAATATTATATATAATTTCAATTAAAATTTTAAAAATTATAGTAAGTTTTTAATATTAATGGTTATTTTATTCAATTTCATTTTTAATTTTGATATTAAATCCCTATATACTTTTCCGACTTTTTTCTTTTGGAAACCTATTTTTTCATCACATCTGTATGTATAATTTAATATTAGATTATTCCACTTATATGAACATAATTTTTAAAAATGTATCTATAATTTTAATCGTCAATATTTATGTTATAAATTAATATAATCTTAATTTATTTTTCATTCTGAATTGTAAAAGTAGTAAAAATTAATTATCACTCTTAAGATGAATGCTTGTATATTGAAAGTTAACCTAAATGGATATGGGTTAATATGATATTAAAACGTCTATAAATGCCAATATATTTATATATTTTGACATTATAAGATATAAGTGTCATTAATGACTCATTATTTATGATTTTTCAATAAAATAACATTGGTGTGATTGATTCCATTAAAAATTTTCACGTGCTTCCTCTCTCAAAGTGATAAAAGGTAACCTACTCACCTCCCCACATAAAACATATAAAAATATTTATTTAGGAAAATACCTGACCAGATATAATTATTAAACAAAAATAATTCCTAGATCCCTTGGATTGATTATAAATTCAATCAATTAATTCCTTTATTACAAATATAAATAAGTTTTCTAAAATTGTGGTTATGTTCATTTAAAGCATTTTTTTTCCATCATACAACTCATTAAAATATTATTAAACCATTATTAAATAATAAAATATTTATATTACATATACATAGATGTTATTATCTTATGGGAAGGTCCAATATACATCCCCTAGTCTAACGAACAGAAAATGAATGTGTTGACAGTGTCTGTGACAAACAACCTCCTCGTGAACCGATATAGTTAATTTAACATATCCTCCTTTCAAGGTTGGACATAATAATGGTTTTAATATAATTATTTTATATTTATGATATTATTATTCTTATGTAACTAAAATTTCAAATACAAATTCTCACCGTCCATGTCATTTAAATGCGTTTTGAGCTGGCATTTCGCGGCGGTTCTTAAAACCTCCGTGAAAAAACCGCCGTTAAACGGCAAAAAAAATATTATTTTTTTAATTTTTTTTTATATAATTTTATTCAAGGATTAGCGGCGGTTTCCGTAAAACCGCCGTGAAATAAAATGAAAAAATAAAAAAAATGTGAGAAACCCCGAAATCACTAAAACGACCATAACTTTTGATCCGGGCGTCCGTTGAAGCACCACGACCAGTCAAATCGAAGCTCATGAAGAGATATAGAGGCACATATAATCAAAACATTGAGACGTTCTAAGGTGTGGATGATATTAGAGTTATAAAAAATTTGAAAAAAGTTCTCCAACTTCAAATGGCCATAACTTTCTCTCCGGGTGTCCGTTTTTGCATTACCACATATCAAATCGAAGCCAGCGAAGAGAGCTACACACCGGTTCAACACAAGCAAGCTTCTCTCGGGTTTTTCGACCCCAAAAACCCCTCTGTAGGCCTCCAAAACCCCGTTTCCGTCATCGGTGTCCCGTCGAACTTGTCTTCAAACGGACCTAACATTCGATCCGCGTGTCAATTCGACCTCCTCCACATGCCAGATCATAGCTCGTTCCATGAGCTTCAGTTTGACTGGTTGTGGCGCCTAAATTCACTCCTAGATCATATGTTATGGCCTTTTTAGTGGGTATCGGGTTTGTTATGTTTTTCACTGCCTTGTTTCTAGCACCCGTTCCCCGTCAGCTTTTTTTTAAATGGTCGTAACTTCCGATCCGCCTGTCCATTCGGACACTTTTACCTTTCAGGTTGAAGATCGTTTCAGGATCTTTAATTTGATAGGTCGCGGATCTAAAACGGACTCTCAGATCTTAAGTTATCTCCGTTAATGTGAGTCCAATGTTTTTGTCTCTTTATGACCGTTTTGACGAGTTTTAACGGTAGCTTCATTTATTACTGTTTATTTGGTTTTCCATGACTTGTTATCTTTATCAATGGTTTTTTGTGGGTTATTATGATGATTATGTTGAATTATTAAGGAGTTTTTCAGAGTTGTCACGAGTTTTCATGCATTCTCATTCTTTCTAATACCTCATTCTTCATATGCTTCTCCATCCTTTTTCCTGCATTTTCATGATTTTTCATCCCTTATCACGTCTTTTCATACTTTTTCATGTGTTTCCTTTATTATTTATTATTTATTATTTATAATATACTTTAATTTATTTATTATATATTATTTGTAACTGGTTATTTATTATTTATTATTTATTATTTATTATTTATTATTTATTATTTATTATTTATTCTTTATATTTCATAATTATTTATGTTTATTTATTATTTATTATTTATTATTTATTATTTATTATTTATTATTTATTATTTATTTTTTATTATTTATTATTTATTATTTATTATTTATATTTATATTTATTTATTATTTATTATTTATTATTTATTATTTATTATTTATTATTTATATTTATTTATCATCTATCTTTATTTATTATTTATTACTTATTATTTATATATATTTATTATTTATTATTTATATTTATTTATTATTTATTATTTATTATTTATATTTATTTATTATTTGTTTTTTATATTTAATTATTATTTATTATTTATTAATTATTATTTCTTATTTCTTATTTATTATGTATTATTTATATTTATTTATCATTTATATTTATTTCTAATTTATAATTAATAATTTATTATTTATATTTATTTATTATTTATTATTTATATTTATTTATATTTATTTATTATTTATTATTCATTATTTATATTTATATTTATTTATTATATTTATTTATTTTTTATTTATTATTTATTATTTAGTATTTATATTTATTTATTATATATATTTATTTATTATTTATTATTTATTATTTATATTTATTTATTATTTATAATTATTTATTATTTATTATTTATATTTATTTATTATTTATTATTTATTATTTATTATTTATTATTTATTATTTATTATTTGTTATTTATTATTTATTATTTATTATTTATTATTTATTATTTATTATTTATTATTTATTATTTATTATTTATTATTTATTATTTATTATTTATTATTTATTACTTATTATTTATCTTTATTTATTATTTATTATTTATTATTTATATTTATTTATTATTTATTATTTATAATTTATTATTTATATTTATTTATTCTTTATTCTTTATTCTTTATTATTTATTATTTATCTTTATTTATTTTTTATTATTTATAATTATTTATTATTTATTATTTATATTTATTTATTATTTATTATTTATTATTTATTGTTTCTTATTTCTTATTTATTATTTATTATTTATATTTATTTATTATTTATATTTATTTATTATTTATTATTTATTATTTATATTTATTCTTTATTCTTTATAATTTATAATTTATCTTTATTTATTATTTATTATTTATATTTATTTATTATTTATTATTTATATTTAATTATTATTTATATTTATTTATTACTTATTATTTATTATTTATTATTTATTATTTGTTATTTGTTATTTATTATTTATTATTTATTATTTATTATTTATTATTTATTATTTATTATTTATTATTTATTATTTATTATTTATATTTATTTATTATTTATAATTTACAATTTATTATTTATTATTTATTATTTATTATTTATTATATATTATTTATTATTTATCTTTATTTATTATTTATTATTTATTATTTATTATTTATTATTTAATATTTAGTATTTATTATTTATTATTTATTACTTATTATTTATCTTTATTTATTATTTATTATTTATTATTTATTATTTATATTTATTTATTATTTATTATTTGTTATTTATTATTTATTATTTATATTTATTTATTATTTATTATTTATTATTTATTATTTATTATTTATTACTGATTATTTATTTATTATTTATTATTTATTCTTTATTCTTTATTATTTATTATTTATCTTTATTTATTATTTATTATTTATATTTATTTATTATTTATTATTTATATTTATTTATTATTTATTATTTATATTTATTTATTATTTATTATTTATTATTTATTATTTATTATTTATTATTTATTATTTATTATTTATTATTTATTATTTATATTTATTTATTATTTATTATTTATTATTTGTTATTTATTATTTATTCTTTATTCTTTATTCTTTATTATATATTATTTATCTTTATTTATTATTTATTATTTATATTTATTTATTTTTTATTATTTATATTTATTTATTATTTATATTTATATTTATTTATTATTTATTATTTATTATTATTATTTATTTATTATTTATATTTATATTTATTTATTATTTATTATTTATTATTTATTATTTATTATTTATTATTTATTATTTATTATTTATTATTTATTATTTATTATTTATTATTTATTATTTATTATTTATTATTTATTATTTATTATTTATTATTATCGAGTTTATATCTATTATTTATGTATTATTTGTTTTTTCAATTAATATATATAAGTATATTAATTTCTGTCTATTAACCACATGGCGAGCTTGCTGGAGTGGTAAAGTCTTTGGAAAATATGCAAGAGGTTAGGGGTTCAAATCTCACCAGACGCAGGATTTATTTATATTGCATGGGCATGCATGTGCATGAGCATGCATGGGCATGGGAGATGCATGCATGCATGGATAAATAAAATAAATACGAAATAAAATAAATACAAAATAAAATAAATAAATAAATAAATAAATAAATAAAAATAAATAAATAAATAAATAAATAAAAATAAATAAATAAATAAATAAATAAAAATAAATAAATAAATAAATAAATATAAATAAGTAAATAAATAAATAAATAAAAATAAATAAATAAATAAATAAATAAAAATAAATAAATAAATAAAATAAATAAAAAAAATAAATAAATAAAATAAATAAATAAAATAAATAAAATTAAAAAAATAAATAAAATAAAAAAAATAAAAAAAATAAAAAAAATAAAATAAAAAAAACCCCCGCAGAATCATTTAGCGGCGGTTTAAACCGCCGCTAAAAAACCGCCTCGAAACGTTCTGCGATGGTTTTGAAAACCGACGCGAATAGTTTCCCGACGCCCGAGTCAGCGGCGGTTTAAACCGCCGCGAAACGAAAAAAACCGCCGCTAAATGAGTTTTTTGCCGTAGTGCGTAAGACACACTACAACCTCGTGATGCAAGCTGATTATTTTTACATGTATGATTTCTATGAAAATAATATGGATAAAATTATTGAATATATGTTACATATATGAAACTATATTCATTCTTTAAAATTAATATATGAAAAACTTCATTACCCTTTCACACTTTACAGAAATGATAATGTCACCCATTCATCTACAAAGTCTATTGTCTCTATGTAGCAGTATGATCCATTAACCATTTAATATTTAAATAATTTTTATAAAATTATATATAATGAAAAAAAATTACATTATTATCATACATTATATGATCGAACTAGATAACATTCTCATGAACTGGAACTATTACAGTAAAACATGCATGAGAAAAAAACGAAATTAACAACAAAAATAGTGAAAATAATAAAATATTATTAACAAATGAGTCACCAAATGTAATAAGTGGATAATATATAATATTATAAATATTAATATAGTTATACTATAAAAAACATCATGAAATCAATATTACAGTATTTTAATTAACATTTAACTTAAATGAAGTGTCCAATAATGGAATTTATCTCAATTTGGATTCATTGAGGTATATTGCGATGTTACAGACCTAATTTATTGTATTTAGTGTATCTACTATAAATTTGACTTGTTATATAAGGATTAATGAATTAATTATTTTACAATATTTTATAACATTAAAAATTTCATCCACCATGACTTTACATGAAAATTACATAGTGTTGAAGAATATTATAATTCAATTTCGTTTAAATGGGTTAAAAATAATTCTTCATTGTAGTTAATATTATAATATTATGTGTGTAATGACTACTTATTTTCTTATTTTTTATTTTACCCTTTTGTTATTTAAATTTAATACACATAATTTATTCATTGAGTAATATTTACTTTGATGTTATGATCTTCATGCGCTATTGTTTCACAATCGTTTTTTAATCCTGACTGTTAATGATTTAATTTCAATTGAAAGAAATTATATAATCATTTGATAAATAACACTATTTTTTCATACCATTCTTTTACGAATGAATGTGTTGATATTCACTTTCTTAATATATTTTTTACACACTAAAATTCCCTTGAAATATTCACATTCATTTTATAAATAGACATTAAATGTCCCCTAAATAAAAATACTACTAATCAGTGAATTGATTATTGTTTTAACTATATATAATTTCTTAATGGATTTTCTTAGGCTATTATTAATTCGATTGATTGGGGAAATATTCAAATATTTTTATCCTTTAAATAATATATATATATTTGATTATAAGGAATATTATTCATGAATTATATTGATTATTCGATATTTGAAGAATAATATAGAAAAATAGTGAAGAATGGAGCATGAAATTATATATCCCCTCAATGAATAATTACTCTCATGAGAGGATTCATTTCATTAAGATTATTTAACTGGTTTTATTTTGAATATTTATAAAATCATTTTTACCTATCACATGAATGGTCATGATAGTTGTCGTTTCATGTTTCCTGATATCATGATGTCAAATAATTAATCATTTCCATCATTATTAGTTCATATATTATTATCCAAGATATTATATATAGTTTTTAACCCTAGATTCATTTTCTTTCTGGGTTTATCAATTGAATGGTACGTGTCTTCAATTATTTACCATTCCATAATGATTATATATTATCTATTCATGATATTAATGTTATTTAAATTTCAGGTTTATAAAACTATTTACCATAAAATATTGATTATTCTATATGAATTAAGGACATTCATTCTATTTATATGCTATTTGTTCTAAATTAGTGAGTTTTCCATAATTTTTATTCCACATCTATTCATCTTCGTGAAGTTATTTAAATGGAATTTCTGTTTAGTTATTTACCTTGATATAGTGATTATTTCTGATCTATCCATGATAGTTAATTTATTTCAATGTCATTTGTTTTTAGTTATTTGATATTAAATATTGATTATTCCTTTCCTAATCTTGATATCTTTGTTATTGGATAAATAGATTGTGTTTTCGTATATTCACTATGTCATGTTGATTATAACTTATTGATTATTATTCATTTACACTTGATAACTTCTATTGTAGGTAACTATTCCATTTCATATGAGTTCACCTCAATTTATTTCGTTTCCAATGAATCAAAGAAGGGTAAAATTTTAAATTTTTGAGGATATAATATCAGTAATAATGATATTATATAAAACAATCTATTTGTTTGTGTATTCAAATGTAATATGAGAACCGTGTGTGTATCTATTTTAACCATACTACTAAACAATTCAGTTTTTTTTGGGATACAATTTATTGTATCATATAAAAATCTAATTAATACTACATGGGATTTGAGATACTATAGTTGATGTTATTTCATAATTAATTTTGAATTGAAAAGGGTGTTATCCTCGTGAATTTTTCCGATAACCTCTTAAAGTAATTTTTTATAAATGATTACTTCCTTTGATGTTAATTTTTCTTCAATATGTATCTGATTCAATGATACAATCCTTAATTTTTTATTATTGGATTATGATTACGATGAAATAATATTGATGGAATGAATTTAATTGTCTATCGGTGTAATCCCATGATCCCAAAAGCAGAGATCCAATTCATTATTTTATTATATTTTAATAATTTAAATGAATGAAATCCAAATAAAATTAATAGTTTTGTAGTTTTTTAAAACAAGATTACACACATGATGCCCATAATACATTTGGAAAATAAAGATAACTAAAATATCAGAATAATTGAAATTCATTCAAAGGATTCCTCTTCGTAACCTTGGGAAAGGAAAAATAATAATTATATGCCCAAAATCTTAGTAAGGGTATGTAAACTGAATGAAATAATGAATTAATGGGAATAAATCTACATTTCATGTTAACTCACTGATAATATAATCCATTTGATTAACAAACGAATTATTAAATTTATTAATAGATTTTATCTTATGAAAAACTCATAGATAATTAAATTTTTGACTAAAATATCAATATATTAAATGCTTACATATTTGATGACATGTATGAGGCACATAAAAACCTATAATATAAATACATTTCATAAGACGATTTAAAAACACATTAAAAATCCCATTTTTTGGTCAACTTATTTGTTTCATGAAAACCATTCGATTCATCATGGTGCTATATAAACTTCGGGCCCCACCTACCATTACCAGTCCCAATCATTCCTCAAATAGAGTAATAAATTTAATTAATTAAAAATGAGCAAATATCAAATATCTTTATTGGGGGAATAATTCATATTTCTAAATATTTCCCCGTATAATGAAATAACACTCAAAGTAAACACCATACGTAATAGTAGTATAAATATTATGAGTGACACCATATTAAAATGAATTGAGAATAATAGTGAATAAGTATCAATGATATTTAAATTGAGAAAAAATCATTTGAAACTTGTTATCTATTAATCTAAATGATTGTTCATTTATAATAACAAATACTTAAGTTGAAATGAACATTATAAACTTATAAACAAATATTAAAAGTATTATGTGCCATAATAGGTGATATTTTCTTCATTTATTATTATTTGGACAAATATTCTTTTTAATTCTATATGAGTAGTTGTAATGTACCTTGTCTTGGAAAATAACAAGAAGATTCCTTTTAATTGTTTTTGTAAAATGTAAAAAGTAGGTAAAAAGACATTAAACAATCCTTGTAGAATAGTCAAAACTTTTTATTTTATTTTTTAAATGGTAACAAGGAATATAAATATTCCCCAGTGGAAACTTAATAAAAACAATCACGAAAAAACGATGAGATTGTTTAAAAACCCCTTACGACATTATACTCGATAGAATATATTATCCCATGAAAGTTATAAAATTATATGGATATGAAAATTTAGTTATATTAAGAATAAAACTCATAAATAGAATTAATGTTAATTATATAAACCACACAAAAGAAACAAATACTATAAATTGTATGTGTCACACAAAAATAACAGTTAGACAAAACTCTCTTACATTATGTTTCCTTTTGTGGGAACACCCTTTAACATCTTTTATAGTGGTTTTAAGAGTGTTATTAACAGATAAAATAATTTTAATCATATTAGTAATATAATATATTATCTTCTTATAATATCACATTACCTTTTTATTAACAATCGTCAATTATTTTCACTATTTTGTGTAACAATTGACAAGTTTTTCATGTATATATTGACATGTTACTTATTGTTCTTATTAATTAGATAATAATATAATCATCTACATAATTTAAAACATTATTAATAATTCATATATATTCAATATATATGGATTTATAATAATTTAAAAAATTAAGATATAGGAAATGAAAAAAACATTGATGGAGATTGTAGGTTGTTCATAAACATTAACGCTACTTCCATTTTCTAGTCATATTAATTGAATGAAAAAAATGATGTATGTTATAATTCAAGTATTATATTTATTTCATATATGCCACATATTTTTACTAAAATGAACCTCCATACATTTCTTTGTATAGTGTGAGTGAATCAAATTACTTTGAGGTGATGATAGTTCACACATCAAGAAATAATGTTATGATATTCTCACCGAGAAGAAAAATATAAATGTATGTGCTTTATTAGAATTAATATAAGGAAAAAAATTATTAATATAATAGATATCATATAGAAACTATAATTTCATCATTATTTTCAACCTTTAAAGGAGATAAATGGATGATCAGATGACATCACACTACTAGAATTCATGGTAATTGCGATATTCTATTTGTGACGGGATCCCGTCCCAAATAATTGTTTTTGCGATGAGAAGTATCTCCGTTGAAAATAAGCCTATGATTATATGTATTATATATACATAAATGTTTTCGTGATGGGCCCGTCACAAAAACTATTTGAGATGGTACCCGATCACAAATAGTCTCACTACGACAGGCTCGTCGCAACAAATGATTTGTGATGAGAATACTTGCCCATCGCAAATAGTTTTTAAAAATATTTAGTTAGACTATTTGTGATCGGGTACCATCTCAAAAGGTCCCGTCACAAATAATACATTAATTTTTTAAAAAATAAAATTTAATAATATTACGATAAATGAAAAAAATATAAAAAGATAATAAAATATTACAAATAAATTATGTAATATTTTCGCTGATATAAAATAGATAAAATGTAAATAATTTATATTACAATGTAAATTTCATATGTTTGTAAAATAAAAAAATCACTGGGGGTCATCTTCTGAAGGAGGTGGAGGAGCTGAAGGAGCTGGTAGAGGAAACTCCATCCCAAAACTACAAGTCAGACAGTGCATGTACTCCATCTGCTCATGATGCTGCTGCTACCATCAAAGTATCTTCTCCTCGTGCTACTGCAGATGCTACTACTACTGTCGACACATCTCTTCTTGCTGCTTCTACAAAATCTCTATATTCTCGGCTTGAGCTCGCTAATGCTCCTGATTCTGTGAGCCAAGAGATGATGCCTCTCCACAAGCTCCTCTCGAGCTGGACATCGACATCGCAGTAGTACTATAATAAGTACCAGTAGTCAAATGAGAGTCGATGACAACTACTCTACCATTCTAAAAGCCATACTGAGTTGAATGCATCCATGCCGCCTCATTGAAATGGTGAGCAGTGGTCTGCTCAGCCGTCTCGGCCTGACCCTCAGCATGTGTGTGAGAGGTCGCGGCCCCATATGACTCCTTCAATTTCAATTTAAAATTGTAATTGTAAAAATATTATAATCAGTTGATTATTAAACTGAAAAAATAATACTAACCACAATCTTACGATGGCGATCACCTCTAATATCTCCACTTGCAGGATCACTGTACATCCTCCGAAAAACAATGAACTCCGTAATATCGGGATGCTCGACTGCCTAAAGAAATATAAAATAAACAAATTATATTTATAGTTATATAAAACATTTTAAAAAATATACATACCAGATTCTCTTTATGTGAACTGAATGTATGGCTACCAGATCGATGAGTCACCTCCTGTCTCCCTCGGTTCTGTCTTCCCACTGATGATCTCCTCTAAAATCCACCACCCAACTAGTGTAAACATAATCCATCCCGAACGTGAGATGAAATGTACTCTGGTCGGTTTTCTCTACACGACTCTTCAAATTCTGTCGCCCCTACTTTCTTAATAGCAGTCCTTCTCAAATTGTTCAAAAACCGGTGGAAACGGTCACACATATAAACCTCCCGTGTCATGCGGATCGCGTCGCACATGCTATAATTGATAGGATTCCATAAACCCTACAAATAATTTATAATATCATGTTGTTAATAAAAATATTTCAAAATAAATATTATTTATTTACATATAAGTCAATGATGGAACATATCGTGTCACTCATCAACGAGAATCTATACCCATGTGATCCATGGCTGAGAAAAAATATAATTGCAATATAGTGATCCCCTTTCCAATAACTACATGCTGAAAACTGTGAAAAAAGAATAAATAATCAAACAATTAGTATATATATAAATAAATAAATGAAATCTAAATAAAATATACGGGTTACCATACCTCTGGGTTCATGCATCGAAACCAAGATGTGGACGTCACTCGGGGATAGGGTCAGCAATCATTAGTCGCGTAAGACCGCTCCCCCTTCAACATACCTCTTGAACCACAAGTAGGATGAGGGTCCACTGATCCCACGTCCTCATCGTCCAAAGGTAGCTCAGCCTCCTGAAACTCAAAAAATATATCATCGTCCATCTGAAACACAAAATGATTGTTGTTAGAAGATAGGTTGAAAATAACTATTATATATAGATGTATATTAGTTATGATTATAACCATCATTTAATTGTTTTAATGTGAATCTTCATGCTCTTAACCATAGCTGTCAATGTTAATGTCTTCATCTTCCTTCTCAGCATCATCAATATCCATATGAATTTTTGTATCATCATCTCTTTTTATTTAAAATTCATTTATAACATCATTAACATTTTCATCATCATCAATCGTTAATTGTGGGGTGTCATCATCGATATTCACGTCTCTTTGTGAATCAGATGGATTTTGATTAGTCTCTTGAAAATTTTCAATACCTTCCACTTCAGCAGAACCACATTGAGTTTGAGTAAACTGATTTTCCCAGGATTTTATTTTTATTATGCTCCACCAATCACTCAAGTCTCTTGAAGTAGCACAGTACATTGCATAATAAATTTGATGTGCCCATTGAGCTAGTAAAAATGGATCATTTAGTGCATGAATAATTTTATATTTAATATCGATGATTCTATGAGTCAGATGAACATGCAAACCTCTTTCAATATCCAACCACAGACATTTAAACATTGTTATGTAATTCTGTCCTAGATAACACATCCCAATAATTTAATCCAAAATGCCATAAAAGTTAAATTCAGTTTCTCTGTGATGTGATCCTCCCAATAAAACTCCACTGGTAATTGTTTATTTGATTCCCCATATGCAAGTGTATGAAATCGAAAACCATTCACTACATATGCATTATAAGATTTATCAATTTTGGATGGTGGGTTACTCAATATATACAGTCGTTTGTCAATTTTATCAGCATATTGAGACACCTGAAAATTTGTAAAAAAATTATCAATATAATAATTAATAAAAAAATTGATATTAAACCATAAATAATTTATGATACCAACTTTTTAAACCAGTGAGATAAATTATTTTGTCTGCATTCTTCAAGAGAAGCTACTGTAATTTGTGGAAATGTTTCTTGATATGACTAGCATATAACCTAAAAATAATATAGGTTTAAATACTATAACAAAAATATAGACACTAGTGCAGAAAACGTTTTTTACGTCACCATTTTTTACGTCGGTTATATAAAACCGACGTCATAATATGTAAAACGAGGTTTTTTACGTCGGTTATTTCTTAACCGACGTAAAAACCTGTGTTCGGTACACATTTAACGTCGGTTATTTTTATAACCGACGTTATTAATCGCGCGGCTTCGTTTTCTACGTCGGTTATTTTTATAACCGACGTAACAAACGCGGTTTTCGAAGGCCCTTTGACGTCGGTTATTGAATAACCGACGTAACAAACGCGGTTTTTGAAGGCTTTTTTACGTCGGTTATAAAATAACCGACGTAAAAAAAGAATCCGCAGATGTTTTTGACGTCGGTTATTACATAACCGACGTAAAAAAACGCGGATTTTGAGCCATTTGTTACGTCGGTTATATAATAACCGACGTAAAAAATGAATCGGAGGAAGTTTTTTACGTCGGTTATTGAAATAACCGACGTTATAAATGTTTTTAAAACAATTATCACGTCGGTTATTGAATAACCGACGTGATAACTCATTTAAAAATTTACCCAGACCCGTGGATTGTCATTCGCGAGTTTACCTTCGACAGTCGCGACTCGTCTCTCTCGCGCGTAAACCCGAATCGGCTCGTCCATTTCGTTGGTTTAGATTCGTTTTGCGATCATCGTTTCTCATATTTAATCTCCTCGGATCAATCATCTAAACTCGCAGCACTCAGGTAATCCTCCCACTCGTTCGTTTTTTTTCGCGGATAGTAAATATATATGTGTTGTGATTTTTTTGTTGAAACTAGCTAAGATTCTTCGATTGCGAACCCTTTTAACTCGTTTTGGCACCATAATCTTATTTATCATCCCTAGATCTATTTGTTCGACTTGCAATATTGAGTAATTTTATGATTTCACTAATTTTTCATCGTTTTCTATAAATCCCCGAGAGGGTTGGGGCGTGTCCATTTGGATGGGTTGCCCTTTTACAGTTGTTACTACTTTATTCACACACAACCATGGCATAGGTGCATGGATTTGGGGTCGGGGGTGTCCAGGGGGGTTTACAAGGGGGTGGGTGGGTGTGGGGGGCTGTCCAAGGGTGTGGGTGGGTGTTGGGGGTGTCCAGGGGGGTGTCCAAGGGGGTAGGGGGTGGGGGGTGGTGTCCAGGAGGGGTGGGGGGGCTGTCCAGAGGGTTGGGGGGTGTCCAGGGGGGTGACCAAGCAGGTCGGGGGTGGGGGGTTGTGTCCAGGAGGGGTGGGGGGTGCTTTCTAGAGGGGTCGGGGGCTGTCGAGAGGGGTCGGGGGGTGTCCAGGGTGGTGTCCAAGGGGATGGGTGGGTGTGGGGGGCTGTCCAAGGGGGTGGCGGCCTATCCAGAGGGGTCGGTGGGGTGTCCAGGGGGGTGTCCAAGGGGGTGGATGGGTGTGGGGGGCTGTCCACGTGGGTGGCGGCCTCTCCAGAGGGTATTTGGGGTTGTCCGGGTGGGTGGGGGGGCTGTCCAGAGGGTTGGGGGATGTCCAGGGGGGTGTCCAAGGGGGTAGGGGGTGGGGGGTGGTGTCCAGGAGGGGCGGGGGGCTGTCCAGAGGGGTCGGGGGTGTCCAGGGGGGTTTACAAGGGGGTGGGTGGGTGTGGGGGGCTGTCCAAGGGCGTGGGTGGGTGTTGGGGGGTGTCCAGGGGGTGTCCAAGGGGGTAGGGGGTGGGTGGTGGTGTTTAGGAGGGGTGGGGGGCTGTCCAGAGGGTTGGGGGGTGTCCAGGGGGGTGTCCAAGCAGGTCGGGGGTGGGGGGTTGTGTCCAGGAGGGGTGGGGGGCTGTCCAGAGGGGTCGGGGGGTGTCCAGGGGGGTTTACACATCGATTTGTTTTATATTTCAAAATTGTTATATTCAAATTATGATTTTTTTCATATAAACATATATTTGTCTTATCTAAAAAATATATATATTTTTTCTATTTGTTATAGGTAATAATGAGTCGAAGTTGGATTACGGCACATCGAATGAGCAATGAATATGAGGAAGGTGTTGATGCCTTTTTGGAATTTGCTAAACGAAATGTTCCAAGTAGTGACATTTTTTTCTGTCCATGCCTGAAATGTCTGAATATGAAGAATTTGAAAAGTAGAGAGATAAAATATCATCTGATTTGTCATGGTTTCAATCCGAGTTACAACCCTTGGATTTGGCATGGCGAAACTGGACAGAATGTCACTGATGATAATGAATCGCAAGATGGTAACTCCGATGGAATTGAAGAAATGATTCACGATATTGTAGCAGAACAAATTGAGATAGAACCGAGAGTTTCACGTCTATATGGTGATGCCGAAAAACCATTATATCCTGGTTGTACAGATTTTACGGTTTTGTCGGCGGTGTTAAGATTGATTAACCTGAAGGCAAAACATGGATGGAGTGACAGAAGTTTTACAGAGCTGCTACAATTGATGAAAGACATTCTTCCAAAAGATAACGATCTTCCATATTCACATTAGAAGGCCAAAAAAATATTATGCCCGATGGGATTGGGATACAGGAAAATACATGCATGTCCGAATGACTGCATTATATATAGGAAGGAATATGAATTTCTAAAAGAGTGTCCCAAATGTGGGACATCACGGTATAAGGTGAAAGAAAAATCACAAGCTGATGTAGAGATTACAAAGCTCCCTTCAAAGGTATTTTGGTATCTTTCTATAATTCCTCGTTTCAAACGTTTATTTGCTAATTCACATGATGCAAAAAGGTTAAGATGGCATGCTGATGAGCGGGTATGTGATGGAAAAATACGTCATCCAGCTGATTGTCCACAATGGAAGAAAATTGATGCCCAGTACCCTACATTTGGAAATGAAATTAGAAATCTGAGACTAGGCTTGTGCACAGATGGAATGAATCCATACCGAACCCTCAGTAGCACACATAGTTCATGGCCTGTTTTATTGGTAATTTACAACCTCTCTCCTGAAGTTTGTATGAAGCGCAAATATGTCATGTTGAGTATCATGATCTCTGGTCCAAAGCAACCCGGCAATGATATTGATGTATACTTGTCACCGCTGATTGATGATTTGAAACTTTTATGGGCTGATGGTATTAGGGTGTATGATTCTTATAAAATGGAATATTTTCAACCTCATGCAGTGCTTCTATTCACTATAAATGACTTCCCAGCATATGGAAATTTGTCTGGATACAGTGTTAAAGGGCATAAAGCATGTCCAATTTGCGAACAACAGACGTCATATTGTCAATTGCATCATGGGAGGAAAACAGTGTACATGGGTCATCGAAAGTTTTTGCCTATGGATCACCCTTATAGAAGACTAAAAAAGGCATTCAATGGCTCACAAGAATTTGATACTGCTCCTCAACCTTTATCCCCAGAATTGTATTTTGAGAGGGTGAAAAACCTTGATGTGACATTGGGAAAGACACAGAAATCTGGTAATGATAGACATATTTGGAAGAAAAGGTCAATATTTTTTGAGCTACCATATTGGAGGTATCATGAAGTCAAACATAATATTGATGTCATGCACGTGGAGAAGAATATCTGTGATTCTTTGATCGGAACATTGCTAGATATTAAAGGAAAGACAAAAGATGGGTTGAATGCAAGGTTAGACCTACTGTCAATGGGAATACGTTTGGAGTTAGCTCCCACTCCTAAAGGAAGACGAACATTTCTTCCCCCGGCTTGTCATACATTATCGAAGAGGGAGAAAAGTAGCTTCTGTCAGTGTCTTCATGATATCAAAGTGCCTCAAGGTTATTCTTCAAATGTAAAAAATTTTGTCTCATTTAAAGACTTGAAGTTGATAGGTATGAAATCACATGATTGTCATGTCATGATGCAACAAATTCTACCAGTTGCACTGCGTGGAATATTGCCCATCCGTGTCAGAAAGACTATAATGAGGTTGTGTTATTTTTTCAATTCAATTTGCAACAAGGCGATTGATGTGAATGCTTTGAACATTTTGGAAAAGGATGCAATTATTATACTTTGTCATTTGGAAATGTATTTTCCTCCAACTTTTTTTGATATGATGGTGCATTTACTGATTCATCTGGTTCGAGAAATAAGGCTTTGTGGACCTGTATATCTTCGTTGGATGTATCCTTTTGAAAGGTATATGAAAATATTAAAGGGATATGTTAAAAATCCATATCGACCTGAAGCCTCCATTATTGAAAAGTATATTTCTGGGGAGGTAGCAGAGTTTTGTACGAGTTACTTGGCTACGGCGCAACATATAGGTTTGCCTCCATCTCGCCATGAACGGGTTAATAATGAGGGAAAGGGGATTCTTGGCTTGAAAGTCAAATCACTGTCAGCTGAACATATGAAGAAGTTAGAATCATACATCTTGAATAACATAGCTGATGTTCAACCGTATATCACATTGCATATTAATGAGTTGAAACAATGTCATCCAAAGAAGAAAGAAATGTGGATTTTGAATGAGCACAACAAAACTTTTTTGCCATGGTTTAAAAAGACCTTGCTTGGTAGATCAGATGTATCAGAGACATTAAAATGGATAGTGGGTGGTCCATCTTTAAATGTGATAACATGGTCCGCTTATGACATTAATGGCTATACATTTCATACGAAAGCTCAGGACAACAGAAGTGCAGTTCAGAATAGTTGTGTATTGGTGTTTGCAGAAGCAATGCATTATTCGAGTGCTAAGGACAGAAACCCAATTTCGGCATCACGTGCATATTATGGAGTGATTGAAGACATATGGGAGGCTGATTACATTAAAATTGAAGTTCCCGTTTTTAACTGTAAATGGTTTATCGGTAACAACAGTGTCAGACACGATGAATTTGGAATGACACTTGTTAATCTGAATAGATTGGAAGACACAGCTGATTCTTTTATAATGGAAACACATGCCAAACAAATTTTCTATGTAGTAGATCAATCAGATATGCAGTGGGCTGTTGTTTTACAAGGGAAAAACCAATATGTTGGTGAGGATGAATTTGATGAAGATGCTGATTTATGTGAGATCCCTACTTCCATGGAAAGATTAACAGAACATAATGATGAGTATGTTGAAGACATGGTTTGTGCCATAAGGAACGATCACGACGAAGGAATTTGGGAAAACAATCCAACTGTACATTCCTAAAATTACAGGTAACACAAGTTTATTTCTTGTTTACATTTAGTTTTTTCATATAATGTTAGATACTGTAAATTTTTTACTTATTAAAATATGTATCAAACCAAAACGATAAAACAATAAAAACCATAAAGAAGAGAAGTCCTGGGCGCACCGGCAACCGGTCCTCTCTGTCTGAACCACCGGCCGGCCGCTGGCTCACCACCGGCCGGCCGGTGGACCAGACAGAGCCTTCCTCTCTGTCTGGATCACCAGCGGCCGGCCGGTGGTTCAGACAGAGAGGAAGGCTCTCTGTCTGGATCACCAGCGGTCGGCCGGTGCTGAGCCAGCGGCCGGCCGGTGGTTCAGACAGAGAGGAAGGCTCTCTGTCTGGTCCACCGGCCGGCCGCTGGATCACCACCGGCCGCCCGGTGGACCAGACAGAGAGCCTTCCTCTCTGTCTGGATCACCAGCGGCCGGCCGGTGAGGAGCCAGCGGCCGGCCGGTGGTTCAGACAGAGAGGAAGGCTCTCTGTCTAGTCCACCGGCCGACCGGTGGTGAGCCAGCGGCCGGCCGGTTTACCATATTACCGATGTTTACTATTATGTAATTTAGTACACTTTTCTATTTGTGAACTAATGTTTGTTTTTTTGATTTGAAGGAAAATGACAGATCAATCAGTTGATCAGCCACATGATTCTGGAGATGAGCATATTGGTCATACATCTGGGGAGGAACATTCACATGCTCCTATTACGAAAAAGAGGTCAAAGGTTGGTAAGCGTGGGTGCACACGTTTACCAAAATTATCACTTGCTCGTACGAAGGAGGAGAGGATAGTCGTGGAGTTTAATGAGGATGATCTTCCTAGAGGTCCAAATGCTAAAGATTTTAAGGGTTTTGTAGCAACTCAGGCTAAGAGCAAAGTAAGCATTCTCTATGATGATTGGAGAAGTGTGGATAAGGCTATAATTTCTCAGCTGTGGGAGACCATCTTGGTAAGATCTTTTGCTATTGTTTGACTGTTCTTTAAATGTTTCTAGTATATATAATATTTTTAACCTCTTTTTTATCAGATGACATTTGATATTCTTGAAACTGGAGGAGTCAGGAAGAAATGCTTATCGTTGGCTGCTAGGAGATGGAGGGATTTCAAATCTACCCTGTCATCTGATTTCATTTATGGTCATAGGAGTCGTGAGAATCCATGTCGTATATATCCTTTTATAGATGAAGACACATGGAGAGAATTTTTTGAAAGTAGAAGAAAAGAATCATTTTTGGTAAGGGCAATGTAAACTTTTATAAGCTTTCTTATATAAATGATCTTATTATTGTTTTGTTAATGATTACTTATTCTTAATTTATAGCAAACAAGGAAAGCTCATCAAGAGATCCAATCTAAAAATGTATACCCTCATAGTTTATCTCGGGGAGGGTATGCATTATTGGAAGAACAAATGATGGCAGAAAAATTTCAACAACTAAGAGCTGAGTCTTCAAGCTCTGGAGAGGTGGCCCCTCCATCCCCTCCATCTAGACATGAGAAATGGAAAAGAGCTCGGAAGGGCAAAGAAGGACAATATCTTTCGGAAGAATCGAGACTCGTAGTTGAGAGGATTGTAAGATATCTATTTTATTTATTTATGTTTACTATTTTCGTCATATATTTCCAATCATTATAGAAAAGTTCAATTACTTATTACAGGACTCTCTTGAGGAGAAGAGTTCACAGGGGACATTTACACCATCTGGGAGGGAAGATATTTTATCTGTGGCATTGGGAAAGCCCGAACATCCTGGCCGTGTAAGAGGATATCCGGCAGGTGTATCGGTAAGAAAAGTGTTTCCACGTTCCTCAACTTCTAACGTTGAAGGAGTTTATAAAAAAAATAGAATCGTTGGAGGCTGAAGTCCATAATATTAATGCGACAATGGAGGACAAGATTAGAGCATCGGTGCAGTTAATGTTTGCAGACTTGCAAAGACAATTTCAGGGTGCAGCTCCCACTCCACCTCTCCCAGTAGCTCCCACTCCCCCACCTCAGCCTGCGGACCCCATTTTTGATCCTCCTCCTCCGCCGCAGCTACCTACTTATTGTGAGTTGTATGTTGATGATCCTCAACATCATATAGTTGCATATGGGATGGTATATTGTATAGGAGATACAGTTCATCATCAACAGTTAGAGGTAGAGAATCAGAGGGTCACTGTACAGGATATTATAGATAGATCAGCTCGGATACCATTACCTACAGATGAGGTGATGACAGTTGGACATAGTATCGGCCATTTTTTACTTTGGCCATCCAGACTTCTTCGACTCATTACCATAGAGGTATGGATGTTATATCTTTTATTTTATATTTTTATTAATGTTTTATCATTTGAAAACTAATATATTTTTCAATTTATTTTTACAGGAATACTTCAAAGGTAAAGAAATACTGTATAGACAACAACAAAGACAGATAGCTATGACATCAGATGCAGATACTAGCAGTCTTGACAAATTGTCAAGATATTCAAATTTTTTGGCGGATCATTATGACTTTACAATGGAAGCTCATGTCTGTGGACGTGAACTATGTGTGGGGATTATGAAAACTGATATCATGGAGTTTGTCACTGGAGATAAGTTGGGCATCAACGTGGTGCAAATTTTTATCATGTAAGTCTTAACTCCTTTTCCTTGCGTTATATTTATTAAAAATGTATACTTATGTCTGCTTTGTATTAGGTATATGTATAAAATTTGTGAGAGGAATGAGCTGACAGATGTATATGGATTCGTGGACCCACAATTGATTTCCCCTGAAGCATGTGCATTGGATGAGGAACAAAGAATGCTTTATATTACTGATAGATTTGAAAAGAATGTAATCACACAGTGTTGGATGATGCCTTTTTGTGAGAGGTATGAAACACATCCCTCTCAAAGAGTTAATTATCTTTTAACATAAAAAACCACTAACGTTAAATTTCCTTTTCTCAGGGATCATTGGATGTTAGGGGTTTTTTGCCCTAGGGAGAAAACACTTTATTGGATATGCTCTCTCCATGATGATGTGCGAGAAAGTTTTAAGAATATATTGGAAACGTAAGTTTCAATTTCACAATAGTTTTATATATTATAATGAATTTTAAATTTACCCCATTCGTATTATTTTCTAACAGGGCATGGGTCCACTTTCAAAAAAGCGCAAAGAAAAGGAATTACAAGATCAAATATGTACATGCGAAGGTAAATATCCATTTATAATTTGTACATTTTGATTTATTACATAAAAATAATATATTGAATTTACACTCATTCAAACAGAAATGTCATGAGCAACAAGGCATCATCGAATGCGGATATTACATGTTAAGATTTATGTATGAAATAATAACAACTGGGACAGTTCTGAGTTTTGACCTGGTAAGATTTCCTTTTTCTAATAATATTTCAATTTGATTTATTCATTATACATGTTGACTACTATCCTTTTCCTTTGTAGCTTTTTGATGACCCTCAACCCTTTACTGCTGAAGATATCAAACACTTACAAGTGGAGTGGTCAAATTATTTTACAGGTTTGATTGACTTTTAGTTGTTTGTAATGTAAAATGTAATTTTGAATATTGTCAATGTAATTGTGTATTTCGTAGTCGTTTAGGATGGATTTAGTTTTTTTTGAAGTTGACATTGTAAGTTTTGAATGTTATATAAGTGAATGTTTAATTTTTCTCTACTTCTTGTTTTGGTCTACTGTTGATGGTTTTTCTGGTCTGGATTTTGGTATGGGGGGAGAGGTTCCAAGGGGGTGGGTGGGTGTTTGGGGGGTGTCCAAGGGATATGGGAGGGGTGTCCAAGGTGTGTTTGGGGCTGTCCTAGGGGTCGGGGGGGGGGTGTAAATGAGGGTGGGGGGGTGTCCAAGGGGCGGGGGGTGTCCAAGGGATATGGGAGGGGTGTCCAAGGTGTGTTTGGGGCTGTCCAAGGAGTCGGTTGGGTGTAAATGAGGGTGGGGGGGGGGGGGGCTGTCCAAGGGGTGGGGGGGGTGTCCAAGTGGTGGGGGGGTGTCCAAGGGATATAGGAGGGGTGTCCAAGGGGTGTTTGGGGCTGTCCAAGGGGATGGGGGGGGGTTTCCAAGGGGTAGGGGGTTTCCAAGGGGTCGGGGGGTGTCCAGGGGGTGGGGGGCTGTCCAAGGGGTGGGGGGTGTCCAAGGGGTGGGGGGTGTCCAAGCGATATGGGAGGTGTGTCCAAGGGGTGTTTGGGGCTGTCCTAGTGTTCGGGGGGTGTAAATGAGGGTGGGGGGCTGTCGAAGGGGTGGGGGGGGTGTCCAAGGGGCAGGTTGGGTGTAAATGAGGGGGGGGTGTCCAAGGGGTCTGGGAGGGCTGTCAAGGTGTGGGGGGGGGTGTCCAATGGGTGTTTGAGGCTGTACTAGGGGTCTTGGGGGTGTAAATGAGGGTGGGGGGGGGTGTCCAAGGGGTGGAGGTTGTCCAAGGGATATGGGAGGGGTGTCCAAGGGTTGTGGTGGGGGAGGGCTAGCCAGGTTGTTAGGTGGGTATAGATGAGGGTGGGGTTCAGTTGGGGATTGGGGGAGGGCTGGCATGGCTATTTTTGTTTGGTTTCTGGTTGCTTTTTGGTGAGAGCAGTGCAATTATTTAAAAAATAATAATTTCTTTCACGTCGGTTATTTTATAACCGACGTGGTAAATAAATCGGTAGGGGTTTATCACGTCGGTTTTTTCTAGAACCGACGTGATAAACCGTTCCCGGGGATTTTATCACGTCGGTTCTTAATATAACCGACGTGATAAAAGGCCTGGGAATCGATTTACCACGTCGGTTATTGAATAACCGACGTGCTAAAACGTTTCCCAGGCCTTTTTATCACGTCGGTTTCCTAAATAACCGACGTTATAATAGGCCAGGGGAAGGGTTTATCACGTCGGTTATGACATAACCGACGTGATAAACGATATCCCAGGCGTTTTATCACGTCGGTTTAGGTAATAACCGACGTGATAAAGCCCCCCGCGCATATTTATCACGTCGGTTATTATATGAACCGACGTGATAACCACCGTGATGTTAGGGATATTACGTCGGTTTTAAATAACTGACGTAAAAAACGTTATTTATAACGTCGTCCGTATTAACGTCGCCTAAAAACCGACGTAAATAATAAAAAATAACCGACGTAAAAAACGTTTTCTGCACTAGTGAGAATATGTGATAGAATCCCTTATAGGAAAAATGATTTTATTTCTTCATAGTTGATCAGAACGAATGTATGTGCTCTGTGATGTTCATTATCTGGAAGCCATCATTCATGAACTCCACCGAAACCAAGATTTGGTTGATTAAATACTGTTAATCTATTTTCCATTTCATCATTATCATTCCCCACATTTCACCCCATGTGATTCTGTTTTAATGGATATTGATATTCAAAATAATGAGAGTAGAAAAAAGAAATTTCCTCATGCAAATAAGCATCAGGAATTGAGCCTTCAACTGGTGCTTTGTTATGTATTTTTTTCTTCAATTTCTACATGCATCTCTCGAATGGGTACATCCATCGAAACTGTACTGGACCTCCACATTTATCTTAATGTGGAAAATATAATATTAGATGTTCTATTGATTCAAATAATGCCAGTGGAAATATTTTTTCCAGTTTAAATATAATTACAGCAACATATTCGTCTAGTTTTCTTAGTGCATCATAGTCTATTGTCGCTGCACAAATGTCTCGAAAAAAATATGATATGCCTGTTATCAAATCCGATATCATAGAATTCAAAAAACCTCTAAACCCAATCAGTAGAAGTATTTCCATTATAACATGACAATCATGACTTTTTTATCCAATAATATAACCATTATTAACACATCTACCAAAATTATAAGCATAGCCATCTAGAAGTCTAAAATCTATAATCCACTGACAAAATAACAAGCGACTCTCTTTAGACAGTGTATAATCTTCTTTTGGCTTCATTAACCTCTCTGATATGACATTTTTAAATAATTCATGTTCTGGTCGCCTTAAAATTTTCACAAGATCCAATCATTCCTTTACAGTTTCTTTGGTCTTACATGGTGTATCCAAAACTGCATGAAATAAATTATCAAAATAGTTCATCTCAATATGATTAACATCCAACATGTGGCGGACCAAAAAATCAGACCAATACGGAAGATCCCAAAAAATGCTCTGATTTATCTAGTTCTTTTCTTTCGCAAAGCCATTAAATTTTTTTGGTTTACTGTTGGTCCAAATTTGAAGGGGGTATTGAAAATACAACTGATTTTAACTATGTACCTGAAATCATCTTTGAAGGTTCATCTCTTTCAATTATACCTTTTCTGAAATGAGATTTTATCCTCCTAAAAGGATTATCAGTTGGAAGAAATCTATGGTGACAATCAAAATAGAAAGGTTTTTTTTCATTGACCAACATAAAGTCTTTGTTTTCATTAATAAAGTATGGACATGATTTCAGACCATGTGTACTCCAACCAGATAACATTTCATATGCCATAAAGTCACTAATCGTCCACATCAATGAAACTTTTAATTTGAAATTTTGTTTCGCAGGAACATCATATATATTAACACCATCACTCCAAAATGCATTTAACTCATCAATCACTGGTTTCAAGTAAACATCAATATTATTTTTTAGATGTCTTGGGATTAATAAAGTAAAAAAGATATGAGCCTCCTTCATCAACATCCATGGAGTTAAATTGTACTGAGTTATAAAGACAGACCAACATGAATACACACTACCATAAGAACCAAATAGACAAAAACCGTCTGTAGAAAGACCCAATCGCACGTTTCGGGCTTCTATAGAAAAATATGGATGCAGACTGTCAAAATGTTTCCATGAATCACCAATATATGGATGATTCAAGATTTTATTAATTGACTTGTTTGTTTTGTGTCATGACATCATTGAGGCTGAGTTTTGAGACATAAATAAACGATGAAACCTCATTGTATGGGGGAAATATCTTAACTATTTTACTAGAATCGATCTAGACCTACCTGGTTGAGCTTATTTATACCTCGATTGTCCACATGTGGGAAAAATATCCAATGACTAATTTTTCTAGAATATAAGATGAAATCATTTGGACATACATGAATCTTCCGATAACTAAGGCCCAAATTACGAATCATCCTCTTTCTCTCATATTAATTTGCAGGAAAAACATTTCCCCCAGGTAACAGTGTTTTAACCGAAGAAAATTTATGATCAAAATAGTTGTTTTACATTGCATTATCTGATTTAATAGACATAAATTTTGCAACTCCATCTAAGTTGCTTATCTTGCAACTAAGATATAATGCATCCTCAGCAGACCTCAACAACACATAAAATTATGATGGTTCCAACTCAAGAGTTAAATCAATATCATCATGAGTTTCTATTTGTTGCACAGAAGGACCTACAATATCATGTACTAAATTTTGAATCAATTATGGATCCAGAATCGTATTATTATAATCTTCTCTGGAACTGCGTTCACCGTGTTGATACCAAAAAATATAATCTGGTTGAAAACCAAATAGCAAGAGATGTCCCCCAACTTTATCAAATGTGTCAAACATTTTCAGAGCACATTTTTTACAAGGAAACTTAATTGTTCCTTCTGAATCATATTCTGCTTTTGATGATGAAAATGCTACGAAATCTTCAACATCCTTAATATAGACATAATTTAAATCAGAACCATTTGGATTTCTGCACTGATTTATCCAAGATCGATCATCTAATAATGACTGATGTCAACTTCATTGTTCAATATTTTTCTACATAAATTATAAAATCATCAATGTTTTTGAATAGTTTAAAATTATGAAAACACTATCTGAGAAAGAAGATAAATAATTAAAACTACTTAATAATAATCATTAATTAAGGGTGAAAAAATTTCCAGTGGAGTGACGACTACTCTTTTGGCCGACAGATCATTTAATTGCATCATTCTCACACTTATTATTGATAATTATTTATAATTATTCTTAATTATGCCTAATCATTCCTAATTATCTCTAATTATTAAAAATTACTACAAATTATTACTAATTGTTACTAATTATTACAATTTATTACTAATTATTACAATTTATTACTAATTATTACTATTTTAGCAATATTTAGCAATAGAAAGAAAAATGGAAACTGCTTAAATAATGAATGGAAATTTGGTAATCATCATTTTGGAGATGATTACAAATTTTTTCCTTCATAATCCAAGCATATTTCATTTACTAATAATTATTAATAAAAAAATTTATATTATCAATATTTACGAATAAACAATATTAATATTATTTAAATAATAAAAAATTTATTAAATATGAAAATTATAAATATTCACAACAGACTTTATTCTATTCATAACTTGTTCAAATCTCAATGGATTGTCAATTGTCATGTCATGCGCAAAAAAAAGTTTGTGTCTGTTAGGTCCAATGTAAACTCTATAATTGTACTTGCATGGTTGATCACCTAGCAAGTAGTGTTTCAATTGGACGACCAAAGTAATGACGTTCTCGTCACTATGAATCATCTCACATGACACTTTACATAGATCATTCTTCCATAAATATTTGATGGTATATCATTATTTTTCCCTTAAATTTTCAAGGAAGAATGGTCTATGTAAAAGTTCATATGAGATAATTCTTATAGATAAGAATTTCATGACTTGATTTTTCCGATTGCAACACTACTTTTGAGGTGATCAACCATGAAAGGATAGTTATAGATTTTACATTGGACATGACTGACAAAAACTTTTTATTGCGCATGACCTGACAATTGGCGACCCTTTGAGATTTGAACATGTTAGGAATAGAGAAAAGTGTATTGCGAATATTGATAATTTTAATATTTTATAAATTTTTTATATTTTAATAATATTAATATTTTTTTTGTAAATTTTGAAAATATAATTTTTTTTATTACTAATTGTTGTTAATTGTTTCTAATTGTTGCTAATTGTTGCTAAATGTGCTAAATGTTGCTAATTATTGCTATGTGTTGATAACTGTTGATAACTATTGCTAACTGTTGCTAAGTGTTGCTGACAATTGCCAACTCTTGCTAACTCTTGCTAACTTTTGCTAACTCTTGCAAACTGTTTCCAACTATTGCGAACTGTTGCTAACTGTTGCTAACTATTTCTAACTATTGCTAACTCTTGCCAACTGTTGCTAACCGTTGCTAACTGTTGGTAACTGTTCCGAACTATTTCTAACTATTGCTAACTGTTAGTACTAATTCTTTATAATTATTATCAATTATTCCCAATTATTACTAATTATTCCTAGTTATTACTAATTAATAATAATTATTACTAATTATTACAAATTATTACAAATTATTACAAATTATTAATAATTATTACTAATTATTACTAATTATTTCTAATTATTACTAATTACTTTTAATTATTACTAATTATGAATAATTGTGACTAATTATTACTAATTATTACTAATTATATCTAATTATTATTAATTATATCTAATTATTAATAATTATATCTTATTATTACTAATTATATCTAATTATTACTAATTATATATAATTATTACAAATTATATATAATTATTAATAATTATATCTTATTATTACTAATTTTATCTAATTAATACTAATTATATCTAATTAATACTAATTATACCGAATTATTACTAATTATATCTAATTATTACTTATTATATCTAATTATTACTAATTATATCTAATTATATCTAATTATATCTAATTATTACTAATTATATCTAATTATATCTATTTATTACTAATTATATCTAATTATTCGTAATTATATCTATTTATTCCTAATTATATCTATTTATATCTATTTATATCTAGTTATTCCTAATGATATCTAGTTATTCATAATTATATCTAATTATTCCTAATTATGTGTAGTTATTCCTAATTATATCTATTTATTCCTAATTATATGTACTTCTTTCTAATTATATGTACTTCTTGCTAATTATATGTACTTATTGCAAATTATAACTATTTATTGCTAAATATAACTATTTATTGCTAATTATAACCATTAATTACCAATTATAACTATTTATTTCTAATTATATCTAATTAATATTAATTATAACTAATTATTCCTAATTATATCGAATTAATATTAATTATAACAAATTATTTATAATTATAACTAACAATATCAATTTCTTAGTAAAACAAAATATAAATAAAAATTAATTGAATTCTTATTAAATTAGAACTAATAAACAACAATTAAAATATACTTAAAAAAATAAAATAAATATAAAAAAAGAAAATATAAATACCTTAAACTATGATATTCCGAAGATATTGACGATCTATGATTGCTCTTGTATACAAAACTTCAACTAAACAAAATTTTTTCTTTAAAAATGAAGAATAAAGGGAGAGAGAGGCAAAGATTTGAATGATTTGGAGAAAAAACAATTAGGGGTAAGTATAAGTTAGATTAGTTGTGACGGGGTTATTAGCGGCAGGCTTCCCGTCGCAAATGGTGGTAATTGCGATGGGTCCCTTCGTAATTAACCTCTCCCACATTAATTACTGTCGGTAGTTAAAAGGTTACTTGCGATGGGTCCTGTCGCAAATAGTACCTGCCGATAGTCTTTTTGCGATGGGATGACATCCCTTCGCAAAAAGTTATTGACCACCACCGGGTATTTCTGACGGGTAACGTCGCAAATACCACTGTGCAGTTTGGCATGGATGCCACGCGGTTTGGAGCGCAATTGCGCCAAACTATTTGCAACGTGGTGACATCACCCTGTCGCAAATGATATTCGCGCGGTTTGGCGCGCAAGTCGCGCCAAACCATTTGTGACGGGGGATGAGATCCCATTGTAAATAATTGGTCATTTGCGACGGGCACTTTTCCCCATCGCAAATACCTTCCTGGATAGGTTATTTGAGACGGGCTTTCTTCCCGTAGCAAATAACCCGTCGCAAATAGTCATTTTTCCCGTAGTGTCAGTTTGTGAGAGGGTAGTCCACTGTACACATGAATGAGGATTGTATATCCAATTAAAAGGATGTTTATAAAAATGTAGAAAGAAATATCTACATAAAAATATATCAGTATATTTAATATAATTATTTTATTATATAATAATTTAATAATAATTAATCAGTTGGTTGAGAAATAAATAAAACGAAAGTGATCGTAGAAGAATGTTTCCATGTTTCCTGATAACTCCTTTTAGATTAAACCAGAAACATATTTGGATGGATTTTTTACCAAATTCATGATTATAGGATTAGAGGATAGAATTTTCGATCGTATTTGGGAAGTATTTTTATATATTATTAGTCTCATAGTTGTGTGAGTAAGTGAGGGTGTAGGTACCCTTTTATAATTGGGGTACATGGAACATTTGGAAACTCTCAAAATATTAAATTAATATAAATTACTTTTCAATCCTAAATGAATAAAAATTGATTTATTTATAATATAATATAAGTATAGATATATATAAACTCTTTAAATAATTTTTGGACTTTTTTAGGTCATATTATTACCCTTATCATTTAGAATTAACCCTAATTTAATCCCTTGAACTCTTACCCTCACAACATGTGTTTTTATTTCTCAAGGGTTAATATAGTTAATATAAAATGATAAAGTAAAAATAAATGGATCATATATGAAATATGAAACCTTATAATATTAATCTTATCAAATTTTATATTTTAATGAATTTTATAGAATTTAATAAAATATTTTTTATTTTAAAATATCAATAATGTCAAATTTTATAATATTCATTACTTTACATTTTAAAATATCAGAATAATATGATGTATTAAAACCAAAAAAAATTATACATCTCTATAATTTCTAGGTCATCAGTTTAATTATATGATAAATTTATTGATCTAAAATGATATTTATTTTATTATTCTGTATTTCGCTTATTTGAAATTTTCATTAGTTAAATAGTTTTTGCATCATCATCGGGTTAGCATTTAAAGAAAATTATTTACTTCTTAAAAATTAACACAATTAAGAAAAAAAACTATAGATCCAATTACTATTTATAGTTTAATATATCTTTAGAATTATCATTTTTAAAAAAAATTAATACTTATTAAAAACATTAGTTTGACATATTGGGCTTTCCTTTGAATGAAATACTAAAAAAGAATTAACATCCTACAAGTGGCTGAAGGAGGCCAAAAAATAGTCCAATTGATGATTATTTGGAAGAAGAACCAATCCCATAAATTAAGGACATTTGTTAGGTTAATTTAGTAATATTAATAATTTTATTATTAATCATAATTAATCAATTTACCTTTAATTGAGTTAATTAATAAAATTACTAAAGTAACTATTAATAATATTTAAAAAAATGAAAAATATTTTCCTCATTTTGACCAATATTTTCCATATATGAAATCAATTTATTAAAATTCAAAACATATACAATACATTAATTGATTTTAAATTAATCATGTTTATGTAATACGAAAATGAGTTTTTAAAGTCAACATGTTCAGAAGATTGGTATCTATTTATATCCAAATTCAATGTGAAATTATTTCCAATGCCCTAAATTTTATTAAATTATAAAAAGTTATCTAATTATAATTTAACAAAAATTATAAATCTAAATTAAAATAATAAATTATTTTGTCGAACAAATTTTTTTCAATGAGAATTCAATATTTATTCACTATACATCAAAACATGAAACATATCAAAAAAAAATAAAATAAAATATATAAAAGTAAAATATTAAATTGTGATTTCAAATAACAAGTTTATTATTTGATATATTATTTATTATAGTATCAAAAACATTATTTAAAACACGTGTTCTATCGAAATATTGAAAACTACCTTTAAAAATATATAGTCATCTAATGCATAAAATGGGATTCATTCTCATCTTAAAATAATAAAACCATTTGAAGGAATTGAAAAATATTTTATAAAATATATTGTATATAAATTTCACAATTCTGTTAATATTGTTCATTCTATCCAATTTAATGTATATGTTATAATAATATTTGACTATTCGTTTTAGATAAGTGTTGCATTCAACATAATCTTTTGAGAAGATTTACTTTAAAAGGGGAAATTTTTTAATCTCATGTGGTGTAAGAATGTGTTATGTTTGGATGAAATGATAATTGTTTTCATGATACTGGTTAATCTATATGATTATATTATATAAAGGGTTGATCCATTATATCCCTCCAATTCATTGTGTAAATATTGATGTTTTAGCTGCTCAATGGGCAGACACATGGTTATACAAAGACTAATAAAATTATTCAAAGGAGATTATCATTATCCAAAAATAAGGTACATAGGAGGTCATCACAATCCTAAAATAGGTATAATAATGGTTATCTAAATCAAAACATCTAAACAATTTCATGGATGGGAACCTTGAAATAAAATTTCAATCATTATGATTAAAAAAATTAATTTTTTTTATGAAATAACATTATCCCAATGTTATCATCTCATGCATTGTGATTTTGGAGTTCCTTATTATTCATTTCTTCATATCCAACAAAAAATATTTCATGACTCATGTTAATGAGGTAATATAATTAAATTATATATTATGATTGTTGTATTTAATTCTATGTGTGAAACACAATGCCAAACATAGACATTAATATAATATCCGAAGAATTAATGATCTTATTAAAACTTTATATAAATCTACTCAATATATTGTATTGCATGATACATTTTTTAATCATGTATTGAAAACATGAAAAACAATGTTTGGTACTTTCCATTACACGCAAGACCATGTTTTACTTAAAAAAATATATTATTAAGATGTTATTATTTAATAAAATACGGTAAGCACCAAAAATAATTTTTTTATTAATATTATTAATTAACTCTTTAAAATATGTAATTAAATTAATTGGACAATAATTAATCAGAAATGAATATGAGAACCTATTGAATATAAAGGGAGTGTTTTTATAAAAAACAATGTTATGCCCAAAAAGACATTTTTCCTAATAAATAAAATTAATTAAAATTATTAAATAAATTTATATATATATATATATATCAATTATATTTTACATTCATCCAATATATTCTAGGAGGACAAGATAAGAACAAAAACAACGTAAACATAAAAACTCATATTTTAATGAATGCCATTTTATCATGTCTTAATAGAAAAACTACATTAAACATTATTATAGTCACGTTAATAACATTAATATGATATTATAAAATTAATTTTTAAAATATAAAATTAAAAATTAGTTTATAGTAAATTTCTTTAATTTTTATGTGCGATTTTATTTATTTATTAGTAGTGAAATATACTAAATTTTAATTCAAAACTGCTTTTTCGACAAATTTATTTATATATATAAATTTTTATTTATTTATTTTAAAATATAATAATGAAAATATTTAAAAATATAATCCAATATATCTCATTTGAATAAATTTCACTTTATAATTGGATATAAAAACCTTGCAATCTTTTGAACATTTTCACTTTTGTGACCAGCATTATCATCTCGTCTATATGACAAATTTTAAATTCATTTAAACCACTTATGAGACTAAAATTTGAAAATATGGATTCAATATTTTTAGTAATCAAAATTTATATATATTATTATCTTCAAATATATTTTTTAAAAAAATCATAAAATGTGTTTAAAATTAATTATAAAAATTAAGAGAAAATTTAGCATAACAATGGACTAAACCAGAAACGTAAGAGTGAGAAATACCATTAAAATTTACCAAAATATATTACCTAGAAACATTTCTACAATATAATAATATTTATTAGATTTAGACCATTATTATAGCCACATTTCATATGAAATACATTTGTGGAACTCCCTTTTCAAAAATTTACAATACTATCACTCCTCTTTCACTATAAAAATGAACTCACCCCTACCATTTATTCACACATCTCAAGAACTTTGGCTATTCCAAAATATTCTAAAATAATTTCTCCATTACCATACCATAATCATACAATCCAGTATATGTTAATAAATCAATCCAATAGATCATTATATGGAAAACCAAAAGGAGCTACATAAAGAAGAGTTAATATCCTTCCTCAATATATTTTTTTATTTTCATTGTAAACCCCCTAAAATATTATTATTAAATTTCTATATAATAACATAGTTATCCCATATATATTCAAATATTATTATATTAATGCTCCAACCTATACGTACATATAATTCCATCCAATGGGAAAAGAACATACCAATCGTGTATGGAAAACTATCGCCTCATGAAATGATTTCTATTTTTTTTTCATTTACCAACTATCATGGAGTCCATTATGGAGGAATAACTATTTTAATATTATATATGTTGTTATTAAAATTACTATATACTTATATAAATTTTATATATTAGATACTATTATGTACTCCATTTGTGGGAATATGATAACATCGTTTCTAGACGTTTGGACTACAGCATCCTCAACGTGATGTGATACGTTTACACATTTAAATGAATGATTTAATGAAGATTTTAATAAATAATTTTGAAATATATGAAATTGATATGATAAATAGATTATAATATACATTTTTATTTTTTATTTTTATTCTTTTAAATATACTAAATAAATAAGAGTAGCATTCATTCGTTGGTACAACCTACAATCTCCATGAAAGTTGTAATTAATTTCTTATCTCCAAATATTATGAATTATTATAAATAAGTATATACTGAATATATATATATATATGGTAGATCAATAATGGTTTATGTTCTTTAGATGATGAAATCATGATCTGTATAATTGTTATGTCAAATAAAATGTCAAAACATACTTGAAAAACTAGGGAATTAAAACCTAAAATAATGAAAATAATGAATGATTGTTATAAAATTGGAATTAAGATATTATAATAAGATTATATATATATATATATTAATTGTGGTGTTCTGGTCAAAGACCAGAACTCTTAAATGTATTAAGTCAAGATAGAATACATAACAAGATTACATAAGATGAAAAGCAGGCAGATTTTTGGTTTCTCTAATAAAAAGGGGAGTAAATAAGGAGGGAGTTCATCCCTCCAGATGACATCATGAGAAAATACCTTATTGTCAAGACCTTCAGGGATCTTATTGGCTTCGCAATAAGTGTGTGTGACAATGAAATTGATACTTTGGAGAGAGTGTAGGCAGTCCATCCATTTAGGTGTGAGGGACCAAGCAAGGTGAGTAAAACCACTCTAGATGGCTTGCCCAATAGTAGTCTAGTCACTTTCTATCGAAATGTTTCTCCAGTATAATTTCTTGTCAAAAGAGACGGCATGGATGAAACCCATAATTTTCACCTCTAAGGCTGATTCAATGCCACAACATCCATAGAATCATCCTATGATCTTTTCCAGATGGTCTTGAAGGACACCACCACAGCGTTAAAACCCTGGGATTCCCTTTGAGGCTCCGTCAAAATTGACTTTGATCCAACCAGGATGTGGAGATTGCCAGAAAACATCAATAGTATAGTTCAGATTTGGGTATATTCCATGAAATCCAATACGGTGAAGAGTCTCAAGATCGTTGACAGGGTTGTCGCAGTGATTATTTTGGATCAAAGTGGCCTCTTTAATTTCAAGAAGAATCCTCATTTTACCTGTATTAAATCTAAATGAGTTACTATTAGAAATGTAATAATTTCGACCATACCAATGGACATGGAGTATCTCCGTAATAGCAATGAGAAATACTTCTCAAATATGTGGAGATCTCTAGAACTATACTGTCCTTTTAAGATGAGAAAAAATGTAACTTTCCAAAAGCCATCTACATTCAAAAAGATAAAAAATGTCATTCAAAAGAGGATTATTAGTGTCACAAGATAAAAATTGATGATTAATGTCTTCCCAATCCTGATTAAAATTCTATATTTAGAGAAAAGATTAAACCCATTGGATTGTATAATAAGATTATATATGATAATATTAATATTAATATGGTTCTATAATAATTTATGAACATAATTAAATCTATTATATAAATGTTTAAATTCTGTTCACACAAAAAGAAACACAGCAAAATGGGTTCTTGTCCCACTTTTCCTTCCAAGAGGCATATGCCATTGAAAGTGCCTAATTATTTTATATGGAATATTTACGTTAAATTTTTTATATTATATCAGTAATACTATTTTATTCCCAGTATTTAATGTATTACATTCAATTGTCTCTTCCATTGGGTTTGTCTTGAATATAAACATGTGGTAAAAGTAGTATTTTAAATATAACATTATGTAGTAATTGTTAACATTCTCTTGAAATAGAAACAACCTTTTAAAAATTATTATGATACATTAAATTTTACTGAAAAAATTATTATCATGCAATTAATATTATTATTTCTTAAATCATATAGCTTTTTACATGTGGTTTTTACTTCAAAAATTATTTCATTACGTATAGAATTATTGATCAATATGTATATATTATCCAATATGGATACTTGAGAAGTCATATTTTTTATAAACATAATTGATTAATAGATATATGAGAAATAATTTTGGTAGGTATAATAATGGTAGGGACCAGTTATAGATAGCTCCTTAATACATTGGTAGTCTCATGAGAAGAATTAGATGGCCAAATTAAGTGTTTTTAATTTATATGATAAATTGTCTTGTGAGAGGATTTGATGATAAAGGATTAATATTTCTCAAAAACATGGCTTCGAATAATTAATGATTTCTATCATTATAACTCAGTTATTTTTTATCCATGATATTTTTTCATTGATATATCTATTGATGAAATTTCATCACATTTTACTAATTAAATGGATTGTATTTTTTGTTATTTACATTGCCATGTCGAGTTCTTCTTGTATATCTATTATTACTTCCGCATTACATAACCTTACATTTCATTTTATCTAACCCTTATTTTGTTTCCTATCCCCATTTTATGATGAATAAATCATTGAATAATATTCCAAGGAATCAATTTATTTAATTTTATTATGTATTATGATTAAATTTATTTTTACCAATGTAATATGGGTATCAGGTATGTAGTAAGAGTTTACAAAACTCATAAATATATCAGTCATTTAGGAATTTATTACATATAATCATGATAAGGTAATATAGTAAGGCACTCACTCTGGGATTCGGTTGTAGGGGTGTTAAATTTTTTATCAGAGAAAGTTTAATAGTATCCTTAGAAACTATATTTTGAAAACATATATTGTGGAACACAACCATAAAATTAACTTTGAGGATAAATATAGAATTATATCCTTGAATTTTTGGTAATATAGATATTATGTGGATTTATTAGAAATAAATTACTCTCTGTATACTACGATTTGCTTTGGTTCTGAACAAGATTAACCTAGGGCTAACAAATATAACAAGGTGTGTTAGGAATAACTCAAGTATAACATAGTACCTGAAAATGGGCCCTTCTACGAACTTGTGATGACACACTATAGGAATACTATTGGGATAATTTAAATTTTCTTTAAAAATCATTATGAATAATTTTAAAATAATGAAACCCACAAATAGACTATGTTTATAATTATATGATTTATTTTCGAATATTATCTTAATTTATGATTATTGTTTAGTTAGTTTTTGGGTTACACATAATTTTATATAAAGTTATTATCTAGTCTAGTGTATGAAATTATTTATAATTTTTACTTGGATTAAAGACTTATATCAATAATCATGGAAAATGTAGATATTTTCCTACTGAAGAAACAAATACAGCTCATATTATAATGGATAAAATTGGGGATATATAAGGATAGATTAATAATGAAATAAAAAATAACCATTCTTGAATAGAGTAACCTATTCCTCAGTGAGAATATCAAATGTTTTAAGGCTTCATGTGACAAAATACCCAATTGTTTTGTGGGAATACTAAACAAATTGTAACTGATCAATGGATTATGTCTTTGGAAAATATATGCATGGCATTAGGATATAGTGAAAAGGAAAATGTAATACTTTTATTGTATTGTATAGATGAAGATGATTATAAATAGTTGTTATTTATACAAAATACTGTGGATTATGAGGAAATGTAACTCATTGAAATAAGAACATTTAAGGGGACATTATTTGAAGAATATTTCCCTCGTGACAAAAAAAATTAAGATTAACAGAAATTTTCCATTCTTAATGAAAATGGAATAAGATGGAATTTTAGATTATAAAGCTAACATTAAAAGGTTATTTAGGTATTCTACAGATTACATACACATCGTATAGTACAAAATCGAAAACTTATTTGAAGGTCTTAATCAAATTATCTAATGATCACAGATTTATATGACTTTTTCATCATATGAATAGATTGTTTTATGTTCCTGAAAATTAGGGATGTAATTTTTTAGGAACTTATATTATAAGGTAATAAAGAGAAAAATATGTATTCTAAAAGACAAGAGAAATAGAATGTGTCAAATTAGATCTTGATGAAATTTTCATCATGTGATAACTATGCAAAGAGTCTCCCAATGAAATTATTGAGATGAGTGGGAGTTTGATATACCAGGGGAGAAATATTTCATCATTATAAAGAATGAAATGGAAGAAGGAAACACTAATTTTTAGTGTTATAATTTCAACGAGATAGTTCACAAGGAAAATTAATTCTCTAAGTGACAATAAAAAAACATCGAAAAAGATATGGGAACAAGGACGAGTTTATGCTATTGACACAACCGAAGTGAACTAATTAATGTACTTTTTTATTTGGGTATAAGAAGTATGTTAAAACATATTTTATTGATGATGTTATAATCATGTGAATTACTATATATATATATAATATTGCAGTACTTTTCCATTAAATAATTTAGACTATGTAATGAATTCTACCATGACAATTTATTAAGTAGAATGTTAGACTCTATAAAATACATGGTTATGGGAATGATATGTCTTAATATGATCCTAATGTAGATAAAATTTTATTTAAATAAACAGATTAGTTATATAGATATGTGATGACTACCTTTGAACAGATTAATAATGATTCAAAAATGTTGATTATTCAATCATTTATGGAGTTTAACACACTTTAGGATTTATATAATATATCCAATAACATGTGTTTTTCATAATAAATAATAAAGAATGCATGTTTCCAATAAATTTTTATGGCAATTATTTATTAACCTATATCTATATAATAAATGATGAAGGAGTTTACATGTTTGGTATGTGATGATTAATGATCTACATCATGTTTATTGAAGGTTAAAAATAAGTTCATTTTTAAAATTCAGTGACCTTTCTTCGAAATTATTGTATCAAAATATTTTGAAATATTCAAAAATTTATGAAACGGTTTATTTTATTACTACATAATAAAATGAATATTTTTCTATGATATGATGTATTAATACTTCATAGAATAATTAATATAATAGAATACATTTATAGAAATATATATTTACCTATATTATTATATAGTGATAGAACTATGAAACTCTAGAAAATGGTCTTGAAATAAAAATATTATTCTTTTAACTTTTTATCTAATGAATCAAATAGTCCTTTATATCATCATAGATTTATGGTATTGAGGCCCTTCACATTCCTTTGATCACATACTTTCATGGTAGTGAGGACTATAGTTATTTGTTCTTTTTATCTATATCTATGATTTCATTACTATTATCCTATTTGAAAGACTAGAGTTGTGGTGAACATTATATTTTCCTTTCATTATTATTAAGAATATGTTTAATGAAACCTACTTATAATGTATTATTTGGTATTAGAGTATTTTAAAATATCAGATCCTTGACGAATTTGACTATGTTTAAATTGTGAGGATGCAATTTAATTAAGTTGGGTAGAATGTAAAACCCAAAAAGGTTAATGTATAAAAATTGTATTTGATATCATGTGTGAAACTAAACACCACAGATATAAAGGAATATAACAAAACAAGATGTAATGAAACATTTAGTATTTTAAATAAATATATTCTAAAAATTTTAATATATGAAACATTCAGTAATCTGTTTTTACAGGAAATAACGACTTTGTTTGATAGTTTGTGTTAAATGTTATACCCTGTTTTACTAAATAAAAATATATTTTTTACGATATAATTATTTAAAAAAATAAGATAAAATATAAAATATAAATTTTTATTTATTAATAGGATAGACTAAATAATTAAAATATGTGGTATTATTTTCTAGTTACAATTTATTTTTTAAATTATTATAACAACCAATTGAATATAAAGGGAATGTTTTTACAAATAACAATGTTATTATAATTTTTTTTTCTCCTAAAATTTTAAATAAATAAAAATTAGTAAATTATATTATAAATATAAATAATTTTTTACACTTATCCAATTTATTTGATAAGAATAAGATATGAACAACCCAGATTGTACACATAAAAACCAATATTTTTATAAAGGAAATTCTACCTCTTTTTAATGGTACACCTACACAAAATATGAAATTGGAAACTATTAAAACATTAATATGATATGATACAATTATTTTTTTAATTTTTATATTAACATATTGTTATGTTTATTTTTTTATTTTTTTCTCTGGTTTCATTTTTTACGAATAGTCAAAAATTATACCTTTTAACTCAAAACTACTTTTTGATAAATTTATCTATAAAGATAAATTTTATTTTAATTCTGTTTTAATTTATAAACAAAAAATATATACAATTTAATCCAATATAGGTCATTGAAATCAATTTTTGTGATTAATTGGATATAGAAACATTGCCAACTTTTGGAACATTTTTAATTTATAATCTCACATTGTCATCCCATCTCTGGGATTAATTTTATATTAATTTATACCAATTATGTGATTGAAATTTAAAAAAATGGATTCCATATTTAGAATTAGAGTATTCTATAGTTTCTAATAATTTAAAATCAGTTGCTTACCAAAAATATTAGTGAAATTTATGAAAATTAATTATAGTAATTAATAGAAAAATAGCGTAACAATGACTCAACCATAAACATAATATCTAAATCGATTTAAAAAGATGTCAAAAATATAATTTATATCCATTTTTAAACCATATAAATCATTTTATCTTTTTTTTAACATTATTTGATCTACTTTTCAATGGAAAAACATGGGTTGATTTTTCTTTTCAAAAATATACAAGAATTCCACTCTTCCACTATACAAAAGATCTCACCCCTCCAATTTATTCACAAACTTTAAGACATATAACTCACCAATAATTTTATAAAATAAGCTAACCACACCCATAAACACACCCTATAATCCTTTAATTTGGCATAAATCCATCAAAGGATGATCTTTAGTGCAAACCAAAAGGATTTATCCAAAGAATATGTAACATCATTTCTCATTCTCTTCGGTTTTATTTTCATTCTCTGGCCCCCCAAATGTTATTAAATAATTAAAAAAACCAAATTATTATAATATTTTGATAGGTTTATATATTAATGGTTCTACCTAAACATACCATCAAATCTATCAAATGATTATAAATCTTACAGGTCATTTATAGTGAACTACCACTTCAAGAAATGATGATTGTTCATTTTTTCCATTACCACCACTCATGGTGGGAATTATGATGGAAACACTATTTATATACGATATACGTGATATATATAATGTCTTTATGGATATTTATATTTTATATAACAGGTTCATTTATGAACTCTATTTGTCAGAATGTGATAACATCGTTTCTGGATGTGTGTACTACTACCTTCTAATAGCGATATGATATATTCACACAATACATTGAATGTATTAAGGATGATTATAAAAATGATATTTGTAATATATGAAATTAATATAACAAATTATTTATGATATATATATATATATCATTATATATATCATTTACATTTCATTCTTTTAAATAAGACAATGCAATGGAAGTAGCATTCATGCATATTTATGGCCTACGATCTCCAGGAACGGTGCATTTCATTTCCTATCTTCAAATATTATGTATTATTATATATAAATATATACTGAATATATATTATATTTACATGTTGGATTAAATTCTGAATGTTATTAAATCATGGTCTGTGTAATAGAAACAAAAAACCACAACTTAAAGCATACTAAAAAATCTAGGTAATTAACACCCAAAATAGTAAAAATAATGATGGATTTTTATTAGAAAAGGTAATATGATATTACAATAAGATAACATATAATTATGTAAAGATGAATATGGTTCTATAATAAATTGGTTACATTATTAATACCACTATTTCTAAGGTAAAAGTCCATTCATACAAAAGTAAACATGAGGTAATGGATTCTGATCACATTTTTCATTCCATGAGGCACACACTATCTAAAAAACTTAATTATTTTGTGTGGTGTATCTAATACCCATTTTAATATGTTATATCATAAATCCTTTTATCTTCTGGGTTTTAAATTCATCTTCTGAATCATCTAATCTGAAATGTTTTTACATGGCAATTACCATTTGGTAAAATTTATCTTTATAATATCAGTTTCTTTTGTGATTGTTAAATTCCTCTTGAAAAAATTCACTTCATTAAGACCATTATTATAGAAAATTAGATTTTTCTTTAATATTCGTATTCTTAAGAAATTTATATTCTTATTTCCTAACCCATATACCATTTTACATATGGTGTTTACTTTGATGGTTATTTTATTAACGAGGAAATAATTGATAAATATGTATCTTTAATTCAATATAGATATTTTATAAGGAACATTATTCATAAACAAAATCAATTAATTGATATATATAAAGAATTATTTGGATTGGTATGACAGATGTGGGTTCAGATTATATGTATCCCCTTTATATATCAATAGTCTTATGAGATAAATCATGTGGCCAAATAAGATGGGTTTTAACCCGATATGCTTCACCATCTAGCGAATGGTTGTGACGGTAAAGATTCCATGTACCTAAGAAAAACGAAGTCCAAAAATTAGTCTTTTCAACAATTAATTTTTATCTATTATTAATCCATTGTATTTTTTCTTTGAAAAATCTATGGATTCATTTCATTCTCATTTTAATAATTAAATGGAAATTATTATCATTTATTTAACATAATATAATTATTTTTTCTCATTGATTAATTATTTCTTCAACATTACATACCCTTACTAGTCATTTGATATAACCCTTATTATATTTTATTTCCCCATCTTATGAAGAATAAATATCCCAATAATATTTTAAATTTACATTTTATTTTATTTTATTTTATTTTATATCATTTTTTATTTCTTATTTCCCAATGTTATATTGTTATCATGTATGTAATCCAGTTTTTGAAAATAACTAAATTGCTCCACCATTCAGGAAATGATTCCTTTTAATAATTTCAATGTTAAAAACTATGGTACTGGATTTAGGATTCCAGGTTCGCGATATTGCATATGACATATGAATTGATGTGTCTCATTTTCAAATTTCAATCTTCGTTTAACTAGCCCATTTACCTATGTTATTCTAAATGATCATTAATATCACCCTTGTTTTCCTTGTCTGAGTATTTAATCTCACTATTTATTATATTTTTTCCAAATTATATAATTAACTTTTTTGTGTGATATGTGTAAGAAGGGTTACAGTTGGGAAGAACGTAAATGTAGATTTTATTGATCTTTTTTACCCATTTTTTATGTATCCATAATACAAAAGATAATTAATCATTATAGTTATTATAATATTCATAATGATATGTAATGAATAATCACTAATAAGTTGTAAAATTTTTGTATTAAATAAATATTCCACCTCACATAACCCTTATCATTGATATGTGGGTGTATTAGGGTGTTATAATTAATATATCAACCAGAAATAAAAACCCATATATTTTTTCATATATTTGATAATGTATAATATCCAAATCCTGATCTAATTATATATAAAAATTGATTTATCTATGAAAAGCATTGTTGATGTTGAGTGGCATCAACATTGTCATCCTACTTAGATATACTCATGAGGAATTCTTACGAATATTTTTCTAGTGTCATTATATATAAATAAAAAAATAATTAATGGACTATGGTTCTCAAAAAATAGAAGTAAATTCCTAGATTATAATGTTATTTTATGTAAATAATGACTAAAATAACTCTCTATGACGAAACCATGTGAGCCTTATGGTTGAACAAGCAGGTCGAGATGTCACCACTATCAACTCATGGGTGACTATGAATATAGTATGGCTAAGCACACTAATCACATTTCCTCTTGTTGCCTATGCTTTGAGCATAATAACCTTGAGTCCTACATAAAAATATTGAGCTAACTATGTGATATAGAATTGGTGGATATGTTGTTACTGAGTTTTCCAATGTTGAGAATTTAGAGAGGTTGGATGAGGTAATTATTTGTGAAACTGGTAAATTGATGTGGAGCGAATCCAACATATATACATATGGTTTTTGCTAAATTTAACATATAGAAACAAATATGTATTTTCTAATTACTCAAAATAATCTCCTAATAATCCCAAATGGACCCAATTGTATTGGGGGAGTTTATTAAGGATGTGAATTTAATTAAAATATGTATTTATGTTGAAATTTAGAAAGGAAACACAATGAAGGTATTCCTAAAGGACCCAACATTCTTCATAGATCTTCAAGACCTTGTAGAAACATTAATATATATGTATCCATTAGGATGATACTACAAGGAAGAAACCACACACAAGTTACCTGATAAATCAAACGAGAGTAGATATCCTGATGATATAACCGTCAATATGAATTCTATATCCTTGAATCATCCTAGAGTAGTTTTCATTGCTTGGAGTATTAGATTCATAGTGATTAAATAAAACTAAGAATCATCATGAATTCACCTATATCAAGAACCATAAGAAAACATGGAATCATTGATGAATATTAAGATGGGTTATGTTGTACCAAAGTATATCATTTATGTCCATGAGTCATCTCCACAAGTATATCCATTTTCGTAATTCTATTTACACAAAACTGCTGAAAAAAACCCCACAATTATCTAAATACACCCTAAAGGTGACACTAATATAATAATTAAGATCCATCATAGATATATTTAGGGATTTATTGTCTCCCAAAAGGAATATTTAGGAACTTGGAATGGAAAATCTCATAGTCTAGATAAGGATAAAAAATTATATAATGTAAGCCAATAAAGAGAGATCTTAGGATGATATCACAAACTATTATTTTTGGGGTGATCTCACAAAGCAGACAGTTGGGGTGAGATCATGAAGATGACCTTACAATGATGGATCATGAGCCCAACTACTGGAAGACAACATATGAAGAAAATCACAATGATATTCCCTGTAAAATGTATCTTATGAGATTAATTTATGAGAACTAGTGTTTTTGACATTTTCTTTTCCAAATGGAATCTCATTTGGGATTCCTTCCACCCCCACATTCCATACATTTTAAAAGGTAATTTATTGGGCTTCCCACTACCTCCCCATATTTTCAGGAAGCATTAAATTGATTGAAGAATTGAAATCCATAAAATCCATCAATTTCTAGTAGATTCTTATTATGTCTATTTCAATTAAAAATTATTCTACGGATTACATCCTGAAATTTCAAAACCCAAGAAAGGAAATGGTAATTCTTATTCCAAATCCATGAAACATACATGATATGTTTTCAAGGAATTATTTAGTACCCTTATATTGATCATAAATTCCCTTGATAAAACTAACCCCTATATTTTCCAACCTAACATATGGGGAATACACAGGATCTAAAATCATTAATTCCCTTCAAAGTAAGGTCTCTAATAATCAATATGATAATTATAACCCTCTTAGAGCATTATATTCATCCTTAATAACAATTTAAATTAATGAGAATTGGGATTATACTTGTTTATAATACACATGATGGTTCCCATTAATGAATTTATCAATATGAACAACAAAAAATTCAATGTGGACAATATGGTCTTTGGACAACATCAATTATAGTAGTTACCAAACGATGGTAGGGAATTCATCCATGTTTAATCATCACTAAATTCTCTATTTCCATGTCGTTAATTACCCATAAATCCTTTTTCATGTTGTTTAGATATATGAGAAACATACCATCTGTATGAAATAAGAATTATTTGAAATTCCCTTGATGCGTGAATTTAAAATAATTTTTATAGTCCTTCAACCCAAAATTATTGTGTGAAACACAGAATCTATGGAATTTTTCTTGATAATTAGGATATATAAGATAAATTGTTTTTATTCAAGAATAATATCATTAACCCACATTATACATTCTCATGGAGATACATTTCAAATGAATTCACTTACATCCTTCTTCATCATCTTGTATTATAATTGATATTATATATCCCTTTCACCAGTGAAATGCATCCTAGTAGTTCTAATCATTATCCCATATTAATTATGAAATTATCCCCAAAAAGTGGTATATATTTTCTCTATTTATATACATATTTTCTTATATTGGATATATTCTTTACAAAACAAAAATTTAATATTTTTACCATATACTCACTAGTTTTACTAACCTATGTTTACTTGGTAATATCCTTTTGAAATAAAAATAAAAGATTTGCTCATATAGATGTCTAATAAAATACACTAGTGACCTTAAACCTGTTCTTCATTAAATCATTATGTTAAATTTCATGGATTATCTCAAGAAGCATGAACATAAAGGGTATTAGGTGTCTTCTTTAGCATCACTAGATAATGTAGTTTTTTATTCCATTCATAAGGAAATTTAGGAATTCCCTCTCATGGGTATATTACATATAACAGGAACTTGTATCACATCTAAAGATAATGATAAACTCTACAATGGATAGTAGTGTGGACTAAAACCATAATACCATAATATTAAGAATAACTAAAAAATAAAAGGAATGTATAGAGTACCTTTGACACATAATTATGTTCACATCGACACATATTAAACACCAAAAGTTGGAACATAGGTAACTATACCCACATTGGAATTTTGGGAGGATTCATGTAACGCCCCGACCCCCGTTACCCAGAGTCGGTGCATTATTACATAACATATGTATGATCACAAGAAAGATAAAATCTCGAAAGACTGATTGGTTTAATAGCCTTAGAAACAGTAGATATATTCATAAAGTTTTAAATTACATAATAAAGTGAAAAACTACTACAAAAAAATATTGTCTCCATAGTCCACACTATTATCCTCTCATAATATCCCTGCAGGTCATTCATAATTTACTTCTTCACATCCTGGGAAAAATAAAACATAGAAAACAGCTGAGCTCAAATTCCCAATAAGGATAGCAATATAGCGGAAACATTCATAAATTAGAAGAATCATAAAAATTAATGTATAACTAAAACAAAATCCATTTAAACTTGAACTTCAACATAGTATGGCAAAAATAAAATGAAATAATTTCATTTACTTACTCACATTGATATTCTACTAATTGAATAATCACATGCATTGTCAATAACCACTTTCATAATGATGGAATGCATAATGTCAGACTATCATAACCACAAATCCAAGGCCTCGTGCCAAGACTACAAATAAGATTTTTGCAAGGCCATGTGCTAAGACACTAGTTTGTCTCCCGAGACCTACTGATGCATCAAGGAGCTATAGCAGGCTCCACCCGTCATATATTAAGTCCAATGCATTCCCATATGAAAAGGTTTAAACATAACATAAACATTATTATTAAAACTAGCATACGAAATGTAAATAATTCATCCATAAATCATGAATGGTATAAAAATAACACATCCACAGTCAAACAGATCACAAAACCTTCAATACAATATAGAAGTTTTGTATCATAACAAATCAACATCAATAAGTGTAAATTACATCAAAGATGTTGATATAGATGAAATCAAAAATCTTTTTAGAGAAATATATCTTTATATTTTGAAATCATTTAAGAGTCATATATTTATAAAATAAAACATTTTATTTTAAAATATTCTTATAAGCTTTTAAGGGAAGCTTTGACGGAAAATAGCTGCACCTGCTGCATAAGTTAAAAAAAACATTCTTACCTTAATTTTGTCGAAAAGGTTAAAAAGCCCCTTGTTTGTGAAATGACGGAAAGATTCCTTTATAAAACTCTTATAAAAAGTCAAACAAGGGTATACATTACTTTAACCCATATTTTAGTAAATAGTAAAAATGTCTTCTAATACATTTTTAAGAAACATGAATGTGGATGATAAATAAGTCCCAGTAGATTATTTTTTAAAAACAACCTCGGATAATGAAGAGATTATGAAATAACCCTTACCTTGTACTTTTCCTTGGTTGTAGATAGTTTAACATCCTATATAATGGTGAAATAATTTTTATTAAATTATAAAAGAATCATATATATCAATATGATATCATAAATGATCTTTTAACATTTATTTGTTAATAATATCTTAGTATTATCATTATTTCGGGTGTTAACTTACTCATTTTCTTTTATATGTTTTGTTACGTAAGACATGATTGTCATGGATAGGTTGTATATTATTCATATCCAGAATTATATCAAGTTCTTAGATACTACTACTAATCATCAAATGAGATTTAGACTTGAATGGATACGATGGAGAATGAATCCCATCACATTCGTGGAGACGGTAGTCCGTACGTACGCACGAGCGAGAATATCATTCATTTGATATTTAAATAATATATAATTGGAAGCCATATCATATATACAGATTCATTATCATGTTACATTTATTATTAAATGAATTAAACATCATTATTATACCCATCCAAATAATAATTTATTGAATAACAATTACACCACGACGTGGAGACGGTAAGCCGTACAAACACACGTATGGTGACATGTTATTAAAAGGATGGATAGAATACTTAATATGATTGTAACATATTTATAATAACATCACAGAATACATAATATAATGGATTCGTTATTTTATAATGGTAATAACAAAGAAAGAAGAAGTGGAAGAACAAAGGAACTTGAAAAAGGGTGGTGAAATCATTACCTCTTCTTCGGGTTCTTCCTTTTGATTAGATAAAAAGGGCTCCATAAGTTGGCTTTTTTACTAAAGGAATTCCTCTATGATGAATTTAGGGATGTTGAGAGAGTATTTGGGCAGAGGTTCGTCGAATCAAAAGGCTTTGAAGGTGTGAGTTAATGATAAGGGAGAGTTCCCTTTTATAAGAGGGGTGAGGGCAACCTTTGGAAAAGCTAGAAATAGTATTTTTATAATAAATTAATTTTCGGTTTATAATGGCTCCAAAGTAGATTATATAAAGTCTATGGTGTTGAGGTTTTGAAAACCGCTCAACAAATAGAATTTAGATAGGTTTGGGTTACTATATTAACCTTATCTTTAAGTATTAACTCTTAGTTAATTAGTATCACTTTTACATTGTCTCTTTGAATTTTTATTATATATGGTTAATAAACATACTATAAACTACCAAAAGACCCCAAAGTGGTCCATTAATGATACACCTATCATTATATAAGTCTTTTGTCCATACCGTATATTTTTTGGAATTTAATATAGAATTAATAATATAATAATTTTTTTAAAACTCTTTTATCTCAATTTTGAAACTATTCAATAATAGATTTTTGTAAAAATCATAACAGAATGATTAATTAGAAAAAAGTTAATTACATCAATAATAACATGTCATATTAACATATAAAATTAGTTTAATTCATAAAAATTCTCAAATTATATTTATTTTGGTATCTGCAATATCAATCATTTTAATTTTTCATTATTATTGTAATTACAGCATCACCATTGTGTCATAATTAAATTAAATTATTTAATGTATAAAAGTTATAAATAAAATACGATTATGTATGAAATCTTTGTAGGTTTATAATGAATATTTATAGTCTAAAATCCAACATATATATCCGTATGTAAAAATTGTTTCTCTAAAAGATATATGCTTGTGTCATTTTTGTATTCATTTTAACTTAATTAAAATAATGTGTCCCTATCACTTACAAGTGCCACCATGGGGTCCCAAAATCGACACAAATATGCCCTGGACGGACATGTATCAACTAATATGGTTATGACATGTTTTAGGGTAATTTGTTATTATTATAATATTATTTTTTAACCCTTATTTACTGGATTTACCCTTTAACCATGGTAAATAAAATATTTACCAAAGTAATTATTCAAAATGTCTAAAAATAAAAGTTACCTATTTATACCATTTGAACATACTGATTCCAAATATGGAATCTATTTTTCAAAATTCGAAACACAGAAGTGGCAGAAATCAATTTAAATTTAATTCCCACTGTCAAAATAAAAAGCATGTTTTTAAGATATAATAACTATCCAAAGATTGATATTTGTTTATGTTCGGTTTAATTGTGTAATTATGTCCAATGACCAACATTGTATTAAATGGTGTAAATATATTAGAAATATACTTTAAAACTAATCAAAATCATAATTTATCACTATTAATTATTTTGAATAATTTTTTTTTAATTAAAATTTAGTAATTTTCACTATTCATCAAAATATTATAGTTATCCAAAAAGTACCAAAATTTCACATTAGGCTAAATTTGATACTCTGAATCCAAAAATTAAGTCCCTTTTGAGAGATAAAATATAAAAAAGTAGGTATTACTATTCATAATGGCTAGTTTGATCGGTTGTGGTGTGTGTTAGAACTTGATGTTGCGTGCAACACACGCTATTGCATTATTCAAAGAGAAACGTACCGTAGAAGCTTGTGGTGTTACATTCTCCCCACTTTCAAATAATGTTGTCCTCGAAATTTCTAGAATACTACCGCATTAAAAGACTCGGGTGGTTCTTCATCATAAGTTCCTCGGGTTCCAACATTGCTTCTTCCATCTTATTCTTTCTCCACAAAACTTTTTCCAGACGCGTCGTCCAGTTTCTCAGTACTTGTTCTATCGTATCAAGAGTCCTGATGGGCTCTTTGCAATAAGAGAGATCGGGTTCCAGTTCTTATTCTTCATAGGTGAGTACATGAGTTTGGTCAGGCATGTATTTCATCAGTAGAGATACGTGGAACACATCGTGAACTTTGGAGAGACTTGGCGGCATTGCCAATCTGTAAGATATAGCCCCAATTCGTTCTAGAATTTCGAAAGGTCCGATGTACCTGGGACTCAATTTACCTTTCTTACCAATACGTATGACTCCCTTCCATGGAGATACCTTCAGAAAAACATGATCACCCACTTGACATTCCAAATCCTTCCTTCGATTATCAGCATAGCTCTTCTGCCTACTTTGAGCTGCTTTGATGTGATTTTGGATGTCCTTTACCTTTTCCATCGTTTCCTCCACCAGTTCTGGGCCAACAAGTATTCATTCACCAATTTCATCCCAACAAGTTGGTGTATGACATCTCTTTCCATATAACGCTTCATATGTTGCCATCTGAATACTCGAATGGAAGCTATGTTTATAGGAAAATTCTACCAGAGGTAAATATTGATCCCACATACCCTGAAAGTCAAGTGAGCAGGATCTCAACATGTCTTCTAAGGTTTGAATAGTTCGTTCTGATTGTCCATCTGTCTATGGGTGGTAGGCAGTGCTCAAATGAAGTTCAGTATCCAGGGAATATTGAAGACTTTTCCAAAATCTTGAAGTAAAACAGGGATCACGATCTAAAACAATCGATAGTGGTACTCCATGAAGTCTCACAACTTCATTAATATATATTTTTTCTAGACGTTCTAGTGGAAGATCTTCTCTTATAGCAAGAAAATTTGCTTAGTTGGTAAGATGATCAACAATGACCCATATTGCATCGTTCCTTCTAGGAGTCTTTGGTATCCCCATGAAAAAGTCCATCGTAATATTGTCTCATTTCCACTTGGGTATGGGAATAGGTTGCATGAATCCTCCAGGTTGTTGCCTTCCAGCTTTCACTTGTTGACAAACCATACATCTTAACACAAAATCAGCAATCTCCCTTTTCATTTTTCCCACAAAAATGTTCCTTCAAATATCTATACATTTTGGTTCTCCCAGGGTGTATAGAGAAATTGGAACTATGAGCATCATCCAGCAATTCCTTTTTTAGTTCAGGTATATTGGGAACACAAAGTCTCTTCCCAAATTTCAAAATTCCATCTTCATACACAATGTCTCTCAATCTCCCATCATTCACAGCTTTAATCTTCTTTTGAAATTCTTCATCATCGGTCTGAGAACTTTTAATCCTTTCTAGTAAATATGGTTTGGCAACCATTTAAAAAGGAATTGATGTTTCACCTTCCTTGGTTATTCCCATGTCCATCTTCCCCAGATCCATGAAAATTGGATCCCTTTAAATTCTAATATTGTTCAAAACTCCAGGATCTTTTCAGCTCAAAGCATCTACCACCTTGTTTGCTTTCCCCGGGTGGTAGTGTATCGTACAATCATAATCCTTGAGTAATTCAAGCCATCTTCTTTGCCTCATTTTGAGTTCTTTTTGTAAGAAAATATAATTTAAACTCTTGTGATCCGTATAAATCTCACATTTTTCACCATAGAGGTAGTGCCTCCATATCTTCAAAGTAAAGATCATAGCTGCTAACTCGAGATCATGAGTAGGATATTTTTGCTCATGAATTTTAAACGGTCGTGATGCATAGGAAATAATCCTATCATTCTGCATAAGGACACAACCAAGTCCTTTTTTTGAGACATCACTATAAATAACGAACACATAATTCCCCGATGGTATAGTCAATATGTGATTATTGACTAATCTTATCTTCAGTTCATCGAAAAATTCTTCACACTATTTTGTCCAAACTAATTTAACCCCTTTGCGTGTGAGCTTCGTTAATGGGTTAGCCAATCGGGAAAAATTCTGGACGAAACATCGATAATAACCTGCTAAACCAATAAAACTATGTACCTCAATTATATTAGTAAGTACTGGCCATTCTTGGATTGCCTTTGTCTTAGAAGGATCAACTGAGATTCCATCTTTAGAGACAATATAGCCAAGAAAAGAAATCTCATGAAGACAGAATTCACACTTGCTAAACTTCCCATATAAATCATGTCATCTCAGAGTCTTTAGGATAATGCGCAAGTGATTTTCATGATCTTCATAGCTTTTGGAATATACCAATATATCGTCAATAAATACCACCACAAATTCATCGAGATATTCCTTGAAAACTCTATTCATCAGATCCATGAATATAGAGGGTGAATTAGTCAATCCAAAAGGAATTACAGTAAACTCGTAATGCTCGTACTTGGTTCGAAATACTATCTTCGGAATTTCTTCCTTCTTTACACACAACCGATAGTATCCTGATCGAAGGTCAATCTTTGAAAAGTATTGAGATGCATGAATTTGGTCAAATAAATCATCAATGCGAGGTAGGGGATACTAGTTCTTTATTGTTATAGAATTGATCTCCCTGTAGTCGATACATAACCTCATAGATCCATCGTTCTTTTTAACAAAAAGAACAGGGGTCCCCATGGAGAAACACTAGGGAGAATAAATCCCTTATTACTGAATTCCTATATTTGTTTCTTTAGTTCGACTAATTCCACAGTGGCCATTCTATAAGGGGTCTTCGATATAGGCCTTGATCCAGGAATTAAATCAATGGAAAACTCAACTTCTCGTTCTAGAGGATGTCCAGGTAAATCTTCCGGAAACACATCTACATGTTATTTAACAACAACTACATCCTCCATTTGAACATTTCTTTCCCCACCCACTATAATTTCATCATATTCCTCCCCAATAATTGAATTTTGTTGAGCAACTGGGGGTGGATCTAGATAAGAATTAGGTGGTTACGATTATGCTCTAAAGATAAGGTGTTCCATATCATAATCATCAAAAATCGTAACCTCATTCTTCTTAAAATAAATCATCGCATCATAATCCGAAATCCAATCCATACCAAGGATTATATAAAATTCAATCCTAGGTATGACAATGATATCAGTAGATAAAGAACATTTATGTGCTCTAATGGGGACTGATTCCCAAAACATTGTTGCAATGATACTTCCCTTAGGAGTTTTAACTGAAAACTCCTTTCTTAAATCAAATTGAAAATATCTAATTTTCTTAGTAAACTGGGAATATATGAAACAATGTGATGATCTAGAATCGAATAATGCATTTGCTAAACTTGAGGAAACCATTAAATTACCTGCCACCACATCTTTCAGAGCTTCTACCTTAGCAGTAGTGATAGCAAAAGCATGGCCTTGATCCCTTGGACTTTTCTGAGGTAAGTTCTCTGACGCTTAAGAAATTCATTTGCATAATGTCCCATATCCTTGAAATTTTAGCACTAAACATTGGTATTTTCCTTCTTCTCTCTGCAATCCTGAGCTTTGTGGCCTCTTTCACCATACTTGTAACAGACACCCATTCCATTTAATCATGTACCAGGGTGTTTCTTCCCACATTTACCACAGGATGGATATTCATCCTTTCCCTTCATCCCCTTATTTATATTCCCAGATTGATCAGAAGATCTCTTCTTCTCTTTCTTTTCTTTAAAGTCGTAATACTTAGAGAATTCCTTTTCGGTCTTGATAGCACATGAGACAATGTCTTCGTACGAATAAAAGGATTGTGAGACTAAAGCTCAATGGAGAAATGGTTTTATCCAATCAAAGAAACGATCAATCGTACTTCTGGGGTTATTTATATAATCTCCATCATACCTTACTAACCTTGTAAAGTTAGCCTCATACATTGTGACATTCTCATCCTCCTTTTATCTCAGACTTAGAAATTTCCTTTCCATATCTGCTCGGTGGTCGCGAGGAAAGTATTTTTCTAAAAACAAATAATTGAACTCCCTCCATTCCATATTTGATACTTCATCATCATCCTTCAAGTTTTGAATCAATGACCACCATTGATCAGCATCTCCAGTGAGGTGGTAAACTTCCATGATAACTTTTTCCCTTTCACTACTCCCCAAAGCCCGAAAAATTTTCTCTAGGGAATATATCCATTTCTCAGCTACTAAGGGATTTTTACACCCATTGAACATTGGAGGTTGTTGCCTCATGAATCGATCTAACATTGATGCTCCACGCTGCAGATCAGGGTGCTCCATACGGGTAAGGTTATTATTCATAACCTAAGTGAGTTGTCCCAGTATGGTGATTAGATGATCGGCACCAGTTGCATCACCAGATCCACTATAATTATCTTGAGCAGGAGGGCAATCCCTATATGGAGTGCATGCATTGATACAGTTTCCATTTCTTCCTCTAGGCGCCAGTTCTATACAATGGCATAAACTAGATCAGTTTATGAATCAAAATAAATAATCCCAAACTTATAAAACACTTAAAATAAATTGAACTATTTATGGATATAATCCATAATCCTAAAAATGTTTTTTTAGGAAGTACATACTCATTAACCATTTATAATTATTTGTAAATAAAATTAGAGTTATCCTAAGAATACCCTCCGGGAGTGTCATAACCAAGAGTGCAGTAAGGCCCATTATCGTGCACCAGTTCCTGTTTGAGTCTAGCTCAAAGCGGTGTTTTGGAGTTTTACCCCTAGGTACATCTGTGCCGGAGGTGCCTCTACCAGATCTTATCCAGACAGTGATGTATTTCTTGGAAACACACAAAATATCTACAATACCAAAATTCTACGAAGTTCTTCTATACTAATCCTCAAATTCCATCTTAGGTCTATGTGCTCTAATCAGAGTTTATCTAAATCTAGCTTCCATGTGTTCTACTAAACTTCCTCTGATACCAACTGTAACGCCCGTACCACAGTTACCCAGAGTCAGTGCATTATTACATAATATTGGCATGATCACAAGAAAGATCAAATCTTGAAAGGCCGATTGGTTTATTAGCCTCGGAAACACAAGATATATTCATAAAGTTTTACATTACATCATAAAGTGAAAAACTAATACAACAACATATTGTCTACATAGTCCACACTATTATACTCTCATAATATCCCTGCAGGTCATTCATAATTTACTTAATCACATCCTGGGTAAAATAAAACATAGAAAATGGGTGAGCTCAAACGCCCAGTAAGGATAACAATATATCGGAAACATTCATAAATAAGAATAAACATTTAAAGCAATGTATAACTAAAACAAAATCTTTTTAAACTAGAACATCAGCATATTATGGAAAAAATAAAATGAAATAATTCCATTAAATTATTCACCAGGATATTCTACTAATCAAATAATCACATGCAATATCAATAACCACTTTCATAATGATGGAATGCATAATGCCAGACTATCATAACCACATAGCCAAGGCCTCGTGCCAAGACTACAAATAAGATTTTTCCAAGGCCTTGTTCCAAGATACTAGTTTGTCTCATGAGACCTACCGATGCATTCCCATATGAAAAGGTTTAAACATAACATAAAAATTCGTTTCAAAAATAGAATATGAAATGTAAATACTTCATCCATAAACCATGAATGGTATAAAAATAAAACATCCGCAGTCAGACACATCACAAAACCTTCAATACAATATAGATGTTTTGTATCATAATAAATCAACTTCAATAAGTGTAAATTCCATCAAAGGATGTTGACATAGATGAAATCAAAACTCTGTTTAGAGAAATATCTCTTTATATTTTGAAATCATTTAAGAGTAATATATTTATAAAATAAAACATTTTATTTGAAAATATTCTTATAAGCTTTTAAGGGAAGCTTCGACGGAAAATAGCCACACCCGTCGTATAAGATAAAAAAACATTCTTGCCATAATTTTGTTGAAAAGGTTAAAAATCCCCTTGTTTGGAAAACAACAGAAAGATTCCTTTATAAACCACTTATAAAAAGACAAACAAGGGTATAAATGACTTTAACCCGTATTCTAGTAAATAGTAGAAGTGTCATGATATACATTTTTAAGAAACAAGAATGTGGATGATAAAGAAGTCCCAGTATATTATTACGTAAAAACAACCTCGGATAATGAAGAGATTGTGAAATAACCCTTACATTGTACTTTTCCTTGGTTGGGGGTAGGTTAACCTCCTGTATAATGGTAAAGTAATTGTTATCAAATTATACAAGAATCATATACATCAATATGATATCATATGTGATCTTTTAACATCAATTTGTTAATAATATCATAGTATTATCATTGTTTTGGGTGTTAACTTACTCATTTTCTTTTATATGTTTTGTTACATAAGACTTGTTTGTCATGGATATGTTGTATCTTATTCATATCCAGAATGATATCAAGTCCTTAGATAATATTATTAATCATCAAATGAGATTTATACTTGAATGGATACGATGGAGAATGAATCTCATCGCGTTCGTGGTGACGGTAGTCTGTACGTACGCACGAGCAACAATATCATTCTTCTGATATTAAAATAATATATAATTGGATGGTATATCATATATACAAAATCATTATCTTGTTAAATTTATTATTTACATGAATTAAACATCATTATTATACCCATCCAAATAATAATTTATTGAATAACAATTACACCACGACGTGGAGACGGTAAGTCGTACGTACGCACGTATGGTGACATATTATTCAAAGGATGGATAGAATACTGAATATGATTGTACCATATTTCTAATAACATCAAAGTATATATAAGATACTGGATTTATTATTTTTGAATGGTAATAACAAAGAAAGAAGAAGTGGAAAAGAAAGAAACTTGGAAAAGGGTGGTGAAATCATTACCGCTTCTTCAGGTTCTTCCTTTTGATTTGATCAAAAGGGCTCCATAAGTTAGCTTTATGACTAAAGGAAGGCCTCTAGGATGAAGTGAGGGAAGTTTAGAGAGTATTTGGGCCGAGGTTGGCCGAACAAAAAGGCTTTGATGGTGTGAGTTAATCAGAAGGGAGAGTGCACTTTTATAAGAGGGGTGAGGGGCACCTTTGGAAAAACTAGAAATATTAATTTATAATAAATTCATATTTGATTTTTAATGGCACCAAAGTCGATTATTTAAAGGTTAAGTTGGGGATGGGTCGCAAACCACTCAACCAATAGAATTTAGACTTGTTTGGGTAACTATATTAACCTTATCATTAAGTATTAACTCTTAGTTAATTAATTTCACTTTTACAATGTCTCTTTGTATTTTTATATTATATTGTTAATAAACATACTATTAACATCCAAGAGACCCCCAAGTGGTCCATTAATGATACACCTATCATTATATAAGTCTCATGGCCGATCCTTAGGTTTTTAGGAATTTAATATCAATTTATAATATAATATTTGTTTTAAAATCTCTTTTATGTCAATTTTGACACTACTCAATAATTTATTTTTTTAAAAATCATAACAGAATTATTAATTCAAGAAAAAGATAATTATATCAATGATAGCATGTCAGATTAACCTTGAAAATTAGGTTAATTCATAAAAAGCCTAAAATTATATTTATTTGGGTATCTACAATATCAATCATTTTAATTTTTAACTATTATTATAATTACTGCATCACCGTTGTGTCATAAATAAATTAAATTATTTAATTTCTAAAAATTATAAATAAAATACTATTATGTATGAAATATTTTTATATTTCTAATGAATATTTATAGTCTAAAATACAACATATATAACCCTATGTAAAAATTGTCTTGCTAAAAGATATATGCTTGTGTCATTTTTGTATTAATTTTAACTTAATTAATATAAAGTGTCCCTATCACTTACAAATGGCACCATGGGGTCCTAAAGTCGACCCAAAGATGGCCATGGTCGGACATGTATCAACCAACAAGGTTAGGACATGTTTTATGGTAATTAATTTATTATTATAATATTATTTTTTAACCCTTATTTACCGGATTTACCCTTTAACCATGGTAAATAAAATATTTACCGAAGTAATTATTCAAAATGAATAGAAATAATAGTTACCTATTAACACAATTTGATCATCTTGATTCCAAATATGGAATCCATTTTTCCAAATTCAAAACACAGAAGTGGCAGAAATTAATTTAAAATTAATTCTCGCTGTCAAAACAAAAAGCGTGTTTTCAAGATATAAGTACTATCAAAAGATTGATACTTATTTATGTTCGGTTTAATAGTGGAATTATGTTCAATGACAAACATTGTATTAAATGGTAAAATGATATTATAAATATAAATTAAAACCAATCATATTCATAATTTATCACAATTAATTATTTTGATTAAAAAAGATGTTTTTAATAAAAATTTAGTAATTTTCACTATTCATCAAAATATTAAAGTTATCCAAAAAGTACCAAAAATTTTACCTTAGGCTAAATTTGATACTCCGAATCCAAAAATGAATTCCATTTTGAGAGATAAAATTTAAAAAAGTGGGTCTTACTCTTCATAACGGCTAGTTTGATCCGTTGTGGAGTGTGTTAGAACTCGATGTTGCGTACAACACATGCTATTGCATTATTCAAAGAGAAACGTTCCGTAGAAGCTTGGGGTGTTACAATTAGTGAATTTGAATTATATATACAATAGAGCCCAAGAGTTGTAAAGACACTCTGTTGATTAATTTACATCATATGGTGTCTATAAGAACATCATTGTAACTACGTACATTTAGAAATAACGAGTTCACTAACTCAAAATAAATGTTCCCTATAACAAGGATTATTTGTCAGAGTTTCCATATAAAAACATACCCATCGACATAAATTTTTTGAAATTTAAATCATTCAACGAATTTGAATTATAAAATTCATGATGTGATTTCACATTGATAATAAAAATTCTAAAATCTCTTTTTATTGGCTACACCACATAGTAAATATCAAAACTTTAATAATAAATAATTGTAATAATTCCCAAATAATTCTTCTGTATTTCAATAATTGATTCAATATTCTATTAGGACTAAAGGTACACTTGGATGATATAAAAGAAAAAATAACAAATAAAAAATTAATAAAAATAATGTTTTTATCATCACTAATATCTAAAATCGTTCCTCAATGAACAATTATTGCCTTATATTGTCAAAAAAATGTTATTAACTAAATCAATCATCATTGGATGTGATATAATTCAGTTTGGAAGAATCAGAGGTAAGATCCTAAAATAAATAATCTATAATTTTTTTCATGAAACATTAAATTGAGAATTGAAAAAATGACTAGAAACCTAACCTATTAGTATGTTTCTGAACACAATTTAAAATATATTTTAATTATTGATTTTTTTTGTCCACATTCATATTTGTATTTTAAATTATTATTGGTTCAGTTATGATGATTATGATAAATATACAACAGTAATTATAAATAATAATAAATTGATAGAATTGATTTATTACATTGATTCCAAGAATTATAGCTAATTTATAACATTATAAGAGTATTTTTCACCTAAAAATATCTATTTACACATATATTTTTTGAAAAAGAGTAAGTTAAAACCAAAATACATATTATATCAATTTTATTATATTAAATTACATGAAAAAAAATTATTGACAATACTTTATAAAAATAAATCATTTAACATATCTTGTTGAAATTGTAGCCTTATAATTTAGCATTCATTGAAAAATATTCATGAAGGGGTACATATAATATCAATTAAATGTTTTCAAAAAGTTAGAATGTGGGAAATAAAACATGGAATATTAAAATTATAACTAAAATTAAAAATAATGATAATACCGTAGGGAATATTAGAAATCATTTACCTTCATGTGATAGTTTTTTACATTCTAGATGAATTTTTAATCAATGATTTAGAATAAGACACATTGAGGCATATTATATCAATAAAATTATTTCTAGTTCGAAACAGATAAATTATAAATACTAGAAATGGAATGATCATATTGATGGTCAAAAAATATCTTAAAATTATGAAAAAGTAAATGTAAATGGAATAACCTTATGAAGGTGAAAAGAAGATAAAAATATATTTTGAATATTCTAAATTTTAAATTAAAATATATTATGGAATTTTTTATTTGAATATTACCAAATATGATATTTTATAAATTTAATTTGATCAAATATGGGGGTTAAGATAATAAGGTTGATCCTAGCCTAACGAATAGAAAAAGAATTGGTTAAAACAATTGTAATAATTTCTGAACATAAACATTCAAAATATACCCTCCTCATTTCTAAGAACAATAATAATTTAAATTCACTTGAGAGGAAATAAAAATGGATACATATTACTAAGGATCCAAAATAAGATCTTATATAGAGGTAGCTAGGAAGTTATTTAAAAGTGGATAAGTAATGAAATATATTGATCCCATTGAATTAAGACAATTAAAATTTAAAATATTCCCTACTAATATAAAAGTTATAGATATGTATTTTGATATTTTTATATCCATTTATATATATATTATCTAGGGTATTAATCTATATAAATATATATAAAATGAATTTTAATAAAAATAATGTAGTAATGGGGTGATGTAAAAGGAAAAAAAATAAACCAGGAGTAGAGTAAGTGTTGATGGATGTGTGCATCCAAAGAAATGGATTTATCATCAATTTGAATCACTATAATTTTCAATCAATTATAGGATTTCTATTTTTTTCACAATATATTTATATGAAGTATGTTTTATTTTTCATATAATAAAATAAAAAATAACCATTTTTTACTTATGTGAGGTGATGTCTATCACATTGGATTCATCATAGGTTAAATTCATAAAATAAACATTAGTTAAATTTATTTTAATATTACGATATTATTATTAAAAAATACAATTTTTTTATAAAAAAATATGAAAACAATAATACCATAGAAATAGACATTCATTGATTAATATCAATTGTTGGGTCTCTATCATATGAAAGGATCATAAAGTATTGAGACTATTCTCATTCAATAATATAAATGCATATTTTTATTGATTTTATAATGAATAAAACATCCATAAATTTTATTTTATTTTTATTTTTTCATAAAGTAAAAAAGTAAACAATTAGGGATAAAACTATCTCATTTTACTGGATATTAATATGATAAATATACCAACCTTACTTCACTTCCTTCTAATGGAATCCAAGATAATTTACTCTATTTTGACATTAAAAATATTTTAGAAGTGTCAATTTTTTTTCTAATTTATAAAAAAAGATACATAATAAATTTATACATAAAAATATACTATTAGTTATTATGTATGGGGTTACGCAAAAAAACTATGTCATTACTGGTTCATGAATTTACAACCACAAACTTATTTTCTCAGTGCATCGTACCTACCCCATTCGTACCTTTATCTTATTTATTTATTCTCAAACACACATAACATAGTTTTATGAAACCAAATTACTGAGAAAATTATATAGTGACATGGAAAGTAATATTTACATTCTCATTTCAATTATTCATATTAATTTTTGGAATATTGATTATATATTTAAATATTAATAAAAGGATAAAATATATTTAAAACATCGGATGTCATTTCAAGTACCTCATTATACACATAAAGTTAAAAATACATAATTAGAACCTCATGTGAATTATAAGTCCACTATCTTTTCGTAAAAATCTAAAATTACATGGTATGTAGTCTATAATTACAACTCTATAATCCAATAGTTTTCAAGTATTACACATGTTTTATATAATAGAAAATATCTTATGTTAAATGTAATCCTTTAGAATCAAAATTGTCTAAAAATATATGTTATTTAGTTTCAATAACATGGGTTAAATGGAATGTTTAATCAAAAATCATATATTTGAATCAATATGACTTCCATATTTTGTTTTATAATTAATTTTTTATTTATTTTTATATTTAACGAAAATGAAAAGTAAGACAATAATTCAATAGTAAATTAGTACTCTACGACATCAATGGATGACAATTTTACACCACTAAGGCTCAAATCATCTATTAATTGAGATATAAATTGAATCCATGTAGTGGATTAGCAATCTCTATCACAAATTATTATCTCAGCAATGATACCACCTTCCAAATAAATTTTTAAATCACTAATAGAAAATTTTAATATACCATGAATATGAATTCTATTAGTGTTTATGAAGATTCCAAAACATACCCCTTTATATATATACATGATATTTGAAGTTTATAGCTCTACCAATGTATGACTATTGATGCATAATCAATATCTCATCAAGAAACATAATTGAGTCGTAGACATTAACATTCTTGAGAGGTTCATAATTTTATCTAAGGTGCACAAGATTCAAGGGCATGCACATATTTTAGTAGTATTTGGGGTTAGTTTTCCTACAAATAGTGAATAATTCCATGATTTTATAGATACATTCATGTTTTATGGCAGCACATAATACATATCTAAATTTGATTCTAGGAACCTCATAAATTTTTACCAGGATTCAATGAATTCATATATATCTTGAGTGAATTTGTCTTTGGGTGCGGATTAAACTCTCATTCATTCATCCCTCCCCTAGTAGCTTCCCTTTTTCAATTTAACCACTATATGAAGATTAAAATATAAATATAAATTTTGGTACATCAATTCAATTTTTTTCAACGTATAGAAGAGAACATAGACTAATTTTGATACATATTACCTCACATGACTCAATAAGAGAGATTATCCTGAAGTCCCACATTTTTCCCCTTACTACATTCATTCAATTTCACCTTTTTTAGGGTAACCTAAATAGAAATTTTTATGCCATGTAGTTTTAATATTTTCTAGTGATATTAAATATCTTTATAATACATTCAAAATTTTTGGTTTCTTTTTAGATTGAATAATAAATTTTTATACAAAAAAGATATAATATACTTGTAATGTAACAAATATGTTATATAATGGAATCGTTATGTAATGATGTATGATGAGGAAGATCCCAATATTCTATGTAATAATGTTAATTCAATACCTCATCCTCAACTTGAGTCTATTATTTCAGCACCATCATCTCCTTCATATTTTTTGTCTTTCGAATCCAATCATTCATCATCAAGAATACCACCACTACCATATACCCATCCATTTTCAATTCAACTTACACCAGGAACAAAACTATATTAGACAAAATCAACATCATAGATGAATTATATGAGAGAATCTTGGTTGTTCAGGTATATGTTTCATCCATGGTTGATACATTGTATAATACCCCATCCCAACCCATATCTATACCTCAACCATCGGCGAGATAGATCCAATCCTAATATGTCAAAGTAGAGTGAAACACTAACATAATGAAATAGTTATGTGTGATTATCAATAATTTTAATCATGAAACTATATTTACTCTAATGTAGCAGAATCAAAATAACCCAACATCTAATTTTGTATATGACTCAACTGATGAGCATGCTCCAAATGATACGAATAATATTTCCACATTACTAACTCATTAAAAAAAATCATATCATGTAATGATATATATTTATATATATTATTTATTTAATGATTTAAGTTACATCTAAAATTAATATAATGAATGGATATTCTTCTAGAAAAATAAACATTATCCACATCCACCACCTATAAGTATTATCAAATATGGCATATTTTATTTCTACAATTCATAAATTTACCCACATTTGATCTTTCATGTTTTTATATAATCCGAAATTGTGATAACCTGAGAGTTATTAATAGTCAATGAATTCCATGATTGTGAATTTATTCTTAAAAATGGGTAAATTAAAATATATTACACATAATGAAATAAATAGGTTATGAATTTAGATAACGATGTAAAGGATGTAGAATAAAATTCATTTTATGATACCAAATATTTTAGAGGAAAAAAGAGTATACTGGTTTTATTATTGATAGGTTATGTTATAAAATTCCATTATTTTCTAGTGGTGCATACTAAATAAATTTATTCTAAATATAAAATATTTAACTATATATAAATTTTATTGGACATAAATTATGCATTACATTTAATTTTATTTCACTAAAAATATTATAAATTTTTCCATTGAATTTATAATATGGAGATAATTTTAGTTAAAGTATAAATGTGTTTATTTTAGATATTAATCAAAATGACAATAAATTTTGATTCATAAATTTCTCTGTATAATTGAATTAAATTAATATATGATTTGAATAAATGTACAACCTCAACATCTATATTGAATCATTATGAACACTATATTGTACAACCATTGAATAGAGGATGTTGCATGATATTATAAACTCAAATTTAAATGAAATTTAAATGGAAGGGAACACATTATGTTCCCACCTACCAGCACATATTTATTTTCTAAAACATACTATACACACCATTCAAATGGTTGTAAACAAATTTTGTACCACCTAACCCAAAAACAACCAAATATTAAAAGTTTAATATGTTTAAACCCCATGTTAAAAAATATAAAAATTATTTATTAGGAACCCACATGAAATATAGTTATGTAAAAAATCTAAAATTATAAAATATAAAAAAATATTTGCTTTGGGAGGTTGATTTGAAAAAAAATTAGGAAGAAAATGATATTTACCAATCATTTTTCATCATGGTCTATTTGAATTTTGGGATATTTCTGTATAATATTTTATTTTAGTTTCTCATTACTTCCTACATTAAAGATAATGTCTCAATTTCATCCAAATTAATATTTTAAATAATGAATTTGGATGTACCATAATTATAATAACATCACTGTATATAGAAGATACTGGAGTTATTATTTTATAATGGAAACAACAAACAAAAATGAAGTGCGAGAAGAATGGAACATGAAAGAGGGTGGTGAAATCATTACCTCTTCTTCAGGATCTTCCTTTTGATTTGATCAAAAGGGTTCCATAAAATGGCTTTATGATCAAACTAAGGCCTGTAGGTTTAAGGGAGGATAGTTTAGAGTGTATTTGGGTAGGTTTTGGCTAACAAAAATGGCTTAGAAGGTGTGAATTAGACTAAAAGGGGAGTGACCTTTAATTAGATGGGTGAGGGGCACCTTAGGATAAACATAAACAATTATTTTATAATAAATTAATTTTATTGTTATAATTGCTCCAAATTGATTTATATAGAGGTTATGGTGGGGATGGGTCAAAATCCACTCAACCAAAAGGTTTTAGATAGGTTTGGGTCACTTTATTAACCTTATCCTTTAGTTTTAACTCTTAGTTAATTAGTTTGACATTTACCATGCCTCTTTGTATTTTTATATTATATGGTTAATAAAAATACAGTAAAATACCAATAGACCCCCAAGTGGTCCATTAATCATACACCTATAATTATATAAGTACTTTGGCAAAACTGTATATTTTTATAAATAGAATATCAATTAATAATATATTATTTGTTTTAAAAACTCTTTTATGTCAAATTTGAGGCTATTGGGTATTTTGATTTTGATAAATTCATTAAAGAATTATTAGTATGAAATAAATTCATATAACCAATCCTAATAAGTCATATTAACCTATAATATAATTGGAATTCATAAAAAGTCTCAAATTTCATTTATATGGGTATTTATAATATCAATTATCTTAATCATTAATTAATACGGTAATTAATGCATCATCATTGTGTAATAAATAAATTAAATTATATAATGTCTAAAAATTACAAATAAAATACCATTATGTAGAAAATCCTTTTATCATTCTAATGAATATTTATAATCGAATTTATCTTATGTATAACCCTATATTCAAAATGTTTTATTAATTAATCTTTGATTTTAACTCTTTTCACTCTTTTTTGAATTATATAATAATAAATGTCTTAATCTAATCCAAGTGGACCTAAATGATAATATTTTATTCCTATGGTTGTTCTTGGTCGATTTACTCTTGTCCAATATAATTAGGATAGGTGTTAGGGTAATATTAATATCATTTTTACCCTTAATTACAATATTACTTTTTAACGTTGTAAATAAAAGTAAAATGTTACTATTCACCAAAAAATATTATTATCTTATTGAACCACATTTTACACTTTGATATTTACAGTTTCTCTATAATTTTCAAAATTCCACTCGCAGAAGCGGTAAAATTATGATTTATTTGAATTTTCAAATTCTCCTTGGAGGTGGGAAAAGACGGTGAAAAGTTCGATAAAATTTTTAAATATATAAAATTATTGAAATTTGAATCCAATGAATTAAATTAAACATATATAGATATTATGTATCTATTTTGAACTAAAATAAATTTAAATAAAACAAATAATTACTTAAATAAAAATTCGGTTTTAAAAGATAACTTAGTGTTTTTTCACTATTCATAAAAAATTGATCATTTTCATAAAAATACAAAAAATTCACCCGAGGATAATTTCAATATTCCAAATCCAAAAAATGAAGTCTATTTTACAAAATTAGTTACAAATATGTCGCATTTATTAATTTAAAATTAATTCTCATTGTGAAAACAAATAGATTTTTTTAAGAAAAAATAACTCTCAAAAGATTGACATTTGTTTATATATAATTTCAATGTGAAATTAATTTCAATGACCAACATTGGATTAAAAGGTAAAAATATAATATAATTATACTTCCAAAACATTAAAATTTATAATTCAACAGTATAAATTATTTTGATTAAAGAAGTTGTTTTGAGTTAAAATTTAGTATTTTTCAATATTCACCCAAAAATGAAAGTTATCCGAAAAACCCCAAAATTTTATTGTAACTAAATTCTTATGTCCTGATTCTAAAGAAGAAGTTTATTTTTTAAAAAAATTAATATATAAAAGTTTCAAATATTGGATTTAAAAAGGATTCTCCATTAAAAGGCCGTAAAATTTCATTTTTTGAAAAATAATTCTTTTATCTGAAAAAATTAATTTGTTCTTATATTAAATCTAAGAAACTCATAATATGGATTCTAGAATTATATAATTTCCAAAATTTAGTAAATACAATTCAAAACCTCTTCTAAATGGCTGTATTGTTATGTCTTGATGCACTTGAACTCTGTGTTGCGTGTAGTGCAAGTTATTGCATTACTACGAGGAAATAACATATAATGAAATATGGGGGTGCTACTTTCTTCCCTCATTCCATAAATTTATTCCTCACAATTTGAAATTGTTTATTGAAAATTATAGGTTGAAAATATAAAATACCTTTCTGGGAAAACCCACATCGGAAATTGGGTTAGTAAAATTAAGTCTTAATAATAGGAAAAGGGGAATGAAAAAGTCACCACCAAATTATGATCTCGATTAGGAGAACATTGGTGGAAATTAGAGACACATAATTGGAGAAAAAACATAAATATTTATAGGGATTGATTTTGGTCATCAATCACAAACAATTGTAGAATTGTGGGCCTCAATACCACCAATCTATGATGATTTAAAATACCATCGGTTCAACAAAATGTATGGTATTAGAATAACACATTTTTGGTTTTAACATTCCTTACCTAATGTTTAAGCATTTATTTCTACATATAATAAAATAAGAATAAAAAAGTATACCCGACAAGTTGATTTCCATCCTTTAACTGATTTATACCAAAAATTGATCTTTCTCTCTAAAAGATAATAGAACATTAAAAAATATTCTATTTATCCTATTTGTATAGGTCTTGAAAAAAAATTAATTTATAATTCATCTACTAGACCCTTTAGAAACCTACATTATTCAATCCTAGACATCACGTGGGTTAGTGATAGGTGATACACCGTTGTTTCCCTTTGGTTGAGGGTTCAAGTCTTACGGCCTTGCTGGACGCAACAGGTTGCCTTCCGACCTCCAAGTATTCCTTTTTATGGAAATCCAAAAAAACCATAACAATAGTATCCAAATTCAAACATAATCTAATCTATCCTCTTATCCAAACTCTTTGTCCAAAATCTATAAGAAATATAAACATAATGATGATCCTATTTTCCAGGTAATAGCATGTGAACGCCTTCATCATGTATTCTTTTACAACACTACAGCATCCTGAATTAACAAAATAAACAATCTCTTATTCCAAAAACACTACCTCGTTATCAGGACCATAATAAGTATTACCTTTCATTCAACCATGTTTTTAAAAACAGTGTATCTTGCTATTAAGTCACTTTTCATTGAACCAAATATTCTCAAATCCTCAATAAAATAGTAATGCATTACAATCGTTATTTATCTCCATAATTCATGTAACCAGTATTCTATTGATACAATACTAAAATGAAATAATTCTATAATAACAACATAAGAACACTAGTCATTCCTCTTAATATGAGGTAGTATCATAATTTGATTATTATCCAATAACATCATTTTCGATATACTCTTATGAATGGGACATTGATTCGCGTAGTGTCTCAACACCTTTTAGATGATGACTTTTACATTTGAAAACTTTTTCATACCCTTGGAATCACATACTTGGTGTCCTTTTTATCTACACTTACGACAAACTCCCATTCCTTTCATTAATTTACCAAGGTGATTCATTCAACATTTATCACATATTGAAAAATACTTATTTCCCTTATTCCTGTTATCCATCTATCTTTCTACCATCCTTTTCTTCTCAGGCATTCTTTCAAAGCCAAAGGCTTCAGTGATTTCATTACTGATCTTATTAACACATGATACTATTTCTTCATATATTGATAATATATGGGAGACTATTTCTATTCTAAATGTTGTCTTAATACCATAAAAGAAATTACCCTTCTTCCTCTTTGGATCATACGTATTGATGGAGTTCACATTCCTTCTATTGGGTGCCATTTCTTTACAATGGTATAAACTCTGTCAGTTTATGAATCGTAATTCATAATCCCAAACATGTAAAATACCTATCATAAATTTTATAGTTTATGGATATAATCCATAATCACAAAAAAGTTTTCTCGGAGGAGGTATATACTCATAAACCCTTCATAGTGGTTTTTTAAGAAAATGACAATTATCCTAAGCATATCCCCAGGGAGTGTCGTACCTAAGTGTAAAGCAAGACCCTTTGTTGTGAACCAGTTCCTGTTCGATTCTAGCTGAAAGTAGTGTTTTCGGGTTTTACCCCTAGGTACATATGTGCCATAGCCACCTCTACCTACTCGTATCCAGATAGAGATTTATTTCTCAGAAAAATCACAAAATCTCTCCAATACCAAAATTCTAGGAAGTTCTTCTATACTAATCCTCAATCTCTATCTTAGGGCTATGTGATCTAATAAGAGTTTATCTAAGTCTTTATTACATGTTTTGAACTAAACTTCCTCTGACTCCAACTGTAATGCCCCGAACCCAGTTTCCCGGAGTCGGTGCATTATTACATAACATTGGCATGATCACAAAAGATCAAGTCTCAAAAGACTGATAAGTTTAGTAGACTTGGAATCACTAGATACATTCATAATGTTTACATTACATCATAAAGTAAAAAACTACAGCAACATCTTGTCTCCGTAGACCACACCCATATCCCCTCATACTATCCCTGCAGGTCATTAATAAAACACTTCTTCATATCCTGAGAAAAATAAATCAAAGCAAGGGGTGAGCTCAAATGCTCAGTAAAAATAAAAATATAGTGGAAAAATTAATAAATAAACATAAACCTTTAAGGTAATGTATAACCACAACAAAATTCTTTTAAACATCACCTTAAACATAATATTGAAAAATAAAATGAAATAATTCCATTTAATTATTCAAATGGATATTCTACTAGTCAGATAATCACATTAATTATCAATTACCACATTCATAATGATGGAATGAATAATTCCAGACTATCATAACCACATTGTTGAGGCCTTGTACTATGACTACAAATAATTTATTTTCAAAGCCTTGTCACACGACACTAGTATGTCTCATGAGACCTACCGATGCATCGAGAAGATATAGTGGGTTCCACCCATAACTTACTATGTCCAATGCATTCCACATATGAACAGGTTTAAACATAACGTAAACATTCGTATTAAAACTAGCATACGAAATATCAATAATTTCTTCGTAAACCATGAATGGTATAAAAATAACCCATCCACAGTCAAACATATCACAAAAATTTCAATACAATATGGAAGTTTTGTATCGTAATAAATCAACTTCAAATTAGCTTATAACCTATCATAGGTTGTTGAAATATATGAAAATGATTTGAAAAACTCTTGGAGATAAATATCAATTTTTCATGAAAACATTTAAATGTCAAACAATTTAAGAAGGAAAACTTTTAAAGAAATTTTTGAATAAAAGTGTCCCATACAACTTTCAAACTTTTGAATTGATTTATCATTTCAAAACATTTATTTCCATATAAATAAATCCTTAAAATCCTTTTGAAAACATGAACATTAATTAAAAATATTTAGAAAGATAAATCTTGAAAAAATTTAAAATTATGATCTTGATAAAGGGTACCTTTAAAAAATCCTTAAAATATTCCTTTTGATATCATTTTAGGAAAAATGGACATAGATGATAAACATTCCCCTGTAAATACATACACATAAACAATCTCGGATAATAATGAGATTGAGGAATTAACCCTTACCAATTTGGTAACATACGAAACTTACACCCCATGAAAGAGGTATCATACAATGAATATGTAAATATACATAAATTAAATTGTATTACACAATGAATACAATTATGGGTAGTACATACACCTCACAAAAGGTAATAGTGGAAATATGGCATGAATCTCACGAGAATAAGGAGTGAGAAATAAACCCATTTCCTTGCACTTTATTTAGTCGAGGGTATGTTTAACCTCATGTATGAAGACTATATTATGTTATTAAATTATACCAGAACCATATTAATATTTATGATATCATACATTATTCATTTATGACTTTATACAACCCATTTAATAATAATTTACATGTTATATTAATATTTTGTGTAATAATCGCTTTCTTTATCGAACGTGTTTTAACTTGTTACTCTTTATTGTATCACTTAGATCATGATTTAAATAAATCTAGAAATAAAACATTATTTATTTATCATATATATTTATAATATAAATATGTATAATAGACTTATATATGAAATGGAAAATTCTGTTTATGGAGATGGTAGTCCGTACATACGCATAAACGTTGTTTCTATTTTCATATATTATTGAACAGAAGTTAGTGAATAAGATATATTTAGTACATACACACTTATATATATAAATACATATATCTCTAGTTGAATTACTATGTCATGAATTAAATACTTATTAGTAATATATATTTTTATAATCGTCGATGAATGGTGAACTTGGAATTGAATCTCATCGCGTCGTGGAGACGGTAATCCGTACGTACGCATGAGCGAAAATATCATTGCTTTGATATTAAAATAATATATAATTGGATGGTATATCATATATATATAATCCTTATCATGTTATAATTATTATTTACATCAAATACACATCATTATTATACCCATCCAAATAATAATGTATTGAATAACAATTATACCACGACGTGGAGAAGGTAAGACGTATGTACGCACGTATGGTGACATGTCATTCAAAGGGAGGATAGAATAATGAATTTGGTTTTACTATAATTATAATAAAATCACAATATATGGAATATAATGGAATTATTATTTTATAATGGAAACAACAAAGACAAATGAAGTGGAAGATGAATGGAACTTGAAAGAGGGAGGTGAAATCATTACCTCTTTTCCGGGTTATTCCTTATGATTTTATCAACAAGTCTCCGTAGGATGGCTTTCTAATCAAATTAATGCCTTTTGGTTTAGGGTAGGATAGTTTAGAGGGTACTTGTGAAGGGTTTGGCCAAGCCAAATGTCTTAGAAGGTGTGAATTAGAGTGAAGGTGGAGTGCCCTTTTACAAGAGGGGTGAGGAGTACCTTAGAAAAAACAGAAAATATTATTTTATAATAAATTGGTATTCTTTTTATAAAGGCTCCAAATTGATTTTTTTCAAGGATAAGGTGGTTATGGGTCTATATCCACTCAACCAAAAAGATTTAGATAGGTTTGGGTCACTTTATTGACCGTATCTTTTAGTTTTAACTCTTTGTTAATTAGAATGACATTCACCATGCCTCATTGTATTTTTATATTATATGGTTAATAAAATACTATAAACTTCCAATCGACCACCAAGTGGTCCATAAATTATACACCTATCTTGAAATAATTCTTTTGGCAGAAGCTTAGATATTTAGGAATAGAATATCAATTAATAATATAATATTTGTTTTTAAAACTCTTTTATGTCAATTTTGATACTATTGGGTATTTTTTTATTATAAATTTTTAAAAGCATTATTACTTCGAAAAAAATTCATATAACCAATTAGAATATGTCATATTAAACTGGAAAATTATTTGGATTCATAAAAAATCTCAAATTACCTTTATTTGGGTATTTATAATATCAATTATTTTAATCATTCATTAATACTGTATTTATTGCATCATCATTGAGTCATAAATAAATTAAATTATATAATGTCTAAAAATTAAAAATAAAATACCATATTGTAGGAATTTCGTTTGGATTTCTAATGAATATTAATAATGGAATTTATCTTATGTATAACTTTATATTAAATATGATTTAGTAATTGTACTTTGATTTTAACTCTTTTAACTCTTCTTTGAATTAAATAATAATAAATGTCATAATCTAATACAAGTGGACCTAAATGATATTATTTTATTCCTATGGTTATTTTCGGTCGAGATACACTTTTCCTATAGAATTAGGACATGTTTTAGGGTAATATTAATGAAATTTTGTTCCTTAATTACCCTATTTACTTTTAACAGTGGTAAAGAAAAAAATTATTTATATCTTATTGAACCGAATTTTTCTACTTGATATTAACAATGTCTCTTAGATTTTCGAAATTTCAGTCACAGAAGCGGTAAAATTATGTTTTATGTGAATTTTCTAAATTCTCCTAGGAGGCGGGTAAAAGACGGTGAAAAGTTCTATAAAATTTTTATATATATAAAATTATTGTAAATTGACTCTAATAAATTACATTGAACATATATGGATATTATGTATCTATTTTTACCTAAAATAAATTTAAATAAAATAAATAATTATTTAAATAAAAATTCGGTTTTAAACGATAACTTAGTGTTTTTAACTATTCATAAAAAATTGAACATTTTCAGAAAAATACCAAAAATTCACCCAGGATAATTTCAATATTTTGAATCCAAAAATGAAGTCTATTTTACCAAATTAAAAACAAAGAAGTTGAATTTATTAATTTAATATTAATTCTGATTTTTAAAACAAATAGCATGTTCTTAAGAAACAATAACTATCACAAGATTGACACTTGTTTATTTATAATTTCAATGTGAAATTAATTCCAATGGACAACATAGGATTAAAGGGTAAAAATATAATCTAATTATACTTCAAAAAATTAAAATTTATAATTCAAGACTATAAATTATTTTGATTAAAATAGTGGTTTTGAGTTAAAATATACTACTTTTCACTATTCACCCAAATATGAAAGTTATCAAAAAAACAGAATAAATTTTTTGAAACTAAATTCTTTTGTCCCGATTCTGTAGAAGAAGTTTATTTTTATCAAAATTAATATATAAAAGTTACAAATATTGTAATTAAAAAGGGTTCGCCATTAAATGGTGGTAAAATTTCTTTTTTTGAAAAATAATTCTTTTATCTGAAAAAATTAATTTCTTCTTACATTATGTCTCATAAACTCATAATATGGATTCTAGAATTATATAATGTTAAAATTTTAGTTAATACTCTTCAAACCCTCTTTTGAATGGCTAGTATGGTAAGTCGTGATGCGCTTGAACTCTGTGTTGCATGTAGTGCATGTTATTGAATTACTTTGAAGAAATAACGTACTATGAAATCATGGGGTGTTACATTCTTACCTATTTAAATAAATGAATCCTCACAATTTGAAATTGTTCTATGAAAATAATAGTTTGAAAATATAAAATACCTTTCTAGGAAAATCCACATCGGAAATTGGGTTGATAAAATTTACTCTTAATAATAGGAAAAGGCGAGTGAAAAAGCCACCATCAAATTATGATCTCGATTAGGATAACATAGGTGGAAATTTGAGACACATAATTGGAGGAAAAACATAAATATTTATAGGGAGTTATTGAGGTCATGAATCACAAACAATTGTTGAATTGTGGGCCTTAATGACACCAATCTATGATGATTTAAAATTCCATCAGTTCAACAAAATGTAAGGTATTAGGATAACACATTTTTGGTTTTAAGATTCTTTACCTGATGTTTCAGAATATATTTCTTCATAGAATAAGAGAAGAAAAAAATGTATACTTGTCATGTATATTCCCATACATTAAGTAATTTCTACCACAAACTGATCATTCACTCTAAAAGATAATAGAACATAAAAAAATATTATATTTATCCTATTTATATAGTGTTTCAAAAAAATAATTTTGTAATTAATACAGTAGACGCTTTAAAAAAAATACATTATTCAATCATAGACATAACATGAGTTAGTGATAGGTGATACACCATTATCTCCCTTTGGTTGGGGGTTCAGGTCTCGCAGCCTTACTAGACAAGACGGGTTGTCGCCCGATCTCCGGGTTCTCCATTTATGGGAATCTAAAAATAACCTTAACAATTGTATCCAAATTTAAACATAATCCATTCCAGCCACATATCCAATCTCTCAGTACAAAATTTATATGAATTTTAAACATAATGAGGATCCTTTTTTCCATGTAATAACACATGAATTCCTTCATCATATATTCTTTTACAACACTGCAACATCCTGAATTACCAAATTCAACCATCTCTTATTCCAAAACACTACCTCATTATCAAGACCATATTAAAGATTACCTTTCCTCCAACCATGTATTTTCAATAAAGTTTAGCTTACTATTAATTCACTTTTCTTTGAACCATATAATCTCAAATCCTCAATAAAATAGTACTATAGTACAATCCTTATTTATATCCATAATTCATGTAACCAGTACACTTTTGATACAACACTCAAATGAAATAATTATATAAAAACAACATAAGAACACTAGACATTCCTATTCATCCAAGATATTATCATAACTTGATTATTATCCAATAAAATCATTTGAGGTATACTCTTATGAATGAGATATTGATTTGCGTAGTGTCTTAAACCCTTTCAGATGAAGAATTTTACATTTGAAAACTTTTTCTTACCCTTTCAATCACTTACTCGGTGACATTTTTCTCCACACTTATAACAAACTCCCATTCCTTTCATTCATTTACCAAGCTGATTCATTCAACATTTATCACATATTGGAAAATAATTCTTTCCCTTCTTCCCTTTATCCATCTTTCTTTCTACCATCCTTTTCTTCTCTAGCTTCCCTTCAAAGCCATAGGTTTCAGAGATTTCATTACTGATCTTATTAACACATGATACTATTTCTTCATATATTGAGAATACATGGTAGACTATTTCCCTTATAAATTTTGGCTTAATACCCTGAAATAAATGATCCTTCTTGCTCTTTAGATCATACGTATTGCTGGAGTTCACATTCCTTATATTGGGTGTCATTTCAATACAATGGCATACACTATGTCATTTTATGAATCACAATTAATAATTCCAAAAATGTGAAATACCTAAAGTAAATTGAAAATTTTATGGATATAATCCATAATCACAAAAACTTATTATTTTAGGAGGTATATACTCATAAAACATTCATATTGGTTTGTAAAGAAAATGAGAATTATCCTAAGCATATCCCCCGGTAGTGTCGTATCCAAGAGAACAGAAAGGCCCATTTTCGTGCACCAGTTCACATTCTAGTATAGATCCAAACTGTGTTTTCAGGTTTACCCTTTAGTACATCTATGCCAGAGCTGCCTCTAGATGCTCATAACCAGACATGGACGTATTGCTCAGAAAACTCACAAAGTATCTACAATACCAAAATTCTAGGAAGTTATTCTATACTAATCCTCAAAGTCTATCATATGGCTATCTGCTCTAATCAGAGTTTATCTAAACCTAGCTTCCATGTTTTGTAATAAACTTTCCCTGATACCAACTGTAATGCCCCGACCCCAGTTACCCAGAGTCGGCGCATTATTACATAAAATTGGCATTATCACAAAATATCATGTCTTGAATGAATGATTAGTTTAGAATCCTGGGAATCACTAGATACATTCATAAAGTTCACATTATATCATAAAGTCAAAAACTACAACAACATATTGTCTTCATAGACCACACCCATATCCTCAAATACTATCCTAGCAGGTCATTTATAAAATTTTTCTTCACATCTTGGGAAAAATAAAACATAGAAAGGGGTGAGCTCAGATGATCAGTAAGGATAATAACATAGCGGAAACCATCATAAATAAGCATAAACATTTATGTAAATTTATAAATAAAACAAAATCATTTTTAAACTTTAACATCAATATAATATGTAAAAATAATACGAAATAATTTCATTTAATTATTCACATGGATATTCTTAATAGTCGAATAATCACATGAAATATCAATTTCCACTTTCATAATGATGGAATGCATAATGCTAGACTGTCATAACCACATAGTCAAGTCCTTGTGCCAAGAATAAAAATATGTTTTTGTCAAGGCCTTGTTTTACGACACTAGTTTGTCTTAGGAGACCTACCGATGCATCGAGGAGCTAAAGCGGGCACCACCCATCACTTACTAAGTCTAATGCATTCCACATATGAACAAGTTTAAACATAACATAAAAATTCATATTAAAACAAGCATACGAAATTTCAATACTTTCTCCTTAAACCATGAATGGTATAAAACTAACACATCCATAGTCAAACATATCACAAAACCTTCTATATAAAATGCATGTTTTGTATCATGATAAATCAACTTCAAAAAAGCTTAAAATCCATCTAAAGATGTAGACATAGATGAAAATGATTTATAAAAATCTTGGAGAGAAATATCACTTTTTCATGAAAACATTTATAAGTCACACAATTTATAAACGAAGACATTTAAACGCATTTTTGAATAAAATTGTCCCATACCACTTTGAAACTTTTGAAAAGTTTTATCATTTAAAAACATTCATTCCATATAAACAAATCCTTAAAATCGTTTTGAAAACATGGACATTAATTAAAAATATTTAGAAAGATAAATCTTTAAAACATTTAAAATTATGATTTGATAAATATTACCTTTCAAAAATCCTTAAAATATTCTTCTAGAAACCATTTTTTGTAAAAATGGACATGGATGATAAAAAATGTCACAGTAAATACTTACATATAAACAATCTCGTATAATAACGAGATTGAGAAATTAACCCTTACCAATTTGGTAACATATGAAACATACACCCCATGAAAGAGGTATCATACAATGAATATGTAAATAAACATAAATTAAAGTTTATTACACAAGGAATAAAATTATTGGAAGTACATATACCGCACAAAATGTAATACTGGAAATATGCCACGAATCTCACGGGAATAAGTTTTAAGATGAAAACCCCTTAGCTTGCACTTTCCATTAGTCGAGGGTACATTTATCCTCCTGTATGAAGACAATAGTATGTTATTTAATTATAACAGAACTATATTAATATTTATGATATCATTAATTATTCATTTATGACTTTATGCTACCCATTTAATAATAATTTACATGTTATATTAATATTTCGGGTAATAATCGCTTTCTTTATCGAACGTGTTTTAACTTGTTACTCTTGATTGTATCACTTAGATCATGATTTAAATACTTATAGAATTTAAAACATTATTTTTATATAATATATATTTAGAATATAAATACGTATAATATACATATATTTTAAATTTAAAACACCATTTATTGAGACGGTAGTCCGTACGTACGCAAAAACATTCTTTCCATTTTCATATAGTATTTAATGGAAATACATGAATAAGATATATTTAGTATAAAATACTTATATATATATATATATATATATATATATCTCTAGTATAATTTTTATGTCATATATTACACACTTATTAGTAATATATATTTTTATAATCGTCAATGATTGGTGAACTTGGAAATGAATCTCATCGCGTCGTGGAGACAATAATTCGTACATACGCACGAGCGAAAATATCATTCCATTGATATTAAAAAAATATATAATTGGATGGTATATCATATATACAGAATACATATCATGATATATTTATTATTTACAACAAATACACATCATTATTATACCCATCCAAATAATAACATATTGAATAACAATTACACCACGACGTGTAGACGATAAGCCGTATGTACGCACGTATGGTGACATGTCATTGAAAGGGTGGATAGAAAAATTAATTTGGTTGTACCATAATTATAACAACATCACATTATATAAAATATACTGGATTTATTATTTTATAATTGAAGCAATGAAGAAAATGGAAGTGGAAGAAGAATGGAACTTGAAAGATGGTGGTGAAATCATTACCTCCTCTTCGGGTTCTCCCTTTTGATTTGATCAAAAGGGCTCCGTAGAATGGATGTATGATCAAACTAAGGCCTCTATATTTAGTATATGATAGTTGAGAGGGTATTTTGGCAGGGGTTGGCCGATCCAAATGTCTTAGAAGGTGTGAATTAGAGTGAAGGGGGAGTTCCCTTTTATAAGAGGGGTGGGGGCACCTTAGAAAAAATATAAAATATTATTTTATAATAAATTCATATTCGGTTTATAGTGGCTACAAATAGATTTATTTCAAAGATAAAGTAGGTATGGGTCGTAATCTACTCAACAAATAGGTTTTATATAGGTTTGGGATACATTATTAACAATATATTTTAGTTTCATCTCTTTGTTAATTAATTTGACATTTACCATGCCTCGTTGTATTTTAATATTATATTGTTAATAAACTTATTATAAACATTCCATAGACCCCCGAGTTGTTCATTAATTATACATATATTATTATATAAGTTTTTTGGCCGATCATTAGATTTTGATGAATAGAATATCAATTAATAATATAATGTTTGTTTTAAAAACTGTTTTATGTCAATTTTGACACTATTGTGTTTTTTTGATAAATTCATAAAAGCATTATTACTTAGAAAAAATTCATATAACCAATCCTAATATTTCATATTAACCATGAAAAATATTTTAATTCATAAAAGTCTCAAATTAAATTTATTTGGGTATTTATAATATCAATTATCTTAATCATTCATTAATATGGTAATTACGACATCATCATTGTGTCATAAATAATTTAAATTATATAATGTCAAAAAATTTACAAATAATATACCATAATGTAGGAAATATTTTTATCTTTCTAATGAAAATTTATAATTGAATTTATCTTATGTATCACCCTATATTATAATTTATTTAGTTATTAAAATTTAATTTTAACTCTTTTAACTCTTCTTTGAATTTAATAATAATAAATGTCATAATCTAATTCAAGGGGACCTAAATGATAATGTTTTTTTCCTAAGGTTGTTTTTGGTCAAGATACAATTGTCAAATAGAATTAGGACATGTGTTAGGGTAATATTGATATCATTTTTACCATTAATTACCCTATTTAATTTTAACCGTGGTAAATAAAAGTAAAAAGTTACTATTCACCAAAAAATATTTTTATCTTTTTGAACCACATTTTACTTCTTGATATTAATAGTGTCTCTCGGATTTTTAAAATTCCACTCATAGAAGCTGTAAATTTATGTTTTATGTAAATTTGAAAGTTCTCCTATGAGCTAGGTAAAAGACGGTGAAAATTCTATAAAAAGTGAGTGAAAAAAGTCACCACCAAATTATGATCTTGATTAGTAGAACATTGGTGGAATTTAGAGACACATAATTGGAGGAAGAACTTAAATTTTTATAGGCAGTTATTGAGGCCATCAATCATAAACAATTGTAGAATTGTGGGCCTCAATGCCACCAATCTATGATGATTTAAAATACCATCGGTTCAACAAAACGTATGGTATTAGGATAACAAATTATTTGTTTTAAGATTCCTTACCTAGAGTTTAAGAATTTATTTCCTCATAGAATAAGAGAAGAAAAAAATGTTTACTTGTCAAGTAGATTTCCATCCATTAACTAATTTCTACCACAAACTGATCTTTCAATTTAAAAGATTATTGAAATTAATAAAATATTCTATTTATCTTATTCGTATAGGGTTTAAAAAATGAATTTATAATTAATATACTATCCCCATTAAAAAAATAAATTATTAAATCCTAGACATCACATGGGTTAGTGATAGGTGATACACCGTTGTCTCCCTTTGGTTGTGGGTTCAAGTCTCGCGGCCTTGCCGGACGTGATGGGTTGTCGGCCGACCTCCGGGTTGTCCTTTTTATGGCAATCCAAAAATAACCTTAACAATAGTTTCCAAATTGAAACTTAATCCATTCCAGCCTTATATCCAAACTCTCAGTCCAAAATTTATAATAATGTTAAACATAACGAGGATCATTTTTTCCTGGTAATAACATGTGAACGCTTTCATCATGTATTCTTTTACAACACCTTAACATCTTGAATTACAAAAAATCAGCCATTTCTTATTCAAAAAACACTACCTCATTATCAGGACCATATTAAGGATTACCTTTTCTTCAACCATGTATTTAAAAAAAGGGTAGCTTACTATTCAGTCACTTTTCTTAGAACCATAAAATATCAAATCCTCAATAAAATTGTACTACATTACAATCCTTATTTATCTCTATAATTCATGTAACTAGTATACTGTTGATACAAAAGTTTAATGAAATAATTCTATAATAACCACAATGAACACTCGTCATTCCTCTTCATCTGAGGTAGTGTCATAACATGATTATTATCCAGTAAAATCATTTTTAATATACTCTTATGAATGGGACATTGATTCTCGTAGTGTCTCAACACCATTCAGATGAAGAATTTTACACTTGAAAACATTTTCTTACACTTGAAATCACGTAATTGGTTTCCTTTTTCTCCAAACAAATAATAAACTATCATTCCTTTCAAGCATTAACCCAGGTGATTCATTGAACATTTATAAAAAATTGGAAAATACATCTTTCCCTCATTCCCTTTATCCATCTTGCTTTCTACCATCCTTTTCTTATCTGGCTTCCCTTCAAAGCCATAGGATTTAGAGAATTATTTACTAATCTTATTAACACATGATACTATTTATTCATATATTGAGAATACATCAGGGCTCTTTCCCTTCTAAATTTTGGCTTAATACCATGAAATAAATGATCTTTCTTGCTCTTTGGATCATACGTATTTCTGGAGTTCACATTCCTTCTATTGGGTGCCATTTCTATACAATGGTATACACTATGTCAGTTTATGAATCAAATTTCATAATTCCAAACATTTAAATACATAACATAAATTTAATAGTTTATGGATATAATCCATAATCAGAAAAAGTTTTCTCTTAGGAGTTATATAATCATAAACCCTTCATAGTGGTTTGTAAAGAAAGTGAGAATTATCCTAAGCATATCCCCCAGGAGTGTTGTATCCAAGATTGAATAAAGGCTCGTTGTCGTGCACCAGTTCTCATTCAAGTCTAGATCAAAGAGATGTTTTCGAGTATTATCCCTAGGTACATTCGTGCCAGATCTACCTCTACCTGCTCGTATCCAGACAGGGATGTATTTCTTAGAAAACTCACAAAATCACTAAAATACCAAAATTCTAGGAAGATCTTCTATACTAATCCTCAAAATCAATCATAGGGTTATGTGCTCTAATTAGAGCTTATCTAAATCTAACTTTCAAGTATTGTACTACCCTTTCACTAATACCAACTATAATGACCCAACCCCAGTTACCCAGAGTCAGTGCATTATTACATAACATTGGCATGATCATAAAAGATCAAGTCTCGAAAGAACGATTATTTTAGTAGCCTAGGAATCACTGGATACATTCATAAAATTTATATTACATCATAATTTGAAAAACCAAAACCACATATTTTTTCCTTAGAACACACCCATATCCCCTCATACTATCCCTATAGGTCATTCATAAAATACTTCTCCAAATCCTGGAAAAAATAAAACATATAAAGGGGTGAGCTCAGATGCTTAGTAAGGATAACAATATAGCGGAAACATTCATCAATAAGAATAAACATTTAAGGCAATGTATAACTAAAACAAAATCCTTTTATGCTTGAACATCAACATAATAAGGAAAAATGAAATGAAATAATTCCATTTACTTATTCACATGGATATTCTACTAGTCAAATAATAACATGCAATATCAATTACAACTTTCATAATGATGGAATTCAAAATTCTAGACTATCATAACCACATAGACAAGGCCTTGTTCCAAGACTACAAATAAGTTTTTGTCGAGGCCTTATGCCAAGACACTGGTTTGTCTCATGAGACCTACTGATGAATCGAGGAGCTATAGCGGGCTCCACCCATCACAAACTATGTGCAATGCATTCCTCATATGAACAAGTTTAAACACAATATAAACATTCTTATTAAAACTAGAATACGAAATGTCAATACTTTATTCATAAAACATTAATGGTATAAAAATTACACATCCATAGTCAAACATATCACAAAACCTTCATTACAATATGGAAGTTTTGTATCATAAAAAATCAACTTAGAATAAACTTAAAATTCATCAAAGGATATTGACATAGATGAAAATGATTTGTCAAACTCTTGGAGATAAATATCCATTTTTCATGAAAACATTTAGAAGTCACAAATTTAATAAAATAAGACATTTGAGGACATTTTTGAATTAAATTATCCCATTCCACTTTGAAACTTTAGAAAATATTTATCATTTCAAAAGATTTATGTCAATTTAAATAAATCCTTAAAATCATTTTGAAAACATGGACATTAATTAAAAATATTTAGAAATATAAATCATTAAAACATTTGAAATTATGATCTTGATAAACATTACATTTCACAAATCCTTAAAATATTCCATTTGAAATCGTTTTTATGAAAAATGGACATGGATGATAAAAATGTCCCAGTAAATACTTACAGATAAACAATCTAGGATAATAATGAGATTGAGGAATTAACCCTTACCAATTTGGTAACATACAAAACATACACCCCATGAAAGTGGAATCATACAATGAATATGTAAATACACATAAATTAAAGTTTATTACACAAAGAACACAATAATGGGCAGTACATACACCATAAAAAATTAATAGTGGCAATATGGAATGAATCTCACGGAAATAAGAAGTGAGATGAAAACCCCTTACCTTGCACTTTCTTTTAGTCGAGGGTATGTTTAACCCCTATATGAATACTATATTATGTTATTAAATTATTCCAGATCCATATTAATATTTATGATATCACACATTATTCATTTATGAATTTATACTACTCATTTAATAATAAATTCCATGTTATGTTATTATTTCGGTTAATAATCTCTTTCTTTATCGTACGTGTTTTAACTTTTTATTATTGATTTTATCCCTTAGATAATGATTTAAATACTTCTAGAATATAAAAAAATATTTATATATCATATATATTTAGAATAAAAATATTTATAATAGACATATATATGAAATGGAAAACAACATTTATGGAGACAGTAGTCCGTACATACGCATAAACGTTGTTTCCGTTTTCATATAGTATTGAACAGAATTAAGTGAATAAGATATATGTAAGTACATAACTACTTATATATATAAATATATATATATCCATATTTGCATTATTATCTAATATATTACAAAATTATTAGTAATATATATTTTTATAATCATCGATGAATGGTGAACTTGGAAATGATTCTCATCGCGTTGTGGAGACGGTAATCTGTACATACGCACGAGCGAAAATATCATCCCTTTGATATTAAAATAATATATAATTTGATGGTATATCATATATACAGAATCCTTATCATGTTATATTTATTATTTATATCAAATACACGTCATTATTATACCCATCAAAATAATAACGTATTGAATAACAATTACACGACGATGTGGAGACGGTAATCCATACGTACGCATGTATGGTGACATGGTATTCAAAGGGTGGATAGAATAATTAATTTGGTTGTAACATAATAATAATAACATAATAGTATATAGAATATACTGCAGTTATTATTTTATAATGGAAACAACGATGAAAAAGGTAGTGGAAGAAGAAAGGAACTTGAATGACGGTGGTGAAATCACTATCTCTTCTTCAGGTTCCCCCTTTTGATTTGATCAAAAGGGATCCATAGGTTGGATTTATGATCTTAATATGGCCTATAGGTTTAAGGGAGGAAAGTTGATAGGGTATTTGGGCAGGGTTTGTTCGAGCCAAATGTCTTAGAAGGTGTGAATTAGTGTGAAGGTGGAGTTCCCTTTTATGAGAGGGGTGAGGGGCACCTCAGAAAAAACATAAAATATTATTTTATAATAAATTCATATTCGGTTTATAATGTCTCCAAATTGATTTATTTTTAGGATAAGGTGTGGATGGGTATAAATCCACTCAACCAATAGCTTTTAGATAGGTTTGTCTAACTTTATTAACCTTATCTTTTAGTTTTAACTCTTAGTTTATTAGTTTGACATTTACCATGCCTCTTTGTATTTTTATATTATATGGTTAATAATGTTATTATAAACTTCCAATAGACCCCCAAATGGTTGATTACTTATACACCTATCATGATATATGTCCTTTTTCCAAACCTTATATTTTTAGGAATATAATGTCAACTAATAATATTATATTTTTTTAAAAACCTTTTTATGACAATTTTGTCACTATTCGGTATTGTGTGTTTTTTTATAAATTCATAAATGCGTTATTATTTCGAAACAATTCATATAACCAATCCAAAAATGTCATGTTAAGCTAGAAATTTTTTGAAATTCATAAAAAGTCTAAAATTACATTTTTTGGGTATTTATAATATCAATTATCTTAATCGTTTATTAATATGGAAATTATTCCATCATCATTGTGTCATAAATACATTAAATTATTTAATTTCTAAAAATTAAAAATAAAGTACCATTATATATGTAATATTTTTAGCTTTCAATGGAATATTTATAATAGAATGTATATTATATATATCTCTATATTACAAATGTTTTAGTTATTAAACTTTGATTTTAACTCATTCAACTCTTCTATGAATTAAATAATAATAAATTTCCTAATCTAATCCATGTGGACCTAAATGATAATATTTTTTTCCTATTGATTTTTTTGATTGAGATAAACATGGCTAATAGAATTAGGATTTATGTTTGGGTAATATTAATATAATTTTTACACTTAAATACCTATTTACTTTTAATCGTGGTAAATAAAAGTAAAAAGTTAATATTCACCAAAAATTATATTTATCTTATTAAACCACATTTTACTCCATAATATTAAAATTGTGTCTCGGATTTTCGAAATTCCACTCACAGAAGTGGTAAAATTATGTTTAATGTGAATTTTCAAATTCTCATAGGAGGTGTGTAAAAGACAGTGAAAAGTTCTATAAAATTTTAATATATCTAAAATTATTGTAAATTGACTCCAATGAATTAAATTGAACTTTTATAGATATTATGTATCTATTTTTACCTAAAATAAATTTAGATAAAATAAATAATTATTTAAATAAAAATTCAGTTTTAAACGATAACATAGTGTTTTTTTACTATTCCTAAAAAATTTATCATTTTCAGAAAAATACCAAAAATTCACCCTAAGAGAATTTCAATTTTCAGAATCCAAAAATGAAGTCTATTATACCAATATAAAAACAATGATGATGCATTTATTAATTTAAAATTATTTCTCATTTTCAAAACAATTAGCGTGTTTTATATGAAACAATAACTATTAAAATATTGACACTCATTTATGTATAATTTCAATGTGAAATTAATTTCACATACCAAAATTGGATTAATGGGTAAAAATATAATCTAATTATACTCCAAAAACATTAAAATTTATAATTCATCAGTATAAATTGTTTTGATAAAAAAGTTGTTTTGTGTTAAAATATAGTATTTTTCATTATTCACCCAAAAATGAAAGTTATCAGAAAGACACCAAAAATTTATTGAAACTAATTTCTTATGTCCGGATTCTAAAGAAAAAGTTTATTTTTCTCAAAATTAATATATAAATGTGTCAAATATTGGATTTAAAAAGGGTTCGCTGTTAAAAGGCGGTAAAATTGCATTTTTAAGAAAATAATTCTTTTATCTGAAAAAATGAATTTTTTCGTACATTATCTCTAAGAAACTAAAAATATGGATTCTATAATTATATAATGTTAAAAATTTAGTTAATATTATTCCAAGACGCTTTTGAACGGCTGTTTTGGTAAGTCGTGATGCACTTGAACTCTGTGTTGCGTGTAGTGCATGTTATTGCTCTACTTTGATGAAATAATGTACTTTGAAATCGTGGGGGGTGTTACACTTATATTAGAATAATAGTTGGATAGATTATTTAGAAAACAATAAAATACAACATGGAACTTCTTATGATTTGTGTGAAGTCCTATTTACCCATGATCAAATACAGACTAGAAAAACACAGTGTTCTTTTGCAAAAATACTTATGCATGTATAATGATGTAGTTTATATAGATCTATTCAACAGAATTTCCCTTACGACATTCATAAAATTTTATACATTAATAATGTTTATTTAAAAATAACTTAAAATAAATTTTAAAATGATATAATAAAGTAATAAAATTCAACTTTTACCCTTGGTAAACCGATAATTTTTTGTAAATAAATTAACTAAAAATATTCTATGATTTATTTAGAAATGTTTTTAAATTATTATAATTAACTAAATCAATTCCATATCTTATCAAGTTTAATCCTTCAATTTATGAATTAAAAAAAATTCACAACAAATATTAAAATAATTAATTGTGCATGTCACCTAACATGATTTCATGATAATTCATTAATCCGTACTTTTGGATCCCCATTATTTTTTTGTTTTTCCTCATTAACCACCATTGGATAATAAATAACTTGTGATCATGCTAATGGTTAAAACAATTTATTGGATATGTAAAGAATAAAAGGTTAAAGATACTTATCTTATATGATAAAACCTGACCTGAAATCAATTAAATTATTATAACTACCTTATATAAATTAGAAATCTAATTTCCACTTCCTCATTATGTCCCTTGTTTAAATCCTCTCTATTCAATACCATTAAAAGATCACACCTCATCATGTTGAAAATAATAAATTTCATCAACATCAAAGGGAATATAACGAAAAAATAAAAATAAAAATATAGAATGAAAATTATCATTGAAAATAAATTAAATAAAATAACAATTTTTTTCATAAAAATTAAATGTCTTAATTAACATTAAATTTAAACTGAATAAAAAAAAATATAATTTTTAAAATAGGTGAACTCTTATAATACAATTATGAGAAATTGAAAATTCAAATTTATCCTCACATACGCATAACGAATGAAATACCATAAAAAAATTTTAGAAACTACATGAATAAAAAATATGAATCCTTATATCAAATAATCATTGTAACATTCCCCACATTAAAATATTAAATAAAATAAAATAACTGAAATAATTAAATCTGTAAAAAATCATAAAAATTAACCCCATCTCATTTCTATGACAACACATGCATAATATACATTGAATGAAAAATACTTTTTTTTATTTCATATAATAAATCATATCTATAAACACACTCCCATATCCAAATAATTTAGAATCATTGGATTCCAACAATATGTACATATTATTAATAATTAGTTAATATAATTCTGAAAAAAAAAAATTCTACAATTTTTTCCAACTTAATTACATCACTATGTCAGAAATTATGAGGGCATATGTATATAAATATAAGGGGCTCTAACCACATAGTAAGTAGGTAAAAATAAAAATTTTATATGAAAAAAGAGTGTTAAACACAATATAATTATCATGAGTCATAGTGTAAAACATAAAATAAGAATATTGAACATTCATAATCATAGTGTGTCATAAACATAATTCAAGACTTACTCCCAGGAAAATCATGGAATATTAGATTAAGTTCAATATAGATATTTCATCCAAATATATTAGTTAATTCTAATTGTAAGATTTAGATGTATGAATTACTTTTGTATTATTTGTATTTTATATTTCCAACATGTATAATATTGGAGAATTATGTTTTCTAATAGGTACCTTAAGCTAAGGCATTACTTTTGAGTGTTATATAACTCAAGGTTAGTCTCTAGACCCAGCCCTATTAGTGGAAATATTGGTGTAGTCAAACTGACATTGTTGTAATCCAAGAGAGACTTGGTATGACTATTAATCATAGTGTTATTAGAGTAGTATTTCCTTTTAGGAATGAACATTTTATTTTCATTCTACTATGAGATTGGTTTGTCTGTGAGGATATGAAATTTATGTTTTTTATGCTCAACTTTCTAGGAAGGGACCCTAGTGGTTGTTTGACAGCCGATGTATCCATGTAGTAGGACTCTGATTATCTTAGCAGTGATCCTTTTTCATGGATTTACATGGTGTTTGTGGAGTTTAGATATTCATTCATATGATGAGGAAACTAATTCATGGATAGTGTCTGACTATATCTTCATAGATGAGTACATCCATCTAAAATGTTCTAAATACACATCCAAGAGAATTTACGAATACCTAAGAGATGTATGATTTTGGATGACTATTTATTGGTGTTTAAAACCTCATTGATACTCTATGGATATGTTTCAAATTCCATTCATCCTAGAAATTTCCTTTGAACAAGGACTAGAAATATATATCTAGGCTAGTGTGATACCTCTATACATTCCTACTAATATAGAGGTGCTAGAGAGTGTATTTTAGGAAGATAGAGTTTTGGTTGACCAGACACTGACAATGGGTTCCAGTAATAGAATCATAGGGGTAGAGAACATGGTATCAGATTACCAATAGCAGACGTAGGGATTTAAACATAAGATATCTTTTATGAGTTCAACTCAGGACATAGGTTCTACGGTCAAGGGATCTCATGATAGGACTAATCATCTTGCTGAGAGGATGTGATACTCTTTTAATGTCCAGAAACATTTCATATAGTATTTTCCAAACTACCACAAGGATGATAGAGAGATAGTTGATATGATTCCTAGGAAATCCATCCATGGTAGCAATGAAGTCTAAAAATCCATAAATTTGGGGAATGTGTATATAAATAATTCATAGTTAGTAGATAACTTCACATGTTTCAAACACCACCCCATGTTGTCCCCAAAAGGTGTAGGGAGCAGGTGGACATAGACGATGAAAATTATGGCTATAGATCTATATGATCTAGATGCTCAAGGGATTATTAGAGATATGATATATATTTTTTTTCCATTAATATTCTTTTAAATGATATAGTCATTAGCCACTCTTTTCTTATTACATCCCTAGTATATGACCGAGAGTTTTTGATTATGCACTTCGATTGACCCACAGACATAGAATCTTTAATAATAGAGTACACAGTGATCATGCACTTTTCATGATAGTGTGATCTGATTCATGGAGGATAGATATTCTCAAGAAATATTTTTTTAGTAGCAATGAAACTTTAGGACTTCATCCTATGCATAGACTGGCTAAACACTATTCATGCAATGATTGATTATTTAAGATAGAGGATATGGTGTGTTTGAGTAAATAGTACTAGGTTATACATCATTGGAGAGTATGATACACAATTGAATTCAGATGGACTCATCAATTTGGGGTGTAGTCAATTACTCACTAGTGGAATAGTGTGGCACTTGGATCAGTGGATATTGAGGGATATCAATTCTCTTCTATGGTACCATTGTACAAGAACATCTTTCCAAAGGATGTTCTAGGCCTACCACCCCACCAAGTGGTAGAATCTTAAATTGAATTACACCAATGGATAACAATAATATCTACACTATAATATAGTATGGATTTTATAGATCATACAAGATGAGGGTTTAGTTGGAGGACATGAATTGGCATGTCTTTGTGATACCTACTATCATGACCTAAGAATTACTAGTTTTGTTCTATAAGAAGTCTTAAGAGTGCTTGAAGATATGCATGAATTACACTTTCCCATAACTGGAAGCTATAATGAAAAATTAGATAAGACTTACGATTGATGACCAATTTGATCAATTGATAGGGGAAACATAGTTCTAGAATGTTGACCTTATATGAGGATATACTAAATATAGGTACAAGTTTAGGATATAGTGAAGACAATAATATATTGACACCAAGGTTTCTGTGAGTACATGGATATTAATTTTAGTGTGAATAACACCGTAGAAGTGTTCAAGTGACTCACAAAATAGATCACTCATCCATTTATATACTATTTTTTGGTGGTTTTCATCAATGGAATCATAAGGTACTTGGTGTATGAGGACGAGCACGCTAGGAACTTGTGGATGGTTCTAGATACAATATGATAGCTCCATTATTATGGGAAGATCTTGAAGTGTCTATTCTAGATCCAAGAGATCTGGTTTTTAGGATATGTTATATAATTATATAATGTATCTATAGACACAATAAAGGTCGAGGTAGTATCATCTTGGGAGAAACCTTTGAGTATGATAGATGTGGAGTGATTCCTTGGGTTGGAAGGATAATAAATGAGACTTGTGCCTAATTTCCTACATATATCATCCCCATTGACTAAATTTACCTCGATGGACAATCCTTTCATGTGGAATAAAATTTTCTGATATTATTTTAAATAGTTGAGTCATACAATGAAGAAAAAACCCATTTTAAGAATGCTAGTGAAGGGTGACGAGTATGTAGACGTTTTTGATAATATAACGAGTGGAAATTGTTTTGTTTTTTTAAAATGGAATATTGTGATAACATGTGTGTCTTGACATTTGTGACTACCTTAAAAAAACAATACAACCCCTGATTTGTAGTTGGTATTGGTAGTTATCCCCAATAATATGTGGAAAAACTACATTATGGGTGAGTTTTTTATCATATATAATGACAAAAAGTTTCTCAATTATATCTTCTCTCTGAATTATCTAATCTTAACAAAGATTTTATTTTTAGAGTTCCTATAATGCTATTGTTTTGAGATAGTGTATACTACTAAGAAGGGGATTTGGTTTCAGAAACTCACTTTAGTATATCATGATCTCATTATTCGGTCATGGAGTTGGAGCAATTAGGCTTTATTGTAGTTTTCTGTAGTGTTTGAGGATGATGTTTTATATCTTTAGAAGATGGTTGTCAGCCCAACCTATTTTATATAATTTTAGGGAGGCACATTATAGATGCACCAATCCTGAGACAATACACACTCAGATATCCACTAAACATTCTCCAAATAGATTTTCGGAAGGAGTATAGTACATTTTACATTCTAGAGGATGGATAATGGTATGAGTAATAGTGCATGAAGAGGTTATGAGGTAGTTTAATAAATCCCTGTACATTGTATATCATTGTGTTTGAAATATATAGTAGAACTAAAAATGTTAGTTTTTTTGCCTAGGAATATAGAATGTATTAGAGGACTTCATCTCTAAATGCCTCACTTGTCAGTAGGTGAAGGATGAACACCAGGTTCCAGCAGGTTTATCTCGTCCCATTTATCCAAAAATGGATTTGGGGTGTAATATATATGGACTTAGGGACGTGGGCAATTCGGGATGGGTTTACCACATACAACTAGTGGAAATGATTCCATCTGTGTTATTTTATAATGAATCAACAAGTCGGATAACCTACTGACTCTATGATAAGAAAAATTAGTAGTCAGCTTGGGATTCCATCACATATATGAAATCATCTTGGTCTGTTGATTTACAATGATGATCATTCTATATCATGATGCTAATTTAACATCATAATTATGAAGAGGATTTCATGTATCATTTGGGAAACTGTTGTGTTTTATTAATGTGAATCACTCCTAGTCTAAAGACCAGACTAATAGGACCATTTAGGTTCTAGAGGGTATATTTTTGGCGTACATGTCGGGCATTCTTCATTGTTTGGAGGTTCACCTAACCATGGCTGAGTTTTCATAAAATAAAATCTCCAATTCAACCACAGTTTTGTCACCTTTTGAGGCCTTTTTAGGGTGAACCTATAGGTCACCACTTTTTGGTACTGATCATGGTCAGTCATAACTCATGGTCCATGAGTTGGTTGGATTTGTAACAAAGATGGTACATGTCTTCTAGGGGTGTATGATTATTACAAACATCCTTAAGAAACTCTATGAAGATTGATGATAGTTTCCTTTGTAGATAAAGGATATAGACCACGTTTTCTTGAATGATTCAACTCAACATGGATTGTAATTTTCAGGATGTGGTGGAAAGCTATCATTGTGATTCATTTTTCATCTTTAAAAGCTATGGTGATTCGGTGACATGGAGTACCACTTTTCAATAATTGTAACACCTAGATATTGTTATGAGTTAGATTTTTTATTTTAAATTTATTTTATTGTTGTGATGTATGATACACCAAGATAAGAATGATCTACATGCAACATCTTAGCATCTTGTGGTATACACAATACAATTCTTGGCCTCCATTACATGGAATTTTGATTTCTTTTGATAGATTTCATTTCATGAAAGAATGAGTTTATGAAATCAAATAAATATTATTATGTAACCTCATAAAAATATCTAAGTTTATAGAATAATAAAATCACTCTTTATGGATTTTATTAACAAAATATATATGTAATATATTCAATATAATGTTTAAAAATACTTTATTATGCTTTCTAGACATTATATAAGAATAAATTAATAATTTCAGATAAAATAATTATTTTTTAAAAAACATGATTTATTTTATCCTTTTGAAGAAACATAAGTTATAAATATATTTATTTAAAATTTTTTATATTTTTTTTTTGAATAAATAAACTTCTTTTTTGAAATTGTAATATAAAATTTTACTTTGGTTAATGTTTTTTTATTTTTTTATAAGTTTCACATTTTGATGAAAAGTAAAAAAAATAATATAAAAAAACATATTCCTCAAAATAATTTATTTTGTTAAATTATATATTTAAATGTTTTTAAATTATGAATATATTAATCATAATCTAGAATTAAAATTTTTTTATGCCACTTGTATTATATTATGATAATAATTGTATTTTATATAAAGAATGTTTAAAGAAGTCTTACTGAAAGTATAATAACTATATTGTTATTATATACGGTTATATAGAAAACAATTTCCACTATAAAAAATATTTTAAAAGATAAATTGTTTTTACATAACATGTTGATTTGTTTGTAATTTATTGTGAATAAATAATTACTATAACCATTTATATAATGATGATGCATACATTATTTAACTGATGAAGCAAAAATAAAATATTTTTTTTAAATTATAATAACCAATAAAATATTAAAAAACATGACCAAATCTTATATTTAGAGTATATGTCGACCCTAATAATTAAAGGGTAGAGTAATTGAACTTTTGGAGACATATGTAAACCTATATTAAAACTTATAATCAATTACTTAATGTAATGTAAAAGTGCCACATTCAAGTTTTAATACATCTAACATTTTTCAAAATTGGCTTTCCAAGAATGTATATAAGACTATAAATATTGCTAAAAAAGTTATAGAATTTAAATTCATCTTAGTTTTTTATTTTTTATTTTTATTCAAAAAATTGGTATATTAAATGATTACACAAAACTGATGTTTTAATTATTTCATTAATAGAAATATCAAATAAATGATATCAAAAGTATTAAAATATATTTATTTTGAGATAAATAATGTGATTACAAAATTATAAATTACCTTTCACTAATTAGTGATATAAAAAATATTATTTTAGTGGTTAATATCTTATCATGATATTTTTAAAAATCCAAGAAATGAATAGGGTTGAAATTGACACTATTGATTTTTTTATCAAAATAATGTATTATTAAATTATTAAAAATAATTAAATATTTTATCAAAATATTAAAAAATTATTATATAGTATAAATTGTAAAAATATGTTTATATATGGTATAATTTATAATAAAAATTTAAAAATTATACTTTTTTAATATTTAAATAATTGTTATCGTAGTTAAAATTAAAATATAATAACTTGTGTTAATGAAAATGATAGGGTTTAAATTGATATAAAAACATGTCTAAATTTTATATTTTGATGACAATTAAACCTTATCTCATCTAATCTTAGAAAAAAGGAATTTCTGGAGGTTTTCGTATGGGATCTGGTTTTATTTTAAATTAATAAATTGGGAGACTCCAAAAGCCCCCACCCCCACCTCAGTTATAAAAGGCCACCACCTCCCTCACATATTCACTTAAATTTGAACCATAAATTTCATAAATACCCTGAATATTTCCATTATCAACATCATTAGTAATATTATATAGGATTAGATCTTGTCATTACACCAACTCTATTGTCATTAAGAAGAGATCTTTGGTGAGATAGACAAATAAGAGGTAATCCCTTCTACCAATTATTTCAAAATTATTACTTCTTATACTAACTATTTAGGAGTTATTTTAATTATAAATTAATAAATCTTGTATAAATTATATACTAAGATGTTATTATGATTATGGAATAACCATATTCCACCTTATATCCATCCTATGCAAAATGAAATCATCACGTGTGTGTATGTATAGACAACCTTCTCCACGCTATGTTGTAATATGTTTTCACCACCATGTTACATGTATGGGTATAATTAGAGAAATAATATCTATATTTTATTATTATTAAAATATGTTTATTTTAGGTAAAAATATATACCATCTAGTTCAACACCATTTCAAAATTGTGGGATTGATATCGTCGCTCATGTGTATGTTCGGCCAACAATCTCCACGATGTGATATGATCCATTCTACATGATATCCATTAATGAATGATTATATAAATGAATGATTATGATAAATATTATAATAATTTTTTTTGGAATTCATATAACTATAAACTGATAATGAATACTGGATCTTATTATACAAAATAAACATAAGAAAATAAATTTGGTAATACCCGGAAAACAAGTAATAATGAAATATTATTATGAGAACGATGATAACATGATCATATAAGATATCATAAAAATTACTATGATTCGTGAAATAGTAAATATCATTATTTTAACACTTATATAGTTATTTTGAACATGTAATAAAGAACCCATACATATGCTAAGGAATAATTTCAAAATTTAATTATTATACATGATAGTTTATATGCATGTATTTTCTAGGGTATATTTATCATCCATGTCTATATATTATAAATATTCATTCATAAAATGTTTTACAATTCCCTTAAGTATTTTTAGTTTAACATTCAGTCAATTTTTACTATTTATCATATGGTTTTAAAGGGTTCTTTCTTTAATTTTCCAAATGAGGCACTTTTGGAATATTCCAAAAAAAGTATAAAAATAATGTTTTTTAAAATAATATGAAATTAATGGTTTTTTAAACATTAATGAAAAATTATTAACATTATTATTCTTTTAAAAAATTAAAAAATTAATTTTTAATAATTTATGTAAAAATTAAGTTTTATTTATAGAAATAAATGTTTTTGATGAATAAAGTATATTTTCCGGAAGAATTAATTTCAAATGTTATATAAAAATTATTTTCCATCATAGATGAAATTAATTAATTGGGATATGTTTCATTTGTAAAATCCCTATTATTCATTTTTTTAATTATTTTTAAAATGATATTATATTTATGAATTTCATATATTTTCACAGATTATGTTATAATTGTATGATATTTGTGAGACCCATTTCTTTTCCAAGGGTATTGGTGTGAATAAATGATGTTTAAGAATCCCAATTTATTATATGGGTTATTATATGATTTATTTTGTTAGGTATTACCTTTGTATGCTTTTCATTATGTGATGGGCGAACCTATTTCGCCCTCGAATACAATGGGTAAATATGGAAAACTCATGAGGTATATAACTTCGGTGTGAACCAGATTTCACGTTCACTATTTAATGTGTGGAATTTTTCCCCATGTCCATAGTTTTATGTGTGGACCTAGTTTTCATTTCTACATGTTTTTGAATGGGCCTAATTTCATGTACATTATTTAATGATAGAACATATTACTATTTACACATGTTAAAACGTTATATGTTTATGTGTATACCAGAATCTCATGCCTTTTGTCAATTTTATGTTCTTTTATAATATGTTATTTGATTTTATTGTGATTAAATTTTACCTTCGATATATAGGGAATGATCTTATAATGTTATGATCACATAATCATACCCTTTGGGCTCATGTTTATGACTACATATCATCATCGTTCACTCTTACTAAGCATCAAAGCTCACCCTATATTATGATTTCTTTTAAAAGGGTATAAAGAAATGTTTTAGGTCATAGTAGAAAAAGGGGAAGATATTTTTGGAAAAAATAGAAGATATTTAAATAGACTATATGTTTGTGATCTAGGTTTCCAAAGGACCTAAATTAATACAGTCTTTCAGAATATTTTTTTATAATATAATATTTATTCCAAAAAAGTAATGTAATGTCCATATACTGCAAGATTGGGTCATTAGAGTTTGTATCTAAGATAAGGTTTAGTTAACCATATGAAATTATGATTCCAAAGCATTAGTGATATCCCTATATACATTTCAAAGGATATGCCTCGATATTTCTATGAGGATAAGTCTATTAATATGATTAATACTAGAATTTATTAATGATCATGGATTACCTAGTATTAAACCTATTTTTAATGATATTGAATATAATTTCCCTAGATTATGTGGTTTTCTAGAATGATTCGTGTTTCTCACACTATTATTTTCAATTTTATTTAATGACTAGAGCCCGAAGGAATTGTGTTAATGATGAATTAAATTGGAAATGTAATGATTTTCCTTCTAAGAAACTAAATTCTATGGGAGATGAAATTAAATATCTTATCACTATACTCACACAAGATATAAATTATATTGGACTCTCAAATGAGTAGAGGGGGAATAACATTCTAATGAGTTTATGGAGATGAAATGCTGACCTAATTTTAGTGGGTCTTCTAATCTACTTGTTTCATAACAATGGATTTATACCACTAAAGGGATTTTTTCTTTCCTTAGTGTTAAAAACAGACATGTTAGATTTTTATCATCTGGAAGGTAAAGATTACCAATGGTGAAATATTATTAAAAAAATTATTGATCCAGATGAAATTAAATCTATGTAATGTGAGTAGTTTAAAGAGGTATTTTTTAGTAATATTTCCCTCGTGTTCAATTAAAAAATATATAGAAGGATCTCCTTGATCTTGAGAAAAATGATGATAAATCTATTGGTACCTATGAAGTTAATTTTACAAGACCCACAAGGGATGATTCTCTTTTAATCATCAACACATTAAAAAAAATTTCTGGATTCTTTGGTGGGCTAAAACTAATTCCTTAAAAGGCCATAGCTATAAAAGAGTTTTGAGTCTATGAAGAAGTCATTAATTGTGCACTAAAAGTGTAAATAGAAGTTTGTAAATCTAATGGTTTTGGAGATATGAAAAGGAATATATATCTTTGTGGAAACTCCAGTGGTTTTACACAAAGGGAGATGAAATGGTCTCAACCTCCTACTTGCCAAAAATGATAAAAAGCATTCTTAGGGGAATACCTAAAAGGAACAAAAAGATGTTTAAAGTATGGGAATGATGTCCATCAAAAAAAATAATGTTGTATTGATGTAAAAGGCCATTTAGTAGAGGGAAAGATCCAAATAATTCACCACCCACATATAAATTATACAAGTGTAAAGAGATGAGACATTATTCTAACTAATGACATAATCTAAGGATTATCGACGATGATCGACAATAGAAACCACTTAAGGCTAATGAATTAAGAAAATCACATGCGATCACTATTGGAAATGTAGAGTTTGACAACAACTTTGTGTAATGATTGAGTGTTTATATAATGGGTTTCCAATATAATGTTGTAGAATCACTTGAATAGTATTATAGAATAAATGGACCCATGTGGTTTTCCATATGTATTTCATAGTGTATGATTAAAGGTACTCTTATCCATGAAATGTTATTCAGATATTTTTTGAAAAGACATGATCAAGGGAAGGATAAACCTTAATATTTTCATACTATTCAGATACATAATTAATGATTGGCTTCATACTAATGATGACCTTGGGGATGAAATGATGAAATCATTGATTGAGTTATAATTTTTGGATTTAGGCTATGTGGAAAAGAGTTAATTTTTTAATGTATTAATGTTTTCACAAAATTAAATTAATGTTATTATTATCTTTTAAGAAAATTAATGATGTGGGAATTCACATGTTTCGAATATACCAACAAGAGATACCATATGAGATATAGGAGACAAATGTTATACTGATTTACTTAAACTCTTAATATATTTTTGGATTTTCATTTTAAATATCATATGTTTATGGATATTACAATTTAAATATCACAAGAAGTTTCTTATATTAAATTATTATCTCAGCATAGGTGGACTTATGCATTTTTGAAATCTTTGGCTCACCTTTTTGTTGTGATAAGGTTATATAGAATGACATATCATTGTATTTAGGGATAACATGATATATTAAAGATTAATAAAAGAAAAATTGAACATCAATTATTTGAATGGGAGCTAAAGTTGACATTGTTCAAGCCTCAACCAACGGTTGGATTGTGCCAAAATCAGGTAAGTATATTTTCTCATGAAAATTATTCAACATTTGGAAAAATGGATCGTGATGTAAAAAGGTGTCTTATTATCTTTTTTAGTGATATTAGTGACCTATTTCACACTTCATTAGTTTAATATATTTTAATTTCTAGCATTATCTCAATCACCCTTTTTCTTGTGATCAGTGATCTTTATCAATCTCTATGATTATTTCGAATTTTCCTCAATACACATTTCTTCGCCTCTATTCTCCTACATTGAGACCTAGTTACGATTCAAATTGGGTTACTATTATTTTCCAACTATTCCTATTTAAAATTGTTGTTTTAGTCTTTTTTATGGTGGAGGTTTATATGAAAAAAACATTCTATTATAAATCCTCTATAACCCTGTCAAATTTCAAGAGAGAAATTCATTTTTCGGGGGGTAAAATTTAATACCTAGATATATTTGTGAGATAGAATTTTTATTTTAAATTTCTATGATGTCATGTGTTGTATGATATACTAAGATAAGATTGTGTTACAAAAAAATCTAGCTTATTTTTTTGTATACACATCACTCTTCTTGTCTAGTGTTACACACAATTTACAGTTCTATTGGTAGATTCCAATTCATGCATGGTCGAGTATAAGAAAAAAACAAAATACTATCAGGATACCACTTAACCCAGCCATGATAAATGAAGGTGTAAACAATAATAACTAAATTATGAAAAAATAATTTTCAAATGTATATATAATTTTTTCAATGGTGATAAATTAATTGTAAATAGAAATAAAACACTTTTTAAATAAAAGGAATAATTATTTCAAAAAATTATTTAAAAGAAAATAAGTGAGTTTATAAAAAAAATCACTCTTAGTGGATTTTATTATTTATATGTATATATATATAATTTTCAATATAATGCTTGAGAATGATCTTATAAGTTTTCTAGACATGATATAAGAAAAGAACATTTTTCAGATAAAAGAAGTATTTTTCACAAATATAATGTAATACTGCCTTCTGGTGGCTCACCCATTTTATATATAGTTTTTATACTTATTTACATTATATATCACAATATAAAATTATAATTTCAAATAATAGTATCAAATTTTTTTTATTTTTGTTTTTGGTGTTTTATGTAAAGTTTCACATTGTGATGAATAGTAAAAAATACACAATATTAATCAAAAACAACTTTGTTTTCATAAAGAAAATTAGTATGTCAAATTAAAAATATTCATTTTTTTTAAAATTATAAATATATTAGGATTTTATTATTTTATATAATTTATTCCATTGGAATAAATTCTACACTGAATATTGATGTAAAATAATTTTAATATTTTGCAATGATTTTACATTGAAACCTCAATTACTCATTTCGACAATGATATTAATTTTAAATTAATTACAAAAACAACTCTATTTTGAATTTTGAAAAATGGATTCCATATTTTCAATCATTGGGTCCGAACTATGTAAATTGGGATCTTTTGTTTTTAGGCATATGAATTAAACATTAAAAAAAATATTTTCCAGGGTTATGGGTTATTCGTGGAATTAAAGGTAAAAAATATTTTAATATTCGAAAATTACCCTAAAAATAATCTAAAATTTACTGCATAGGTTTTTTTAGACCCAAATAACCCTTACATCAAATTTATGATCCACTTTAAGACAATTTTTTTAGATTAATAAATTTATTATATTTTATTTAATGAAGAATTAAAGGTGTTGGACTAAAATTTTAATCACTACTGGAAAATGGACCTATCCCCACGGTTTTCCTCAAAACCGTGGGGATAGGTACCCCTATACCCACGGTTTTGGAAAACCGTTGGTATATGTCAATTTTCAAGACCTATACCCACGGTTTTCAAAAACCGTGGGCATAGGGGGGTCTATCCCCACGGTTTTCCAAAACCGTGGGGATAGGTCTTGAAAATTGACCTATACCCACGGTTTTCAAGAACCGTGGGTATAAGGGTACCTATCCCCACGATTTTGAGGAGAACCGTGGGGATAGGTATAGGATAAAAAACCTATACCCACGGTTTTGAAGAACCGTTGGTATAGGTTTCCCATGTGTGCGCGGGAAATTTTTTTTTTCCGCGGGAAAGATTATTTTTTTTGGCGGGAGTCCTATACCTACGGTTCATCCCTCTATACCCACGGTTTATATGACTATATTTAACTAAATATAAATATATATACACATAATTGTTAGTAGGGTAGTGGTTAGACGCGGTACTTTGCAACGAAGAGGTCGTGGGATCGAAACCCGCCTGCAGCATAATTTTAGGATCTATACCCACGGTTTTGAAACCGTGGGTAAAAGCCATTGACACCGTGGCAATTGGCAATGTTTTTTTGACACGGTGGCAGAACACCTATACCCACGGTTTTGGAAAACCGTGGGTATAGGCTGGGGACCTATACCGACGGCGTTCCAGCCCACGGTTCCCAAAACCGTGGGTATAGCCTATACCCACGGTTTTGGGGGCTATACCCACGGTTTTGAACCGTGGGTATAGGCCTTTTTTCCAGTAGTGAATGACTATAAAATTTTTATTATATGGTTATACAAAAGTAAAATTAAACTATAAATATTCATTTGAAATATAATTTATTTCTTTAGTATGTATATTTATATTTAATTATAAGGATATATATAATTAACTTAAATGCATATTTACTGATTATGCATAAATTATTTAATTGAAGAAAGATCAATAAAATAATTTTAATTTTAATTTTAATAACCACGTAATGGAAAAAACATGAAAAAAAATTATTTTTCAAGTATAAGTAAACCATAATCATCCAAGGGTATAGTTATTTACCCTTTGGATCCATATAGAATAGATTTCAGCACTTATAATTATTTATCTAAAGTGATGTTAATGATGTCATACTCATGTTTTAATGCATATATTTTGTTTAATATAGTATTTTCCCTTATATATATTAAGATATAAATATTAATTGGAAATATAGAATATTTTTCATTATCATAGTATTTTATTTTTTATTCTTATACATCAAATATATTTACTAAATACTTAAATAAAACTATTGTAGTAATTATTTTATTAATTTAAATATCAAATTAGTGTTATTAAAATTATTAAAAAGAGCTTTTGATATAATTAATGTGATAAAACAATTTTATAAATTACCTTGCTTCCTTAATGATATAATAAAATATTTGGATTGAGTTTAACATTATATCATGATATTTTTAAAAATTCATAAAATGAATACTCTAAAAATTGACAGTATTGATATTTTTTCAAAATAATGCTTTATAAATTATTTATAATATTTATTATACAGTCTTACTTTTTTTAAATGATTAATTTATGTTTTAATTGATGTAACATATGTAAAAATTATAATCTTTTATTTGTGAGACATTTATTACCATAATTAAAATTAAAATTGAATAATTAGGGGTTAATTAAAATGATAGGGTTTAAATTAATAGAGAAACATTTCTAAAATTATTTTTATGATTATAATATAACAATTTCTAATATAATAATCTCAAATATTTTATTTTTTAGGTTTTGGAATTTGTTTTTTATTTTATTATATATTGATAATTTGAGAGACTCTAAATGTAGCCCCACCTCAATTACAAAAGGGAACCTTCTCCCTTGACTGTCCACATCACTTTGAGATTTAAATATCATGAATCCTCAAAAGTTACATCATAAAAAACATTATTAACATTATATAGGTGATGGACTTCTAAAAATTCCAATTCCAGTGTCTCTAAGAGGAGATCTCTAGGGAGATCGGCAAATAAGATGTAATCTTCTCTGCCAATTCGTCCAAAATTATTTCTTCTTCTACTTCATATTCATTTGTTCATTCTATTATATAGTAATAACTCCAGTATCAATTATATACTAAGATTTCACTATGATTATTTTACAACAATATTCTACATTCTAACCATTCTACGAAAAACGAAATCACCACATGTGCATACATACCGCTCACCGTCTCCACACTGTGGTGTCATTTGTTTTTCACCACCACCTTCATTGGAAGAGTATAATGATGGAAATAATAATTATATATGATTACTATAAAATAATATGTATTCTCAATAAAACATATACCATCCACATCTATACCATTTTACAATTATGGAAATGATATCATAGCTCATGCGTAAGAACAACCTATAGTATCCCCAATGGAATGTGATTCATTTTGTATGATATCCCTTAAATAATGATTATATAAATATATATAATGAAAAAAATGATATATATTATATTAATATAATTCTTGAAAAAATATAACTATAAACTTACAAGGATGCTCTGAACGTATAAGATAAAACATGGTTTAGAAAATGAAGCAATTTACTCCCATGTAACGAGTAATAATGATCTATTATTGAAAAAATTGAAACTAATATGATCATATTTTATATAATAAAAATTAATGTGATTATAAAATAAGTTAGTAAAAAAATTTAAATCTTTAAAATGAGGTTCAGATACGTATAAAGAAAACCATACCTACGGTAAGGGATAATTTTACAATCACTTTATTATCCGAGATTCTTTCAACGTAAGTATTTACTGGAACGTATTTATCATGAATGACCATGTTTTATAATATTGTTTTAATAAAATGATTTAATATTATCCTATACATTTTTAATGTATTTTTTCCCATTTTATACTTTTTAATACATGGGTTAAAATAGATCATTCTTTGGTTTTCTCAGTAGGTAACTTTTTTAATTTTTCGGGAAAAGTATTAGAAGAATGTCCTTTAAAATTATATAGAACAAAAATATTATTACATTTTTAGGAAACATTATTTCCCTTAATATTACATTAAAATCAGACAAGGTTATTTTCAAAAAATAATTAATATTGCATGGAAATTTCAAAAAAAAAATATTTTCAAAAAATAAATTATATTTTCCTCAATAAATAATTTCAAGTGTTCTATAAAAATTATTTTCAATCTATGATGATATTATATAACTTGGATATGTTTCATGTATATTATACCTATTATTCCTTTGTTTTCCTTTTTTTCTGATAAAATAAAAATTATTAATTTCATATCTTTTTTATGTATTATGTTATAATCGTATCATAATTATGAAACCCAATTAGTTTCCATGGGTTATAATTTAAATGAATGATGATTATGAAAACAATTTCATTGCATGGTTTTTGATATGATTTATGTAATAGTGGAAAACAGATGTATTTTTTCATTATGTGATGTGTTGGACTTATATCACCCTCCCATGCATTGGGGAAATTTTTGAAAAATCATGAGGTATATATGTTATATGAGAACCTCAGGTCCTTTTCCAAATTTTATGTGTAAACCTAGTTTTCATTACAATAATTTAATGTGTGGATCTTGTTTTCATGTCCACATGTTAATAAATGTGCTTGATTTCATGTCCTTAATTGAATGAGTGATTCTGTTGTTATTTATACATATTCACAAAGTTATACGTTTATGTGTATGCTATAATTTCATGCCTTATGTCAATTTTCGGATGATATGGACTATGTATTTCATATTATTATGATTCCAGTTTACCTTTGATATAAATGTAATGATAATATAACGTTTCCATCATGTTATCATACCATTTATACTCATGTTTATGTTTATATATCACCATTTTTTACTCTTATTGATAATCTGAGCTAAGCCTTTATTATGATTTACTTTCCCTAGTTTATAAGGAATGGTTTTAGGTAGGAGTACCAAAAGGGGAATATCAGTGTCGGAAAAATAGAAGATCATTCACCGGACTAGAATTTTGTATTCCATGCATCCAAAGGCACTAAAATGATAAATAATTTGTTGGTCTATTTGTATAATGTATTAATTATTATGAAAATTTACTGTAATTTCCATATATATCATTCTTGGGACATTATAATACATTATGTGCTGGATTGAGTACATGAAACATTCCAAGTTTTTTAGCTAATGAGATATGTAAATCACTAATATAACGTTATAAAATAAAGAGATTTGGGTATCAAGAATTGAGCTACCATTGTGTATTACCTAGTAGAGATCAAGAGTCACCAGGAAAATATCCCCCATGTGAAACCAATTTCTTTGGTTCATATCTATTGGGAGTATAGTAATATTGAGGAGAACACCTAAGAGTGGGAGTCCCGAATGTAGTCTCAGTAAGTACAACATTTCTGGAATTTCCTTCTTCTTTTTAGGAATAAAATTTCTATTATAGGATTATTAAAATGACTTTTCCATGTTATAATTATTAATATATATGGTGATATTTTTTAATCTACTCACTGAGATAGAGTGAGGTTCAAAGCCCCAATGATCCTGAACTTGATAATTCAAAAATATTTAATATATTAATAATAAGTGGGATTATATTACCTGATAAATTTAAATAAATCCTAAATCATGTCTCGTAGCAGAAATGTGAGACCCTTATTGGGTTTACAATGTGGTGTTTTCCCTGTAATCAACATAAAATTTTTCAGTGTTAGTTATTTTTAAAAACCTTGTCACAAGTGTAATTAAAAAATAAATTGATTAATTTATTGATTTTGTTCAAAGTGAAAAGGTGACCAAATAATTTTCTATATAAACATGGCTGTAACCCAAATTTAGGGTTTTTCTTTATTAAAATTTAATTAGATTTAGTATATGATGTATGGGATTCCATATTTGAACATTAATGAAAAGAACTTAGGAAACTCGTATGCCGTTAGAAATCAATGATCTCAACAAAAACAATGATGTTGATTCATTATTAATCATATACTGATACATATTGAGGTATTAAATATTTTATCTGAATTTATCCTTATTTTTTTATCCAATGATGAACATGAATAAATCCACTGATGGATTGATTTATGGATTTATTGTATTGCAGGTATGGGATTATTTGATGAGAATTTTGGGTTTTTTGTTTTTTAAATATAAATTAATCCATTATTTTGTCATTATAATGGAAATTAATTGAGTAAAAATGCACACTTTCCATGGTCTATTACTTAGGCTTAGTTTTTGTGCGTTTCTTTAGTTTTTTTTTCATGTGTCCATCATCGATGTTCATTTTGGATACCGGTTCGAAAAATATCTTGATATCAATCATTCAACACCCATTTATTGGTGAAACCAATTGAGACAATAGATATAGATTCATATTGATGATGATATTGGGAAACAATTAAGGATCATGACTATATCTGGGATCAATAAGTGGGTTTTGATGTTTTGACATGGTGAGAAAAAACTAATGGTTTCCTATGCCAGTCAGTTTTGTGGATTCCATTGAGCGGATATGTAAAGGCTCAATCAGACCATATATTTTTTATATTATCATGATTTATATATAGGAAATATGTGAACGTTTAAAAATATCCACAAATAAGATATATGGTATTTCAAAAATCCTGATATACATGTCTTGCAATATGGGAATATAGGGATTGTGTGGACTTATATGTGGATATTGGGATTCCACATAGAAGTAATGTATCAGAAATTCCATGAAATTTATCACACATAGTGTGACCCTTACCAAGATTCATGGAATATATCTCGAGTATTATACAGAAAAAAAAATGGGCCGGTATGGGACATGACTATATCAAAATGGTTGATCTGTGTACTATAACTGGCTTACAACATGAAAAAAACCTTGAACATATACACAACTAGGTGTACACAAGCACAGATATAAGGGAAAAATACATACTTACATCTTAAAAAATGTATATTTATCCTTTCTAATAAATTACTTAGAGATAAAGTTATAGTAATCTCTCCATGAACCTATGATGAGATACCTTATCTTCATTTTCCATTGGAAGGATTGTTGAAATCGGTATGGGTAACAGTACATGGGTGTCAATCCCCTATATATAGGGTTAATTGAAAATGGATTTTACAGTATTACCCCTTGGCATTGGGTGCGATCCCCATCTATGTATCAATCAAATTTTCCTTCCATATTGTACTAACTAATGGTGGGAACCAGCGATCATAAAATCCTAGATAGAAACCATCAACACTATCATACTCTTGGAGTGAGTTCTCTAGGGATTGTGTGGTTACTGAATCTCAAGAAAAATCATAGGATAGTAATCTAGTTATGACTTACCTTAATAATAATTCTAAATTATGAGTATATATATATATATGCTCAATGTTATGTCTAATATTATGATTGACAAATCTCATACTGATATAACTCCTCATGATTATTTATGCCTAGTTATTTTGTGTTTTCCAAACAGGTATTGTTATAACTAATCCTATAAGGGTTGTTCCAAGACATGTAGTGTCTTATACAAATAATTGGATATTAGATGGGGTTCTGGTGGACTTGGAGGGAACATAGATTATTTTCGGGATAGACAGACCCTAGTAAATTTAATGAGTTATATTTGACAGTCGACCCTTCTTACTATCATGGTATACTTATTTATAGTTTTTTATGAGCATCAATTTGTCCCTTATTATTCCATGTATTTTTGGTACTCTAATTGCTTGATTTATATGTATTCATCCATTTTGTAGGAATTTTATATTTCTTTTCTTTGATAAATGGGCTTGGATTTTTTGTGTCTATATAGGTATCAAAGGAAACTCCCTCCCATTTGATTGTTATTCCTACTAGGTGCTATTCATCATCCCATAACCTATTGGTGGAGTATTGGGGTACTCACAATTCACTTTTCGCTGGCCATGTGGGCCCTGGTGTTAGTTTTTGATGCTACATCAAAATATATTTCATACTTGTAAAGGAGTTAGTCTCTTATCATTTTTTGTGACTCTAATTTCCTTGAGAATCTATGAATAAAAATGTAGGGGATACATAATTTTAAGATATATTAATATAAGAATTTACTTCATATTTACTATGTTTTTGAGTAAATCATTATTTGTATTTTTCAATGTTTTCTTAAATGAAATTTATACAAAAATATGTTGTCCAATTTATTTTAGAGAGGACGAATCTTATCATTTTTTATTATAAGATTATATAAAATCTATAATGTAATGATAAATATTTTTTAATTGAATACAAAATTCAATTTTAGAATTTAAAAAATTCTGATCAAAGGATTATTTAATGCTAAAATTATCATACTATTATCAAACCATGATGATCATAATCATATTTTAATACTCATTATAATAATTTCAATTTTTGTATACAATAAAATGTCAAATTCCCTCATATTTACTACATATCAGTTACATATCCTCTAAATGTTTTCATTAGAAATTCTCCTAAATAATTTGTAATGTTTTCACCATGAACAATTAATTCAAATTGAAAAATTAAGTATATAATTATAATAAACAATCAAATATTAATACCCTATTTATGTTGAATAATCCCCTTTCTTATATAGTAATCCTTCTATGTTATATTCATTATAAGTCATACTATTTCTATATTTGAACTTCTTCTCATGCGTGTGATGTCTTGTTCACTCATGAAAAAAAGATGGACAAGAATGAAATTTTGTGCCTTCCTAAAAATACCAATATATGAATAATGATGTAATATATTTTTTGGATCTATATAGGGAAAATTCCCTCATTATATTCAAAAAATTTATTCATTCATATTTTTGAAAAATAGTACCTTAACAAAGAATTTACAATAATTTAATAAGTTAATAAAATTAAACTTTTACATTGAGAGAAACTATAATTTTTCTTTGAAAATAAACTAACAATATTATATTATTTATCAACGTTTTTGAAATTCTAATCATTACCTAAATAATTTCCCTATATGATCATGTTTTATCATTACATATATGAATGAAGACCATTATTTTGTATAAATATTAAAATAATTAATTCCATAAGTCACTTAACAGGATTCAATAATAATTCATTATTCCTTATACTTGATTCCCCATTCTTTATTTTGTGTTCCTCATTCATGAACACCATAAAATATAAAACATATAAACTCATGAAGGGTTAAACTAATTTATTGGATATGTAAATGAATAGTCATCAAGGATACTTTATTGATATAATTTATCCTTTTTTAAAATAAATTCATTTAATATAACAATATTATAAAAAATTTAAAACCGTTTTTTAATTCAACCATTGACCTCGTGTTTAAATCCTTTCAATTCAATTCTATAAAAGGATAAAAACACATCATGGGGACCCCTAGGAAACGTTAACACTGATTAATGGGTATATCACCAAAAAATACAAATATTAATAGCGAACGAAAATTCTCTCTAAAATAATTCAAATAAAATAAATATATTAATCATTAATTATTTTTATAAAAAACATTATCCCAAATTCTCAGTAAATTTAAACGGAATAATAAAAAATTATATTGAAAAATATTATAAAACTAAAAATTAAATTATTTGAGAATTAAAAAATATTAATTTAACCCTTGATATCCTAAATGAATGAAATACCATAAATAAATTTCAGAAACTGCATAAATAACAAGATATGAATATTTAGATAAAATTCTCTATTAAAATAATCCCCATATTATAATAATATTCATAGTTATACCAATAGAAGAATTAATTCATCAAACACCAAAAAATAACCCATCACATATCTAATAAAAAACATACATAATTTAGATTTATTTCAGTTTTTTTATTATTTCGTATAACAACTCATATCTATACACACACAATCATAACCTAATAGTTTAATATCATTGAATAATAGAAAACGATACATCTTATTATTAGTTATATAATATTTTTATTCAAAAACAATTTCACACATTTTTACCTCTTAACTACATCACTATGATAGTAATACTAAAGAGATATATAAATAAATATATGGTCTTATAACCAACTAGTATGAATAAATTAACATATTTCATGATTTAAGAGTGAAGAACACAATATAATTATCATGTGTTATAGATAAGAATATAAAATATGAATATTGAACATACATAATCATTGTGAATCATAAACATAAATCAATGCTAAGTGCCATGATAATCAGGGAATATTAGATTAATTTCACCCACCATGCCCCATAACATAGTAGACTAAGATAACCCCACATGTCCCATACATAAAAAAATTCAAGATATATTATTCATTAAAAAATGTATGGTAGGAATATATAATTATGGTGCCGCAAATAATATAAATATAATTCAATAAGAATGAGTTCCATATGAAACTTAATATAATAATATATTCACAAAAGCCACAACATGATTATCCAATTATAGGTAAATAATTATTAAAACTATTTTATTAGTAATATAAATAATACATCGAAAATGAGTTGATAGAAAAAAGAATATAAATTCTCAAAGGTATTGATAATTAAAAATAATAATAAAAGGGTGTCATTTAAGTGAAAATTGAAAATAAATAAAAATAAATTTGTTATAGATAATAAATTATAAAATATTTTAGAATAAAATTCAATAGATGGATCACAATTTTGGGATATTCAACAAAAATAAAAATATTAATTTATATAAAATGTCCAAGAAATGATATAATGATAATAATATTTTCAGTACAAAATTAAATAAGACCAATGAATAGGAAATATAACATTAAAAAATTAATAGTGATTAAAATTAAGGATTAATAAAATATAATTGATAAAATTTTGAAAAAATGAATCATAAGAATTTTTATTGTGTATAAAAAATATAAATATAAAATTAAAGGAATAAGATGTTTAGAGAAATACAATTTTATATGGAAAGGGTAATTGATATTGAATCATTCTAAAAAACTATATAGAATTGGAGAAGATGTCTATAGAAGAGAATTATAAAATGAAAATTTTGATAAAGAGGATGGTTCCCTTTACTTAAACTCTTCACATAATAGGAATGTCGGGGGGAAAACATTAACAAAAAATAAAAAAAACACAAATGATTTTGTGGGAAAAGGAAAAACCCAACATAAAACCGAACCACTAGTCACAAAATCCATATGATACAATGCTCCCAAAGGCCAATAGCACAAATCAATTAAAAAAAGTGTAGTCATAAGGCCCAGTGAAAAAAAACACATTACTAGGTCAAGCCTAAAAGAATAATGACTCAGTCCAACCACACTACAGCTTCTAGCCTAACAACCTTTTGACCAGAGATCCCCATCCCCTTCACCTGACAAGAAAACACTACTGTGATCCCCAAAATAACCACCAGTGGTGTCATGCCCTCTCCACCTGCCTTACTCCATCGCGTGGCTAGAGACCCCCATCAACAGGACTGTTATAGATTATAAAAATTGACCAGATCAGGTCATCCATACCATCTCCATCAATGTTCCACTAAAAACTACCGATATAGAATCCACCGCCTCACCATATGTCATCAATGCCAGCACGCCGCTGCCCATTGATTTTTTTCAACAAAATCTATAATTACTGAAGAGACCATGAAATGTATCAGAGCCTATGCTTCCAAGAACAAATAATATATCATGATGTGACCGGGTCTGTCCACCACCCGGAACATCAAACCATGCTCTCCTAAACACCAACAACATATCTTTTCTAGATAAGGAGAAACCACTAAATGTGGTTCCCGATGCACACTGAAAAGATCTTTGTCAAAGCGTCAAGGGAAACTGCCCACGGTTCGAAACCCTAAATCGTTCAATATCATTCCTTTGACCCTAAATTTCATGACAGCTCTCCTCTAAAGTGGATATCCCCGATTAACACTTGACTTACTCAAACATACTCTTTATAAAATCATATTAAACTATAGTTTATTCACTAAATATTTAAGAGATATATTTATAATAAATTAATTTAATATTCATCAATTATATTCATTTATTTAAAATTTAAAATTTATTCTTTGTAAATATCAATCATTGAATATTTATAGTTCAAATAATTCCATTCTTGTTTTTATATATTAATATCGATCATCATTCCTTGTATATATGATCCAAATATTTGAAATAGTAAAGGTACTATAGAAAAGATCATATAATGACTTGTAAATATAAAATTTCATTTCATAGAAGTTAGGGGTATGGTTTTCCATAAATAGATCTATATGTCACTCATTCAATGTAAATTTATGAAAAATAAAATGTTACGTAATAATGAATGTGTATTAATATAATTAAATTAAATAAATCATTAAAACAAATTAAATTAATGTTAAACACCCTATATAACCATTATTTATGTTATGATAATAATCTATATTTAAAGTGATGAAAATAATCTAACGTGAACCATATAGATGGTTAAACATACACAAAAAATAATATCTTATAACTATTGCATAAGTAAGCTTATATAATAATATTATTATAATAACATTCTCAAAGAATTATAATGATGTTAATTATATACTATAACGGTGATAAATCAAATTTAATTAGGATGAGAGTTATAATTAAAGTGAAATAGATAAAGAATAATGTGTTTCATACTTTAATGAAAGTATGATTTATCTTCACTGAATCCTTTTTAGTAAAGAATTTTGAAATCCTTATTGAAAAAAAACTACTAAACATGACAGATTCATTTAGGGGAGTTAATTTAGGAAACCTTCAATGGGAAATAAAATTAATTATAGTATATTATAATGGGTGGAGGCTGATTCATATTATTGGCAATATTTAGTTGTATTTTATAAGAAATTAATTCTTTAATGTTAATGAAATTTGAATTTCCATTTTCTATAAAATCAAAGTATAACAGTGGTTTATGATTCTTTAAATTATTTTCTATTATTTGTTATAGGAATCTAAATATTTTTATCTATAATAATTATATTTCACGTTAACTATTTATATACACATTTCTCTATTCTATACTGTAAATTATTTTATCCCCAAAAAATCATTTTGGACTCACTATATATTCTATATTTCTTAATTCCAAATAAAAGACTTTTATTAAATCTACTCTCTAAATATAAAAACAGTATATTACACATTTAAAAACATTAAAAAAAGATATTTCTCATGTAGATAACTATTATATTTTTATTCATTATCATTAATTAATTATTTCATGCATTTTAATACTTATTTTTAAAGGATAAATGTTTCATTTGAAATAAATTATCCACTTATACGTATGGGTGTCTGTAATGTGATAATATATTTTATAAATAGATAAATTATTTATATTCGTGATGGATCCATATACTAAATGGTAACATAATAGTTTATTTAAAATTTTTTTATCCTATACATATAGTTAAATATTTCTTGAAAATCAACCCTCTTATATCTTTAATAAAAATTTATATAATATTTATAAAAAATTATTATTTATTGAAGTATATTCTCTAGTGTAATATTTATGGATGAACGTGAAGAATAATATTTCATTTTTATAGTCATTTTATTCATCTTTAATAATTTTTTTATTGTTATTTTAATAATAATGTCCTAGATATGATTCTTATAAAAATTATTTTCATCTATATTGTAATATTATAGCTTACTAAAATAATAAATTTTTCATGATGATATGGCATGAATGTGTCCCATGTTATTCGATTATGACACATAAAAATAATAATAAAAATAATAATAAAAATATTAATAATGTAATATGAGTAGTTTTCATGCATAAAATTATAATCATAAGTAAACGTATTTAACCAAAATATTATGTAATGATAAATAATGATACCGATTTATTAAAATTTTATAATTAAAAACGGAAAATATGTAAAATTAAATAATGTGACAAAAATTTAATATATATTGAATAACAGTCTCTAATAAAAATAATGTTCATCTCTTATAAAATGAATTATAAAAATAAAAAATTCCACATAATCAACGTATTAAGAGGAAAAAAAATTTGAAGTATTATTTATGTTATTTGTATGATGTAATTTATATGATATAAGTGTAAAAATGATTGTTATATGAAAAATCATGATAAAGTTAGTATAAATTTACTGTCTAAATTATTGTATATTAGTGTTATTTATGAGAGATAATTTTAATATAAGGGAGAAAAAATGGCATTTAACAATATTAAAATACATTATGATACACATTTATTAGAGCTTGGTAATGATATGACATCAATAAGGTTTTCCCTAGACTAGTCCCAAGTAGAGAACCAATAATATATATTTTAGAGGAATATTCTATAGCATAAGTTCATGTTAGTAGAAATCAACAGATGATCTAACCGCCACATTAAAGTACCACAATTTAACCCCATAACTAAATTAGTTATACAATTTTTACAAGAGGTTATGTTTCATTGGGTTATGTTGTTTTATGGTGTAATGGTTTTATTAGTGAACATGTGATTACTCTTGCACCACATTTTTAATAATTAAAACACCATTATTTAAAATTAAAAACTTTTATAATTAATGGATTAATTAGATAAAACTGGTTTTATATTGGGAAATTGTTTTTCATTAAATTTAGAAGTTTTAAAATTTGATAATTTTTACATAAAACTAAAATCTGTGGAAATAAAATTTCTATAATCCAGTTAAATAATGAAAATATGATTCCCTGTATATTTATTCCTGACAAAACAAGGATAAGGTATATTTAATGGGCTATGTTTTCCCCTAAACATTATAGAGGAGCATTAAAGGAGGTAATGTTGAACTTTGTGGAGTAGTAGGCTACATAGATAATGAAAACATTATTTTGGTATAGTATTGTAGAATGAGATGGGGTTTAAATTTGAAAAATTTAAAGAAAAAAATTATAAACAGTGTAAGAAATTGATTACACATAATTTTATATCGTTAATTTGGGATTATAATGATAATACAAATGTTTTTAATGTTTGTAAAATGATCGAACTAAAATTAAAAAATTATTCAAGTAAACGTAAAATGATGAAACTTATAAAATTAAATATACAAAAAATAGAATTGATATGGACTTTGTGAAAATCATGATGTTATCTACTATGTCTCCACCCCATAATATGATAGGTATGTTGTATACATCCATTTATCATAATGGTGGCCAAGTATCTCATCTGTTATAATAGTGGATTTTAATCTGCCTCTTGATCTTCAATCGTATCTAAGTGACCTATCAATCACATTTATGGAGTGTGAAACATTGTTTAATATATGATGAGAAGATTTGGGTTTTCATTAAGAAAAATTATTTCAAAGAATATTTAATATATATTAATGGAATAATAAGAATGGTTGATGACAGATATGAGAGGAACGTAGAGATATTTTTTTAGAGTAGAAAATATAATATTTTCCCTTTGAAAATATTTTAGATCTCTATAAATTTATAATATATTTGGTTTCTTAAAATTGTTTTAGAAAAATTTTTTGCTATCAAGGGGTGAAGATCATACTTCTATTCACTTTTATGTACCTATAAAGCATCCAAACAATACTAGGTGCACCGAAGATACTACATAACATCATGATGGAATATTTAATTACATTATATTGAGTATTACTAAAGTCTTTTCAAAGGAATCATGATCCAAAAACCCTCCAATGGGTTGTAGGTGGGATATCTGCTGTTAAGTGTTATTGGAGAACATTGACTGGTAATTCACATATAGACTGCAGAGCCTTCGACCTATTGAAAAAACTAATTTATCTCTGGTAAATCTGCCATCTTGTTAATGGTTATGTATTACATTTCTAGTTAGATTTATCCATTTTTGGGTTTCTTCATCATTTGTTCCATGTTACAGGTAACTTTCACCGGCAATCCTGTGTAGTCTTCACTACTCAAATTTCTAGATGTTCTTTCTATTGTTCTATTTTAGTCTACAAAATGAAATTTTAATATACCTCTAAGAACTCAATAGATAAAATGGGATGTTTCCTATAATTCCTAACATATTTAATGTAACATGATGATACCTTGTAATTCACCTCTTATGAATAAAATAATAATATTTAAACACAATTAAAATAAAATATTAGAAAGGTAAGTGATTTTTGTGATCATGAAAACCCAATAATAGAAAGTGGTATAAAAATATCCATCTTTTAGATGATGAAGAACAATAAATTATAAAAATTAAAATTAATCATAGATCAATAATGAAATAGATATAAATGGAATTCAATTTTTTCAAAATCATAACATATCAAACATAATTTTTCTAATAATTTATGATAATTTTATAAGATCCCCCTTTTAAATATATATATATATATAATTTTACTCCAAAAATAGTTGATTGGATGTGCACCCCAACCCCATTTTTAGGGGTGATTTGGTCTCAGTTCATACTAAAGAGGTTACTCTAGTTCTTGTTTGAAATGGAAAAACTTTGACATTTGTGATGGTAACTATGGTTGATCATGAGAGGATAAAGAAAATTATTGATATGGTTGCGGCTTCCCAACCTCTTAAATTATCTACAGACATAACCTTATATTGTCCAATGAATGCAGTTAACCTTGATGATTTTCCAACTGTTGACAGATAAAATTTATGTAATGACATGGTTGATGTCATCCAACCTCCACAATCATATGAAGATTCCCCATACCATGCCCTGTAAATGGTGGAGATAAATCCCCAAATTATATGCATTCCCATGAATGTCAAATTTTTCTTCATTATCTCTCCAATGAATATAATCTGATTATTTTCCACACATAACTATAAAATCTCCCTCCTTCAATAATTCTTCTATAATAGAACTAAAGAAGCGTTCAAATATAACTGAAGAAGCAGAGGACAATGGGGTCATCCTCATTTCTTCCCCTAGCTCAGAGAGTCCCCCAAAAAGTGATCATAACTCTTTAAGTACCATAATAGATATAATTAACTGTTCAATTAATTCCCCATATACTCATGTTTTCATGGTTTTTGATTGTTCTATGAGAAAAAATCATTCCATTATAGATTATCTAGGCTATCTATCTATTCAAATAGGTTTTTCTGAAAAAGTATTTAAGAGGAAGAAAGATAAAGTGAAAATAAATAAAAAAGGTTAAAAATTAATGTCGATTACTACAATTTTCAAGTATTGAACTATCTTAAAATTGAATACTCATTTAATAGACACCCTAACAAACCAAATTTTTTTGAAATTTATAACCAAATTTTTCATTCACTATTATAATTTCCTTCCCATGTTAAATTATATATAATCATTTTGGTAGTAAAAGAAGTTGTGACTCGGTATAAACATTATGGGTATTTATACACTTTCTATTTGTAATGTCTCCATCAATGACATCAAGGATAATATGTTCACCATATTGGATTATTACTTTTATGTTCACATTATTTATTTATTTATTTATAATAGAAATAAGTAATAAGAAATAAGGAGTTTATAGAAAAATATTGATAGGCTCGTAGGTTATATTATTTATCCATGGATTCTCTTTATAAAATTAAATACCATCTACTTATCTAGTGATTTTTTTTTCATCCATCTATCTATATATCATAAAAAGTGTAGATCTTTTATTGATATCTATTAAATAGTGGAGAATAATATTGTTTGTGAAAAAAAATATAGTAATGTGGAATCTAAAACAATTTTATTCAATAATATTTTTGTGTGCCTTTACTAACAAAGTGGCTCCTGCGAAAAGGGAAATTTTATCCAGCCTTCCCCCAAACAGAGAAAACTCTAATAACCACCCAATATTTGATAGTATAATGGCCATGGGATAATATTACCTATCCCCGTTGGATTAAACATTATTTGGGAAACCCTCTCTGTATGTGATATGAACATCTGAAAGTTATACATGTAAATATTTATTATATTTTATGTTCCATCTTTTGAGTTGAAATTAAAACTCTTGAATTAAAAAATCAATGTTTTAGAGCAGAGAAACCTACAAAAAACATTATAAATAATGTTCCTTTACTAATACCACCATTAAATGAATATGTGAGGAATATAACTATATTTAATTGAATCTATACCTACCATAAGTGATTAAAATTAAATCCATGAATAATATCATTACCTAAATAAAATAAAAGGGATAAAACAAATAATTAATATCAAATTTATCAAATTGGGAGATAGGAAGCCAAAATTGTATTATTCGTTTTAGAGAGTGTAGAAATGTTATATTCCACTTTCAATTATTGAATCTGGGGGGTCTAAGTCCTAAAAAATTTCACGAGACTCTCAAATTATACTGTGTTATTAATACTCAAAAAATTTCAATGGCATTAGAGATAAAAGGGGACTTATTGACGGCCATATCCCCAACCTTTTATACTTTGAGGATAAAATAATGCTCAAAAATATTCTTTGTGAATTTGAAATAAAATATACTATTATTATCCTTACCATATGTAGTGCACCTGATCTGGATGGTTTCATTAATGTTTTCTTCTAGAAAATATCTTGATGTTATACATGTTGTTATTATCACGCTTTCCTCCTCTTTATTTAATAGTGGAAGAGCTCCTTAGGGCCTCAATGCTCAATTTATCACTTTGATTCCAAATATTTAGAATTATTGTGAAATAAATCTATTCTAGACCATTTATGTTAAATGCACTATCTATTTGGTTATTACTAAAAATGTAAAAAATAGAATTTGTTAAATTTTTTATACTTTAATTTCATGTAATATTTATTGTTTTATCAAATGTAGATTCTCTGAGGACTAAATTGTAACTAAATTAGAGTTTGTTAACCTTCTTAGAAAATAAAGAGAAGTGGTAGAATTTCCCACAATCTTAACATCAAGAAGGCCTTTGACACCTATGAATAAATTTAATATAAAAAAGTTTATATTTTTAAATTCAATGTCATTTTCACTAGCACGATAAAATATATTTTTAGATTATCTCACAACTCTGTACTCATAAATAGTTCCCCCAAGGGATAAATTATTTGTTCTATTAGATTAAGGAAAGGGGACCCACTTTCAACTATACTTTTCTCAATTACTAAAAACTATCTTAGTGTGCACCTCACTCACTTGTTAAATAATGAAAAGCTCAACCGTATCCAAAAATCATGGTTCTTTACTATTCTAACCCATTTTATTTTTTTTAGAAGATATTAAATATTTTAAAAATGCAGTAATAGAAAAATATTGATTTTTGAGACTAATATACATATTTAAAAAATTATTTTAGGAAAAACCACGATCCATGATAGTTCTTTCTTCTACATTAGAAATATATTTACTCATACCATAAAAAAATTATCTTTAGGACATGTGAATTATAGAGAGAAACAATCCCTTTAAATACCATGGAGTTCATTTATTCTAGGGGATACCAAAAGATTACTATTTTATGTTTTTGAAAATCAGATCAAAAATCACCATTCTAAATGGAATGGAATGGTTACCCCTATATATAGAAGAGTATTCTTGGTAAAATTTACAATCATCTCTAAACCAGTATATTCCATTATGATATATAAATCTCTCATGGCCTGGTCAAAACAATATTATAGTATAAATTTTATAATTTAGATTGGCAACAATCTGGAATGAAATTTTTTCACTTCCCCTTGATTTTTTTTTCAACCTCTACCCAATTGGGGAAATTGAAATCCAAATCATATACTAAATAAATTAATCTCTTCATTGTCAATTATCTTGTAACCACATCAACAAAAAACATTCCACACATTGATTCTATATTTCTAGATTTTTGAAATTTTTTAATCAGTGAAATGTTTCCTACATGGACTCATCTATAGGGCCAACAATAAAATCCATATACCCTTACATTATTCCCTTCCCAATATGGATCACCTGATATTGAAATTATATAAAGTTTTATGTTAAAACTATATAGGACAATCAATCAATGAGGATTTAAATTCTCATGATTGTTCTCATGATTATTCTCTCTCAATTAAAGTCATCTTTGATATCACAAAATTGCACCTATAGGACAAGATAAATGATATAGTAAGCTTTTATTATATTACTATATTAATAGTTTTACATGTCCTAGAACATTCTTAGAATGGAATTACTGATTACCAGCTATACTATCAATTCACTACTAGTGACTCTGACTATGATTGTGATTAGATTAGAATCATCCATAATGCCTGAATCAAGCTATCATAGTTGAATCTAACTATGATGATCACACACAAGAGAATACCCTCTGATTACATTTTACAGTTATTATTATCTCTTTATTCCATGTGTTGTTTATGCAATCAAATTGTTGAGGATGAAAATAAATCCCTAGTTGTGCTTTATGTTAAGCTTTATAGAATGTGATTTATGATATATTCAAATTGTTGATACCGATAATGGATTCCATGGGTCATTATTTTTATCATTTCAATGAGTTCACATTCTTACACTATATTTTAAACATGTTCCAGTTAGTGGAAGCTGAACTACTTCATGTGATCTCCTTTGGATGCAATGTTGTGTTATGTTATTGTGATACCGATAGATTTCAATCAGTTCTAGTGAAAATTGATATTTATTTCATATATTCAAATGTAATAAAAAATTGTTAAAATTACTATATTATTCATGATTTCATGGCTCTAAATATAATGGTAATTTCATGGAATTACAAATCATCAGCTAGAAATTTTAATTTTTTTGGATGCAACCTCTTCAAAATGTGGTCAAAGTCAAATTTGATTGGGTCTCAATGCATATCCCTAGAACCTTAAGGTTTTTTAATGTCTTTGTGATAACAATAATAGGATACTTGGTTTCTTATATGGATCACTTTGAATGGTATCATCACTTGAAATGACAATAAAATGTGACATTATGTAGTCTCTTTTACGAGAACAAATGGATAAAAATGTATTCTATAATTATTGTCCAAGGCATAAAAAATTTAATGTTTCAACTCACATAGATCATCATGGTTCATTGTATTTGATGTATGGACTTACTTTTGGGACTTAATTTCATTGACCCAAATATACAATAAGAGGAAATTATGCGGTGGATGGTCCTTCCAATAAAGTAATAATCATTTTCTTACATTGTATAGGGATCTTCATAAATATTTGGTTCTAATTCCTAATCAAGATTTATGTAAAATATTATTCCTCATAATTTTTCAAAATGATTATTTTTAAATAATTCTCCTAAGTTATTTTTCATGGGGAACCTCAAAAAAACGAATAAAGGGAATCAATAGAAAAAATATATATAAACAAATTATTAATGGGAAAATAATTAAAAATATAAGAGTATTGTAGGTATGAAATGAAAGAGAAATGAAATGAAAATAAATATTTTAAAAATAAAAAATTCACATTCCTTTTCCAGATTACTATTTCCTTCAAGAGATGGATTCACCTCCATTGATTTATATCAAATTTTAAATATCATGTTAATGTGATTCCTTAGAGGTGACAACATAATGTAAAATTATGCCTCTGATTTGGAATTTTTTTCAAATATATCTGAAATGAAATTCTATATAAATGCATATAAAAACTATTTTTATTCATCATTAATCTTATTTTATAATGTTAAAAACAAATTTATTTGGAAAAAAATATATATGATATTTAAAATTTAATTTTTTGAACCAATTTGAAATATAATGTTCTCAAATATAGATCTATGGTTTCCGTGATAGTTTAAAAATAATAATAATATAGTATACAAGTACCGAACGTTAAAATATTATTTAATTTTTTTTTAAAATTCATAGAAAATTGTATGAAAATTAAAATTTAATGTTTTTTTAACATAAAATAACTATCTTAATGATAATTTTAGAATAAAAGTGATATATATACCCTAAATTGATAAAACATAGGAGATAAATAAATCATATCCAAAACATATAAATCGATAAATAAATAAATTAACGACTGAAAAATACTTTTTAAAAAACTATATTTAAAAAAATTTAAAAGAATAACTCATTATAGTCAAAGGTCAAACAAGTAATTTCAAAAAAAAATCAGGCCTACTTCACATTTAATGAATTCAAAATGGTTAGGGCAGAGTGGTTTGTTAAAAATATAAACTATTTTATATTACATAAGGAAAAATCAAGAATGTTATCACCTTTTTTTGAAGTGTTATCTTAGGAAATTGTGATAAAGGTCAATGTGAATAGTTTGAAACTGCTTAAATGGTTTTTAGAGATATTTATTGAATTATAATTGTGTAACCTGATATAGATATTGATACATGCAATCCCAAAGTCCATGAAAGTGTTTTATATCCAAAGAATTTGAGAAAAACAGGTAACAACTGCTATGTTTTCTTCTTCAGTTATAGAAAGGGAGAAATTAATCCCTATTAATACACTATGAGTCAATCAAAATTCTTAATATACTTGTAAGATCCACTATTCATTTTCCTATATATTTCGCATCCCCTAAAATCATAATTGGAAATCAATATAAATAAAAAGAGTTCTCTTTTGAATATAATAAATCTATATTTTTAAATCATTTTTACAAATGAAAAATTATTTTAACGGATTTTAAATATGATTCCAAGGATTTGGTTGAAAATAATTTCAAAAAAAAACATTTAATTTCATATCAAGATAATAATAGTAATGAAATTTAGACTTTCTATCATACTTTTATAAATTAAGTTATTTATATTTTACCAGCTTCGTCGAATGTTAACAAAACAAATTGGAGCATCGGGATGTATATATATATATATACATAGTAAGATCTATTAAGAGTAATTATATAATTTCATTAGTTTATTTTTCATAATGTAAAAATATTCCATCTTATTTTTTAGAAATTTAAAATATATGAATGATTTTTTTTCACCCATTGATCTCTCCCGAAATTCATTTTTCATTAAATCATAAAAATAAAAAAAATGTTTTTCAATGGTGGAGATTAGAATAAAATTATCAATGTATATTTGAGTGAGTAAAAGACTATTTTAGATATATTTTAAAAACAGTGGAATAATATTTTCCCTTTTAAGAACATTTGAAAGAAGATAGTTGGAAATATATTCATACCAAGCTCGAGAGTATAGTATATAACTATAAATATATCCGGATTATTAAGAAATAGAATCCAGAAAATGATTATTTTAACCATTATGTGGTTTTTTAGAGATATAATTTCATGAAATATAATAATTTATAAAACTACTTTGATATGCATTTTAAATGATTAATGTTCGGATGATAAGTGAAGTCTAATAGAATTTTTATGGATTTTAAAGGATTGATGGTTGAAATAGTTTAATAATAGCTGATTATTTATTTTTGGCTATAACCAATTGAAACAAATTATTCTCTTTTTATATTTATATTACAAAATTATCTAGTTTATTTCAAAAAATACCTTCATAAATAACAAATTCATTATCATTACATTTTTTCCTGGGAGTTCAAACATCATTTCAGTTGAATTTATTAAGTACCTTTTTCCTGTAATGTATCCAATTTTATTAATTAAGGGAATCATTAACATTTTGGGTTAAAGCATATTGATGAAGGACATGTATTTTAACTCACTTAAAAATAATCTTTGAGTCTATGATCAAAATTTTAAATCATCCATGTTATTTACAAGATTATTTACTTTGGATATTTTGAAAAAAATAGAGGATACTTTCAAGGAGACACTTCTTATGATTCTTTTTATTTAGTTTGAAAATTTTAATTTAGAATGTTAATTTCAAAAGTATTTTTAGAATTTTATTTATAGAAAAATTATTTATTACAACAAAAATGTCTTCCTCCACTATTTTATTAATTTTTTGAACACATGAGAATATTTTCTTTATCTAGATTTCCAAATAAATATTTATTCATTTAATATAGATAAAAAAATTCCAATGCAATATTTTGTGTTTCAAGTAAAAAAATTACCAAAAACATTGAAAATATGAATTCATGTTTTTTGTAAATCACAATTTTATATTGGGTCTTTATAGAATGGTTCTGATGATAATGTGAATAATTATATTTCATGTTGAATTCATTACCTTGACCGAAAAATATTTTGTACTAAAAAATTGTTTTTAAAGAGTTGGAGTGATTTCAAATACTATTAATTTTTTTTGTCTCTACTAACCCCTTATGTTGAGGGATTTAATTAGTATAAAAATATTTGTTATATACATTAAAGAAACAATAATAAATTAATTCCTTGTAATTAAATTATCCACCATGATCACTACAAATCAAAATAAATTATATGCATTTTCAATTTTCAACCATTTTTTGAAAACATGGTGAAGAAACTTTAATATACACTTTTATTAGTTAAAAAATAATACATTTATAATATTTTAGGGTATCCAAAAATTAAGAAAGTATAGGTTTTAACTCACATATATTTCGTTTGATTGTGATTGAAAATGTAGTGATGAATAATTTTAAGATATTCTAAAGAATAATTTATTTTTTTTTATATTTAAAAGTGGAATTGTGTTTCCTTCCATGTTGGAATACATCAAAAGACATGTCATCAATGTAATGAAATTTAAGAAGTTCCCATACTAGTTGTTAATGAATAATGTTTCTAAGATAACTGCGATTATAAATAATAATGAATCTATTCTAAATACATGACTAAATATATTGATCAATTAGAATTTATACATTTTTACAAGAAAGATGTTTTAAATTAATTTTATAAACATTTTTGAAATATTGAGGGTGTATAAAAAAGTTTTCTTTTTGAGTTAAAATTTTTAAAAACAAATTTTCCAATGATATATTAGGACCATTATAAAACAAATTAATAATATTAGTATATCGTTCGTAATTCCATTTATGAATAAAATGGTTTTAATTATGTTCAAGTAAGAAAAACAGATGGGGCCTCTAAAAATTATCTTATAATTAGATGTATAGACAAATGTGATGTTATATCCTTCTAGTTTTTTTATTTAAATAAATTCATATATGATTCCATAAATGTGTTCCAGGGACAATAGTGGATGATAGAATTTATAGGAAGGTAGAGTGTCTTTTAAGGATTATGGACATTGGTTTTCTCTCTTTGAGAAGATTTGATAGATCTAGTAATATAGAATTAATTTGGATCAAAAACACTATTCAAGATAATGGTGTTTCTTATAAGTGTCCAACAAAATCCTTTATCAGGCTCTAAATTTTCTAGGATACATTAGGAACTATTTGAGGAATTTAATCTAGAATAGACCTTTAGAAAAATAAATTAACCACATTAAATGTTGTTTTCATGATTCTACTTGATGCCATTTGGTACCTTGTAGTCACCACCATATAGCTAGTGGGAAGCCTAAAGATGGGTGGTGCTGGAGATCTTCCACTTTTGAGTTTGTACTAGAGTGTGGATGGTCGGTGGCTTACTAAATTTACTATTTAATCTCTAGGGAAGACACATGATAGTCGGTGTTCCTCCATTTGTGGGAAGGTGGGAGATATGGATCTCTTGTTTTTTTCCGTTATGGAAATGGGTAGATAGTGAAATATACACTACCTCAAATTCAAGTGTATTCATCCCATATTTAATCTAATTCCATGAAAGGATATTAAAATTTGATTCCAAATACATGAAGCATAAAATTGGATGTGTCTAAGAATTCATAAATAATTTAATGTAACATCAACTCTCCACTAAATTCACAGCTTTTAAATTCATAAAAAAACTGAAATTAACGTAAATAAAAATGATATAAATATTTTCTAGTGTTTGTAATCATGAAAATAAAATGATATAATGAGGTATAACACATTGAATATTCGATAAATTAATATACGAAATTCCACTCACCCTGCCTATAAAAACCCATGATATATTCTCATTTATCCAACATGAAATATTATACTACCTCTTCATATATCTCTTAATACATTTCTCTAATTTATATCACATTAATATTATGTATTTCCATTTCTTATAAGATTATTTTTTCATGGTGAAGAAGACCAAGTGAGGTCGCAGACCTTTTTCAATCCCTATTAAATCTTTATTTACATTCTCATTATAGTATACATTTCTATTTGAACTTAATACTCTAACATTTCTGTAATATCAATTTAATAACCATGATTATGAAATTATATTCATTCAAAATATCATTTATCTCACTTTATATGAAATCCATAAGCTGTTATATTGCTGAAATTGTCTAAAGTGGTATAAGATACAAAATTTTCCCTTCATTTAATGTTCATATATATTCTATATGTTTGTGATACAATAAATTTATTATTTCTAATTGAAAATTTATTATAAGTTATGATAATGGATATATATCCATTTAGACTCTGTGAGATCTTAATTAGATTAAAATCTATTTTTTCATGATTTTACCAACATTTTCAAAACATACCAACCATGTGGTTTCTATTAACGGTTTTTTATATCTATAATTCACAGAAAATATGTGTAATTAAATAATCTTATTTTCTATAGGGGTTTTATTTATATGAATCGATATAATCAACATTGAAATAATTATTAATTACTTAATTTGGAAAATCTATTAGCATATATGTTTAATCTTCTATTTCATACAAGAAAACAGTGTAAGATGGGAATCATTAAGAAATTATTCAATGTAATTATATTTTGTTAATTCATGACCATTTTTTCTTGTATTTCCTTCTCCTGATGAGTATATGGTGGTATTGATTTTAATTTTTTGTGATGGGTGGGTTTGAGATATATATATCCCTTTAGTGATCTTATGTGTCTCTTGAGACAAATATGGTAGGGAATGCGAGTGTACTTTCACTTTTTGATTCATATATTAGTGAAACTCCTCATTGGTGTATTTATAATATTTTATATTATGTATTTTAATTAAATAAATGATAATCATACTACTAAAATTAATTCATGTGAATATTTATTTCCTTTTTATTACTAGGGTTATATTATGTGTATTTATTGACTTATGTGAAATAATTTTTAATATATTCCCATTATATTTTTTATTTCTTTATCATTCAATGTTACCTTACATTTTATGTTATCCCTAATAGAAAATTAAATATAACCTTTATAATTAATTTCACATTTCTTAATTTAATTGAGTATAAAATTAAGTATGACTTGGTCGGTTGGAGAACTGAGGAATGATGATTTGAACTCAAGCTGCATAATATGACATGTTTTAATGAAATGCTTTTATATCCAATATTATAAGGACTACTGAACCTTGATTTTTTAAAATTATAATCATGTAATTTTATTACGATTTATTTATTAAACAATCAACGATTCTCATGTAATCTGATTACCATGTAATAAATATCACATTTTCTCTAGATGACTTTATTTGGGGAAATTAAGTCTCGTATCCCCCCCTCCAAAAAATATCCCTTAAAATAACTTTATATAGTTCAGAACATATGGTATTACTTTAACTTTATTACACCATTAATATCTTAGGTATATTGATTGTATTTATGTTAGCTCAAAAAATAATATTAAGGTGATTATTCTTGTCTCATAATACAATATATGAGTTATATAATATATTTTTAATTACATTAAATTTTTTTTTCAAAATTTCATTAATTAGTCCCTTAAAAAACATCCACTTAGGAATGAATTCTACATCCATAGAATCTAAAATCAATATATAATTCATCCATGAACATCATTAGATAATAGTTTGATCATCAATGACTTGTGAAATATCAAATAGTAATTAAAGATAAAGAAGTGATGTTGAGATTATCTCAATCTATACAGATTATAAATATGAAAAAGTATACTATATGATATTCACCATACCTATAATACCATGATAATTTATGAAATATTTTTTTCAAATTAATCAAATATTTTCTATATGTTTAATTAACTGTAAAACTAAAATATACTTGTTTCATACACCACTCCATGTTTTAAAAAATGTTTTGTAAAACAAAAATATTATGATCTAAAATTATAGTTATACCCTAGACATTGGAACGGTAGGTATGAATCAGAATAATAAAATATAAATAATTATTGTCTACACATGTATATAAAATGAATTATATAATTTACAATAAAATTAAAATTAAAATTATTTCTATTTGAAAATAAAAAGAAATATTTTTATAAAAAATTATTTTTTATGAAAGTAAAGATTTTCTACAACAATAAAAAAACAACTTTTAGTGAACCATATAAATTGAATTTATATATTATTTATTAAAAGATATTTAATAATCATATTAAGTTTTTCCCAGAGAAGATATATGAAATAAACCAATTTTAATCATATAAAATATATTTTTTTTTAAAAAAATTGCCCAATTTTTTGAACCTGCGATAAAAATAATATTTGAAATTTTCTCTACAAAAATAACTTCATTTTTGAAATCATTTTATAAAAATTATATTGGGGTTATTTTTTGATATTTTTTGAACAAAATAATTGTTTTTTGATAATGGAAAAACTCTAAATTATAATTAAAAACATCCATTAAATTTAAAATATTTATTTAGAATAATTATTTTTCAAATTTTTCTAAAATTAAAAATTTATTCAATAATATATAAATTAAAAACATTGAGGTCATTGTAATCAATATAGTGGCCAGACCCCAAAAATAGTAGAGTCGGTTTCATGATTCTATTATATTGGAATGATTCTAAGGAATTAGATCCCATATGAATAGAGAGTTTAGTATTCTTGGTAAACCAAATGCATGCATATGTGTTATATTATAAATAGATACGCTAAGTACAACAAAAAAATTTTATGACAACAACATTATTAAATCCAGATTATCCTTCCATATATTTCTTAGTATACTTTATTGATTCATGTGGAGAAGAAATAAAATAAGGCTATGCTCAAATGCTCACTAAGTCTTATTTATAGTCCAAGAAATAATCAATAAATGAGAATAATCAATATGTAAATGTAATAATTGAACACTCATTCACTAAAATCTGAAAACCTAATGGTTACCAAATATATAATATTAAATAACTAAAAAAGATTTCATTAAAAATAACTGGATAAGGAATAATAAATAAGGGAAGTAATGAAATTCAAAACACATTTTATTCAATTAATGAACAGATAATTAAATGCAACGATATCTATGTCAACAAAAAATCTCATGCATAATTAATTACTAAGTCAAAATGAATTCAATGCTTAATTATAGACATCGTGTATGAGTAACATGATGCACTGCACTATTAAGACCTTTCAAAAGTATTTTTGAAACTACAAGTAGAAAATTGATTAATTTGTGAAAATAATTGTCCATTTTAGATCTTATCTCTACATCAAGGTTCTATAAAATGTTTGTTCCCCGCAATTCACTAACTGACCAAAATAGACATCATATCAAATAATCTATTTATTTAATAAACAAATTACCTTTTAAAATATCATTATACAATAAAGAATACATATTTTTCAATATTTACTTGGATAATCAAATAATTTATAAAGTATACGCCATATGTAAAATGATATATGGTTTTGGTAATATACATATACATGAAAATTAAAAAGGATAATTAGTGTAAATTCAATGTATAATGATCATAGAATATTGATTATTTTAGTGGTCCTAACAAAGGAATCAAGGAATTCAATATGATTACTACCCTTGGCCAAATAAATCCCAAACCACTGAGAGTAAAAATAATGATAGATTTAATATAAAATATAATTGGGGGGTATTGATATATTTTTTTATCATTCATGAATATAAATATTATAAAATATATTTCATAAACATTCTTGAGGAACATATATTCTTTAATTTGGAAAACATTTTGAAAATCCTTTTATTTGAAAATAACTTTTAAAAACATTTTCTCAAAAAAAACCTTTTAATGTTACATAAAAAACATGACAAATAACATATGGAAAACAATATGTTTTTTTAGAAAATGATAAATTAATTTCAACAAATGGGAATTAATGTGAAAACAATCATGAATAAAATGTTATTTTGATGTAAACCCTTAAAAAGACATTAACTTTGAAGTTATACTCAACCAATGAATATATTATGTGTATGATATGTAAATCCACATCAAATAATTATAAATAAGATAAATTATAATAGGATTTGATTATACACATAATCATAGAATATTACTAACACTAGGGATTTAATATAATTTAAAAAAATAAATTGTGTTGTAGAATGATTTTCCACTTAGTAAAGCTTAATTCCAACCCCTTAGATGAAATAATCACAATTGAAACATAACATATCATCAAAATGAATAAATTAGGATTTATTTTTAAAATTTACAAAGTGTATATCATATAAAATAGATTATTTTCACAATAATAAGGTATCTCATAGAGAATAGAAATATCATAGAAATTTCAATAAAATTATTCTTAAGGAAAATCATCTTTTAATATTCCATGTTTCTCCTGACACTTTGAAATATCAAAATCATATGTTTCATGATGATATAAAATTAAATGAATGTTTTAAAAAAAGTTAATATAAAATAACTCAGGATACATTATATTAATATGTGTAGTATATAAACCATGTAGACATGTTATTGGTGAAAATGACTTTTATCTCACATATGTAAAAAAACTCAGATGAAAATCCCTTAACTTGTTTTTACTTTATGTTAAAAATCCATTGAAATAATTTATAATTTGTTTAAAAAATTTCATAATTAATAATATATTGATATTTATATATTAAATTTCATATTTTACCTTTTTATAATATATTATTACATGTTTTTTAGTAATCCTTAATTTTTTCACTATTTCTGGTGTAACTTGCCCAGTTTTTCGAGTTTATATTGACTTGTTACTTGCTTATATTATTATGTTTATCATGATTTAATAATTTCATGAATGTAAACCATGATATAATTATAATATATATCAGGTATATATTTATTTAGAGTAAGCCATAATATTTTGAGGTTGGAAATGAAATGCGCTATTTATGGAGAAGGAAGTTCATACGTACAAATGAACAGTACTTAAATTTCCTAGTAATATTTTATAAGAATGAAAAGTAAATCATATATATTTATATATATGTGATATATATTGTATCATATATATTTAATATATATTTTATAGCTTTATTAAAATCATCTTTTACACATTACCTGTACAACGTTAATGAATAACATTGCATTCAGGAGGCGGTAGTCTACACTTTTAGAAATAGTGTTTTCTTATTCCTCCAAAATATAAAGTATAATGGAATTTTTTATTAGTATGAACTAATCATAAAAAAAATTGTTAAAGTTTTATTTATCATATATAAACATATTTGATATCGTATTTTCCAACCATGATATATGGTAAAGTAGAAAACTAATGACATTGTTCTATAAGGTTGTAGTTAGATGTACAGATAAATGGTAATTTTGTTAACCATTAGATAAGAGTGTGTGAATGTGAAGGTAGAAAAATTAAAATAAAAAAATCTTAGTGTGGCAATTATACTAGTGTTATTATATAATAATTTGATAAAAACATTTGAGGTTGTGTAGACTAAAAATAAAACAAATGTACTTGAGGAAGGATGTTACCTATTCTTTGGGTAACTCCTTTTTCTCTTAACTAAATGGATTTCTTGGATAGATTTATGCCCATAATTAAGATTATAGAAATAAAGGAAAATTTAATATAATATATTATTTATATATTTTTTGTCCAATGTGTCTTGAGATATGTGAGAATGATTGAGGGGTTATTTCCTTTTATATAGTGGAGGCAAAGGGGAGTAATTGTAAATTTTAGAAAATGGAATTCCACCAACATTTTTTCCTATGAAAACTACATCCAATAGTAGTAAAAATAGGTAAAATTCTGTATATGATTTAAATAATTCAATATAATTTATATTTACTTATTAATCGATCACTTGGTCCATTATTATTATGGTTTAGTCTATTGTTAAGGTAGTTTTTCTTTTAATCGATATAGAAATTTTAAATTACATTCAATATTATTTTTTAGAAAAAAACTTATTGGGACATATTAGATATTATAAATTAGTATTTTATAATTATGTAATATATTATTCCAAATTCAATCCACATATTTAGCATTAATTAATTTAAATTTATTCATGCAAATAGAATGACAAAGTGGGATTTTATAGTAAAAATTGTTTAAAGGCCTGGTTTGAGTTTATTTTCAATTTCTGAGAGAAATTGATACCAATGAACTTAATTTAATATATATATATAATTTAAATCAAATCAAAAATAAATTTTAAACTTATAAATAAATTAGGACGAAAAGCAGTTTTCAAGTAAAAATCATCATTTATCATTATTCATCAAAAAATGATGCCTCGTAGAAAAATACAAAAAACCACCCTAGTATAATTTTTATGTTTTATATAAAAAATATTTTTTATTTTATCATCCATAATTTACATAAAATTAAATATTGTATTTATAATATTTTATCCAATAGAAGTCTTTAAAATTTTCTTTTTAGAAAAATACATTTATTAAGCATAAAATAGGATTTATTCTTTACTTATGCCAATAAAATATATTTTATTAACATGAAAAACTTTTATATAATTTATAATATATATATTTCAATAATGTAATACACTAATTATAATTATATTAATTTATTAGGATAAAATAGCTATATAGGTATTAAAATAGTATTTTATAAAAACATTCCCTTTATATTCAATTGGATCATATATTATTTCAAGTTTATTTATAAAAAATAAATAAATTTCAGATTTTTGTAAGACATATAATTTAATAAAATAGTTAATAATATTCATAACCTAAAGATTAATGGAGAATTTATGTATTATAATATTAAATAATAATGGTATATTAATATAATTTTGTTTATAAAACATCGGTCATGTGTGTAATGCATTTCGTTGATGTAACTCATTGTTATGTGTGTTTCATGATAACTCATGGTTCTGTTCATCAACATCTATTAAATTTATTTAAAATATTAAGTATATTGTACATTGTTAGGATATTATATTCTCTTACACATTTTTTGTTTCATTTCATCTTTTTTATCAAATACAATGGTATCATTATAAAATTAAAGGTTGTTGTAATGATTTTCATACTAAATTTTGAAACAAAGAAATTGCAACATTTTAAAAAATTTCTCTTTGAAAACTCTCCTACTTCTTGTTTATGAGAGAATATTTTAAATTTAATTTTTTCCACTTATATAAATTGAATTAACAAAAATGGATTCCATATTTTGGTGGATAAAAATTTATATTATTAATAATTCAACATAATTTTTACTAATATTAGTATTAAAAGATATAAAAATAAATTACTATAGGTAATTTAAAAATGGGTTTAGGGGGGATTGAAATTAAATTATGAGTGTTAAAATGACAATGACACTTCTCTGAATCAATATTCATTCCATATTTTAACACAATCACATATAAGTATCTATTATACTACATTTTTTAAGGATAAAAACATAGGTACACATTTTTTTTCAAAAAATACAAGTGTTCCAATCATATCACTTATATAAGGCCACCTTCTCTCATTATAGAAGCCGTATTTTGGGTATAAATACATCCTAGGATTTATTTTTGTTCAAAAATAAATATGATACATGAATATAAGGAGGATAAAATATATCTTAAATAAGAGGATACTTATGTTAATGAACTTATAATATCTATTTTATTTCTAAGAGTAATAAAACATTTCTCCACTTATTTCTTTTTTATGGAGAATATAATAATCTTTGACATGTTATATAAGGAATACCATAATTTAATGATATTAAAATATACATTTTATTTTTTATTATAGTGGGGCCTAATATTTAAAATATTTCTAAAGAGGTAATGTATTTCAAAAAAACGATTTTTTTGGGAAACATAAGACAAATTAACCGTGTATTTATTTTAATTGGTCTATATATTTTGCACTTATTTTTAATAATTATTCAACTGAAAAATATGGGGGGGGGAATATAAATTTTAGGATCTCTTTTTCTTATAGATTATATTTCAAATGATACTAAATTTGAAATGGTTTCTTTCAATATCATTATTTACCAGGATTGTTTATGACTAATTCTGAAATGTTTTAATATTTTGAAATGCCTCTGAATAATTATAATGAATTTTATTCTCTTCTATCTATTAATTATATTTTAACCTCATAGTACCATTTTTTCACTATTTCGTATAATCTAATTTGTAAAATAATTTTAAGAAAATCTATGTTAATTTACCTCTTTAGTTCAAAATATGTTTTAAACACATTCCATGTTTTATAAAAAATAATTGAAAATATTTTACAAAAATTTTAAAGAAATTTAGTAACCATATTTTTACCCTTTATTAATTTTATTTATGAATTATTTTTAAAAGAATTATTATATGATTTTCTGGCCAATTCCCATTTGGGTTTTACTAAAAATGTAAAAGGATTGATTTTTTAATATATACAGTATGAATAGAAATTCCAACCATCAAAAAGATTAAAAACTTTAAAGAATAAATTATATGTGTAAAATTTTATTTTCAATAAAAATGATTTTGAAAATGTGTTATTATTTAAAAATGTTTTTTTTCAAAGTGGAAATTATATTTTCCCCTAAAAATGTTCTATGTAATCTTTCAAAATAATTTTCCATCTTTGATAAAACATTTTGACGTTACTAATAATTAAATAGGGATATAATACAAGGTTAAAATTATTAATCATTATTTAATTGGTTTATATTTATAAGGAAATGATTTTATTGAATCATGTAACTTGTCAATGGGTTATAAAATGAAAAAATTATTATAAAAATGATCTTTTTCATAAGGTATGATATGAATAAATGCTTATGAGAATTGTTTCATTTCATGGGTTCTGATATGTTGAATTTTTTATGATATTTTGGAACATGTATGTATTATTTTGTTATGTGATAGGTGGGAATTATATCTATGTAAAAGGAATTTGGAAAATATTGATAACACATGAGTAAATATTCTATACATGGACCTGATTACATGTCCATAATTTAATTTGTTAACTTTATTACATGTCCAATATTTTATTAATGTTCATAATTACACGTTCATAATGTTATGTGTGGACGAAGTTTCATATGTTTATGTATATGTGACGGCCTCATTTCATGTCCTTAACCTAATGAACAGACCTATCTATGTAAATATATGATCCAAGTATTGTATTTTGATAAGTAATCCTCAGATATTTTCTTATTCCAGTTTTGTGTTCTTAGAGACCATGTTATTATATTCCCTTTTGATTCATATCCGTTTAATTTTGTACTTTTATTCCATGATTCAAGATTATAATATTTGATATACAACGTAAAAATTTCAAATATTATACTCATTTTATCATACTTATCTTCTTTTAATTATTACGTTTCTCTATTATTTACCCTTACTATATATCTGAGATAACACATTATGATGTTTCCTTCCAATATGTTTTGAAGAAAAATTTTAATTATGGTTTTTTTTTGAAGTATAGTAAAGGATAGGATATTTATGAGAGATTTTAAGGATCTTTCACCAAATTAGATGATTTTTTATCTAGTATTCATAGAAACACATCCATTATGGCCTTTAGTTATGTTTTAGTGTAATTTATTTAATACTTATCTGAAAATAAAAAATACATTTTTATAAAAATAACAGGTCTCTATAATACCAAAATGATAAAACTAATTAAGGAATGCCTAAATGATACTTCCACGTGTATATTGATTTTGGGGATATTCTTGAGTGTTCAAAATATCGGTTAAAAAAATTAGAGATGTAAATGGGAAGAGACATGTCCTTAATAAAAATATAAAGTCTAACATCTAGGGGAATGTAATTAAACTATAAGATTATATTGTGAATTTGAAATGGAGTGTATCAGAATTTAATGTTATGATTATTATCATTCTCTTCAGAATTACACTTTTTTATTAGTATATTTTATATTATTTGGGTTTTTGTGAATATGTGGATTAGGGGGAAATTTTTTTTTCTATATTCCCATATTTTTCTAGAATGAGTGATATTTCATTTCATCAACAACAATTTTTTAGACACTATAATAAATAAATAAATATATGGGTAATGAAAGGATTGTAGTGATTGAAATAATTTTGATGATATTTCTATAAACTATAATGAGGAATCAAAATTCATAGCAGATTGGTCCCAAACACAACATGACTGATACACAACGATTCATGATACATCCTGAATATTCACTAAAATATTTACTAATACCACTTATTTATTTATATTGACATTTTTTTGACTCAAGTCAGAGTCAATGGTATTCATAGTAGTGATTTATCTATTATAAAACATGACTAGTTAGTGGGTTGAGGTAGTTTAGTTGATTCCATATAATAACATCTTATAACAACTGTATTATTGGTAAATTAATTGGGATTAGTGATGAGGACCAGGTGAAATATCTAGTATATTTCTACTTTTATCAGACATCATTACTCCTTTTTTTCATTGTTTTTGCATTTAAAACCTACCAAAAACACTTGAATCTCAATTCTAACTCCTTTTTTTCATTTATTTTTATTTAAAACCAACCAAAAACACTTGAATCTCAATTTCTAACCGCATATAGATTACTCAATTTCCAACTTGTATTAGGCTCATATATCCTTTCACACATTCAAGGGAATCTGTTGTATACTATAATTTTGGATCAATAAATTTTAGGGTCACTACCTGAGATTTGTAATTATATTCTAAGTGTTTTTAAAAAAATTCACAAAATCATTTGATATGTAAAAAATCATAAAAATCATAAAATAAAAAAATAAATAAAAAATGAATATGTTTTAAAATATTATATTTTTATTAATAAAATTTTTTAATTATATTATATTTTTAAGTTTAATTTTATCTCATTTCACCCAAATGTATTTACTTTTTTAGAAATTTTATTTGTAGTAACAGAATAGAAATATGTGAAGGGACAAGTGGGTGGAACCTTCTGACATATTTAGACATATTAGAAACCTATTATCGGTTCTTAATGGATTTAAATAGAATAAAAAATATCTTTTTATAAAATACCCAATCGATGCTTGATTTAACTAATAACAAAATAACTTAATCTAAATTTAAGAGATCATACAGGACTCATATGTGATTGTATCCAATAAAATATAAATTACACTAATCAGACATGTAAATATGGGAGATTAGACAATCAATTTAAAGGAATAATGTCTGAAAATCCATAAACATTATGAAAATAGTCTTCTGTGAAAAAATAAATGGATAAGAATGTGGAATTAAAATTTTACACACAAGCAAGTGATCAAGAAAGTGAATAGGATGCCTCGGAAAAAAAGAACAAAAAAAGATAGGGACACAAAAGTAGTAGCCATGATATGTGAACAATAACAAGAATTTAAGGAGGAAACCCCCATTAATTTATCAGTATCACTATAAATAGACCAATATAAACAAACCATAGAGGTGGTGAATTTTAAACTATATTTCAAAGGATAATGGAATATCAATGTTTTATTGTAGAATGTGAAGATAATGTTGCTACATTAGAGAATAAATTATATAAAGTGTATTTTTTCATCAAAAGGATCATTATTTGAACTCAAATTTTATGAAACCAACTATGAAAAACCATACCCCAAAATAAATTGGGATAGTTCTATAAGATAACCTTGATAATGGGAATAAAACTCTAGCACTCTTTGTAGGAAACCCATAAATAAGGGGGGAGTTGTTTTCATTTTTATTTTCTAATGTATTCATTTTTAAGTAAAATCCCACTATTAAATATCCAATTTATCATTTTATTGTTTTACTGAGTCCTTTTAATTGATAACATATTGTAAAATGAACTCACTACTAGACGAAGTAGTTTTATTCACTCAAGGGGAGTATCTGGATTTCCTATGAGTGTTTTCTTCTTTTCCTAATTTTAAATTCATTATGTATATTGGATACCTCACATAGTTCTGATTAAAATAAATCTATCAAATTAAATGTGTGGGGATAATTTCATATTTGGGTTATAACTAGAACTACTCTATTTTTTGACTTGAGGGAAATATTTCATAGGATTTTATATAATGATATCACTTTTATATCATGTTTAATAAATTTATTTGAACAATATAAGAATTCATAATTTAAAATGTTATATTATGGATTGGAATACAAAGTCAAAAAATTGGTGGTTGAATGAATATTATAGTCATGATGTATTAAATTTTTCGATTAAAAGTATAATGTATTTTTTAAATTCCAGAAGTAGTATTGAATATGTAAAAAACTAATTATAAATTTTTCCACAATGTATATACCGTATGTGTATAAAAATTATAATAAAATCAATGAATAAGATTTAAGATAAATATGAATGTTATGTAACAATGTATCTTATATTTTTCGACTAGCACAAATGGTTTTTGGGGAGTGTTATATAAGAATTTTATATTTCCAAATTAGATAAATATCATGATTGAATAATAATATATTTTTAATCTTTTTCTCTAACATTTTATCCATTCCCTGGTTATTACACATGAATTAAGTGGATTTATTCTGATTTAAATGTTTTATTTCCAAACATTCTTATATTATTTGTTTATTAGCTGTTCTTAGAATATGGAATCGAATAAAAAAATTATTTGCCATGTGTAGCAGACATAGAATATTACAGAGGATTGGTATGTGTATTTAAACCATATTATATTCAAATTTCATTATCAATTAAAAATTTAATGTGGAAATTAGGTGTGGAGTTACTTTTTTACCTAAAAATGACATAATTATAAGAATATTTGAATAAGAATATTAATAATATTTTTCAGAAAAATTCATAAAAATCCATTACATAATGTTCGAAAATGAATATTAAGTAAAACTATGTTTTTTAGGGATGTGATTTTGATATTTTTGAGGATTATTATTAAGCACAATCATTTAATAAGTGTGAGGGAATGTGATTAAAAAAATTATAAATAATGTTTTCAACTAATTTAAAAAAATTTGACTGGAATCTATTACAAAATAAATTATTTTATATTTAACTAAACTTGTTTTTATTAATAAAATTTTATTTTCGGAATCATGGGATTTAATGATCCTATCAGGTTATTTTTTCATCATATTGGAAAAATGTTATTTTAACATTATTTTTCCTCACATGAATGTATTTAATTTGATATTTGATGAATGAAAACATAATATATTTTACTAATTACTCTATTTAGATATTTTTCCCTTATTTAAAATTGATTAATTTTTTTATAGGTATTTAGAAGAAACAAATATAGAAAAAATCATTTTGAGAATGTCATAGTTATCCACAAATAGGATTTAATTCAATAACTTGTGTATCATAATGTCTAAGGTTAATGTATATCATTGAACCAATGTTGTCTTGTATAGACTCTTATGTAGGTTAATATAGAGACACTCTACCAAAAAATAAATAGAGAGGGAATCACCTAATTACATAGCCAGTTCATCACATAAACATTAAAAACTTATGGAAATGTATGAATCACTATGATTTTCAATTTATAGGGATTTCAAAAAATTATAGTGGGGTAGTTTATAGAAACCAATAAAATTATAAGATCATCCTTAATAAAGCTTCAACCATTGGACATTATACCGTGACCTAATACTAATTCAAGAATATCTGTAGCATTGTTTAATAAATAATTCGTACAGTATGATAATAAATCAATATAGATTTCATTTTACCTAAAGAATATTTCATCCCTTGAATGTTGTTTATGTTTCCAAGACACCTAAATTAACGCATAAAGAAACCATAAACATAATTAAATAACATATTAATCATTATTAAAATATTTAATGCCTCTAAAGAACTAATGATGACTAAGGAACATTCAGATAATCTTGATGAATTTAACTTATATGAAATTTTGAGTGGATCATATAAGACTCACTATATTAAACATGAAAATGTAATTGAGATATTCCTCAATAAATATTCCTTTTAGATGAAGATTATATATATAGGATTGTTTTGTTAAGAAAAATATTAAAGAGTAATTAATTGATCATGCCACATTGAAGTGTTCTGACCTTCAAATGCCACATGGATAAATCACACAAAAGCGCACTTAATGAAAATTCAAGATTATTTATAATTGTATAAGAAGTAAATTGATAAATCATTTTTATGTTCATTTTAATAAATAATATTAATATGAATATATTTAGTTAGTTACTATGAAAATTGTTGGAGACTTCTAGGAAAATGATCTTAAATTGGATAAATATGTGGTGATTTGGAGGAGGAAAGTAGAGGTCCTTCATGATAAAATTTCATGATTAATTTTTCTTATTCATAATTTTAATATATAGATTTTTTTTATGAAAAAAAATAAATTAGATAAAATTAGAAAATATATTTTAATGTAATGTAATGTAATTTGGATACTTTTTATGTTTTATTACTCAATATAAATCACTTTCACATTCTACTCACTCAATTGATCACGCAGTTAGTGATCAATGGATTGTAATATTTTATGGAAATTGGTACCTATCGTCTCACCTTGATATTTTGATATTTTAAAAATAATTATTATTTAATGAATAAAAAATTTACATCAATAAGGATTGAAACCCCACAATAAAAAATTTGATTCTCAATATAGTGTAAAAATACACACAACACCACTTATCAGAAAACCATAATGATACTAACTATATATTGAAAGGAACCTATTTAGTTAACTTCAAATTCATTATTTAGTCAGATTTAATAATCAGGAAAGTACCATGCGTACTCAAAATTTTTATTTTCTAGATACATAAAAGTACTATTGAGTGGAATTATATGGAATGGTTGATTCAATTTTCCCATTCTTATGTTACAATTCCAATGGTGTATTATTCTATTGTTGTAGAGTATATGTACTATGTAAACATTCTACTTTTTTCTAACTTGTCAAATACATATTCACCACTCATTACAGTCCATTAAAAGGCTACATAAAATGACTTTGTATCCATTATTTTTCCTCTAAATCTGACCAAATTACACTTCAATCTTTTTCTATAAAAATCATGTTCACTTATAGGTTAATCAAATGGTTACTACAAATTATGATCTAGATCCTACTCTATTTACTGATACTATGAGTACTGGTGCATTGAACAACCAAATCCTATGTTCCTTGATGAATTCTTTTTCATTTTTGTATCATGGGAAAACATAATCCATTGATAGTAAATATAGATTGTGGATTATAAAATCATATCAAATGAAACACAAGATATTTAAAACATATAGTAAATATGAGAAAACAATGTATAATTATTTTAGTAGTTCGTATGATCCATTATTAAACCACGTACGTATATTATGAATTCATAGACATACCGTCACTTATAATTATATTACAAAAGAATGATACTTTATTTTGGAAAAATTCACTCTTAATAAATTTATCATATAATATTACCTTTCTGATGTTATTCAACAAAAAGTTTAATTAGCTTAATTTTTTTTCATTTTCCTTGGAATATATTATATTATGGTCAAAAAAGGATAACATAAATTAATAGAGAAAATATTAAAATATGCTATTAATAAAGTATATTAATCTATAAAAGAAATGTGTATATATAAAATCATTCACATTTAAATTCATTATGTCCATAACTCATATAGATTATTATCTTATTTATATATTCTCTTTTACACATAATTAAATATATTGAAACTATAAATTTTAGAAGTACTAAGACCCATTAATGTGATTAAATTATTTTTCAATATGTGGTCAAGGATATGTTTCCAATTAAAATAATATATTTAATATTATGATATTCAATTAAAATATATATTAACCCATACTAATTCTTAAAAAATATGGTACCAAAATTCAATATGTATGTAATTGGGTTTATAAATCATTTTTCGAAATATTCAAGTAGAACCATTTTCAAATATTCCATCAAAATAAGGGTCATTATAAAATTGAACATTTATATAGACATAATAATATGTATGAGTTTTCGAGAAGACATATCCTCATAATCAGTGGAAATATTAAGAAACTATACATAAAATGAATTCAAATATTTGTACAAAATTATTATATCATTAATTATGAGCTTTTATCACACAAAAAATTGATTCAAATACCCCCTCAATGTTAGTTATTAACACATATAATTATGAAGTAGTTTTCATAGGGTGTTCCTAATCATCATTACAAATTTATAGTATATCTTTATGATTTCAGATTAAAAATTAGAATTAAATAACACAAAAAATTGTTATCAACTCTATGTAGAGAGAGAAAATACATTTCCAACATCTCATTGAATTATATGAGAGGATAAGTAAATTGATCCATAAAAATGACTTATTCTATCAAAAAATTAATAGAGAAGTTTTATATAATGGTAATGTAATCATCTTTCACTAGATGATATCATTGATAACTCAATATAAAATATTTGGGGTACTAAATCAATAATATTATAAAATATTCATTGTATGATAAAATATGTTGACCCTGAATAATATTAAATTTTCATTTCTCTAAAACATATATTAAATTGACCACTAAACACTGAAAATTACTAATATGAATTTATTATAGTGATTTAAAAATCTCTACTATTCTACTATTTTTTGGAGTTTGATACAACTATTTTACTTATTTTCCATTTAGTTCATATATTTCTTTATATAATAACAAAACATATTTCAAGAAAAAAGTATATGGTTAATGATTCATTATGTTGAACTATCATCTCCTCATTAATATTAATAGTACCCTATATGTGTCTTCGGAAATCTTGTGCTTGTCATATTCATTTCTATACATGTAACATCTATTGATTCCTTTGACAAAATTTAATCTATACTTGACTTTTCATTTTCATCTTTTATGCAGTTTTTTTATCTTTATTCGATAATATTTATCTCTTGAACAACCATAAAACTCTATTTTATATTTCTAATCCAAAAATACCAAAGTATAATGCGAGTCTCCAATTTACCTCCTAACTTTAAAAATTCATTAAATTATTTATTAATTAAAATTGATGTCTCCTACTAAGAATGAATCATAGAGATTGAGATTTAAGAGAATAATGATTCAATACATTTTTGTTTTAAGATCAGTGATAAAATAAGAGATGTAACTTGAATTTCTGGATAATTTTACTTCATAGTAAAAATTTGAAACCCCGAGCATCCACGGTACGCTTCTCATTGAAAAGTACAGTAGCGTGTGTTGTATGAAACTTCGAGTTCTAACACACCACAACCAATCAAACTAGCCGTTATGAATATTAATAACTACTTTTTAAAATTTTATAAATTTTATCTCTCAAAATGGACCTCATTTTGGGATTCAGAGTATCGAATTTAGCTTAAGGTGAAATTTTGGTACTTTTCAGATAACATTAATATTTTGATGAATAGTAAAACTTACTAAATTTTAGTTAAAAACAACATTATTAATAAAAATAATTAATAGTGATAAATTATGAATTTTAGTGGTTTTAAGTATATTTAAAATATATTTTTACCACTTAATACAATGTTGGTCATTTAACATAATTTCACAATTAAACCGAACATAAACAAATATCAATCATTTTATAGTTATTATATCTTAAAAACACGCTTTTTGTTTTGACAGCGGAAATTATTTTCCTATTAATTTCTGCCACTTCTATGTTTTGAATTTTGAAAAATGGATTCCATATTTGAAATCATGATGTCCAAATTGTTTATATAGGTAAAAATTTTTTAGACATTTTGAATAATTACTTCGGAAAATATTTTATTTACCATGGTTAAAGGGTAAATCTGGTAAATAAGGGTTAAAAATAATATTATAATAATACTAAATTACCTTAAAACATGTTCTAACCATATTGGTGGATACATTCTGACCATGGGAATCTTTGGGTCGATTTTGGGACCCCATGGTGCCACTTGTAAGTGATAGGGACACTTTATTTTAATTAAGTTAAAATGAATAAAAAAATGACACAAGCATATATCTTTTAGAAAAACAATTTTTACATAGGGTTATATATGTTGGAGTTTCAACTATAAATATTCATTATAAATATAAATAGATTTCCTAGATAATGGTATTTTATTTATTAATTTTAGATTAAATAATTTAATTTATTTATGACACAATAGTGATGTGTAATTACCATAATAGTGATAAATTAATATTATTGATATTATAAATACCCAAATAAATATAATTTGAGAGATTAGTTGAATTAAAATAATTTTGTAGGATAATATGGCATATTAGGATTTATTTAATAAACTTTGTTAGAAGTAATCATTCTGTTATGATTTTTACAAAAATCAATTATTGAATAGTGTCAAAATTGACATAAAAGAGTTTTTAAAACAAATATTATATTATTAATTGATATTAAATTCCTAGAAATCTAATTTTCGGCCAAGAGACATATATAATGATGTTTATATAATTAATGGACCACTTGAGGGGTCTATTGAATGTATATAGTAAGTTTATTAACCATATAATATAAAAATAAAAAGAGACATTGTAAAAGTGAAACTAATTAACAAAGAGTTAACACTTAAAGATAAGGTTAATATAATAACCCAAGCCTGTCTAAATTATATTGGATGAGTTACTTTAGACCCATCCCTACATAACATTTAAATAATCCTCTTTGGAGCCATTAGTAACCGAATAAGAATTTATTATAAATTAATACTTTAAGTGTTTCCAAAAGAGCCCCTCACCCATCTTATAAAAGGACACTACCTCTTCTCATTAATTAACACCATCAAAGCCTTTTGGTTTGGAAAAACCCTGCCCAAATACTCTCTAAACGTCCCTCACTTCTTCCTAGAGGCCTTAAATTAGTCATAAAGCCATCCTATGGAGCCCTTTTGATAAAATCAATAGGAAGAACCTGAAGAAGAGGTAATGATTTCACCACCCTTTTTCAAGTTCCTTTCTTCATCCACTTCATATTTATTTGTTATTACAATTCTAAAATAATGAATCCAGTATCTCCTATATACTAAAATATTATTATAAAAATGGTACAACCATATTCAGTATTCTATCCATCCTTTGAATGACATGTCACCATATGTGCGTACGTACGGCATACCGTCTCCACGTCGTGGTGTAATTGTTATTCAATATATTATTATTTGGATGTGCATAATAATGATTTTTAATTCATGTAAATAATAAATATAACATGATAATTAATCTGTATATATGATATAACTTTTAATTATATATTATTTTGATATCAAAAGAATGATATTTTCGCTCGTGCCTACGTATGGAAAACCGTCTCCACGACTCGATCAGAATCATTTCCAAGTTCACAATTCATCGACGATTATAAAAATATATATTTCTAATAAGTATGTAATATATTACATAATAATTATTCTGGATATATATATATATAAGGATTTTTGTACTTACATATAACTTATTCACCTACTTCTGTTCAATACTATATGAAAACAGAAACATCGTTTATGTGTACGTACGGACTACTGTCTCCATAAACGGTGTTTTACATTTCATATATATGTCTATTATAAATATTTATATTCTAAATATATATGATATATTTATCATGTTTTATATTCTGGAAGTATTTAAATCATGATATATGTGATACAACCAAGAGTGACAAGTTAAAACACGTACGATAAAGAAAGTGATTATTACCTGAAATGTTAACTTTACATCGAAATTATTATCAAATGGGTAATATAAAGTTATAAATGAATCATGTATGATATCATAAATATTAATATGGTTCTGGTACAATTTGATAACATACGACGATCTTCATATAGGAGGTTAAACGTACCCTCGACTAGAGGAAAGTGCAAGGTAAGGGGTTATCATCTCACTCCTTATTCCCATGAGATTCATGCCACATTGCCACCATTACCTTTGGTGTGGTGTCTGTACTACCCATAATTATATTCTTTTTGTAATAAACTATAATTTATGTGTATTTACATTTTCATTGTATGATACCTCTTTCATGGGTTGTACGTTTCGTATGTTACCAAATTGGTAAGGGTTTACTTAGCAATCTCTTCATTATCCGAGGTTGTATATACGTAATAATCTACTGGGATCTCTTCATCATACTCATCCATGTTTCTTAAAAATGTATTTCAAAATATTTTTACTATTTACAATAATATGGGTTAAAGACATTTATACCCTTGTTTGACTTTTTATAAGAGGTTTATAAAAGAATATTTCCGTCGTTTTCTAAACAAGGTCCTTTCTAACCTTTTGACAAAATTAAGGTAAGAATGTATTTTTTTAACATATACAGCAGGTGCGGTTATTATCCGCCATTATTATACCTTTGAAGCTTCCTTCACATGTTTATAAAGATATTTTCAAAATAAAGGTTTTCTCTATAATTATGGGACTTTTAAATGATTTCAAAAAAAGAGATATTTCTCTCAAATAGTATTGATTTCATCTATGTCAACATCCTTTGATAAATTTTAAACATGTTTCAAGTTGAATAATTATGATACAAATCATCCATATTGTATTCCAGGTTTTGTGATCTTTTTTAATATGTATGAGTTATTTTTATGGTATTAATGGTTTATGATTAAAGTTTTGACATTTTGTATGTTAGTTTTAATACGAATGTTTATGTTATATTTCATCCTCTTCTTAAGATGAATGTTATGGAATAGTATGTTCCAGGTTGGGGACAGGTAAAAGTAATCCCTCCGGGTTGGTGTCCGGTTATTAGAGTCACTCTGGGTTGCTGTTCGGTTATTAGAGGCACTCTGGGTTAGTGTCCAGTTATTAGAGGCACTCCGGGATGGATTCCGGTTACAGAGGATCTCTGGGTTGGGTTCAAGTTTTAGTTATCCCTTACATCTTGGCACGGGGCATTGAAACAGAAATTAAACTTCGACATCATGAATTCAATCATTATGAAAGTGGTTAGTGATATTGCATGTGATTATTCGATTAGTAGAATATCCATGTGAATAAAAAAATAGAATTATATCATTTTATTTATGCCATATTATGCTAAAGTTCAAGTTTAAAAGGCTTCTGTTTTGGTTTTATACATTGCCTTAAATGTTTATGCTTATTCTTGAAAGTTTCTGCTGTATTTCTTACCCTTACTGAGCATTTGATATCACCCCTTTCTATGTTTTATTTTTCCAAGGATTCCATGAAGTGTAATGGGATTGATATGCAGGGTTAAGACAAGGGAATAATAGCGTTCATAAAGATTAATTATGTTGTTTTGTACGTCTTAAAGTTCAAATGTAACATTCATGTATGTGATATATTTTTTCCAAGACTACTAAACTGATCGGTCTTTCGGGACTTGATTCATTTTAATCATGCCAATGTATTAAAATAATGCACCGACTCTGGGTAACTGGGGTCGGGGTGTTACAGTTGGTATCATAAGAAGTTTAACAATAACCTTGGAAACTAGATTTATATAAACTCTGATTAGAGCACATATCCCTAAGATAGACTTTGAGGATTAGTATAGAAGAACTTCCTAAAATTTTGGTATTGTAGAGATTTTGTGAGTTTTCCGAGCAATACATCCCTATCTGGATATGAGCAGGTAGAGGTGGCTCTAGCACAAATGTACCAAGGGGTAAAACCCGAAAACACCGCCTTGAGCTAGACTGGAACATGAACTGTTGCACGACAACGGTCCTTGCTGCACACTTGGTTACGACACTCTTGGGTGATATGCTTAGGATAATTCTCATTTTCTTTACAAACCATAATGAAGGGCTTATGAGTATATACTTAGTCAAAGAAAACATTTTTATGATTATGGATTATATCCATAAACTGTTCAATTTGTGTTAGGTATTTTACAAGTTTGGTAATTATTCATTGCAATTCATAAACTAAACAAGTTTATGTTATTGTATAGAAATGGTGACCAGTAGAAGGAATGTGAACTCCCGTATTACGTATGATCCAAAGAGTAAGAAGGATCATATCATTCGTGGTCCTAAGCCATAATTTAGTATGGAAATAGTTTCCCATGCATTATCATCATATGAAGAAATAGTATCATGTGTTGATAAGATAAGTAAGTAATTCTCGGAGTCCTATGGCTTTGAAGGGAAGAAATAGAAGAAAAGTATAGAAGATAGAATGATGGATAATGGAAGAGGGAAAAGAAGAATTTTCCCATATGTGATAACTGTGGGAAGAAACACCCTGGAACTTGCCTGAAAGGAATGGGAGTTTGTTATAAGTGTGGAGGAATAGGGACACAAAGTACGTGACTGCAAGGGTAAGAAAAAGGTTTCAAATATACAATGCTTCATTTTCAAGGAGTTTGGATACTACACGAACCAATGTCCCAATCATCAGACTATGCGACAAATGATGCTATAGGATAACAATCAAGTTATGATACTGTTGACCTCACCTGATTTGATAATCTCAATCATGTATTCATAATCTCAATCATGTATTCATAATATCAATCATGTATTCATATGTGTTGAAAATCCCAATTATGTTTTCATTCTCTATGATATTTTTAAGTATCATTGATCTATACTTTAATTCTTTCAAATCTGTGATCAAACCAATAAAATAGTCTTTGGAATATGTTAATCCTCATTTATCCATGTTCATACAAGTTATAAATTAATTCTAACACAATCGAATGTGTTCTGCATAAAACAGATAAGTAATCTGCCTATAGCTACTGATAAAGAGCTACCGGTACTCAGTCTACCGATAGACATAGTCTACCGATAAACAGAGTCACCGATATACTTAACACAGAGCTACCGATGTGCATATAAGTGTAAGATACTGACTTACAGACAGCTACCGATACAAGTATAGAGCTACCGGTGTAAGCATAAATAGCTACCGATGGAATAAGAGTTACCGACGTATGAAGCTACCGACGCATGAAGCTACCGACGCATGAAGCTACCGACGCGTGGAGCTACCGATAAACAAAGTTACCGATGTCCAAGCTACCGATGCTGATTACCTACCGATCACTCGACTCACTGTTTGAATTTCTTTATTTCCTATATTTAATCTATCCAATGGTCATATTATGTACATTTTAATGATTTGTCAAATAGCTGATAAAGGTTGTCGGATATCAGGAACCCGTACCTCGTACTTGAAGAAAGGGAAACTTTTCTGTCCCCTGTTGCACGTGAGATAAATACGAGAAGACTACGCTGCCAAAGCAGTGTGTGTGGTGGATGGAATATACGAGAAACACAAGAACAAGAAGAATCAAGAAGAGAAAAACCAGTTCCATCAAGAACACAGAGAAGCTCATAGACAATCAAGCATACTCGAGAAGTGTTCTGTGCATATAAGAAGAACACTGAAGAACTCCAACTACTACATTTTCACTGTCTATGAACCTGGAGCATACAACACTCTGTTTCTCAAATAGAAGCGAGAAGAGGACTCAGATTCACTTCCGATCGAATCCAAAGGAGTCCAGAGCTACACTGAAATCACCAGAACCACTTCTAAACTCTACTTCTCTTGTTCTGTGATTTATTATTATACTTTTCGAGCAGTGTATGTTATCTGCTGTATCTAACACATACACTGTCTCCTGTGCTTAAACTGAAGGATTTGTAAATCCTTACCAAATTCTTGCATTCTTTCTTTCCCACGAATAACAGTGGTAGAGGTCGTGTGTGACCTGGACAGCTGGTTGCTGTTGTATTGTTTCCCACGAATAACAGTGGTAGAGGTCTTGGACCTGGACAGTTGTAAACTGTTGAACCCCGATCCAGGGTGTGGATCATATTTATATAAACTTTCGAGAGGACTAAGTCTCGGCTTGAGACTGAACCTCTTGGTTACATTTGTTGTGCCATCTCTTTCAAAGTTTTATTCCGCTACTAATCACTTTAAAACCAATTCTGTTTTTAAAGTTACTTTGATAATTAAATTAGCAAGTGTTTAAGTTAAGTGTAGATTAATAAGTTAGTTTCAAAAGATAATCACACACTCCTGTGTTGATTGACTGGGAATTAATCAATCCCTTGATAATCTAACAGAACCTCTACTTTAATATAAATTCACTACAGTTTAATTTATTATTTTATTTGGGGGTCTTTAAGACAGTGCTTTTAAATACAGAAATTTTAATTGGTACTCAATTCACCCCCCTCTTGAGTAGACCACTCCGACCAACACTTGGTATCAGAGGGTTGAAAATACTCTCTAAAAGTACTCTTCTTTTGAACTGTGATTTTAGTTGTATTTTAAAGTTCTTAAAATTTCTGTTATATCTAAATTTTTATCTCTTTAAAATTTTCTCATCATGGACAATAGACTTGAGGGTGCTGCTACTAACCAGCCACCTTTCTTAAATGGAACTAATTATGCTCAGTGGAAACTGAAAATGAAAATTCATCTAGAAAGAATAGGTTTTGATATTTGGACTGCTATTGAATCAGAAGACAAAATTCCCACTACTGCTAGATCTACTTGGGATGAACCTATAAAAACTGCTTACAATAACAACTGTAAAGCTATGAATTCCTTGTACTGTGCTCTAGGAGATGAAGAGTTTATTATAATTTCTTCTTGTAAAATTGCATATGAAATTTGGGATACCTTAGCTGTTTCTCATGAAGGAACAACGAATGTTAAAGAAATGAGATTGAACACTTATACTATAAAGTATGATAATTTTAAAATGAAGCCTGACGAACCCATTTCTGACATGTATCTCAGGTTCAATGAAATTGTCAATACAATGAACTCACTGGGAAAGGATGTCTCATCGAATGAACAAGTTATTAGAATTTTGAGATGTCTACCTGATATATGGAGAGGCACATTTGTCTCAATCAGAGAATCATGTGACATTGCTGCTCTACCTGTGAAGGAACTAATTGGCAAGCTGATGATGTATGAAGAAGAGCTTAAATTGAATAAATAAGAAGAAAATGAACCTCTAAGAAAGTCTTCCACATTCAAATATTCAACATCAAAGAATAAGGACAAAGAAAAGATTCAAGCTGTAGTTGAAAGTTCAAGCTGTGAAGGCAGTGAATGTGATTCTGACAGTGATGCTGAGATGGCTCACATTGCTAGAAGATTTAAGAAATTTAATAGGAAAAAGAAGTTCTTGAGAAAAACAAATTATAAGGGTAAGTATGATCACCAAGGTAAATGGAAAAAGGATTGGAAGAAGAATGACAAATCAGATGATGTTCTCTGCTATGAGTGCAAGAGAAAAGGACACATTAAAGCCGACTGTCCAAAGCTGAAGTATAAAAAGAAATAAGAATACAAGGACAATCAGTTTAAGAAAGCCATGAAGGCTACTTGGAGTGCATCTGAGGATAGCTCTACTGAATCTGAAAGCTCTGAAACTGAACACAAAAATAAGGCAAACATGTGCTTTATGACAAACACTTCTCAGGTAACTGCTGAAACTCCTGCTTTAAATTATTATTACTCTGGAGATAATGCAGAATCTGATTCTGATTCTGGAACAATTTCTAAAAAATAATTGTTTGAATACTGTGATATGCTGGAAGAGACATGTAATGAACTCAAGGATAAATACAAGTCATTAAAGAAACAACATGCTCTTACCACTACAGTTAAAACCGAACTCACTATTGAAAAAGAGAAAAATGCTCAACTGTTAAAAGAAAACACTGAACTGAAACTATCTAATGAGCAACTCAAGAATGACTTAGAGAAGTTCACCAATGGAAAAAATACACTGACACAGATGCTAGGAAAGAAAATAGCACCTAAATATACTACTGGTATAGGATACCAACCTGGACAAAGAAAAATTGCCAAAACTAGATTCATTTCTAAATCTGGACAGAATGAAGGTAATTCTGGAACCTCATATGCTTCAACCAGTTATATACATAGCTATGAATCTAAACAAGTTTATCTTTCAAAGCATGTCAATTATACAAATTATATGAGACCCATTTGAAAAATATGGGTACCTAAAGTGTTATTTGCTAACCTGTCTGGACCCAAGAAAATCTGGGTACCAAAATCCTTTCCCATCTGAATCTATTTTGTAGGGAACTTTCTTAAAGAGCTCCGGTAAAGAGACCTGGTATTTGGACAGTGGATGTTCAAGACATATGTCAGGAGACTTCTCTTGTTTCAAGAGTTTAATAAAAATTGATGGAGGCTTTGTCACCTTTGGTGATAATTTAAAAGGAAGAATCATCGGCCTAGGCCAGATTGGTAACACTGATTCAATTTTGATTTCTAAAGTTTTATTTGTTGATGGCCTTAAATACAATTTATTAAGTATTTCTCAGTTATGTGATGATGGTTTTCATGTTAAATTTGAAAATGATTCGTGCAAAGTTTTTAATTCTAAGAATGTTTTGGTATTTTCTGCCTTAAGAAATGAAAATGTTTATGCTGTTAATCTGAATTATTTAGCTAAGCAGAATATTACTTGTTTGAATGCTTTTCATAAAGAATCTTGGCTATGGCACAGAATATTGGGATATTGCAACATTCACTCACTTAGAAAACTCTCTAGAAAAAACCTAGTTAGAGACCTACCTAAATTAGAATTCCCAAATGATAGAGTGTGTAACCCCTGTCAAAAGGGAAAACAACAAAAAGTTTCTTTTAAATCAAAGAAAGAAGTTTCGACTTCTCAACCACTTGAATTGGTTCACATGGATTTTTTTGGACCATCAAGATTTTCTAGTTTAAATGGGAAGCACTATGTTTATGTTCTTGTAGATGACTTTTCTAGATATACTTGGGTATATTTTCTAGCTCACAAAAGTGAAGCCTGTTCTTCTTTTGTTAAATACTCTAAATCTGTAGAGAACCTTAGTGGACTTAAGATTAAAACTTTGAGAAGTGATCATGGTCGTGAGTTTGAAAATCAAGATTTTGAATTTTATTGCTCACACAATGGCTATACTCATAACTTTTCTGCCCCTAGAACACCCCAACAGAATTGTGTAGTAGAAAGAAGAAACCGAACCCTTCAAGAAATTGCTAGAACCATGCTCAATGAATATGACCTGCCCATTTAATTTTGGGCTGAAGCTGTAAATACAGCTTCTTATGTCATTAATAGAGTCTTAATTAGACCTGTTCTTAAGAAAACCCCTCATGAATTGTGGAACAATAGAAAGCCTAAGGTTAATTACTTTAAAGTTTTTGGTTGCAAAGTATTTATTCTGAATACTAAAGATAATCTGGATAAGTTTGCGTCCAAAAGTGATGAAGGAATTTTTTTGGGTTACTCTATTTCAAGTAAAGCCTATAGAGTATTCAATAAGAAAACTAAATGTGTGGAAGAATCTGTTCACATAAAGTTTGATGAAACTGATCCACATGAGTCTAAAACCTCTCTCGAAAATATAGAAGAAGACTTATCTGTTCCGGAAATTAATGATAAATCTAAAGAACCTGTTATCAAAACATCCAGTTCTGGACTTTTTCCAGAATCTGCTTCTGTTGAACCTGAACCAATAGATGAACCTGAAATTTCTAGTCCAACCTTTACCAGATCAACGAGGATTCTAAAGAATCATCCTTTAGAAGCTGTTCTTGGTAATTTTGATAGAGGAACACAATCTAGAGCTTCTCTAAGAAACCAGGTTGAACATCAAGATTTTCTTTCACAGCTATAACCCAAAAATATCAATGATGCTATCAATGATGAATTCTGGGTAATAGCTATACAAGAAGAATTAAATCAGTTTGAAAGAAACAAAGTCTGGGAATTAGTTGACAGACCTAAGGACACATTGACAATAAGGACAAAATGGGTTTTTAGAAATAAAGTAGATGAATCTGGAAATATAGTTAGAAACAAAGCTAGACTAGTTGCATAGGGATATAGTCAAGAAGAAGGTATATACTATGAGGAAACTTTTGCACCTGTAGCTAGACTAGAACCCATTAGGATCTTACATGCATATGCTGCACATCTGGATTTCAAGTTATATCAAATGGATGTGAAAAGTGCATTTCTAAATGGTTTTATAATTGAAGATGTTTTTGTAGAACAACCACCTGGATTTACTAACCCCCATTTTCCAAATCAAGTTTTTAAACCTTCCAAAGCTTTGTATGGGTTAAAACAAGCTCCAAATTCTTGGTATGATAGACTTAGCAATTTCCTTATCTCAAATAGTTTTACTAAAGGGATTGCTGATCCAACTCTTTTCATTAAAAGAATTTCTAAAGATGTTTTAGTTGTACAACTATATGTTGATGATATTATCTTTGGATCTTCTAAACACTCATTGTGTACTGATTTTTCAAAAAGTATGCAAAATGAATTTGAAATGAGCTTAATGGGAGAACTTAAGTACTTTCTTGGATTTGAAGTATTTCAAAATGAAAATGGTATTATTTTGAATCAAAGTAAATATACAAAGGATCTTTTAAAACGTTTTGGTCTGGATAGTATTAATGAAAGTAAAACTCCTATGTGTACTACCTGTAAATTGGACGCAGATGAAACTGGGAAACCAGTTGATCAAACAAATTACAGAGGTATGATTGGTAGTTTACTTTATCTTACTACTAGTCGACCTGATATTATGTTTAGTGTGTGTATGTGTGCTAGATTTCATGCTAATCCAAAAGAATCTCATTTGCTTGCTGTTAAAATAATTTTTAAATATCTCAATCACATAGTTAACTTAGGTTTGCTTTACCCAAAAAGACAATCCTTTGAGTTAATGAGTTATTCAGATGCTGACTTTTCTGGTTGTAAGTTAGATAGAAAAAGCACATCAGGAACACGTCATTTGCTTGGAAAATCCTTAGTTTCTTGGTGTAGTAAGAAACAGAACTCAGTTGCATTATCTAATGCCGAAGCAGAATATATAGCTGCTGGTAGTTCCTGTGCACAAATTCTGTGGATGAAACACACTCTTTTGGACTATGGATATTTTTTTAAACATGTTTCAATCAACTGTGATAACACCAGTGCAATAAACATCTCTAAGAATCCTGTATCTCACTCTATAACCAAACACATAGATATAAGACATCATTTCCTAAGAGATCACTATAAAAAAGGTGATACTTCTCTTGAATTTATTGGCACTGAACATCAATTTGCTGATATTTTCACTAAACCTTTATGTTCTGATAGGTTATGTTACATTAGGCACGAGCTGGAGATGATCAATTCTCACCGATGATCAATTCTCACCGATGTGAAATTATCACCGATGATCAATTCTCACCGATGTGAAATTCTCACCGATGTGAAATTCTCACCGATGTAAAATTCTAACCAATGTAAAATTCTCACCGATGTGAAATTCTCAGCGATGTGAAATTCTCACCGATGTGAAATTCTCACCGATGTGAAATTCTCACCGATGTGAAATTCTCACCGATGTGAAATTCTCACCGATGTAAAATTCTCACTGATCTGAAATTCTCACCGATGTACATTTCTCACCGATGATTAACTCACACCGATGCAATGTTTTCTAAAAACATCTGTCTGCCGCCAAGAATATGAATCGTTTTATTTTATTTTAGTCATTTATTTTGAATTCCTAAATGATAAAACTACGCCTGAGCCACTTCTCATCTCACCGAGCTCAAAATCTCTCACCTTCGAACCTTAGCTCCCAAACCGGCCAAGAACCCTAAACCCGCGATGGAAAAAACTAAGCTTCCTACCAACAGAGATGAAAGTGTAGAACCAAATGCTAAGTAGCAGAAGACACAACATAAAGCCAGTGTTAGTGAAGTCAGAACTAGATCGGGAAAGCGACCAGTGAATCCTCACTTGCAGAATAGAGACATAGTAATCGAGAAGGAACTGTACGTGGAATGGCTACTGCCTAGCAAATCGTTAGTACTCGAGATTCTGGAGGACCAGAAATGGGTGGATTGTTTTTCGAATAACAATGGCCCATACTACCCGAAGTTGGTAAAACAGTTCTACGAGTTTGTAAGCTTTGAGAAATCTGAAAATGAGAATCGGGTAAGCTCCTTTTTAAATGGAAAAGAGATGACGTTTTCTTCAGTAGAGTGGGCTGAGTGTTTAAAAGTACCACATGAAGGTGTCTCTGGGTACGTATCAAGAGCAATGCCAACTAGCAGTGACATCTTTGATTATGAAACCGCCTTAAAAGAACTGACTGGTAATGGGAATCAAAGGCAAGTGGTTGCTGCTGAAATGGATGGAGAGAATCGACTGCTCTTCAAGTTTGTTCAGCATGTGTTGATACCGAGGCGAGGAGATTTTGAAAATCTGAGATATCAAGATATCTATCTTCTTCATCTGCTGAGACATGGTGTGAAAATCAATCTGTGCAGACTGTTAATGCTTGAAATGGAAGACATGATCAGACCAAAGTCAAAGACTAATGCTTTATTCTTTGCCAAGCTGATTTCAGTAATGATAAAAGTAAAAGGAATAGCTGAGTCTCAGGATGAGATAGTTGTAGTCAAGAATAATTTCTGCATCACCTCGACTGTTTGTAAGTATATGAAAATTAACTGGAACCCATGGAAGGGAGAATGGGTCAGTGATGATCAGAAGATATATGATATGTTTAATCCTGTGGATCATCCCTCAAGACTAAAAGATAAAAGAGATCCAGGTTTAGGATCTGATGAAGAGGAACCCGAGTACAGTGATGAGTCATAAGAAGAAGAAGAAGAAGCAACTCCTATGGATGTTGGAGGAGATCCAGACATGCCCCCAAGTCCTGTTGCAGAATTGGTTTATTCTAGGAAAGGAAAGGTAGAGGAAATTTTGTCTGCGTATGAGGAAGACCAGTCTGTGCCTCACCAAGAAGAAGAGGAAAAGGAGAATGTATCTGAATCGTCTGCTTCTGGTATTTTAAGTATGATTCCTTTGATTGGAAACTCAGCTATGCCGACTGCTGAAGTAGAAAGAGATAGAGAAGAAGTTGTACCTGTACCAGAAGAAGCTATACCTGTACCCGAAGAAGCTGTACCTATACCAAAAGATCTTCTAGATGCTGCCCCGATGGAACTTGTAGTAGATGATTCTGATGAAGAGAATCCAGCACTGAATGCTGTTGTGATACATGAGAATGCACCCATTGAGGGGGAGCATCAATCTGTTCTTGGAAATGTTACAGTAGCTGTTGATTTTGGAGACTGGGTAGAGGACCCAGGGTTTATAGTCTGTGGATTGGATTATCCAGATTCTGATAATGAGATGTCTGAGAATAGACCGAAGACCAATTATGATCTTGCTTCTGAGTTGTTGCCTGATAATGTGGTCAGATTTCATGATCTGAATAAGCTGAAAGAGGATCTCAAAGTCAGTTTTGTAGAGGAAGTAAAGACAATGGAATCCTTCTAATTCTCCTCGATTCAATCAGTCATGGATGATTCAGTAGTCAGCTTAGCTTCTGCACGAATATATACTACAGCTGCTCCTACTGATTTTGTAACAAAGTCTGATCTTTAATCCATGAAGAATGAGCTGAAATAATCATTCATTGTATCAGTTGCTGAGATGAAGCAAAGATTTTATGAAGAAATGAAAATGTTAGAGAGATCATTCGAGCTCTCTCTGGCTTGTAATTTTTCTTCTTTTGTGTCTGAGCTTATGGAAGAAATCAAAGAGTTCCAGACTCAGTCTTCTAGAATCGAAGCAGATCTTGATGCTGTCAAGACATCAGTTGCTGCTTTGGATTCTTATATGAGCACCAAGTCTCAAGCTGACAAGGACCTAGCTTATGTGAAGAGTGTAGTAAGCCAGTTTGTTTCGGTGTTTGAAAGTTTCAAAACCTCAGTGAAGGATCATGTTCAATTATAGGACTCTCACGTGCAAAGCCTAATCAGTGGTTTGTCTAAGAGTTTCACAGAAATTGTTTCCTTCTCTCTTGGCCCTCTCACATCCAAACTATCAGTTGACCTGAATCAATTTCGAGCAATGTTGAAAGAGGAGATTGGTTCTATTTCAACCAGTGGCTCTGTGGACTCATCAGAGTTGAGCCGAGTGGTGCTTTCTACAAGAGATTCCGCTAGAGAAATAATGACGATTGTTCAAGATTATATGAGACAAGCCTCTGCCTCTCAAGAATCCATAAAGAGCAAAGTGGACTACTACTTCACCAAAATTTTCACCAAGCATCAACTCGATCACCACTTCATGCTGATGTTGGAAAATATGAAGCTACCTCCAGTAACTCAAGCCTTTAGAGAACAAGTGAGCCAACTAAGACAATTGACTCCTGCCGTGGAGAAATTCATGGAGAACAAAGATGATTTCATCTCTGCTATGGAATGAGGAGGAGCCATTATTATGGATTTTAGAAATCTGTTGCTGCCCTTCTTGCATGTTGATGCCAGACCAGTCATCGTACCTCCTGCTTTGCCTGCTTCTGCCTCAGCTGCTTCCACAGTCCAGCTGACTCCTGCTCAAGCTATCCGAAGCCTCACACTGATGATCACTCAGCAAACATCCCAATACAGGCCAGGCACTGTATCAGTGGCTCGGCCTCCTTTGATCATTTCTGGCATTCCAAAACCTTCACCTGCATCTTCACCACCTGAGCCTTCTTCTGATCCCAAAGGAAAATCTCACGTTGAAAATGTGGATTGATCCAGTGGCCAGGATTTTTGATAGGAATTCATTTGTATTCTGTTTCTGTACTTTCTGACTGCTCTAATACAAGAGAACTCATTTTACTTCTCATGTTCTATTTGTCTTCTATATATGCCTTCCCACTTTTTGATTATCACAAAGGGGGAGAACAATATGAGACATATTTTCAATGGAGAAAAATAAGGAATAAGGATAGAAACTTTACTTTCTTTTCAATTTTATCTCGGATTTTATTGTGTTTCTTTTTACCTTCGGTATCTTATGATTGTTACCTCTGATAACTTATGTCTATATCATACTATTTCTATTATATCTGATGCTGTTTTCTCAGAGAAAATTAAATTCAATATTATACTCTTTACTATTATATTTTCACTATGTTAAATGCCCATATCATAAATTGTGATTATCAAAAAGGGGGAGACTGTTGACCTCACCTGTTTTGATAATCTCAATCATGTATTCATAATCTCAATCATGTATTCATATGTGTTGAAAATCCCAATTATGTTTTCATTCTCTATGATATTTTTAAGTATCATTGATCTATACTTTAATTCTTTCAAATCTGTGATCAAACCAATACAATAGTCTTTGGAATATGTTAATCCTCATTTATCCATGTTCATACAAGTTATAAAATAATTCTAACACAATCGGATGTGTTCTGCATAAAACAGATAAGTAATCTCCCTATAGCTACTCATAAAGAGCTACCGGTACTCAGTCTACCGATAGACTTAGTCTACCGATAAACAGAGTCACCGATATACTTAACACAGAGCTACCGATGTGCTTATAAGTGTAAGCTACTGACTTACAGACAGCTACCGATACAAGTATAGAGCTACCGGTGTAAGCATAAATAGCTACCGATGGAATAAGAGTTACCGACGCATGAAGCTACCGACGCATGAAGCTACTGACGCATGAAGCTACCGACGCATGAACCTACCGACGCATGAAGCTACCGACGCATGAAGCTACCGACGCATGAAGCTACCGACGCATGAAGCTATCGACGCATGAAGCTACCGACGCGTGGAGCTACCGATAAACAAAGTTACCGATTTCCAAGATACCGATGCTGATTACCCACCGATCACTCGACTCACTGTTTGAATTTCTTTATTTCCTATATTTAATCTGTCCAACGGTCATATCATGTACATTTTAATGATTTGTCAAATAGCTGATAAAGGTTGTCGGATGTCAGGAACTCGTACCTCGTACCTGCAGAAAGGAAATCTTTTCTGTCCCCTGTTGCACGTGAGATAACTACGAGAAGACTACGCTGCCAAAGCAGTGTGTGTGGTGGATGGAATATACGAGAAACACAAGAACAAGAAGAATCAAGAAGAGAAAAACCAGTTCCATCAATAACATATAGAAGCTCATAGACAATCAAGCATACTCGAGAAGTGTTCTGTGCATATAAGAAGAACACTGAAGAACTCCAACTACTACATTTTCACTGTCTGTGAACCTGGAGCATACGACACTATGTTTCTCAAACAGAAGCGAGAAGAGGACTCAGATTCACTTCTGATCGAATCCAAAAGAGTCCAGAGCTACACTGAAATCACCAGAACCACTTCTAAACTCTACTTCTCTTGTTCTGTGATTTATTATTATACTTTTTCGAGCAGTGTGTGTTATCTGCTGTATCTAACACATACACTGTCTCCTGTGCTTAAACTGAAGGATTTGTAAATCCTTACCAAATTCTTGCATTCTTTCTTTCCCACGAATAACAGTGGTAGAGGTCGTGTGTGACCTGGACAGCTGGTTTCTGTTGTACTGTTTCCCACGAATAACAGTGGTAGAGGTCTTGGACCTGGACAGTTGTAAACTGTAGAACCCCGATCCAGGGTGTGGTTCATATTTATATAAACATTTGAGAGGACTAAGTCTCGGCTTGAGACTGAACCTCTTGGTTACATTTGTTGTGCCATCTCTTTCAATGTTTTATTCCGATGCTAATCACTTTAAAACCAATACTATTTTTAAAGTTACTTTGATAATTAAACTAGCAAGTGTTTATGTTAAGTGTAGATTATTAAGTTAGTTTCAAAAGATAATCACACACTCCTGTGTTGATTAACTAGGAATTGATCAATCCCTTGAGAATCTAACAGAACCTCTACTTTAATATAAATTCACTACAGTTTAATTTATTATTTTATTTGGAGGTCTTTAATACAGTGCTTTTAAATACAGAAATTTTGATTGGTACTCAATTCACCCCCCTCTTGAGTAAACCACTCCGACCAACAGATACTACCACAGAAGAAGAGGAATGACTAGTGTTCTTATGTTATTATTTTAGAATTATTTCAATTAAGTGTTGTATTAATGATGTTCTGGAAATAAATAAGGATTGTGCTGTAGTACTATTTAATTAAGGATTTGAGATTTTATGGTACTAAGAAAAGTGACTCTACAGCGAGTTAATTTTTTTTTAAATTTACATGGTTGAAGAAATGATAAACCTTAATATGGTCTTAATATTGAGGTAGTGATTTTGGAATAAGAGATGGTTGATTTTGGTAATTCAGGATGTTGCGGTGTTTTAAAAGAATATAGAGGAAGGTGTTCACATGTTATTACCTGGAAAAAATGGATCCTCATTATGTATAACTTCCTTGTAAATTTTGGACTGTGAGTTTGGATAATATTATTGTGGATAAGTCTAATGGTTGGAATGGATTAAGTTTGAAAGGTTAGTTTTTTGGATTTTTGTAAAAGGATAACACACAGACCGTTTGATGACTCGTCGTGTCAGACAAAGCTGCGGGAATCGAACCCACAACCATTGTGAAAATGGGATTTATCGCCTACCATTGTGCTACATGATGTTCCTGGATGGTATAATGTAGTTTCTATACATAAAGGGTCTTATATGTTAAATATAAATTCATTATATTTGGAACCCTATCTGATTAGGATAAATTGAGTATTTTTGAGTTTTATTATGTTTTGTGGTGAAAGATGAGTTTGTGGTAGAAATTTATTAATGGATAAAAGTCTAATTATAAAGTAAGTATATCTCCTTATGATCTTAGCCAATATCATAAATAAATTCCTCAACATTAATAAAATGAAATTAGAACAAAAATTTTGTCCTAGATGGTAACTTAGATCATCACTAATTTATGGCTTTGGGATTGTCGGCCTTTTCATAGCCATGTTCTCTACCACTCTCCATTAGATAATTGATGGTTAGATTTCTCTTCCATATCCATATTTTCCTACATGGAACCCTAGTATGTGTTATTTTCAGTAATCTTCATACTTTTTACTCATTATTTTAAATAGATCTCTCATTAATTTATTCTTGGATGTGGGATTTCAACTAAGATATTTTGAAACATCAAAAATGTGTTATCCTAATACCTTATGTTTTGTTGAACCACTGGTATTTTAAATCATCATAGATTGATTAATTTAAGGACCTCAATTTTAAACTTGTTTGTGATTGATGACTTCAATCACTACCTATAAATATTTACATTTTTCCTCTAGTTACATGTCTATAATTTCCACCAATGTCCTCCTAATTGAGATCATAATTTTGTGGTGGCCATTTCATTTCTCTTTTTTTCTTATTAAGACTAAATTGTATTAACCAAATTTCTTATGTGGGTTTTTTTCCACAAAGATATTTTCTATTTTCAACCTTTATTTTCAAAGAACAATATCAAATTGTGAGTACGCAATTTGTTGAAGGTGGGTATAATGTAACACCCCGAGCTTCCACGGTACACTTCTCTTTAAAAAATATAGTAGCGTGTGTTGTACGCAACTTCAAGTTCTAACACAACACAACCAATCAAACGATCCGTTATGAATAGTAATACCTAATTTTTGAAATTTTATAAACTTTATCTCTCAAAATGGACTTCATTTTCTTATTCATAGTATCGAATTTATCCTAAGGTGAAATTTTGGTACTTTTTGGATAACTTTATTATTTTGATGAATAGTAAAAATTACTAAATTTTAATTGAAAACATCTTTTTTAATCAAAATAATTAATAGTGATAAATTATTAATTTTAGTGGTTTTAAAGAATATTTACAATATATTTTTACCATTTAATACAATTTTGGTCGTTGGACAAAATTTCACAATTAAACTGAACATAAACAAGTATCAATCTTTTGATAGTTATTTTATATTAAAAACACGCTTTTTGACTTGACAGCGGGAATTAATTTTAAATTTATTTTTTCCACTTATGTGTTTGGAATTTGGAAAAATGGATTCCATATTTGGAATCAGGATGTCCAAATTGTTTAAATAGGTAACTTTAATTTTTAGACATTTTGAATAATTACTTCGGTAATTATTTTATTTACCATGGTTAAAGGGTAAATCTGGTAAATAAGGGTTAAAATATAATATTATAATAATACTAAATTACCCTAAAACATGTACTCACCTTATTGGTGGTCACATGTCTAACCATGGCCATCTTTCGGTCGATTTTGGGGCCCCATGGTGCCACTTGTAAGTGATAGGGACACTTTATTTTAATTAAGTTAAAATGAATACAAAAATGACACAAGCATATATCTTTTAGAAAAATTATTTTTACATATAGGTATATATGTTTCATTATCGACTATAAATATTCATTAGAAAGATAAAAAAATTTCTTAGATAATGGTATTTTATTTATAATTTTTAGACATTAAATAATTTAATTTATTTTTGACACAATGGTGATTTAGTAATTACCATAATAGTGAAAAATTAAAATAATTGATATTATAAATAAACAAATAAATATTATTTGAGACTTTAAATGAATTAAAATAATTTTCTAGGATAATATGATATATTAGGATTGATTTAATTTACTTTTTATGAAGTAATAATTCTGTTATGAGTTTTGAAAAAATCAATTATTGAATAGTGTCAAAATTGACAAAAAAGAGCTTTTAAAACAAATATTATATTATTAATTGATATTAAATTCCTAAAAATATACATTTCGGCCAAGAGTCTTATATCATGATTTTTATATCATTAATGGGCCACTAGGGGGTTTCATGAATGTATATAGTATGTTTAAAAAACATATAATATAAAAATATAAAGAGACATTGTAAAAGTGAAACTAATTAACAAAGTGTTTATCCATAAAGATAAGGTTAATATAATAACCCAAACCTGTCTAACTTCTGTTGGTTGAGTGGTTTTACACCCATACCCACCTTAACCTTTAAATAAACCACTTTGGAGCCATTATAAACCGAATATGAGTTTATCATAAATTAATAATTTAAGTTTTTCTAAAAGATCCCCTCACCCCTCTTATAAAAGGACACTCCCTCTTCTCATTAATTAACACCTTCAAAGCCTTTTGGTTCAGCAAAACCCTGCCCAAATACTATATAAACATTCCTCACTACATCCTAGATGCCTTCCATTAGTAATAATTCCATCCTAAGTAGCCATTTTGATCAAATCAAAATGAGGAACCCGAAGAAGAGGTAATGATTTCACCACCCTTTTTCAAGTTCCTTTCTCCTTCCACTTCTTCTTTCTTTATTATTACCATTATAAAATAATGAATCCACTATCTCCTATATAATTTAATATTATTATCAAAATTTTACGACCATATTCAGTATTCTATCCATCCTTTGAATGACATGTCACCATACGTGCTTACGTACGCCTTACTGTCTCCATGTCGTGGTATAATTGTTATTCAATATATTTTTATTTGGATGGGTATAATAATGATTTTTAATTCATGTAAATAATAAATATAACATGATAATTATTATGTATATATGATATAACATCAAATTATATACTATATTAATATCAAAATAATGATATTTTCGCTCGTGCGTACGTACAGATTACTGTCTCCACGACGCGATGAGATTCATTTCCAACTTCACCATTCATCGAAGATTATAAAAATATATATTACTAATATGTATGTTATATATGACATAATAATGCTACTAGATATATATATATAAATATATATATATATATATATATATATATATGGATTTATGTACTTACATATATCTTATTCACCTACTTCGGTTCAATACTATATGAAAACAGAAACAACGTTTATGCGTACGTATGGACTACCGTTTCCATAAACGGTGTTTTTAATTTCATATATATGTCTATTATACATATTTATATTCTAAATATATATGATATATTTATCATGTTTTATATTCTGGAAGTATTTAAATCATGATCTATGTGATACAACCAAGAGTGAAAAGTTAAAACACATACGATAAAGAAAGTGATTATTACCCGAAATGTTAACTTAACATGGAAATTATTATTAAATGGGTAATATAAAGTCATAAATAAATCATTTATGATATCATAAATATTAATATGGTTCTGGTATAATTTAATAACATACTACTATCTTCGTACAGGAGGTTAAACGTACCTTCGACTAAAGGAATGTGCAAGGTAAGGGGTTTTCATCTCACTCCTTATTCCCGTGAGATTAATGCCATATTTCCGTGATTATATTTTTTGTGGTGTATGTACTGCCCATAATTATATTCATTGTGTAATTCACTTTATTTTATGTGTATTTACATATTCATTTTATGATACCTCTTTCTTGTGTTGTACGTTTCGTAAGTTACCAAATTGGTAAAGGTTTATTTCGCAATCTCTTCATTATCCGAGGGTGTATATACGTAATAATATACTGGTATCTCTTTATCATCCACATCCATGTTTCTTAAAAATGTTTTTCAAAACATTTTTACTATTTACAAGAATATGGTTTAAAGACATTTATACCCTTCTATGACTTTTTATAAGAGTTTTATAAAGGAATCTTTCAGTCGTTTTCCAAAAAAGGTCCTTTTTAACCTTTTGACAAAATTAAGGGAAGAATTTCTTTTTTTAACTTATACGATAGGTGCGGTTATTCTCTGCCGTTATTACACCTTTGAAGCTTCCTTCATAATCTTATAAAGATATTTTCAAAATAATGGTTTTCTTTATAATTATGATTCTTTTAAATGATTTCAAAAAAAGAGATATTTTTCTCAAATAGTATTGATTTCATCTATGTCAACATCCGCTGATAAATTTTAAAATTGTTTCATGTTGATTTATTATGATACAAATTATCCATATTGTATTTAAGGTTTTGTGATATTTTTGACTATGGATGAGTTTTTTTATGCCATTAATGGTTTATGATTAAAGTTTTGAAATTTTGTATGTTATTTTTAATACGAATGTTTATGTTATATTTCATCCTCTTCTTAAGATTAATTTGTTGGACTAGTATGTTCTGGGTTGGGGACCGGTAAAAGTAAGCCCTCCGGGTTGGTGTCTGGTTATTAGAGGCACTCTGGGTTAGTGTATGGTTATTAGAGGCACTCTGGGTTGGTGTCCGGTTATTAGAGGCACTCTGGGTTGTTTTTTGGTATTTAGAGGCACTCCGAGATGGAGTCCAGTTATAGAGGCTCTTCGGGTTGGGTTCTGGTAATAGTTATCTGCTGGTCTTGGCACAGGGCCTTGAAACAGAAATTAAAGTTCGACATCATGAATTCCATCAATATGAAAGTGGTTAGTGATATTGCATCTGATTATTCTATTAGTAGAATATCCATGTGAATAAGTAAATGGCATTATTTCATTTTATTTCTGCCATATTATACTGAATTTCAAGTTTAAAAGGCTTTTGTTTTAGTTTTATACATTGCCTTTAATGTTTATGCTTATTTTAGAAAGTTTCCACTATATTTCATACCCTTACTGAGCATTTGATCTCAACCCTTTCTATGTTTAATTTTTCCTAGGATTCCAAGAAGTGTAATGTGATTGATATTCTGGGTTAAGACAAGGTAATAATGGATATAATAAAGATTATTTATGTTGTTTTGTACATCTTAAAGTGAAAATGTAACATTCATGTATGTGATCTATTTTTTCCAAGACTGCTAAACTGATCGGTCCTTAGAGACTTGATTCCTTGTAATCATGCCAATGTATTAAAATAATGCACCGACTCTGGGTAACTGGAGTCGGGGTGTTACATAAAACTGATTTTCCCTCCACTAAATTGTGCTAAAATTATTCCCTATCCATTTTAATATAAAGAGTATAAAGAACATATTTATTGAATTTTTTTCTTAAACTCATCCAAATACAAGAAAAAAACTACCTATATATGTTTATATCATCAGAGAAAAAAATATATTTTATATCTTTTTTACACCCATTGTTTAACCTGGGTTGATTGCAAAATTATACACTTATAAAACGTAATTTGATTTAAATAATTAATTAAAACCATTTTATATGATAATTAATTAAACTCATACATAACATGCATCAATTTTACATCATTTCACCTGATCAAATATAGTAACTCACAATGAAAAATACAATAAAGGAGCTCAAAGGTTCTGTCTTTTGATCATATATAAATAACTATCTTAATAAAAAAATTTGTCTTATCAATATATTTTAAATTTATTTTCTTATAGACACATCATGATATTAAAAAAAATTATGGATGATAAAGTAAATAAAGAATTTTCTAAAATACCAATAATGGGGGAACATGTAATATTATACAAGGATATAAATTATTGATCATAAGGTATCAAATAATAGCATGAACATATCAATATAATATTTAAAATATAACTTCATACATATTCTGTCATTTTACATGAATATTTAACACATATCATTATAAATCACACCTTATAAGATAAAAAATTTGTGTATTCGGAGTGTATATGCATAAAAACATATTATATAATCATTATTCAACATATCCCAAAAACTAATTTTCACACATGATACCATTATAGACAAATAATACATAAAAAACTAAATTTTCAGGGGGAAAATAAATAATAGGGGATATCATATTCCATGTAAGGATAACCATAATAGATAAAAACATAATATCATAAGTGATCATAAAATGTACATGTTCATATCATAAAATATTGAAGATCTGAACACATTACATAAGAAAACCATTCACAATAAAATATATATAAGAAATAATGAATCATAAAATAAATCTTTTTCCATAACATAAATCACGATTTATTGGTGTGTAGAAAAAAAGAATCACCAATCATGATATATGAGAATATAATAATGGAATATAGACTTACATAGAGATATGTCATAATAAGGTGTTATATACATACCTATAAAAATTTATTTCTTATTTCAAGTCTGACTACCAATATTATCATTAAAATCCATATAAATTCTATTAATCGATTGGGTTCACTCCACATTCCAAAAAACAAAGACGATATCATCCTATAGTGTTTTTGGTTCACTACCATTTCAAATAAATATAGTGTGTAGAGTCTTATAGTTTATTGGGTTCACTCTTTGTTCCCTTACATGTCATATCATGTGTTATAAAGCATTACTAGATACATTTTATGGTTATATAATTTTTTACCCACCTCACAAATAATTAATAACTACAAATATATGTGTCATATTAACATAAAAATATCCATATTTACATAATATCATAATTTCTCTATTAGAACAAAACCTGTTTCATGAAGATTTGCATATGTCATAATCATTATTTATCTAGGGAAAGATGGTGGGTGGAATCATTAGATAATATCCATAGGGAATCAAAATAATTAGTAAATTATATTTTTGAGGTTTAATTATAAATTATTATATCATTAGAAAATAGATTATAAAAATAAAATGAAATATTCTTTACTTGTTATTAATTTATTATTAGAAGGAAAAAATTTATTAGAAAAGAAATATTAAAATAAATATAAATAAAATAATATGTATTTTAAATAATTATTAGAACATGAAAAGTATTCAGTATTATGATATCTATGAAAAATAAGGAGACCAATGCACCATGAGAAAATTATAAAAAGAAATTAACATAAAAATTTTCTATGATAGATAAATACTAAAGTAAATTTAGTTACTAAATAACAAAAATGGATACATGTAAATCCGTAAAAGAAAATGTAATGCATGGATATGGAGGAAAAATATTTCCAACTAAAAAAATAATAGGTGAGTTCAGCTCCACAAATATGTTACATTTATATTCAATTCTTAACCAAAGTGAGTTGAAATGGAAAAAAGTCATTCAACCCCTAGAAATATCCTTATGAGAAAAAATCAATTTTTTTGAGAAATATCCTGAAATATACCTAAATATAAAATTTTACATAAATAATATTGATATCAAAGTGATATTAGAATAGAAAATATAAAAAAATTATAATTCATAAATCAAAGGCCACTAAACTAGAAGAAATGATATAGAATTGTAAATACTATTAAATATATGAATATTAAATACCTTACCTAATAAATAACTCCCTATAACATAAAGGTTTGGTGTCTTAACGGATTAGATAAATAAAAAAATTATTTTATAAACATTATATGATATATCTTCCAAATAACCCACACACATAATACTTGTCTAGAAACAATCATATATAATACTCTTCTCTGTTTCCGAATAAATAAAATATATAAAAAATGGGAAATTATAATACCCAAAAGGGTAAACTAATGATACCAAAATCAAATAATTTATGTGACCATGAGATAAACATTAGTGTTTAAGAACATATCTATTTTAAAACAACACAATATAATAAAATCATTCATAATAAACCATTTGTCTTAAATAAATAATCATAACCTTAGGCTTTTGTCTTAATGTAAATAATGAGTGAAAGGATTTTGTGAACATTAATTAATAAGAGGATAATTGGAATTTTAAAATAATAATGTTTAATTAAAAACAATATGGTATAATAATATAGCCCACCGACAATTATAATGTATTATTTCAGGTCAAGTTATCATATAATTAAAAAAAGTTAATGTGTGGGATACGTGGTCAAAATATATATAATGAGATAATGACTATGTAATGATTACACCATATCCCTATATAAAAATAATAGATGACAAATTATATCAGCATATATGATAAGAAAAATTTATAAGAAAATTAAAATATTTCATAAAAATATAAGATTAAATACAATTTATATATTGATATATTTTATTTAAAAAATCATTTACAAGTCGTTATATTATTTAACAATGTTAGTATTTAAAATATTAAATATATTGAATAATTTTAAAACCAATAATGGAAATACTTATATATAACATTAAAAAAAGGCAGACAAATTGACCGTGAAAGAACATTGAAATGGATTCATTTAACTATATATAATGAGAGTAAAAGTCTAAAAAATTCCCTATAAAAAAAATAAATTTGGATAATTAAATCCATAAAAAGATATGAAATACATGGTTATCATGGATAATTATTACTCAAAAAATGAAATTAGGTTGCCTTAAATTAGATGAAACCTTTCTATATAATTATAATCCAAAGAGGGTGAAAATGGTATGAAGAAATATAAAATCTATAAATTAATAAATTATTATAATTTAAATCATGTTTTATTTATAAGGGAAAAAAGTTTCCCCAATTAATAATTCAGCCATATAAATTGTTGATTTCACACAAATATTGAAAAGGAAAACTTTTATGATATTGGTAATGGATGAATCTAATGACATTAAATGATAAAACATGATATGGATTTTAAAATTGGATGAATAATATGAAAATTATAAAAAATAGAATCCATTTTAATTATAAACAGAACAAAATTTAACAATAGTAGTTAATATGGTATTTATATCAAGGAAATAAAAGTTATAATGAGGTACTTTTACTATAGACTTCTACTTTGTTGAACACACTATAACTATCTATATAATAATTTATGTTTTATCACTAATATTTAAAATAAACTTATTAATTGTTATTTTAATTAATATCCATAATTTATAATTTATTAGTACCCTTATATTAATTTTTCATTGTAAAAACAATATTATGTTGTTGAATGTTGTATTTTTTCATGAAAGACTAGGTTTGGTAGTTATGATTAATGAAATTTTATCCTGGGTTCATAACATTCAAAAAATAAATTAATATTTAGTATATGTTTTCAATATATCTCTATATACCCATGTTAGTTTTATGGAAGTTATGGTGATGGTTCACATGGATTGCATATAAATGCAATTTTTAGTGATTACTAAATTGATAGAAGAATAAAATTGGCTGGTCAATATAAATAACCATATTCCATTTATATAATTGTGAAAAAATATAAAATTAATTATTATTACATATCATTACCATTATTTGTGATTTCTAATACATTAATGATGATAATTTTATAACATCGTTCATATAGGTGGTACAACTAACCATAATCATAACTTGTTATAATGAGTGAATGAGTAAGATCGTGTTATTGTATAAAAATAATATCACTTTTGAAGAAGATTAATAATTTTAATAACATTTTAACAAATTTTTGAAATTTAATTAATATTAAATTTATTTACTTGATAACAAAGACTGATTAAGGGGATCATAACCCTTAATGTTGGAGACATAACTCTTTTATTAGTGAGCCATTAATAAATTATGGATTTGGGACTCATTCTTATTACTAAAGGTTCCAAAAAATTGTATAGAATTAATAGGGATAAAATTTTGGTTTCATTTCATGATTAAATGGATGAAAAGTTGTGGGTTATAGTAGGGATATGGGGGATCATTTTTTTAGTGTTCCTGAGTGGCATTTTCATAAATATCTATTCTATAAAGTGTAATGAAAATTTGTTTAAATTAAAGTGGCAACCAAAGAGAAAAGGTAATAAAAATAGGTTTATGATAGGTATAAAATCCATCATTCACTCATTTATAGATATTTTTTATGAAATATTTTGACTTTACCACGTAACTTAACCATTTCACTATATATTACCTATACTATGGTACCTCAATTTTATGATGTTCAATTATTCGAATTCCTAAATATAAAATTAATTCTTTTATCCAATTTTGAAATGATGATTAACTATTTTCAATCCATGTAATCTTAATCAATTAATAAATATTATAAATTTATCTTTAAAATTAAAACCTAAAATATATAGAAAACTTATTTTTAAATAAATTGTCTTTTTAAACATTTCATCTAATTTATATTATTTAATTACAATTACATAGTAAATAATTATAAATATATTTGATTATAAATATGATAATTTATTTTATTATAACCGACCATTAAATGGAAGAAATGTTATTTATTAATAAATAAATAAACAACTCATGAGAAAAATTCATTGAGAAATATCCCTTCTTAACCTAAAATGATTTAAATCTCATCTAATAATTTATTTAGTTTTTATGAATAAATTTACATTTTAACCCTTATTTAAACTTTATAGATACATCAAATCATTATTTCAAAACAAAATAAAAAATATTTTTCTTATTATATATTATATAACAAATTAAAATATATATATTTATAATAAAACATTTTAAATAACCATTATGATTCTATTTCATTATAGGATGATTCTTTATATGTGAATTATTTTATTTTTTAATACAATTCTCCAAATTAAAAACAAGAATGTATATATTGTATTTCATTATATCAAATGACTATATATCCAATAGTCATATATAAAATGACCATATGTTCAATGAACATATAACCAATTATCATATATATAACTTCCATTTTATATTCCTATTTATAAACATAAATATATATTAAAAATAACTCATTCAATTATTTTATTTTATTTTCAATATTTTTATCACATTTATATATATTTTTATTATTTATATAGTTATAATCAGGTATATGTTCATTATGGAAGACCAAGATGATGATAATTGCTACCTTATTGTAATTTTATTTACATGTGACTCCATTACATTAATAAATTTATGAATTATATTTAATTTAGTAATCTCATATTCAATTTCATTTTTTATTATTAAATTTTATTATAATAAAAAATATTCACTTTAGTTCATTTTTTTCGGTATCATAAGTTGTGTAATGAATTGTTTTTATCTAATGGGAAATATATACTAAAATAGCTGTATGTCACATATCATAAATAGGAAAAAATAAAAGTATTAAAAAGTACATGAAATAAGATTATGGGAATAATAATATATAATAATAATGGAAAATTGAGACGGAAGAATCACACATGAATATGACATATATATAAACATATTTTATCATCAGTATATGTTGAGAAGAAAAACGATAATTATGCTTATGTAGTAACTCAAAATCCTTTATTAGTTGCAACTATGTTTCTTCTTCATCACCACACTATGGTATCCCAATGAAACATATTCCATTGTACTCATCCCAATCATATGACTTTGTGGTACGTTTTATATTGGGATTTATTCCCTTTACCTTCTTTCTATATCAATTTAAGGGTTTTCCAATAATGGAATTTCCCCTATCTCATATCCCCTTCATGGTTTTTTCATTTTATCTTTCTCTATAGTTTTTCAATATTGGTTTTAAGATATCTGTCCTATTTTATTTTGGTATCAATTGAGGTATTTATATCGTTCTAATTTCATCACATTAGTGGTGTTATTATACAAATTTCAAATAATCTTAGAGTGTTCGGTTCACATGTATTTTTCATAATTTAGTGATTTGATATCAGTAAAGATCATATATATGGTTTTTTGGGTTTGAGATGTTATCCATTGAGTATCTTTGCATCAGTTATTTGGTCACTTTTGGATTCATTACTCTCACCATCAGTGTTTTTAATCTGCAGGATATGTTGGTTTATTTTACCCTTTATGTGATATCCTCTCTCAAAATCCTATAATTATGGTGTTTAATTTAATTTATGTTTTATTTTTGATATGTTTTATTCAAATTGATTATGAATATAGTGACATGGTATGTTTTTTTGGAGATTCAACACGACAACAATAATGATAATTCAATGAGGTAAGGTAATATAGATTCATTAGTAATTCTTCTCAATTATAGTTTTATTTTCACTAGCTGATATTTATAATGAATTACTATACTAATTATAACATGAAGGTGATTTTTTTTAGGACTCATCCTCAGAGCTCGTTCCGTGACTACCCAAAGCCCGCCTTCTATAGGCTAGGGGCTAGAGACTAACATGAAAGGCGTAAATCCCGATAAAAAGGGAAGGGATTGACTTTTGATAAGTAAAAAAACACAATAGAGTATGCAAGTGGAGTAAGCACTAAGTAAAACTGAGTACAAAATAAGTGTTGAAAAGTAAATGCATGAGTATACAAACCCAACTAAAAGTACAGTACAACTGAGATAGAATGTACAATAGTAGTAAAGTAAGCGGCATCCACTGAATTGGCCTCCGGGAATCCCAACTGAAGGGTGGGTAGAGATGGACTCCTCAGCACGTCAGGTCTGTTCGTCTACTCTGTGTTTTCCCTACTAGGTGGTCCACCTCTAGGTACCTTCCCTCTCCACAGGACTCCTCCGCGATCAGTGATGTCCATCTTCTGCATCCAACAAAATGTAGTGTGAGCATAACTAATGCAGGTGTGAGTATACGATACTCAGTAGGGACCCCGAGACCCCTGATGATCTCCCAAAATCCATGAAGGATAACCACAAATGAAAAATACAAACACGAAGTATCAACCAACTCTATTTAGGTGTGTGCCCATACATATACCTATGTCATCAATCTCAGTTCGGATCCAACTCCCGAGCCCAAGCACAACCCTATCCACACAGGAATGAAGTCAATCACATCAATGATAATGATTTAAAGTCAAGACTCATCTCACAAAGGTATACTACTTTCAAAGAGAGGTGAAGATTATTAGATGTACCCTTTGAATCATCTCCATTGTCGAACCCACATAGGATCCAAGTACAGAAGTCATCGCTGCCGAACCCATGTAGGATCCATGTACAGTAACCATCGCCGTCAAACCCACATAAAATCAAATTACAGTCTTCATCGCTGCCAAACCCACGGAGGATCCAAGTATAGTCTTTATCGTTTCCGAACCCACGTAGGATCCAATTACAGTCGTCATCATTGTTGAACCCACTGAGGATCCTAGCACAGTAGTCATCACAGTCAGAGCCAGCTCTAGGGTTCCCGCACACAGCGTACACGATTCTGGGATGGCCTGCTCCTCGAGTAAAGGAGTTGATATATCAACTATCATGATGTCCTGAGTTTATGAATTCTGAAGTTCTATCTCATTAAAAGGAACCCAATGCGACAGACGGTGCATCAAACAGACGCCAGGCCTGAGAAATATTGGATTTTCTGTTCCAGGGGCCCAGTTAGAAATATACCCATTCCATACTCGGCCATTTACCCAAGTTGTCCAAAACTCATTTAGAGTATATTAAAAGGATTGGATCGTTGATAGGGTCCCAGTTCCGTAGATGGCACGTTGATCAGATGTGTGGTATTTATGTAATTCACGTTTAAGTGAAATAGGGCTCGGCCCATTAGGCCCAATGTGGTGGTGGGTCAGGTCAACCCAGTTTTGACAGGTCTGACCTGGAAAGGGTGTCGGATTGGCCCTATGAATCATGTGGCTCATCCTGAGGGGCATGGCCCGACCTTGCCCGGCGCGACCCAGCTGGCTCGGCCAGCTGGCTGAGCGGTCCGAGGGGGGGGGGGGGGGGCTAACTCCCCGAACGTATGGCACCAAGCAGCATCACCCTCCCAAACCGTCCGGCTGGAGCTGGTCGGCTTTATGGCGTAAGAGGCCTGCACAGGCGGGCCCCAGCTCATCTGGTGCAGCCCCCTCCTGGCACCGCGGCTTCCCTATGACGGGCCGGCCGATCCTTCTACCGAATCTGCCCGTGAAGCGGGTCATGGTTCCATCCACCATGGCAGCGCGATGGAGATGGATTCCTCCACTGCGTCCTGCCCTGGTCATGACTCTGTGTTCACGGCACGATGCGACGACACCATGATTCTTCCGCCGCGACCCGTTTGGCTGTGGCTTTTCATTGCATGTGTGACGGAAACCCTTGTGCCACTGGCCTCTTCCACATTCTACCTCCTGTCATTGATTCCAAAAAGATCATATTCCAGCAGAGGGTCATTGGTCCGTGTTCGTTCGGACCACGCCCTCCGCATTAGGCGGTAATAGAAGGCAGAATTTGTTTTAGAAAAATCAATGATGAAAAAGTACAATTTTAATCAACTAAAATTGTATATAATACCCCTACTTCGAATAATGTTCATTCATTGTAGACGCAGAAAGCGATGATTCTTTGTCAACGTCAGAAAAATAACGATATTCATTGGTGAGTTATTCACATCGGTGTCTCCTCTCTTGATGCAGAGGAAGAAAAGGATTAATGAAATGTGGAGCATTCTTCATCGAGTCCTTCTCCGTTGAAGGTGAGTGTTCTTCATTGGAGAAAAACATCATTCTTCGTTGAGGAGAGGAATACATTTCTCCCTTCTAAAATTCTCTCTCCCCCACTCTCTTTAACACAAGTATTGCCTCCAAAATAAAATAATAAGACTAAAATTTTATTTTATTAACACAAGCAATTTTAAAATTCAAAAATCAAATCACTTAATTAATTATGTGAAGAGGATGAATTTATTAATTAGGGTGTGTTGGAAAACAATTAATAGGGAGAGAGAAAGAGGAAGGGATCTTCATAAATATGGGGGTTGTCATGAATTAAACATGGGAGTTTAAAGGGGGTTTTAAATGAGTTATGGGAGGTGAAAGGTTGGGGCTTGTGTGGTCCTCACCTCTTCACCTCTCCATTAACCACACATGGTAAGTTGGGTGGGTGTGGGACACACCACTAACTTCCCATGAAATAAATTAACTTCCAAAGATATAAATAAAATTGTTCTAACAATTTTATTTAACTTCTTATCTAAACCCCAAATTTTAATTTACAACCCGCATAAAACGCAATTTCGATAAATGTCCCCTTAAGAAATTACCGGTACTGTGAGATCATTGGTGCTCTCAGATTTCAATTCTGAACATTAGTTCAAAAGACAGGACAACCTGCCTGTTCGGTCATTGAACGTACCCGAGGTAATTTTTTGGAAAATGATTCCGGTCACACCGGCCCATAGAATCAAGTGTCTTTAGAAGACACAGACTCATAAAATTCCATAGTATTTATGAAAAAACATTCCTTGAAATTTATGGGTCTTTGCATTACTCCCACCTTAGGTTTTTACATCTCTGTAAAGATACAACATAAAATAGGGAAACAAATGAGGGTACTGAGCATGCATATGAGCCTCCCACTCTTATGTTCTCTCCTGGAGGTTACTGTGCCGCCAACGAATGCGCACCAGAGGAATCGACCATCCATGTACGACTCGATCTTGTCGATCCTCGATCTCTATCGGGACCTCCATGAATGTCTCCCCATCATCGATGACTTATTCCCCGTGATCAATGATGTGGGTCGGGTCGTTCAAGTATCTTTTCAGCTGAGATACGTGGAAGACGTCATGCACCTGGTGCAACAATGGTGAAAGAGCCAGGTAGTAATCCACCTCACCTACTCAGCTGAGGACCTAGAAAGGCCTGATGAAGCGTGAAGATAACTTTCTACCATGGCCAAATCTCCGTAATCCACTTTGAGGTGACACCCGTAAGAAAACGTGGTCTCCATCCTCGAACTTCAGTGGTCTTCGTCTCCTATCAGCACATGACTTCTATCTTCTCTGTGCAGTCCTCATCCGTTCCTAGAAGATCTGCACCTTCTTCGTCATAGCCTGGACCATCTCTGGTCCTACAAGTGCTGACTCCCCAGGGTCAGTCCAACACAGAGGTGATATGTATGTTCATTCGTACAGTGCCTAATATGGTGCCCTTCCGATGGTGGAGCGGTAGATCTTGTTGTACGCAAACTCCATGAAGGGTAGGTGATCCTCCCTGCGGTGACCAAAGTTAAGGAAACATTTATAGAGCATGTACTCAAGAGTCTGAATGGTCCTCTCTATCTAGATATCCGTATGAAGATGAAAGGTGGTGCTCATGCATAGCTGTGTCCCAAATTCCTCCTGCAACCCCTTCCAATTCAAGGAATTAAATCGAGCATCTCGACTGGAGATGATAGACGATGGCACACCATGAAGTCATACGATCTCCTGAACATAGAGGCATCCCAAACTCTCTATTGAGCCCTGATCTCTGATCGAAAAGAAGTGGGATGACTTGGTGAGTTGGTCAACGATCACCCAGATAGAGTAATGTCCCCTATATGTACGTGGAAGTCCCGTCATGAAATCCATGGATATCCCATCCCAATTCCAATATGGAACCTCTAAGGGCTGTACCAAGCCTGCTGGTACCTGGTGCTTCGCCTTCACTTGCTGGAAAGTGAGGCATCATGTAACGAACTCTGCTATAAACTTCTTCGTACCCGGCCACCAGTGTGTCATATGAGGTCCTGGTACATCTTCCCCACTCCAGGATGAACCGCTAGAGGAGAAGTGTGAAACTCCCTAAGTACTTCCTCTCACAGGACAACCGGTACAATGGTACATCCCCTAAAGTGAATGACGTGCTCTCCTCCTTCAGAAAATCCATCATGTGTCTGCCTTGTCGAAATCTGAGCACGTCGCGCCTCACAGTCAACGTCCCCACGTTGAGCCTCTCTGACCCACTGATGTAGTGGAGGAGTAACTGTGGGAGAATATAGAAAGTCTTCCCCATCTCTATGCATGAAGGATATATGCAAATCCACTAACTGCTATTTTTCCTCCCCTAGTAGTTTTTTTCCCAATCTCCTACTGAGATCATCAGCTACTACATTCCCCTTTCAAGGAGTATAAAGTTTCTCAATGTTATAGTCCTGGAAGAACTCGAGAAATCGCCACTAACTCAGGTTCAGGTCCTTCTGCGGTAAAATGTTTCTGAGACTCTGTTAGTTAGAGTAGACAGTAAAGCGCTCGCCCATAAGATATTGTCGCCAAATCTTCAAGGTGAATACCACTACTGCTAACTCTAGGTCATGGGTAGCATAGTTCTACTAGTGCTACCTCTACTGCCATGAGCCGTAAGCGATCACAGCTCGCTCCTGAATGAGTACACACCAACGTCTGGTCCCTGATGCATCACAATAAACTACGTACCCTATGCCCTCCTCCAGTAGCCTCAAGATGGGTGCCCTTGTCAATCTTTGCCTTAGCTCCTGAAAGCTTTTCTGACATCTATTTGACCACATGATGGTTTTCCCATTCTTTGTCAAAGCTGAAAGTGGTGCTACAACTCTAGAGAAGTCTGGCACAAATATCATATAGAACCCAGCCAGAACTAGGAAACTCTGCACCTCCGTCATGCTTCTGGGTGGCTCCCAAACAAGTACTGCCCCGATCTTCACAGGATCCATAGAAACTCCCACCTCCGAGATGACATTCCCCAAGAGGTGAACCAATCGAATCTAGACCTAGAACTTTGAGAGCTTAACATAAAGCTGGTGATCTCAGAGTCTGTCCTGTAGAACCGCAAGTGGTAGGCAAGCTCCTCCTCAGGAGTCGAGTAATTCAGTATGTTGTCAATAAAGACTACAAAAAAACGATTGAGGTATGGCTAGAATATCATGTTCATGAGATGCATGAACACTATTGGTGCATTGGTTACACTGAAGGGTATATCCAAGAACATGTATCGGTCGTACCAACACTTGAAGGCCATCTTCTGGACATCCTCATCTCGAACTCTGAGCTGATGATAGCCTGAACTGAGGTCTATCTTCAAAAACCATCGTGCTCCCTTGAGTGTATCAAAGATATCATCAATCCTTAGGAGAGGATACTTGTTCTTCACGGTCACCTTATTTAGGTGACGGTAGCCGACACACATTCGTAAGATCCAATCCGCCTTCTTGGAGAATAAAATCAGAGAAGCCTATGGTGAAACACTAGGTCGGATGAATCCCTTTCCTTGCAAGTCCTCTAGCGGTACCTACAGCTCACGAAGCTTGGTGAGAGCCATCCGATATGCTGGAGTAGATATCGGTGTTTTCCAGGGGTACATGTCAATGTAGAAATATACCTCTATGCGAGGAGTTATTCCTGGAACATCGTTAGAAAAAACGTCCGTATATTGATCCACCACAACAAGAAAACTCGAATTCTGCACATCAAACTCTCCTAGGATATGATGAGACAAATGATGTGTGATCGGCTGGCCTCTCTTCTGTGTAAGTCCATACTGTGCAGAAAAGGCTCCCTTATCACCGGTGAAGGTGAACCTACTCCCATATGTGCAGACACACCGCACTTTGCGCATAATACAGTCGATCTAGTTATGGACTATAGATAACCAATCCATACCCAAGATGACGTCGTAAGGCCTCGATGTCGCAAAATGAAGATCCCAGCCAATGATCATACATCCTAGAGTAAGATCACACAGTCGGCACCAGTGCATAATCATCGAGTATTCTCCCGTAGGAGTCTATAGCCGTAAGGATCGATCCAACGGCTCCATCGGAATCTCCGAGATTCGAACAAGGCTAGCGGCAATAAAATAATGACTCGCTCCTGTGTCTATAAGAACTACATCATTGGTGGAGTATAACCATATAGTACCTAGAATCATCTCAGGTGCGCTGTGGTTGTAGGCCTCGACTGCCTGGAGCTGAGCCTGCCCCTGTCTGCCAGCTCCACGTGGTCGGGGTGGTCCCCTATGTGGTGGTGGTGGTGGTAGAGCCTTGAAGCGTCGTCCACCAACCGCTGCTCGGCCAGCCCCTCTACCTCATCTGCCTGCTCCCTACGGACTGTCAAGGTCGAACCTCTGCCTATGCTTGGAGGTCACTCAACTGTCTGCTGCTCGTCTGCATGGTGGGTTAGGTAGTCACGAGCCATTTGGCCCTGCTCGCCACATGCATAGCACTGCCTGCCCCTCATATGGCTAGCTCTGCTTCGTGTGCCCCGCACATATAAACTAGTATCCTGAGGTCTCCCACCTGACGGCCTGGTCTGCATGGACCTCTGCAAAATTTTTCTTTTGCCTTCTGCGAAAGACTCCGCTACATGTCGCCCTGCGGTGGGTTTCGCTGCTGGCGTCGACTCAACAGGAAATTTCTCTACATGTAGGTCTCACTCCAGTACTCCTTCCTATGTCAGAATGCTGAGGGAGATCATCGAAGCTCTGATCTCATGCCTCCGTCCCAGATAAAAGGTCCATGCGTAGAAGAATGGGTCTCGTACCATGTCCGAGGAGTAGCGCGAGAGGTTGGTAAATCTCACCGTGTACTGGGAAACTATCATGCTGCCCTACCGTAGATGTAGTAACTCCTAGATGCGAACTGCACAGAGGGTGGCTAGAAAAAACTCCGAGCAGAAGAGGCTCTCGATGTCCTTCCAAAGTTTAGATGCCTCGTCGTGTACCTGGAGCATCAGGTTCATCTATCTACCTACTGCTGCGTGCAGGAGAGTCGTGGCAAGGATCACCATAAGTTCTGCTGGTGTCCCTACCAATATGAAGACTCTGAAGATAGCCTCCAGCCAATCCCGGGATGCCTGAGGGTCCATCTCTCCTCTGAACCTGGGTGGCCTCAGTCACTGAAACTCGTGCAACGCACTTAAGAGGCGTTCACTCTCTACTGCTGGGGCTGGAGGTATCAGTGGCCCGACAGATAGTTGTACCGCAGGGGCCTCCGCTGTAATGGGGCCCTGCACCGAGGCCTCATCGCTCGGTGTGCTTCCATCTCACATGTAACTAGGAGCCCTAGCTGGCTGCCTTCATGGGACCATCCTAAAAAGAAACAGGTGAGCCACGGTCAAACAGTATACCTGGTGAGCTGACACAAAGTAATCACAAAGAAAACTTTTGAAACACACATGCAATCAATGTTTTCGTGCACTGAGTCAGAATTCAAGAGTCAGGATCTTGGTGTATAGATACGTTGGTAGCCCCACCAACACTGGACTCCCTGGACTGATAACCACAGTCAATACTCTTAACAATATTACTTCACATAGAAAAAATTATCAGAGTTCGGAGTTCTGTGGTAGAACCGACTCCTTTGATACCAATTTTTCACGTCCTGTCCTTGGGGACCATGTTGTGATTACCCAATCCCACCTTCCATAGGTGAGGGGCTAGTGACTAGAACCAAAGGTGTAAATCCCGATAAAAAGTGAAGGCATTTCCTTTTGATAAGTAAACAAACACAACAGAGTATGCGTGCAAAGTAGGAAGTAAGTAAAACTAAGAAAAAAGTAAGTGGTGAAAAGTAAATGGGCCAGTATACAAACCCAACTTAAATTACAGTACAACTGAGAATGAATGTACAACATTAGTAAAGTAAGTGGCAACCACTGAGCCGTCCTCCGAGAATCCCACCTGAAGGGTGGGTATATATGGTCTATGTGGCACCTCAGGTTCATCAGTCTACTCCATGTATGCCCCACTAGGTGGTCCACCTCCAGGTACCGTCCCACTCCACATGACTCCCCCATTATCAGTGTTGTTCATCGTCTGCATCCAACACAACATACTGTGGGAATATCCCATGCTGGGGTGAGTATACGATACTCAGTAGGGACCCCGAGACCCCCGAAGGTCTCCCAGAATCCACAAAGAATAACCAAAAAGGAAAAATACAAACATGATTTATCAACAATATCTACTTAGGTATATACCCATACATATACCTAAGTCATCAATCTCAGTTCGTCTCTAACTCCTGAGCCCAAGCACAATCCAGTCCACACAGGATAGAAGTCAATCACATCAATGATAATGATTGAAAGTCAAGACTCAGCTCATACAGCTATAATACATTCTAAGAGAGGTTAAGATGATTAGATGTAGCCTTTGAATCATATTCTATGACTAACCCACATTAGATCCAAGTACAGAAGTCATTGCTGTCGAACCCACATAGGAACCAAGTACAGTAACCATCGCTGCTGAACCCACGTAGGATCCAAGTACAGTCATCATCACTATCGAATCCATGAAGGATCCAAGTACAGTCTTCCTCCCTGCCGAACCCACATAGGATCCATGTATAGTCCTCATCGATGTCGAACCCATGAAGAATCCCACCACAGTAGTCATCACAGTCGCAGCCAGCTCTAGGGTTCCTGTACGCAACGTACTATATTCTGGGAGGGTCCACTCATCATGTAAAGTGGTAGATACAAAAACTGTCACAAAGTACTGCTTTGATATATCCTGAAGTTGTGTCTTGTCAAAAGGAACCCAACGCGACCGACGAGACGTCAAACAGATGCCCAGTCTGAAAGATATTGGATTTTCTGTTCTAGGGGCCCATCTGGCCCAGTGGGCTGGTCAGTTAGGTCAACCTAGTTTTGACGGGTCCAACCTAGAAAGGGTGTCAGACCGTCCAGAATAATTTCCTGGCTTGGCCTGAGGGGCGCGACCCGGCCTGGCTGGTTCACCAGCTGGCCGAACGGTCCGAGGGGGGGAGGGTCGGTCCCCTGGCTTCCCGAATCGGCGGTACTACCCTCCCTAACCGGCCGGCTGGAGTCTTCCGGCCTTCGGGAACAAGTGGTCCACACTGGGGGGCCGCGGATCATCTGGTGGGGCGCCCTCCTGGAGCTGTAGCTTCCCTCGGCCCGGCCGGCCGACGGGCTGACCGGTCCTTTTTCCCAAGCGGCCTATGAAGCGGGCCACGTTTCCTTCCACACCGCAAGTGCGACGGCGCCAGCTTTGTCTACCGTGGCCTGCCCTGGCCGTGGCTCCGCATTCTCGGCACGACGCAACTACGTAGTGCTTCTTCCACTGTGGATTTTCTTTGTGTGTGTGACGACGGCCCTTCTTCCACCGGCCTCTTCCGCTTTCAGCCACTAGTCACTGATTCCAAAAAGATCAAGTTCTAATGGAGGGTCGTCGGGCTATGTTCGTTTGGCCCGCGCCCTCTGCGTTAGGTGGTAGAACATGGACAAATTATTTTCATAAAAATCAATGAGAAACAAGTACAATTTTAATCAACTAAAATTTTATATAATCCCCCTACCTCGAATAAATTTTGTTCGCTCTAGACGCAGAATGAGATGTTGTTCGTCAATTTCGGTGAAAGAACCATCGTCGTTGGCGAGTTGTCCACGTCGGTGTCTCCTCCCTTGATGCGGAGGAAGAATAGGATTGAAGAAACATGGATCATTCTTCTCCGAGTCGTTCTCTGTTTAAGGTGATTGTTCTTCATCAGAGAAAAATAGTGTTCTTTGTTGAGGAGAAGAATAACTTTCTACCTTCTCAAAATCTCACTCCCCCACTCTCCTTAACACAACGATTGCCCCCCAAAATAAAATAATCAGCCTAAGCTATTATTTTATTAACACAAGAAATTTTAAAATTCAAAAATGAATTCACAAAATTAATTAAGTGAAGGGGTTGAATTTATTAAATAGTGTGTGTTGGCAAACAATTAAGAGGGAGAGATGAAGAGGAAGGGATCCTCAAAAATAAGGGGGGTTTTCCTGAATTAAACATGGGAGTTTAAAGGGGGTTTGAAAAGAGTTATGGGAGGTAAAAGGTTGGGGATCGTTTGGGCCCCAACTCTCCACTTCTCCATTATCCACACATGGGATGTTGGGTGGGTGTGGGCCCCACCACTAACATTCCATAGAAGAAATTAACTTCAAATGATATAAATAAAATTGTTCAAATAATTTTATTTAACTTCTTAACAAAACCTCAAATTTTAATATAAAACTTGCATTAAACGCAACTGCGGTAATGGTACCCTTAAGAAATTATCGGCTCTGTGAGATCATTAGTGCCCTCAGATTTCAATTCCAAACATCAGTTCAAATGATAGAAAACCCTGCTCGTTCGTTCATTGAACATACCCGATCTAAACTTCAGATATTCATTCTGGGCACACCTGGCCTCGGAATAAAGTCCCGTCAGAAGCCACAGACTCGTAAAAATCCAATGTATTTAAGAAAAAACGTTCCTTGAAATTTCCTGGTCTTTACATTTTAATTGTGTGTGGACACCAAAGCTCTCCTACTTGTCTGTATAATATATTAGATTTATAGTATTCTTATAATAGTGATGATCTCTCATTCTTGTTCATTTCACTATGAATGTTGAAATTTGAAAGTATTTATTATTATTAATTTAGTGGTTCTGAGGCTTTTTTTAATGGTTCACCCTTAATATAATTCTTTTTTGATGAAATGTCAATATTAGGTATTGGGATGAGGAATACTTTCACGACCAAAATAACATGGTGTACAAGGATAATAAATTGTGATCTATAACATTGTTTACCAGGATATCCACAAATTTCACAATATAACGATATCATTAGATATGGAGCTCTTATCAGTCTTTTAAACTTATATATTTCTTTGAACCAACCTATGAAATCAAAATATTAATATACATATGTTTTATATATGAAAAAAAATAAAATCATGGATAAAAAATTCCATGACATGATTTTCCAATGAAAATACAATGGTATTGAAAACAGTTTCATAAAAAAATTTAAATAGTTAAAAAAAATGAGTTGATGACACCATGTATGAAAATACACATATGAGTAGAAAAGGCTATCATAAAAGGTGTTAAAAAAGAAAAAGTTAACATGGGTATGAAATAACTAAAAAATACCATCAAAGAAAGATAATAAACATTTTATGGATTCAAGAGGAATATTCCATATGTTTTTAACAAATACAACTATAAAATAATAAGGTTAGTATTAGATTGAATATAATATTAATTAAATATTATAAGCATAATAATATTTTAATAAAATGCATTAAATAGGGATAATTACTATAAAATTTAAAATTACTAAATTCAATGAAGAGTTATCTTATAACGAGCGAAATTTTTTTACTGAAAATTACCATCTTCTAATTATGTTATATAATATAAAAAAAATAAATCTCACAAAGAAACAAAAATAAAAAATTTATAAATAAATAATGAATGAAATATGATGTTTTCTATAAGTTAGTGAACCTATACTGATAAAATATTAACTTGAACATTGGAATAAATATGTGATCCTAATGAATATGAACCTAGAAAATAGAGTAGTAACCTCAACTATCATGGAATAAAATATGTTTATCCTTCTTATAAGTGAAAAAAATGTAATTACATCATAGTATTTGTAAATAATTTTTTAGAATTTATTAATTAGTGTTTATAATTTTATAAAACATAAGTTTTTATTTTCAATTATATTGTTAATATATTATTTTAATTGAAAATTTATTTCCATAAAATGTATTCATAAATTAATATTTTTTGTCTTATAATTATAAGAAGACTCGATGAGACCTTAATTAATATTTCAAAATGTTCTAAAATTAGTTATAATTATAAAATTATCATTTTCCATGTGAATAATGACTTTAATTAAAAATTAAATTTCACATATTTGGAAAATTATATTCATAAAATAGAATCTACAATTTATTTCATCATGTTAAAAAATACAGAGGGTTCATTTTTTATATTTTTCTAAAATAGTTAATTTTTTTGGTGAATAGCGAAATTTTGTAATTTGCAGTATATATACATTATAACTAGTATACATTATTACATGGTCCATTTATAATATTATGAGCATAATCATTAACTCCCCTCAATTATTTTAATATATTTATTCTTAATTATCATATTATTTGTATTATTGATGAAAAAAATTGATGATTAAAATAATGAGAAATCACCCCTCTCATCCCCTTTAAATACAACCCACTGCCACCTCTTCTCCTCAAACCTATCAATATTCAATACATGTACAATTTATGCTCATATAAATTTTCAATACCCTCCCACACTTCCATTATTTATTTTTCTCAACAAAATAAAAGAACTGATACCCCTAAGGATTCTTTCAAGAAGAAGTACTCTAGAAGTCAAATGTTCTTTCTTTTCCTTTAATTTTTTTTTCATGTTTTTTATTTTCTAATTATTTTCGCACATACCATCACCCAAATGGTATGATAACTCTAGTACCTTAAATATAATTTAATTCTATTATTCTTATTGAATAATTCATCCTCATTTCTTTCCCCTCTCTCTTTTTACTAAAAATGAAAACATTGACAATGATGTGTTAATTTATCACATTCATTAATGAAAATGATTTCAATTTCCATTTAATACTTCAATACATCTCATAAAACCATTTTTATGGATAAAAGATATTATTATATATATTATAGCCTATTAAATTGTATGTAAAAAATTTATATACATAATGTTAATTTATAAAACAAAACAAGTTTGTGATTACCGAACAACCAAAAAAATAATCAAAATGATTATCACTAACATGTTTTCTTATGATTCATTCTCACAAAAAATTACCAAATTTATCATATTACCATTTAAAATTCTATATGTTCATTAATAAAATATAACTTCAATTCTAGACAACCATTATCATTTTACATGATTTTCCATACATGTATAGAAGTAACCAATCATGAAAACAATGTAAATTAATTGTCCCAAACGATTAAATTGTATATTATAACCCATTAAAAGTTCCATAAATGAACTTCATAAAATTATAGGGATTAGAAAAATGTATAAAAGGTTGTAAATTAATTAATTATGGTATTTTATTTTATTATATAGAATTTGTTGATCAATTGTAGAACACTTTCAGACATACAAAAATTATTTCTTCCCAACCCTTCATTTTTTTATAGGTTATGATTTAACTATTTTTAACAAAAAATAAATATTATTTATTCTTATATATATCTTATAGATTCATTTTATATGTTCCAAAATTAGGTATCTAGATTGTTTTATCCTTCTTTTAGGGGTATATTCACTTTTTAAATAAAATTACCTTCTCAATTCATTGCAATATAGAAGCCAAATTAATGAGTATTTCGAAATTCCATACCAATTTTAAGAAACCATCCATAATATTATTTTGAGAAATTTTTTTTAAAATCACTCATTTTTTCATGAAAAAATTATCTTTTTTCATTTTTGGTCTTATGAAAACAAATATAAATTTTATTCTTTAAATGATCATTAATATTTTTATTAAACAAAAATATAATGTTTTATTTATAATGTTTCTTAAATAATTTTTCATACTTGTTTCTAATTAAATTGGACACAATTTATCAAATATATACCTATATTACAATATGAATGTCCATATATGTTTTAAATCCTTTATATCTTGGACACCATTTTTATATTCTTTTTTATGCCTTAGGACATGATTTTGATAACCAATTATTTTTCTGAGAAACCCTGATGCCTGATTCTACATGTGAAACACATATTCATGAACATTTTGTGATGGGTGCACCTAGAATATACCCCAATTTGTTGGTCAATTTAAAGTCTCATGATATGTCATGTTGGGATAGAGAGTGACCAGGATTCCTTTATGGTACTTTTACCAATATTTCATAGAGTCTAGGTAGTTATATTTGACTTCTATTTAGTTAGGTTATATATTATTGCCACATTCCTATGATGTCATGGTAATATGTTCCTTTGTTATAAATGTTATTCTCCCTTATATCTATTCATGTTCCATTCTTTTAGGTCACTATATTATTCCTTCAAACCCATGTGCTATATTTTATTCCTATGCTTATTACCATACTGGATTAATAAGCTCGTCCCTTTTTATTCATGTATTCCCAATTTTATCCTATGTAGATGTAAGAGATCAATGGACTATTGAATATAATTATGGATATTAAATTAAAGATTTTTGTTTTCTATTTGTGTTGTCAAATTATCACCCTAATCTTTCTAATACACTAAACATTATGATCCATGGTTGTTTTTGAAAGAAAGATACACTTAAAATCATTTAATAATAGTCATATAATACTAGGGCCACTATAGTTGGTGTTAGATGACGGTCTAGTTATTTTGTGGGTATTAGGAATAGATCCCTTTAGTAAGATCCATACGGATAATTTTACCACCATAGATAACCTAGATTGAATCATTGGGTATCACAAGTCATTATATACTTTTAATTTAAAAGTGAATGCTTCTATGTAAAATTTTTTCCTTTTAATTTCTTATTATCAATGTATTCAACTCCCCAAATTGTATATTCATTTTTGTAGTTAATGGATGGAAATTGAAGAACATATTCCATTAAACATAATGATAGGAAATTTGACTATTTTATTAACCAAATATCAAATATATTTTGAACTAGTTATCTGAACATCATGATATAAATTGCTCAACTGGTTCATGTTATGAATAATATCATGAATTGTTCAGAACACCATACTTCTCTTAAGAAAGATAATGTAGTCGTAAAATAATTTATGAGTAAATGCCCAACCATTTTTATTATATCTTATAATCCCTTCTCCTAGAATAATGTATTGAATCCATTGAAAATATATTTTATCCCCTCAATTGCTCAGAATAAAAGAATTTGTTTCTAGAAGTTCATCATTTTTATGGGGAAGATGATCTGTGGTGGAAAATGATCATGAACCCAAACTCCAAATAGGTAATTGAATCCATGGAATGGGAAAATTTCATGAAAATATTTTTCACTAAACCTCTATATTATGATGGAATATTCTTTATACTAATGAAAATGGGAGATCACTCAATTATGGAATGTGAGGAAAACATCAAAAGTATTCCAAGATGTGCTTGTGGATTTTTCATTCAAAATAAAACCAAGGTGGATCGCTTATTTAGTGGATTAATGTTGAGTCTAAAAAAATAATTGTAGATTCGAGTCTTCGACAGCTATGAGGACATTATCTATTGTACCCATATGGGTTAAATATATATTGAGGACTCTAAGTGGAGTAATGGTATTAAGAAAAAAATGCATAAAATAGAGTTTAATATGGGAGGATCAATAGATAAATCTCATGATGTACATAAGACCCATAATACCACATATTAAAATGTTGAGAAAATGAGCCTAAAAACTATATAAAGGGAATAAAGAGATTATTTAAATGGTAAAGAAAAGAGAATATGGAAAATAACCACTGAAGTGAAGTGAAGAATCCCACTAATCTGTATGAATAAAGGAAGGTAAAAATCAGAACATAAAATGTAGTGCAGTGTTTCAATAGAAAGTAACATAAAAATTATGAGACCCATTAATTTAATACTAGGGTTGCAGGAGGAAATAAACAATAACAACCATCATGGAAGCATGTTAGGTAAAATTCTATCACTATTAAAAAGGTGGATCCAAATAATTATATGGTGAGATGTGCACTGGTTATTCATTCAAATATAGTGAATGTACTATTGGATTTATGTTTTAATTATTATTTCATATATTACAAGTTTAATATAATATTCCAAACACCACCTCAAAATATGGTTGTCTTGTTATCTATTAGAATAGAAAATAAGGAAATTATTTCTTCTAAAGTATATAACTCCTCTCTAATTAATGTTTTTCGACTTAACCTCCCAGCAAGCCTTGTATTAAATCATTTGGTGGAGTATTATGCAACATTGGGAAAAGATTTGATATATTCAATCAAATCTTACATCGAACTTCAAAAAAGTAATATCACTATTCACATCTCAATTCATCCTGCAATTAAATAATAGTTTATGGATAAAGATGAATATTCTTTTGAATCACCATCTCAATTTTGTAAATTGTTGCCTTATAAGAAAGCATATCTAGATCAAACGATTGAGACAAATGATAGAATCATTCTCAAATAAATTCACATTGTGAGGTATTACACTAATATATTCATTGAAGAATTCCCCAATAATCCACCTGATCAAGAGGTTTATTTCTCAATTGAACATATTCATAGATCACATATTAAATTAATGACTCCTCATAGAATGGAAATTTTTGAGCTAGATGAACTACAGAATCAATTAATAGAGAATCTAAAAAAGGGGTTTTTATGATTGAGTGATTTATCATTGTGTGAAATATTCCTTTTTATCAAGAATAAATATAGATCAATGTACCTCTACATTGGTTATCATGAGATCAATAAAATCATGATAACTAACATGTATCCCCTACTATGGGTTGATAACTTATTTAATCAGCTATATGGGGACATTTATTTCTCTAAGGTTGGCCTTTGGTTAGGATATCTCTAATTTAGGGTGAGGAAGGAATATATTCCCATGAATGACATTAGAACAAGGTATGGGAAATAATATTTCCTATTTATTCACTTAGGACTCCCTAATGATATAGTAATTCTCAGGGACATATTGAATAGTTTATTTAGTGAATACCCAGAAATGTTTTTGGTAGTCTTTATTAAAGATATTATAAATTACTCCAAGAGCAAGGAGTAACATAAGGTGAATTAAAATATTGTTCTATTTTTTTGATGCTATAAAATATATAAAAGGTAAAACAAATTTCTATACTGGACTGATGAAGTATCATTCAAAGGGAATGTTATCACTAGCAAACAATTGCTTTGTACCCTTAGAAGATAAAGGATATTGAGGAGTGGTGATACCAATATCTATTATGGAGATATATAGATTATTTGGACTATCTTGGTATTTCTAGTGATTTTTTTAAGAACTTATCAGGGAGTAGAACCCACTAAACATGTTGACTGAGAAGGGAGAAAAGTTATTCTAGACAAGTGATTGTAAAGACTGTTTTACTGAGTTGACAAATAGGATTATCACTAAACTAATTTTCACACAACCAACAAGTGGAGAACCCATTTTGGTGTATATAAATGCTTAAAATAAGGGAATAGGAAGTGTATTGGTGAAAAATGATAGATTGATATCCAACTATTCAAGGACTTTGAAAATCCATGAGAAAAAACTATCCTATGGATGACGTAGAGTTTGTAGTTGTGATCTTTGTGTTGAAAAAATGACAGAATTATCTCCATAGGGAGAAGTGTGAGATATATAATGATCAAAAGATCCTCAAATATATATTATTATTTATTTATCTTAATAAGAACAAGAAAAATATGTTAATAGATTTTCAAAAATTATGACATCTCTATCCACTGCGATACTAGTAATTAAAATAAGGTGGATGATTTTATAACTATAATAGATCATACTATATTATAAATGATGATAATTGAGATGGATAAAATCATATTAGTCCTACAATAGTTGGGGGTGGGAATCATTAAGGAAGGAACATCATTAATCCCTTCTCAAATTATTTCGCAGCCATCCCTTAAAGAGAAAATGGATGGTTCTCAATGAAATGAGGTAGAGATCCTGAAAAGTGTGGAACCATCCATTCCAGATATAAAGAAGGACCTTCTAAACTACGCACATATCTCATCCTTCTCTATTCACCTAGGGAGCGAAAAGATGTATCCATCTTTTCAATAGAATTATTTGTGGGAAAATATGAATAAGGATATTTCTATGTGTTTATAAAATTTCCTAGTATTTCACCAATTGAAGGATGAAAGGAAAAAGTTGAAGGGAAATATGATACCATTACTCATAATAATATGTAAATGGGAAACCACCACCATGGAATTTTTTACTAGACTTCCAAATACGACATGGGGAAATAATTCTATATGGGTTGTGGTGGATCATCATAAAATGATATATCACATTATCACAGTTATAGAGTAATTATTACTGGATAAAAAATAACATATATAAATATATATATCAAATAATTTCTATGGATGCACGGAGTACCACTATCAATTGTATCTAATAGGGGCCCAAGATTCACCTCCAATTTATTTAAAAGTCTCCAAAATTTTATGAAAACTTATTTGAACTTCAATGCGACTTATCAACCTCAAACTATTGGCCAATTTTAGTGAACTATTCAGATATTGGAAAACATTTATAGAGCCTATTCTGTGGACTTAGAAGGAGGATGGTGCCAACATCTACCACTGGCTGAATTCTCTTAAAACAACTATTCCCACATGAGCATAAAAATAGATCTAAATGAATACCTTTATGATAAAATATACCTAAAACTAGTATTAATGAATGAATTTAGTGAATGTAAGCTACTAGTACATAAACTGGTTGATAAAATGGTAGAAATGGTGAAAAAAATTTAACAACATATCAAGGAAGACGAAAGATGATATAAGAGTTATGAAGGAAATTATTGATATACATAGAGATTATAGTTGGTGATATAGTACTCCTCTACATATCTCCATATAAGAGGATAAAAAAAAGACGAAAGGAATGCTAAGTCCCAGTTACATTATCCCCATTGATATAATTGATTTTGTGGAGTTTTGGATTATCAACTAGCAATTACACATAATTTGCCTCAAGTACATGATGTTTTCCACATATCCTTCCTTTGGAAGTATATATTGGATACCTCACAGTTCTTTAATTCTGATGTGGTATAGTTGGATATTGATATCTATTATGAGGAGCAGTTCGTGAAGATCATGGATCGTAGAGATAGAGTTCAACACAACAAGAACATTCAGCTCATCAAAGTACTATAGAAGAACCATAAGTTCAAAGAGAAAACATTGGAACTTAAGGATGTGATGAAGGATAAGCACCCTCACATTTTCCCCATAGTTTTTAAAAATAAATTTCAAGGGAAAACAATCATAAGGGGGCTAAATGTAATAAACCAAAATATTTTCAACGAAAATTACATTCATAATATTATGTTACATAGTTTGAATAACATAATATCATATAGGGAAAAAATATAATGTTTTTAAACAATGTGTGAAATAAATAAGAAGTACTTTTATAAGTTAATGAATCTATACCTATGAAATAATAACATGACCTTTGAAAGAGTAATGTGACCCTTATGAATGGTAAAAATGGACAATAGAATAGTAACCTCACCTATGAATGTTTAAATAAAAATTTTCAATCTTATACCTGAAAATATGTTATAATTATATTAGAGTATAAGTAAATAATTGTGTTAGAAATTATTAATTAATTGCTGATATTCTTATAAAACATATTTATTTATTTTTAATTTTTTATTAATATAATAATTTATAATAAAATTTATTTCTATTTAACGTATTCATAAATTAATTTTTTATTTTTTATATAATATAATTTTATGAAATCTTAATAAATGTTTCAAAATGTTATAAAATAACTTATTATATAAAAATTGTAATTTTTCAAAAAAAATTATGTCATTAATAATGAAAAAAATTTCACATATTTAGAAAATTATTTTTATAAAATGGAATCCATATATGAATTATGAACTTTGAAAAATAGGGAGGGTGTATTTTTTAGATTTTCCGAAAATAGTTGAATTTTTTGCAGATAAGAAAATACATTAATTTAATGTATATATAAATTATAACATAAAAACAATATTTCTTTAGTAATAAAATTTCTAAACACTATATTAACAAACAATCCACAACTATTTTAATATATTGAGTGAAAATTCTAAAACTAGTCATCATCTTGTATCAAATTAATACATTATTCAAAAAAATAATGAGAAAACATCCCTCTCCACCTGTATAAATACCACACCTCACCACATCTTCTCCTCACACATCTAAAGTATTGAATCTTGAAAAAATTATGAAAAAATATCATCCCATGCCCCCCCATGTAAAATAGCATTTGGACTCAAAAAAAACCAAAACCAGATCCCCTGATGAGGATCTTAAAAGAATAATTCAAAAGGTGGAATCCTCTTTCTTTACATTTAATTTCTTTTCATGTTTTTTTCTATTCATATTCGCTACAAAAATACCCTAAAAAATTTCGATAGCTATATTACATTAAATATATTGTAATTTTATTTTGCTAATTTAATATTCCATCATCACTTATTTCACCTCTCTTTATGTACTACAAATGAAAACATCATCCCTAATGTGTTAATTTATCACATTCAAGGATGACAATGTTTTTAATTTTCATTCCCTCCTTCATTAGTAATCATAAAACAATTTTTCATATAATAAAATATAATATATATAATAAATAATATTTATTGTTATGGAAAATTTTTATATACATAATATTAATTAATAAAACAAAACTATTGTGTAATGATTGAAAAACCGCTAAATAAAATAAATGATTATTACTAACGTCTAATTTAATGATCCACCCTCGCCCAAAATTATTGAATGACATATATAATCAATTAATTTTATTTACATTCATTAATAAGATATAAGATCATTTCTCGGAAACAATTCTCATTTTACCTGATTTTCCAAACATCTATAGAAGTAACTGATCATGAAAACCAAGGAAACGATCACTCCAAAATGATGAAATGATATATAATAACTCATTAAAAGGGAAATAAATTAACATAGTAAATTATAATAATTAAAATACATGTAGATATTGATATTAATTAATTTATTTATTTATTTAATTTGATTATCTAGGAAATTCAGCTCCAGTGTAGAATAAATTTCGTCATAAGGTATGGGTTTCTTCCCAAACATTCATTTTTCTTTTAGGTTAGGATTTCTCTTCTCTTTACCATAATGTAAAAATTCTTTATTACAATGAAAATCTTATAAATTATATGTATAATGTCCAAAATAATTTATCAGGATCATTTTATCCATCTTTTTCTGTATATATACATGTTTTAATAAGGTTCCCTTCTCAATTATTCCTGATAAGAAGACTTGATTAATGTGAACATCCTAATTTCTTAACTTTTTTCAAGTAAAATACATAATTTAAATTAACCAACTATTAAATTTATATGATCACTAAATTTATCATGAAAACGTAACGTTGTTAATTTATGGTTTTAAGGAAACAAATATTCCTTTTTAACTTTAAATTCTCTTAAGTATTTCCTTTTAACCGTACTAAAATATTTCATTTCTAATGTTTCATAAACATTATTTTTGAAATATTTCCACATAATGGTGTCATAATTTTCCATGATATATGCCTATTTAACAATATTAATGTTCATTTATTATTTAAATTCTTTTTTCAATGGGAACCATTCTGATATTGTGTATTTATGGATTTTGACATGATTTTGATACACAATTCATTCCATGGTTATCCTTTATGCTTGATATTTCATGTGGCACACATATTCATGATAATTATATAACAGATGTTCCCAAATAGTGCTCCAACGCATTGAGTGATCTTTATTCTCATGAAACATCATGTGGGGACAAGGAGTGAACATGATTCATTTATGGGACTTTCTCTACCATGTGATATAGTGTCGGTAGTTAGATTTGACTCTTGTTGAGTCATGTCATATGTTGTTTCCACATTCCTATTATTTTAGGATTCTATGTTCCAATTTTATACATGTTATTATTCCTTATATTTTTGTGTTTCATTCCTTTTTTCATCATGTTATTCATTCTAACCCATGTGTTATGTTTTATTCCTGTACTTATTCCCATAATGTTCTTTTTAGCACACCAGTTTTGTTCATGTATTCCCTATGATATCCTATATAGATGTAATATCTCAATTAATGTTATGTTGTCATTAGTGATTTTAATTAAAATATGTTTTTAGTTTCGTTATCTTGTTTTTAAATTATGTATTTAATCTTAAAAATATACTATAAATTTTCATAAATTATTTTATTTTATTATAAATTTTACATGAAACATTGTATAATTTGTGTAAATAACCAGGGCCACTACAAATATTAATGGTTAATATTTTAAATTTTATAAAAATATAAAAGAAATAATTTTTGACCGTTTTTAGTATATGAATTATTTTAAAAATAAATAAAAACTTTTGAGAAATAAAATAGCATATGCCCAAAAGAATTCAAAAACAGTATAATAAATATACAAATGATATATTAAAACATAAATATTGAATATAAATAACTACTAAAAATCAGACCAATAGAAGGGTTACCCTTAATTTAATATTTGACTTACTAAAAAATATTATTTATTAATTTTCATTAAACATTAATTTATTAATTAAATAATCTGGAACCTTTTTGTGTTTTTTTAATTTACTATTACAATGATAACATCATTTACTACCTCTTCATATATAATATCAATCATTGGATGCTGGTAGTTCAAAAAATTCAATCCTATTTTTGGTGTGTCATTATCTATCATTGTCCCATGTTCATAAGTTCTTCATATCGAGAATAGAAAAGTTATAAAAATCATAATTTAATAATTTTTTTATTGTTTAAAATTTATTATATGTCTTTTACTAGTATTTCATGAAAAGAATAAATCCATAACTCACTAATTATAATTAATTTAATCTTTTATAAATTGTTATTTAATAATGATTATTTATTTATTTATTTACATTGAAGAATCATTAAAATTACTTAAATTCATAATAAATATAATATAAATTCCATATTTTTGTTGTGAAAATTATTTTTAATGAAAATGTTGAAAATAGTATTACATCACCTTGTAGATAGATAAACAATCCAAATCCAGATCATATAATTACCAATAAATAAGTAATAATCTAATGTTTCATTATTGTAATATAATGTTTATCAAAGTATAATGGTGTTAATAATTTTTTATTTTGATAAAAAAATAATATTTAGGAATATTTAAGAGGATGATATAATATGTAAAAATGATACCGAATATTTATCTTCATAATTTAGAGAAATATTTTGTTCTCTCAAAAAACTTCTTTATAATGAAGAGTTTTTTTTGGACCCAATAAAACAAAGCTCATAAAATTAGTGTGGAAATTATGATAATATAAAATAAATAATAACAAGTTAATGAAATAATAAATAGTGATGATGTTGTTCATTTGATTCAATATTCAATGTTAAATATAGACAATTAACATTTTTTTTCATAACAATGGGTTTTTCTAAATTTTTTAATCATAGAATTCACTCTAACGTTCATTATTTCATCCTTAGTCTCTTATAATATCACTATTTTTTAATATTAAATCCATACATATTAAAAACCCACATGTCACTAAATGATTGGTCACTTAATTCAATATATAATCATCTAGAAAAACTATGAAATATTTAGCTAAACTATCCCAATTTGAAAGATATTCAAATATTGAAAATAATATGGAATCTAATAATATAGATGAAATTATTAGTGTAATACCATGATTTCCTAAATCTTATTCATGTTTTTGTTGTGAACATTTTAATTACACAGTTAATAAGATTTAATCACCACCACCTCTATAGAAATTGTGTCAACTGAACTATAAACATTGGAAGTCATTTAGTCTTTACCATTATGTTTTTAGAACTATATCATTATTACATCCTTTTATAGTCCATTGTTACAAGGTCCTATTCAATAATTATAATTCAATGTTTCATAAATATTTCATAGCCTAATATAGAACGAATAAATTCCATTCTTCATTCCCAATGATTTCATCATTATAGAATTGTATTTATATTGAGAAACATGGCCTGAATCCTAATGTTCTATAAATATGATAAATTTACATATATTCTTCATTGTGGAATGATTTATTCCAACATGGTTTGAAAATACCATTATGGAACAACATACTATTATATAATTATTTTAATTCTACATAGCCTTATTCATGGTTTAACCAATGTATTTTTGGTTTATTTCTACTTATATTGTATAATTAGAAATAAATTTCTCTAATATCTTATATGCTTACCCAAAAAATTATTCCAAGATAAATAGGTTTGAAAAAATTAACATTACTTTAGAAAATTCTCTAAATATAACAATAATCTCCATTAAAGTCAAATATTGTTCCAACATTCCCCATTAGGGTTGTGGTAAATCAATGTTATCTACAGATAAATTAATGGTCATAAATAGTCAAATAATGATAAAATATAATTAAAATAACTATTTAATTAATTGATGTTTTTTTGAATAGTTGTTAATATAGAAAATAAAAAATCAAGAGAGAATATAGTTAATACATTTTAACTTCATCACACGGAAACCAATTGTTAAAATATAAAATATCATCAGATTCCATATATCCTAATCCATGTTGAACCCCCAAAACAACATCCAAATAGAACATATCTATACTATCTCATATATCACTAACTACCCCTCAAAAATATATTCATCTTTTTGTTTTCTTATTTCACTAATTTCTCCCCCTTTGATAAAAATACCAAGCAGTAATATCCTATCAATAATTAAAGATAAGACTAAAAAAATAAATGTGTATAAAGTGACAAGATATCTATAAATATCCAAAAATTTGGGAGTTGGTTGAACACCCAAATTCAACTTATTCCTTTAAAACATAAGTGTAACGATGTGTTTTGTGAGAATACATGAAAATTTATGATACATTCCAAAGGACTCCAAATTTTTTGATCCATCAGTCATCTTCCCTTTTAATGAAATTTCACTAGATCTTAATATGTTTCATGAGAGGTTATTTTATAGAATTGGTTTTTTTTGTCTGTGTAACTCTTATTATCATAATGTATCACTATATTAATCTTCAATTACTTTCAATGATCTAAAAGTTATTTCATTATCCATAAAAATAGTGTACATTTTATCATACGTGAATTATATTCCACATAGATCACACTAAAAGATATATCCTTTAATTTCTAAATAAATTATCCTATACCATTTCTTCATATAATAAATATACTACACTATTGAATTTTTTATCCAAAATTATTCTTTCCAATATTGATACAAATATATAATTATACCAAAATGAATCCTTAGATTAAACACAAATACATAATTGTGGGAGACCAAAATATACCTCATAATTCTTTTAACAAAATTGAACTCCCCACCATTAAATTTCATTGAAAGCACACGACCAATCAAATTTCATAAACAATATCCATTCTTTTATCCATAATATAATAAAATACTCAATTATTATCGACTATAATGTGAAATAAATATGCCCTACATGTTGGTTTATACTATATTTTTTTCAATGTTTAATTACTCTTGAAACATGATTATAATCAACAGTCTCAAACTTCATCAACAACTCCTTAAAATATTTAAATTACCAAATGGATATATATATATATATATATATATATCCCTACTTTTGAATAACATTTAACATAATAATGTAAATAATCACTCTGATCATTGACATATCAATCTTTTATCACTGAAATCCAATAAATTCCTTTACCTATAATGCCCCGAGCCCAGTTACCCAGAGTTGGTGCATTATTACATAACATTAGCATGATCACAAAACATAATGTCTCAAAAGACCGATTAGTTTAGTAGCCTTGGAATCACTAGATACATATATAATGTTTACATTACATCCTAAAGTGAATAAATACAACAACATATTGTCTCCATAGAACACACTCATATCCCCTCATACTATCCATGCCAGTCATTCAAAAAATACTTCTTCACATCCAGGTAAAATAAAACATAGAAAGGGGTGAGCTCAGATTCCTAGTAAGGATAACAATATTGAAGAAACATTCATAAATAAGCATAAACATTTAAGGCAATGTATAACTACAAGAAAAGCCTTTTAAACATGAACTTCAGCATAATATGGAAGAAATAAATTTAAATATTTCCATTTACTTATTCACATGGATATTCTACTAACCGAATAATCACATGAAATATCAATAACAACTTTCATAATAATGGAATGCATAATGCCAGGCTATCATGACCACATAGTTAAGTTCTGGCACCAAGACTACAAATAAGATTATGTCAATCCTTATGACAAGACACTAGTTTGTCTCATGATACCTACCGATGCATCGACGAGCTGTAGCAGGCTCCACCTGTCACTTATTATGTCTAATTCATTCCTCATATGAGCAGGTTTAAACATAACATAAACATTCGTATTAACACTAGCACTTGAAATGCCAATTCATTCACCACAAACCATGAATTCTATAAAAATAACACATCATAAGTCAAACAAATCACAAAACCTTCTATACTATATGGATGTTTTTTATCATAATAAATCAACTTCAAATAAGCTTAAAATACATGAAAGGATGTTGACATAGATGAAATCAAAAATATTTGACAGAAATATCTCTTTTTTAAAATTCATTTAAAAGACACATAATTATAAAATATAACATTTAGTTTTAAAATATTCCTATAAGATTGTAAGGGAAGATTTGACAATTTTTTAATGGCAGAAAATAGCTGCACCCACCGTATAAGTTAATAAAAGCCATTATTACCTTAATTATTTCGAAAAGGTAAAAAGGACCTTGTTTGGAAAAATATGGAAAGATTTATTTTTAAACTTATTATAAAAATTCATACAAGGATATAAATGAAACTAACCCAATGTTTTTAAAATAGTATGAATTATTTGAAATACATTTTTATGAAACATGGATGTTGATGATAATGAGTTCCCAGTAGATAATTACGTATAAAAAACCTCAGATAATCAAGAGATTGTGAAATAAAACCTTACCTTGTACATTTCCTTGGATGAGGGTATTTAACCTCTTGTATAATAGAGAAATAATTTTTATTAAATTATACAAGAATAATATACATTAATATGATAACATATATAATCTTTTAATATTTCTTTGTTTCTAATATCTTTGTATTATCGTCGTTTTGGGTGTTAACTTACTCGTTTTCTTTTATATGTTTTGTTACATAAGCCATGTTTGTTATGGATAGGTTGTATCATATTCAAAGGATGGATAGAATACTGAATATGGTTGTAAAATATTTATAATAAAACAACAGTATATAGAAGATACCAGAGTTATTATTTTAAAATGTAAATAACAAATAATGAAGAAGTGCAAGAATAAAGGAACTTAAAAGAGGGTGGTGAAAAAATTACCTCTTCTTCAGGTTCTTCCTTTTGATTTCTTCAAAAGGGATCCTTATGGTGGCTTTATGATCAATGTAAGGCCTCTAGGTTGAAGTGAGGAAATTTGAGAGAATATTTTGGCAGGGTATTGTCGAGCCAAAAGGCATTGAAGGTATGAATTTGTGATAAGGGGGAGTGCCCTTTTATAAGAGGGGTGAGGGTACCTTTGGAAAAGCTGGAAATAATATTTTATAATAAATTCATATTCTGTTTCAAATGGCTTAAAAGTATATTATTTAAAGGTTAAGGTGGGGATATGTCTAAAACCACTCAACCAATAGGTTTTAGATAGTTTCACATTTACCATGCCACTTTGTATTTTTATATTATATAGTTAATAAACGTACTATATACTTCCAAGAGAACCCCAAGTGGTTCATTAAAGATACAAATATCATTATATATGTCTCTTGGGTGATCCATAGTTCTTTAAAAATATCAATCAATCAATAATATAATATTTGTTTTTAAAAACTCTTTTATGTCAATTCTGACACTATTTGGTATTTTGTTTCTGCTAAATTCTTAACGGAATTATTAATTCAAATAAAATTCATCTATCCAACCCTATATGTCATATTAACCAAAAAATAAGAAGTCTCAATTTACATTAATTTGGATATTTATAATATCAATTATTTTAATATTTTCTGAATTGGGTAATTACTGCATCAGCATTGTGTCATAAATAAAATAAATTATTTAAGGAATAAAAATTATAAATAAAATACCATTATGTAAGAAATATTTTTAGCTTTCTAATTAATATTTACAATCAAAATTATCTTATTTATAACCCTATATTAAATTTTTTTTAGTAATTAAACATTGATTTTAACTCTTTTAACTCTTCTTTGAATTAAATAATAATAAATGTCCTAATCTAATCCAAGTGGACCAAAGAGGTTCATATTATATTGATAAGGTTGTTTTTGGTCTAATTTTACTTATCCAATAGAATTAGGACATGTGTTATGATAATAATAGTATCATTTTTACCCTTAATTACCCAATTTACATTATACCGTGGTAAATAAAAGTAAAAAGTTACTATTCACCAAAATTTCTTTTTATCTTATTGAATAATATTTTAGTCCTATATATTAACTATGACTCTAGGATTTTCAAAATTCCCCTAACATAAGTGGTAAAATTATGTTTTATGTGAATTTAAAAATTCTCTTAGGAGATGGGTAATAGACGGTGTATAGTTCAATAAAATTTTTATATATCTAAAATTATTATTAACTGACTCCAATGAATTAAATTGAACTTATATAAGTATAGTGTATCTATTTTGACCTAAAATAAATTTAACTAAAAAAATAATTATAAAAATAATAATTCGGTTTTAAACTATAACTCGGTGTTTTCATTATTCATCAAAAAATGAAAATTTTCAAAAAAATACAAAAACTTCACCCTAAGCTAATTTCGATATTCTGAATCCAAAAATGAAGTCCAATTAGAATGATTAAATTTATAAAATTTCAAAAAGTGGGTATTACTATTCATAACAGCTAGTTTGATTGGTTGTGGTGTGTGTTAAAACTCGAAGTTGTGTACAACACACGCTTTTGTATTATTCCAAGAGAAGCATACCGTGGAAGATTGGGGTGTTACATTCTCCCCTCCTTCAAATAATTTTGTCCTTGAAATTTCTAGAATAGTACCGCTTGAAATGACTCAGGTGGTTCTTCATCATAAGTTCCTCGGGTTCCCATGTTGGCTCGTCCATCTTATGGTTTATCCATAGAACTTTTACCAGATGAGTCATTCGGTTTCTCAACAATTGTTCTATGGTATCATGAATCCTGATGAGCTATTCGCAATAAGACAGATTAAGTACGAGTTAAACTTCCTCAATGGTGAGAAAATGAGTTGGGTTAGACATTTATTTTCTCAACAGTGATACATGGAACACATCGTGAACATGGGAGAGATTTGAAGGCATTGCTAAATGATAAGCTCCAGCCCAAAATCGTTCTAGAATTTTGAAAGGTCCTATGTACCTAGGACTCAATTTAACATTCTTATAGAAATTTATAACTCCCTTCCATGGAGATACCTTCAAGAAAACATGATCTCCTACATGAAATTATAAATCCTTCCTTCAGTTATCAACATAGCTCATCTGCCTACTTTAAGCTGGTTTGATGTGGGTTTCTATTACCTTCACCTTTTCCATCATTTCCACCACAAGTTATGCGCCTAGAATATTTCTTTCACCAACATCACCCTAACAGGTTGGTGTGTGACATATTTTTCAATATAACTCTTCATATGGTACCATCCGAATACTTGAATAGAAGCTATTATTATAGTACAATTCTACAGGAGTTAAATATTGTTCCCACATACCTTGAAATTTAAGTGACCATGATCTCAAAATGTCATCTATGGTTTGAAAAGTCTGTTCTGATTGTCCATCAGTTTGAGGGTGGTAGGCAGTTCTCAAATGAAGCTCAGTATCCAAGAATTTCTAAAGACACTTCCAGAATCTTGAAGTAAAATGGGGATCACGATCAGAAACAATCGATAGTGGTACTACAGGGAGTATCACAACTTCATTAAAATGTAGTTTTTCTAGATGATTAAGTGGTAAATCTTCCTTTATAGCATGAAAATGTGTTGACTTGGTAAGACGATCAAAAATGACCCATATTACATCATTCCATCTTGGAGTATTTGGTATCCCCATGGAAAAATCCATCGTGATATTATCCCATTACCACTCAAGTATGGGAAGAGGTTTCATGACTCTTCTAGGCTATTGCATTCAAGTGTTCACTTATTGACAAACCTTATATATTGACACAAAATTAGTAATCTCCCCCTTCATGTTGTCCCACAAAAAAATGTTCCTTCAAATCTCTATACATGTTGGTGCTCCTAGGGTGTATACAGAAATTGGAACTATGAGCATCATCTAACAATTACCTTTTTAAATCAAGTATATCAGGAACACAAAGTCTCTTCCCAAATTTCAAAATTTAATCTACATACACAAAGTCACTCAATATCCCATAATTCAATGCTTTAATCTTATTTTTATACTCTTCAGCATTATTATGAGAACTATTTAACCGTTCTAGTAAAGATGGTTTGGAAACCATTTGAAAAAGTATTGAGGTTTCACATTCCATGGTGACTCACATATCCATATTTACTAGATCATTATATATCGGATCCTTTTCATCTCTCATCTTGTTCAAAAATCCATGATCCTTTCTGATCAAAGTATCATCCACTTTATTTGGATTCCTCGAGTTGTAGTATATCCTGAAATCATAATCCTTGAGTAGTTCAAGATATCTCTTTTTCCTCATGTTTAGTTCTTTCTGTAAGAAAATATACTTCAAACTCTTCTGATCAATATATATCTCACATTTTTCACCATAGAGATAATGTCTCCATAACTTCAAAAAAAATATTACAGCAGCTAAATCAAGAACATGAGTAGTCTAGTTTCGCTCATTAATTTTCAATTGTCGTGATGCATAGGCAATAACCATATCATTCTGCATAGGAAACAACCAATTCCTTTCTTTGGAGCATCACTATAAATAACAAACCCATCATTACCCAATGGTAGAGTCAATATAGGAGCATTGACTAATATTTTCATCAGTTCTTCAAAACATTCTTCACACTCTTTTGTCCAAATAAATTTAACCCCTTTACATGTGAGCATTGTTAATGGGATACCCAATGACGAAAAATTCTTGATGAAACATCAAAAATAACTGGCTAAACCAATAAAATTGCATACCTCAGTTATACTAGTCGGTGCTGGACATTCATGGATTTCCTTGGTCTTAGAAGGATCAACTGATATTCCATCCTTATAGACAATATGGCCAAGAAAATAAATCTCTCGATGCAAGAATTCACACTTGCTAAACATCCCATATAATTCATGTATTCTAAGAGTCTTCAAGATAACGCGCAAGTGATTTTCATGATCATCGTAGCTTTTAGAGTATACCAAGATATCATCAATAAATACCACTAAAAAACATCCAGATATTAAATGAAAACACAGTTCATAAGATCCATGAATACAGAGGGTGCATTTGTTAGCCCAAAAGGAATTACTGTAAACTCGTAATGCCCGTACCTGGTTCGAAATGCTTTCTTCAGAATGTATTCCTTCTTCACACACAACTGATGTAATCCAAATCAAAGATCAATATTTGAAAAGTATTGAGCTGCATGCGATTTGTCAAAAAATTTATCAATTCATGGTAGGGGATACTAGTTCTTTATTTTTATTGCATTTATTTCCATATAGTCGATACATAACCTCATAGATACATCTTTCTTTTTAACTAAGAGGACAGGGGCTCCCCATGGAGAAAAACTATGGCGAATAAATCGCTTATTAATCAATTCCTCTAGTTTCATCATTAGTTCAACTAATTCAATAGTGGCCATTCTATAAGGGGTGTTTGATATAGGCCTTGAACCCAGAATTAAATAAATGGAAAACTGAATTTCTCAATTTGGAGGATATCCAGTTAAATCTTCCAGAAACACATCTATATATTCTTTCACAATAAGTACATCCTCTATTTTAACAATCCTTTCCTCACCCATAGTTATTTCATTCTCTTCCTCCTTGATAATTGAATTTAATTAAGCTATTAGGGGTGGATATAGATAAGAATCAGGTGGTGACGATTGTGCTATAAAGATAAGGTATTCTTTATCATCATCATCAAAAATCATAACCTACTTCTTCTTAAAATAAATATTCACATCATGGTCTGAAATCCCATCCATAGCGAGAATTATATCAAATTAAATAATGGGTATGACGATGAGATCTGCAGATAAAGAACATTTATGTGCTCTAATGGGGACTGATTCACAAAACTTTGTTTCAATGATAATTCCTTTAGAAGTTTTGACTCACAACTCCCTTGTAAAATCAAATTGTAAATATATAATTTTCGTAGAAAACTGGGAAGATATGAAACAATGCGATGATCTAGAATCAAATAAAGAATTTTCTAAAATTGAAGAAACCATTAAATTACATGTCACCACGTCTTTCTGATCATCTACCTCAGTAGTAGTGATAGCATATTCTTGACCTTTATACCATTTCCTTTTATGAGGTAAGTTCCCCTAATGCTTTGGACATTCATTTGTATAATTTCCCATCTCCCTACAGTTGTATCATCGAACATCGATAGCCTCTTTCATCCCCTTGCAATCACAAGCATGGTGGCCTTTTTCACCACACTTTTAATAGACTACCATTTCCTTCAAGCAAGTACCAGTTTGTTTCTTCCCACATTTACTACAGGATGTATATTCAACTTTTCCCTTCTTCCCTTTATTTACATTCCCAGAGTGATCAATAGATCTATTCTTCTCTTGCTTTTCTTTAAATTCATAAGACTTAGAGAATTCCTTTTCTGTCTTTATAGCACATGAGACAATATCTTCGTATGATGAGAAGGATTGTGAGGCTAATGCTCGATGGAGAAATGGTTTTTACTGATAAAAGATACGATCAATATTACTCCTTGGGTTACACATATAATCTTCTATATTCCTCGCTAACCTTGTAATGTTAGCCTCATACTTTGCGACATTCTCATCCTCATTTTGACTCAGACTCAGAAATTTCCTTTCTATATCTTCTTGATGGTCACGAGGAAAGTATTTTTCTTTTAAAAGTTATTTGAACTCCCTTCATTCCATATTTGATACTTGATCATCCTCCATTGTGTTTTGAATCAATGACCTCCATTGGTCAGCATCTCCAGTGAGGCTGTAATCATCCATGATAAATTTTTCCCTTTCACTACTCCCCAAGGCATAGAATATTTTCTCTAAATAATTTATCTCTTTCTTAGATACTAATGTATTTTTACTCCCATTGAATGTTGGTGGTTGTTTCCTAATGAAGTTATCTATCATTGATCCTCCATGTTGCAGATCAAGGGGCTCTAAACTGTTAAGGTTATTATTCATAACCTAAGTGAGTTGTCCCAGCATGGTGAATAACTGATCAGCAGCAGTTGCATCCCTAGCTTTACTATAATTATCTTGAGAAGGAGGGAAATCACTACATGGAGTGCGTGAATTGATACGGTTTCCATTCCTTCCACTAGGCGCCATTTCTAAACAATGACATAAACTAGTTCAGTTTATGAATCGAAATACATAATTCCAAACTTGTAAAACACTTAACATAAATTGAACAATTTATTGATATAATCCATAATCATTAAAGTTTTTTCATTGAGGAAGTATATACTCATAAACCCTTCATAGTGGTTTCTAAATAAAATGAGATTTATCCAAACATATCCTCCAAGATTGACGTAACCAAGAGTGCAGCAAGGCCTATTGTTGTGCACCAGTTCTCATTCGGGTCTTGATAAAAGCGGTGTTTTTGGGTTATAACCCTTGGTACATCTATGTCAGAGCCTCCTCTACCTACTCATATCCATACATGGATGTATTTCTAGAAAAACTCACAAAATCTCTACAATACCAAAATTCTTGGATGTTCTTCTATACTGTTCCTCAAAGTCCAACTTAGGTCTATGTTCTCTAATCAGAGTTTATCTAAATCTAGATTCTAAGATTTGTACTAAACTTCCTCTGATACCAACTGTAATTCCCCAACCCTAGTTACCCAGAGTCAGTGCATTATTACATAACATTGGCATTATCACTAATGATAAAGTATTTAAATACTGAATAGTTTAGTAGCCTTGGAATCACTAGATACATTCATAATGTTCGAATTACATCAAAGAGTAAAAATTTACAATAACATATTATCTCCATAGACCACACTCATATCCCCTAATACTATCAGAGCAGGTCATTCATAAAATACTTCTTCATATCCTTGGAAAAATAAAACATTGAAAGGGGTGAGATCAGATGCCCAGTAAGGCTAACAATATAGCGGAAACTTTCATAAATAAGCATAAACATTTAAGGAAATGTATAACTAAAATCAAATACTTTTAAACATGAACTTCAGCATAATATGGAAGAAATAAATTGAAATAATTCCATTTACTTATTCACATGGATATTATACAAATTGAATAATCACATGCAATATCAATAACCACATTCATAATGATGGAATGCATAATTCCAGACTATCATAAACACATAGTCAAGGCCATGTGCCAAGACTAAAAATAAGATTCTATTGAGAACTTGTTCCAAGAAACTAGTTTGTCTCATGAGACCTAATTATGTATCAAGGATATATAGCGGGCTCCACCCTTCACTTATTATGTCCAATGAATTCCTCGTATGAATAGGTTTAAACATAACATAAACATTAGTATTAAAAATAGCATAAGAAATGTCAATACATTCTCCACAGTCGATGAATGGTATTAAAATAACATATCCATAGTCAAACATATCACAAAACCATCAATACTATATAGAAGTTTTTTATCATAATAAATTCACTTCAAATAAGCTTAAAATACAACAAGGATGTTGACATAGATGAAATAAAAACTATTTGAGAGAAATATCTCTTTTTTTGAAATCATTTAAAGCCACATAATTATAAAATAAAACATTTACTTTTAAAATATTCTTATAATCTTGTAAGGGAAGCTTATAATATTTTATAATGGCGGAAAATAGATGTACACTCCGTATAAGTTAAAAAAATACATTCTTACATAAATTTTGTAGAAAAGGTTTAAAAGGACCTTCTTTGGAAAACAACAGAAAGATTCCATTAAAAAAATATTATAAAAAGAAAAACATGGGTATAAATGAATTTAACCCACAGTCTATAAAATAGAAAGAATTATTTGAAATAAATTTTTATGAATCATTGATGTGGTTGATAAAGAGGTCCCAGTAGATAATTACGTATAAATAACCTCGGATAATGAAGAGATTGTAAAATAAACCCTAAACTTGTACTTTTTCTTGTTCGAGGGTAGTTAACATCCTTTATAATAGTGAAATAATTTTAATTAAATTATAAAATAATCATATACATTAATAAGATATCATATATGATCTTTTAACATTCTTTTGTCAATAATATCTTAGAATTATTGTCGTTTCGAGTGTTAACTTATTCGTTTTATTTTATATTTTTTGTTACATAAGCCATTTTTGTTATGGATAGGTTGTATCTTATTCGTATTCATAATGATATCAAATCCTTAAACATTATTTTTAATCACAAAATGAGAATTAGACTTGAATGAACAGGATGGGGAATGAATCTCATGGCGTTCGTGAAGACTTTAGTCCGTACGTACGCACAAGCGACAATATCATTATTTTGATATTAAAATTATATATAATTGGATGATATATCATATATACAGAATCATTATAATGCTATATTTGTTATTTACTTCAATTACACATCAATATCATACCCATCGAAATAATAATGTTTTGAATGACAATTACACCACGACGTGGAGACGGTAAGACGTACGTACGCACGTATGGTTACATGTCATTCAAAGGATGGATAGAATACTGAATATGGTTGTACCATATTTATAATAATATCACTGTATATAGAAGATACTAGAGTTATTATTTTAGAATAGAAATAACAAACAAAGAAGAAGTGGAAGAAGAAAGGAACTTGAAAGATGGTGGTGAAAATATTACATCTTCTTCAGGTTCTTCCTTTTGATTTGATCAAAAGGGATCTTAGGTTGGATTTATGATCAAAATAAGGCATCTTGGTTGAAGTGAGTAAAGTGGATAGAATATTTGGGCAGGGTTTGGCTGAGCCAAAAGGCATTGAAGGAAAGAATTTGAGAGAAGGGGGAGCGCCCTTTTATAAGAGGGGTGAGAGGCACCTTTGGAAATGATAGATATATTATTTTATAATAAATTAATATTCAGTTTCTAATGAATTAAAAGTAGATTATTTGAAGGTTAAGATGTATATTGATTTAAAACCACTCAATCAATAGGTTTTAGATAGGTTTGGGTCACTATATTAACTTCATCATTTTGATTTAACTCTTAGTTAAATTGTTTGACAATTACCATGACTCTTTGTATTTTAATATTATATAGTTAATAAACATATTGTATACTTCCAAGAGAACTCCAAGTGGTTCATTAATGATATAGGTATCATTATATAAGTCTCATAGCTGATTCGTAGATTTTTATGAATAGAATATCAATTAATAGTATAATATTTGTTTTAAAATCTCTTTTATGTAAATGTTGACACTATTTTGTATTTTGTTTTTTCTAAATTCATAACAGCATTATTACATCGAAATAAATTCATATAACCAACACTAATATGTCATATTAACCTAGAAAATAGATGTTCTCAAATTATATTTATTTGGATATTTATAATATCAATATTTTTAATATTCCAGGAATTACATAATTACTACATCACCATTGTGTCATAAATAAATTAAATTCTTTAATGTTTAAAAATTATAAATAAAATACAGTTATTTAGGAAATATTTTTTTATTTCAAATTAATATTTACGATCTAATTAATCTTATCTATAACCTTATATAAACAAAAGATTTAGTAATTAAACATTTATTTTAACTTTTTTAACTCTTCATTGAATTAAATTGTAATAAATGTCCTAATCTAATCCAAGTTGACCAAAGAGGTTCATATTTTATTCCTAAGGTTGTTTTTGGTCGAATTATACTTATACAATAGAATTAGGACATGTGTTAGGGTAATAATAATATCATTTTTACCCTTAATTATCCTATTTACCTTTAACCGTGGTAAATAAAAGTAAAAATTTACTATACCCCAAAAATAATTTTTATCTTATTGAAAAACATTATACTACTTGATATTAACCGTGCCTCATGGACTTTCAAAATTTCACTCACAGAAGTGGTAAGATTATGTTTTATTTGAATTTTCAAATTCTCCTAGGTGATGGGTAAAAGACGGTGAACATTTCAATAAAAATTTTATATATCTAAAATTATTATAAACTGACACCAATTAATTACATTGAACTTATATTGGTATTATGTTTCTTTTTCACCTAAAATAATTTTAAATAAAATAAATAATTATAAAAATAAAAATTTGTTTTTAAACTATAACTTAGTGTTTTTCACTATTCATCAAAAATTGAATGTTTTCAGAAAAATACCAAAAATTCACCGTAAGCTAATTTGGATATTCCAAATCCAAAAATGAAGTCAAATTTAATGTCAAAATTTATAAAACTTAAAATAGTGGGTATTACTATTCATAACGACTAGTTTGATTGGTTGTGGTGTGTGTTAGAACTCGAAGTTTTGTACAACACACGCTACTGTATTATTCAAAGTGAAGCGTAACATGGATGATTGGGGTGATACATTACCAATTTAATCATTCTGCCACCTAGCTTGTTATTATCAACATGGATGGTTTCCTTGAATTAAGCTTACTTTTATGATTTTAAATAGTGGTTGTGATATAAACATCCTAGAGTAAATATAATTTTCTTCAGTTAGGTATAAAATCAAGTAAAACAACCCAAAAATAATTATATCAATCCATGAAATGACTTTTTTTATCAACACACAACTTTATCATCTTTTCTGATTATAAATATTTTTGGTTGATAAATTTTATCATCATCATTGCACTCCAAATTAAATAATACCATATTTACATCTATTTGGGACCAATTTGTTCATTGTTGAATAAATAATTATGAGAACATTCTTATCTATACATTTGTCACCATCATTTTAAATTTATTCTCCATATATATTCATTTAATTTTTCCATACCTCATTTAAACCCATATTTCATCATTTCTATGGAAGAACCAATGTTTCACCCCCTATTATAGTGTTTAAACCCTATAATTTTTTTTTGGATTTCATAATCATAATTTATTCCCAATTTTATCCATCAAAAATATACAACATCAAAAGCATAAACGGTATTAATTACATACCCAATCACATTTGAGGTTTGAAATTTTAGTAAGTTGGGATGAACTCAAAACTAAAAATATCCAAGTTTCTATGTGTGAATTATTAAAACAATAACCCTATTTTATTTTTTGACATTTAGAATTCATCATTATACATATTAATCCTTAGATCATTATAAAACGTTTGAAAACATTGTATGAGCACAAAATTCTTAATAAGTTATTGAAAATAAGGAAATATATTAGTCCATTGAATAACATGAAAACCTATAAATGTTTTACAAAAATATCAATATTATTTAATAGTATAAAATAAATAATATCCATATGAAAAAATAAATTTTTTTCCTCAAATAAATCCTTTAAAACTGAGACCATGAAAATATAAATCCTTTTAAAGAACAAAAAATATTATATCAATAACATTTATCATAAATAACATGATAATAATTAAATGAATATGTGAAAATTCAATGGTTAACTCCATAGTTATTTTCAATGAAGATAAATAACATTAACAAAATAATTAAAGTTATATATCAAGGTCACCCACTCATATAAGCTTTATAATGCTCCCCCACACATATAAGATGAATCAGGAACACCCACTTGTATTCGCTAGGATCAGCTAACTAATATAATCTTTATTAGGTCCACCCATTCATAATCTATAATTATATAGTTCCATATCATGAATAATGTTTTTAATATTTCACCATTTCATTATTAATAATTTAAAATATTATTTTGAACCCATAAGAAAAACACTTTCAGATATCAAAATAAAATTTCCTTTTAAAACCATATTTTAAACACTAAAATACCAAGAAAAAAATATAACAATGATTTTTATTTAAATAAAACCATAAATCAACTAAAGGAATCCAAAAATTAAATAACAGTTATGGGGGTTGGAAAATCCATTGACACCGTATACATTTAAAAAGAACATTCTTTTTTTCCTTCACTATTGATAGTGATGAAATTTAAAATAAAATATGGAAAGTATTTTGTTTGAAAAACATTCAAAGAAAGTCAAAAAAGACATAACTGTCCATTATATTCAATTTATGTCCATATAAAAACAAAATTAAAACAAATTTATGAATATGGGAATGGAATAAAAATATTTATAAAATAAATCATTAAAATATTTAAAATCAGGTTTTAGGTTAAGGAATCCCTTTCCATGATTCTAACTCATCATGTAAATTCTTTAAATTACTGAAGAATAAAATTATGTTTTTTGATTACATACAAAATAAATTTTATAAATTTTATTATTTATTTTAGTTTTTAACAATGTTATAATCAATTACATAGTCTATTATTTTCATGTTGGATACATTCGTGATAAATGGATCATATGTCCAAAATTGTTTTGGTAGGATGACTATAGTCAATGATTTCTATATTACATATCATGAAAATTGCAATCATGAAATAACTCTACTAGAAATATTTCCTATAGCCATAGTTTGCAACCAAATCTATAAGCCCAAATACTGTTGCTATAGGGATTTATCCACACTTAAAACCATTGATAAATCTGATACTATTTCATAAATAAAGACCCCAAACAACCCCCCCCCCCCCCCCCCCCCCCGATATACCAAAAGACCCACCATTAACCCCTAGACAGACCCCCTTTCACCCCGAGAAAGACCCCCCTTGCACCCTGGAAAGACCCCCAACCCCTAGATAGGCTGCCCTACCCACCCCATGCACACACAACCTACAGACCCCCAACACCTAGGGAAAGACCCCTGAACCCCTTGAAATACCCCCTTCCACCCATGGATAGACAACCCTTGCTCCCTAGACATACCCCCATGAAACCCTGTAGACCCTCCATGCACCCCTTGACAAACACCCAGGCACCCTGGACAGACCCCCCCTTCACCCATCAACGGACCCCCCATGCACCCCTAGACAAATCCCCTTACATCCAAAACAGACCACCTTTCTCCCCTAGACAGACCCCACTTGCACCCTGGACAGACCCCCCCTACCACCCCTACAGACCACCCATTAACTCCTAGACATAAACACTTCCACCCAATACAGACCCCCATGCTCCACTAGAGAGACGCCCACTTTTACACCTAGGCATACCCCCTTTCTATCATATAGACCCCCTTACACCCTGTACAGACCCCCTACCACTCCTTCCCTACACACCACCTCCCCCCACCAAACCACCTTCTCTTATAGCCCCCCTTTCACCCCCAGACATACCCCCCTCCCTGGATTAACCCCATGACCCTGCACCATGAAGACCTTTTTAATACCCCTCCCCTTGCATCCCCCTCCACCTCCAGACACCCTTGCACCCCTAGACAACCCCCCCCCCACCACCCGGACAGAACCCCTTCCCCTCACCCTTACAAACCCCCTTTCTCACCCCTGCCCCTCCCCCCTGAAGACCCACATTGCACCACCCACACATCCCCCCCCCCCTCCTCCCTGGACAGACCCCCACACACCCTGGAATGACCCTCCACCCCTCCCTAGAAAGACCCACACCCCATACCTCCTGGACATCACCCCAACCCTCCCTCCTGGACTGACACCCCTTCCTAGACAGGCCCCCACCTTCCAAGAAATATTGTCAAACCTATGAGGCAGTTTTGTTTTTGGGAATGGTCTTTTAAATTATCTATTTATTTCTAGAATATGGTATTATGATTTGTTTTCATTATAGATAAGATTTCTTCATGGATAGAGAGTTGAGACATTCATGTAGGAATTATCCAAAATTTTATCATTACCTAGAAGAAAATTACTTGGTTGATTCCTGAACAATCTTATAGTACAACAGAAACATAAATATGGAAATAAATTATAGTTATTGTATAACAAAACAAATTAAGAACATTGATTTTTTCAAGAAACCAGAATAGGAGGTAATATTTTGAAGTGATATCAGTCCATGATTTAGTGAAAGTAATCTTTTGTAAATAGGAAGGAATATTTTGATAAACCAAATAATAAAGAAACAAGGGAGTAAGAGGTGGATTGTAATGGTTATAAAACCTTATCTAATATTAAATAAAACTATATATATTATCTACACTCCTTCCCTATACCCCATTAACCCCTACCCCACCCCCTTTCATGCCTTACCCACTACCCAGCCACCGTTTCATCCCCAACCATATCCCATCTCCCCTTGCGCCCACATGCACACTACCCCTTCCATAGAGAACCCCTTAAGAGTTTACCTAAATGTAGAAACCAATAACGATTAACTCCACCCATACCCCACTACCCCACCCCTTGCACCCCCTTCCCAACTGACTCACCCCCTTGCGCCTCGTACCCAACCCCTCCCCCCTTGCACCCACCTTCAAACTACCCACGACCCTACAGAACCCCCAACAGACCCCCTACCCTCGCCCCCCAACACCCACCCCCAAAGTTATTTTTATCTCCCCACTTACCCCATTGCACCCCTACTTAGCAGACCAGCACTCCCCCCCAGGCATCCCACCTACAACCTCCTCCCTCCCTATACCATGCATACCACTTGCAGACACCCCCTACCCAACAGACATCCCACACCCCCTTCCATCTACTCCATCAATTCATCCCATCCCCACTCCCCTACCCCTTCCTGGTAGAATTCCCCTACCCCCAACCCTACAAACATCCCCCTCACCCTTCGCTCTACCCCCTACACCCACCCCCATCCCCCTCCCCTCCCTTTCCAAGCAAACATCCCCTCTACCCCCTGCCCTGCATACCTCCCACCTTCCCCCTTCCCCCTCCACCCTCCCCTTTCACCCTCAAATGCTCACCTCTAATACCATTTTTCCACATTTTCTCATATATAATCAATCTAAACCAAGAGTTTTCCCCAATATAAGACATATATTACCATATCTCACCATCATTGGCACATTCCCCACTATCATGATCATCTAGAATGATTACCATATTGTCACTATTGATGCACCATGACTCTCCATCAGCATCAATCAAACAACCATGATGATGGTTGATGATAATTTTTTATCATGTATAATAATAAAAAAATAAGATAGGCCCATAGTCATCATAATCATAGTCACCAAGAATTTATTTGTAAAATTATGGAGATAAAATTACTTGCACTTCTCCAAGAGATAGTGGAGATCATTTTATATAAAATGATTTTTTATTATTTTTGTGATTTTGAAATTTAATTAAATTGATAATGTAAATTTAAAAAATATCAACGAAATTATAGTTATTTTAGACAAGAAAGTATAAATAGAAAACAAAAGATTCAATTTATTGAAGAATTTACACAGAAACAAGACTCTAGAACAAAACAGAACATCAATTCAATTCCAGAGATTGAATCAATATAATAAATAAATACCTTATTGATTGATTATTATGAATTTATTCATAATAAATAACCAATAAAAAAAGAACGAAATATTTCTTATTATTTGGTCAATTTATATCCAATGTGCATGGAAAGAACAGCTCCCAAAAAAGAACCAATTTTATTTTGCTCAATGAAATGATACAATTAACGAAACATCATTACAGACAATAAGAAACATAAATGATAAATATATTATATGGTTAATAACTATAAAAGAAGAAGTAGAGTGTTTACCATCCATATAGGGTGCCTATCAAATAGTATTGATCCTTTCATAATGTAGAAACACCACTAGATATGATGTTTCATAGTTCATTGGGACCTTATCAATCAAAAAGAAAACCAAACTTATTCTTTATGAAAGTATATCAACAACACTGATTTAAATTTAGTTTAGAAACTATACACTTGGACCATGAGGCTTACTTGGAAGCCTCGGTCAGGGGAATATACCCATCTTATATGGTTAAAAGACAATCTACAAATTAAATGTTCCATTCCCATGATATGGTTCCTCCACATGTTTTGAATAAATATCTTGTGAGTTACTTCTCTGTATCCATGTTACCTATGTAATCAACATCAAAATGTCCAACAATTATTTCATCTATATTTACATTCGAAGAAAAAATACAAGATATAAGTATGTGAAACAAATCTATGTAACTGTTTAAACACCAACCAATGATGTTACCCAGATTTTTTTGAATCTATTGAGAATGAATATTGAAAAAAATATGTCCATCTAGGTGAAAATAATAGAATATATTAGGTTACCAAAAAATGTTTCTATGAGGGTTCTTTGAAATATATTAATTTCCTATAGTAGAAGTATTAACAAGAGTAATTGATACATTGAAGTGTTGGGAAGAGGGATTATTAATTGGATTTGAGGTCTCAAGAATGTACATCTTCAAAAAGTTAATGATATAAGAATTTGGGACTAATATAACATTTTATAAGGTTTATCCCATTGATTTTATAAAGTAATATCTATTTATTCACTCCTAAATCGTTCATCTTAAAAATTATTTTCAATTGATACATTTGACAATTAATGAGATTAATATTATTGCACATAACCAATATATATTAAAAACAAATTAATAGGTAAAGAATGTATGTTTTAACCCATTTAAAATAAACACAAGCATCCCGCTGGATCCTGTTAAATTGGATATCTAACATAAAAGAGTCAAATTTCTTCTACCACTAACCAGAATCTTGTATTAAATCAAATAAAGATTAATTTAAAATACAAAACATGTTATTTTTAAACACCTTTTTTAACTACAAGGTGGTTTCATATACAATTTGACGTTAATTTCACCATTTATGAAGGTAGTTTTGTCATCTAATTATTCATTGTGAAATTCATCTGTGGGTTTGAACTAATTAGCAGTATATGGGAACCAGTTAAAAAGATACACTATCATAGTCACAATAGTTTCCCAGTAGAACTTCAGCAGGCCCGAGTATAAAATCATTTCATATACACAATCAAGAATAGTTTTACATGTGTTATCATCAATTTCATTATTATTGGGGTCTCCCTAATAAAATGATATTATTTTATGCCTTCATTTTTATATAACTAGAAAAGTTCATTAGATAGGTAATCTAAATAATAATCAATTCTCATTAGTTTTATTATATTTACAATCAATATTTCTATAATGTTTTTCGATGTTTCAAATATTTCAAAATAATTATATTTTTATGGTATGTAAAACCATGATTTTATATAATAGTCATCAATGAAGTTAAAAAAATTGGAACCTTCATCATATGATGTGGTTATAGAATTTTGTCCTAAATCCAAATGTATATAAACTTGTCTTATAATTAAAATTCATATAATGTTAAAAGGAGTAACTTTATGAGCCAAAAAATTAAAGATAAAGTTCATACAGTAAATACTCATGCAAAATCCACTTTTTTCTGCTCTACCATTATTATATGTGTTTTAATTCATCAACCAAAATCCATCATATTTCTCTTGAACCGACTTGAAAATCAATAAATAACAACTATCCATCCCACTATCGATGTTAAAAAATGCATATAAAACTATCCATGATTATTTGGTAAATAAATTTAAATCATTCTAACTGATATGCATTAACAGATAGTATTTAATAAGAATTTCCTTAAACAAAAGCATGATTCCAAAAGGATGGTCAATAAGAAGCATTAAAAACCCCAGTGATTTCAAATTGAATATGTATATCTAATTAAGACCTAAAAATGTGATTCCCACTAACTATATACTCAAATCTAGAAATGTAATTCAATAGAAAATTAATAATACAACATTTTATGGTGAAAAGCGATAGGTAACCCCAAATTCAAGGAAGGATATAAAAATTAATTCTCCTCAAACCTACACAAATGATTCACTATTAATTTTAAAATAATGAAATAATGAAGGAGGGGAACCACAAGTGTATGGAAGAAATAAAATAAAAGTGAAAAATTAAGAATATAATTGAGGTTTCCCTTATATAATTCTCCCATTAATTACAAAATAATTTCTTATAAAATAAATTCACCCCCTAAATAATTCCCTGGAATGACCCAAGATCTTAATCCAGTCACTCTCACTTTAGTGTGTTAGGTTAGAATTTGATAAAGAAATATTTTCGATTCAGTACCTCCACATACCAATAGTAATTGAAAATGCTTAATCATTCCTTTATCACCACTCACTCCCCTGCATCATATTATAAATTTATGAAAATTTTCGTATTATTAGGTTTAAACCAAATTAATAGATAATAATGATCAAATTTATGGCACATTAATAATAATGTACTAATAATATAGAATTAATCTGATTTCATGAAAATAAAACTGGATAAATGAAAATACAAATTCATTAAAATCCAGAGATTTTGATGGTGGAATGTCTCTGTAGCCAAGACATAGTAGTCTAATCCCCATCACCATATAAAACAATTAAAGAATCAGAACCCATTATGATATATTATAATTTGGTTTATGATCAATCTATTAATAAGTGGGACTGAGGTTATTTTACTAATGGCCACATAAAATCCATCATCCAAATATTATTTTAGTTGACATAAGAAAAATCAATCTCTTCATTCATTGGATGGGTTGCATGTGTCTATATTTTAAGATTATTATGTCATTATCTAATCTCATGAATTTCTCATGTTTTTGTGACCCTCTTTTCAAAATATTAAAATAATATTTATGAAAATCATTCTAAGATGTAAAATATTTCACTTTTGAATATAGAAAATCACATTTGTTCAGATTTTACCACCAATAAATAATTTCCACATATTCCTTTTGATTAATTCCAACATTCACTAGCAAATTCGCTCAATATCTATCTCATTTTTTTAGTTTCTAATGATTGTTATTCAGTTTTTTCGTATGATTTGGAATAATATAAAGGGTTAGTAATTAATTATTTACATTTTAAAATAAATTTTACACAATTTGGTGTATTCACAACATTGAGTTATTCTTGAGAGGTTTGTGTATAAAAAGATTCTTCTTAGATATTAAGGAAGGGTAATAATGAATGTGAATGGTTTCCATTACAATTTTAATGTTTTATAAATCTAATCTCAATGATAGAAATTGATAATTCATTTAAATATTTTTTTTAAAAAGTATTATAATAATTTATAAGGAAAATATTGGATCCAATGTTTAGATAGTTGGGATTGAAATTGTTCATGGGTTGGAAAAGTTTCTAGATGCTTAGGATTTAGACCATGTAGTTGATTGGGTAATTAATTATCCAACCAAATGTATTTAGTATTTTCATTTTACATGTAATGAAAATTGTTTTCTTCATTAGTCTATTGATTATTCTGATCATTTTACTCCATTAATTGTATCCCTATAAGAAGTTCCTTGATTGAATCAATAGTTGGTAAATTATCTATCACTCAAGAAGAACCTTTTATTGTAAAATACTTCAATTTTGGTGTCTAAATTGGTTAATACTAATGGTTTCACTACTAAAAATAATTTCATAGTTGTGTAAAATAACCCCTGTAATATGAAAAATAAAAGGAATCTCATACAATATCTCTTTCTTAGATAAATTTTATAAAAAATGCTCCCCACCCTCCAAGTATTAATGATATTTATGCCTTGATTGATGGGGGTACCTACACATCATAATTTTATAAACTCTATTCCATGGATCACATGCATCATTATTTAGGAATATTAAAAGAATCATCGATTTCTACTCAACTATACCAATATTGAGGTTATCTATCCATAGAATATAATGGTTACTATGTAAAGATATTTTCTCCGCCCATATTGAATTACCTAAACTATAAAAAGGACTATATTTTATAATCATACATCCCCTAAAATCATACACACTCCCTCCTCATAACACCATATTTACTAGACCCCTTCACATTAAGTTTTAGATCAACATTGGTGGTATCTACTTGATCCACCAAACTAATAAATCGTAGCCATTTGTAATTACATATAAAGGGATGATCCCTTTACTAGTATCTATTATCTTTTCAGTAGGAAGAAGGGATCCTTGTTATTTCTATTAGAGAGAGCACATGAATTTTAATTAATAGAGAGAGTTATTCATTCCTTCATAACCCATATTCCTTGTCCCTTAAATCTCCCAACACACCACAAAAAACACTATTTAATTAATATTAACCGTATATGAATGTTTCTCAACACTTTGAAATAATGTAGACTAAAATTCATAGATGTATTCCCCCTAAAATTGAAATCCCATAAGTTTACAAACAAGGGCCTAGGGAAGTAGGCCTTTTCTTCAAAAAAAAATTAAGGTCTAGACTAACCCAGATTCTAGACTCTCAAAACACATACGTGGTGAGGGTATCTAAATTACTTTTCTATTGATATTAATTTCAGTTGGTATGCCCTTATTTCGAAACCTCCAGAAATTTATGTTCGAAATAAATAAGATTTATTTATAAAAGACTTTTCACAACCCCTCATCATGATCCTCCTTGGATCTTAATAACAAGTGAAACTCCAAAGCACTAAATTATCCTACAGTAAACATTGAGAACATTTATATATAAGTTATTCATACATAAAAATCCTATTATAAAAATATAATGACACTCATAAAAGTATTCATATAAAAACCTAAGGTTTATTCTCAAATTCCTAATATAAATGTGAAGGATTTGGAATCTAGAGATAAATTGAAAATTAAATAACAAGCCTTCTTTGTTGTATTTGATGACACCCCACCAGAAAACCAACACACCATGTGTGGGATCCTCTAGGTAATTTTTTTGAATAGGAGGAATGTGAATTGATTTTAGGACATATATTTCAATTTATGGTTATTCTAGATTTTAATTCCCATGTTCAACCATACATATAAACTTTTCTATGTGTGGGATAAAATCTAGATAGTATACCAATAAAATCAACTCTAGATAAATGTACCTTCATTATGGATCCATCACATGTATGATGAGGATCCCGGGAGGTGGGGTGGCTGTGTTAAAGGAGGAGGATCCCAAGAGGTCGGGCCGCCACATAAAAACTATTTTGGATCCACGTCTGAACAGTTCTAGAGCGGCATTGGAGATGGAGTGATGCAAGGAGGTAGGATGGCTACTTTAGAGACTTCGGCAGAAGATGAGGATTGTGGTGGTGGGGGAGTTGGTCATGTCAGAAACGTGTCGGAACCACGTCATAGAAGCATGGTCGTGGGGTGGTGGGCTGGCCACATCAGAGATGTCTGGAGAGGAGTAGGATCATTGGAGGTAGGAAGACTATTGGGGTAGTGGGTATGGGAAACTTGTGAGGGTGGGTGCGAAGGGGTTCGTGTGGGGGGCTAGAACCACAGATAGTTAAACATGTGTGGGTATAAGTGATATATAGCCACAATTTTTATTGTCTGTAGCTATAAATTAGTAGATATTGGTCCAGAGTCTACTAGTGTAAATATATGTTTTATTAATCAATTATATGTTTTAAAAAAACCATAAAATATTGTTTTGAAAAATGAATTATTTTACAATCATTGAGATGGTAGGTCGTACATACGAATGAGTAACCTTTCCATTTTTCAACGACCATGATGAAAAGAATTTAACTGTTATTTTATAAATATATAATTATTATTTTATCATAAATACCATATTATATCATTATATAAATGTATAAATATCAACTGTATTATTTGGTAATGAAAAGTGAATCATATCGCTTCGTGGATGTGGTAGTCCAAACGTATTCAAGAATGCCAATAACATTTTTAATGAATTGGAAGGCATTGTATTATATAGAATGTTTTCTCTAAACAATGATAAATATGTAATTAATAAATATATATATATTCATACAAAATGCATCATATTTACTATCCCTGAAAGGTGTGGAGGGAAAACATATGACCTCAGTTCGTGAGGAGGAATTCTTCCATACTCACAAATGATGGTTTCATTTCTCATTTGATGGAAGAGGGTATAGATAATGTCTATTCCAATAGAATAATAATATATAAGTATATTTAATATACAGGGGTTATTGTATCAAAAAATTTTGAATAATATTTTATAAGTAATAAAATATAATACAACTAAAACATCCAGTTAAATGTTTCACCTATTCTTTAAGAAACTCCCTTTTCATTACATGTTAATCACTATAAGTTTGGTATTATTCCAAAAATAAGACCCATATAATATGGTTATGGAAATTTTTATGTTATTAGGGTATGGATAGGTGGAGTAAACAATCTTTTACAGTGTATAGAGAAGAGGAGAGGGGATTTTGTATTATAAATGACTCGAGGGGAGCTCTTGGAATTACAAAATGTTTTAAATTAATATAAATTTATTTTCATTTAAAAAAAGAAAAAATTGATGTAATTGTAAGATAAGATCATTATAATTCAAAATAATCACATCAAATAAAATTTGGACATGTTTTGTTTTTCGATTTCACCAGTATATCTTAGTTTTATTTGATGGATGACCCTTTTGAAAATTATTGTGATATCAAAGATTTTTACAATTTAACGGTTACTAAAGTTACCATTAAAAGGAGAGTGAAACATGAATGTAAAACTGATGATATTTTAAACCATATATAATTCATGTTTCCAATTATAATATTATTTATTAATTTTAAAAAATTTAATAAAATTTGGTTTATTAAGAAATATTTTTAACGCCATTTTTGGAAATACATGAAATATTATAATGAAATATGTGTCTAACTAATGTAAAATGGTTTAAAATGAAATTTATTAGATGATAATAAGTATGTGTAATTAATGTATTCATCAAAAGATATATTATATGTTTATATGTCATTATAAAGCTTATATTCTGTTTTAACCACTTTTTTATACAATTTTACTCGTAACCACTATAATGACATTTTTCAATATTAAATGGTTATGATTTTACATATATGGTGAATATTGGATAATTAGTAGCCAATGTATGATTTTTTACAATTTATATGTTCCTATTTGATGATTATTATGATTTCAAAAAATTTAATAAAATTTTATTTGTCGTAAAATATCATTAATATTATTTTTGACACTATACATGACTGGGTAAAATATCATTAATATTATTTGTCATAAAATGTCATTAATTATCTTACATTGTTCTCACTATACATAACAAGGTAAAAAATCATGTATAGTGTCAAAAATAATATTAATGGATTAAAAGATCTCCATACTATATTTTTCCGTTTCCAAGAATTAAAATGGTGAGAACAGTGTAAGATAATTAACAAAATTAATAAACATTCATATGAAGACAAAATACATTAATCTCTACAGTTCATCTATAATACCCAAATATCTAACTAAATATTACCATAACAAACTATACATAGAATAATTCAAAATATTATAGAATAATATTAGTTCCCAAATATTAGAACCATTTGATAACATATTCTAAAAATTCAAAACTATCATTTATATTCTGTTATCATTTATCTCTCTTAAATTTTCAAACCTAAAATGTATGTTACCCAATAATTTAGCCTCTAAAAAATGATAATTATTTATATAAATATTCTTAATTACCATTAAATGTATTGGAATTCATCCATAATTAACTTTTTCACTTGTTATTATTATAAGTAACATATTCATTGAATATCAATAAAAACATGATTTATGTCTTCCAATATAATCTTATCACATAAAACCTCAAAATGGGTATATATTCTGTTAAACATAAGATCAACCATAAGCCTATAAACCATATGATGGTTTTTATAACTCCTATATTAACATCACATAAAGACATCCAAATCTAAAAATTTATGAAAACCCTAATCAATACCAATTGTTATAGCCTCAAATCCACACAACTTGATCTGGTCATAAAAATATAAATTCAATATATCATTCACTAATACCAAGAAATGTGGACTGTTTTAATTATCCAAAACATAAAATTTCAAATGGAAATATGGGTTCACATACATAACTAATGATTTTTTTGGTTTAATGTTTTATATAATTATAAAATTCTATTATGTAATAATACACTTGTATTAATGTGGGAATTATTTCCAATATGCCCCTTCTTTCTTTCTTCCATATTAATTTTTCATCATTATTCCTACCCATCATTAATATCAGTGAAGGACACATGAAAACATGGGATAAAGTAAAATCATTGTAAACAATATAGGAGAGTTCAATTCAATTTTTGAATGATAACCATAAAAACCATTATATTTTTAACTTTATCTGAATATACATTGAGAGTATGAAACAAATCATAATAAATTAAAAATAAAAAAATTTCAATAATATATAACATTTTAAATTCATACAAATAATATTGAAACCCTTTTAGGTAACCAAGAGAATTATATCCATAACCCATGTCAGAAATAACTGGATCCCGATTAAAACCATAGGCGAAACATAATTATTTAATAGTATCTATATTTCATATGTAGATATGTGACATTACCCAATGCATTGGAGAGCTAAATTGGGCTCACCCAATCAAATAAATTTTATCAGACTAACAAACTCATATATGCTCTATCGGGCTCTCCAACTCATATGGGTGGTATCAGGATCAGCCACTTTTATAATTTGTATCTAGGTCCCCCTTTAATAATATATAATTCTCAAGTATCATATCATGAATATAGAATTAAAATAATTTATCTATTCATCATAATCCCTTTCAAAAACAATTTTAAACTGATATGAATAAACTTTCATATATCAATATTCACTTTATATTTCTGGAACAAATATCAAAATTTCACAAAGGGATAATATTTAATTTATAAATACAAAACAAAATTTCACTTCATCATATTAAATTATAATAATTTAAAGAAATGACTTATAATATAAATACATAAAACCTGAAGAAGACCATTTTTTAGTAAAGTGTATTTTTAACACCAATATGATAATACACCAAAAATCATCTATAATGTTCATTCATATAAAAAATAATTAAATTATATCCAACTAAATGGTATTATATTAATTTTATACAAAAATTTAATGAGAAATAAGGAATTTCACTAAAAATAAATTATATTATAAAAAAAATTATTTTTTATGTTAGTGGGAAAATAAACCATTAAAAAATATCTAAAAAATACACCCAAAGATGATTTTAATATAAATATTTATATAATATAATATTTTCTATCTAATATAATGTCTAAAATTTCCAAAAAATATTTTTAATATATTTGCAATGACTCATATTTTCCTGATTTTTTTAGCAAATAATTGGGGAAATTCCAAGACTGGATGTTGAGACGATGTGCAATTTAGAGATCATATGTGTTCGAAGAAATCTATTTAAAATTTTTCTATTTTTAATAGCATGGGCATTGAAATTTTCTGAAAAAATTGTATTAACTCTTAAAATGATACCTGGATCAGAAATCTGAGGTCACCATTGAGCTCAGAGTTGGGAGTTTACCCTAGTCCTGATATAACATTACATAGTGTAGGTCTTCTATGGAAAATACAAAAATAAAGTAACCATAAAAAAATAATTTTTTTTAAATTGTTATAACTCATGATTGGTGAATCAAATTGATAATATGAGACCAACGTTTAGTTTATAAGGGGGATTTTTCTTTATTGGGAGCCTAACCTAGACCTATGTGGGTTGAGGTTAGAATTTATTTTTGGCATTTGAATGGAATTAAAATAGTTAGTAAAAATATTTTAGATGGATGTTATGTAATTACAATATGGTGGTTTTCATTTAAAATAAGCCCTGTCATTAATCAATGATTATCGTGATAAACATGGAGTTTTTTTGATCCTTGGAGATGAGACTCTCTCACTAACGAAGATGAAATGGGGAATCGAAATTTTGATTAAGTATTTATGAATTGAGGAATGAAAAAAATGAAGATTCGTTATTTGTTTGTAACCAATCCAAACCCTAAGTAGGGTATAACTATGTTATTATTCTTTCCCCGTTTTAAATTTTCAATGATGAAAACTGACCAACCAATGAACAGGTTGATCCACAGCTCGATAATTCTTGCAAGATTGGTAATGTTTAATGTAGGATTTAAGGGAAATAGTTTTGTGTGGTTATTGTTTCTTCCCCTTGTTTTCTAATGGGACTAATGAAGGATGAATTTCCTCCATCAGGCGTTCTCTGTGATTCTCTTATCCCGATTCTTTTCATTTTTCTATGACGGACCCTTGTGGTCACGTCATGATTTTCCTAGAGGTTCTGAATGTGGCCATATCCCCATGGGGATGGCGAGAGGATGAAAAGACCAAGGATGTGTACAACACAATCCAGGGACTGCGTAGATTCCCCTATCTCGAAATATTGAACACCAGATCAGCAGTGGAACTGCCAGCCAACAACAGATGATGCCAGCTCGACAGCTGGTAGTGGAGGCATCCCGCAGTCTTGGTGGGACTATGGCAGTATGATGGCCCGAGGGGGGAAGGTCGTAATCAGTGCAACTAGATAAAGAAACTGGTAGGGTGGCTAGCAGCGAGCTGCTTTAGACACCGTCCAGCGAGACTGCGTAGGAGGGGGCCCCATAATGGTAGGGAGGCCTTAGGATCCGATGGGCCATGAAAATAGACCGCATAATGTGGTCCGATCATATTGGCTAAGAACTTTCTAGCCATGTGGTCTGTGACCGCATGGACCATGGTGGGGCATTGAAGGCGGGACGTGTCTAGAGAAGCAGAGTCGGCCCATGCAACACGGGCCTGGATTGACAAACCCGACCACTCCGAAAACCTTGTGGGAAGGACCATGTAGCTCAAAGAGCCATTGTCAAGTGATCCAATGAGCCAAGGACATTAGGCATAGCCTTTTGGTGCTGGACCAAAATAATCAGGTTAGGTTGGATCGGGTCGGGCTAAATGGGTCAGGCCGACAAAGTTTCACTAAATTGGCCATACATTTAAATATTTTCAACTATTTGATTATATGTCTGTGGTGTTGGGACCCTTAGTACAATACCATGATTTTGAAATAATCTATGTGAGTTTTTGTATAAGTTGACATGTGACACTATGTCATGAGTAGTGGGTTCTCTCGAAAAATGTGTGCTACAAGCAGAATCATGTGTTTGACTGAGACTTGGTGTCATTGTGACATGGGGGATATATGACAAATGAATCTTTGTGCATCAACGTCAACTCTTCAGGCCTCAACATTGATGCACCATGTGATTAGAATGATGCTACATTCACTATATACGTTTTGTGTGCTGACACTGATGCTTCATGTGCCAATGATGTTTCATACATCGACATTGATGCTTCAAGCACCGTCAATGCTCTATACATAAACCCTCGATGCTCTATTCATCGAATCTGATGCATCGTGTGCCAGCGATGCTCTGTGCATAGACACAGACGCACTGTCCATCATTGGTACTCTATGTATCATCTGGATTGGAGGTTCTGTGGACTATAACAAATAATCCATTTACTATAAGTCTTTCAGACATAGTGTATCGCCTAAAATGAGTGTCTCGTTGAGAATTATTTTAACCATATGTCGAATAGTTTCTCCATTGGATATGAAGTAACCTCGAATTTTGATTACCATTACAAGGATATGTACCTTTTTACATCGAGTAAACGATGCATATATAAGAGTTAGTGCTCTCTTAACTGTTGGTGGGGAGAGGGAGCCTTTTCACCAGGGTTTCAGAGTTAATCTAGGCTCAAGGTGGTGATGATTGTACCCCTCAAGTGGGTCACTCATGTTAGATCCAGTTAAATATCTATAATGGCATTCATCACTAGGATGTATTCCATCTACGATTGTTTCTCTAGTGGAGTGTATCATCCTAGTTTTAGAGTTACGATTTAGGCTATGATGATAATCCTATTACTGGCTACAATTTTGGATACTTATGATACTTAGTGTTTGAATTTAGTATATCTAGATGATCATTATATATTTCTTGGAGACATATATCATTCTGATGTTGTTCGTACATGGTGTATTACGTATAATTTCATTGTGGTATACTGGGTGTACTTCCTTTATGGTGTACCTAGTTTCTAATCATTGTAGTGTACTTGGTGTACATTCATTATGGTACACTTGGTGTACTTTCTTTGTGGTGTTCTGGGTGTACATTATTTTGGTGTACTTTGTGTACATTCCTGTACGGTTTCATGGTGTCCTATTGTGTATTATTTTACTCACCCCTGTACGGAAAATTCTCTCACATGTCGTGTCATATGTAGATGATCAACGCTTTGATGGAGTTATTGGTGGACCAGGACCTGGTGGTTCACATAGTGACCAGGAAGATAAACTATGATTTTACACCTTCAAATAGTTATCCTACACCTACCCTTCAGGTATGGTTTTCTGTGAATGTGTTTCTGGTGTTAGAGAATTGGCATAAATAGACTCTTCTTCTGGTGGTGTTGTATTCTGGCTCTATTTTAATTCATGTTTTCTTAATATTATACTATGTGGTTGGTATCTTAGTGTATGCATGAATTTTTTACTTACTATTTATATTACATTTCAGAATATTTGGGCTTGGAGATGTCTGTGAGTGTGCAGGTACATAGGAAAATGACTAGTGCTTGTAAGATATGCCTACTTTTCTATTTTCCTTCACCTAGCCTATTAGAGGAATTCATAGGGTATTCATAGTATGTGATCCTATTGGAAGGTTCTTGAGAGAGTGGTATGAGAGGGGGTCGGTTCTACTCAAGTAATAGGTGTTTGTGAGACTGGTTTTTGGAAATAGTGTTAAGTGTTTCGAGATCAGATTTCTGGCCAGGGAATCTACTGTAGGTGTGATTGCCAATGTATCCAAACACCAAGACTATGGAAACCTTCTTTTGACTAGGTACTTGAAAACACTAGTATTAGGGAATAAATGGTACATGCATCATATAGTATTTTGACTATGTTCTCATGTATTTCTTGAGTCAACTCACCAGGTATACTCTATTGCTTATGGTACATGTTGTTCTATTTTGGGATGACTCAATGTTGACAGTCATCCAGGATTCCATTATGTGATCACAATGATGATCCTCCTAGTAGTGAGTCAACTATACATAGATTAATACTAGAGATAGAGCCTCTAAGTGGAGCACCATCCATGCCACCGCCTGTAGAGTTTCACATGGTACTCGTAGTACCAAGGGATAAGGAGCGTAGGCTTAGAATGCGTTGAGATTCCGTAATAGTGACCCCTCAGGTTTGGAGGTGATCTCGAAACACAAGTTGATGAGGAACTATATTTAGGTGGTGACCAAATAATCAATCCATTTAAGACACCATCTGATTAAATGGTGGTCCAGGTGGCGTACCCTTAACACAACTCTATAGTTCGATGATGGGGTTTGGTTACCTGATCTTATGATGAGGTGACCCTTTAGTGGATAGTGTTTTAGTAATTATTTCTAAGGGGAGTTATAATATTATATGTTAAATGATATGCATTTCTCGAATCATCAAAATCATCGAAAGGATGATATGTCAGTATTTTATTATTCATCGAAGCATACTGACCACCCCAAGTACTCAATGGACATGATAGGAGACCAGTGCTTCAAGGATCAGACCTTCAAGTAATGTGTTTTTATGGACATCGAAGGCAACTATATACCACTATTCATTCCTTCCTTCACTAGGGTTATAGATAAAACCATTTTGGTAGAGAGTCCCTTTGTTGAGGAAATTCATCCAGTAATTGTTTCACAGTGGGAATGTTTGGGAAAATTGATATGCATGGCAGCGGATGTGGAAAAGGAGTTGGGAGAGTAGGACGTGGTGGTATGATTTTTAAAATACCACCACACCAACGTGGCTCACACTAGGGTTAGGGATATGGATGATAGGGGAAAAGGGAGCTGCAATAGGACATGTAATATGACCCAAGGGCTCCATGAATGATTTGAGGTGCGACTAGTGTCTATCCTCTTTTAGCCTTTATATTTATAGACACAGGTACTGGTGATTCCCTTCATTCAATAAATCTTGTTTGAGGTTTGGAGATTATGTTTGAACCATTGACTTGACCCTCACACATGGAGACATCTACTAGAGGAGACCCAATGATCCTGAATTTCTGCCGACAGTGTGATCTGACTCTTAAGATGTGAGTGTTTTAGTTGGGAAACATTTGTAGCATCATCAAGGCCATATGAAGTCATTTTTAGTATGCACTAGTTATCCAGAAGTCAGTCTCAAATTTACTATTTTAGGAGAAGTTTTTGGTGTGTCAATAGATATGGAATCATGATTTAGTTCATAGTGAAAAGGAAACCCAGGCATCACGTGATGGGATCACACATAAGAGGGTGCTTTTGATCACTCATTAATTTGTCCAGTGCAACCCCAGTTATTTTGATGTTATGATTCCTCAATTCATGTATTGGTGGTAGAGTTGTAGTGGATATGGAAGAGGATGATACAAGGGTGTTGTCTAGAGTGCCCCCAGGACTACGACTTTCAAATTTTCTATACTATTTTAAATGGAATCATGGTAGCAGATTCTCTAAGTAAGAGATCTTGTTCTATGTTATAGAACAAGTTATCATAGTCATTTTTCAAATTAAAATTATCCTTTATGGATGAAGATATATTAGCTTACCAATTTTATATGTATTTCACCACTCCACTCTTACAACGAGTCATAGAGGGACATAATGGTGATGCCAACATTGAGACTTCACATGCTCAGATGTCCACAGGGCATAACCATGATGGATATTCGAAATAAGGGGAGAAAATTGTTCATTTAAGACGATGTATAATAGAACCAATGATGTTGTTGGGGAGGATATCCTGAGAAGGTTTCATACATTTCCCTTAGGTAGTACATCACCCGTTTTATCCATGAGAACTCATTGTGTGGGATGGATGATTTCTTTATTTGGGGTTAACAACACAGGGCCTATGATTGTTTCTTTCTACTTGTGATGAGATGGTGATCCAAGGATGGATGATCATGGAAGGTTATTGAAATATGTGGGATTGGTAGACATGATTATTTTTTGTGGCAACATAAGATGTTTAGAGTGGATAGATGCGTTGGGATATGCATGTGGGTGTCAAGGAGGACATCGATCATGACACAATAGGATGAAGCCGGGCATACATGTTGATATTAATGTTGGGTGTTTGTTTGAAAAAACATCATGGTTTATCCACATACCATGTCAGGACCCCTTTTCTGGAAAGGGGATTTTCCTTTTCATTATTTTGGGGCTATGAAGGAAGGAGAAAGGACGTATATGGAATTCATGACGGTTTAACTGCATATGTCCACGTGACACGATACCATCTCTGTGATAGTTGACCGACTAACCATGTCATCCAATTATTATATTTCTTGGATAAAAGCTCAATATAGAGCATGGGATGCCTCTTCATGAAGAATATCTTTCAACTCTATGGAATACCATTGATGATAGTTTCATATTGTGAGGATCACTCTTTATCTTGGTCATGGAGACCGAGGAACAAAAAGTGAGGGTCCTTCATGGAAAAGTGATTCCTTTAGTTCATAACCATTAATAGAATATGAATCTCTAAGAGAGAACATGGAAGGGGTAGGATCATGTTCGTGCTCAGTACCCTCGTCCTTTTTGTAACTCTTAGTTTGTCCTTTCGAGATGGAAATATTTGTGTTATGGTAATGTAATGACTTATATTTTTTAAAATTTATTTTGAGAAATTAACTATCATATTTTGAGACTCGGCATTAGAATGATGTATGATTCCTTGCACCGGTGTTATTGGAACAATCCATTTAATATTATTTATTTCATAAGAGCACATGCATGTGAATTTTCTAAAAAAATAGAGTAACACATAAATGGATTCCCAGATCAGGAATCAGAGGGTACTATTAAGCTCAGAGCTATGAGTTTACCCTAGAAAAGACATAACTTTAGTCACTGTGAGTATTCTGTGGAAAATCCAAATGGTATATAACTATAAATAAAATAATTAAATAGCATTACCTTATATTTAAAATCCATATGCCTCATGAATAGTGATTCAGATTGAAAATATGAGACCATCTTTGAGTCTATAAGGGGATGTTTTCTTTAGGTAGGGCCTAACCAAAACTAGTGCTGGTCATGGGTGGAAGATAGTTTTTGGACGTGAACGTCATTAAAATATTTATTAAAAATATTTTAGATGTATTTTAAATGAAGAAGAAGAATTAATTTTCTTTTTTATTAATACATTTATTAAATTTAGGGTTATTGTGATAACCATGGAGTTTCTCGTGTCAAAAAGAATGGGGTTATCTCACAGACAACTATTGGATCAACGAATCAGAATTCGGATGAAGCATATATTAATTGATGAAAAATAACAATGTGGATTCATTCTTCATCAATGACCTATCCAAACCCCAAGTATGGTGTTTCTCTATTCTGATTCTTTCCATGTTCTAAATTTTCAATGATGAATGTGGAAAAACTAATGGATAGCTTGATATATGGTTCAATAATTCTTAATGGATGGGTAATATTTTCAACATGATTGATATGAAATTAATCTGGGTGATTATTCTTTCACCCTCCTTATTTACAACAGGATTAACAGAGGTTGAATCCGAAAAGGCTGACATTATTCTATCTGGAGTTCATTGTGATTCGCATATCCCTGTTCTTGGAATTCTTTGTCGATTGACCATTGTGGTTGCGATGTTATTTTTCCGAGGTTCCAAATGTGGAATTTCCACCATATGAATGGCGAGAATAAAAATAGTACAAGGCATTGAAAAAAATTACATATGGATTGTGTTGATTCCCCTATATCAAAAAATTAGAGAACCAATATAGCGGTGGTGGACAGTAGAAGATGGATGACTTTTCATAGTGGTAGTGACATACCATGTCCAAGGAGGGACCACGGAGGGTAGGTTGTAGGGGGAATGACCATAAAAGGCTCCTGATTGTGTCTCTCACAGTAGGCTATTGTTGGCATGGTCCTGTTGGTCTGATTCGTAAGGGGACCAAGCGGCGGATGGGATGCCACGAGATCCAGTGGTCCACATGGACTAGCCACCCAACACGGTCTGGATATATTATATGGGATCCATCTAGACACATAGTCAGTGACCGTGTGGACTAGGGTGGTGCATAGCCAGGTGGGTTGTGTCTAGTGGAATAGGGCTGGCCCAAACCAGCTGGGTCGAGTCAGGTCGGTTGGGCCAGGCTGGACCATTTTCATTAAAATGGCCATAACATTCAAACAGTGTGTCTGTTTGATGATTCGTATATAGAATTGGGACCATTGTGATCACACAATCATTTTGAGGTAATAGATGTGAGTTTTTGTGGAAATTGGAATGACACCCTATAACATGATCTATGGATTCACCCAGGGAAAGCATGCTCCAAGCACAATTATGTGGCTGACTGAGACTTGGTGACTCCATGCCATGGGTTTTCTATGACCTAATGAAACTCTACTCACTGACATAGATTCTTCATGCATCACCACTCATAATTTTTATGTCAGTGATGCTCCATGTTCCAATGATTCTTTATGTGCCAACACTGATTCTCCAAGCACTAGAAGCGCTCTGGGAACCGACGGAGATGCTTCGTGCACCATCAACGCTCCATAGACTTACCCTCAATACTCTGTGTACTAATACAAGTGCTACATGTGCTGAAACTAACACTCAATGTTCCATTAACACTTTGTGAACCAACACCAATATTTCATGTGTCATCGTCACTCTTTGTGGCATCCGGTTTAGAGGTTCTGTGGATTACAAATGATAATCCATCATATGTGGATCCTCTAGACTATGTGTCTCATCGAGAAAGAGTGCCTCATTGAGAATGTGTGACTTATCATGCGGTAAATGAGTTCTCCTTATGAGATATAGTTCCCTCGGTATTTGGATATAGTTATAAGGAGCGGGCCCTATTCATTTTGTGTGAACTATGCATTGAAAAAATTATTGATCACTTAACCATCTGCAAGCGTGAGAGGGGGACCTCTTCACCTAGGATTCTTAGCATTCACTGGGGGCAAGGCAAAGATGACTGGACCAATCATTCTGATAAATATTTTTGGACCATTTAAAATAACTCAGAGGGAGTGCATCTCTATGATGGGTTCCATCTGAAATGGATGAGCTCATGGAGTGTTTCTTCCTGGTTTTAATTTTATGATTCGGGATATGATGATAATCCTATTTTTTAAATAATTTTATAACCTTTTGATACTTAGAATATGAAATGAGTATATCTGGATGTTCATGTTATATGTTTTGATTTCATATATCTATGTGGAGCTGATCGTACTCAGTTTAATGGATGTACTTTCATTGTGGTGTAATGGGTGTACTTTTTTATGGTGTACTTTGTGTACCGTATTTGTGGTGTACTAGGTGTAATTTCATTGTGGTATAAATTGTGTACATTCTTTTTTGTTAACTAGATGTAATTTCATTGTGGTGTACATTGTGTACTTTCCTTTGTGGTTTTGAGGTGTCCCACTGAGTATTATTTTACTCACCCCCATATGGTAAATGCTCGCACAGGTTCTGTCTTGTCCAGATGATCACCACTTTGATAGAGTCCTTGATGGACTAGGTCCAGGTGGTTCATAGAGTGACCAAGAAAATTATGTGTTCTTCTATATCTTCAAAAAGATTTCCTACAACAACCCCTTATGTGAGGTTTTCTATGGATGAGTTTCAGGGGCATGAGAATTCACCATGACAAAGTCTTATTTGGGCGGGCTTCTATCCTAGCCTAATATACTTTCCATTTTTAGTAATTTTCTTAAATTTAGTTAGTATTCTAGTATATTCATGGTTTTTTTAGTTAGTGAGGTTTTAAATTTTATCATTTTGGTTTTCATATGTGTGTGTGTGTGATAAGGTACTTAGAAATATGCCTCCCATTTTTTTCCTGGATATTCCAACTCAATGCTAGTTATCGGCCCCATTCCTATAGGATGAGGGCTTGGGGTAGTCACGGTGTAAACCCCTATGAAATTTATAAATATATATATATATATATATTTAATTATGGTTATTCAAATTAATACAAAATAATTTAAAATCTAGGTTATAACTACAAAATTTAAATATTAATATTTCCGGATCATTTAGGAACATTGGTCTATGTTGTATATGATATCGTACAAAATGTTCATCTAAAATATCCGGATATTGTATTTTTAGATCATGCTTCCATGATGAACATATTTTTTTTATGAAAACCTATATTATAATGATTAAATGGAGATTATATAATCATATTACATGATCTAAAGGAAGAAATTTCATTATTTTCTTCAAATCTATATTCCTAACCAAAACTCATGAATCGCCTTTTTGGCCTCATAAAATGATTATGTTTCCTATTGAAAGACCAATTATTTACCTATAATTTTTATATAAATTGTTAAATTGGAATTATAAAAAAAGGATCCCATTGCAAAGGACTTATTAGTATTGTATAATTGAATAACTACAAGCATACATGATTCTCATATTACATTAGAAATATAAAACACAAAGAATAAAAAATATTTTAGCATTGATGAGATTCATAATATCCTTATTATTGAATTAGGGAATGGAAATATTATAAAAAAGTGAGGTGAGATTCCCTGTTAGGGTTACATATTGTGGAATCTATCATGATTAAATAATGAATAATCTATATGAAAAATAAAAAGTTTAATGCTCATGTCATTTAATCAATAGTGTATTCTCGAAAAGAATATGTGGATAATATCAATACAATAATCTAATAGATATTCATTACAAAATTCTAAATGAAGGATATTGTTAATATTATACGTCATGATATAATAAAACATTATAACATTACCATCATATACTTGTGCTAAGATAGTATAATTGATGGGAAGGTAAAAAATGGAAAACCAATTTAATATGGACAACTAATTGGTTTTGTCCGGACAATTTTGGTCGAATTGATGGGCTATCTAGAACTAGACCCCAACAATAAAAACAAAAAAAAATTCATTACACATATATTTAAAAATCATTTTAATTCATTAACAAAATGTATTATGATCAAAAAACAATATTAATTAATTATTAAAGAATATTAATATTTCCCTAGTCAATTAAATAAAAATAATGTTAAAAATAAATTGTAGAAATTGTATTAAGATTAAATAATAATCATACCTATCAAATAAACAATATGTTTATTTAGTCTCAATATAGTTTCTAATTAAATATTATCCAAAGAAAGTGTGTTTTTAAAGAGAAATTCAATTTCTTTAAAATTAATCTTATATAATATTTTACAAATTAATTCATTAAAAATAAATATTATGGAACAAATTCATGTCATTCAGAGAATAAAATAAATTGTTAGTCAAACATTACAATAATATCTAATTAATGAAATTATATTGTAAAATCATTCAAAACATTTATGATATTCTAAATAATATAAAATCATAATACAAGTGGGAAAATCCTTTAATGTCCTCTATAAAAAACGAATAATTTTGTTTATTGTAAAGAAATTTGGAAATGAATATTTTAGAAAACATTGAAAGTATTCCTTTGCACACTGGTAAAAATTAAATGATAACATAAATTTTTCTTAAAAAGTATTTCTTATAAAATTAAAAATATTTTTTAAAAATAATACAGAATAAATTTAGTTGTCGGTGAAAAATATACATAAAAAATCACAAATAAATCATCTTTTAAAACATTTATTTTCTTTATTAATGTTCCAAAAAGAGAAACATTTTTTAGAAAATATACAATCTGAATAAATATATTGAGGATAAAAAAATATATAACCTTTACAAATTTATATTATAATATTATGATAATTATAAATATAATCAATTCCAACAAATGAGTTTTTAAAATAAGTTATTTCAATTTGGAATCTTTTTAATTGTAAACCCTAAAAAGTGAAATCATGAATTGAAAGTATAATCACATGAAAAATTGTATTTATTAATGATAAATACCTTAAAATATTAGTATATACACCACATAAAAGTTAATAGGTGTATAATAATATATATATTTTAATTTTGGGGAAATCGAGATGAAATCAATTACGTCATGTTTAAATTGCCCCACATGTGATTTTAAAATCCAACTTAATAAATTTATAATTATCAAAAATAAATACCATAACTCTATAAATTTAAATAATATCATATAAAATCCACATAAAACATGTTATCACAAGTTTCATAACAATGTTTTTTTATTATCATTCTTTTGGTTGTAAAATGCTTCATTTTTCATGTACGTTTCAGTTTGGTGGTTTTAGTCCATGAGTAAATATCACGGTTAAACTATATATATAAATTTAAATACGATATTAAAATAATTTGTAATAATTATATACATAATCATAATTTTATTTGAATGAAAGAGGTAAAGAAATGAATTACACCATTCATTGAAATAGTAGGCCATATGTATTTATGAATGTTGTTTTCAAATTATGAAAGATGGTAAAAAAGTTAATTATAATTAACCATTATAGAAAAATTGTTATATCATATATATCATATATATTCTTAAATTTTTTCGTTATTTCCATCCATGTAATGAGTAAATAACAAAAAAATCACACCACTTCTTGGAGGTGGTAGTCCACAGGTATGCACGAGCTAAGTTATAATTTTCTAGTGAATAGGAAGCAAAGAAGGTAGATATGATATTATATTTATATATGATTAATTACATTATAAATATTCTATATAAAAATTATTTAAATATTTAGAAACGTCCCTATAATTCGGTGATGAAAAATGAATTACACTGCTACATGGATATGGTACATCATACATACACATTATCGATGTTTTCACTTATCATAGGATAGAAAGGAAATAGAAAATAATTTAAAAATAAATATAAAAACATATCAGTATATTAATAATTGTTTAATTTTTATTTTATTATGAGAATAATAAATTTAATGGAATAAAAATATGAAATAAATTTGAAATAACCTCAATGTATATTACCTCTTCTTTGGTGTAACACCTATAGATCCCCATTTAAGGATCCCTAGAATAGTATTTTAAAAATAATAGAATCTATGATTATTGGATTGATAATTTTAAAAGAAAATTTGGTAGGGTTTTATAGATCTATGATTCTCAAGAATCGATAAATAATAGAGAGAAGTAATATGCTTCTATAATTATGGTGAGTAGAATAGATGTATTTTTTAAAGATTTAAAAAATTATTATGTTGATTTATTGGAAAAATTAATTCAATATTACTCATTTTTTGACATTGATAATGTTAATTTTTTTATAAAAAATTACCAATCACGTTTTGGACATTTTATGCAGTTTAAACTCTTATTTTTTGGTTTATACACTTCATTATCCACTTTTAACTATAATCGCAGTAGTGACTTTTTCAATAATAAAATTTTATAATTTTATAATCATAAAATAATGTTATCATAAGTGGAAAATAAGTGATATTTTGAAAATATTGGACCCTACCTATCCACTTTTACTATTACAACAATTTTTTATTTATTTAATAAAATATTACATTTCAAATAAAATCATTAATATCATTTGAGACACTATTCATTTATATTGATTTTAAAGTAATAATGAATGTTATATAATTGAAATATAACACATAAACATGTCCCTAATATATTATATTTTTTAGAAAAATAAGAATATAATTATTCATCTCAATTTCATTATTTTTTTATATTTTTAATGTCATTAATTTTATTTTTCTCTCAAATGCATAAATATTTTATTTGTGTTTGGTAGGAATTTAATTTAATTTTTCAATAAAGTAAAATAAGAAAAAAATTACCATGATATAAAATTAATTAACCATTAAAATAATAATTTTCAACAAAAATTATCCCATTATTTTCTATAAAAATATTATATATATTAAAGTCAAAGGTGTGACTTTTCTGTAATCATTTAAATCTTAAATTGTGTTAAGTTGATAATTTAAGGAAAAATAAACCAAGTGGTCAAATGTTAAATACTTTTCTGGAAATGGATAATCTATAATCATTTAAATGGATAAATTCAAGTTTCGATGAAATTTAAAAGGCTTATCCTAATGTTTTGACCTTATTTTACCATTTTTACCCATACAGAGGTGAAAAACATTTATAGTGGTTATTATAAATAATCAAAAAAATAAAAGGCACATTTTTATCAATTTTTAGTCTTTTGATTTCTTATATGAAATCCTTGTTTAAATAATCAATTTATATAATTGGAATTATATAATTTAAAATTAAACTATAAAATGTGCAGAAATTATCATTTTTGGAATAAAATGTTTGTTTTTGAAGCATAAAAATTTTGACCCATTTTTATTATAAAATTCTAAAAGTGGAAAAAATTAATTATAATTTCCATAGAAAAAATAAAATAATTCATTTTTAAATAAAATTTATTGCTGAACCAAGAAATTATTTCACTAAATAATGATTACTAATTTCCTAAACATTCATCGATATATTTATAGTGACTAGAACCATTATGCCTATATTTTATAAGGGAGTCACTCATTTTCATACTCAACATTTCAATGGATATATCAAATTTAAATAATACTAGTTTAATAAAATAACTCTATTTAATTAAATCATAGTGTTTTGTGTAAGTAAATATATCAAAGAAGTTTTATTGCTTTATAAAAAAATAGAGAATAAAATTTCTAGTTGTTATAGTTCCACCTATGATATTACAATAGTGTATTACACATTCCTCATCCTTAATAAATGTTTCAGACAATTATTTTCTATACTTATGATTGATTGATCAACCTAAATTATTTAATTTCTTCTCTCTGTAAATAATTTAATTTCTTAGATAGCCACTTGATACAAAAATTTTCCATAGAATACCAATCACCTTTTACACTTTAAAAACAACAATAATTTTTTAAAAATATTCTAATTCATCACAAAATTCAAAAAATAATAAATTCAATGTTTTATTTTTTTATTTCTTATTAATAGAAATGGCCTTATTACATTCTATAATTTAATTCAATCATTAGTTTAATGAATTTGTAGAATTTACAATTAGTAGAGTAGCCTATAAAAATTCTTCCATCAACTACATATCCTTATTTTCCTTTATATTGATAATTTTTAATAGATATAAAATAGCCTTCAAAACAATATTTTTTTAAATATTAACATCCATTTATTCCATAACTCACCAAGTGTTCTATATTAACTTCGTCACACAAAAATCCTAGATTAAAGATTATATGGTATTATAATACCAAAACCACACTCGGTGATCCTGTTCTAAAATGTAAACATTATATTTCTATCTTTGATACCAACAAATTTGCCCCAATTTTATCCATACAAGATGTACCTAAACAAAATAAAATATTGGATCACTTTTATTTTCAAATATGTTTAGTTTTTATGTTTATAGATAATTAGGTTAAACTATTACATAAACAATATTCGTGTATTTAATGTTGGATAGAAATAAATATGTACATGCTCAATATACAAGAGGGGGTGAATTTTATACTATAAAATTTTCATTAATCTAGGAGAGATCTAAGTTTAACAAAGTTAAAATAAGAAAATTTACAACACCTCTAACACCAATTGAAATATTGGGACGAAGTATGAAGTTACAAACTTCTATTTCTATACACTTTCATAAATCAGGAAAGTGATTCCAAAAAACCGGTTCCAGAAATATGGATCCGGAAAATGAAGCTTAAACAATGTTTACAATAGGAGATTATACCTTAAATCATATAGAATCTAACTGAATCAGAGTACACAAGAGTAAGGAAGTATAAGATGATTATACATTCTTAAACATACAAAATATAGCAGAAACAATAAACTTGTAACAAAAAAAGTAACAAGATATAAATCTTTTAACCCAGAGAGAAGGGTATCCAACAACCTTTGATAAAGGTCCCTTGATTTATACTTTCAAGAAAGTCTATCTTACCCACACCCTGGACATCCCATGATACGAAGATCTAAGTCTCTATCTTTCTATCCCCGCAAGCCCTCCAATAAAAGGTAGTCGACACCTCTGTCTTCCTCAGAAAGGAAGCCCTCAACATCAAGGTGTTGGAACCTCTGTCTTCCTATCCCCAGAAGCCCTTGATCGTAATCAAAACCAATCGGAGTTGCATGAAGCAAGTCTGCACAAGGCAATGTTTGAACAAGCTTTTCAAACATTATGCACAATGCATTGAGATTTGATAAGAGCATATCTCTCTAGAAATCAATTCATGAAGTTTTGATCACCAAAATTCACAAAAGTCATGAACACATTCAAATGAGATTCTATTTATAGGTGAAGCTCCAACGGTAGGCTCCCTCCTCTAATGGTCATATTTTCCTTAAATTTCGAAGGGACATGTACATGTGTCACTCAATCAATGGTTAGATAAAAACAGAATGGATGACATCATTTTATAATGAAACATGTGTAACTGAATGCATGAAATAATTTTTTAATGAAACAAGAATAAGTATAAGAAAAATTGAAGTTCAGAATGTAAGAAAATAATAGTTTGGAGTCTAACCAAAATGAAATCCGGAGTATAAAATAAAGTGATATTCGGATTCTACTTTATAAGAATTCGGAACCTAAATTTTGTAGAAATCTGGTGTCTGAATTTCTAAGGAAATTTTGAGTCTGGTTTCAATAGAATTCAGAATCTGATCCTACAGAGTTCGGAGTCAAACTTGTAGAAGGTCGGAGTCAAACTCATAGAATTTCAGAGTCAAACTAGTAAAAGTTCATAGTCGAACTCATAGAAGTTCAGAGTCGAACTCATAGAAGTTCGGAGTCCAAAATGTAGAGTAGAACTTTCATAGATTTCATACCCAGAATTCAGAGTGGAACTTTATTAGGGTTTGTGTCCAGAATTCAGAATGGAACTTTATTGGAGTTCGTATCCAGAATTCGGAGTTGAACATTCTTAGAGTTCGTATCCAAAATTCGGAGTGGAACTTTTTTAGATTTCATATCCAGAATTTGGAGCCTAAAACAGAATGCTTCATATCAATGTATTATATGATTATGATGTTTTTGGTCTGAATCCTATTTTTATACTTAAGAAAAATATTGATATGTATAAGGAAATTTACATTATGGTAAATTTCCTTAATGAAATTTACCATAGAGAAGTAAAATATAGATTTTCTTAGTTATAAGGTGTTTGTGATTTTCAAAACAAGAGGAATGGAAAATTCATAAGAAAAACCTTATTGACTCAACAATTAAATGAGTATTTATCCAACATAAGCAATCATTTCATTTTTCATATTATGTCACCACTATCAAGAATATGAAACCATTCTATATATAATTCATTTAATAACATTAATGATAACCTGGGGAAAATAAAACATAAGAAGGGTGAGATGAAATGATCATTAAGGGAAAACATGTAAATTAACATGATAATTTCATCAGTGAGATAAATAAGAGAATAATATTATGATGAACTAATCAATGTGTATGAGAAAAACATAAGACTCATATAAAAATCAATACCAATATAATAAAATATGAATTAATAAAATATGGATTTTATAATGGAATGAGTCATTAGAATCAATAATCATGTTATGGGTGATATCTATGTTTATAAAAGGATTTATTTATTATAATAGAAAGAATAATGAAAACAAATTAGTATCTTGTGAAATTGTCTTTATATCTCGACTTAAAAATGAAACAAATAATGTGGCTGACATCCATCTCTAAAGTACCCAATGTATTAAAGGGTTATCAAGGACATTAAAACCATAAAATTTTATATTATCTTTATTTTTAAATAAATTTTATCTATTTCATATCTAGGCCCAGACCCCTCTGGTCAATTCCTTTTCAGAAATCTAGTGTTTGAGGAGTTCTGGGAAGTCAAGGTAACTCTTCCCCAACACTTTTCCAATTTTCCCTTTCTATTAATAGTATCATCGGTGACCCTTGGTGAATAGTTATCATGGTAGACAAATGTGAAAAGGGCTAAAGGTGTGGTCTAATGTTAACCTCTCTTTCCATTGCCAAATTTCCAATTCTATGAACATTTCTATCAGTGAAAAGTTTTATTGGTAACCTCCCATTACTTTGCCAAATTTCATATTCTATGAACAGTTCTACCAGTGAACAGTTCTATCGATAACCTCTAACAGTGACCTCTATTTCCTTTGCCAAATTTCCAATTCTATGAATAGTTCTATCGGTGAATAGTTCTATCAGAAACCTCTAACGGTAGGTGTACAGTGTTTCTAGAATGGTACATGTACAGTGTTTTATTGATGAGGTTTTAATGGTGAGGTTCATGAACAGTGTTCTATCAGTGAGGTTTGTGAATAGTATTCTATCGGTCAGGTTCATGAACTCAGTTCTATCAGCGAAGTTCTAACGGTGAGGTTCATTAATAGTGTTCTATCGGTGGGATTCATAAGCATTGTTCTATCCGTGAGGTTCTAACAGTGAGGTTCATAAACAATGTTTTTCCTTTCCCAAATTTTGAATGTGTGAATTGTGTTTCCAGCTTCCTATAGATTCTCCCATTTACCATTTTCCATTGATGTATAATGCATTTAAATCCTCGTTTTAAGGATTCTATAGCCGGTTAAAAGGCCATAACTTCTATATTAAATATTCATATGGCTTATGATGTTTCTACATAGTTAAAATGTGTGGTTTATTATCACCCTCTTTAAATGGTAAATTAAGCATATCTTAAAGCATCTCTCCATTAAATCTTCTAAAGGGATGGGATATCTTCCTCCCTAATTCTTTCTCCTTGTTCTCTGGTGTGAGATGCTCGAACATCCAATTCCTTTTCATATGAGTTGAACTATCAAACATTCATCGTCGGATTGGTTATGCTCTATTTTGATTCAACCAACATGTATCGATCAATCATTTATATAAATTATGATTTATTGTAATTATTTTGGGGTCCATCTTCTCATGTTTCTCCTTTCAATATTATAGCTTGCAATCTTCATGCTTCAAATGGAGTTTTCTTGGGTTTTGGTTAGTGTGTGTGTGTACCATGGCATCCTCGGGTGGATGCAGTTGTAACGATAGGGGGATCATGACCTGTTGTGTGGACTGTTCTCATATAAAAGAACATCAAGAATTGTTGAGGTAGGGGATTTATTGCTTCTCCTTTCTATTACGTAAAACTACATGGTTAGCATGTTTTATCCCACTAGACCACAATGGAATTTACATAATAAATATTTGAACATGATAAATAAATTTATATCGATCATATGTCATTTCCTCTTGTTTTAATAGATATTGTGATATCTATGCTCTCTACGTATAGATGTTCGTTCTTGATGGAAATTGGTAAAGAACATAAACCGAAATTAATTGATAATTGTTTGGCTAAAGATAAAGAGTCATGTAAATGAATTTGGTTCTTATTGTTTTAAATTTGATGTTAAAAAAATGATGCAGTAAGCATGTCTAATTTATTTGTGATAGCTTACTGTTTAGGTTTTTGGAATGAGGAACCTACTTATAATAAATCAGTTAATTCAAAACGGATTTTTTTTTTAAAAATCGTTGAGGGGTTCTGATTCACCCTCTTTCTTGTTCAAGGGCCAAGATCCAATTGTTAAAATGTTTGTTTTCTTGCTGCATGAGCTATGATGTGATCCTGGATGGTGGTTCTAATATGGGGGGGCATGGTGTCCATTTGGTTTGGTAGTAGATGATGTCTAGAGGGGTGAGATGCATCATTTTATACATGTGTATTGGGGAGGACACCAGAGATGATGGAACGGGATGGATGTGATTATTGGTTGCTTGTTGTTTATTATTGGTGGATTATTTACTTTACATTTCCCGATGGCTTAGACAGCTGGTCTTGCTTACCCTTCTTCTAAAAGAGGTGAAGACGTGTGGGGTATGCGACGTGATTTCTATGTTATGCTTCTCAAGGGATGATGTGTCTATGCTCATGCTATTGGCGGTAAAGACTCCACAGTTAGTACATCTACTCACTTTGTTGAGCCCCATTGTGTTAAGTTGCATAGAATGTTTTTTCTATAATTCCTACGAATGTGGGAAAGTAATTATGAAATGAAAAATATAATAAATAATTTTAACCCATGGGGTTGGAGATTCCTAGAACATGTAATTTTAAAGGGATAGTGGACTACGGGTGTGATGATAATGAAATTTAATGTGGAACTGTTATTTTTTAATTAATGTTGATGAATTAGTTAACGAAAAGTAAAAATCATCAAAATGGAATGAAATAATGTATTAATGATCTTTAAATGGTTGTCTGGTTATATGATACCTAGTCTTAGAAGAAGCAGCCTAGAGTTTAAGAGACGTTAGATATAGTTGATTCTAAGACAATGTTATGCCCATTGTGTCGTTGGGATTTATAGTATACTCTATACATGTTTATGTTTCTATACGCTAATCCACCCTGTCAGTAAGGGAAACTGACACCCTGAGGATTCTGAGCCATGGGGGGTGTTTTCCCCAAAATTCTGGTGGGATGATGAATGGCTGACTACCCCCTTTGTCCTCACTCTCTTCTCTAGGTAGTTACTTGTGCTGGTAGGATCAGTGTTTAGTTTTCTCATATATATGTATAGAGGGCAGTAATGTCTTGTTGTTATTCACACACATATATTCTGGATATAGTATCATATTGACTACTATGGGTGTAACGTGTATAGGTTGTGTGGATTGAGGATCTTTACTCAGTGTGCAAGATGTAATGGATTGAAGAATAGTACACGATGAATGATATACGTTATGAGAGTTGTGGTGGCTCTTAGACACGACCTGGTTACATTTCTTATGTGGATGTGCTGGTTTTGTTGCATGAGGTGCATGTTGTGGTGCTTCTCCCAGGTGAGTGAGTTCAAGCCTTTTTGGAGAAAGATGCTTAGGACATGCAATATTGGGAAAAAGCGGCAAACCAGTGGGTAAGTAGTAGCGAGGTACCCTTGATATTCGTTATTATATGATATATTCTTATATGCATTACATGGTGAGAGTAGCCAGGGTAATGTTGGGAATGTAGTATACATGTTTATGTGAAGAGTTAGTTTCACGTGTTGTTCATTGTTCTTTAGCATGCTTTCATTACATTTTCACGAGAGGCTTCTGGGATGATCCTACTATGTATACTAATATATTCACCCTATGTTTATGTAAACAATTTTTTCAGGTCTCTTGATGTAGGTTGGAAATCAAGCAGGTTTCTACTAGCCTTAGGTTGCAGCAGCTGTTTGGGATTCTGCTTGCTACTGTTTTTACTTTCTTTTTGGTACTTGCAGATTTCCCCTTCTAGTTGGAGTACTTTTGAATGATATTACATATGTGCACTTGGGTTTTATTTCATATTTCAGCATTTATTTGGAGTTGTTTGGTGTATATCATATCTCTCTCTTCTGCATGTATTTTCTTAGAGGGTAATGCATCCCAATTGTGTTTTTACTATACCCTCGGTGCTAGTCTCCAACATGGGGCCTACTGGAGGCGGGACTCGGGGGGTCATTATCTCCATTCTCACATTATCTTCCCAACAGGTGTACACTTCGTTGGGCAGGGTTCATGACATAAACACTATTCAGATATTAAAAAATGTGTTTTCTATTACATATAACCCCTTACACTGAGCATCAATGAACCACAAAATATTTTTTTTTATATTTTCATTCTAACATTGAGGTTACATTTTATGGCATTAATAGTATTAATTAAATAATGATATGTATATAAAGATCCTTCTCAATTAAAAAACATTGATTAATTCTTAGTAAATAAGAACACAATTTTTACTACAATCAATCTATTCATCGATAATATGTCTTCTTCATAAATGATTTTATAATTTTTTTTTAAAAAATGATATAATTAATCTTTTCCATGTTAATAAAAGTTTTTTATAATATTCGATTCATTTTTAAAATATTTATATCAATATTTTCTTGATTATATTTTTTTGGAATTTTTTAGATTTTTAATTATTTTCTAGCAAATAGTTAAAAATTATACTTTTTATTAGAAACTGTATTTTTATTTCAATCATTTTAAAACTATAACTTTGTTTGAAATAGTTTAAAATTAATAATTATATATATAATATTATTAATTATCATAATTTATTTAATAAAGTAAATTTTATTGATCATTTTTGTAGAAAACCTTTTTTATCATTAAATGACACCTTTCTAAAAAACAGTTTTCATTTCGTTTTTTTACTTAATTTTAAATTATAATATGAAAATATATTTTTTAAAATATTGAAATTTTGTTTCTATATTATGATTCCTATCATAGAAATTTATTAAATAGTACTATTTTTTTGGGTAAATATGAATTGTAACGAGAGTAATTTCTGTTTCAACATAATTAGTAATCGGGTAATTAAAGACATAAATAAAATTATATGAACTAAAAAATGTACCTTCCAATTTACTTATTCTTATTTAATTAATCAAATTAATATATATTCCATCAATATTCCTTCATGCAGAATTGTTTGTCCATTTTGATGATATTATGACCCGTATACTGTATTACCTCAATAAAATTTCAATATCTCACTATCATGTTTTTAATAACTATAATTTTTTAGTAAGGGATAATACAGAGGATATGCTTCATTATAAATTGTATTTTAAAATTTCAAGATACTAATCTTCATTATTGAAATTATTTTAAATTATTATTGAATAAATAATTAACAAAATTTCTTAAACAAAAAGGTGAATAAATTATTGAATTTGAAAAAAAATAAAATATATAATATTTTAAATAAAAAATTAATTATAATTTGTGATAATTAATGTGAATAAATAAATTTTATAGAAGAAAATGAATTTTTATTAATATAATACTTTTATTCTAATAATTTTTTGAGGTTATTAAAGTCATAGTAATGAATATTTTTTATAATTGACACTATTAATATTTTAAAATATATAATATTTTATTCATTAATTTAAAATTAATATAAAATATATATTTTTTAAAGAGATTAATATATCATTTATAATATCAAAAAAATTTATTTATGGTTTTATTATTTTTAATAATTATCTTTATTATAAATGTGTAAAAACATTGCGACCATGGTATGTTTAAGAAACGTTAATGAGAGGATGAAACCAAAAGATAAGGATAATAACATAGTTAAACCATGTAAATTTTTATTATATATATGGGAGTTATACCCATATTAATCATATCATAGAAATAAATTATTTGGATCTATTTTAAATTAATTATTAATTTATATTAATTTAAATTTTTAACAAATTTCAAAGGGGCCCCTCACCTCAATTACAAATGGGATCTTCCACCCTTATTTCATTACAACACAATGAGCCATATAGGTTGACCAAAACCTATAAATTAATATTTTAAACATCATCATCTAATTTCTTCATGTTCTATTTCTATTAAAAGTGAAACATTATTTCCCTTAATAGGAGATTTAAAGGACTACCTCTGAAGAAAGGTAATAAAATATATCAACTCTTACAAGTTTATTTGTTCTTATACTTACTCAAAATGTGTTGGAACCATCATAAAATAATTATAGTCATATAAAGAAAATTTCACATATTATTATGATTATTATGCAACCAAATTCTATATCCTTTTTGTCATAAAAAAATCATAAATATCACTCATTCATATGTACAACTTACCATCTCTACACTGTTATGTAATTCATTTTTCATCCCCACATTACATGGATGGTTTGAAATTTAAAAATATTGTAAATATATGATAATAATTAGGTAATTATTCCAAATTAATAATAATATAATATCTATCTTCTTACATTTTAAATATGTTAGAAACTATAATGCCCCACATTCATATATGGGGAATATCACCTTCACAATGTTATTCGAATCATTTTTCATTTTTATTTTCCATGGTTGTTAATATTGAAAAATTTTATGAATATATCTGATTAATATATAGGATATAATAGTGATTTTATATGTTTTAAATATAATATTCATTTCATTCTTTTTATCCATCGAAAAATGAAAATTGTGTTCTTTTTTTACATACGACCTACCTTCTCCATGAATGGTCAAAAAAATATTTCACTCAAAATTTTTATAGATGATTATAAATATGAATATATATAAAATAAATTATTTTTAGACCAAATAAATAATATATATATATATATATTATGAAACCCTGAAAAAAAATTTAAGTATCAGAGCTACCAAATCAAAACATATATGAAAAATAATGCAATTCAACCAGAAACCATTATTTTGAAAATAAATTAATAATAACTTGGTGAAATAATATTTTAATTAAATAATGTATAATATTTTAAATATTACTGTTGTTCTGGAATATATTTATGATAAATTTATAATTTTTATAAAATATTTTTTAATGCATAAGAATTAAGTTGAACCTATGTTAAATTTTTCTCATCTAATTTTTACTTTTCTGAGAAACATATTATATTGACCATTTATTTATTTTACATAGTGCATATACATCCCCTTTGATATATTATATAATAAATATAAATTTATTAATTGTATTTTAGGTTTTATTTCAGTCATTTTCTTTCATGTTTTTTACGATTCAAAATAAACCCAAGTAGTAATGGTTTATTTTACAATCTCATCATTATTTTGGATTTTATGTATTTAAGTTTCCTCTTGGGAATATTTGTATTCCTTATCCATGATTTCAAAAACTGTTTTTATTATTATCCTTGTATTATTTAATTTGTTCATTAGCCATATTAGATCTTTACAAATTGGTATAAAATAAATATTTCTATGATTTTCTGAATGAGGTACTTTTTGACTTTTCATACAAAGGTGATAAAAAAATGTATTTAAAATTATACTGAATGAATGTAATTTTCCACATTTATCATGACACAATTATTTTAATATTATTTTATAAATTGTTAATGTTATTTGAAAGGACATATTTTTCATTATTACGTGATTTGTTTTTTGATTTTAAAAAAAAATTCCAATTAAAAGGATTATTTTCATCGAGAAATATTTAAACAATAAATTTAATGTATATTCACCAATATCAACAAATTTTTTTGAATATAATGTTTATGAATTAATCTAATAATCATATTAAAAATATTTATTTGGGTTTTGGCTGAGGCCTTATCAAATTGTATAGATGTCAAGGCACAATGCCTGTTTGATATTTTAAGATATCTTGGTTGAGTAATTGATTATATTTTTAGATGTCTTTATTTATGAATTATATAAATATCAATATAGTTTTTATGTCGATATTATTATATTATTACCTATAACTTTGATTGATATGTTTTGATTTCATGTTATTGTTTATATGGAATATTTGTTCTTCATTTATTTCTATATTTTTATGATCAAGTTATTTTTAAATGAAATATTTTTCCGTTATTGGACTTTCTTTATTTTTATTCTTATTTATTCATCATAACTTCTTTTGTATACATACCTTTTATTATCAACCTAAATCACCCCTTTTATATGTTTTTATTTTCCACATCTTACCAAGAAGTGTTTTGTGATTGATATTTTGGGATATGATAAGGGAAATAAATGGGTTCTCAAGGAAAATAAATTTTGAATTTAATGTTTTTATTGGGTAATGTGAATTTAAATTATTTGAATTGTTTACCAAGAATAATAAACTATTTGTTTCTTTTTTATTGGATTTTTTGTATCTCGTGTTAATGTAACAATTTAACCAATAAATTTTGGCTATATGGGTTGGGCCTTAACAATAGATATCAGAAGAAGGTTAGTAGAAAACCAATAAACTAATTTAGAAAATCATATATTTCTGAATGTGGACATATGATAGATTTTGAGAGTATTACAAATGAAACCAGTCATTTAATTTTTATATTATGTATAAAATTTCAATTAATGTTTTGTTTTCTACCATATTTGATATTATATATTATGTTTCATAATGTTGTGTTTTGATCTAGTGTATGCCATCTTGTTAAAATTGTTTCTAGTATAGGAAATGGAAACTGTATCAATGCATGTAATCCATGTTTTTATTTGCTTTATGGGAAAGATTATTAAGATAATTCTAGAGTTGTAGTTGAATCAACATTAATTATAACAATATTAGTATAACTAACTTAGGTTTTGAGAAATAACCTTGCATGTAGGGAGCATTCTGCTAAACCATATTGTTTTGTTACAATTTTATACCACATTATGCATCACTAACCACCATTATTCAATGGAACTATAAATCAATTTTTATTTGATAAATATATTAGTTCATTAAATATGATATTTCATGCTTTGGAATATAATGAAATGGAGAAGGTTATCATGGATGTTTAACATCTCTTAGGGGATGTAGATCAGTGGTAGTCATTGATTCAAAACAATAAGTAGTTGAAAGAGATATCAATCTATAAATGGATATATTTTAAGAACATTTAATAGAAAATTATTATTTTTTGAATAATGAACACTCTTGGAAAGAAAATTCTAGATTGTGGTAGAAAAATAAGAGTAAAATGTTTCCTAGTAAGAATCCAACTCTACAGGGTTAGAAAGTCATGTTGTTGATTATGAAAATAATCAAAAGTGCAAGATTAAATATTTATTTTATGGGATTCAATAAATCTTTAGAAGGTATTGGTTCTCCCAAAAATTAACTTATATGTAGATATATTATCATGCTCTATCAAGATAACTATAGAATTATCCAATTCATATTGTTCATAAGGAATGAAACAAAATAAGAGGATGTAATCTAATAAATGGATAAGGGGTGTAAATTTAATAATGATATTCTCATATGTGATAGTTTTGGAAAGAAACCCCTCAGTACATTCTAGAAGGGAATGTGAGTTTTCTATAAGTCTGTACATAAAGGATGCCAAGCTCGTTATTGTAAGGGGATAACAAAAACATCCAATGTTCAGCAGGTCAATAATAAGAATACAGGGAACTAAAAAACTAATTACCCACGCATAAAGTCAATTTTCTACCAAATAATATTCGGGGTCAAGGTTAAAATTCTGTTATTAATAAAGAGGTAGTATAATAATTAATTTTACATTGTATTTGTAATCAATAATAATGTTTTCTAAGTATTTTATAAATGATATTATGCTTATAAGAGTCATGAATCATATAATGATTTTACTACAGTATTAATTCACTGATGATTTTCATGAATATGATAAATGGTTTCGAGGACTAAGAAAATTGATTAATTGGATAGTTTATAATTATGGAAAACATGTTATCGATGCAAGGTGACCCATAATACGTGGTTGATATTGAAATAATAATGATAAAAAATATTTATTGTATAGTATTGGTGACCTATAAATACGTTACTGATTTTATGGTTTATGTTATCTCTATAAGATATTACTCCACTTTGGGGTTTAGGTAATATATTCAATGATATATGATTTTTTGAATGAATAATGAAAGATTTATTTTTTTTGGAATGATAAATATTTTTAGAATGGTTATATGGTGATTCATATAATTAAAATATTTTAGTAAAAAATTTGATCAATGTATTTTCTTGTAAAATTATGAACTAATTTATGGGGGACTATTGATAAGTTTATATTGGAAATTTAGTGACCTTATTACAAAATATTTATATTCTCTAGATATTTTTGGGAGGAGAATTAATATTGACTACTTATGGAATGCATAATGGTTAACTTTGGATATTAATGTTTGATTTTAATGTAAGATTTATCATATACAAATTTAATTGTAAATCATTTTGGTTTTGGTTGAATCATAGAAGTCAAAATAATGTCCTATGGAACTTTTGATATATTAAAAGTTGTTTTAGCATGAAAAAATCATCTCAAATTACCATTTCATACTATAAGAGATGAAGTAGAAATTTTTTAAAACACAAAAAAAAGATTAGATTATTATTATGACATGAAAATAATCAAGTATGTTTATTTTCATCAGCTAGTTTTTAATATATTAACCTAATCCCATGCTTTAGAAAAAAAGTATAAAAAACATTTTATATATAATTTCCATTCCGAGAAATCAGTGTCTTTTTAACCCATCATAGATTTATGGAATTATGATGGTTACATTTATAATGACCTTGTTCTTTATCACTCTTTTAATCGTTGGGTATTAATATATTCCTCGATGTCCATATTTTCCATTCCCAACAATGATATAATATTCAAAAACAAAGAATTATGATGGGGTTAATGTTTCTTTTTCCTACTTTTTAAGAGGAAGTTTTACTAACACTTTTTATATTGTGGTTTTTCAATAAAATAATAAATTAAATATCGAGCCCTTGATTTCCAAGAATAGGTTAAAATTGCGTGGGAGAAGATATTAAAGTGGGCAAACTGTAACACCCAAATATTTCAAATTATTCTTTTTTTAAATTAATTTAATCTCTTTAATATATTTTGATGCATGAATCCATGATATTTTTAATGTAAACTATTTTTGACAGTGTATACAACACACAACACCGACCATCAATCAAAATCGAAATGTTGTCAAAAATATTGTCATTATACCCTAACTATTAAATTAGGACATATTAATAGTATTATATAACTTGTGATATATACATAATCTACATAATGAAAAATAAATTAATTATAAGGAAATTAAAAAATCATATTACAATCATTATGTCCTTTAAAAATATTTTCAGTTAATTTTCATGAAAAAATAATATATTAATTTAATACCTATTTCAGAAAATTTATTTTATAAAATTAAATTAATTTATAAAATCATAATGCTAAATTTTTTATGTTTTAATATTTTTTATTTTTCAATAAATATTAAATATCTACTGAATAGTGAAATATACATCTTTTTGTTGAAAATAAAATTTTTATTTCATGAAATATAAAAGTACAATTATGTTTTAAAAAAATAATTGCAAAAAAATATTTATACTAAACTAATAATAATTAAATCATATTTATTGTAATTAATTTTGTTATTAAATTTTATATAAAAACAATTGTATACTTAAAAATCATTTTTCTATAAACTATTTTTCATTATGAATTTTAAGTTAAAATTTAATTAAATTATTCCCTGATTAGTATTTAATTTTATATAATCAATTAAATATTTTTTAGGAGGAAAAATTTTATAAATTATGTCCATTTAAAATTTTTTTCTATATAAATAGTAACATTAATAATTTTTTTACCATGATAAACAATATATCTTGTTACTAAAGATTAAATTAAAATTAAAAGACTATAAAATGACACTAAAACTCTAAATAATATTATTTTATGAGTCCATTCAATCCATACTCATCAAATATTCCCTCATTTGTAATTTTATTGCTTTTTCGATGATATTATAACCTTTATAGAATTTTATTCCAAGAAAAATTCTAACATATCACACTCTAATTTTCATTAAATATATAATTTTTAATACAAGATAAACCAAAGGCTATGTTTTAATAATAAAATTATTTTGAAATTAAAAATATTTATCTTCATCAAGAATATTTGTTTCTAATTTTTAGTTACATATAATTACCTTCAATGTTTACACAACGATGACGCATTAGATATTCAATTATTGAAAAAGAAATAAATGATGTATTAAAATATAAAAATTTATATAATTTGAGATAAATAATTTGATCCATGGATATTATATATTAAAATTACATTTTTTTAATGAAATAATTTTTTAGTCAAATTATAATTTTTTCTGAAATTATTAAAGTCATTTTAATGAATAGTTCTAATAATTGACATTGTTGATATTTTATAGTAAATAATTATTTATTAAAAGATATAAAATTCATAATATAATATATATTTTGAAAATAGATTATTATAGGGTTTATAATATCATTCATGTTACATTTTTTTTATCATTGTTTCATTTCTAGTAATTATCATGACCATAAAAAAGCAAAAATCCATACTTTAACGGTATGTTAAAAAAGGTTTCCAAGTGGTTAAAACAAAAATATAAGTAGTAAAACATCGGAAAAAATGAATAATTTTTATTTGAAAATATTATCTTGACACAAATTCATGATAAATTTGAAAAAATCATTTTATAGTAATTTGGAATTAAATTTATATTTATATTTATCCAAAATTACGCCTCGCGACAATTAAGAAAGGGAACCACCTCTCTTACTCTCTTACACCAAAATAATCCATCTATCAAGACCATAACATAAAATTGTTGTTATCAATTCCATTATTTATTTTTATGAGGATATTTATCTTTCATAATGACAACCATATGTCTCTTAAGAAGAGATATCAAGGAATATCATTGAAGAAAATAAAATCATCTTTGCCTACCCTTTCATGTTTATTTCTTCTACTAATTCATCATAATGCACTGTAACCATCATTAAATAACAAATCCAATATAATAAATATTTTTAGTTGTCATTATGATAATGGTACAACCATATTAAATATCCTTTCTAACTTACTGAAAGTGAAAACATCCCTTGTGCATTTTTATAGCTTATTGTCACTACAAAGTGGTGTAAATCGTTTTCCATTGCCACATTTCATCTATGGTTATAAATATGAAACCATGGAATCTATATTTTAATGATAACATAACAATACCTATATAATTATAATATCATATCTTGCTTCTTACCTTCCAAACTATTGGGAATCTCTAGTGTTTCACATATGTAAGTGTGGACTGCCACCTCCACGAAGTGATGTGACTCATTTTTCATTTCTATTCTACTTGGATGGTAATAAAGATATATTTAATTAATATATATGATATTTATTTTTTATAATAATTATATTTTAAGTAGAAATATTATTCCTCTTGCTTTATTTTTTTCTATTTAATATTGAAAACAATATTCATTCATACGCACGACGTGTTGTCTCTATCAAATTTGTAATTCATTTTTCAATAACTATAATTATAGATGAATCAATATATACTTATATATAATATTTATACCAAAAATAAAACTCTTGAGATGATGTAACCATGATAAAATAATAATCATCAGAACTACTGAATCTTAACATAAATGATAAAAAAACCAATTACCACCCAAAGTAGTGATTTAAAGGATTAATTGACAATAAATGGGTGATATAATGTAATAATTAAATAATATATGGTATGATATATCTGATTATATTTATTTAATATATTTTTAATACATATATACTTTTTATGCAGGAGTTTCAAATGTATATTATGGAATTTGATCTTAAGGTATGGGTTTTTCGTCTCACTTTTAGTTCTATGGGAAAAAGTCACATTTACAACTTATTTAAATTTTTTCATGTATATACTGTCTATTTGAAATATCATAACATTAATAAATTATTATTATCTCTATTTTAAGTTTAATATAATGTTATTTTTTCATGGGACTAATCATTTAAAATAAATTCAAGTGGTATGGTTTATTTTACAATCACAATATTATTTGATATTTTTTATGTTTCATTCTCCTATAAGAAATATTTATATTTCATATCCATGTTTTTCATAAAAATCAATTTGTTATATTCTTATAGAATTTATAAATTTCATTTTTCCCCACCTTTTATTTTTTAAAAATGGTTTAAAAAGGAATCTTTCTATCATTTTCTAAACAAGGTACTTTTTGACTTTTCATAAGAAAATGTGAAAGAAATGTTTTTTATACCAAGTAAATAGAATTTCATAATCTCATGAGGCCTCAATTAATTTAATACATCTATTCAAGTTTAAAAGTTTATTTTCAATTAATTATTTTTCTTTATTACATGTTTTATTTAGATTTTAAAAATTATTTTAAAGAAAATATTATTGTCTGTAAAAAATATTCCCCTAATTTGTAATTTTTTTTCATTTATATCAACATTATTTACTGTATATTATAATGAAGATTTACTATAAATATAAAATTAATCATATTTATAATTTTTTTTATGTTAAATTTACTAAGGAATGTATTCATATTTTGTATGAATATTTATTCCAATAGGAATATTTATTGATTTTGTTAGGGAAATTTGATTCAATTTTTCACTTATTCATATTAGTAATTACATCATTTTATAATTTAAACACACAAATTGAATTTTTTTTAATGAAGAAAAAACCAAAAGAAAATAGGGATTTAGGCAAGGTACACAAACATTTAAGGTGGTCTAAAATAATGGATACCATGTTGATCTTCACTAATTATCCCCACTCCTTCCGATTCAATCTGAAGAATAATATGAAATCAAACAACATTATTACCTTGATCTGTCACCATCAAGGATGAAAAATAGTCCTCAACTTTATTACCTTCATTCCATTTTTGATAAAGGTGAGTCTTCTTGCTTTCAATCCACCTCATGCATTTTATGATAAGAAAATAAATCACCCAGGGAGTAGAAATATTACCCTCCATCGAATTGAGAATAATCATTTAATCAGTTTCAATTTGAGAAATAGAAATTTTTCATTGATCACACAGCATAATCCCCATATTCATAGCCTCAGCCTCAGTGGAATGGAATTCCCACTCCCATAAAATGCAGAAAAAGCAAGCAAGATGTTTCAACTCCCACCACGTACAACAACACCTCCCCGAATACAACCTTCAACACAAGAACCATCAAAGTTCAGCTTTATACCCATATTAGGAGGACACCAACTCACCCAGTTTCCTTTACTCATAAGTTGTGGACAATGTATTACTAGACAGATATACATCAATGAAGGATCATCACTTGAAATTCCAGAATACCAAACCAAGTTAGGTATAATAATTCTAGTTCTGATTACAACCAATCTTTTTGAATAATGGATATCTTTAAAACGATCTTTATACCTTGCTTTTAAAAGTCACCAACAACCTGCACTACGTATCACAAATCTGACTATTTTATCAGGACCCCCAATATTCAAATTATGAAACCACCTTTCAAGAAAATAGGATCCAGCAGGGAAAAATTCTGAAAAAATAGTAAATCCACCAAAAAAATCCATAATCCAAGCCCCAATCACTCTCAAAAAACAGATGCTTGGAATCTTACTCCATATGAGTACTACAACAATGACATTTAGATTCCAGGTAAATGCACCTCCTTTTCACATTCCTATCTGTAGAAATAGCATGATTTCTAATTCTCCATAAAAGGAAATTGATTTTATTAGGACTGATCTTAAACCATACCATATCATTCCAAAAATCATGCTGAGCCTAGTAAATAAAAATATTCTGAAGCTCTTCAGAAGAAAACATACCAGACATTGATGTAGTAAAAACACATCTATCCAGGTCCATGTTCATCTCAATAAGTTCAAAAGTCTTCCTTTGTTCCTTATCAAGAATAGCATTGATAAAATTGGGATAACTATAAGTTTCCCTAAAAGAAATCATTAGAGTAGGGAAACCTAGAAAACCAATAACAGACCCAACCCAATTTCAATTCTAAAAAGATAAATCTCCCCTCCCTATAATCCAGCGTGAGTGTTGGCGAATAAAATTAAAAAATTCCAAATTAAAGGCCAGAAAGGAGAAATATTTCTGCAATCCTCCCTATAGATTTCATCCAGCAAGGCCATAATTCTACCACAAAGAGTGCATCCATCAACAACTTCCAAGTCCATCATTGCATATAGGAAATAAATTATATCCCCAAGTTTTGAGATGTTAGCACCACCTTCTCGATAAGGTATTGCCACTTTCTCATAGGTGGCCCAATGGCAGTTCCCCTCAATATGAGATCCCAAATAAAATCAACTAGTACCTTATCAATAGAAAAAATAACCCCCTTAGGCACATTGCATTCCAAAAGAACATGGATCGAAATAGATGTTAACAGGCTGTTGATTAATGAAATCCTCCCACTAAAAGATGAAAATTGGTTCTTCGAGTCATGAACATGGATAAGGATTCTATTAAAAATATTATCAAAATCACTAATATGAATATTTTTAGGAGACAATGGAGAACCAAGTTATTTTAGAGGGAAAAAACCATTCTGAATATTCAACAATCTAGAGATATAAAGATCCTGATTGTAGCCACATTTACTGGAAATGTAAAAACTGATGTTATGCCTATTAATGGATTTTCCACTACATAAGCAGTACTCATCCATCCCTTTAATCAAAACACCAACCGATCTAACATTAACATTAATGAGAAAAATGGAAGCATCTGCAAACATCCAATGAGATACTAGTTTTTGTCCCATTTATCTATAAAACTGTAAAATATTACCCATAGAATTATTCTTCTTGATAAGAAGACTCGAAGAATCCTGCATGATAATAAAAAGTGTCATAGAAATAGGGTCCCCTTGTCTTAGTCTGCGATATATCTTAAAGAAACCATGTGTTTTTCCCATATATGATATAGACATCCAGGCAGAACTAAACTAACAAAACAGAATGTCATCAATACCTAAATATAAACCCATACCTCTAAGAATTATGATGATAAACCCCCACTCCATCCTATCATAAGATTTATTTATATCCAGCTTCAAATCCATATTTTACCAATGACATTTAAAGTTAAGGTCACATATCATCTCACGATCCAACGCAACTGCACCCCAAATCGATCAACCTCGAACAAAACCATATTGATCAAGAAAAATATGTTGAGATACATGACCGGACATGCGTTAGTTAATAATGATGGACAGAACATTGTATAGAAAATTACACACACTTACTAGCCTATAATCACTAATAGAAGATGGATTTATATCATTGGGGATCATAACTAGTGTAGTAGCACCAGCCACCATAGACTAGGACCACCTCAAATGAAATCTTGAATGGTGAAAATCAAATCATCTTTGATCACCACCCATGCCCCTCTATAGAACGCCCATGTAAAACCATCAGGACCTGGAGCACTCTCTAGGTTAAGCTTCATCATAGCTTTATAAATCTCATTCTCATCAGGTATAGCTTCAAGCATATCATTATCCAGACCAAAGATCATGTTCAGATGCACCTCAAACAACTCTGCATTCATTCCAAGATAACCATTAACCATATAAGGATTATCTTGTATTTTATATTAGCAATAACACACACCTTATGTTTCATAATTTCTATGACTAAAAAATTGTATTTTACTCTTGCATCCATGCCATAAGAATTACATTTCATAACTGGAATCATTGAAACAATATAAGACTGGTTTTGGCCCCAGCCATCTTGGTTTGACTAGAACATGATTCCAAATACTTCTTAATATGCCAAAGCTTCACCCTAGTAACCACTCCAGTATCTGCATACATATTATCCTCAACAGGAAAACACAAAATCAGACAACCATAATCAAAATCCCCTCTTCCATTATACAGAGGTTTAATACTTTCCTTCTTAGACAAATCAAATCCATTGCATACAACCAAGTCCCCTTGAGATGAAGTCTCATATCTGTCCCCTTTAACTAAAATCAACTGGTTTTTATGCATATCATTGGACTTTCCAAAATCCATATCGTCCTTACCTAATACATCAATCATCAAGGATTCTAGAAAAAGAGCTGGATTTAAACAACTCAATGGACCAGTAAAAGGATAAAAATTATTGGACGAACCCTTGAAAAACATACTTATTATTGGTATGCTCAGAACCTTATCAATACGCATCATAGAAATATTCATTTCAGAAGAAACACCATTTGGAAAAGCTTCAATAGCATACACAAAAATAGATTTTCCAGAATCATAACTGATATCCAAAGCTAATAGATTAAGATCACAATAAAAAAAATTAGAAATATGAGGCATACCTATCCTGAATCACTACAAGAAACATCAGAATGAACCCACTTTGTCATTTATAACATCAGCCAAACCCTCTCCTTTTTTAACAAATTTATGAAAATGCAACCCATCACACTTAGATTTCATGGAATTCTGAACCAAATTCCCTTGCATACAGTAAAGAGAATAATACATATGAATGACCGGAAAGATGATGCTCTGAATCCACGAAAACGACCCCCTCACCTTCAAGGAGAGCACTTCCAAAATAGGCATGGATAGATCTAATTCAACACAGATTTTCCCATTAGATACATATGCGCGCCCCCTGGGACTACTATCAACACATATAAATCTCACAAGGGAATCTCGAATATCTTTGAGGGACGAAATATTATTCATGGGTAAAAGAAAACGTTGTTAAGAAATCCACACTAATGGAAAAGAATATTCTTTTCCCCTCTGAGTATCAATTGACAACCATTACATATTGAACCTCCAACGACACATGTTACAGGAATAGTTACACCAAGCATTCAGAAAATCCTCTTTAGAAATAAAGGACAAACAAAAATAAGATCGGTGGAGAGGTGAAACCTGGACCGGTAAATAAAGACCCCAAGATTCAACAAATTTTTTAAAGATCACAATCGATGGTTTTACTGCTCTAAAAGGCGCAATGTGAGTCCATCGCAGACAATCCATAGGTTCATCATAAACATCCGGATGAAACATCACAGCCATCCCGTAATCATTTTTACAAATGGATGAAGAAAACAGTTGTCTCCTCAGGGAAAGGTGCAACCCCAAATCCGGATATGATTCACAAAGAGCTTCACTGAATGATTTAAACAAACCCGAAGTAGTAGAACCTTCATCAGACATAGTAAAACTAGAACCATAAGATTATGGACTAGAATCTCTAGGATTAGAATCCTTAGTTTAACGAGAAACCGACGAAGCACCAGAATTAAAACCGAAAACCAGCGCGTAAGGTGCATTCTTTTCTGACAAACCCATCCTCCCAATATCACATTCACATATTAATGAAATTTATAATTTATAAGAGGGAACCAATTCATCACCTATATTCATCTGTAGGTATCATGAGACAAACTATGATGTGTTTTAGATGAGGCATTACCCATTTTTACAGATGTCATGGAATAATTCACTGAAGGTTTTTTCCAATGTCTTAGTCTATGACTAAATTGTATATTTTGGATTCACATAATTATGAATTAAAGCATTATAAAATAATTTATTGATATCCATGTAACTATTTTATAATTTACAGAATTCATGGATATTTTCCAAGAACATATGACTTTTAATGGATTATTTAGTAATCCTTTATTCATAACATATTATGATCAATTTATTTTTTAAATATTATTTGAATTTTTTATCTATATAGAAATTTTTTAAGTATTTTTTTAATCATGATAGATTCTATTTTACCAATTATCATAATAAGAATCTAATACCAGACCTTTATTATTTTTTATTTTCCATAGAATACAAGGAAGGGTTTTGTGATTGATATGTCAAAATTTGTTTAGGGGAATAACGATGTTCTCAAAGAGAACGTAGTGTATATGCATTTTTATATTGTAATACAAATTAAATGTGTGTTTATAGTTTATGAAGACTAATAACCTATTAAATCCTTTGGGATTCGATTTATTGTGTCCAGTGATACTGTAAAAAATTATCCATAAGCTCTGGGAAACTAGGTTCTTGGTCATTATATAGAACCACCTATCCAAGGTTTATAAAATTACCACATAACCTTAGTTTATAAAATAAACACACATTAAAATAAAAAATTTAGATGAACCATATCTTTAAATTATGTATTTTTAGATTTTATTTCATCATAAAACAGATACAAAACTATCATTCCTTTTGAAACTTGACTATCCCCTATAAAAAAAATGGGTTTCATAAAAATGTATTTGAAAAATGATTAAAATGTAGAAAATAAATGGGTTCCTTCAAAACATATTTGAAAAAATAATATTCCAGCCATTAAAAGAATGAATATTTTATTATTATAATATAATCCAGTGGATCATAATTAATATCAAGGGATGATGATATTAATGAATAGGAATATAATTAATATATTATTTACAAAAAATTATAGAAAAATAAAATTATCCTTTTGAAAATTACTTTTAAAAACTAAAAGACCATAAAATATTTTAAAAATACTTTTAATTTGAAATAAACATTGAAAACATCATGTTGAAATAATTCCATTATTGTTGTAAATTCTAAAAATTAAAAGTATTTTTTTACATTTTATTAAGAAATTGAAATGTTACCCATTGGAAAAACATTAAGAAATTTCATCTCATACTACTTTTAAAATAAGTTTTAAGAAAATATAAAATTAATTTATTAAATAAATAATTTTTATGAAACCTTTGGGTTGAAGATTTATATTATTATTAGAGAAAATAAAACACCTCTTTTGACTGGGTAGAGGGAGACCCATTATGTAGCCCAAGTGTTTAGTGGGCATCTGGCCCATTTCACACCTCGTAGGCCCAAATGTTTTTCCAAGGGCCCATTTTGTGAATAGTACTTCTATAGTACTAACCTGCTACCGTCTCCGCATAGTACCTATCACTACTACAGTATCTGTCATTGATACATTTCCATCCACTGTTCTAAATGAAAATACAATATCTGAATCCTAAAAATATCATTCTTGATATTTTTTCAATAAATAAGTGGAGAAAAGTAAATAAAACTTGTTAACCGGATTCGTAAATATGGATGAGTAAATATATTTGTTTAAATAAAATAATACCATTTTATTTCCTTTAAATGAACCTTGAACATAAACAATCTCGAAAAAAAAGATGAATGTAACATAAATTCATAGACACACTGGTACTCTAAAATCATAAGATACATAAAAGAATAAATTAAAATGATACATTATATATTAAAAATAAATATATTAATGATATCACACCAAAAATTGGACTTAAATACTTATTATAAAATAATATAGGTATATTACGAAACAAATTTCATAAATATGACCATTTCACATGAATCTTTCTTACAATGATCATAACATAGAAGTGAGAATTAATGAATAAATATATTGTGTGTAATAAATTTATTTCCAAATAAAAAAAATTAAACAGAACATAATATAATAAATACATATTAGACAAATAATCTTTTCATAATAGTTTCATTTAAGAGGTAATATTAACCAATGAAAATAGATTATGTTATAAAATTATTTAGCACTTTATAAATTACAAGTCAATTCCCTTTGAATGAAATAATTAAAATAGAAGATTAATACTAAATTTTTTATGAAGGATTAATTATATTAAATGTTATGTATAATAATATATACCCTTTTATATAGATTATGTGCATAATTATAAAATATTCCTCAATAAAAGGAAATTGAGACAAAATACCTTATGAATTTAGAAATCTATTGATCGAACCCCATGAATGATAGAACCACATATGGATTTAAAAATCCATTTAACATTTATTAAAATATTCATAAAATAATTTCATTCAAATTATATGCACCATAAAAAAATTATAAGCGGTTAAAATGGCATATGTATCACTAAAATAAAAGTGATATGAGAAACTTTTAACCTGAGTCTGGAATTTCCTTATATTCCCTTCAACAAATGTATATAAAACATAAATAAATTATTTTATTTATTAATAATATAAAATATATTTCATTCCCTATAATTATATATTTTATTTTATTATATTTTAATTACATATTGAAATTCATAATCAATTATATCTTTGATTGGTTTTTTGAGGATGTTCTGTTCATTTTTTTCAAAGCGGCTTTTGTGTGATGACCTTGGTAAAATGGGCATATTATACAATGTATCCATAATGTTAATCATTAAATATCTTTCATATTAACACATAAACTATAATTTTTACACCAAAATCAAATTGCTTTTATCAAAAATTATCTACGTTAAATTCATGGGGATAGATGGCCATGCATATGCGTGGGTAACATTTCCATTTTTTTTGATTATCATTATTGAAATAAATTAACTAATATTTTATATTTAAAAATTATAATAATATCATAAATATCATATTATTTTATTAAATATACTTATACATATCATCAATGTGTTTTTGGGATTAAAAAGAATCACATCACTTCGTGGAGGTGGTAGTCCACACATACTCACGAACACATTATTATTTTTTAGTGAATGAAAAAATATGATATATTAACTTTTTATAGTGTCAAATATTACAATAATATATTAATTATTTAATTTACATATCTTATATTAAATAAACATGTCCTTATTAACTTCCATGTATTATTTTGGAAAAACAGAATCACATCGCTTTGGGAGGTGGTTGCCCATTAGACACACGATCTACGTTATCAAATCCCCCACATAGTGGAATGTAAAAAAACATGTGATATCATAAATAAAATATAATATATATGTTAAAAATATCATATATATATATACATTAAATCCATCATTATAACAATTCCTTAGCAGCGATGATGAAAAATGAATGACATCGGTTAATGGGATGATTGTCCATTGTAAAAATGAATGATGATTTTGTAACCCATTAGATGGAAGAAGAGATGTATTTAGGTTATTAAATTAAAATAATAAATTATATTTATATGTTATATACAATTTTTATGATAAATTATTAATTTAATTATACTTTATTATGGTTTTATAATATATAAACTAAAAATACTCGGTTGAGTACGATGCCACTTCTTCAGAGAACCTACTTGCCTAAGAACAAAATGCTTCTTAGGATGGATTTATAAAAAAAATGGGATATAAAATATGGTTATGAAATCATGGAATACATTATTTTTGGTTTTTTCAAATCCCAATGCATTAGAATTTTTTTAGATGAGAGGACTGGCATAACCTTTTATAAGTGAGGCGAGAGGCAAACTTCTAATGTTTGAAATGGAAAATACATTTTGATAGTTTACACAAGTCACAACGCTCCAAAAACAGACCATTAAAAATCATTATATATGATAAGTTCTAAATAATTACCTAAAATCTATTTTAGAAATGTATTTAGGTCAATTTACAACTTATTTTTTTAGTTTAACTACCTGATAAATATATTTTTTCCTTTACTACGATGATAAATTTTTATTGTTTCAGTATTCAATATGGTGAAAAAATAATTTTTTCATATTAGATAATAAAAATTATACTAAATAAATATAATTACTTCATTTTAAAAATTCTAATTCAACAAATAAGAAAATTTTAATTTCAAATTAATCACCCAATCATGATTAAAAATTCAGCCATTAAAATGTGTACTTTTAATTGAAAATATGTTTTCATATTAACTATTTGAAAAGTAATAATAATTATATGTATTTAAATTAATATGTATATATATATATAATAAATTTATTTCAAATAATTCTTCATTTGGGGTTTTTTATTTAATTATAAATATATAATATTATCAACTATAAAGTAGGTTTTTGAAAAATATCATTTCTAAATGAAAAAAAATAAACTTATAATAATTAGAAAAATTTATTTGTTAAAAAAATACGTTATTTTTATTTAATAATACGATGTAAAGAATATTTTAATTTAATTAATATTAAAAACATTATATTAATTTTTAATTTCATATTTAATTAAAATTAAATTACAGTTTTATAAAATTTGGCATTTATCAAGATTCACTGAAAAATCAATATATTCTGAAATGTCAGAAAAATCTCACCCAATTTAATTTTTTATGATTTTATTTAAAAAATGATTGAAAATTTATCAACTAAATTCCATAAAATTTTCATGATAACAACAATAATATTTTATCAGGATAAAATAATTTTTTTGAAGAAAATATTATTTTGAAGAATAAAGTAACTTTATAAATCGTTGATCGATTATTTACTAGAAATATTTCGATAATTTTTATTGAGTAAGTAATATATATATATATATATATAGTTAATACTATTCAACCCAACCAATTTAACCATTAGGTTATAAAATTTATATATTGTGTGTGCATTATAAGATCGATTATGCGTATTAAATGTGCTATGGAACATAATACTATTAATTTAAAATGTTGTAGTTTTAAATTCACCCCGAAATATAATTCATCCCCCAAATTTATACTTTAAAATCATAATAAAAGGTTTCAAATTTTTTTAAAACAACATTTTTTGGAACCGCACATCTTAAAAGGATAATAAAAGATTCTCTCGATAACTACGAAATGGAAGTACATGGGTCATCAGGAATAACACATAATAGTTTTCAAAATAGGAGAACATATGTGGAATAGAATATAGAGGGGGAATAAAACTATAATTTTTATGTAATGATATAAATTGATAGAGATGATTGATCACAAAAATGTTAATGATCATGAGAGTGTCGACAAACAGAAGCCTCTAAACAATATATGTGTAGAAAAGGCCATTGACATCATAAAAAATGATTGTAATAGGAATGTTTTTCTTTAAGATAATTTTACATGGTTTGAGGAATTCCTTATCATATAATGATGATAACAAAGAAATATAAATAATCAATAAGTTAAAATTTATTCCATTAGTCAATTTCAACCACAATTTAAAATTTTTCTCTAAATAACAATTATTCAAGATTAATTTTTAATTCCTGAAGCACAAAAATAAAATATTAAAGGAACACATAATCATAAAAGTGGTAATAAATCAATTCCACCTATTTTTGGGCATTAAATAATACCTAAAATGGTTAGCACATGGTAATATAATTCCAAAAATTTATAAACAATTATATGATAAAATAATATATAAATCTTCAAAATTAAACTATATTAAAAAAAGTTAAAATTGTACAATTTTATATTTTGAAGTCTATATATCTTGAATAACCATAATTACACCATCATTAAAGTGGGTTTTATCCTCATTAATTATATCATACCGTAAGTATTAAAATCCCAAAAATATAGAGATCTTCTTCCAAAATAATATTGATCACTTAGTTACCAAATCACTTTTCAATCTCAAGAATATATATTAATTAAAATAAGTGTTCTCAAAATTAACTCATTATGTAAGATCTTATAAACCCAAAATTTTATCAATACCAAAAATTATCCTTTATATATTTATGATCTAATCACATAAAACCTTAAAATGGGTGTCTAGGCTTTAAAATTATGATCAACCTTTATATAATATACCACTGATCATATCCATAAATCATAATCCAATTTCATATGAAAAGATCTAATATTAGGAGTCATCAAAACCCTCATATAATAAAAACTATTATATCCTTGAACCTGCATTCATAAATCTGGTGCAAAAATCATATACATAACATTTACGATTTCGATACCAGTGAAGGAGACCAAATTTAACATATCCAAAATGCAATACAAAAAAAGGACATATTGTATAACAAAAATTATCAAGGTGTATTTAGGTTTATAGTTTTACTGAATAATGATAAACTATAACATAAATAATATGCAAGTCTTTATGTTATCACTTCTCCCACATAAATTATCTTCCATTATTTCCCATTATGTCATCATCATCATCCTTTTAAAACTAGTCTAGCTATAATTCATTAAACAAAATTCTTTATAGCATGGAGAAAAGGATGAATAATAAGGGTGAACTCAAATTATTCGTAATTTAAAACATATGATTTAATAATTAAATGTCATAATATAGATTAAGAATTTCATTAGGGTATGATAATATAATCAAAGTTCATGAAAAGAACATAATAATATTCACACCCACAAATACTTGAATCATAAATCACAAAAAAATTACATAAATATTTTACAAAGGTAAGAGTTATTAAAATAATTAATCATCATCCATGTGATATCAATATTGATCTAATTAAACATTAATAACCATATAATGAATAATAAAATGTATTGAAATAATGGGACATTATCTTCATATAACTTCTTACAAATGGAATAAAAAATATAATAAAATTAAATCTCAAAAGTAACCAACTCAATGAGTGATATAATGGTACCACCCTTCCTTGGTTATAATGTAACTATATGTCCACTAAATATAATGAAACAATTCATCCTTTGTTAATAAATTAACCACCCTTCCATGGTTGGTAATGGAACCAAAAATCCACATAAAATTTTCTATGAAAAATATCATGAATAAATTATATAGATTTTAATCTCATTTTAGAACTCAAAATTCAACTACTATTTGTTTTATAACATCATTATTCAAAGAAAAATAAATAGGTTCCATGATAATCTCTTTAAAGTGTTATTAACATATTGAATGGACACGGGTTTGTTAAAAATATGTTTTAATAAATAAAAACACATGCAGAGAAATAATGATGGTGGTATCATAAAAAAATAACCCAAGTTGATCATATTTACCATCATGGGTTTTTTAAATAGATTAATAATAATAACATTAAATGATCATTATAAACCTTTTAGAGGAAAATAATATTTTTATTTTTAAAATGGCTATTAAAAAAAACATCAGAAAATATTTTTAAAATTGTTATCATTTAAAATTACCAAGTAAAATTATAATGGAATTATTATAAAATAATTTTCATGACCATGGGAAAATAAAATCAAGATTTAAACTTTTAAAAAAATCAAAAATAACATAAATTTGTAAAACTGAGTCAATAGTGAGCCATTCTGAAAAAGTCAAGAAATTGCAAATTTAAAGACTTTTAAAATAGGGTGACAGTTAATGTAAAATAGATTTTTGAGATAATTTCTTTTTATAAATATCAGTTTTCATAAAATTAAAAAATAAGATGCGGACGATAAATATAACAGATCTAAAAAAATAAAAGATGGATATGACTTACAAACAACTTCAATGATATTTCATCAATAAATAAGGTATAAAAAGAAAATAAATCATGTTATCCACATTCGTAACTACATGATAATAAATAAATGTAATTCAAAAGCATAATATCATATGATTTATTCTAATGAAACCTTGAACATAAAGAATCCAAAAAGATAGATGATTGTAACCTCAAGCCTTTTCTAGTTTTGTCCACTTAAATCTTAAGCACCAAAAAATAATAAATTTCAATGACACATTAAATATCATGAAAATAAGAAGATTCATGATATAACACATTACAATGTAAATAGTCTGTAATATCCCAGAACTCTCTGGTCCTTTCTATTGTGAAAATCTGGTGTTTGAGTGTTTCAGGAGGACATGGTGAGTCAGTTGTGAATAGAGAAATGGGAACCATAGGTGAACAGTTCCAACAGTATACCGTTGTGAACAGTGCAACGGTAATCTTAGGTGAACAATTCCAATGGTAGATCATTTTGAATAGTGCAATGGTAGCCTTAAGTGAATAGTTCCAACAATATATAGTTGTGAACAATGCAATGGTGACCTCCTATGAACAGTTTGAATAGTACAGCATTATGAACAATGCAATGGTATCCTTAGGTGACAAGTTCTAATAATAAACCATTGGGAACAGTTCAACAGTAACCTTAGGTGAACATTTCCAAAGGTAGACCATTTTGAACAGTGAAACGTTATCCTTAGGTGAACAGTTCCAATGGTAGACGGTTTTGGACAATACAACGGTGACCTAATGTGAACAGTTCCAATGATAGACCATTGTGAATTGTGCAACGGTAACCTCAGGTGAACAGTTCCAATGGTATACCATTGTGAATAATGAAATGGTGACCTTCTTTGAACAGTTCCAATAGTAGACCGTTGTGAGCAGTTCAACAGTATCCTTAGGCGAACAATTCCAACATTATACCATTGTGAACAGTGCAATGGTAACCTTATGTGAATAGTGAAATGGTATCCTTAGGTGAATAGTTCCGACAGAAGACCATTATAAATTTTGCATTGGTGAGGTTCATGAATATTGTTTCTAGAATAGTAGGGTCTATAGTGTTTCTAGAAATGATTGGGTGTATAGTGTTTCCTGCTTCCTACAGTTTCACCCCTTTGAGGTTTCCTTTGACGAAAAATGCATTTAAAGACTTATTTTTTAGGAATCTAAGGCTGACTCAAAGGCCGTAACTGCTATATTAATTATTACTAAGGCTCGGGATGTTTTTACATGGTCAAATCTTCAAAAAGGAAAATATATCTTCCTCTTTTTTTCTTCCTCCTTGTTCTCAACTGCGAGGTGCTCAAACCTCTCCTTCCTTAACATAGAAATCATGAGATCAATCATTTCCCTATGGATTATATTCCCCGACATTCTTCTGTTGAAAGTGCACCCCCCTGTTTCAGTGCAACCAAGGAGTATCCATCGATCTTCAACAGAAGGTATCTTTTCTCATCATTTATTTTGGGTTCATATTCAACTATTTATCCTTTCCATGTTATAGCATATGATCTCTATGCTTCTAATGGAGTTTTCTTGGGTTTTAGGTGAGGTGGTCGTATCGTGGCATCCTCAGGTGGATGCAGTTGTCGCGAGAGGCGTTGATCGTAGACCGTTGTCTGGACTATTCTCGTGTAAAGAACGTCAAGAACCATTTGATGTAGGTGATACAATACTTCTCTTTTCTTATCTGTGAAACTGTAGATTTAGCATGTTTTATCCCACTAGATGACAATTAAATTGATATAATAAATATTTAAACCGGAAAATGAATTCATATCGATCGAATGTTATTGCCTCTTGTTTTTCTAGATAGTGTGATGTCTATGATTTCTTCATTTATTTGTTCATTCTTGATAGAAATTGGTGAATAACGTAAACCAGAATTAATAGAATTTTTTTTGGCTAAAGATAAAGAGGCATGTAAATTAATCTGGTTCATCTTGTTGTAATTTTAATGATAATCAAAATGGTGCATTAATCATGATTAATTATTTGTGATAGCTTACATATTAGTTTTTCGAAAATATGGAACCTATTAATAATAAGTAGCTTAATCCATGATTTATTAAATAACTACTGGTTTGATTAAAGATAATTCCTTGTCGGTTTCTGAGTTACCCTCTTGATTGTTTAAGGGCCAAGAGCCAATTGATGTGATGTTTGTTTTCCTACTGACTGAGCCATGACGTAATCTTGTATGGATATTATTATATGTGGGGGTAGAAAGGCCTATTGGTAATGGCAGTAGTTGACACCTAGAGTGGCGAGATGCATCTATGTATGCATGTGGGTGTCGGGGAGGACACCAGAGATGATGGAATGGGTTGGATGTTAATGTTGGGATACTTTTTGATTCTATGATTGGTTATCTATTTTACTTTTCCCCACTTCCTAAGGAATCTGGTCTTGCTTACCCTTCTTTTGAAAGAGGCGAAGATGTGTAGGGTATGCCATGTGCTTTCTGTTTTTAACTTCTCAAGGGAGGATGGGTCTACGCTCTTACTGTAGGTGGTAAAGACTCGACGGGTAGTACATCTACATACCATGTTTATACCCCTTGTGTTTAGTAGCATAGAACATTTATCTAGAATGCCTGGGAATGTGGGAAAGTAATTGAGAAATGAATAATTGAATAAATGATGTTAACCGATGGGTTCTGGAGCTTGTTGGGGTGGAATGATGAGGTTGTGATTTGAAGGAACAATGTACTTTACGTGTGATGCAAATGAACTATAATGGTGAATTGTTATTGGTTAATTAATGTTTAAAAAATAAATTAACATAAAGTGAAACTAGTAAAAGGAATAAAATAATGTGTTAAATCTATTTAAAAGATTTTTTTCTTATAGGATACATAGTCTTAGAAGTAGCATCCTAGATTCTGATAGACATTAAATGCAGTTGAGTCTAAGGCTAGGTTATTCCCATAGTGTGGTTGTGAGATATAGTATATCCTCTACTTTTTTTGTTTCTATATGCTACTCCACCCTGTCAGTAATGGAAAATGACACCATGGGGATTCTGAGCCCTGAGGGGTGTTTTACCCAATATTCCAGTGGGAAGATAAATGGATGAATACCCCCTTTGGCCCCACACTCTTCTCTTGGTAGTTTCTTTTTCTGGTAAGCACAGTGGTTAGTTTTCCCCATATATGTGTGTAGAGGGCTGTAATGGCTTGTGGTTATTCACACACATATATTATACGTATACTTTCACATGGAATTCTATATGTGTAATTTGTATAGGTTGTGATGCCTTGATGTTCCTTAATCGGTGTATGGGTTCTAATAGCTTTAGGTATAATACCCTACATATGATACACGTTATGCGGGCTGTCGTGACTCCCCAAAACTATCTGGTTACTTTTATTATGTGGACATGGTGGTTTTTTTACATGAGGATCATATTGTGGTTCTTTTCTTAGGTGTATGTGTAACACCCCAAGCTTCAGCAGTACGTTTCCCTTTGAATAATGTAATAACTTGCATTGTACGCAACATTGAGATTCTAACACATTACGACCAATCAAACTAGACGTTATGAATAGTAAGACCCACTTTTTGAAATATTATAAATTTTATCATTCAAAATGGGCTTCATTTTTGGGTTTGGAAAATATAAATTAACTTCGGGTGAATTTTTGGTATTTTTTTTGATGAATTGTGAAAAAATACTAAATTTTAATCAAAACCCATTTTTTTAATCAAAATAATTTGTAGTGATTAATTATAGTATTAAGTGGGTTTTAAGTATAATTATATTATATTTTTACCATTTAATTCAATGTTCATCATTGGATTTAATTTCACATTTAAACTGAACAAAAGCAAGTATCAATATTTTGATAGTTATTATTTCCTAAAAACACACTTTTTGTTTTGACCATGAGAATTAATTTTAAATTAATTCATCCACTTCTGTGTTTTAAATTTAGAAAAATAGATATCAAATTTATAATCAAGATATCTAAATTCTGTAAATAGGTTACTTTTATTTTTAGACATTTTGAATAATTACTTCAGTAAATAATTTATTTAACATTGTTAAAAGGTAAATCCGTTAAATAAGGGTAAAAAATTTTATTATAATAATATTAAATTACCATAACAGGTGTCCAAACCCTATTTTCTGATACATTTCCGACCATGGGAATTCTTGGGACGATTTTTGGGACCCCATGGACCCACATGGAACTGATAATGACATTATATATTAAATAATTTAAAGTTGAGGCAAAAATAAGAAAAGAAAAAATATTATTCTAAAACAATATTTATATGAGGTAATATAATTAATATATCTGACTATAAATATTCATTAAAAATCTAAAATTATTTCCTACCATGGGATATTTTATTTATAATATTTAGACATAAAATAAATAAATTTATTTATGACCCATTGATGATGTAGTATTTTCATTATTAATGAAAGAATCAAATAATTAGTATTATATATGTTATAATAAGTATAATTTCAATGTTTTGATTCCATCCAATAATTTTATAGGTTAATGTTACATTTTAGGAATATTAAATGATTTTTTTGAAGTAATAATGTTGTTAGAAATATAACAAAAATAAAATAGCAAATAGTTTCCAAATTGACGTAAAAGAGTTTTTAAAAGAAGTATTATTTTCTTAAATGATATTCTATTGCTAAAAATATATGGTTAGTCCAAAGGTATAAAATAATATTATATATGTCATTAATGATCCACTTGAGGTTCTCTTGGAAGTTTATAGTATGTTTATTAACCATATAATATAAAAATACAAAAACACATGGTAAATGTCAAACTAATTATCTAAAAGTTAAATATAAAAGATAATGTTAATATAGTGACCCAAACCTTTTCAAAACCTATTTAATGAGTGGTATTCAACCCATACCCACCTTATAATTTAAATAATTTATTTTGGAGCTATTATAAATCGAAAATTATTTTATTATAAAATAAATTTTCTAGCTTTTCCTAAGGTGTCCCTCACCCCTCTTATAAAAGGGAACTCCCACTTCTCTCAAATTCACACCATAAAATCCATTTGGCTTAGCCAAACCTTGACCTTATATAGTCTAAACTGTACTCCCATCATCCCAATGGATTTTATTTAGTCATAAAGCCAACCTATGGAGACCTTTTGATCAAATCAAAAGGAAGATGTCGAAGAAGAGGTAAATATTTCAACACCTCTTTCAAGTTCAATTCTTCTTCCACTTCCTATTTCATTGTTATTTTCCATTATAAAATAATATCTTCAATATATTCTATATAATTTTATGTTTTAAAAATATGGTACAACTATATTCATTATTCTATCCATCATTTTAATGACATGTCAGTATACGTGCGTACGTACAGCTTACCATCTCCATGTCATGGTGTAGTTGTTATTCAATACATTATTCTTTGGATGGTTATAATAATGATGTATAATTGATTTAAATAGTAAATATAACATTATAATGATTCTTTATATATGATATAACATCCAATTATATGTTATTTTAATATCAAAAGAATGAAATTTTCACCTGTTTGCACGTACGGATTAGCGTCTCAACGAACACGATAAGATTCATTCGCCAATGCATTAATTCAAGTCTAATTTTTATTTGATGAATAAAAATAATGTTAAAAACTTAATATAATTATGAATATTAATAATATAAATCCTATCCATAATTAGCAATACTTACATTAGAAATCATGTCAAGTAAAATGATTTAGTTAACACCTGAAACGAAAATAATACGAAAATATTATTAACAAAGAAATATTAAAAGATCATATATTATATCATATTAATGTATATTAATATTTCATAATTTAATAACAATTATTTAACCATTATATAGGAGGTTAACATACCCTCGACCAAGGAAATATACAAGGTAAAGGTTAATTCTATAATCTCTTTATTATCCAAGGTTGTTTTTACGTAAGTATTTACTGGGACCTCTTAATCAACCACATCCATGTTTCATGAAAATGTATTTCAAATTATTTTTACTATTTACTAGAAAATGGTTTAATTTCATTTATACCCTTATTTGAACTTATATTTTTTGAAAAGAATCTTTCAGTAATTTTCAAAACAATGTACATTATTACCATTTAGACATAATTATGGTAAGAATGTTTTTTACCTATTTTGGAAGGTGCGGTTATTCTCCACTATTATAACATCATCAAGGCTTCCCTTACAAGATTATAAAAATATTTTCGAAAAAATGTTTTCTTTTATAATTATGTAACTTTAAATTATTTCACAAAAAAGAAAGAGATATTTCTCTCAAATAGTTTTGATTTTGTCTATGTCAACATCCATTGATGGATTTTCTACTTGATTGAAGTCGATTCATTAAGATACAAATATTCCATATTGTATTGAAGGTCTTGTGATATGTTTGACTTTGGATGTGTTATTTTTATACCATTCATAGTTTATGGTTAATATATTGATATTTCGTATGCTATTTTTAGTATGAATATTTGTGTTATATTTCATCCTTTTCATATGAGGAATGTACTAGACTTAGTAACTGATGGGTTTATGCCACTATAGTTCCTCGATGCATCGATAGGTCTCATAAGAAAACAAGATTTGGAATTGGCCAAGGCCTTTCCCAATTTGATATATGGTGTTGGATGATGCCTTAATCATTTTTAGATGTCTTGACTGAATACATGACAAAATGTTTCAGAATGTTCGGCCTTATACATTCTCTCATTATGAAAATAATATTGATTGTTCATGTGGTAATTAGACTAGTTGAATATGCATGATTATGTTTTATTATGGAATTATTTACTCATCCCACATTCCTTCCAAAAAAGTACTCATGTTTTTTATTTGTAAAGGCATGTGGTTCCAATTATTCATCATGCCTAATATTCATGTTATCTTCCACTGTATTGCTTACCCTTACTGAGTTTTTGAGCTCACCCCTTTCTTATGTTAAATTTTCCTAGGATATGAATATGTTTGTTATGAGTGAAATTCAATCATAATCTAGTAGGCTTGGATGAATATTATGGAATAAATTTGTGTTGTTTTTCTTTTCAGGTTGTAATGTTGAACTTATGTATAAATCTGGTTTCCAATAATACTAAACTTATCAGTCGTTCGAGACATGATTTTCTTGTGATCATTCAAATGTTATGTAATAATTCACCAACTCTGGGTAACTATGTTCGGGGCATTATAGTTGATATTGTATTAAGTTTAGTACAAACCATGGAATCTGGATTTATATTAACTCTGATGAGAACACATAGCCTTAAGATATATTTTGAGGATTAGTATAGAATAACATTCTAGAATTTTGGTATTGTAGATATTTTATGAGTTTTCCCAGAAATAGATCCCTCTCTGGATACGAGCAGGTAGAGGTGGTTCTGGAATAGATGTACCTAGGGGTAAAACCCGAAAACACCGCTTTGAGCTAGACTCACATGGGAACTAGTGCACGAAAATGGGCCTTGCTCCACTCTTGGTTATGACACTCCCAGGGGATATTCTTTGGATAATTCTGATTTTCATTACAAACCATTATGGAGTGTTTATGAGTATATACTTCTTCAAAGAATTTTTATTATTATTATGGATTATATCCATAAACTGTTCAATTTATATTATTTGTTTTACAAGTCTGGATTTTTGTATTGCGACTCCTAAACTAATCTAGTGTATGCCATTGTTTAGAAATTGGGCCTAGTGTAAGGAATATAAATTGTATCAATGAATACACTCTATGTAGAGATTTCCCTTCTGCTCAAGATAATTATAGAGGAGCTGGTGATATAACTGGTGATGATCAACATATCACCATACTGGGACATCTCACACAGGTTATAAATAATAACCTTACCCGTATGGGGAGCCCTGCTCCACAATGCAGTGTATCAATGTTAGATCACATAATGAGGAAACAAAAACCAATATTAAATGGGGGTACAAATACATTAGTATCTGAGCAATGGATAAATTTCTTAGAGAAAATATTCCAGGCCTTGGTGAGTTGGGAAAGGGAAATAGTTTTCATGGTAGTTTACCACCTCACTAGAGATTCAGATAAATTGTGTATTTAGTTCAAAACACAAAGAAACATGACGAATTATGAAATATGGAATGGAGGGATTTTATAGAAATTTTATTAGAAAAATACTTTCCTCATGATCATCGAGCTGATATGGAAAGACAATTTCTGAGTCTGAGGAAAAAGGAGGATGAGAATGTCACAAAGTATGAAGCTAAATTTACAAGGTTAGAGAGGCATGCTGCATATTACATATATAACCAAATAATTATGATTTACTATTTATTTGATGCGTTAAAACCAATTCTATGTCCAGCATTATTATCACAATCCTTCTCATCAAATGAAGATATTGTCTCGTGTGCTATCAGGACAAAAAAGGAATTCCCTATTTCTTATGACTTTAAAGAAAAGCAAGAGAAGAAGAGATCTTTTGAACACTATGGTAAATGATATAAAGAAACATGGATGACGGGAAGAATTGAATTTCCACACAGTGATAACTGTGGAAGGAAGCATCATGGTTCCTGTCTAAAATGAAAAGGAGTATGCTACAAATGTGGACAAAAAGACCATCTTGCTGGTGATTGTAAGGGAAAGAAAGATGCTACCAATGTTCAATGATAAAATTTCAAGGAGATGAGACATTATGAAAATTAATTTCCTAAGTTTCATAGAAACATACCTCATAAACGGCCAAGAGATCAAGTCCAATCTTATGTGATCACTACTTCTGAGTTTGGATCCCCGAAGGTCATGGTGAATGTAAATTTAATGGTTTCCTCAAGTTTTTCCAATTCTTAATTTGATTCTGTATCATCACATTGTTTCATATCTTCCAAGTTCCTTAAGAAAACTAGATATTTTCCATTTGATTTAACATGGTATTTGTCAGTCAAGACTATTAAGGGTGGTATCATTGCTACAATGATTTGTGAATCAATTCCCATTAGGGAATATAAATGTTCTTTATCTTCTAATATCATTGTCATACAAATGATTGAATATGACATAATCCTCAGTATGGATTGTCTTTCAGATCATGATGATGAAATTTATTTTAAGAAGAATGAGATTATGATTTTTTATGACGATGATAAAGAACACCTTATCTTTAGAGCAGAAATGTCACCACCATATTCATAACTAGATCCACCCCCAGTAGCTCACCTAAATTCACTTATTAGAGAGGAAGAGAATTAAATAACTGTGGGTGAGGAAAAGAATGTTCAAATTAGAGAATGTTCCCATTTTGCAAGAATATGTAGATGTGATTCCATAAGATTTTCCTGGACATCATCTAGAATGAGAAATTTATTTTTACATTGATTTATTTCCTGGTTCAAGGCCCATATCGAAGAACCCTTCTAGAATGGCCACTGTCGAATTAGTGGAACTAATGAAACAAGTAGAATAATTAAGTAATAAGGGATTTATTCTCCTTAGTGATTCTCCATGGGGACCCCCTATTCTTTTTGAAATAAAAGATGGATCTATGAGGTTTTTCATTGACTACCGGGAGATCAATGCTATAACAATAAAGAACTAGTATCTCGTACCTCACATTGATGATTTAATCAACCTACTTCATGGAGCTCAATTATTTTCAGATATTGAACTTTGATCTTTATATCATCAATTGTGTGTAAATAATGAATACATTCCGAAAATATCATATTGAACCAGGTATGGGCATTATGAGTTTACAATATTTCTTTTTTGATTAAATAATGCACCCTCTAAAGTCATGGATCAAATGAATAGAGTTTTCAAAGAATATCTTGATAGATTAGTTGTGGTATTTACAGATAATATCTTGTTATACACAAAAACCTAAAAAGATTAGGAAAATCACTTGCGCATTATTCTAAATACCCTCATAAGAAATGAATTAAACAAGAATTTTAGCATGTGTGAATTTTGGATTCTGGAAATTTCTTTTCTAGGTCATATTATCTCTAATGATAGAATCTATATTGACTCTTCTAAGAGAAAGTATATCCATGAATGGCAAGCACTGACAAGTATAATTTAGGTACACATTTTTATTTGTTTAGCAGGTTATTATCGACGTTTCGTCCAGAATGATTCCTGATTGGCTAAACCATTAATGAATCTCACATATAAAGGGATTAAATTTGTTTGGAAAAAAGAGTGTGAATAATGTTTCGAAGAACTGAAGAGAATATTATTCAATGATCATTTCATGACTCTATCATCAGGGAATAATGGGTTTGTTATTTATAGTGATACCTTAATTAAAGGACTTGGTTGTGTCCTTATGCAAAATGATAGAGTTATTTTCTATGCATCATGACTTTTGAAAATTAATGATCAAAACTATCCTTCTCATGATCTCGAGTTAGCAGCTGTAATATTTGCTTTGCAGATTTGGAGACACTATCTCTAGAGTGAAAAATGTGAGATTTTTACTAATCACAAGAGTTTGAAGTATATTTTCAATCAGAAGGATCTCAACATGAAGAAAATGAGATGTCTTGAACTACTCAAGGATTATTATTGCACGATACACTACCACTCGGGGAAGGTAAATAAGGTAGAAGATGCTTTGTGTATAAAGGATCATGGAGTTTTGAACAAAATGAGAGTTAAAAGGGATCCTATTATCATGGATCTATTACAGATGGATATGGTAATAACCATGGAAGGTGAACATTAATGATTTTTTAAATGGTTGCAAAATGATTTTTACTAGATAGGATAATAATTTCCCAGGATGATGATGAGGAATTTTAAAAGAAGACTAAATCTTTAAGTAATGGGAGATTGATCGAATTCATATATGAAGATGGGATTTCGAAATATGGGAAGAGACTTTGTGTTCCTGATATACATGATCTGAAAATGGAATTGTTATATGATGCTCATAGCTCTAATTTATCTATACACCCTGGGAGAATCAAGATGTATAGAGAGATGAAGGAACCTCTTTGGTGGGACAACATGAAGAGGGAGATTTCAAATTTTGTGTAAATATGTATGGTTTTCCAACAACTAAAAGATGGAAGGAAACATCCTGGAGGAGTCATGAAACCTCTTCCAATAATAGAGTATAAATGGGATAATATTACGGTGAACATTGTCGTGGGACTACAAAAGTCTGCTAGAAGGAACGATGAAATATGGGTAATTGTTGATCGGCATACCAAGTCAGCACATTTTCATGTTATAAGAGAAGATTTACCACTTGAACATTTAGAAAGACTATATATATAAGAAGTTTTAAGACTACATGGAGTACCCCTATCTATTGTTTCTAATCATTATTCCCATTTTACATCAAGATTTTGGAAAAGTCTTCAGAAATACTTGGATACAGAACTTATCTTGAGTACTGCGTACCACCCTCAAATAGATGGACAATCAGAATAGACTGTTTATACCTTAAAATACATGTTGAGATCTTTCTCACTTGACTATCAAGGTATGTGGGATTAATATTAACCTCTAGTAAAAGTTTCCTATAAAAATAGCTTTCATTCATGTATTCAGATGGCACCATATGAACCGTTATTCGGAAAGAGATGTCGTACGCCAACTTTTTTGGATGATGTTGGTGAAAGAAAACTCATAGGCTTAGAAATTTTTTTGGAAATGATGGAAAATGTGAAGGTAATCCCAACCCACATGAAGGATTCTCAATGTAGGCAGAAGAGATATGCTAATAACCGAATAAGGATTTGGAATTTCAGGTAGGAGACGATTTTTTCTTGAAGGTATATCCATGTAAGGGTTTTATACGTTTTAGTATGAAGGTAAAATTATGTCCTAGGTTCATCGGACATATTGAAATTCTAGAACGAATTGGGGCTGTAGCTAAACTGTTGACAATGCTGCCAAGTCTCTCCATAGTTCAAGATGTGTTCCACGTATCACTGTTGAGAAAATACATGCCTAACCCAAAGCATGTACTCACCAATGAGGAATTAAATCTAGAACCAGATCTATCATATTGCAAAAATCATCTCATGATTCTTGATACAAGAGAATAAGTGTGGAGAAACCAGATGACTTTTCTGGTAAAACATCAATGGAAAACCATAAAATGGAAGAAGCAATGTGGGATCCTGAGGAACTTATGATGAAGAAACACCTGAATCTTTTTATGCAGTAATACTTAAAATTTCGAGAAAAAATTTATTGGATGGAGGGGTGAATGTAACACCCCAAGCATCGGCAATATGTTTCCCTTTGAATAATACAATATCTTGCACTGTACACAACCTCGAGATTCTAACACAACGAGACTAATCAAACTAGCCGTTATGAATAGTAAAACCCACTGTTTGAAATTTTATCAATTTTACCTTTCAAAATGGACTTCATTTTTGAGTTCAAAATATCGAAATTAACTTAGGTTGAATTTTTGGAATTTTTCTTAAAACATTCAGGTTTTTATGAATAGTGAGAAATACTAAATTTAAATTTAAAATGATATTTTTAATAAAAATAATTTATAGTGATAAATTATAATATTGAGGGAGTTTTAAGTGTAATTTGATTATATTTTTACCATTTAATTCAATGTTGGTCATTGGACATAATTTCACATTTAAACTGGACATAAGAAAATGTCAATCTTTTATAGTTATTATTTCTTAAAAAAAAAATTTGTTTTGACAAAGGGAATTAATTTTAAATTTATTCCTGCCAATTATATGTTTTTAATTTATAAAAATGGATTCCATATTTAATATCAGGAGGTCCAATTTCTGTAAATATGTAACTTTTATTTTTTGACATTTTGAATAATTACTTCGGTATTAATTTTTTTACCATGGTTAAAGGGTAAATCCAGTAAATAAGGGTAAAAAAATAATATTATAATAATTTTAAATTTACATAACATGTATCCTATATGACAACTGGGCCCTGGTGACAGCACAGCCACCTCTCCATAACATGTTCCTCATGTCTTGGCCTGCCATGTACCACTTGTTGCCCCGCAGACACGTGGTCTCCAACCTAGTGTCCACCCACATGCCTGAATGGGTCGTGTGACTAATGATTGTCCCAAGAGGCACACACATGTCCTCTCCATTGTTAATTGTCCTCACTCACACACACCCTGAGAAATATTCCAGAAGGTCACCGATCTTAATCACTACGCTAATCTATTGAGTTCTAATCAGACAGGCTCCCAAAAAGGAAGGTGCACCTTGTTGACATGAGTCGTATCGTTTAGTCATTTAACCCTTTTTCATTTGGGGATGTTACACTCACCCCCCCCCTTAGAGAATGACACCCTCATTGTGGGCCCTACAAATCCACCAGGTAGTGCATCACACTTAAGGCTGGGTACCACCTCTAATACCAAATATGACAACTGGGCCCTGGTGACAGCACGACCACTCTGCCATAACATGGTTGTCGGGTCCTGGCCCTCCAGCTACCCCCAGTTGCACTGCAGACATGTGGTCCCCACCCTGGGGTCCACCCACATGTCTGAACGGGTCATCTGAATAATGAGTGTCCCCATAGGCCTACACATGTCTTTTCCTGTATGCTTTATGCTCACTCACACACACCCTATGAAACTTCCTAGAAGGTCACCCATATTAATCACTACTCTATGCCAAGCACGTTTAATTGTGGAGTTCTAATCAGTAAGGCTCCCGAAAAGGATGGTGCACATTGTTCACATGTGTCGTATAATTTAGTCATTTAACCCTTTATCATTTCCTGATGTGACATCCTAACCCAATTGGATGATACATATCTGACCATGGTAATCCTTGGGTCGCTTTTGGGACCCCATGGATCCACTTGGAAGTGATAATGAAATTATATATTAAATATTTTAAAGTAGAAAAAAAACAAAAGCAAATATCTATTTGTAAAACAATTTTTATATGAGGTAATATAACTGATCTATTCGACTACAAATAGTCATTAGACATATAAAATTATTTTCGACCTCAGTATATTATATTTATTATTTTTAGACATAAAATAAATATATTTATTTATGCCACAATGATGGTGCAGTATTTTAATTATTAATGAAAGAATCAAATAAATGGTATTATAGAGGTTAAAATAAAAATAATTTGAAAGTATTGATGCCAACCATGAATTTTCTAGGTTAATGTGACATGTTAGGATTGATTAAATGAATTGTTTTTAGTAATAATTCTGTTAGTAATTTAACAAAAACAATATAGAAAATAGTGTTAAAATTGACATAAAATATATTTTAAAAATTATATTATATTATTAATTGATATTCTATTCTTAAAAAACTATGGTTCGTCCAAAGGTCTTAAATAATATTAAATATGTCATTAATGAACTACCATAGGTTCCCTTTGTAGTTTATAGTATGTTTATTGACCATATAATATAAAAATACAAAGTGACATGGTAAATGTCAAACTAATTATCTAAGAGTTAAACCTAAAAGATAATGTCATTATAGTTAACCAAACCTGCCTAAAACCTATTGGTAGAGTGGATTTAGATCCATCTCCACCTTACCTTATAAATAATTTATTTTTAAGTGGTTATAAAATGAATATTATTTTATTATAAAATAATATTTCTAGCTTTCCCTAAGTTGTCCCTCACCTCTCTTATAAAAGGGCACTCACCCTTCTCTCACATTCACGCCTTCAAAGCCATTTGGCTCGGCCCACCCCTGACCAAATATCCTCCCAACTATCATCCATTCATCCAAGATTCCATACATTTGTCATAAATCTAACCTATGGTGTTCTTTTGATCAAATCAAAAGAAAGAACCTGAAGAAATTTTAAATATTGCATCACCTCTTTCAAGTTCCTTTCTTCTTCCACTTCCTCATTCTTTGTTCTTTACATTATTAAAAAATAACTCAAGTATATTATATATAATTTTTTGTTATTATAAATACGGTACAACCATATTCATTATTATATGCGTCCTTTGAAGTACATGTCATGATACGTGTGTACGTACGACTTACAGACTCCATGTCATGGTGTAGTTGTTATTCAATACATTATTTTTTGGATGGGTATAATAATGAGGTATAATTAATTTTATAATAAATATAACATGAAAATGATTCTGTATATATGTTATACTATCCAAATATATGTTATTTTAATATCAAAAAAATGAAATTCTCGCTCGTGCGTATGTACGAATTACCATCTCCATGAACATGATGAGATTCATTCCCCATAAAATCCATTCAAAACTAAATTTCATTTAATGATTAAGAATAATGTTTAAAGACATAATATCATTTATAATATGATTAAGATATATCCTATCCATAACAAACATTACTTATGTAACAAATCATATAATAGAAAAGAAATTAGTTAACTCCTGAAACTACAATAATACTAAAATATTATTAACAAAGCAATATTAAAAGATCATATATGATTTCATATTAATGTATATGATTCTTGTATAATATAATAACAATTATTTCTCCATTATAAAAAAATTTAACCTACTCTCAACCAAGGAAAAGTACAAGGTAAGGGTTAATTCTACAATATCTTTTTTATCCAAGGTTGTTTTTATGTAAGTATATAATGAGTCCTCCTTATCATCCACATCCATGTTTCTTGGTAATGTATTTCAAAACATTTTTACTATTTACTCGATAATGGGTTAAAGTCATTTATAACCTTATTTGAACTTATATGTTTTGAAAGGAATCTTTAAGTCGTTTTCAAAACAAGGTACTTTATGAGCTTTTCGACAAAATTATGGTAATAATGATTTTTTAACTTATACAGTGGGTGCAGTTATTATCCACCATTATAACAACATCAAACATTCCCTTACAATCTTATAAGAATAATTTCAAAATAATTATTTTCTTTTATAATTATGTAACTTCATATGATTTCAAATAAAAAATTGATATTTCTCTCAAATAGTTTTTATTTCATCTATGTCAACATTTTTTGATAGATTCTATACTTGTTTGAAGTCAATTAATTATGCTATGAATCTTCCATATTTTATTGAAGGTTTTTTGATATGTTTGACTGTGGATGTGTTATTTTTATCCCATTCATGGTTTATCGTTAATGTATTGACATTTCGTAGGCTAGTTTTAATACGAAAGTTTATGTTGTATTTCAACCTTTTCATATAATAAATTTATTAGACTTAGTAAGTGACAGGTGGAGCCCTCTATAGCTACTCAATGCATTAGTTGGTCTCATGAGACCACTAGACGTTGAATTGGTTGAGGCCTTTCTCAATTTAATATATGGTTTTGGACAAGGCCTTAATCATTTTTAGGCATCTTGGCCAAGGCCTTGAAAAATGTTTTAGAATGTCTAACATTATACATTCCATCATTATGAAATTAATATTGATGGTTCATGTGGTCATTCCACTATTAGAATACCCATGATTGTGTTTTATTATGGTATTATTTACTCAGACCACCTTCCTGCCATAAAAGTATTCAGGTTTATTATTTGTAAAGGCATGTGGTTTAAATTATTCACCATGCTTAAGATTTATGTTATCTTCCATTTTATTACTTACCCTTACTCAGAATTTGATCTCACCAGTTTCTTATGTTTCATTTTCCCTGGATTAGAAGAAGTTAGTTATGAGTGACTTGTAGGCATAATCTAGGAGGCATGGAAGTTTCTATTAGAATAAATTCATGTTGCATTTCATTTTCAAGTTATAAATTTTAACTAATGTATGAATCGTGTTTCCAATGAAATTAAAATGATCGGCCTTTTGAGACATGATTTCATTGTGATCATGCCAATGTTATGTAAAAAGGCACCGACTCTGGGTAACTAGGGTCGGGGCATTATAGTTTGCGGGAAAGCATTTTTGGAGAGAGATTCATAGGATGTGCGACATTGGGGAAAAGCGGCAAACCAGTGGATAACTAGTTGAAGGGTACCCTAGATATTCATTATTATATTATATACTCTTTTATTTGTTATTTTTGGGAGTATCCATGGTGAGTATGGGAACATAGTAGACCTTTTTAGGTGACAAGTTGTTTTCACATGTTGTTCATTGTGCTTTATCTTGATTTCATTACTTTTTCACGAGTGGATTTATGGAGGATCCTACTATGTATACTATTATACTCACCCTGTGTATATATAAACTTTTTTTTCCTGTCACTTGGGCCCTGTTTTATATCAAGGTGGTTTCTACTTTCTTGCAGCTACAGGAGCTGTTCGGGCTTTTGGTTGCGGTTGTTTTACTTCCTTTTTGGGTACTTGCAGTTTTACCCTTCCATTTTTAGTGTTTTGCATGACATTTCATATTTGTAATAGGGATTACATTCATCTTTCTGGTCAAGATGGAGTTGTTTGGTTTCTATATTATCTCCCTATTCCTCATGTGTTCTATTAGAGGGTAATGCCTTTCATCTGTGTTTTTGATATACCCTCGGTGCTAGTCGCCAACTCGGGGCCTATTGGAGGCTAGACTCGGGGGGTCATTATCTCCCTTCTCACGTTGCTGGCCCCTAAGGGGTACACATTGTGTGGAGGTTGTCATGACAGAGTGGTATCAGAGGTCAAGTTGATGGATAGGATGGACATTGGTGTTAGGAACAAGCGAAGATGCATGGGTTGTTAGGGAAACAATGTCATTCATGTTTAAAAAGTGATGTAAACACTAGAGACTGGCTGAGACATAATCATTTAGGACCCCCTATGATCTGATGTACGAACATTTATGTTTACAATGGCTAATAAACAAGGTGATACCAGTTGTAGGGTAGAGACCTAGGAATGAATAATGAATCATTCTTCTTTGTGCTTATGTAATAATGGGTAGATTTAGGGATTGGATAACCTAAAATGAATAAAAGAAAACAGATAATTAATAAATGTTGAGTCTTACATATTCCAGGTTTAGGATCCCTGAATGATTGTTATTTTATAGGTATGGCTCCTGGCCGACGTCCTCATTAGGATCATAGGCAAGATTTCTAGTAGGTTATTCCAACATATTTCCACCAATTAGAGGTTGATGATGAAGACAATTAGAGGAAGACACTCAGAGGGTTTCAGCGCTAGAGTCTATAGAAGTACGAGGGATCCATTTAATATGCCATCACAGAATACTAGTTAGAGGAGGTCGAGATTAGATTCAGTTCGATATGTGCTCGAAAAGAGCACTGGGTGTCCATGGGTGTGATGATGCTGTGTGGAGCAGCGAGGCAGTGGTGGTCCTTGTTGCTCAGGGATCGCGAGGAGTCAACAATATCATGGGAGGAGTTTTGAGACAAGTTTAGAGTCGAGTCTCTTTTTCTGACTGCGAAGGCATCCAGTTGCCTGGAACTTCTTACCCATTGACTTGGGAGCTCCAATGTGAGAGAGTTTGGAATTCGTTTTAGGAACCTTTTACGATATTTTTCGGACCTGTTGCCAAATTATGAGGTTAGGGAGAGACAATTTGATAAGGATTTCCATCCAGTGATCTAGCGCATGGTGACCCCATTTATGATGAGTAAAAATCTTGAGGTGCTGGTGAGGGTAGAGGTTGTCGAGAGGACTTTGGCCAGAACCAGATCATCATGTGAGTGGAGTCAACGTGAATCCTCGTGAGTTAGAGCAGTGGTCCAGGGTTCCCGATTTTTAGGGCAGAAGAGTTCTCATTCAGTCAGGGGTAGGTCCAAGCCCTTCACACCTCGTTTCACTCAGGTCGATATATCTTAGGCCTATTCCAAGAGATCATGCACTTTTTTTCTTATGGTGGTCAAGGTAATCAGTAGCAAGAGTGCCCGACCTTTCAGAGTAGTCATCATGTAATATGTGTTCCGCTTCAGGTTCCTCCGTTGAGGCAGTTCCAGCCGAGGTAGCAGTAGTAGGTAGCACCAACATTAGATCAGCAGAGGGTAGATGGTGCGGGTATAGGACAACCCCGTGATGCTCCCCGTCCTCAGAGAGAAGAGAGAGACCATGGTGGTGGACATCATCAGGGTCATAGAGGCAGTGGATGTGGTCTTTTTCAGCTTCATACTTTAGAATTTCCCATGCAAGGCAAGCCAGACATTATTCAAGGTACCCTTTTCTTGTTTTCTACATTTTTGTCTGCCTTGTTCGATTCAGGAGTGACACACTCCTTCATATCACCTACACTTGTCCATGCTTTGGTACTAAAGGTAGAGAGACTTCTAGTTCCCTTGGTGTTGACCACACCAGTTGGAGGTTAATCTGACTTGTTTGAATTATTTAAAGACTGTGAGCTAGTGTAGGGCAGCACCGATCTTGGGGAGATTTCCTATCTTTAAGAATACAACAATATAATGTCATCCTAGTCATAGATTGGTTGTATTCGGTGCCAACTATAATGTATTGCTTCAGAAATCATGTCATTTTCTTCGATGCGGATAGAGATTTGGTGGTGTTTGTTAGCGATCGAGATCCTCGGATGGATCATAGGTGTCTTCCATCCTTATCATCCATGATGGCCGAGATGATTTTGAGTTCTTTAGTGATTCAGTAGTTGGTATTTCCTAGGGTTGTAGAACAGTACCCGGATGTATTTCCAGAAGAAGTTATAACATTACCCCCTCGACTAGAGATCGTGCTTGGGATCGAACAACAATTATGAGCATCTCCAATTTCTATGTCTCAATATAGGATGGACCATCTAAGTTACTAGAGTTATGCATATAGCTTGATGGTCTGTTACAGTTCGGTTTTGTTCAGATGAGTGTGTCACCATGGGGTGCACCATTTTTGTTCGTCATAAAGGCTGACAACAGTTTTTAGTTGTGTGTCAATTATCATCGCTTGAACAAAGTGACAATAAAGAATCACTATAATATTCCACAGATTGATGATTTATTCGATCAACTGAAGGGTGAATGATGGCTCTCAAAGATCGACATCTGGTCAAGATATCATTAGTTGTGTCTGAATGATAAGGATATCCCGAAGACTTCTTTCTGTTGTCGTCATGGGAATTATGAGTTCGTTGTAATGTCGTTCGGCATTACAAATGCTCAAGATGTGTTCGTGGGATTGATGAACACAGTGTTTCATGAGTTCCTGGAAAAGGTCATTGTAGATTTCATCGATGACATCCTTGTGTACTCTATATTTGAATAAGAGCATGCGGAGATTCTACACGCCGTTTTGGGAGTTCGTCATCAAAATTAGCTGTTTGGGAAGTTGTCGAAGTGTGAGTATTGGGCCTGAGAAGCCCATTTTGTGGGGAATTTTGTGTCCTAGTAGGGATTAGTTGTAGATCGTTAGAAGATATAAGTAGTTGTGTCTTGGGCATCCCCCAAGACAGTGTCTGAGGTGAGAATTTTCCTTGGTCTTGCAAGCTACTACAGGTTGATCATAGCCGATTTCTCACGAGTTTCGACCCCTATGACTAATTTGACAATGAAATATCAGGCGTTCATATGCACTGATCAGTGTCAGGAAACTTTCTAGTATCTAAAAGAGAAGGTAGTAAGTGCTTTAGTTCTTTGTCTTCCAGTGGAGTGAGTTAAGTTTGATGTTTTCTATGAGGCTACCCATTTAGGGTTAGGCTATGTTCTGATGCAGTAGGGATCAATTGTTTCATATGAGTCTCGATAGTTGCATCCCCGTGAATATAACTATGCCACCCAGGATCTTGAGTTGGCATCTGTGGTGTTTTCTTTGAAGTTGTGGAGACATTATCTCATTGGATAACGCTTTGTGGTTTCCACAGATCATAAGGGTTTTAGGTTTGTCTTCTCCCAGCAAAACATGAACTTGCGAAAACATCAGTGGATGGAGTTCCTACAGGAATATGACTTTGAGATATCATATACACCTGGAAAGGTAAATGTTTTAGATGATGTGTCGGGTCGATGGTCACATAGTGATGTTGTGCGTGAATCTGGTGATTCTTAGAGAGTAATGGAAGAGCTTTCAGCATTACATCTTCATATGGGAGAAGTTGGGGGCATATGATGTCTTTTTCAGATGACTGTATAGTCATCCATGGTGCAGAAGATGGAAGATTCCTATTTGGGGGATCTTGAGGTGGAGGTCTAAAGAGACCAAGTTGTTTGTTGGGAGGCCACAGATGGTTGGTCAAAGGATGAACAACACCGAGGGTTGTATCATAGACGGATTTTAGTTTCATTGATGATGTGCAAGATGGTTCTCATAGAGTTTTATAGTTCACTTTTAGCAATGCATCCTGGCATGACAATGGTGTACTGTAACTTGAGGAGCCAATTTTGGTGGCCTGGGATGAATCATGTGGTTGCAGATTTTGTGTCTCGATGTTTGGTCTACCAGAAGGGGAATCCTGAACACCATGTTTCTGGTGGTCTTCTCCAGCCATTTGATATTCCTCAGTGGAAGTTGGAGTACATCTCATTGGACTTTGATACTGGTTTACCTCGAGCTCAGGGAGGACATGATGCAATTTGGGTGGTTGTGGATCATTTAACAAAATCGGACCACCACATAGTGAACAAGGAGTCGAGATCAGTGGATTTTTTATCAAGGAAGTATCTGGAGGACGTGGTTAGACTTCATGGAGTCCTAAGGATTATCATTTATGATCGAGATCCTCATTTTACCTCCAGGGTGTGGAGAGGTCTCCAAAAATAATTTGCTTCGTAACATTTCCTTTTCACTACATTCCATCCCCAAATGGATGGTTAGACAGATTGTACCATCCAGACCATTGAAGACATGTTATGCTCTTGTGATCATGATTTTAGAGGTTCGTCGATGAGGCACTTACCCTTGGTGGAGTTCTCTTACAATAATATTTTTCACTCCACCATCATTGTGGATCCATTTTAAGCATTGTATAGTTGACCTTGTCATTCTCCGTTGTGCTAGAATGGGGTTAGAGAGTCAGAAATTCTCAGACCAGAACTAGTACATAATACAATAAAGATGGTTCATGTGATACATGAGAGGATAAAGACTGTGAAATATCGTCAGAAATCATATGTTGATCAAAGGAGGAGACCCATAGAGTTTAATGTTGGGGATCATGTGTTTTTGAAGGTGACTCCTAGTCATGGGAAGAAATAGTTTGATTATGGGAGTAAGCTTTCTCCTCAGTTTTTTGGGCCTTTCGAGGTTTTAGATCATGTTGGAGCTGTGGAATATCGAGTAGCACATCCACTGCAGATGAGTCAGCTACATGATGTTTTCCATGTATCACAGCTCCGTCGTTATCTTTTGGATGAATCTTACATCATCTATTTGGGAGATATTGATGTTGATAATGATTCCACTCTTGAGGAGCGACCTGTGGAGATCCAAGACCGCAAGGAGATAGTGTTGCGTTGGAATTCTATCACCTTAGATCCTATCTTTTGACGACATTGTGGCATGGAGGAGAGTACCTGGGATCATGAGTCACAGATACTTTCTCAGTACCCAGATTTGATTAATGTTTTACTCTTTTCATGTATCGACTTTTTCTTTGTGGTTATAAACCATTAATGTTTATGAGGTGGCTTTATTTTATTACTTTTGTGGCTTGATCTATTTTGAGAGGAATCTCGATTGGTGGTTTTTCGGACCATTTTGTTTTCCCTCTAGGTGGGTTTTGAATTCTCGAGTACGAGAATGTTTTGAGAGGTATCTGATGTAATGTCCCAGACATCTCTGGCCCTTTCCTCTGTTAAAATTGGTTGTTTGAGTCTTCTAGGAGGTCATGGTGACTTAGTTGTGAACAGTGAAATAGTACCCTTAGGTGAACAATTCCAATGGTATACCATTGTGAAGAGTGTAATGATAACCTTAGGTGAACAGTTCCAATGGTAGACCGTTGTGAACAATAAAATGGTAACCTTAGATGAACAGTTCTAATGGTAGACCATTTTGAACAGTGCAACGGTGACCATCTGTTAATAGTTCCAACAGTAGACCATTGTGAACATTGCAATGGTAACCTTAGTTGAACACTTCATATGGTAGATTGTTGTGAATAGTGCAACGGTAACCTTAGGTGAACAGTTCCAAAGGTAGACTTTTGTGAACAGTGCAACGGTATCCTTAGATGAAGAGTTCCAATGGTAGACCATTGTGAACAGTTCAACGGTGACCTTCTGTGAACATTTCCAATTATAGACTGTTGTGAACAGTGAAACAGTAACCATAGGTGAATAGTTCGAATGGTAGACCATTTTGAACAGTGCAATGGTGACCTTCTGTGAATAGTTCCAATTGTAGACTGTAGTAAATAGTGTAATGGTAACCTTTGGTGAACAGTTCCAATGATACACCTTTGTGAACTGGGCTACCGTTACCCTAGGTGAATAGTTCCAACAGTTGACCTTTGTGAACAGTGCAATGGTGAGGTTCATGAACAGCGATTCCAGAATGGTAGGGTGTACAGTGTTTCCAGCTTCATACAGTTTCCCCTTTGATATTTCCTTTGATGTAAAATGGATTTTAAGCAGTGTTTCTAAGGACTCTATGGTCGATTCAAAGGCCAAAACTATTATATTAATTTTTCATAAGCCATAGGATGTTTTTACTTGGTCAAACTGTGTGGTTTAATGTGATCGTCTTTTAATAGGAAATCAAGCATATCTTAAATTTCGCTCCATTATATCATCCAAAGGACAAGACATATTCCTCCATTTTTCTTCCTCCTTGATCTCTGGTGCGAGACAATAATCCCTTTCTTTCCTTCCCATAGGAATTGTGGGATCAAACATTTCCCCATGGATTGGTTTCCTCGACGTTCTTCTTACAGCAAGTGCACCCCCTGTTTTGGTGAAACCAACGAGTATTCATCGATCTTAGATAAAAGGTATGTTTTATCCTCATTAATTTGGGGTTCATCTTCTTCTATTTCACATTTCCATATCATATCATGTGATCTCCATGCTTTTAATAAAGTTTTCATGGGTTTCGGTTGATGTGGTCATACCGTGGCATCCTCGGGTTGATGCAGTTGTCGCGAGAGGAGGTGGTCATGAACTGTTGTGTGGAATATTCTCTTGTAAATAACATCAATAATTCTTTGAGGTAGGGGATTCATTTCTTCTCTTTTATTATATCTGAAACTATAAAGTTATCATGTTTTATCCCATAAGATGATAATGAAATTTACATTAACAGTATTTGAACATGAAAATAAATTGATATCAACTGAATGTTATTACCTCATGTTTTTCTAGATAGTGTGATAAATATGATTGCTTCTTTTATCTGTTTCTTCTTCATGTAAATTGGTAAAGAATGTAAACCATAATTAATTGATAATTGTTTAGCTAAAGATGAAGAGTCCTGTAAATGAATATAGTTCTTCTAGTTGTAATTTTGATGTTAATCAATATAGTGCAGTAAGCATGTTTAATTATTTGTGATACCTTACTGGCTAGGTTTCCCAAAGTTGGAACCAATGAATAATAAATCTATTAATCCATGATTGATTAATGAACTGGTGGTTTGATAAAAGATAATACCTTGAAGGGTTCTGAGATACCCTCATCATTGATTAAGTACCAATATCCAATTGATGTGATGTTTGTTTTCCAACTTCTTGTGTTGTGATGTGAGTCTTAATGGCTGTTGTGATATGTGGGGGAAGGGAGGCCTATTGGTTGTGGTAGCTGTTGATGCCTAGAGTGGGGATATTCATCGGTGTATGTATGTGGGTGTCGGTGAGGACACCCAGGATTATGGAATGGGTTGAATGTTAATGTTTGGATGCTTTTTGTTTCCTTTATGGGTTTTCTGTTTTACTTTTCCCCACATCCTAAGGAAGTTGTTCATACTTACCCTTCTTCGAAAATAGGTAATGATGTGAGAGTTATTCCCCATTTTTTATATGTTTAGCTTCTCATGTGAGGATGATTCTACACTCTTACTGTTGGCGGTAATGACTCAACAGGTAGAACATCTACACACCGTGTTGACCCCCCTTCTGTTTTGTTGCATAGAATGTTTTTCAAGAATGACGTGAAATGGGGGAATGTAATTCTGTAATCAATAATTGAATAAATGATAACCCATTGGGTATGGAGCTTACTGGGGTGCAATACTGAGGTTATGGTTTGAAGCAATGGTGTAATTTGGGTGTGATACTAATGAACTTTAATGTTGGATTGTTATTGGTTAATTATTGTTTAAAGAATTAATTAATGTAAATTGAAACTAGTAAATGGAATGAAATAACGTATTAAAGATCTTTAAATAGTGGTGCACTTTTAGGATACCTAGTCTTAGAAGTAGTAGCCTAGAGTCTAAAAGTCGTTTGCTGTAGTTGAGTCTAATACTAGGTTTTGCCCATCGCGTGGTTGTGAGATATAGTATATCCTGTACTTTTTGTGATTCTATACACTACTCCAGCCTTTCAGAAAGGGAAACTGACACCCCAGGGATTTTGAGCATTGGGGGGAGTGTTTTACCCATCATTCTAATGGGAGGATGAATGGCTGACTACCCCTTTGGTGACACACTCTTCTCTTGGTATTTACTTGTGATGGTAGGACAATGGTTAGTTTTTCCCATATATGTGTGTAGAGGGTTGTAATGGATTTTTGTTATTCGAACACATATATTCTAGATATAGTTTTCCATTGAATATTATAGGTGTAACGTGTATAGGTTGTGATGTCTTGAGAGTCCTTACTCAGTCTGTGGGTTGTAATGGCTCGAGGTAGAATAACCGACGTATGACACACGTATGCTGGCTATGGTGGCTCCCAGAAACTACCTGGTTACTTTTCTTACGTGGACCTGGTGGTTTTTTTGCATAAAGAGAATGTTGTGGTGCTTTTCTCAAGTGTCTACAGGCAAGCCTTTTTGGAGAGAGTTGCTTAGGACATGCGACGTTGGGCTAAAGCTGGAAACCAGTGTAAAAGTAGTAGTAGGGGTGCCTATGATATTTTTTATTATATTATATACTCTTGTATGCATTACATGGTGAGAGTATCCATGGTGAGGTTAAGAATATAGTCTAACTTTTTAGGTGATGAGTACGTTTCACTTGTCGTTCATTGTGCTTTAGCATGATTTCTTTACTTTTTCACAAGAGGCTTCTGGGAGGATCCTATTGAGTATACTGTTATACTCACCCTATGTAAATATAAACTATTTTTTTAAGATCAATTGGAGTAGGTTGGAGATCAATATTGTTTTTATTATCTTGTAGTTGTATGAGCTATTTGGGATGGTTGTTTCTGGTGTTTTACTTCCTTTTTGGGTACATTCAGTTTTTAACCTTCCTGTTTTAGTGGTTTTGCATGAAATTTCATATGTGTATTTGGGAATTCTTTCATCTTCCTATTTAAGTTGGATATGGTTGGTGTTTATCATATCTTTCTCTTTTTCATGTGTTCTCTTAGAGGGTAATGCCTCCAATCTGTGTGTTCGCACTACCCTCAGTGCTAGTCTCCAACCTGGGGCCTAATGGAGGCGGGACTCAGAGGTCATTATCTCCCTTCTCACATTTCCAGCCCATGATGGGTACACTTTGTTGGGAGGGGGTCGTGACATGGAGACACATTATAAAATAATCAAGGTGTACAAGAAAACATATGTCCTAGGTAATAAAAATTGAAATTAAAAATCCATAAAAAGATCATGAAATTGAAAGGTGTATTAATCAAAGAATTTGTTATGTATGTAAAATTAAAATCCACATAAAAGAAGTGGAAATAAGAAATTTTATAATCTAAATTCTTTAAAAACATAATATTTAGATATTATAGTCAATGAAAACGTATTATAAATCAATGGAAATAATTTAATTAACACATTATTTCTCACTTAGTATACTTTAAGTCAATTCCCATTTAATGAAATAATTCCAATGAAAAATTTCAAAAAAATAATTTATTAAAAATTAATGGTATTAAATGAAAATAGGATGTCCAAAAACAATTTAAAATAAAAAAATTTAATTCTAAAATATTTCTCAATGAAAGGAAATTGAGACAATGTACCAAATTACTTTGGTAATCTTTAGATAAAAACCCATGAAAGGGAGAACATCACATGGGTTTGTAAAACCATATATTATTTAATAAAATAATAATTTCCCAAAATTATTAGTATTATATATATAAAAAATAAGTGATGAATATTAAATATGTCTAACTGAAATAAAAGTGACCTATGAAACCCATACCTCGTGTCCAAAAATTTCTTGTTTGTACATTAGCTCTGGAATAATAATCATATATAATTTATTTAATATTAAAAGAAAATATTCATGGTTTAATTCTTTATAATTAAATCATTTTATTTATTTATTTTTAATCAAATATACAAATAATGAATCAGTTAAGTCCAAATCTAGTATTTTTATGATATTTGGTTAATTTTTTCATAAAAGACATTGTTTTTTAACTATGGTAAAAGAGGTTTTTGTTTGAATATAACAAGAATAATAAAAAAATATTTATAATATTGATTAATAAATTATAATTTTAAAACCAATCGTTAATTATAGTTATGAAAAAGAATATGTGACAATCCTGGAGATGATCGGTTGTACGTACACTTGAGTAATGCTTCTTTTTTTCAATGATCATTAGGTAAAAAGGTAAATATAATTTTATATTTAAATAATTTTAATTATATAATAAAAAATTATTAACTAAATAAATATACTTTTATATATCATCCATCTTTTTTGGTTAATAAAAAGCAATCACATCACTCCATGGAAATGGTTGTCCACACACACGGAAGAATAACGTTATCATTCTTCATTATAAGATACAAAATGATATATTATATTATAATAAAGATAAAAATATCATTAATATCATATTTAATACATTAAAATGTAATATATTTTTTTCATTAACCATTTTAACGTCTATAAAAATCCTTATTGATAAATGAAACATATCACTTCACAGGGTGGTGGTATGTTATACACACGAGAGACATTATTGTATTACCCACTGAATAGAAGGTAAGAAGTCATATGTTATATAATAACTCCATAAGTATAAATATGTTAAAAATATACTTAATATACTTTAAATCCATCACGTTAACAAGCCTTTATAGTTTTTCATCGAAAACAAGTGACACTAGTTCGTGATGCGGTAGTCCACCATACACACAAGTGATATATTTATATCCTATTTGAAAAAAGAGGACTTGGATATATGTATTTACCTTAAAATAATATTATATATGTATATGGGAAATATAGGTATCATTATGTCATAATAATATAGTAAAATTACAAGGATGTGGAAGAAAAAAAATAAATGTTGCTCAGTTTAACAAGATAACTCTTTGTCAATAACCTCCTTAAGCAATCAACAAAATCCTTATTATGATTTCATTAATATCGATATAATGGATATAGTATGTTTTAAAGAAAATATTTAAGACATTTGGGTAAGTCTTTAATGATCCAAATAGATTTAAAGGTGTGAAAATGGGAGGATAGAAGTGGGATTTTATATGATAGGTGACTTCCATACTTTCAATTTTTTCGATGAAAAATGCATACCCAAATTTTATACAAGAAACAAAGAACCTAGAAAGACCATTCGTGATAATTATACATTTTAATATCTAAATATTTCCATTAAATTAATTAAAGATTTATTTTTAGTCAATTTTATCCCTTAAAATTTTAGTTTACCCTCGGTAAATCCATTGTTACAATAACTATGGTGATTATTTTTATTATTTTCAATATTCATTATAGTAGAAAATAATGTTAAAATTACTAGATATTATCTATTATTATAAATAAAATTACTTAATCTATTTTACAAAATTAAATTAAATTAATTGTAAAAATTTAAATCAAAATGAAACCAACAAACTCAATAAAAAGGAGTGTCTTATATAAGTGTATTTTTCAAGGAAAATAAGATTTTATATAAAAAATATATCAAATAATATTCATTATTTGTATTTTAAATCATATATATTGAGATAAATTTTTTAAATTTCATTATAATAAAAATTTATTACGGTTTTCTTAATTAATTTTAAAGGATAAACAATATTCTTTTACAACATTTTTTATAAAAAATAATTTTTTTAAAACCACAAATAAAATTATATTAAATTCCAATAAAAAGATGATTAAAAATCAATTAACTGTGTTAATTATTAGGAAAAAATTATTATTTTTTAGAAAATCATATTTAAAACATAATTTTACATTTAAATTACTTAATTAAAATAAAATAAATAATTATTTTACAAAAATTGTTATAATTCATTATTCTTCTAAAAGAAATATTTTCATAAAAATACCCAGAACTGACCAAATGTAAATATTTATATAATGATTTTAAAATTTAATTTCTCTTTATCAAATAAATTTTCCCAAATTTTAAATAAATGTTATAAGATACATTCATGAAATTATATAAAAACCATTTTTAAAGAAACAAAATTTTTAATAATAAAGTTACATTTTAAAAAATTAATATATTATATACTAATAAATAATCAATAATTTATATTTATTAGGATATATATACATATATCTCATAAGTAAATTTTATTCCTAACCTAAAAAATTAATTCAATCTTATTATAGGTATTTATTTAATGAGTCGTTTAAGCTCAATGTTCTGTGTTGATTATGTTATTGAACAAAATTCCATTGTTTTAAAATATTGTGTTGTTACAAATGTCCACATATGCTATTTTCTTATGAAAATTACTTTATATAAAACTATATATGATTAATTTTTTAACCATGGTATTCAATATCTAGTTCCTTATTTCTACAACATTTTTCCTTATATTCCACTAAATCAAACATTATGAATGATATAATGATTTTCTAAATAATTGTCCACAAAATTAAGGTTTATCCCATGAAATAGACTAAAAATCATTTAATATATCTTTTGGATTCATTTTGAACGACTTATAAGAAATGTTTATTATATTCCATTACCTCTTTCATATACATGGTAATTATTTACAAAATGTGATTATAATAATCAAGAAATATTATAAAGTTCCACTCACCCCATGTTACAGGATGCATCAATAGTCCATACACATATTTATGAATTAAATATATAATATTTTATTCTTTATTATTCTTTTTGATAATATGAATTTCTCACTATCTCACCTCTTATATATGCATGAAAGGGCTTCTCAAAATCATCCTTTAGATTTGGGTTGTCTTTGAAATCCATATACATTTAAAATTTCTCCAAGAGTTTTTGATATACATGACATGACCTATGATACCCATAGTTTTTTTCTCAACATAATCCTTGAGGAGTATTGTGTTCTATATTAAATCCGCTTGGTATAGGTTTATATTAATTTTCACCTTTCATAAAGTATTATCATGACCTTACATTGATTAGGTATCCCAATCTATTTAATGTGTATTTAATTATTGAGTCCTATCTTGACAAATACTATAGATATTATGTTGAATTTTTCCCTTATAAATTAATTTTTGGTTTTTAAAATCATCATTATTAAGTACATTTATCTACTACCACATATCATTAGAGTTATATACTTGATAATCTAAATCATACCTTCAATTTTACATTCTCATTAATAAAAATATAATTGTTTCTAGAAATTTTTCATGACCTCCCGCTATCAAGGATGAATATTTAATAATATTAATTTCTTAATGATCAATTTAATATATGATATCCATCTCCCTATACATAATTTCCTTCCATAAAATATATCACAAAATTGAGATATCAAAATTTAACTCAACATTATTTCAATATTATTGTCCTAAACGTATTTTCCATTATTTCATGTTGAAAATGTTATAAATAAATAAATAGTCCATTTTTATTCACTCAATTAAAATTGATCCTCCAATAATATTCCACTCTATAATTACCTATAATTCATAACTTTATGATAAAATCTAGTGTAATAATAACAATATACATAAAAATACATTATTAGTTAATGTGTCGGATGTGTTGTAATCTTCCAATTTTCACTTCTAGACATTCTCATTTCATTTTTTGTATTTTTGATCATTTACAAAATATCAACATGTTTTAATGTTTCTCAGAGAATTTCCACTTCATCTGGGGAAATATTATATCAATTATTTCTCTCAATATGTTTGTAACCTCTATAAACTGCAATTAATTTTTATTGGTAGAAATATATATCCCCTATAATTCATATAACTAATTTCACTCATTACACTAATTTTAGATATTCCATTATCAAATAAAATTCCATGATTACCCATATAATACGATATTTTATCATTCTTTACATTCTTAATATTCCTCATTCCACATTTAGTTATTTCTATTAGTTTGATTTTATTGATATTTCTAATATATAGTTTATTTTTTTTAAAATATTATTACTATGAAATGAGGTTTTCTTCTAAATATTACTAATTTTCCTTCAATTGAGTCAATTATGTTTTCTATCACCACAATACAAGCATTAATTTCATTAATCATTTAATATTTTTATTAAATTTTAATTACAAAATCCAATATTTCTCAACATTATTTTTAGGAAGAGCATTTTACCTCTATAAAAAAGTTTCACCAAGTGAAATCAACTTCAAGTTATCAAATAATTCAATAGTTCATTCATCAAACCACCAATATTATAATTCTTTATTCTTTTTTTAATCTCCTCAAGAGAACCTATCTATTCTAATTTTAGATCAAAATCTCATTCCAAGATATTTGTATCATAGATTTTGTATTTAATTTTTTAACTATTTTTATCAATGAATCTCTAAAATAATAATTTAATTTTACTACACCTAATTCATAAACAACATCAACACCATCATCTTACTTTTTCACTCATCTCATCTTCTAAATTCTCCTTCTTAATGTGTTTCCAAATTTGAACTCTCCTTAATGTGAAATCTCAATCAACGTTTTTATATGTATTCACTTTTAGTTACTGCAAAAATCTTACTCATACATGTTGTAGAAATAATCTCAGCATTATTTCTATTTAAAAAGTCCAATGGTATATTTCATTATATAGATTCATTAAATTTATTTGAATTGTTTTCTTTAATAGATAACAACTACTCCTTTGTATCTTAATCATTCCCTTTAACAACATTGATTTCTAGTTTCTCCCATATATTTAATGTTATCTTATTTCTTGAATAACTGCATATACCATATAGCTACATGCACATCTCATAGGATACAAACATGCTAAAAAATAAACAACTTATAAATTAAAAAAAAATTCCTTTGAAAATATCGGACACCATTGTATTGTAAAATATTGATACTATCCTTAAAATTTTCCTTAGGATATCAAACTCCTTCATATAATAATAGTTTCCTGGAATAAATCTATATAACCCAATGATTTTATAATTTAAATCATTACTGTTATCATTTGAGATCCTAATTGTAGCATTTTTTTAATAACCTATTACTTTTCTTAATATTCTAGGTTTTTACCTTAATATGTATTTATAAAATTATTATATATGAATTTACTAGAATTATAACTCACCAACATTATGTATATCTAGTTTTAAAGGACCATAGATATGGAGTTTTCTTCTTTTTAATCATTATTTACTAATGTTTGATTATATTCAGTCACAGGAAGATCTATAACATCACAGACATTTATTACATAAATAGTTGTAAAAAAATAAAAATTTTCACGAGACCATAAATGTAATCAAATTTGATTATACCAAATTTGTAACTTTTATATAATAAAAATATAACTCCTTTCATATTTAATATTCTCTCTAAATCAGTTTTCTTTTTCTTAAATATTTATTAAGATCACACCTGGCTCGGATTCCACTTGTTTAAAAAATATATTCCCAAAACAACTAATGATATGCGGTGAATTGAGGTGTGAATTAATTATCCTCATTATCTGGATATTTTTATCACGTTTTTGTGAATTATATGAACCTTTAATAATTATCCACACAACAAAATAATAAAAAATTTAAAAACCTAAATTCAATGACACACTTTTTTACATAGTTATCCAATAAGGGAAACACCAAGGTGTAGAAATTGATGGTTTATTGATGTTGAAGAGGATAGAACTTTGTATTGTATGTAATTATATTTTTTTGTAAAAGCTAAAATTTTAATATAAGGTTATATTTCATAATTTCATTGTACATATTAAACTTGGAGATAATTAATAACACAAAATATCAAGAACAAGGCCATATATAGTTAATACAAAAAGTATGATCAAACAACCAATGGTGATTGTTTTGTTGTGGTGATTTAATAATTACAATCAAAATTGAATAATTAGAAACATACTCACAATATATTTTTTCAATTTTATTTTTTGAGAAACAAATATATCAATTTTTCATTATCCGTTCCCACATGAATTACCCTGTAATGTTTTATACCATTGAGAATGATGGTTACGAAATTAAAACCCTTATGATTTTTTTTAATGTGAAATTACCCTCTAAAAAGATTTAAATTCTCAATCATCTCAAAATTTATAACTCATCATAACCATTATGAAATAAAAAATAAATTTAAATGCATGTTTTATATGATTTATTCTAGGTTCATCCCCATTGTATATGACTATATCATTGCTATGTTCAGATCCAAAATGAGAAATGTGTTTTCCACTAATATCAATAAATGATTAAAATTTGTATGGGATGGTATTATCCTTTACCTCAGAGTGTTGTTAATGTATCTTGACATGTTATATTATTATTTCAGTATAAAAAGTTTCAACCAAATAATGTGATTATGAACTCTTTTAATTCCAGCTATCTTATAAAAATAACTCTATTCCACAAAAGATTATATATAATTAAAATCCAATTCACCTCATGACTGAAATTTCTAGGAATTAAAATTATATTAAAAAAATTAATTGAACAAAACATTTTTGTTTCATAATTAAAAGATCTACAAGTACATTAACCATTCCTCAAAATATTTTAAATTCACTAAAATCATGTCCCTTATTTATTATCAAACCCAATCTTTATAAACATGTACTTCATGATCACTTAATCTCTTCTTTAATATTATTATATTTGATACTTAAATTATATAAACTATTTTATAACCAAAATATATTTAATAAAATTGTTCTAAATTTTCTATATATTCCATCTTTCTAAAATAAATTCATGTTATAATAATTTTAATTTCTTGAATCCTATAAAAAAACATGGAATCAATGATAAGAAGTACCTAAAAAATATTTTGTATAAAAATGTATTCTAGTTTCGTATTTTGGAATCCTAATTTCTAACCCAACCCAATAACTTTGAAATTTATCATTTTAATAATTAATCCAACTATATGATAAAATTGCATGAACTTCATTCACCTTTTAGTTCTAGTTTTTTCTATACCTTTTAGAACCTCATACCATCTAGATCCTAGAACTACTTCTTATACTTCTGCTTATATGCATCCATAAAATTTGGATCTTTTAATGAAATATGATATAGATATATCACTTATAGAATTTTCAATCCATTTCTCAAAACAAAATATCAAACACTGAATTTTTGGTTAATCTATATTCATTACTATTGATCTACTCAGTTTATGATCAGTTATTCTTATCATAATTTATAGGTTTTAATTGTATTATCATCTAACAATTATAGGATCTTTATATTCATAAAACTAGATCATCTAGACTTAATATATTTTTCATCTAGAAATAACATATAATTTTAACTCAAATTTTATCAAGTTTAAATCTAAAATATTATAGTTATTCCAATGCATATCTGAATATTTCACAAATAACTTCCACTCTCGATCATTTTTACTAGTCAAATTATCTTATAACACTTTTATTCCACTACAAAATAGTGTTTACGTCTACCTAAATCCATAGAACAACTGAATACTTCAACATATGGTCCTTACATTTTAGATTAACATGTATTTCTTTAGATTTTCACTCCACCACAAAAGATAATACTGCAATATTTTGACTCTTTTTATATGATCAATTAATATCAACATGATTCATATATAATTATAAAATCACTATAAAATGTGTTCATTTTAAGGGAAAATATAGAAACATTCATAACCCCTCCCTAAATAGTGTACCCCTTCTAGGAAGGTCGTGGGAGGAGAGGGATAGTGTCTACCAAGTCCCACCACCAGTAGTCCCCATTTTGAAGATAAGAACAGGGGGTATACTAAACACACATATAGGTGGTATTAACCTCTTTTAGATCACATGTTACAGAGAGATATAAGTTAGACACAAAAAACTCATTCTCGGACCACAAATTAAAATAAACCCAAGAGCACATATGTAATGTCATGAAAGAACTACAAAATATAAAAAGGGGAAACATAAAGTACCAAAAGAAAGTAAAATAGAAGTGACCATAATGACCATACAACTCCATGAAACCCCATGCTACTAGTAATGAGCTTAATCTCTTACTTTCTCTAACTAACTTGAAAAACTTTTTATATAACGTAAGGTGAGTATAAAATTATATATAGTTGGATCCCCCCAAATCCCATAATGTAAAAGTAATGATGTCATACAAAAGTATAGTGAAAAATAAGTGAAAATAACTTGTTACGCAAACATGTATAGTAAGTTACCAACCTTAACATGGATACTTCTTCAAAGAATCAGATAGAAAATAATATTATATAATAAATAATATCAATGGTATTATGCTACCACTTCCCCAAAATTTTTCATCTTTTCCCCCAACATCATGCATCCTGATCTTAGCCCTCCATAAAGGCTCACCCAAAGACACGTGGGCAAAGCCCTGCAACATGGACCTTAGGAAACACATCGACCACATTAACATAGCCAGAAGTGACTACGTAGTTTGTGGTATCCACCATAGATTTCAAAACATGTGTCATAAATCTAGTGTTATACCTCAATCCATTACAGCCCATACACTATGTACGGATCCTCATCCCATCACAACCTGTACACGTTACACCTATAGTGGTACATAGAAAACTATATCAATAATATATGTTTGTGAAATAACCACAATCTATTACATCACACTACACTCATATTTGGAAAAAACTAACCATCATGCCTTCCGATAAAAGTAACATCCAAGAGAAGAGTGTGAGGCCAATGTGGGTAGTTTGTCAACAATCATCCCATTGGGTTATTATTTAAATAGACACCCCCACCAAGGGCCCAAAATCCCAGGGGTGTCAGTTGTACTATCTGACAGGGTGGAGTATCATATAGAAACACAAAAAGTACAGGATATTTTTTAGCTCACAGCCACACTTTTGGAAAAACCTAGTATTTGAATCTACTATAGCTAACATCTCTCATACTTCTAGATTACACTACTAAGACTAGATATCCTATAAGCACATAACCTTTTAAAGAGGTATAATAGGTTACATTATCCATTTTTATCAGTTTAAATTTATGTTAATTAATTTTTTAAAAATTAATTAACCATTATCATTTCCCACAACACATTCCATTAACATTAGTATCACAAAAAAATCACATTCCCTCAAGGTGTAACCAAATAGAATGCTCGACTTCAGAGAATCACAACCTCGTCATTGTATTCTAGCAAGCTCCAACCCCATAGGGTAAACATAAATAATTAATGTATTTAATATAATTACAATTTCCATATTTACAGTTCTTCTAGGAAAACATTCTAAGCTACCAAACAAAAGGGGACCATCATAGTGAGTAGATGAGATCCCCATAGAGTCTTTGGAACTTATAGTATGAGAGTAGACATATCCATCCACGAGAATATACGCACAAGAAGCATGTGGCATACCCGGCATGACTTTTATTTTTTTAGAAATAGGGTATGAACAATAATATTCCTCAAGCAGTGGGGAATGAAATGTCGATAAATAGGATATAGATTAAAAAAACATTCAGGTTTCATATTAATTACTAACCACCACATCAACTTGTTCGATTATATATGGAGTCCTCCCCAAAAACCACATGCATAACTGATGCATTTCGCCACACTAGGTGTCAAATACTGTCAAAAAAACACTAGGCCTCACTTCCCCCACATACCACAATAACCTCCAAAGATCATCCATCTCAATCTCACATCACATCATAAGTAGCAGGAAAAAAAACAAAGAAACCTGGCTCTTGAGCCTAAACAAGGCATTCAACCTTCATAAAAAACGAGCACTCATAGCTCCAAAGAACAAGTCACATGACCTTTACATCATGTGGTCAGATCATTCCCTACAAATTCATTATATATTATCACACAATAAGTTCTTATTCCAATAAGAATTAACTGGTTCATTTTTTATGTTCCAAATAAGAGAATGGTAAAAAAAAGATTGTAAGGCTATCAAAAATTAATTAAAAATTTAATTTAACATTCCTTTAATATTTTTTATCAAAAATAATGATTGTGTTTCCTTTTGATTAACCAATTCCATTAAACATTTACACAACATCAATTTTATTATAATCAAATTAAAAAAAAATATTCATTAACACAACACTTTAAATAGTTGTCGAATTAATTATCATTTACTCCCAGATTTATATTCATTACCAATTTCCATCTATCCCGAAATGATAAAAAAGAGAATCATAGATATCACACTATATATTAAATCAAGATGCAATAAAATAACTACGAAATCGATACCAATTCAATAATATAGTTCAATTAATTATTATGTCAATTTGGTTATGATCAATGGGATAAATCATGTTATTTTTACAGTTTCATGTAAATTTATACAGAAGCATTGAATCACCTACCTCAAAAGGTATCTGAAATTCTTTTCAGGAGAATGACCGAATATGAAAGATCATGATCACCTCTCCCATAAGGACTACATCCACTTGAGGATGTTGGGAAACCAACGCACCAACCATCAACAAAGAAAGATGCTTTAGAAACATGAATATTACATTACATCACTTGGAAAGGATAAATGACAGTAAATATGTTGAAGAACATAAAATAATGAAGGTAAAATATTCCTTATATCAATGATGGATCGACACTTCTTTGTTGCACCAAAACGAAGGTGTACATGAAGAATGAAAGAATCAAGGGGGAGATTGTTGGGACCACTTTGTATATGAAGATTGTATTTGTTGTCAACAGTTGTCAATGCTGGTCAAAATGAAGAAGGATATGAAGAAGAACTCCAAAGTTAATGGAGATCGGTTGAAGTGAAGTTGCCTGGAGAATTGTTATGGGATCATAGCGTTGGATTTCATAATTGAGCAATTCTCTTAGACGATAAATTCAGACGATTGTTGAGCTAATCCTAAGTTCAAAGAACATGTGTCAATGGTGACACATTGTTTACAACAATGAAGAATGGAAAAGTATCATCCATTTGAGGATGATTGGAGCAGAATGGTGAATTATCATCTATCTAAGGATGGTTGAAGAAGAATGAGGATTTGAAGAAGACAATGCAATGATTTATGATTGCATGTGAACCATGCAAGAGCTTACTTGAAGAATAGAATCATATGATTTGCAGAATGATGGTTATGAAGAAGAGAAAATGTGGAAGGTCCTGACATTTTGAGGTAGACAGGCATTTCACATTGTATCTATATCAGACGATGCTTTGCTGGTATGTATTTCACACAAATCATGAGTTAGGAGAACTTGTGATGCAAGCCTTATGAAGGAAAGGGGGAGAAATGATGATGCCAGTCATATAATGTTTTGATTGGAAGGAATGATGCTGCTGGAAGATAGGAAAGATTCAGTTCCCATTGCAACTCTGACGATGCTTAAGCTGATCTATCTAAGGATAAATATCACGATAGTGGGATTCGTGATAAGAGCAGAAGAATGGTTATGGGAAGCAGTAAAGAGATAAAATGGCAAAGAAATAGACAATCTGGGGATGGCAAAAAAGCACAGTTTAAGGTGGCGCCGTTTTCCAGTGTTTGCCAAATTTTAGGGCCTGAAAATCGGGAGATGAAGAAATGTGCTTGGCAATGGATGTTGCGCATAAGATTGAAGATGGTTTTTTTGTGCAAAGAGTTATTCAAGGTCAGAACATTGAAAAATGACAAAGGAATGGAGTGCGCGGAAATTTAGGCATGTTTCGCGCAAAAATAAAGTGGTGCGCGCAATATCTGCGGGATGCGCGAAATAGTAGCGGGTTGCGCGAAAAATCTGCGGGATGCGCGGAATATTGAAATGGTGCGCGAAATTGAGGAATGAAGTTTTCGCGCAAATGATGGTTCGAGATCAGAAGATCGAAAATTGTCAAAGGAATGAAAGGCGCGAAATATTGGAGCAGTGCGCGAAATCTGATGTTGCAGGAAAGATTGGGTTTGCGCGCAATATGGAACGCGGTGCGGAATTTTGCGCGCAATTGGTTCTTCATGCTTAGAAGGATGAAAAATGGCAAAGGCATGAGGTGCGCGAAATATTGAAGCATGGCGCGAAATATGAAGTTTCATAAAAGAGTTTTTACGCGCATAGAGGAGGTTTTACGCGCAGGAAGAGGTTTTTATGCGCAAGGTCAAAACTGCCTATAAATATGGGGTGAACCCATCTCATTGGATTATGCTCGACACATAGACAAATCCTGAGCTCTGACGCGCGGAAAAATTGAAGTATAGAGTATTGCGCGAAAAGAAGAAGTGCTGCGCGAAATAGGAACTGCTGCGCGAAATAGGAAGTTCTGCGTGAAAAGGAAGAGTTGCGCGAAAAAGGTTTTGCACGCCAAAAGGTGTTTTTCCGCGCAAGGCTTGAATTTTATGCGCAAGTCTCCTAGAAGGGTGCGCGAAAAATTTGAGGGTACCGCAGGCCTTCGATTGGTGCATTGCACTCTCGAAGCAGCTTTGTGAAGAAGAAAGAACTGTGAACCATTCGGTTTCACAAAGAGAAGTTGAACCGCACTCACATGACTGGTGTTTAACACTCTCATTGTGCTTTGCGAAGTGAAGAAGAACTAGACGTGCAATTGAACTCATATCTGCACAAAGAAAGAATTCAGTATACCAATACACTCAGGTGTTGGTATTGAGAAGAGAAGGAAGAGAAGAAGAAGAACAGAGTATGCCCAACTGAAGGCTAACAATTATTCAGGGCAGTTTAATTCAGATGATGCTTTGTGAGCAGATCTTCAGTGTTTGAATAATCACATTGGTGTATGTGATTCTAGCTAAAGAAAGAAGGTGATTAGTGCAGTCAGTTGTTGCACTAAGAGGGAGAAGGAAGAAGAACTAGTGCAGTTTTTCTTTGCACTAGAGATGAAGAGAAAGTAAGAAGAGAATTGCTTGCCTACTGCTTTGCAAGTAATCAAGTGAACAGCACTACAATAGATCAAGAGCAGAACCAACCTTTTCAAGAAGGAAGAAGACTGTCTCGATAGGCAGTATAAAGAACCAGCTAGAGGCTGCAAGTTGGACTTGGCTTTCACCAGTCCAGGGAAGAGGATTGTTTCCCACCCCCCTCCAAAGTGTAGGGACTCACACTGGCTAGAGGATTGTTTTCCTAGCCACTCCAGTGTAACAGCATTTTACTTTATAGTGGAGAATCCATGAAGTGGTCATACCCATGCATGGCAAGGACGTAGCTACTCTTATTGAGTGGTGAACCTTGTAAAAATATCGTGTGCACATTTTTATTGCTTTCTATTATTGCATGCGATAGGGAAAAGAGAATAAGAGAATCAAGATCCTAACAGGTCTAGAGGTATAGGGATAAAAGTTGGAATTTGTTTAAAAAGTCCCCAACACTGATTCACCCCCCCTCTCAGTGTTAGGTATATCCCAAACTGGTCCATTCAATTGGTATCAGAGGGACATGTTCACCTCTATTGGATTCTCTATAGTGAAGTTACTCTCTTTTGAAGACCTGAGATTCTTTCCTGTGTTATCAATGAAGAGAAGTGTTTGTAAAGATTCAGCTATCTCTGAGCAGAAAGATATATCTACAAAGACCATGATGAACAGGAAAAAGAAAGAGAAGAGAAAGTTAAAGAAGAATTCCCTCGTATCTAAACAGGAGGAAGCATCTGGTTCTCCATATTTGGCTGATGTTGACGACACACCAGACTTGGAAAGTTATGAGAAGGTGGCTCAAGTACCCACCAAGAAGATGGAAAACCTTCCTACCTCAACTGATCAAGAGGTATGTGTTAGTACAGTTGGAAATTACCCTCATGATGAAAATGCTAGCACAAGTGGTGATGAACAATCTACAACATCTCAAGAAATATCAGTTGATAGATTAAGAATTATTCTACATGGTATTCCTGAAAAGAGTGCATCCCTGGTTTGCGGGGTATTTCAATCCATGCATGAAAATATCACTCAGTTGGAAGAAGAAACTGATGTTTTGGAGAAAGGCTTACAAGCAAAAATTGTCGAATGTTTAAAGCTCTCCAGACAGGTTGGAGCCTTTGAAGCAACAAAGAGGGGATTTGAAGAAATTTCTTCAAAGTGGCTCAAAGATGTTGAAGAAAAGGAGGGAGTCAACAAGACTCTGGAAGATAAGATCCATGCACTAGAAGATGAGCTAAAAAGGGACAATGAAGTCAAGAACTTATATTTGGAAGATAACTCCCATAAGATCAATGAACTTGACTCTTTGATACAAAACAAATTAAAGATGCATGAATATGAAGTTGAAAGATTAAAGAAGGCTTGTGAAGAGAAGATGACTATGATTGAAAACCAGGAAGTCATCCTGAATATGAGATGTCTAGAATTGGAAGCTGAACTAACCAATCTTGAGAAGATACATATTGAGTCTCCACAAAAGAAGGAAATTGTAGCTGTTGGAACTCAATGTTCTCTGGAAAATTCTACTGTCAAAAGACCTCCAACATGTGATAAGAAGATCATGGCTTCACTCATTGATCTATCACAAGCAGTTGATAAGAAGGTACTATCCATACCAACTTGTACTAATGTTTCGAAAATTGTTTCTACAAAAAGTGCAGGTTGGAAGAAAATTTCTAAACAAGTATGGATGAAGAAAAGTGATAAGAAACCTACCACCATGGCTAGGGTGGTTAGGGGAAAGAGTGTGGAAGATATGTCCCCACAGAAATCACAACATACCAAGAAGAAGATTCAGCAACCTTATCAAGAAGATGACAAGAAGTCAAGGTTTGTTGGTCAATGCTGGTGCTGCAATAGATTTGGGCATTGTGCACTGGATTTTTGGTACAATCCCTTAAATGTAAAAGTACAGAGAAAGTACATTTCAAGGGGGAGAAAGCCAGAAGAAAAGAAGAAACATCCAGAGGTCCAGAGACATATGTTTACTGCAAATAGATTTGGATTACTTGACAACATCTGGGATGATTGCAAAAGTGGTCAAAAAGATACATGTCATTCTCCAACTGTATACAGAGCTAAAAAGAAGAGAAGATCACTGAACCTGGCTAAAATGGAATCCTTGGGAAGCAAGAAGAAATTTGAAGATGCTCCCAAGAAGGTTTTGAAAAAGGAAAAGAAGTCCTTGGAGTCTAAATCCAAGAAGGGTGATGCATCCAGAAGGACCACCAAGAAAACATGCTTCTACTGTGGAAAGAAAGGACACACCATGGATCTTTGTGAACAAGCCATGGAACTGAATAGAAGCAGACTGGACTCAAACAGACAATCAATCCATATGAAGCAGAAGGGATTGATTGAAAACAAGTTGCCTAAGAAAGGTAGCTTGAAAGCATCAAAGGAACCATGTGGAATATCCAGAACTGAGGCCACACTTCTAAGTGACTTACTAGTCATATGGCCAAATCAGTTGCAACTTGCCAAAGATCTGCAAAGAGCTGAAGATGAAGCACTGGCAATTGCTAAGGCAAAAAGGAAACAAAAGATTTCACATGAACATGTGTTGAGATCCACACCAGCACAATCATCATTGAAGATCAGATGTGAAAAGATCAGATGTGCAAGTGTGAAGAATGGTGAAAATGGGACATCTTGGTTGAGAGAATCTTCTCAACCTTATTATTCCCATTGATGAACCAAGGAGGTTCCATCTTATTCCCTTATACTTCTAGTATTTACATGTGCTAACATTGCAGGGAATTGAAGATGATGATCATTCTCATCTGGAGAGTGGTTTGGACAGAATGGAGTACACCCCTTGACGGGGAGCCAATCTGTAGAAGAAGTGATTCTGATATTTAATACCATCTTGAGAAAAGTGAAGGTATTCCAATCATACTTCCATCCCTTGTTTCTTAATTGTATTTATCTTGTCAATTAAGGGGGAGTTTAGATTGAAGACAAATGGATGAAAGGGGGAGCTTTATCTTTGCACCAGAACTTTCTAATGAGTTTTGTGAAGTTGTGCAGGATTTAGCAATTCATTGTTATATCTGAAAAATTTCAAACCCCTGAAGCATGATCTCACATGTATAGTGAATGATGGATAGCATTGAGTTCCTTGGTTATATCACTCTTGTTTTCTACACCGGGTTAGCCCAAGTAGACTTAGAGTTGATTTACTAAAGGTTATTTGCTAAAGAGAACATGTGACATCATCCCTCTCTCAGTGTTTTTCAAGAAAATACTTTTCAAAGGGAGGAAGAGATTTTTTTTAAGAGAACCACACCACACCTTTTCATTTGTGGGAGTAACAAAGATAATCAATTACATAAGAAGAGTGAAAGTTCCCCAAGGCCACTTATCCTGCCAATTGAACAAGAATGTTTTTGATCCATTTGTTGAAGTGAGTGCAGGAATTTCAGGTTGATTATTTCTTTCACACTCAATATCTTCGGCCTGGAATGAAAGTGGAAAACCCTTGAAGACAAGTGTATGAGTTTTCATCTCATGAGGTGTCATATTATGTGGGTAATGGACCGCTTTGTTGTCTAAATCAAATCCTCTTGTTTTCTACACCGAGCATTGCTCAAGTAGACTTAGAGTGAAATGATTGATGGCACATTGCTTACGTACGGAATGATACCCTCTCTACCATGATCTTTGTATTTCTTGTCAATAAGGGGGAGAGAAATGAAATGAATGTCTAGGAGAGAAAATGAAGTAAAGGGAGAGAGATTAGATTCTCATTTTGACATTGACACATTCATCTGAGGAGACTTTAATGTATTGACAACAAAATACAAAGGGGGAGATTGTTGGGACCACTTTGTATATGAAGATTGTATTTGTTGTCAACAGTTGTCAATGCTGGTCAAAATGAAGAAGGATATGAAGAAGAACTCCAAAGTTAATGGAGATCGGTTGAAGTGAAGTTGCCTGGAGAATTGTTATGGGATCATAGCGTTGGATTTCATAATTGAGCAATTCTCTTAGACGATAAATTCAGACGATTGTTGAGCTAATCCTAAGTTCAAAGAACATGTGTCAATGGTGACACATTGTTTACAACAATGAAGAATGGAAAAGTATCATCCATTTGAGGATGATTGGAGCAGAATGGTGAATTATCATCTATCTAAGGATGGTTGAAGAAGAATGAGGATTTGAAGAAGACAATGCAATGATTTATGATTGCATGTGAACCATGCAAGAGCTTACTTGAAGAATAGAATCATATGATTTGCAGAATGATGGTTATGAAGAAGAGAAAATGTGGAAGGTCCTGACATTTTGAGGTAGACAGGAATTTCACATTGTATCTATATCAGACGATGCTTTGCTGGTATGTATTTCACACAAATCATGAGTTAGGAGAACTTGTGATGCAAGCCTTATGAAGGAAAGGGGGAGAAATGATGATGCCAGTCATATAATGTTTTGATTGGAAGGAATGATGCTGCTGGAAGATAGGAAAGATTCAGTTCCCATTGCAACTCTGACGATGCTTAAGCTGATCTATCTAAGGATAAATATCACGATAGTGGGATTCGTGATAAGAGCAGAAGAATGGTTATGGGAAGCAGTAAAGAGATAAAATGGCAAAGAAATAGACAATCTGGGGATGGCAGAAAAGCACAGTTTAAGGTGGCGCCGTTTTCCAGTGTTTGCCAAATTTTAGGGCCTGAAAATCGGGAGATGAAGAAATGTGCTTGGCAATGGATGTTGCGCATAAGATTGAAGATGGTTTATTTGTGAAAAGAGTTATTCAAGGTCAGAACATTGAAAAATGACAAAGGAATGGAGTGCGCGGAAATTTAGGCATGTTTCGCGCAAAAATAAAGTGGTGCGCGCAATATCTGCGGGATGCGCGAAATAGTAGCGGGTTGCGCGAAAAATCTGCGGGATGCGCGGAATATTGGAATGGTGCGCGAAATTGAGGAATGAAGTTTTCGCGCAAATGATGGTTCGAGATCAGAAGATCGAAAATTGTCAAAGGAATGAAAGGCGCGAAATATTGGAGCAGTGCGCGAAATCTGATGTTGCAGGAAAGATTGGGTTTGCGCGCAATATGGAACGCGGTGCGGAATTTTGCGCGCAATTGGTTCTTCATGCTTAGAAGGATGAAAAATGGCAAAGGCATGAGGTGCGAGAAATATTGAAGCATGGCGCGAAATATGAAGTTTCATAAAAGAGTTTTTACGCGCATAGAGGAGGTTTTACGCGCAGGAAGAGGTTTTTATGCGCAAGGTCAAAACTGCCTATAAATATGGGGTGAACCCATCTCATTGGATTATGCTCGACACATAGACAAATCCTGAGCTCTGACGCGCGGAAAAATTGAAGTATAGAGTATTGCGCGAAAAGAAGAAGTGCTGCGCGAAATAGGAACTGCTGCGCGAAATAGGAAGTTCTGCGTGAAAAGGAAGAGTTGCGCGAAAAAGGTTTTGCGCGCCAAAAGGTGTTTTTCCGCGCAAGGCTTGAATTTTATGCGCAAGTCTCCTAGAAGGGTGCGCGAAAAATTTGAGGGTACCGCAGGCCTTCGATTGGTGCATTGCACTCTCGAAGCAGCTTTGTGAAGAAGAAAGAACTGTGAACCATTCGGTTTCACAAAGAGAAGTTGAACCGCACTCACATGACTGGTGTTTAACACTCTCATTGTGCTTTGCGAAGTGAAGAAGAACTAGACGTGCAATTGAACTCATATCTGCACAAAGAAAGAATTCAGTATACCAATACACTCAGGTGTTGGTATTGAGAAGAGAAGGAAGAGAAGAAGAAGAACAGAGTATGCCCAACTGAAGGCTAACAATTATTCAGGGCAGTTTAATTCAGATGATGCTTTGTGAGCAGATCTTCAGTGTTTGAATAATCACATTGGTGTATGTGATTCTAGCTAAAGAAAGAAGGTGATTAGTGCAGTCAGTTGTTGCACTAAGAGGAAGAAGGAAGAAGAACTAGTGCAGTTTTTCTTTGCACTAGAGATGAAGAGAAAGTAAGAAGAGAATTGCTTGCCTACTGCTTTGCAAGTAATCAAGTGAACAGCACTACAATAGATCAAGAGCAGAACCAACCTTTTCAAGAAGGAAGAAGACTGTCTCGATAGGCAGTATAAAGAACCAGCTAGAGGCTGCAAGTTGGACTTGGCTTTCACCAGTCCAGGGAAGAGGATTGTTTCCCACCCCCCTCCAAAGTGTAGGGACTCACACTGGCTAGAGGATTGTTTTCCTAGCCACTCCAGTGTAACAGCATTTTACTTTATAGTGGAGAATCCATGCAGTGGTCATACCCATGCATGGCAAGGACGTAGCTACTCTTATTGAGTGGTGAACCTTGTAAAAATATCGTGTGCACATTTTTATTGCTTTCTATTATTGCATGCGATAGGGAAAAGAGAATAAGAGAATCAAGATCCTAACAGGTCTAGAGGTACAGGGATAAAAGTTGGAATTTGTTTAAAAAGTCCCCAACACTGATTCACCCCCCCTCTCAGTGTTAGGTATATCCCAAACTGGTCCTTTCACATGATTCAAGTATATTTCACAACACACAACATCTATGGGAGGAAGAACTCTGGGAATCTTGTACCAAGGAAAATTTGGAATGAATGAATTATGCGAAGGCCACTAGATTATAAATATTAGATCTTAGACTCATGGGATATGAAATGGTTTTGAATTTACATTAAATTTGAATCTCAAAAACCCACATGGTTTGACCATTGGAATCATCTAGAATCATAGATCAACATAGATATGAGATATGGTTTTTTAATCAGTCTTAAATACATTTAAAAATGGATTTATAATCATTTTACATCAATGAAAATGTCAAGGGGAAAAATGTATAAAATTGGAAAATTGGAGAATAATAAAATTTTGAAAATCTATTAAAAATGACTTGTTATTGGGTGAGTCCCCATTTCAATTCATTGGTGGATGAAATACGAGTAGATGAGTCACTGTTGGGTGACTCACCAATGGAAAAGCTACCAGTGGGTGACCCACCATTGTGAGTCACCATTGTCATGTCACCGTTGTGAGTCGCCTTTGGTGAGATACTTGTGCGACTCGGTATTAGAGACCTACCGGTGTGTGTCACCATTGGTGAGATTCCAATACAAGTCACTATTGGAGAGATCTCAGTGGATGATTAACCATCAGTTGACTCACTATTGGATGACTCACCATAGGTCGAGCTACCAGTGAGAGTCCCCAATGGAGAGCTATAGGTACAAGTCACCATTAGCGAGATACCATTGAGTATCACTATTGTTGAACTATTTGTGGGACTCATCGCTAAAACACAACATTAGGACTCACTATTAGTGACCAAAAATTCTTGAATCAGTGTTGGGAAAATTGTATTTTTTGAGAACTCATGAAATGAGTCACTTTTACCACCCAAAACACCTCAACAACTAGATTTTCAAAAAGTAATGGACATGGGAGGTCCATATCATTACATCAGATACAACACAAAAAATTATCCTCTTCGAGAATCCAAAACCAAACTAGAGAGGAAATAGAAAATTGTTCATCCAAACATCCACCCCATGATATACCTCTCAAGGCTCATTCCACCACAAGAGCTCAACCAAACCATGAAAAGGAAAAATGCGAAAACAGGTGACAACCACAACCAGCTCCTCAAAAATATTTTGGGGGAGATTCATCTCAAAAGAGAGAAATCCACAAAAAGAAACGAGAAAATTAGTCCCATAACTAGAAATTATTTACTTCCAAAAAATGTACAATGTTACAAGAGAATAGATAAACATAATATTGCTCTGGTTACTAAGAATGTGTATGTGACCCACATTCCCATGTACTCTCCTACATACCATTATTCCCCCCCAAGAAACGAAATAATGAGACATCATTCTCGAAAAAGAAACTCTTAATTGAGGTCCTTGGTCTCTATATTTCACTCCTCAAAGTTCAAATAATAATTAACACAAATATCACCTCAATCGATGATACAAGAGTCATCATGAAGATAAAGATCGATATGATACATGTAAAAAACATATTGAATCTCTATCATATGTATGAGATGTCATAGTTGATATTCCATGAATACAACATAATCAAACACCTCAAAAGGCCCAAAAAATTGAGGATAAAGCTTACTCCCACATCTATATATTTTCTTCCCATGACAAAGAGTCACCTTGAAAAACATGTTATCCTCAAAATTAGATTCTAGGTGTCTTCTCCTATGATCTTTATAGGACTTCTGACGATCATGTGTTGCCTTCATCTACTCTCAAATCACATGAACCATCTCTTTCATACTTTATACCAGCTCTGGCCTAAAAATTGCTGACTCTATGACCTATTTTAGAATAATAGAGAATATAGGGGTCATCTATACAAGGCTTCATATGTCACCAAACCGATGGTGGAATGAAAAATATTCTTGTATGAAAACTCTACCGACCAAAGGTGCATCATCTTCAAACCTCCAAAATCCAAAAACCAAGAGAGAAACGTATCTTCAAGAGTTTATATGGTCCACTTTGTCTGATTGTCTGCTTATGGATAAAAATATGTGTTATGGAATAGCTGAAAACCAAAATCATGATGAAGACCTATCCAAACCATATAAGTAAAATAATTATCTCAATCAGAAAAGATCATCCTCAGAACACTGTAGAGTATCACCACCACATGCAGATACATCCTTGATAAAACCTCTATTGAGCTCGACCCCTTGATCTTTATAAAGTGGGAAATTTTCATCAAATGATCCACTACTACCCACATACAATTATACCCTCCCTAAGATCAATGTGAACCATTAAGAAGTTTTATCAAGATATCCCCTCACTTATATTAAGGGACATCTATCAATTGGAGAAAACCACCAAGAACATGGTGCTTGGGCTTCACTTTATAGAATAAAAAACATCGATACCCTAACTCTAAAGATAACACTTCATTCCAGGCCACAAAAATTAACCTCTCAAAGCTCAGTACTTTTTTCTCATGTTGGGATGTACTGCCACGGGGGAACTATGGAACATTATTATAATTGTATCAAAAATTTACAAAGAAATAAATTCCTTCCCTAAAACAACACCTATTATTGTTCATCTTCATACCAACTATCTGTTTCCTTGGAACAAACAAGTCAGTCTCTCCAGACATACACCTCAAGATCCCCAAACTAGGATTCTTCAACCAGATTCACCGAAGATGACTTCACCATCGTCAAAAAAATTTAACCTCATCACTCACCTTTTCTTATATATATATTCAATGCTGAATGTTCTTCTGTCACACTCCAGGAATCACACAATTCACACACTACATCATTATTCAGCTTCCTTCTCAACGCATTAGCTACACCATTCTCGTTTTCAGGTGTACTAAAAATTTCAATGTTGTAATCTTGTATGAACTCAATCTACCAATTTTTCCTCAATGTGAAGTCACATTGGGAGAAAAAGTATCTCCGGATCATCTGATTGGTCAAGAAAAAAAAACTATTTCTAATTACATAGTGTCTTCATAAAATTTAGGGAAACCCCGCTACATCTAACTCAATATAATGGGTTGAATATCTATGTTCATGGGGATGTAACTACTGTTACCCATAAGAATATATTGATCCCTTCTACTTCATAAAACATCCTAACCCAATATGTGAAGCATCACAGAAAACCTCAAAATGAACTCTTCCTATTAGAAGACAATAAACTAGGGCACTCACCAACTTATCCTTTAGATATGTCATGTCCTGGGAGAAATCGACTATGAACCTCATATAATATCATGAGATACAAAGGAAACCTCACACTTTTTCAACTTTCATGGGAGTTAACCAATACACAACCACTTCTACCCATGATATATCCACATCTACTCCATATTGGGATTCAACATGCCCCAATAAACACACTTCTAAATACTAAAACTCACACTTCGACAACTTCCCAGATAATTGTTGTTGAAAAAGAACACCTAAACTAGCACACAGATGCTCTACATGCCCCTCCTTGGATGTGTTGCACATTGGGATCTCAATGATGAAGACCACCATGAACATATACTGAAACTTGTGGAACACAACATGATCATTCTTCACATTAATCTACATCCAAACAAACATGTAATTCCCATGACAAAAATATAATTAATTCTTAGAGATATCCCCATTATTCACATGAAACTGATGATATCATGACCACAAGTCAAGATTTAAGAACCATCATGCACCCTTCAGTTGATGGAATAAATCATCCATCTAAGGAAGTGGATTGTGATTATTCACTATAATGAGGTTCAAGATATGATCATTGTTACACAAATGCATACTACCATCAGGATATTTCACGATCAGAACTAGTGAACTCATGGTGACACACTCAGTAAGTATATCCCACATTGATATAGACCGTAGAGCTCCATACATAGCTCTCATAGCTCAGAAGATTCCATCCTATATAGAGACATCGAGATACGATACATGTCTAGATATATCTCGATCCTGAACTCGATATATGTTTAATGGTGTAATGATACAACCTCTTCTAGAAATACATTAGGGTACTCTTCTTTGACACTAGGTAACACCCAATGTTGATCCATTGATGAACACAACATCAACTCAACCATAAGGATGACAAGGAAGGATCACACATTTCACCCAAATAAGGGTCTCTCTCTCCAACAGACACTCTTATCTCTCCATTATCATCAAAGGACACCGCCTACCTCTATAATAATAAAATGATTTATTACACCAAATACAACAAATCCATGTCATGGATGACATCATCTGGTTATGTTTGTAAACATAAGAATTCTTCCCAAGAGAGGTGCTACCCCAGCACTAGTTCATAGTCTCTACATACTTCAAACAAGTCATCTTAACCTCTAACTGGTGCAGTCAACACTAAGGGAAATTGAAGCCTCTCTCCCTCAATTCCCAAGGCATTGTCAAGGTAAGGTGATATGAAGGAATGCAACACTCTTGAACCAAAAAAGGAATGGACCCAAGTATACAACCTGAAAAAGGTACCTTGGCTGATGTTTGGATCACCTGGAGCTTGAAACTCTACTCTATAAAGATGACCACAACCAGTTCTACAACTTCTTAGACCCTGAATATGACCACATTTGTGATTGTGCTCTGCTCTCCAATGTAGAGGAGTTTCCCATGGCTATCCTCTGCCTACCCCATCATATCTATACTTGTCCAAGGCTAGTGAAATATGGTGTGGGTTCCTTTGCTGTAACTGCCTCAATGATTGAATCTAAAGTGAAAAAACTGGAACACACTGACCGCTGACGATGGTGAGGTACTCATTGTACTGATGACCTCTTCCCCCACATGAAAAACAAGTCCATGAACTTTTATCGTAGTCCCAAGATATGATTCCCCTGGAGATACGAGATGATGATGGATTGGACATACCACCAACTGATTGGAATATATTCTTTCCAGAATACCGAGAACCCCATACCACTATTATTCTTCCAGAGGAATCCAGACGACTCCCCTATCAACATGATCATGTTCTCAGAAATGTTCTCTTGATGACCTATTCTTTCACTAAATATTTGAGATGTGGCTTCATCATAAATGGGGTGACATGGAAATGGACATTTGGACACAAATCCTAATGGAAATTCCTCTCTTTGGATTCCTCATCTAGAAACAGGACTGAAGCAAATTGGAGAAGATTCAGAAAATGGATTCCAAAATCTCTCACACTGAAGATCCCTTACTGAAGGGTAAGAAGCTCTCGAAAGTTGGTAACCATTGTGGTTGAAGAAAGAAACTCAACTCTGAACTGGTCTCAGAACTCCTCCCATGATACTTTCAACTCCTCAAAATCGCAGTGGAAGAAGAACCCCTTGCCTCATGGCACCACATAATAACATCACAGCCAATGATACCTAGTGCCCCTTCCAAGCACAGATCAAACTCATGGCTATCTTATCATCCTACAACCTATCATATATGAATAAAAATGAAATTAATCCATCATACTTTCAATGGCTATAGCATTGAAACTCTTTCAGTGTCCTCTTCCAAGTGTCGCCTTCATCTACCAACACTCTACGGTGATCTGCTGGCACATCCTATTGATCATATTCTGCACGAGCTTGATGAGCATGTCTACCAAGAGCCATACCTTCAAAAAACCAAATAGTTAGATCTTATAAACCTATTATATGGAAGAATTTAACATTAAATAATTTTTTTATTAATTTTAGGATAACATATCCCATGTTCATCCCAGTCAAACACAAATACAAAGAGTAATGATGCATGATCCTTTCCTAGGTATCTGCCCTATTAACTATGTAACACCCTTTAGTAGACAGTGTATACTTGTAGGTATTTGAATCAGATCAAATGGGGCCCAAAATACCCACATATAGGCTGGTCTCACTTGTTTATTATGCTTTTTAAACTGATCTGACACTCTTCCCCTATCAATCCATGGAACCTCAACTATTCCTAACTCCAAGCTCCATTCATCTACAAAATGATAATCACTGAAAGGACATGGAATATCACTCATATATTCTTCAATTTTTAAATGAGGGTTACAAAGACCATTAGTTTCACATAACGTTGAATGTAAAGTAGATAAACAAGAAATAGATTCAACAAGAATCCAAATTTCATATCAACATGCCAGCCCAACATCCACCCATTCCATCTTATTTGGAATCCTCATTGACACCACATGAATAACCTGATGCATCTCACCACTCTAGGAATTGACTACTACCACAACAAACATTAGGCCACCTTTTCCCTACATAACACAATAGCCCTCCAAGATCATCCATCACAAGATCACATCACATCACAAGAAGCAGAAGATAAATATAGAAACTAAATTCTTGGACATAAACAAGGCATTCATCCTTCACACACACCAATCTCTCATGGCTCAAAAGCATAAAACAATTTACCTTTACTAAAATGTTTTAACTCATTCCCAATGAAATAATTATCTTTTACCATAGAACGTTTTCTTATTCCATCTTGTATTAGCAAATTCATTATTCTGGTTCCAACAATGGGCAACCAAAGAAAAAAACGTCCCATGCTATCACAAATTAATTATAAAATTAAATTAATCTAACTTTAATACTTCTATCAATAATAATAAACATGCTTCAGGTTTATTAACATATTCTACTATTCATGAATATTGCATCAATTTGAATATCATCAAATTACAAGGACAACCATATTTAATAACATTAGTATTTAAATAGTTATCCAATTAATTACGACTTTAGGTTCTTTACCAATTTCCATCAAAAGTGACTTGCAAACAAGAAAATAATAGATATCACACTCTCTTGAAAATAAATAGTCAATATCTTTTCTAAGAAATCGATACCCATTCACTACTCTGGGTCAAATAATTTTTATGTCAAATTCATTGCGATCCATGAGATATATCATGATATATCTATGGTTGCATGTGAATATAGATAGAAGTACTTAATCTGCTACCTAAAAGGATTCTAATATTCTTTTCAGGGGAATTTTCCAAAAAAATAGATCAAGATCACCACTCCAGAAGCAAATGTATCCACCTGAGGATGTCGTGAGACCATCACACAAACCATATAAAGTGCAATATACATTAGAAACATGGATATAACATTCCATAACATGGACAAGAGAAATAAGAGGTAACAGATCGAGTAACCTAGAATAAAAAAGTTATTACTTACCTTATTTCAATGATGGATTGCCACTTTTTGGTTAAAAAAAAGGGTGAATATACAGAAGAAAAAAACTCCACGGGGAACATGATCCACGACTACAAAACTACGCCCAACTCCTATGGGAGGAAGAACTCTAGGCATTATTTACTAATAAAAAACAAGAAGGAATGAATTTAGATTATGAACTTGGATTAGAAGGATTAGATTTGAGACTCACATGATATGGAATAGTTTGGAATTTTTGTTAATAGTAGATCTCAACAACTCATGCTGTATGACCATGTAAAGGCACCCAAACCCTTGTGATAATTTCGATATGGGTTATGGGATTCAGATAGGTCTAAAATACCATAAAACATGGATTTAATAGTTTTTTTCATCAAATTTAGTATTGAATGTGTGAAACTGTAACAAAATAGAAAATAGAAGAAAACTAAAATTTTGAGAAACCTTTGGATATGACTCACTTTTGGGTTAGTCATGAATGCAATTAACTGGTGGATGAGCTACTGGTGGATGACTCGCTGTTGGGTGAATCACTATTAAATGAGCTATGGATACATCACCCACTGTTGTGATTCATAGTTGGTGAGCTACCAGTGTGAGTCTCCATTTGCGAGATAGACGTGTGAGTCACCATTGGTGAGATTCTGGTGGATGAGTCATGATTGAGTGGCTCACCATTGGAGGATTCACCTTCGGTTGAGATACCGGTGCATGTCACTATTGGTGAGCTATTGGTCTGAGTCACTAATTGGAAAGCTATCAGTGTGAGTCACCATTAGTGAGATACCGTTGTGAGTAACTATTGGAGAGATACTGGTGTGAGTCACCATTGGTTAGTTACTAGTGTGTCTCACCTTCAGGACTCACCACTTTGAATCATCTTCAGTTCTCACACTCAACGACCTACTATTCTGGAATCAGCACTAGAAATACCAAATTTTTGGTAAACTCATGAAATGAGTCACCACAACCTGCCTGAACACCTCAACCACCTTATTTTCACCAGGTAATTGATTTGGGAGGTTTGGGCCATTATAGAAAATTTTCTCTTTAATTCCAAAAACTTCATATAGTCACTTATTTATAAATGTCTAATCATTCAGGATCTAAATTGAACAACATTTATAGATCATTACCTAACGTCTAAATAATAACCTCTAAAATTATAAATATATAAATCTTATATAAAATATCTTTAATGTTATATATAATTGAAGAAATTTCACTTTTCATCATTTCAATATTAACGTAATTAATATAATCCATATGAAAATTATTGGATAAACCAACATAATATATTTTCCTTTTTAATTTTAGAATAAAAGACAATAATTTTAACCTCTTGATTTAAGAATCATCTGAAAAATATTTACTCTTCGACAACAAAATATATTTACATGTTTTAAAACATGGTAACTCCATATCACAATCATCATCATCAGTAACACAAGAGCCAAAGATTCACATATATTTAATGGATTTATCATTTGATCACTGGAACATGTTTATCTTTCTAATATAGAACCAATTCTTCCTAATAAACATCCATAGTAATAAAAATTTAGGAAATAACATCTCAATTCATAAATGTGACACAAAAATATACTGACTGCTGTAATTAATAAGAAAATAATATACACCCAATAACCATGTTGGTTCTAAAATATCTCCCTTTTTATTTATTATAAACCTTAAGAAATATCATTATTTCTAATTTCATCAAACCAAATCATTTTTAAAATAAAATTATCTTCACACTATGTTATTAGATAAGGAAATTATTTTGAGATAATTTCATCTCCCAATAATAATAAAATTTTTTCAAGTGGTTTTAATAATCTTTCCATTAATCAAAAAAATTATTCTTTTATCCCCTTTCAAAATCTCCCCCATATTTCTATAAAAAATAATTCTCATTCCTAATATATAAATTCAAAAATTAAATGAATGTCTCTATAACAATTTTATACTTCTCTACAATTGATTTGTGATTATTTTACAAGAGTTACACATGTATATGGACCATTAATAATATTATCCAACGTATAGTGGTGAAGTCATATCTTCTATAATAGTGAGGTGATGATTGGATGTGAAGCTTCACCCTTAACACCATAAATATTTCCCTTACCCAAGTTGTGGTTAAAATATCATAAATTGGATATCTTATGGAAATAAAATACAAATTTACATCTATATAATAGAAAAATTATCAATGATGAAACGATACATGATATTAATATTTTTAAATATGAAGTGTTGATTCAACATGATCATATATTAATTTGATATTTCACAATTTCAGATGAATATTCAATACATATCATCATAATTCACACCTAAGAACCTAAATTATTAGTGTATTTGAATATTTTATACAAAATGTATTTATTTCACAAACATTCATCAACATTTCTTAGAAATATAGTAAAAACATGGGACTCCTAAATACACACCATACATATATACCTTTTCTATAACATGGAATAATGGAAACATTAAAAAGACTACGCGTATATGGTTAGTAAGGTTAATCATGGGAGATAGAAATAAAATGTCACAAGTGATCATGAGATGAGAATAATGTTATGATAATTTAATCTAGTTACATCATAATAATAAAAGATAAATCCTTACCAATTAATTATAGATCATAAAAATTAATAATTTACTATGGATATGGTACAATATAATACAATAATCATAAGAGTATGTAAACATGAGTCACAAATTGTCATGACCCGTCCACTGGGGCCCGTGTCATGACTACCCCAAGCTCTCCCTACATACGTCAACGGCTGGAGACTAGAACCAAAGGCGTAAATCCTTAAACTGGGAAATAATTGCCTTTATAACTGTAAATAAACACATCAGATTACACAAATATAAGAAAATCACTAAGTAAAACTGTATACAAAAGATGTTATAGAATGTAAAAGGTGCTGCGAATACAAGCCCAACAGGAAAGTACAAGTACAGCTGAAAGAAAGTATAAGTGAAATTAACTAAAGAAGCTATTGGGTTGTCCTTCAGGGTTCCTAGCTGAAGCGTAGGTATAGATGGTCTCCTCAACACTCCCATCTGTTAGTCTCCTCTATGTACCGATTCATCGTAGGGTCCACCTCCGGGTATCATCCAGTTCAGCTACTCACTTCCTCAGTTAGCACTATCTATCGTCTGCAACCAATACAATGAGGTGCGGGCATAGCCCATGCATGGGTCAGTATACTGATACTCAGTAGGGAACCTGATACCCTCACGGTGTCAGAAAATCCAACAAGGATAAAACACACAATATGAAATCAACAGATGACCATTACTTACATATATGACCATACACATACCTAAGTTATCTAGTAACCCATCTAAATAATGAGGAAAACACAAAAGTTACTGACTCAGCTAAACCCTAGATTTTTATTCTAGGGGTATTATCAATCTGAACCCTCTGCTGCTGGAGAACTCCTTCTCTATCAAGTACAGTGGGACTACCGCCTCACATATAGGCACTTCCCACTAACTTGTACTGCTGAGGTACTCCACCTATCAAATACTATGGATCGGTCGTGCTCACATAGAGGAACTCCCCATCGTGGGTCTGCTATGCTCACATAGAGGGGTCGTCCCTCGTAACCAGTTGAGGTACTCCATGTTTCGAGTACTGTGGGTCTACCACACTCACACATTGGCACTCCCCACCCTGGGTCTTCCCCGCTCACATAGCGGTGCGCCCCACTAGGCTAGCCGAATAACCCATAGTGGAATCAATCTGTAGTTTTCAAGTCTCTGCCAGCAACTAGGTTCCCGCACAAATGCCTACTCGTCTCTGGAAGATGTACTCCACAATATTCTGGTCGATACTCCAGCTGTCATGAAGTCCCACATAGAAGTATCTCAAAGGTCCACCACGTCAAAGAGGTCTCAATTCAACTAACGATGTGTTAATGGGACACTCGGTCTGTGAGTTATTATCCTTTTAGTCTTGGGGTCCGATTGGGTTCGTGTACAAACCAACATGACCGTAACTCAAAAATACCCCCAATGTCTGGTGGGGTATAATCAATGATGCTGTCATGCTCCAAGAATAATGGCACCACTGATGGTTTGTCAAACAGATGTCGGGTGCCAAATATAAGGCCTAAGAAGGTAATGGGGTCTGTGGTGGGCCTGGGTCCGGTCTGACCCGGTCGGACCGACTCAGCCCAACACAATCTGGGCCGACCAGGTCTGGGTTGACCCAGTCAGACTCGCGGGGTCTGACCCAGCCCGTTGGGCGGGTCACCCCTTTAGGTTTGGCCCGGTGTGCTAGGCCCGACCCAACAGACTATAATGGCGGTTCTGTCCGAATGTCGCTATGTAGGCGGCTCGGCCTGAAGGTCAGGTCCCATTCGGCCAACACCATAAGGGGTGCAGCTAAAGAGACTCGGCCCGAGAGGCCAGCGGGCGGACCGCGTGGGACGTGGGCGGGCCGCGGGCTTGCCGACGGGACGACGGGCAGGCTGCGGGGGCACCGGGTGGGGCGCAGCAAGGGCGGGATAGGCCGTGGGGGTGCCGGAAGGGTGTTAGGCAGGCCATGGGGGCACTGGCAGGGCACCAGGCAGGCCACGGAACCCTGGGTAGGGTGCAACTGCAGCCAAGAAGGTTATGGGGTTGCCTGGAGGGCACCGTCCAGGGCGTGGGAGCGCCGACAGTGATCCAGGCAGGGCGCGACAGCTGCCGGGCAGGCCGCGGGGGCGCCGACAGGGCGCCGGGCTGGGTGCAGAGGCGCAGGGTGGGGCGCGGCGGTGGCCGGGCAGGCCATGGGGGAACCGGTAGGGCGTCGGGGAGGGTGCGGGGGACCTGGGCATATAGGCCGTGCGCCGGGCAGGGTGCCAGGAGGACGCGGGCAGGTGGGCCGCGTGCCTCGAAGGCCAGCATTGTTCGGCCAGATGCATTGGTGCACCGTGGGGGGCGGTGCGATTCGCAAATGCCACGGATTGCGCGACCATCGTCGTTGCCAGCTTAGGCATCATCACCTCATCGCCATGTCGTATAATTCCACAAGAAGAGAGAAAACAACGCAAGATGTCGGGCCATGTTAGGTTGGCCCATAACCTCTGCCTGTAGGAAGGTTTTGATTTGGCTCATCATTAGAAGAATATGATTATTAATAATTCCGCATCAATCCCATCTAATCTACTGAAGAAGGTAAGAAAAAAAGGGTACGATAACAACAAGTAATAATCCCCCTACCTTTGATTTGTCGTTCGTCGTTTGTTGATGTCCCATAACCATTGTCATCGATCTGTGGTTGACGAACATGTCCCACGTCCAAGGAGTCTGAGGAAGAAGGTCGGAGGAGTTGTTCTTTGTTGTCAAAGGTGTTCCTCGTTGGCATTCTTCGTCGGGAGAGCGTTCTTCATCGGGAGAGTGTTTTTAGTTAAATATCGGTCTTCATTGGAGAAAGTTATCTCTTCACCCAAGTTCCACCAAATGAAAGATTCCCACCAAATGAAATAATATATCATCTATTATTTTGTTGGCACAGTGATTTCAAAAAGCAGAAATAAATTAGAAGGCTCCGCCTAATTAATTCTTAAGATTAGCACCATTAATTAACTGTGTTGGCTCAACAATTAAAGAGGTGGATTTGGCATAATAAATAAGGGGAGTCGAAGAGTTTCTCCTCCTTAAATCGGGGGTTCCACGGGGTTACAATCCAGGGTGGTCCCCACCAAAATTATCCTCCCAATGGAGGTTATGTTTGGGTGGGCCCCACCACCATAACCTATCATGGGAGGTCAAGGTTTGGTGGACCCCACCTCCAACCACCACTTGGAGGTTTTAGAAAACATGAAATAAAAATAAAGCATCCACTTTATTTTTATTTAATTTAATCATAAAAAACCAGAAACTAACATATAAACTCGACCTACTGTCATTGAAGTGAACGTTTTGTTAAGCGAATATCGGCATTGTGAGATCAACAGTGTCCTCAGATTTGAATAATGAGCACTGGATCAAAAGTTATAAAATATTTCTCATACGTTTACTGAACATACTCGAAAAAAACATTAGAAATTGATTTCGGGCACACCAGGCCTTAGAAACATGTGCCGTAAATTTTCGTGGACTCATAAAATTCCCATGTATATAAAAAATCAATTGGATTTTTGGGTCGTTAAATTCTCCCCACCTCAGGGATTTACATCCTCGTAAGCTATAATTCAATCTATGGGAACAAATGAGGGTACTGAGCACGCATCTGAGACTCCCTCTCCCACGTGCTCTTCTGGAGGTTTCTGGGCTTCCAGTGAACGTGCACCCGAGGTATCGACCGTCCACGTAGGACCTGCTCTTTTCCATCCTCAATATCTACCTGAACCACCATAAAAGTCACCCCTTCATCGATTTCCACCTCTCCATGGTCGATGATGTGTGAAGGGTTGTGCACATATCTCCTTAGCTAGGATACATGGAAGACGTTTTTCTCCAGGTGCAAATAAGGTGGAAGATCTACGTAGTGAGTCACATTTCCAACTCCGTTGAGGACCTGGAAAGCTCCAATGAATCATGGAGATAACATGCCACCTTGGCCAAATATATGTAGGCCTCATCGAGGTGATACTCGTAGAAAGACGTGGTTGCCTTCCTAGAACTCTGGAGGTCTCTGTCTCCTCTCAGCATATGACGTATGTCTGCCCTGTGCAATCATCATCTGCTCCTAGATGATTTACGCCTTCTCCATGGTAGCTTGTACCATCTCTGGTCCCACCAGTGGTGACTCCCAGGGTATGTCCTACACAATGTCGATCTAAAAGTTCGACCATACAATGCCTCAAAAGGTTCCATACTGATGGTGGAGTGATATCTATTGTTATAGGAAAACTCTACCAAGGGTAAGTGATCCTCCCAGCAACAGGTGAAGTCAAGTACATCAGCACAAAGAAAGTCATCAAGGGTCTGAATGGTCCACTCGGTCTGACCATCTGTCTTGGGATGGAAGGTGGTGCTTCGATGTAGTTTCATCCCAAAAGCCTAATAAAATCCCTTCCATAGACGAGAAGCAAATTGTGCATCGTGATGGGAGACAATAGAAGAAGGTACACCATGTAGCCGCACAATCTCCTGCACATAGAGGCCTACCAACACTCTACTAAACCCTGCTCTCATATCATTGGGAAGTGGGCCGACATGGTGAGTCGGTCGACAATCACCCAAATAGAGTCATGACCCCTGGATAAACATGGAAGAACCGTCATGAAGTCCATGGATATCCCATCCCAGTTTCACTCTGAGACCTCTAAAGACAGTACCAAGCATGATGGTACCTGGTGCTCTGCCTCCACTTACTGACATGTGAGGCATCAAGAGACAGAATCTGCTACCGTATTCTTCATACCTATCCACCAGTGCTGTCATTGAAGGTTATGGTATTTCTTCACCACTTCTGGATGTACCGCTAGAGGGGATACGTGGAACTCCCTCAACACTTCCTCCTGAAGTGATACTGGTACCAAGGTACGTCCTCTGAAAAGGATGGCATACTCCCCACCTTAAGTAAATCCATCAGGTGCCTACCCTTTGGATATCTAAGCACATAGTGTCTTGCAGTCAGCGTCCTTATGCTGGGCCTCCCCGACTCACTGAATAATTGAGGGAGTGACCATAAAGACTACAGGAAGGCTGCTCTATTTCTATCCAAAATGGATCTATATAAGGCAGCCAGCTACTTCATCGCCTCTCCTAGCACCTGTATACCAAATCTCTTACAAAGAGAATCTGCTACAATGTTCCCCTTCACAAGAGTATAGACTATGTCAAAGCCATAGTCATAGAGGAAATCCAGATATCGTCGTTGTTTCAGATTAAAGTCCTTCTGAGAGAAGATATACCTGAGACTCTTGTGATCAGATTACACAGTAGAATGTTCTCCCATAAGATAGTGTCACCACATATTCAAGGTGAAGACCACTGCTGCTAACTCCAGGTCATGGGTAGCGTAGTTATGCTCGTGTTTTCTCAGCTGCTGAGAACTATATGCGATCACTGCTCGCCCCTGCATCAGGATACACCCGATTCCGGTCCAAGATGCGTCGTAGTAGACTACGTACCCTACACCTTACTTTGAAATACACAAGATGGGGGCACTAGTCAGCCTCTGCCTCAGCTCCTAAAAGTTGTACTGGCATCTCTCTGACAACAGGAAGGGTTACCCATTCTTTTTCAAGGCTGATAGTGGTGCTGCAACTCTGGTAAAGTCTGGAACGAACCTCCGGTAGTATGCATCCAAAGCAGACGTTCCTCCCCATTAGGGGGGGGGGGTTAATCCAGGAAACATCTTTTAAAAAGATTTCCCCTTGTTGTATCTCTCCTTTTTGGAACTGAAAAATCAAAACTCCTACTGCCATGAGGGAAAGGCTGGCCGACTCAACAGTGATCGGCTGCACCCGCCTATGAAAGAGTTTAATCATTCCTACCTGGGTTCCCTTTTTCACAGACTATGGAAAACCTCATCCTAATGTTTTAGATAAAACAAAACCTTTTTTCCTAATATTGTGAATCTATGTATGAACTGTGGTTTCCCAATCCATGCCCAAACTGACGTCTTAAGGCCCTGACACTGCCACCAAAAATTTCCAACCAAAACTCTCGCCTTAAGGGTCAAATCACACCATCGACATAAGTGTGATTATCGAGTCTCCACCCAATGATATCTTCATACGTGAGGGTCAAGTCAACGGTTTAACCGGAAACTCTAGGATTGGGATGGATGGAAGGAATTATTGGTACCTATGTCTATTGATACGACATTTAGTAGTAGACACAGTCCGTACGTCTAATCATTCCTAGAGCCCTTGGGTCATACTCCTTGACCGCATGCAACTACTCTCTTCCCCTGTCCTCCCGCTCCTTGAACCTGGCGGGGACTACAAAGGTGGGTGGTTGTAACATGTAAAAAAGTAAACCACCTCATGCTGCTCTACTATCTATACATCCAGGTCTGTTGCCCTGAAGATTCATCTATCCTTAACACTTAATCTTCTCGAAATATTTTACATGCTCAAGTCTCTGAGATTAGAATCAGTTTCATGCTTTCCCACTTTTAACATTCACTGGCTATAGCAGCTCAGCCAAAGAACATTCAATCTGAAAAAGTTATCTCTAACATCTAGAGAAAAGGTGATGTCTTAGATGTCCTAAAATACACCTCACTCAGTAGTCTGAGCCCATAGCACTGATCACAACTTATTCATCGAGTACTGGGAACGATCAGTATGCCTTGATGAATTCCCAGCTACCGGCATGTCATCCTGACGGAGCTGTAGAAGCTCTAGAGAACTCTCATCCACCTCCTCAGGTCAGTCCTCAGCCAGCTGTGAGTCGGTCTCACCTCGTAACCTGAGGTTTATCTGATTCTAAAACACATTTAATGCAATAAGCTTACATGTGTCATCTACCGGTACCGCCGTTTGTAACTACTAAAGAAAATGCAGTGATATCACTGACACACAACTCGAAGGTACAATCTCGGACAACGGTCGACGTAGCGAAGCCTCATCACTATGTAGATCAAACTCAATGTCACTCAATAGAATACACTAGTAGATAAGATAATTATTTTATTTATGGGTGTCTCAACTAGGCGGAGATCTCTACTAATCCCCTCTAGCAAGTCCTCTGATGCCTGGGAATCTGTGTCGCATCATAACTTCAGAGGCCTCTGCCGCTGGAGCTCATGCATCGTGCTCAGTCAGCATGCACGGTCTTCCAGAGTGGTTGGTGGCATCTACAGCCCAACGGGTGGTGGTGCTGTAGGTACACCACCTGAAGGTCCCAACATAGTAAGAGAGCCCTACACTGAAGCCTCATCACTCAGTGGGCCTTCATCGAGTACTCTCTCGGAACACTAACTGACAGTCTGTGTGGAGGCATCCTGAATAGATGTGACACGATCAAAATTTATACCTGGTGAGCTGACATGGTTGAGCTAACTTAAAGAAAACTTTTGAAATCACACATGAAATCAGTGTTTCTGTGCACTGAGTCGAAGATCAGAAGTCAGGTTCCTGCAGTATGGATACATCGGCCGCTGCGCCAATATTGGGATCCCTGAACTGAGAACCAACCTCAGTAACCTTAACACTATTTCTTCGCATAAAATAATGATCATAGTCCTATGTTCTATGGTATAACTGACTCCTCTGATATGAATTTTCCACGACCCATCCCTCGGCGCCCATATCGTGACTAGCCGAAGCCCGCCTTCCATAGTTCAAGGGTCAGCGACTAGAACCAATGTTGTAAATCCCTAATATGGGAAGGAATTTCCTTTATAGTCGTAAACAAACACATCATATTACACAACTAGAAGAAAAAAACTAAGTAAAACTGTATACAAAAGGTGTGCTGGAAAGTAAAAGTGGACAGAGATACAATCCCAATAGGAATGTACAATTAAAACAGAAAGCAAGTACATATAAAGAAATGTAAAGCAGCTACTGGGTCATCCTATAAGGTTTCTACCTGAAGGGTAGATACATATTTCCTCCTCAGCACTCCCGTCCATCAGTGACCTCCATTTAGAAATTCATCATAGGGTCCACCTCATGGTACCATCTAGTCCTAACACTCTCTGCCTCATTCTGCGTTGTCTGTCATCTACAACCAACACAATGAGGTGCGAGCATATCCCTTGTAGGGGTGAGTATAACAATACTCAGTAGGGACCCCGTGACCCTCATGGTCCCACAAAATCTAACTTGGATAAACCACAAAGTATGAAATTAACAGATTACTAGTACTTAGGTATATGCCCATACATATACCTAATTTATCTAGTAACCCATCTCAATCATGAGGAAAACACAAAAGTTACTGACTCAGCCCCAACCATGATTTTTCTTGTAGGGGTAGTATCCATCTGAAACCTCAACTGCTAGAGAACTACTTCTCTCTCGATTATAGTGGGCTTACCCCCTCACACAGAGGTGGTTCCCACTAACTTGTACTGGTGAGGCACTCCTCCTGTCACGTACAATGGATCGGTCTCGCTCACACAGAGGGGCTCCCCACCGTGGGTCTACTGCACTCACATAGATGGTCTGCCCCTCTTAACCTGCTGAGGTAATCCATTTGTCGAGTACCATTGGTATGTTGCACTCACACAGAGGTGCTCTCCGTTGTAGGTCTAAAACGCTCACACAGAGGAGCTCCCCAGCGCGCTAGTTGAATCACTCTGAGTTGAATCGATCAGCGGTCGTCAAGTCTCAGTCAGCTACAAGGTTCCTACAAAAATGCATGCTCGTCCTTGTAAGATCCGCTCCACAATCCACTAGTTGATAATCCAACTATCACGAAGTCCCTCGTAGAAGTATCTCAAAGGTCCAACATGCCAAAGAGGTGTCAATGCAACTGACAGAGCGTTAATCGGAAGACCTATCTATGAGTTATTAGCCTTTTAGTCTCGGGGGCCTGGTTGGGTTTGCGTACGAACCAACCTAACCGTAACTCAAAAATACACTGAACTCTGGTGGTTTATACTCAAAAGTGACCATTGTGCTCCAGGAATACTAGCGCCGCTGACGGTTCATCAAACAGACATATGGTGCCAAAGATATGGCCCAAGAATGTAATGGGGTCAGTAGTGGGCCATGTTCTGGTCCGACCCGGTTGGACAGAATCGGCCCTACCCAGTCTGGGCCGACCTGGTCCGGGTTGACCTGGTCAGACTCGCTGGTTCTATCCCCGCCCGTTGGTTGGGTCAGCCCATTATGCCCGGCCCGATCCACCTGTCCCGGCCCAATGGACTGCAAGGGCGGTACGGTCCGGTTGTCACCGCGTAGGCAGCTTGGCCCGAAGGCCAGGGCCGGTTCGGCCAGTGCTGCGTGGGGCACGGCTTGAGCGACTCGCTCCAGGAGCCTAGTAGGTAGAACGCATGGGGCACGGGGTAAGTAGGCAGGGTGCCCGGAGGCCGTGGGCAGGCGGGCCGCACGCTGCTTAGGCCGGCGTTTTTTGGCCATAAGCATTGGTGCTCCGCGGGGAGCAGCTCGATTCAGGGAGGCCGCGGGTAGTGCGGGCTTCGTCACTGCCGCCTTCGTCATCATCGTCTCATCTTCATACTGTGAAACGCCATAAGAAGAGATAAAATGACAGAGGATGTCGGGCCCTGTCAGGTTGGCCCTCATACTCCACGTTTAGGAAGGTATCATTTGGCTCATCATGAGAAGAACATGATCATTAATATTCCCACATCAATCCTATTTTGCCCTTTGAATAAGTTAATAAAAAAGGGTACAACATCAACAAGTAATAATCCACCTAGCCTTGATTCTCCGGTCGTCGTTCGTTGATGTCACAGAAATATGGTCGTAGATTCGTGGTTGATGATCACGTCCTACATCGAAGGAGTTTGAGGAAGAACGTCGAAGGGGGTGATTCTTCATAGTTAAAGGCATCCCTCATCGGAGTTCGTCATTTGGAGAGCGTTCTTCACCAGAAGAGCGTTCTTTATTGAAGAGTGGTCTTCGTTGGGGAGAGTTATCTTCTCTCCCAAGCTCCACCAAAAGAAAGTTTCACACCAAATGAAATAAAAGATCGTCTATTATTTTTTTTCACAACGATTTGAAAAAGGAGAAATAATTTTGAAGGCTCCGCCTAATTAATTCTTGAGGTTAGCACCTTTAATTAAATGTGTTGGATCAAAAATTAAAGAGGTGGATTTGGCATAATAAATAAGGGGATTTGAAGAGTTTTTCTACCTTAAATGGGGGGTTCCAATGGGTTATAATCCCGGGTAATCAACACAAAAATTATCCTCCCAATGTTGGTTATGTTCAGGTGGGCCCGACCACCATTACCACTCGTTGGAGGTTAAGGTGTGGTGTCCCCCACCTCCAACATCCACTTGGAATTTTTAACCAACAAGAAATAAAAAGAAATCATCTACTTTATTTTTATTTAATTTAATCATAAAAACCCAAAAACTAACTTAATAACTCGACCCACTGCCATCGAAGTGAAAGTGTTCTTAAGAGAATATTGAAATTGTGAGTTCAACGGTGTCCTCAGATTTAAATTCTGAGCATCAGTTTAGAAGTTATAAAATCCCACTTGTACGTTTACTGAACGTACCCGAACAAAACTTCAGAAATTGATTTCGGGACACCAGGACTCAGAATCAAGCTCCAAAAATTTTCACGGACTCGTAAAAATCCCATGTATAAAACAAATTTCTACGGGATTTTCGGTTTATTACCCAAATCAGTAATATTTATCCATTAGAGAATAATATTGGCATAAGACTATATAATTGGACAGTTGAATATATATAAATAAGAATATAAAATTATATCCCTTTTCATGTATCCATGCCATGACCATTGTCACCTAATGTAAATAGTGCCATAGTATATTGGGTTTACTCCCAATTCCCATTAAACCTCAATGGATATAGTCCTTTTGAGGATTAATCTCCCTACTAATCCCATTATGTATTATATCAATATATATAAATCATTACCCATTTAATATAAGGTTTATATCATTCTAGGAACACACATCACAATATTAAAAATATATATATGTGCCTAGAACTGACATTAATACATTCAACATTCCATTATATTATATTAACACATGGAAAAGAAATCATTTTATAGATAATTTCAATAAAAACTATAATCCAACCATTTATACAAAATGGATGATATTATTAATATATAACACCAATAAAGAACAGAAAAAATAAATAATTTGGAAAAATTGAAAACAATTTTTGTAAATTCAATACTAATATTAATTGATAAATAAGAAGAAATATACCCCCATATTTGTAACTTTTGAAATATGAAAATTAAAATAAAAATGGGAATAGTATTTTCCTAAAAATACATTTGAACATGGAATTAAGATCAATTATAAATTAATTAAATATATTTGGTAATATATGGTCTTCTGGTAAATATTGAAAAACATTCTTTTCCTATATTTATAAAAAAATTAAAAAAAAGAACCTTTATAGAGAATGATAAAACATTTCATTTCAAAGGAAAAATAAATTGTTTTAATGATATTATAAAATGAACATTAAAGTCATTAATATATATATATCTTCACTATTAAAATAATAAAACAAATTATGATATGGAAGGGAAATATTTTGGTTTAATACATCGAAGCATTTAATGTAATACATCGAAGCATTTAATTTAATGATTTTTATAATTTATTATAAAAAATTTAATGATAATTTTTTTCTCAAAATCAATATTCTTGTGTTAAATATTCATGTTACCCTGCATATTCTAATTCATTGATTCTTTAAAATGTAATGAGGACCATGTTTTCAGATATAAATACGGTTCATAAAGGTTTATAATATTTTTTTTAAATAAGTATAGATCCCCATTGTCATTTCACTGATCTTTTGGGGACAATTTACATGGTAAAATATATGATAATTTTTTTTGTCCTCAATAAAAAATCATTCGTCAAAATCATCATGTATAAAACCATTAAAAATAATTAAAACATATTTAATTAATTATATTTAAATAATATTAATGATATTTAAGAACATTTAATCATTTATGTTGTATTATTATAACATTGTTCATGTGGGTGGTAAAACTAACCCAAACAAGACAGTTTTATAATGAGTACACGAGTAAGAACACAACATTTAACCTTGAAAATATCATTTTTTACATAATTTTACGTATTTAAAAAATGTTATTTAATTGATAAATTATATTCAATAAGGGGTTGATTTATAATATATATATAATATTAGTCATGAAAAATATATCACTTATATTGAGAGCCAGAATCTCCTATTGAAGAACCTCCTTGAAATGAGAGTTTCAGGAATTCTTCATGGGAATTAAACTTCCAAAACATTATAGTGGTTTATGTGGAAGATTATTTTTATTATTTTTTTTATAAATCATAACAAATATTTTCATTTGAGGGTGGTATAAGGGGTTCCTTTTATAGATAAAAGGGTGGATCATTTTAATATATTATTAAATTTATATAATTTAAATGTCATCTTAAAAGGAAATTGGAACCATAGTATATAATATTTTAATAGAAGATATACATGAAACATATGAACTCATTTTGTTAATATAGATTATATTTTAGGGATATTTTTTGAATTATCACTTAGTTATTACCATTTAATCTTCTTTTAATTATCATTGTGGTGACTAGCTCTTTGATCCAAGGAATATTTTTATAAATGAAAATAACATTGGATCGATTACTAAATATAAATATAATTATTACACATATAAATACTATTTTAAAGAATACCATTAATATAAGTGATATAATTTAATTTTATAATGAGTACACATAATTTGTAAAACAATTTTTTTGTTAAATGTATCGTTAAAAGGAAAAAAATTTACTCTAATTCATTAAAAAAATTAATTGTTTTTTATTTTTTGATGATATTAATTAATAATAAATTTCATTATAATCATTCATTCATGGTTATTAATTTAATTTATTAATATCAAAAATGCATTCCACAAATAAAAAAATTCCTAAAAATATCTATTTTTTCCAAAAAAATGATTTTATCTTCATCTAACATAATGATAATCAATTTAAAAATGATTATTCATTTATTTTTTAGTATAATAATTATTTTTAAGAAAATTTAATACTCAAAAGAACATATATTTATGGTAAAATAATGTATTATACAAAACATTTCTATTTAGTCAGGAATATTTAAATTTGGTAATTCATATAATTTATAATTTTTTCAAATACCCAAATTTATATGAAAAATAAATTTTTGAGTTTTAGAAGAAATTTTGATTAATGTATTTTCTTTAAATTTTAAAATTTAACACAAAATAATAACACATAATAGAAGCTCCAATAATATCAGTTTTTTATGTAAATTAGAGTCTTTTGTTTATAAAATTACTTATTTTTGTAATTATGTTTCACAAAATATATTTTAATTTGTTCAATTTCTTATTTTATAACACATTATTTTCATTATTTCATTTTTTATGCATCATAATCTATCGAATATGGAAAATTTATTCCAAATGGATATACAGGCTAAAAATATTGGATGTTACTTTCTATCTGCTTAAATGAATGTTTCCCTTGATATTTTATTACATCATCCAAATAAATTATGAAACCACTACACAAATAAATCCCCAAGTTCATAAATTTTTTCCTAAAACTTATTATTCCTACCAGATACATTAACTAGGTGGCTGATATTGTTTGATATTACATTATCTCTATAATTTAGGATTTCTGTTTGTTTATCCTCTTACGAAATCTCGTTATCTAGTTTTATAACATCTATTTCTCGTATATTTGATGGGTTACATGTATATATATATATATAATTTATAAATGAGACACATCATGCACATGGAAGATGTTTTATAGAAGTGAAATATAATAATCCACTACTTTATATAATTGGGGATTTCAAAATGGTCAATGTACCTATGGCTCAACATTGATTTCTTTCAAAATATAATTACCCTCTTCAAATAAGATAATTGAATAAAGAATTTTTCATTAAATTAAAAATCATTATTTCATTGATGATTATTATTATAAATTTACAACCACATTTTTTTAATATTTCAATGAATCATTTGAATATTCACTATCATATCTTTATAATGATCCAATCCCAGTAGTTTATACTCTTTAACTCCATACTAATTTTTTGGAAGTTAAAACTATTTCCAAAAAATATCTTCATATGGTTCCATAATAATGATATTATTGAAAAGTTTCATATATAATGAAATTTATAAAGGAAGTAGTTCTTATTATCTTCCATTCAAATCCAAAGATTTTTATTTTAACATATCATCCATGGTTTGAATAGTTATATTAAACTGGACATATATCTTAGGATGATATGTAGCGACAAATATTAAATCATTATTCAATAATTACTAGATACTTCTCCCTAACTTCAAGGTAAGCCTCATATACAAGTAATATAAAATTAAATGTTTTACACTGTTCATTCTTTCCAGTTTCTTAATGAAAATCATGAAAGGTTTCTCAATTTCGAAATTTTCTTTGATAAAAATGAAATGTGATGATTTTATAAGATGATAGACAATAATAAAAATGGAAATATTTCCTATATATGTATTGGGGAGTCTCAAAATAAAATTCAGGGGGATTTTTGGAACTTTCACACATGTATGGGTAATGGTTTCATATTTTCCTCAACTTTTGTCATTAATATTTAACTTTATAGAAAATGAGGCATCAAGATACATAATCTGCAATTTTCCATTAAATTTTATCGAAAAAGAATTGATTTTTAAGATCTATATACTTATTTTTTAATTATATATGGGCATAGAATGGTGATATATATGATTCATCCAATAAATCGTTCTACAATTGTTGTATTTTTTGAGAAAATATTTGGTGATAAACCTTATCATTTCATCATGATCGTGGTTAATCTATGAAATATTATTTTTCATTTTTTCTTCTCCATTTCATCCTGTTATTCCTTCATGATCTTCATATGGATTCATAGTTAAAAATAAATTTGAGAAATATATTATTTCACTCCTTAAATGGTTATTTCATGTTCCACCCTCTAAAAATCCAAAAACTACCGGATAGTTTATAGTCCTCATCAAAGATAGAGTGTAATGATCTATTCAACTCATTGAATCAAGAAAATGGTTTTCCTCCAAAGGAGATAATATATTTAGAATTCATAATCATGTATAAGCTCTAGAAAAATCCTTTAGAATATCTGCATCATATTATATGTTAATGTATAAAATTATTTCTTTCTGATCTTTATATAGGTCGCGTCTTTTACCATAGTTATAATTCTCTATATTTTTAATGAAAAAATTATTGTTACTCTCTTAAAATCTCGAGTCATGTAATTTTTCTCATTAACCATTAATTAGTAAGAACCATATGTAATCACCATTTTATTTTTAATTAGATAACATCCCAATACCATACTTTAAGCTTCATTCTATATCAAAACCCCTCCTCCACTACAATGTAATTTAATTATAGGTCCCTTGATAAAATTTCATATAATATCCTTGATATTTTCTTCATATTAAAATATATAAATAAATATATATCCCTTCTGAGTTAACTGCATTAATGGATTTATGACCATAATACATTTTAACCAATATTTGATATTTATATAAAATCCTTGAAAACTATATATTTTTTACCAAGTGGTTATTCTTTACCTTTATTTAATTTTAAATTTTTATAATATATACATAGATATACTATTTCATGGTATTATAGGACACATGGATGAGTCTTTTATTGAGATAAATAAAATTTCTAAATATTGAGTATATTTTCTCCTCTCTCAAGGTCTTTAACAAAATCCTTAAATAATCTTAATTCTCATCCTTACTCTTGGAACATAGAAGATGAAATTTTTTAAATAATATCAATATTTGATCAATGTAATATAGTAAGACACTATTCACTAGGTCCATAAATATTGAAGGGTCGAATTTAAGACATGTAACACCCGAGATTTTTATGAGTAATATTTTGTTTTTATGTTATCAAAAAAATCTTTCACTACACACTAGCTTGGCTTACTTTACACGCAATCGCGACCTTCCTCGATAGCTTGCATCTTACGCAATACTGAGTTTCACTAAACAACGATATGCTATTAAAATATTATTAAAACTAGCTGTTATGAATAGTAATAACTACTTTTTGAAATTTCATAAATTTTATTTTTCAAAATGGACTTCATTTTTGGATTCAGAATACCGAAATTAGCCAAGGGGGAAATTTTGGTATTTTTCTGAAAACTTTCAATTTTTGATGAATAGTGAAACCACTAAGTGGTAGGTTAAAAACTGAAATTTGCATAAAACATAATTTTACCACTTCTGTGAATGGAATTTCGAAAATCCGATAGACACGGTTGATATGAGTAAGTAAAATGTGGTTCAATGAGATAAAAATAATTTTTTGGTGAATAGTAACTTTTTACTTTTCTTACCGCGGTTAATAGTAAATAGGGTAATTAAGGGTAAATATGATATTAATATTACCCTAACACATGTCCTAATTCTATTGGATAAGTTTAATTCGACCAAAAACAAACTTAGGAATAAAATATGACCATTTAGGCCCACTTGGATTAGATTAGGACATTTATTATTAATTTATTTAAAGAAGGGTTAAAATAGTTAAAATCATAGTTAAATAAGTAAATCATTTTTAATATTGGGTTATACATAAGATAAATTCGACTATAAATATTCATTAGAAATATGAAAGGATTTCCTACATAATGGTATTTTATTTATAATTTTTAAACATTAAATAATTTAATTTATTTATGGCACAATGATGATGCAGTAATTATCTTATTAATGAAATATTGACATAATTGATGTTATAAACACAAAACTAAATGTAATTTGAGACTTTTTATTAATCCCACTAATTTTCTAGGTTACTATGATATATTAGTGTAGATTTAATCAACTTGGTTCAAACATATAATTCTGTTATGACTTTCACAAAAATCATATATCAAATAGTGTCAAAATTGACACAAAATAGTTTTTAAATCAAATAATATATTATTAATTGTAATTTTATTCCTAAAAAGCCAAGGTTTGGCCAAATGTATTATCTAAGGATATATATATATTAATAATAAACAATTTGGGGTTCTTTTGGCATGTAATAGTAAGTGTATTAACCATATAGTGTAAGAAACCAAAAAGACATGGTAAAAGTTATATTATTTAACTTAGAGTTAAATCTAATTGATAATGTTAAAATAATAACCTAAACTTGTCTAAATCCTATTGGTTGATAGGATTTCGACCCATCCCCACTTTAGCTTCGAAATAAGACCCTTTGGAACCATTATAAACCGATTTTGGCTTTAATATAAAATATTATTTTGAGATATTCCTAAGGTGCCCCTCTCCTCCCTTATAAAAGGGCACATCCTCCCCCTCCTCCTCACACCAATTTGAGCAATCAAGCTCGTCCAACCCCTGCACAAATCCCTTTTCCACTTCCCTAGAATAATCCTAGAGGTCCTGGTCTTCTTCAAAGACCAATCTTAATTCCCTAAGTAGAGGATTCAAAGAGGCGTTCCAAAGAAGAGGTAATATCCATTACCGATCTTTTCAATTTCATTCTTCTTCAACATCTTATTCTTTAGTTGTTTCATGATAAAATAATAACATAAGTATTACTTACATACTGATATGTTATTATAAATATGAAAAAACCCTAATTCACCTTCTATCCATCCTACGGAAAAATGAAATCACCGTGGGTGGGAACGTACGGAATACCGTCTCCACGCCGTGGTGTAATATATTTTCCACCATCACCTTACAAGGATGGGTATAATGGTGTAATGAGTAAATATTTATGATTATTATAAAGTAATATTGATACTTAAATAATATATATATACTCCAATACAATTCCATGATCATAGGAACGATATCATCACTCGTGCGTACGTACGGAATACCGTCTCCACGATGTGATGCGACTCGTTCTACATGATCATCATTACATAGTAATTATATAAATGAATTGAATGAATAAATATGATATATGTTACACTAATACCATTCTGGATATAAGGTATCTATAACCTTAAAATAAGAATAAGAATTTATTCGGCAAAACACGCATAAGAACAAATGGCAATAAAGACCCGAGTAACAAGTAACAATGAATTATTACTAACAAGAAGCTAAGAATATGACCATATATGATATCATATCAATATGTATGATTCTGGAATAAGTCAATAACATTATTTAAACCGTTATACAGGAGCTTCGGAGACGTACAAAGCAAATTGGACCTAAGGTAAGGGGAAATATCACAATCTCATTTTTATCCGAGATTGTTTATACTTTGAAATTTACTGGGGTGTATTTTATCATCCACATCCATGTTCCCTCAATATGTAATGTTATTTCAATCCACCTAAAATTTTTTAAATCCAATTTTACCCTTCGGTCAGTTTTTATTAAAGGATATGAAAGGAATCTTTTGTCGTTTTTCGTACGAGGTACTTTCCGACAAAAGTACGAAGAATGTTTTTTTTAACTTATACGGCATGAATGGATTTTTAAAACATTATTTCAAAGAATATTCCTTTAAAAGTTTTTATGTTTATTTTTAATCAACTCCTTTTAGTTTAAAGTTGTATGACATGTTAAGAAAGGAAAAATGTTTTTGAATAAGAAAGGATATTTTCCTCAAGAATGGAGTTCAAGTGTTTTATCAAAATTATTTTCCATCTAAGATAATAAAGGGTTCTATTTTTATCCCTGTTATTACATTGATTTGATTATGTAGTGATGGAATTATTTTTATCAATTCCTTTATCTTATATGAATTTTTTTATGATTTCATGATGTTTAAGAATCCCATTTTTATTACATGGGCTATGTAATGATATATGATTTATGATTTTGTGGCACACATAAGAATGGTATCATTATGAGATGGGTGGGACCTATATCTCCCTCCAATGCATTGGGTAATGATTTATATCTCATGAGATAGACATGGCTGGAACAGAAGGTTATTTTGGTTCAGTGATACAGGACTGAAACGAGGAGGAACTCAGTTCAGAAATGGACTTTGTCCGCTATGATAGTCTTGGCAATGAGTCATGACTAACAAGAATTGATTTTCCATTATTATGTGTGCATGACACAAGGTTTCATGTTTTATGTTATGATTATGGGGATCTCATTTTCAATTCTATGATTTATTCCATGTTAAGATATTATTATCTCTTTTGCAGGTTATGATTTTCAAAAAGATATGATATGATTTTTATTTCCTTTATTTACCCTTGCTGAGCATTTGAGCTCACCCTTTTATGTTTTCTTTTCCCCAGGTCAGGAAGATGGATATTAAGTAGAATATGCTAAAAGGGACCCTAGATATGATGAAATAAATGGGAGACACTGTATAAGATTTATGAACCCGTTGTTTATGTTTCCCAGTTTCTAAAGACACTATACCTATATGGTCCTTTGTGGTTTTGTCATATGTTGTAATAAGTGTGCTTAAATTTTGAAGTATTAACAATGTATGTAAAGTATGGTTCATTATAAGACCACATTTCATTAATATAAATTCAAAGGGTCCATACCTGGTACAAGATGAAATCATGGATGTTTAGTCTGCATTGACCCTTATTTGATGATATCAAGATCGATGGATAAACGTTGAAAAATATAATTCCCATAATATTTGAGTAAACAAGCCATGAATATATGGTAGAGGATACATGTTATTAATCATTATAAATGTTGACTTCAATATAATCAGTTAATATATGAATTGAACCATATTTATTCATAACAAATAAAAATTTTACACCCCATTGTGAAGCACTAGGGTATATTCATAGAATATATTTATTATATTAGAGATTCTTATTTAACTCCTTTAATTCAATAAAACCCTTTCTATAATGATTCACTGAAATAGGTACAGTTCATGATATGCGTTATATTGATAACTAAACATCCAGATTTTGTGGAATACCAATAAACCATGTAATATATACATATGTATACTCTTGCACAATTGGAATGTATATACTGATAAGATTCTCTATAATGATTTGAAATATATATCAATATTCATAACATTTAAATACCCATACAATGGAAGAATCTCCAATCAAGAGTTCACTGAAATTGTTAAAAAAAATATATTATCATAGGTTGATTCATTATATGAAATGTTACTTCCTAACCTCATCTGTTGATATGGATTATATATTTAAGGATACTATCCATTCCCAAAAAATAAAAAAAAATATACTAAGAAAAAGAAAATTTATTGGAAACACAACCCCAAAAACATTTATCAGATATAAGAATTAAACATGGTATGTAGTCATCATAATACTGAGTTCATTCACTAATAATACAATATATAATAATCGTGGTGTTTATGTGATATCATTAAAATGTTATCCTTGTATAAATGACAGGGAATAACATTAGTTAGAAAGGAAATTTATAGTTATTAAGTGGATAAAATGTCAAACTTTTACCAAAAATATCTTATGACACACTTATCTTTGTCTGATTGTATAGGTTTTTTTAATTTATTTTGTCCTAATAGGATTCTGATATCAATTATCATCATGAACCCAGAAATTTATGCAATTTGTTCCATTAGTCCCTAACTTATCTAATTAAAAACATTAAACTATCAGTGGTATCAAATTAGAGACTATAAAATTTTCCATCATGTTATTTTATCATTTCATTTTTATATATAATTGGTTACCAAATTTTATTATTTACCATACATAAAACGTTTTATAATTCCTTTTCAATGTTCCAATGGGATGTTCTTTTAAAAAAAATTGTCATATAAGAATAGGAATCTTATTTCCTCTATGCTTTTCATCACATGAACTTCAATGAAAATCCATTTTCTCTTATTTTTTGCATCTGTAAATTTATCAAGGTTTATTTTTTTCATAACTTGATATAGTTATTTGGAAATAAACAAAACATATTAAATTCCATCGACAATTTCATTTATTTTTTCATGATGATGTTCATTACAAAGTTCATCACATTCATTATCAATAGGATTCTTATAGGTACCATAAATTTACGAGAACCAAAATAGACAATATGATTGTATATTATTAACAATCACTGTTAAATAAATTATGATAAGGAAAACCATTCCAAATATATCCTAAATTATTACACCATCTTCAAAACAATGGTGTTTTTGGTTTATCAAATATAACTTTTCATTTATGATATGTTATTTTATGTCTTACACTACTGTTATATGTATCATAATACAAAAAAAATCATTAAATACTACTCTGATATCAATTGAGGTGACCTAAGAAAAAAACCACATACATATTACATCATTTTAAAGAAATATTCCACATAACTGATAATATTTCACATAGCCTAACCAAGTTCATTAGTATCTGTGAATATTACAATTTTGAATCACCCTATCTTGTGTTCAAAATTCACTATATATTGAATAATAAATTTAAATATGATAATGAATCATCAAGATTCATACTCTACAATATCTTTTTACTTTTCATCCAATTATAATATATTTTTAAGATCTCTACACATCTTGGAGAATAAAATATGGATACATAATGGGGAGATATATGATTCATCCAATAAATAATTCTATAATATTTTATTTATTCATCAAGTATTTAGGTCATAAACCTTATCATTTTGTCTTGATCATTGTTGAACTCTATGACATTCTTTATCATATTTTTATTCTCAACATCTTGCTCTAGTTCCTTTATGATCTTCACATAGATGCATAGTTTCTAATAAATTTTAGAAATAAATGATTTTACTCTTTTATGGGTGATTTCGTGGTCCACCCTCTACAAATCCATGAGTATGAGGTATTTTCCAATCATCCTCAAAGATAATGTGGAATGACCCTCTCTACTCATTTTATTAACCAAATAATTTTCCATCCTAGGGTGATAATATATTTGAAATTCACAGTACTTCATAAACTCCAACCAAATACTTTATAATATCATCACCCTTTTGTATGTGAATGTTTAAATAAACTTTTTTTGATCATTATATATGTGACACCTTTTAACATAGATATAATTATTCATTATTTTTTAAGGAAAAAATTATTGTTGATTTCTTCAAATCATGAGTCCTCAAATTTTTTCCATTAACATTTAATTAGTAAGAACCGTATAAAACATCCATTTTAATTTTCAGGTGAGTACATCCCAATACCAACTTTTATGTGTCATTATATATAAAAAATCCACCTCCACTATAATGTAATGTGAGAATATGCATCCTGATCAAATTCTTGTTAAACACCTTGAAATTTTCTTCATATTCATATATCCAAAATAGAATATCCCCCTTCTAGGTAAACATATTTAATGGAATTGATAACCATAATAAATTTATAATTAATATTTGATTATATCCCTAAAATCCAAGAATATTATATATTTTAGACAATTTAGATGGGTTGGAAATTTATTTAATAGTATACTTTTATAATAGATCGACATATAAAACATTTCTAGGGATTATAGGACCAAAAGATGTTAATTTTTATAGTAATAACTTACACTTTCTAAATTTGGAATATATTTTCTCCTCTATTGAGGTCTTTAAGACAATCAATACATAATCATCATTATCATCCTTACTCAGGGAATACAAAAGAAAATCATTCAAAGATTATTCATAAAACTTATCCATGTAATATACATAGACTTAATGCATTAGATATATAAACATAAAAGGGTCAAATTTAAGAATAAATTTCATTACTATAAATTCATTGGGTCCATAACTAGAACAAGATGAAATCATGGGTATTTCCTCTACTTTGACCCTTAGTTTATGATGTCAAGATAAAATGATCACCATTGTGAAATATTGATCGCATCATAGTTAAGAAAACAAGTCATCAATATAGAGAGAGGATACATGTTGTTAATCATGATCAAGTTGATTTGAATATAATAAATACAAATATGAATTAACCCATATTTCATCATAAAAACAACATTATAACTATATGGTCAAACACTAGTGTGTATGAACACCTTATCAAGATTATCTTATAGTTTCTTCTTCAACTCAATCGACCCCATCCTACCACAAGTCTTTGAAATAGGCGTTGTTCCTGATATAAGTTTTATTAGAAACTAAACATCATGATTTGGGAGAATACAAGGACACTAATTAATAAATACATTGTCACAACCTGATATTTTAGGAATAAAATTCTCTTTCTATTAATATCTTATATAAAAAATGCAATTTTTTATTCATTTTATTATTATTGGAATTAAATGACTGTTAAGTATCACAATCATTGATAATATATAAATTCAATAGTGATCACATTACTGATATAAATATAAGGGTTTCAAAAATAATTTTCACACCAAAAAAGGAGAGGATGGCCCCATGATGCAGACTGAGGTCAGACGAAGCACATTATTCAGATTTATAAAAGGAGGTAGCATTACTGGAAATTACTCTTGACCAAACCCAAGCTGATCTTGAACACATTAATCTTGAATGGAATTGCCTATGGAAGAAGTTCATGTTAATTGAGATTACCACCCTAGAAATGTTATCCAAGCCTCCCAAGCATCTATCACCATTGAACACCATTCCCTTATGTCTTATGTGGGTGTTATAAGGGGTTATTTAAAAACATATTAGTTACTTATTATGGAATACATTTTTTCTAAATTAAATTTGTATTCAGTCAATTCCTTTATAAATATATTCTTTCTTGAAAAGTGACGAATTTAATAAATTTTATTTTTGGGTAAATATGACACTTTTGATAAACATATCTATTATATTAAGATGTGTTTTTTAATAATAATTTTATAAAATCAATTCATATAAAATATGATTATATCAGTTTGTTATCTTTAAATGATTAGGTAATCTATTTGGTATGAGTTATATTTTTCAGAAGATAAAATTGAAAATGTATTTTTAAAGAACTTATTTAAAGAAACTAATGAATTTTTAAAATAATTAAAATTTTAACAAATTATTATTATGAAATTAATTTTATTAATAATAAATGATTATATAATTTTTATGATGTCAAATATAATTTTTTAGGGTATGAAAACCGTTTTTGTCAAAACCCATAAATTTTCAAGAAATGTCGGTTTTCATTATAAAAATGAAAATTCAAATATTTATAAAATAATTTTGATAAAATTAATATTATTTTTTGAATTAGAATATTAAAATTATCCAATGGTAATTTTTTCATAATTTTATGATACAGTCAAATGTTTGGGTAAAAATTAAATACAATATAAATAAAAATTTTGTTTTACGACATCATAATGACCCCAAAATGATGAGATAAATACTATATTGGGTATTATAATTCCAATATATGTATTCCAATTCAAATAATGTGATTTTATATTTATTTTACTTATTTTATAAAGCCTTAATGAAGCCTCCAAAATTAATAATATATTTTATGATTTTTTATTCATTTCTTTAAGAGTGTGACCCACCTCCACATAAGAAAGGTATATATTTTAATATGGTAGGCCATTGGCCTTATAAAATTATTTTTTCCACTCCAATTTGAAAAAATAAAATGTAAATACCATGTTATGATTTGTGGTTTTGAGAATTTTTTTATACAGATTCCAAAACCTATGTCATTGGAATATTAAAGAATTTCCCTCACATTTCCTATATAAACCCACCCAAGATTCCACATAGCTTCTCTAAAAATACTTGGATCACGTACCTAATATTACCTCCCCTCTCTACAATCCTTCCATGGCACCCTATGCAGTCGTGAAGCCCCACTTAAATCTATGGAAGTCACACACTCAAGTAAGGGATACTTACTTTCCTTCATTTCTCATTTTTTCCATGCTTCTTTATGTTGTAATACCCTTTTATTTTCAATTAACAATCATGGAGTATGATTTTTCACATCCCCCATAAATCAATACTTATGTTTTATATATGATAGAAACCTTTATCTATCAATAATTCCTTCTGTGTACAACTACTACTGTGCCAAAATTCCGTAAGAGATTTCACTCTTCTTATTTAAATTCATGAATTTCTTCTATATTATGCCATTAAATCACATTTCATATATTGGGATATTATTTCCCATAATCTCATTAATTTATATTTAATTTATAAATTATTATAAACCCATTTCTCTCTCATAATCCAAATTTATTAATTTCCATGCGATGTTGTTACACTGCCGAAATAGCACCACGATTTTCCAATCCCAAATCATAGTGTAGTGAATACCATACCCATTTTTATATTAAATTTTTTCACCTATATTCATATATACTTACTAAATGTTTCTAGCGTGTATTTATTCCACATTCTATAATCGATGAATAAATGATGATATTCAATGAATCCATGTAATATGGTCTATGTGTCACACATAAGCATGAGACTGGAATGATTGTGAAGGGTGCACCCTGATAGCACTCTAATGCATTGGTTAATGTTTATTATCATTATATGCCATGTGAAATGAGACTTTACTCATGTTACTTCTTGTTGAATAAGGTTTTACTCATTCTAATCCATTTTCAATGATCCTTGGCTCATTCTAATGTAACGTGGTGTGTTGTTTCCACATTTCCATGTTACAATAAGCATGATATATCTTGCCTTTATGTTCATGTTTCTCTTATGCACCATTGATATTACTATTTCATAAAATCTATTTTAGTATTCATTTAAATCATTGTTTACTCCATAACTATGATTTATAGGTCACCCCTTCTTTATATATGTCATCAGCTTAACCCATGTAATGTTAAGTACAAATGAATGAGTTGGTCTTGTCAAAGAAGTTTGAAATAAAGATGTTGTATTTCATGTTGTTTTGTAATTTTCCAAATTTCCCATGACACAAGACTTATTGATCCTTGGATTTGTATTTATTAAATGTTTATGTAATAAATCATCTTTAAGTGTGTAATGAAGATCAAGTTTGTTATAGTTGGTATCAGAGGATTGGTTTTTTTATTTCTGATATTAGGATTAAAATCCTTAGTAAAATCCTTAAGGATAAGACTATGTATAAGAAAAACATCCCTAAATTTTTGTGCGTATATATTAAGTGGTTTTTTTGTAAAAATACATCCTGATATGGATATAAATAATTAGAGGTGGCCCTGGTATAGATATATCAAGGGGTAAAACATGAAAACACTACTTTGAGATAAACTCGAATGGGAATTGGGGCATGAAAATTGGCCTCAACACACTCTTGGTTCAAAACTACTAGGGGATATGATTTGTAAAATTCATTAGATTAGTATGAACCATTATTAAGGGAAAAATGAAATTTTCAAAGAATATATGTTGGGAAGTAGATCATGGATAACTTTGAATGAAGCCTATAAATTCATAAGATTAGGAAAACAATGTAATTATTATGGAATACATTTTTCATTGGACTACCATTTATATGTCCAATAAGCATACCACTAGACTTCCTTTTCTTCTATCCAATGGATAAAAAAAAGAGAAATCAGGATAACAACTGATGTGAAGATCAATGTGATGATTGTTCTAATGAGATTCCCAATCTAGTGGGAGCATGAATATCACACTTTTTCATCATACTGACTTTGTTAACTCGTGTTTTTAATAGAAATAAGGGACACGAGGTACATACAACCCCCCTAAGAAAGAACGAGTCACAATAGATATATTCATGAGACAAAGGCCTCTTACTTTTCACAGATCATCTGATCCCTCAATCACTGAAAAATTTATCAACACCATTGAGAAGATATTCTCCATCCTTCAATGTTATGAAAAAGAGAATGATCTTCTTGCGGGATGTCATATGGAGGGTTAAGCTGATCAATGGTGGACATTCATCAAAAATGATAATCCTGAGGAACATATAGAGGAATTATATATGATGGATTTCCAAAAAATCAGAAAATATTTTCCTCTCACCCTATGACTTAATATAGAAATAGACATCCTTTACATCAAGAAAAAACATGACATATCCATCATAGTGTATGGGGAAAACATCCCACGGTTTTCATGATATCCCTTAGGCTTTGACATTACCCCAAAATGATGGTTTTACCACTTCTTTGGTGAGATAAAACCTAGCTTATGGAATTCCCCAATGACCCCTAACTTTGATAGATATGAGGAAATCGTCTGATGTGCACTCAAAGTCAAAATGGATATCAGTGAATTGTAGGGGTATTAAGGGGATAAGAAAAAAAAAATGGACTTTAATTCTAGCAGTCTAATCGATAAATCAAATGGTGAAATGAAATTATAGGTCCCCACATGCCAATAGTGTGGAAAGTAGAACCCATGAAAATTACTGAAGGGGATGAAAAAATTCTTTAGGTGTAGAAGACAAAGGAACCTGCCTACTAACTATTGGAAAAAAACCTACTAGTGTGATAGAGAAATGTAATTCTCCATTCGACCCTCAATACATTGTTCAATGATACAACTACAATGGACAATATCACATCATGAACCAGTTCTCTAAGCCAAGGTATTTCAGTGGCAATTAACACCAACCAAGGTAGCATGTGCGATAATTTACCATATCTACTACTAAAGTGAATATTGACAACAAAGTGGGGATAGGTATGCTAGATAATAAATAAAGGATATAAATTTTATTTTTTTATCTGGGTTCTATGCATTCTTTAATATACCAAATTTCTAGTAGAATAATCCAAGAACCACCACTAATTATTGAAGAAAAGACGTCGATGACAATAGAAAATGTTGAAATTATTGAATCCAATGTATATAATTTCCCCTGTCACAATTTATCTATTTAACTTCCTAGATAACCTCTTCATACTCCCTCGGGGTGTAGTTTGATGCAATTATTGTCATGGATTTTCTTTCCCTACATAGATCCATCATTAATTGTTGTGAGAGGTAAATCAGTCTCTATAAGGTAGATTGACCACTGATTTTGTACAAGTGTAAGGAGGAAGATGATACTTATTTAGCACCATTATCTCATGTGTGGAAATTAATTCCATATCAGCACATTAATCTTTTTCATATTATTAAGTATAAAGAAAGAACCATCATTGTATACATGCTTATTGTTAGGGAACTCGCATATGTGTTTCCCGAGGAATTGACCTGTATTCTTCCTAGAGGAGATGTTGAATTCTTGATTGATCTCAAACATGGGGTATTGACAATATCTAAGCCTCCATATATAATAGCTATTGTGGAGCATGATAAGCTAACGAAAAAACTATAAGATAATATGTATAGAAACATTATACTCCCTAGTGCTTCACCATGGGGTGCAACAGTACTCTTCATCAAGGACAATGATGAGTGGATGCACCATTTTATTTATTATTGTGAGCTAAAAATAATCAAGATAAAGAACAATTATTCTTTTCCAGGAATTTATCACTCATTTGATCAGCTACATGGAGCACAATACTTCTCCAATGTGGATCTGTATTCGGGATATTACTATGTAAGGGTGATGAAGGGGGATATCCCCAACACTTCTTTTTGTACAAGTGATGGGAACTATGAATTCATAGTAATGCCTTTAGGACTCACTAACGGTCCATTAATATTCATGGACTTGATTAATAGAGCCCTTAGATATTACATCCACTTGTTTTTGTAGTGTTTATATTTGATATTCTAATATACTCCAAAACCATGGAGGAGCATGAGGATCATCTAAGAACTTTACTAAATACTATGCATAAGGAGAATCTCTATGAAAAGTATATTATGTGTTTGTTCTGGTCAACAAATGTATCATTATTGGGGAATATAATCATAAGAAATTGGGTATCTATAGATCCATCGAAGATAAATGTAATTTAGGGATGCCCAAGAGCAAAATCTATGATGGATATCTGCATCATCCATAGGTTAGATGGATATGATAATAGATATTTGAGATACATATCATGATTTTCAAACCCTCTTACCAAGATAAATTGTACGGGTGTCGAGTTTTGTTTGAATAACGAATGCAATGAAAGCATCAATGAGTTAAAAAGGAGGCATATCATTGTGAATGTGCTCACACTACCCATAAGGGGAGTACATTTTGTGGTATTTAGTGATGCTTCAAAGAAGGGCATGGGATGTGTGTTGATAAAAAATGACAATGCCATTGCCTATGCTTCAAGGAATTTGAATGTTCAGGAAAAGATCTATCCAGCACATTATCTGGAGTTGGTTGTAGTAATCTTTGATTTGAAAATTTTGAAATATTACCTTTTTTTGGATCAGTGTGGAATTTATACAGATCACGAATGCCTCAATTATATATTCACTCAGAAAGTGTTTAATATGTGCCAACGAATATGGTTTGACCTGATCAAATAAATTAGCTTCTTAATCCATTACACCCCTAGGAAAGTGAAAATGGTGGAATATTATCTATGTAGATAAGACCCATCGATTCTACCATTGATGATAATTGAAAAGGGTCCAATCTTCTTAGATATGATGAAGTTAGGCATGTGAACCGTAATGAAGGGAACATCATCAATACTTTCACAAATGATTGCTCAACCATCTCTTTTAAAAATGAAAAATGATGCTCAAAAGAATGATGTGGGAATATAGAAGAAAGTTGAAACTATCAAAAAAGGGGAATCCATAGTGTTCAATGTTAATTAAGAATGAATTGTGTATCTTGGGTAAAGAATATGTGTTCTATCAAATTTAGAGTTAAAGAGAGATATTTTGGATGATTCAAATAGTTCGAATTTCTCCTCTCACCCAGGAAACACAATGATGTATTAAGATATCTGAATGCTTTATTGGTGGGATAACCAGAAGAAGGATATTGGTGAGTATACATCAAAGTTATTTTTATGTCATAAAGTGAAGGATGAAAGGTAGAAGTCTAAGGGGATCATGCAACCATTACCCATACCAACATGAAAATGGGAGAACACAACCATGGAATATGTCACTGTACATTGTAATATATCCAATTGAAACAATGTTATTTTGGTTTTGTGGATCATCTTATAAATATAGAACTCTTCATTGCAGTTTGATATGATTTCACATAGGGTAAAATATCATGGATATACATCAGGTATGTGGTAAGCCATCATGTAGGGCCACTATCAATTGTATCTGATTGGGATACAAGAATCACATCTAAGATCATGAGGATGCTCCAACTTGCTCTGAATACTGAGATGAATTTCATGACCTCTTATACTCCTTAAACTAGTGGCCAATCTAATCAGACTATCCAAACACTTTAAAACATGTTGATATCATGTTCAATAGACTTCAAACGAGGATGAGATCAAAATATTTCACTTTTTTAGTTCTCTTACAATAACAGTTTCCATTCAAGCGTCCATGTTACTCCTTATAAAGTCATTTTTGGGAAGCGTTGTAGAACACCAGCATGTTGGAGGAAGATGGGGATAAAAAAACTCTAGGTCCATAAACAGTTGAAAAATGGGGGAGAAGTTTAAGACCATACAATAGTACATAATAGCTACTTAGAGTCAACAAAAGAGCTATGCTAAAAACAATCAATGACATCTAATGTTTGACATTAGTGATATGTTTTTCCATCACATATCTCTATTAAAGAATTGTTGAAGCTCAGTCGGTTGTTTTAGAAGGTAGTGGAATGATTGTATGTTTATCAAGAGTTATGTTGTATAGTTAATGGTACTATGGAATAAAGAATCATCTAAGGATTGTTACACTATTGTTTTTCCTAAAAGTATTTGAAAGTATATGTTGAATAGTACTAGTAACCATGGAATGTTATTCAGATATTTTTGTAAAGTAGATGATATGCGTATAATTAAGGAATAAGAAGATAATGAGATGTATAATTGTATTCATGAGCTCATGATTGATATAAGGACTAAGTGATATCATGGTTTCAGTATATATAATTTTGAGGATTTTGGTATGTGGAAAGTGTTAACTTTTAACTGCATTCATGTTTTCACTAAGGTTCAATGGGTATTCATTTTACAAGAGAATACATGATTAAGGCCTTTGAATGTTTGGAATGTGACCAACAAGACATATCTTATGATATATGGGGATCAACGATGGTGTTAAATCTCTGGTAATAGTTTTCACTATATTATGAGAATAGACTGCAGTATTATGGATAATCGTAATGATTGGAATGGATTATGTTGGACATAGGTTAGTATTGTTTAAGGATAGAAGTTTTTTTCGATATTATTGATGGGATGTTATAGTAATATAGATTTAGAAAAAGGACAACCTGCAGGACGAGCGACATCCCATCGCATCAGACAAGGTCGTAGGAATGAAACCCACAACCGAAGTGCGACTGGCCTTTATCGCCTACCACTGGCCTACAGGAAGTCCCTGGTTAGTAGAAACTAGTTTAATTTTATGATATATGAAGTATAAGTTCATTTTTGGAACCATATACGATTAATCTAACCATAAGATGGACTTATAACTTTTGCTAAACTTTTGTTTGAAATTGATGGAATGACCCATAATTCTATCACATGATCTGCTAACACATCACGAATAACAAATTCAACATCATTTCTTTAAGGGAAGAAGTGGAAATTGTTCATTTCACGAACAACAGTGAGATTGTACCAAAATCATGCAAGTATTTCTTTTAATTCATCAACTTTAAAGAAATGATCTTGAAAACAAAAAATGTTGTCCTAGTTCCCTTATATCCGATGAATCAGATGGTACCTTAGATCATCACAAATCAAAAGCTTTGTGATTGTTGGCTTTTTCATAGCTCTGTTCTCTACCACTCTCCATCAGAACTTGATGGTTAGATTTTTCTTCCATATCCATATTTTCACCTATGTCCTCTTACGTGGAAACCCAGTGATGAGTTAATTTGGGTAACCATTACATTTCATATTTTTGTTTTTAAATCCATTTTTTGGTATTCCTTTTTACGATGTGGGTTTCTATTAAACAATCTTTCGAGTAGTAAACCATTTATAACCCTGACTAATTTCGATGGTGATATTCATTTTAAGGGGGGTAGAATGTAAAACCCCGAGATTTTATGAAAAATATTCTTTTAATTTCATTAATGTCTTGTGTTGTATGGAAGATTACCTTGTGCTATACGAAACACCGTATTAGCTTGCAGTATACACAACACTATTCTTGGATCGTGTTACACACAATTTTGGTAATAGTTATTCTACGCAACATTGAGTATATATATATATATATATATTCAATGAATAAATGAAATATGGTTGGATTCTATTATATGAAACAACGAAGGATTCTTTCACAACACGCAACCCTGACATGGCTTGCATTACACGCAATCGCGACCTTCCTTGATATCGTGTGTTGTACCCAATACCGAGTTTTACTAAACAACGATATATTATTATAATATTATTATGTACTAGCCATTATGAATAGTATTAACTAAATTTTGAATCTTATAACATTATTATTCGTCTTACACATTTTCTAAAACATGGTATAAGAACAAAACAAAATTTTTGGGTAAAATAAGTATTTTTAAAAAAATGCAGTTTTGCCGCCTTTTGATGGAACACCCACTTTAAATCTAGTTTTTGACATGTTTATAAGTTCAATTTTACAAAATAAACTTCTTCTTTGTAATCATGAAATAAAAATTTACTTTGGATAAATTTTTCATATTATTCTGGTAACTTTTATATTTTGATGAATAGTAAAAACACGCTATATTTTAATTAAAAACAACTTTTTTCATCGCAATAATTTGTATGGTTAAATTATAATATTTAGTGGTTTTAAATTATAAATAGAATATATTTTTAACATTTAATATAATGTATTTCATTATCATTGATTCTACCTTGAATTCGTAGGATAAATCAATTCAATCTTTTGCAATGTTTTAAAGAAAACCCATTTTCCTTAGACAACGGGATTAATTTTAATTTAATTTCTATAAATTTTGCGTATTGAATTTAAAAAAATGGATTAAATATTTGGAATCAGTGGATCCAAATTATTTTAATAAGCTGCTTTTTATTTTTGGGAATTATGAATAGTAACTACTGTAAATTTTATTTACCATAGTTAAAGGTAAATTGGGTAATTAAGGGTAAATATAATATTATAAAATTACCCTATCACATGTCAAATTCCTATTGGATGACTAAAAGTCGACCCATATTACCTAAGGGTCTGATTAGATTAATTTAATGGACATTAGACCATGAAAATAATTTATTTATTATTAAAACCAAAGAATGCGACAACATGTCACTTTCTTAACTCTTATAAGTATAATAATTTTAATTTAGTGATACACTTCATGAAACTTGAAACATGAATAGTCTCCGTAAATATAATACGATTATCTACATCATATGAATTTATTTAGAATTTTTAGGGATTAAATAATTATCATTTATTATGACACAAAGATGATGCAGTAATTGTCTTATTAATGAAATATTGAAATAATTGATGTTATAAATACCCAAATAAATGTAATTTAAGACTTTTTATGAATTCCACTAATTTTCTAGGTTAATATTATATGTTATTATTGATTTAATAAACATTTTTCGAACTAATCATTATGTTATTATTTTCACAAAAATCAATTACTAAATAGTGTCAAAATTGACATAAAATAGTTTTTAAACAAATATTATATTATTAATTGTTATTTTATTCCTAAAAATCTACGTTTCAGCCAAATGACTTAGATACGGTTATATATATTAATTATAAACAACTTTTGGTTCTTTTGGCTTGATATAGTAAGTTTATTAACCTTATAGTGTAAGAAAACAAGAAGACACGGTAAAAGTAAAATTATCTAACTTAAAGTTAAATATAAATGATAAGGTTAAAATAGGAACCTAAACTTGTATAAACTCTATTTGATGAATGTATTTCGACCCATACCCACCTTATCATAGAAATAAATCAATTTGGAGCTATTTAAAACCGAATTTGTCTTTATAATAAAATAATATTTTTAGTTATTCCAAAGGTGCCCGTCTCCTCCCTTATAAAAGGGCACCTCCTCCATCTCTTCCTCACACAACATTGAGCCTTCAATCTCGGCCAACCCCTGCCACATTATCCTCTCCACTTCCCTGGAGACATATTAGAGGTCCTGGTCTTCTTCAAAGACCAATTTTAGTGCCCTAAAAGGAGGTCTCAAAGAAGCACTTCAAAGAAGAGGTAATGTCCGTTACCGATTCTTTCATCTTTATTTCTTCTTCCACTTCTTCTTATTTAGTTTTTTCATTATGAAGTAATAACATCAATATCACTCATATACGGATATGTCATTATAATTACGAAACAATCCTATTTCACCATCTATTCATCGTACGGAAAAAGAAATCACCGCGCGTGCGTACGTACGGAATACCGTCTCCACGCCGTGGTGTAATCTTTTTTACACCACCACCTTACTTGGATGGGTATAATGGTGTAAATAATAACTATATATGATTATTTTAAAGTGATATTGATTCTTAAATAGTATACATACACTAAAATACAATTCAATGATCATGAGAATGATATCATCGCTTGTGCGTACGTACGGACTACCGTCTCCACGACGCGATGAGATTCATCCTCCACGTTAACCATTAATGAACGATTATAAAGTATATATAATAAGTAGTCATTAAATATATTACATAATAATACTACTGGATTTATGTATATATATATTTATTTCATCTACTTAATTCCACTCAATTCAATAAGGAAACGAAAACAGCGTTCATGCGTACGTATGGCCTACCGTCTCCATGAATGGTGTATTTCTTTCCATTTATCGATCCATTATATATATCTATATTCTAAATATATATTATATATAATTCATATTTTATATTTTTTAATTAAGTAATCATGATCTAAGTAATCATATGAATAATTACAAGTTAAAACACGAACGAAAAATGAGACGATTTTACCCAAAACGCTACTTTAACATGAATTTACAAAAGAATGGGTAATAGAAAGTCATAAGTGAACCATATATGATATAATAACAATGAATATGATTCTGAAATATGTTAATGGCATTATTTAAATCATTATAAAGGAGTTTCGGACACTTACGAAGCAAATCGGTCTTAAGATACGGGAAATATCACAATCTCATTTTTATCCGAGATTGTTTATACTTTGCATTTACTGGGGTGTATTTTATCATCCAGATCCATGTTTCCTCAATATTTAATATTATTTCCATTCACCTACAATTGTTTAAATCCTATTTCACCCTTCGGTGAGTTTTTAGTAAAAGATATTAAAGGAATCTTTTGTCGTTTTTCATATCAGGTACTTTTTTGACTTTTCCGACAAAAGTACGTGAAAAATGTTTTTTTTAACTTATACGGCATGAATGGATTTTTAAAACAATATTTCAAAGAATATTCCTTTACAAGTTTTAAAGTTTATTTTTAATAAACTTCTTTTAGTTTAAAATTGTATGACATGTTAAGAAAGGAAAAATGTTCTTGAAGTAGAAAGGATATTTTCTTCAAGAATGAAGTTCAAGTGTTTTATCAAAATTATTTTCCGTATAAGATAATATAGGTTTATGTTTCTATCCCTATTATTACATGAATTTTATTATGTTGTGATGGAAGAATTTTTATGAATTCCTTTATCTTATATGAATTTTTTTATGATGTCAAGTTGTTTAAGAATCCCATTTTTACTACATGGGTTATGAAATGATGTATGATTTATGATTTTGTGGCACACATAAGAATGTTATAATTATGAGATGGGTGGGACCTATATCTCACTCCAATGCATTGGGTATTGATTTTATATCTCATGAGATAGACATGGCTAGAATGGTAGGTTATACCGGTTCAGTGAAACAGGACTGAAACGAGGGTGACTCGGTTCAGAAATGGACTTTGTCCACTAAGATAGTCTTGGCAATGAGTCTTGACTAATAAAATATGATTCTTTATGATTATGTGTGTATGACACAAAGTTTCATGTTTTATGTTATGATTATTTGGATTTCATTTCACTAATATTATTTATCCCATGTTATGAAATTATGCTCTCTTTTGCAGGTTAAGATTTCCAAAATGTTATGTTCTTATGAATATGATGTGATTGATATTTCTTTTGTTTACCCTTACTGAGAATTTGAGCTCACCCTTTTATGTTTTCTTTTCCCCAGGATATAAAGAAAGGTTTTAGGTAAAAAAAAGGAAGATCTTTATGGGAGATGTTGAAGATCATTCACCACGATTAGAAGATTATATTCCGAGTTTCCAAAGACACTAAACTATTATGATCCTTGTGTGTGCGTTTTTGTTATGTACTAAGTATTTCCCAAAAGTAATGTAATTTCCATCTGTGTCAAGCTTTGGGTCTTTACAGTTGGTATCAGAGGAATGGTTTAGTCATCCTTTGGAAACTAGGATGCGAAAATGTTAGTGAGATCCCTAGAGATATTTCTAAGGTATGTCTAGGGATGTACCTAAGGATAAGAATACGTATAGGATATTGTCCTAGAACTACGGTAACGATCTTAGAATTTAACCTAAGATGTTAGATATTGAGTTTGCTCCCCCTTTACTATGTTGTTTTCCTAGCATGATTTTTTCCTCTCACACTATTCTTTTTGGGTTCTAGAAAATGGCTGGAAACAGGAAGATTCGTGATAATGGAGGATATGACAGACAATGGAATGATTTTCTTCATGAGAAACCAAATGAAACGGGATCTGGAAGTCCAAACATCGTTATTATGCCTAATCAGCAATATCATAATATGATCAATAATCTCAACTTTGGTAAGTTTCCCAACTCAGATAATAAGAGAAAGATGGAATTTCATGATGATCATAGAGGAACAAAAGTTCAATTTCCCTCATGTAAATCATGTGGGAAGAAGAATCAGGGAGATTTTTTCAAAGGAACTGGAAGATGCTTTGGGTGTGGAAAAGAAGGACACAAAGCCAGTAAGTGCAAAGAAAAAGGTTCAGTTAACACCATGGACAAGGATAATGGTATTGCTACGACATTAGCAATTATTAGATGTCTTAAATGTGGAATGTACGAGAATTATGAAAACCAATGCCCTAATGGAAAATCTCATAAAGAGAATCCGCATGGTCATATGTGTAGTATTTATGTGGATGATGATGAGGAGACTACAAATGATATATGAGCTGAAAAAAGTGTTGAAGCTCAGTCGGTTGTTTTAGAAGGTAGTGGAATGATTGTATGTTTATCAAGAGTTGTTTTGTATAGTTAATGGTACTATGGAATAATGAATCATCTAAGGATTGTTACACTATTGTTTTTTATAAAATTATTTGAAAGTATATGTTGAATGGTACCAGTAACCATGGAATGTTATTCGGTTATTTTTGTAAAGTAGATGATATGGGCATAATGAAGGAATAAAAGATAATGAGATGTTTGATTTTATTCATGAGCTCATGATTGATATTAGGACTAAGTGATATCATGGTTTGAGTATATAGAATTTTGAGAATTTTGGTATGTGGAAAGTGTTAACTTTTAACTGCATTCATGTTTTCACTAAGGTTCAATGGGTATTCATTTTTCAAGATAATACATGATTAAGGCCTTTGAATGTTTGGAATGTGACCAACAAGACATATCTTATGATATATGGGGATCAACGACGGTACAAAATATCTGGTAATCGTTTTCACTATATTATGATAATAGACTGCAGTATTATGGATAATCCTAATGATTTGAATGGATTATGTTGGACATAAGTTAGTATTGTTTAAGGATAGAAGTTTTTTTGTGATATTATTGATGGGATGTTATAGTAATATAGATTTAGAAAAAAGACAACCTGCAGGACGGGCGACATCTCATCGAATCGGACAAGGTTGTAGGAATCGAACCCACAACGGAAGTGCGACTGGTCTTTTTCGCCTACCACTATCCTACAGGACGTCCCTAGTTAGTAGAAGCTAATTTTATTTTATGATATATGAAGTATAAGTTCATTTTTGGAACCATATACGATTAATCTAACCATAAGATAGACTTATAACTTTTTCTAACCTTTTGTTTGAAAGATATGGAATGACCCATAATTCTATCACATGATCTGCTAACACATCACGAATAACAAATTCAACTTCATTTCTTTAAGGGATGAAGTGGAAATTGTTCAATTCAAGAATAATAGTGAGATTGTACCAAAATCATGCAAGTATTTCTTTTAATTCATCAACTTTAATGAAATGATCTTGAAAACCAAAAATGTTGTCCTAGTTCCTTATATCCGATGAATCAGATGGTACCTTAGATCATCACAAATCAAAAGCTTTGTGATTGTTGGCTTTTTCATAGCCCTGTTCTATACCACTCTCCATCAGAACATGATGGTTAGATTTTTCTTCCATATCCATATTTTCACCAATGTCCTCTTACGTGGAATCCCAGTGATGAGTTAATTTGGGTAACCGTTACATTTCATACTTTATTTTTTAAAGCCATGTTTTGGTATTCCTTTTTAGGATGTGGGTTTCTATTAAACAAACTTTCGAGTAGTAAACCATTTATAACCCTGACTAATTTCGATGGTGATATTCATTTTAAGGGGGGTAGAATGTAAAACCCCGAGATTTTATGAAAAATATTCTTTTAATTTCATTAATTTCTTGTGTTTTATGCTACACCAAGATTACCTTGTGCTATACGAAACACCGTATTAGCTTGCAGTATACGCAACACTATTCATGGATCATGTTACACACAATTTTGGTAATAGTTATTCTACGCAACATTGATTATATATATATATGCATATATTCAATTTATAAATGAAATATGGTTGGATTCTATTATACGAAACAACGAAGGATTCTTTCACAACACGCAACCCTGACATGGCTTCCATTACACGCAATCGCGACCTTCATTGATAGCGTGTGTTGTACGCAATACCGAGTTTTACTAAACAACGATATATTATTATAATATTATTATGTACTAGCCGTTATGAATAGTATTAACTAAATTTTTAATCCTATAACATTATTATTCGTCTTACACATTTTCTAAAACATGGTATAAGAACAAAACAAATTTTTCGGGTAAAATAAGTATTTTTCAAAAAATGCAGTTTTGCGGCCTTTTGATGGCGCACCCACATTAAATCTAGTTTTTGACATGTTTATAAGTTCAATTTGACAAAATAAACTTCTTCTTTTTAATCATTAAATAAAAATTTACTTTGGATAAAATTTTCATATTATTCTGGTAACTTTCATATTTTGATGAATAGTAAAAACACGCTATATTCAAATTAAAAACATCTTTTTTCATCGCAATAATTTATATGGTTAAATTATAATATTTAATGGTTTTAAATAATAAATATATTATATTTTTATCATTTAATATAATTTATTTCATTATCATTGATTCTACCTTGAATTCGTAGGATAAATCAATTCAATCTTTTGTAATGTTTTAAAGAAAATCCCTTTTTCTTTAGACAACGAGATTAATATTAATTTAATTTCTACAACTTTTGTGTATTGAATTTGGAAAAATGGATTACATATTTGGAATCAGTCGATCCAAATAATGTTAATAAGACACTTTTTATTTTTGGAAATTATGAATAGTAACTACGGTAAATTTTATTTACCATAGTTAAAGGTAAATTGGGTAATTAAGGGTAAATATAATATTATAAAATTACCCTAACACATGTAAAATTCCTATTGTATGACTAAAAGTAGACCCATATTACCTAAGGGTCTGATTAGATTAATTTAATGGACATTGGACCATGAAAATAATTTATTTATTATTAAAACCAATGAATGTGACAACATATCACTTTCTTAAATCTTATAAGTATAATAATTTTAATTTAGTGATACACTTAATGAAACATCGAACATGAATAGTATCCAGAAATATAATACAATTATCTACATCATAGGAATTTATTTATAATTTTTAGGGATTAAATAATTATCATTTATTATGACACAAAGATGATGCAGTAATTGTCTTATTAATGAAATATTGACATAATTGATGTTATAAATACCAAAATAAATGTAATTTAAAACTTTTTATGAATTCCACTAATTTTCTAGGTTAATATGACATGTTAGTATTGATTTAATAAACATTTTTCGAACTAATAATTCTGTTATGATTTTCACAAAAATCAATTACTAAATAGTGTCAAAATTGACATAAAATAGTGTTTGAAACAAATATTATATTATTAATTGTTATTTTATTCCTAAAAATATAAGGTTCGGCCAAATGACTTAGATACGGTTATATATATTAATTATAAACAACTTGTGGTTCTTTTGTCTTGATATAGTAAGTTTTTTAACCTTATAGTGTAAGAAAACAAGAAGACACGGTAAAAGTAAAATTATCTAACTTAAAGTTAAATATAAATGATAAGGTTAAAATAGGAACCTAAACTTGTCTAAAATCTATTGGATGAAAGGATTTCGACCCATCCCCACCTTATCTTAGAAATAAATCAATTTGGAGCTATTTAAAACCGAATTTGGCTTTATAATAAAATAATATTTTTTGTTATTCCAAAGGTGCCCCTCTTCTCCCTTATAAAAGGGCACCTCCTCCCTCTCTTCCTCACACAACTTTGAGCCTTCAATCTCGGCCAACCCCTGCCACATTCTCCTCTCCACTTCCCTAGAGACATATTAGAGGTCCTGGTCTTCTTCAAAGACCAATTTTAGGGCCCTAAAAGGAGGTCTCCAAGAATCACTTCAAAGATTACATTGTGCTATACGCAACACCGTATTAGCTTGCAGTATACGCAACACTATTCATGGATCGTGTTACACACAATTTTGATAATAGTTATTCTATGCAACATTGAGTATATATATATATATATTCAATTTATAAGTGAAATGTGGTTGGATTATATTATACGAAACAATGAAGGATTCCTTCACAACACGCAACCCTGACTTGGCTTGCATTACACGCAATCATGACCTTCTTTGATAGCTGTGTTGTACGCAATACCGAGTTTTACTAAATAACGATATATTATAATAATATTATTATGAACTAGCCGTTATGAATAGTATTAACTAAATTTTGAATCTTATAACATTATTATTCATCTTACACATTTTCTAAAACATGGTATAAGAACAAAATAAAGTTTTCGGGTAAAATAAGTATTTTTCAAAAAATGCAGTTTTGCCTTCTTTTGATGGTGCACCCACTTTAAATCTAGTTTTTGACATGTTTATAAGTTCAATTTGACAAAATAAACTTCTTCTTTGGAATTATGAAGTAAAAATTTACTTTGGAAAAATTTTTCATATTATTCTGGTAACTTTCATATTTTGATGAATAGTAAAAACACGCTATATTTTAATAAAAAACAACTTTTTTCATCGCAATAATTTATATGGTTAAATTATAATATTGAATGGTTTTAAAGTATAAATAGAATATATTTTTATCATTCAATATAATGTATGTCATTATCATTGATTATACCTTAAATTCGTATGATAAATCAATTCAATCTTTTGCAATGTTTTAAAGAAAAACCCGTTTTCTTTCAACAACGGGATTAATTTTAATTTAATTTCTACAACTTTTGTGTATTGAATTTGAAAAAATGGATTACATATTTGGAATCAGTGGATCCAAATTATGTTAATATGCTACTTTTCATTTTTTGGATTTTATGAATAGTAACTACGGTAAATTTTATTTATAATAGTTAAAGGTAAATTGGGTAATTAAGGGTAAATATAATATTATAAAATTACCCTAACACATGTAAAAATTCTATTGGATGACTAAAAGTCGACCCATATCACCTAAGGGTCGGATTATATTAATTTAATGGACTTTTGACCATGAAAATAATTTATTTATTATTAAAACCAAAGAATGTGACAACATGTCACTTTCTTAAATATTATAAGTATAATACTTTAAATTTTGTGATACACTTCCTGAAACATCGAACATAAATAGTCTAAAATAATATAATACAATTATCTAAATCATTGGAATTTATTTAGAATTTTTAGGGATTAAATAATTATCATTTATTATGACACAAAGATGATGTAGTAATTGTCTTATTAATGAAATATTGACATAATTGATGTTATAAATACCCAAATAAATGTAATTTAAGACTTTTTATGAATTAAACTAATTTTATATGTTAATATGACATGTTAGTATTGATTTAATAAACATTTTTCGAACTAATCATTCTGTTATGATTTTTACGAAAATCAATTACTAAATAGTGTCAAAATTGACATAAAATAGTTTTTAAAACAAATATTATATTATTAATTGTTATTTTATTACTAAAAATATAAGGTTCATCCAGATGACTTAGATAAGGTTATATATATTAATTATAAACAACTTGGGGTTCTTTTGGATTGATATGGTATGTTTATTAACCTTATAGTTTAAGAAAACAAGAAGACATGGTAAAAGTAAAATTATCTAACTTAAAGTTAAATATAAATTATAAGGTTAAATTAGGAACCTAAACATGTCTAAATTCTATTGGATGAAATTATTCCGATCCATCCCCACCTTATATTAGATATAAATCAATTTGGAGCTATTTAAAACCGAATTTGGCTTTATAATAAAATAATATGTTTAGTTATTCCAATGGTGCCCCTCTCCTCCCTTATAAAAGGGCACCTCCTCCCTCTCTTCCTCACACCACATTGAGCCTTCCAGCTCGGCCAAACCCTACTACATTCACCTCTACACATCCCAAGAGACATTCTAGAGGTCCTGGACTTCTTCAAAGACCAATTTTAGTGCCTTAAAAGGATGTCTCAAAGAAGCACTTCAAAGAAGATGTAATGTCCGTTACCGATTCTTTCATCTTTATTTCTTCTTCCACTTCTTCTTATTTCTTTGTTTCATTATGAAGTAATAACATCAGTATCACTCATATACTGATATGTTATTATAAGTATTAAACAACCCTATTTCACCATCTATCCATCCTACGGAAAAAGAAATCACCACGCGTGCGTACGTACCGAATACCGTCTCCACGCCGTGGTGTAATCTATTTCCCACCACCACCTTACTTGGATGGGTATAATGGTCTAAATAATAACTATATATGATTATTTTAATGTGATATTGATTATTAAATAGTATAAATACACTGCAATATAATTCAATGATCATGAGAACGATATCATCGCTCGTGCGTACGTACGGACTACCGTCTCCACGACGTGATGAGATTCATTCTCCACGTTAACCATTCATTAAGGATTATAATGTATATATAATAAGTAGTCATGAAATATATGACATAATAATACTAGTGGATTTATGTATATATATATTTATGTCATCTACTTAATTCCACTCAATTCAATAAGGAAACGAAAACAGTGTTCATGCGTATGTACGGCCTACCGTCTCCATGAACAGTGTATTTCTTTCCATTTATCGATCCATTATATATATGTATATTCTGAATATATATGATATATAAATCATGTTTTATTTTCTAGAATTAAGTAATCATGATATAAGTATTCATATGAATAATTACATGTTAAAACACGAATGACAAATGAGACGATTCTACCAAAAATGCTACTTTAACACGTATTTACAAAAGAACGGGTAATATAAAGTCATAAGTGAACCATATATGATATAATAACAATGAATATGATTCTGTAATATTTAAACGACGTTATTCAAATCATTATACAGGAGGTTCGGACACTTATGAAGCAAATCGGACCTAAGGTAAGTGAAATATCACAATCTCATTTTTATCCGAGATTGTTTATACTTTGGCAATTACTGGGGTGTATTTTATCATCCAAATCCATGTTTCCTCAATATATAATTTTATTTCCAATCACCTACAATTGTTTAAATCATATTTTACCCTTCGGTGAGTTTTTAGTAAAAGATATGAAAAGAATCTTTTGTCGTTTTTCAAATGAGGTACTTTTTTGACTTTTCTTACAAAAGTACCAGAAGAATGTTTTTTAACTTATACGACATGAATGGAGTTTAAAAACAATATTTCCAAGAATCTTCCTTTACAAGTTTTCATTTTTATTTTTAATCAACTTCTTTTAGTTTAAAATTGTATGACATGTTACGAAAGGAAAAATGTTTTTGAAGTAGAAAGGATATTTTCATCAAGAATGGAGTTCAAGTGTTTTATCAAAATTATTTTCCATCTAAGATAATATAGGGTTCTGTTTCTATCCCAATTATTACATGGATTTGATTATGTTCTGATGGAAATATTATTATGAATTCCTTTATCTTATATGAATTGTTTTATGATGTCATGTTGTTTAAGAATCCAATTTTTACTATATGGGTTATGCAATGATGTATGATTTATGATTTTGTGGCACACATAAGAATGGTATCATTATGAGATGGGTGGGACCTATATCTCCCTCCAATGCATTGGGTAATGATTTTATATCTCATGAGATAGACATGGCTAGAATGGTAGGTTATACCGGTTTAGTGAAACAGGACTGAAACGAGGGTGACCTGGTTCAGAAATGGACTTTGTCCACTAAGATTGTCTTGGAAATGAGTCTTGACTAATAAGATATGATTCTCTATGATTATTTGTGTATGCCACAAAGTTTCATGTTTTATGTTATGATTATTGTGATTTCATTTCACTACTATGATTTATAACATGTTTTGAAATTATGCTCTCTTTTGCAGGTTAAGATTTCCAAAATGTTATGTTCTTATGAATATGATGTGATTGATATTTCTTGTGTTTACCCTTACTGAGGATTTGAGCTCACCCTTTTATGTTTTCTTTTCCCCAGGATATAAAGAAAGGTTTTAGGTATAAAAAAGGAAGATCTTTATGGGAGATGTTGAAGATCATTTACCATGATTAGAAGATTATATTCCGAGTTTCCAAAGACACCAAACTATTACGATCCTTGTGTGTGTGTTTTTGTTATGTACTAAGTATTCCACAAAAGTAATGTCATGTCCATGTTTGTCAAGATTCGGGTCTTTACAGTCAATAAGGGTACTATTTTTTGGATAGATACTAGGTAAATGTGGAAGAGTGGTTGCGATCCCATAATATCATATAACATTTAATAATTATATTTATAGATAATATCTGATAATGTAATAAAACATTCATCATTAAATAATATATTAATTAACACTTTGAAAAGAAATTCTTTTCGGGATAAATTCCATTAAAATAATCATAATACATTAAGATCAATATTTTAGATTTAATCACTAGAGATTATACAAAATGAACCATAGTAATCATAAATGTATTAGTACATGGATAAAAATTACTTATCTAAGGAATTTAAAAAATTATTTTCAATTTAAGAATAAATATAATTTATTATTGTAATTATTAAAAAATTATATCATAGAAAAATGGGAATAAAAATTTCTTAAAAAACCTTGTAAGCATAAAAGTTATGTTGAATAAAAATTAATTTCCATAATAGTTTTAAAATGTTTCCGATTTATATGATTCATATTCAAACACTTATAACAAAATTAAAAGAATGGTAAAAATGAAATTGACTAATAATTGAATTATAGATAATGATTTTCTTGAAACTATATAAAAAATATGGATATTAAAGAAAATTAGTTGAAAAAAATATTCCAAAATAGTTAAATAAATCATTTTAATTAAATACAGCATAAATATATTATAATCAAATCCCCATGAAATAAATAACTGGAAATGGATCACTAAATGTAACACCCCAAGATTTTTTGAAAAATATTATTTTTAATTTCATTAATGTCTTGTGTTGTACATTACACCAAAAGGAGCTTGCACAACACACATCTCTGGCTTGGCTTACATTACATGCAATCGCGACCTTCCATGATAGCATGTGTTGTACACAATACCGAGTTTTGCTAAACAACGATATGCTATCAAAATATTATTAAAACTTCCCGTTATGAATAGTAATACCCAATTTTTAAAATTTGATAAACTTTATTTTTGAAAATTAGCTTCATTTTATTATTCGGAATATCAAAATTATCCTAGGGTGAAATTTTGGAATATTTTCTGAAAACATTCAATTTTTGATGAATAGTGAAAACATTGGGTTACTATTTAAAAACCGAATTTTTATTTAAATAATTTTTTATTTTATTTAATTTTATTTTAGGTAAAAATTGATACATAATACCTATATAAGTTCAATTTAATTCATTGGAGTCATTTTATAATAATTTTAGATATATAAAAATTTTATTGAACTTTTGACCGGCTTTTACCCACCACCAAGGAGAATTTGCAAATTTACATAAAACATAATTTTACCACTTTTTTGAATGGAATTTCAAAAATCAGAGAGACACGGTTGATGTCATTAAGTAAAATTTGGTTCAATGAGATGAAAATAATTATTGGTGAATAATAACTTTTTACTTTTTTTAACCACGGTTAAAAGTAAATAGGGTAATTAAGGGTAAAAGTGATATTATTATTACACTAAAACATGTCCTAATTCTATTTAATAAGTGTAAATCTACCAAAAAACCATATGAATAAAATATGACCATTTAGGACCACTCAGATTTGATTAGGACATTTAATATTAATTTATTTAAATTAGGGTAAAAATAGTTATAATCGAAGTTTAATAAATAAATCATTTTTAATATAGGTTTATACATAAGTTAAATTCTACTATAAATATTAATTAGAAATATAAAAATATTTCCTACATAATGGTATTTTATTTTTAATTTTTATACATTAAATAAGTTAATTTATTTATGACACAATGATGATGCAGTAATTAACTTATTAATAAAATATTGACATAATTGATGTTATAAATACCAAAATAAATGTAATTTGATACTTTTTATGAATTCCAATAATTTTATATGTTAAAATGACATGTTAGTATTTATTTAATTAACTTTTTTAGAACTAATATTTCTGTTATGATTTTCAAAAAATCAAATACCAAATAGTGTCAAAATTGACATAAAATAGTTTTTAAAAGAAATATTATTTAATTAATTGTTATTTTATTAATAAAAATCTACGGTTAGGCCAAATGTCTTAGATAATCTTATATATATTAATAATAAACAACTTGGGGTTCGTTTGGCTTATTATAGTAAGTTTATTAACCTTATAGTGTAAGAAAACAAAAAGACACGGTAAAAATAAAATTATTTATCTAAAAGTTAAATCTAAATGATAAGGTTAAAATAGAACCCTAAACTTGTCTAAATTCAATTGGATGAGAGGATATCGACCCATACCCACCTCAGCTTCAAACTTAATCAATTTGGAGCTATTTATAACCGAATATGACTTTATAATAAAATAATATTTTTATTTTTTTCCAAAGGTGCCCCTCTCCTCCCTTAAAAAAGGGCACCTCCTCCCTCTATTCCTCACACAACTTTGAGCGTTCAATCTCGGCCAAACCCTGCCAAATACTCTTATCCACTTCCCTAGAAACATCCTAGAGGTCTTGGTCATCTTAAAAGACCAATATTATTGCCCTAAAAGGAGGTCTCAAAGAGGCACTTCAAAGAAGAGGTAATGTCTGTTACCGATTCTTTCAACTTTATTTCTTCTTCAACTTCTTCTTCATTAGTTGTTTCATTATGAAGTAATAAAATCAGTATCACTCATATACTTATATGTAATTATAATTATGAAACAACCCTATTTCAGCATCTATCCATCCTACGGAAAACGAAATTACTATGCGTGCGTATGTACGGAATACCGTCTCCACGCCGTGGTGTAATAAGTTTTTACATCACAACCTTACATGGATGGGTATAATTATAAGGCCCCATCTTTAAGCTTTACTTAATCTCGAGTTATTACAAGATTAAACATTGAGGATCTTTTCAGGTATAGATTTTTATAGAATTAGATCATAAAACTTGCATTACATTCCACATTTAAACAAAGTGGTTACATAAAAGATAGTATTCATTTTTTTCCATCAACGAAAATATATTTAAAAATAAAACATGGATTTTTTCTTGACACTTCCTTGAAACTATCATCATATCATGTACCTTTCCCTTGACCTGTGTAAAACATTTCAAAAAAACATGGGATGAGCATAAAAAGCTCAGTAAGGGATATAAAAATATTGATTGGAAACATGAGTTCATATATACCTAAAAATGAAATCATACTTTACCGATAAAACATATGCACTTTAACATACCTCATCAAATAAGGAATAAATCATAGAAATCATAAGACATAAAAGGTGACTTGGGGCATTCATAACATTCTTACGTAGTTAGTAACCGTCTTGGTTACGTTTGGAATACCCACCACAGTATATTCCCTATATCTCTTCGTAGAAACCTTAATGTTTCACTCCTTCGCGTTACCCAATGCATTGGAGAGCTATATCAGGCTCACCCGCCCTTAGTTTATCATGGAACCACCCGTCTTCATAACAATTCCCAAGAACCATAACATAATCGTATCACATAAAACTTGCATAAAGGAAACATAACATTTCAACCTTTAAATCACAAGATATAAATACAACACATTGATATAAAAACATTATGAAAACCATTTTCAATACCAAAATAAATTAAATGTAAAACATGGTATTTATTTTTCATTTAAAAAGAATGTATGGCTTGTAGAGGAAGCCGAAACTGAAATAATGGTCATGGTGGCAGACAAAAACATTCCCTTTTGTCGTTTAGTAAATGCTTCGTATAAAAAAGATTCCTTGTGAATAAACATAAAATTCAAAGGGGTTCATACACCATATAAAATAAGGTTGTGTATAAAACAGAATATGCCTCAATGAAAGGATATTGAGACGAAGTCCCTTACAAAGACAGTATCCTTGGATTAAGGATAAATCAATTACATAATTATGTGTGACAAATGAATACATGAAATATAAGTGGATATTAAGTGTAGAAAAATAAGAGGTTATTCACAAATATTCATAGAACGACATATTCTATGAGTACAAGTTTATCCAAAAGAATCAAATTTGGGTTAGGAAGTTCCCTTGAAAAAATTTGACAGCCTAACACGTCACTACAAAATTTAGAAAATGTGTTGATGAGAGATAAAAAGGGTATATCATCACATGGACATAAAATTTAAATAAATAAGGATATAGAAGAACATATCACAACATTATAGTATGTGAATTAAAAGACATAACAAAATAAGTCTTTTAAAAAGAGGAGGGTGAAAAGTTCCCTTACCGACATGGGTATCTTTCGAGACATGCACCCCGTGAAAGATGGAAAGAACAACATTGATGTGAATACTCATTAATGAATGTATATTACACAATGAGTAAAATAATGGGCAGTACATACACCACTCAAAGGAAATTGTGGAAAATGTAGCATAAATCTCATGGGAATATAAGTGTGATGAAAAATCCCTTACGAAAACATGGCAGCCTAACGACCCCACTTAAAACTTCCAAAATGGATTAATGAGAGAGAATAGGGTCTCTCATAATATGAACATAAAGTTTACAGAAACAGGAATATAAAATAACATCCCCCAACATAACAAAAAGAGGCTTAAAATAAGTGACATAAAGGAGAGTACATAAAAAGAAAGAGAGAGGATAGATCTCTTACAAAAATTCGGCAGCCTAACGACGCCACTCAAAACATCCAAAATGGATTGACGAGAGAGAATATGGTCTCTCATAATATGAACATAAAAATTACAGTAATAGTAATATAAAATAACATCCCAATAACAAGAAAAGTTTATCTTTAAAAGGAATGACATAAAAGAGTGCACTTAAAAAGAAAGAGAGGAGTAGGATCCCTTACCTCAAGTCCAACTTGTCTTGTACGTTTATTTATATTCTTGAATAATAAACATTGGTCAATTTATAATTGCTTAAGGACCTCCTATAATGATTATTATTCATTTCATATCACATATTTGAATGTTATATTAATTGTTTAAAAATATGAGTTCATATCAGACGTTTTTGTCGATGTTTGGTACATGAGTCAAAAATTGAACTTGTTGGAAAATAATTTTCCATGTAGTCATAGGTATATCATATCCAGAATAATATTGATGATTAAAATATCATATATATACAGTAAATATTCATTTTATACTATTCCATATCATTTGGAGATAAAAAACGAAAAGCACCATTCATGGAGACGGTAGGCCGTACGAATGCATGAACTCTACTTTCATTTTTTCTTTGTCATATTAATGGAATTAAAAATAAATGATATATATATATATATTATAATTCAATTATAATATATATGTTATATAGGTCATATATATTCATTAATTGTATTCTTTATACATTCCATGTATTGTATGTACGAGTCACATCACTTGAGGGGGCGGTAGTCCACACATCTTCATATGAAATTATCGCATTTACACAACATGAAAAGAATAAAGGTATATTTTAAATATAAAATAAAGAAGCATATAGTAAACATAAATACCATATATATCATATATTAAGTACAATGACATCATAATGGCCACCTTTTAAGGTGTTAATATAATATTGAACAATCATCGTTTCGTGAGGCAGAAAACCACCAACCACAGATTCAGTATGTTCATTAACCATTAGACAAAGGTGTGTGTAAGTGTAGCTAGAATCATTCTTATAACAACATCATAGTATATTGAATATACTGCAGTTTTTACAAAATAAATGAATAAAAAGAGTTTAGAGGGTTGTAGAAGCAAAATAAAACAAAAGGACTCAAGTGAAGACATTACCTTAAAATCAGGTAACTCCCTTTGGTTTGAGCTCAAAAGCTTCCTTGGGAAGACATTTGCCCAAAGTGAGGCTTCAAGGAGTTATAGAGGGATGTGGAGATTCAAAATGGGTACGGTTTGGTAGAGGCAAAGGTTTTGGAAGTGTGGGTAAGGAGGTATTGGTGGGGGCCTTTATAAGTGGAGAGGAGGGGCACTCTTGGAAAGTAAAGAAATGTTACTTTATTTTAGAATGAGTTTCGAATTTTAATGGTCCCAAATTGATGTGTTTCTAGGATAAGGTGATAAGGGTTCGAAATCCACCCATACCATTGGTTTTGGACATGTTTAGGTCTTAGATGTTACATTATCTTTCAATTTTATTTAAATCGTTAAACAATGAGGTCATCGCTACATCATCATGATGTCATAAATAATTTTATTTATTTCATGTCTAAAAATTATAAAAAAAATACTATGATGTAGGTAATCTTTTTATATTTCCATTTATTATTCATAATCAAAAATATTACTTGTATAACCCCATGTAAAAATTGTTTTAGTAAAACAACTCATGTTTGTGTCATTTTAATTTTGACATTAAATAAAAAGGTATTTATGTCATTTTCCAACCAAAGTGGCTCCATGGGGTCCCCAAGTTGACCCATGGATTGTATTGGTCAGACGTGACTCATCCAATTAGGGTAGGACATGTGTCTAGGTCATTTCATTTTATTAAAACATTATTCTTACCTTAAACTACACTAATTACCTCTAATTGCGATTAAAATCTTAATAAGTTACTATTCACCAAAAAAATTATTTTAATCCCATTGAACCAAATTTTACTTCTTAATGACAACCATGTATGTTGGATTTTTGAAATTCAAAACACAAACATGGAAAAATTTCATTTAAACGGAAAATCAGTTTTTATAAGTACCACTTAGTGGTTTCACTATTCATCAAAAATTAAAGTTTTTCAGAAAATTACCAAAAATTCACCCTAAGAAATATTTGATATTCTGAAATCAAAATTGATGTATATTTTAAAAAATTCAGAACATATAAGTTGCATTAATTAATTTAATTATTAATTCCCACTGACAAACCAAATAGCGTGTTTTTATGAAACAAAATGTATCAAAAGATTGACACTAGTTTATGTCCGATTTCAAAATTATATTAATTCCAACGACCACTATTGGATTAAATGGTATAAATATATTCTAATTTCACTTTAAAACCAATTCAAAATATAATCTAATCATATAAATAAATTATATTAAAAAGAGGTTTTGAATTAAAATAAAACATTTTTCACTATTCATTAAAAATTGAACTTTTTCGCAAAAATACCCAAAATTTACACAATGTAAATTTTGATGTCCCGAATCTAAAGAAGAATTTTATTTTGTCTAATATAACACATAAAATTTTAAAAAATGGATTTAAAAGCTTTTCTCCATCAAAAGGAGGTTATTCGACCCTTTAAAGAATATAAGAATGTTTACGCATAAAATTGGATTCATTCACATTTTTAATCCCCTATATTTTATTGTAAAAAGAAAAAATATTTGAAAAACATATATAATCATTTTTTAGTAAGTTCGGTACATTCTCGCCATTACAACGGCTAGGCGTTAACTACCATTTAAAATAATATTGTATTATTATTAGAGTGCAACACTAGATTCCCAAGAAACTCATTGTTGCGTATTGGGTACGCCACCGTGCATAGCGTCCCCTTAAAAGTAATATTAATATTTTATTCACAAATATGGATAAATATAAAAATGCCATATTCTTTATTTACCTGGGGTGTTATATCCTTGCCCCCTTTTTGGAATTGCATCCTCGTAATTTTAAAATTGAGCTTGGAAACATCTTTGAAAGTCCCACATCGGAACAAGAGTCGGTAAAACAATCACTTTAAAATAAAGAGAGATAAGTACAGAGGTAACCTGATTTATCCCATACTAGGATTCCATGTAGGAAAACATGGACATGGAGGAGAAAACATAGGGTTATGTTCTGATGGAGAGTGATAGAAAACATGTTTAGGAGAATGTTAACAACCAGAAAATCACAAACTTGTGATGGGTTAAACGGTATTCGATTCCCCTGTAGGAAAATATAATAGACAAAATTTTTGTTTTAAGTTACTTTTTATTGGGGAATTTATTCATAAGGAATCATAATCACTTATCAGGTTGACTTTCAACTTTTATTAGATTCCTTACAGAAACTCATATTTTCTCTAAAAGATGAGTATTTAGGAAGACTTGTTCACATTAAGAGTACTGTAATAAAATTCTACAGAATCACCCAATCCACATAAGAGAACTATATACTTTCCATGTCTTTAGACTTTAACCAAAACCAAAACCAAAAAGGTTAGTACAAGATCAGATAATCCAGAAAAGGATGACCCTTTTTTAAAAACAAATCTATTCTTAATCTCCAAAACTTGTCCAACAAAACCCAAAGTTCAACGAGGACCATTCGATAAAAAAAATTTCCATAAAATTCTTCAAATTAATAGAAAACTAAGATTAAAACCCAAATATTTGAAGGATTTAATCACAAAGTCGTCCAAGGTACAAATTAACTTTTATCTCCAAATGACATCAGTTTCTCTTAATGTCTCGTATTGAAAAGTAATTAACCTAATCACATATCCTCCATGATAGGTTAATAAATTTCCATAAATAACCCAAAATAAACTTAATATTAATTGAAAAAATCATCTAACTAAAAATAATCAGTCAAACTAACAATGGACTTCACGTAGTCTAGTGGTAGGTGATAAATACCAGTCGCACTTTGATTGTGGGTTAGATTCCCACAGCTTTGTCCGACGCAACGGGTTATCACACGGTCTGCGTGTTTTCCTTTTTCCAAACCTATATAATTCTCAAATCATTCCCCCAAAAGAGATAAAATCATCAAAAATAACCATAACATAATTTAACGCCAATTTTATCTCATGCCTTTCACTTCCATCATAACATATAGTAACCCATAATTACCTCAAAAGTAAGGTTCATATAAACCCAAATGGTTCTTTATAACTATGTCCACAAAAGAACAGATAACTATTCCTTGAATAAAATTTTCATATATTAAACATCAGGGTTACAAATACTATAAAAAGTCTTCTAATGTAACCCCATCAACAAAAGAGACATAATAATCTTAAGAATTTTATCATAAGTCTTGAAGCCCTTATATGTTAAGTTCTTACTCACTCAATATTCTTCATGTTCCATTAACCATTCCTTTTCAAATTATTCTGAAATACTTCTTTCCTACAAACAAAATCATGAATCATATCCTGAGATTCCAAAATATGAAAACATAAGTTATGAAATAGTCAATACCTTTGATTGGTCATTGTTAGTTTCTTCATCCTCAGTCGAAATGGCATTAGGTATTGGTAAACGAATATTTGTACGATCTTGGTGATCCCATTCACGAAACATCTTCATAGGAAATGTGTTTTCATAATGACCTTGCACACCACATTTAAAACATTCAATTGATCCCTTAGAAAGAACTTCTTTCCCTTTCCTCAAGTCAACTGGAAGCTTCCTTTTTCCATGGTAGGTTCTTGCTCAATGACCTTCATTTCCACATCTATAGCATATTTCTATCCTTTTGAAACATTTTATTAGGTGTTTCTTTCCACATCTTTGACACATAGGTTTTTGAACACACATATCTTTATGATTATTACCTGTAGTTTCGTAGGGATTTGTTTCACTCATATATGATGCCTTAGAAAAATAACCATGTTTTAGGTGGTCAATCATGACTCCAGATAGTTGGTTGAGAATAAACACAAGAGTTTTCATTACAGCTCCCATATCATTCAGTTTCATTCTCAAAAAACTATCACAGTTTCCTTCACATCCACTGTTACTTTGGTGCCGGGTAGATCTAGCCATTTACTGAGAACAGAAATTTTAGTGTGAGTATATCAACAAAACCATCATTTACTAATGAGGATAACAAACACTAAGATATACTTACTCATTCACTTTATCTAAAACTAGGACACTTTCTGAAATCCTAACCATTATGGTAATGTCACTTATTCTTAAAGAGTACCCTAACCTCTAAAGTTATCTAAAATGACACCTGATACCAATTATAAAGCCCCAGCCTTAAACCTTACTTAATCATGAGTTATTACAAGATTACACACTGAGGACCTTTTCAGGTTTGGAGTTTTAAGTAATTAGATCATAAAACTTGCATTACATTCCACATTTAAACAATGTGGTTAAGAAAAATAATGTATTAATTTTTTTCCATCAAAAGAAACATATTTAATAATAATGAATGGATTCTTTCTTGACACTTCCTTGACAATATAATCATATCATGTACCTTTCCCTTGACCTGTGTAAAACATTTCAAAAAAACTTGGGATGAGCATAAAAAGCTCAGTAAGCGATATAAAAATATTGAAAGGAAACATGAGTTCATATATACATAAGAATGAAATCATACTTTACCCCTAAAACATAGGCACTTTAAAATACCTCATCAAATCATGAATAAATCATAGAAATCATAAGACATAAAAGGTAACATGGGAAATTCATAACATACTTACGTAGGGAGTAACCCTCTTGGTTACGTTTGGAATACCCACCATAGTATATTCCCTAATTCTTTTCAGAGAAACCTTAAAGTTTCACTCCTTCGCGTTACCCAATGCATTGGAGAGCTATATTGGGCTCACCCAATCATAGTTTATCACGGAACCACCCGTCTTCATAACAATGCCCAAGAACCATAACATAATTGTATCTCATAAAACATGTATAAAGGAAACATAACATTTCCACCTTTGAATCACAAGATATCACTACAACACATAGATATAAATACATTATGAAAACCCTTTTCAATACCAAAATAAATTAAATGACAAACATGGTATTTATTTTTCTTTTAAAAAGAAGGTATGGCTTGTAGAGGAAGCTGAAACTCAAATAATGGTAACGGTGGTGGACAAAAACATTCCCTTTTGTCGTTTAGTAAACGCTTCGTATAAAAAATATTCCTTTTTAATAAATGTAAAAGTCAAAGGGGTTTATACACCGTATAAAAGAAGGTTGTGTATAAATCCGAATATGCCTCAATTAAAGGAGATTGAGATGAAGTCCCTTACAAAGACGGTATCCTTGGATTAAGGATAAATAAATTACATAATTATTTGTGACAAATGAATACAAGAAATATAAGTGGATATTAAGTGAAGAAAAATAAGAGGTTATTCACACATATTAATAGACCGACATATTCTATGAGTACAAGTTTATCCAAAAGAATCAAATTTGGGTTAGGAAGTTCCCTTGAAAAAATTTGACAGCCTAATACGTCACTAAAAAATTCAGAAAATGAGTTGATGAGAGATAACAAGGGTATCTCATCACATGGACATAAAATTTAAATCAATAAGGATATAGAATAACATATCCCAACATAATATTATGTGAATTAAAATACATAACAAAAGAAGTCTTTTAAAAAGAGGATGGTGAAAGGTTCCCTTACCGACATGGGTATCATTCGAGACATGCACCCCATGAAAGAAGGAAAATAAAACATTTATGTAAATACTCATAAATGAAAGTATATTACACAATGAGTAAAATAATGGGCAATAAATACACCTCTCAAAGGAAATTGTGGCAAATGTAGCATAAATCTCACGGGAATATAAGTTAGATGAAAAATTCCTTACGAAAACTCGGTAGCCTAGCAGCGCCACTTAAAACTTCCAAAATGGATTGATGAGAGAGAATAGGGTCTCTCATAATATGAACATAAAGTTTACAGAAAGAGGAATATAAAAGAACATCCCCCAACATAACAAAAATGAGTTTAAAATATGTGACATAAAGGAGAGTACTTACATGAAAGAGAGAGGTTAGATCTCTTACGAAAATTTGGTAGCCTAACGGCGCCACTCAAAACTTCCAAAATTGATTGATGAGAGAGAATAGGGCCTCTCATCATATGGAAATAAAAATTACAGTAATATTAATATAAAAGAACATCCCAATAACAAGAAATATGAGCTTTAAAAGGAATGGCCTAAAAGAGTGTACTTAAAATTAAAGAGAGGAGTAGGATCCCTTACCTCAAGCCCAACTTGTCTTGTTGGTTTCTTTATATTACCTAATAATAAACATTGGTTATTTTATAATTGCGTGGGGAACTTATATAAAGATTATTATTCAGTTAATATCACATATTTTTATGTTATATTAATTGGTTAATAATATGAGTTCATATAAGACATTTTTGTCGATTTTGGTACATGAGTCAAAAATTGAACTTGTTTGAAAATAGTTTTCCATGTTGTCATAAGAACATCATATCGAGAATAGTATTGATGATTAAAATATCATATATATCCAGTACATATTCATTTTATACTATTCCATATCATTTAGAGATAAAAAACGAAATGCACCGTTCATGGAGACGGTAGGTCGTACGTACGCATGAACGCTACTTTCATTTTTTCTTTTTAAAATTAATGGAATTAAAAATAAATGATATATATATATATATTATAATTCCAGTATAATATATATGTTATATAGGTCACATATTTTCTTTAATTCCATTCTTTATACATTCCATGTATTGCTCGTACGAGTCACATCATTTGAGGGGGCGGTAGTCCGCACTTCCTCATATGAAATTATCGCATTTACACAACATGAAAAGAATAAATGAATGTTTTAAATATAAAATAAAGAAGCATATAGTAAACATAAATACCATATATATCAAATATAAAATACAGTGACATCATAATGGCCACCTTTAAAGGTGTTCAAAGAATATTGAACAATCATCATTTCGTGAGGCAGAAAATCGCCAACCACAGAAACAATATGTGCGTTAACCATTAGACGAAGGTGTGTGTAAGTGTAGCTCGAATAAATCATATGAAAACATCCTAGTATATTGAAGATACTGGATTTGTTACAAAATAAATGAATAAAAAGAGTTTATAGGGTTGAGAAGCAAAATAAAACAAAAGGACTCATGTGAAGACATTACCTTAAAATCGGGTAACTCCCTTTGGTTTGAGCTCAAAGGCTTCCTTGGGAAGAATTATTCCCAAAGTGAGGCTTCAAGGAGTTATAGTGGTATGTAGAGATACAAAATGGTCAGGTTTTGGCCAAGCCAAAGGCTTTGGAAGTGTGGGTAAGTAGGTATAGGTGGGGGCCTTCTATAAGAGGAGAGGAGGGGAACTCTTGGAAAGTAAAGAAATGTTACTTTATTTTATAATGAGTTTCGGATTTTAATGGTCCCACATTGATTTTTTTCAAGGATAAGGTGATAAGGGTTCTTAATCGACCCATCCAATAGGTTTTAGACATGTGTAGGTCTTATATTTTACTTTATCTTTCCATTATATTTAAATCGTTAAATAATGAGGTCATCATTGCATCATCATGGTGTCATAAATAATTTAATTTATTTCATGTCTAAAAATTAAAAAAAAATACTATGATGTAGTATATATTTTTATCTTTCCATTTATTATTTATAGTAAAAAATATGACTTGTATAACCCCATGTAAAAATTGTTTTAGTAAAACAAATCATGTTTGTGTCATTTTAATTTTAACATTAAATAGAAAGGTATTTAAGTCATTTTCCAACCAACGTGGCTCCATGGGGTCCCCAAGATGACCCATGGATTGTCTTGGTCGGCCATGAATCATAAAAATACGGTAGTACATGTGTCTAGGTCATTTCATTTTATTGAAACATTATTTTTACCTTAAACCACATTAACTACCTCTAATTGCGATTAAAAACCTAATAAGTTACTATTCACCAAAAAATTATTTTAATCCCATTGAACCACATTTTAAATCTTAATGAAAACCATTTATGTCGGATTTTTGAAATTCAAAACACAAATATGGTAAAATTACATTTAAACGGAAAATCAGTTTTTGTAAGTACCACTTAGTGGTTTCACTATTCATCAAAAATTGAAGTTTTTCAGAAAATTACCAAAAATTCACCCTAAGATATATTTGATATTCCAAATTAAAAAATGATGTATATTTTACAAAATTCAAAACATATAAGTTTCATTAATTAATTAAATAATTAAATCCCGTTGTCAAAACAAATAGCGTGTTTTTATGAAATAAAATGTATCAAAAGATTAACACTAGTTTAAGTCCGATTTCAAAGTGAAATTAATTCCAACGACCACTATTGGATTAAATGGTAAAAATATATTCTAATTTCACTTTAACAAAATTCAAAATATAATCTAATCATATAAATAAATTATATTAAAAAGCAGTTTTGAATTAAAATACAACATTTTTCACTATTCATTAAAAATTGAACTTTTTCAGAAAAATACCAAAAATTTACAAAAAGTAAATTTTGATGTCTCGATTCTAAAGAAGAATTTTATTTTTTCAAATATAACACATACAATTGTAAAAAAGTGGATTTAAAAGTGGTTCTCCATTAAAAGGTTGTTAATCGACCCTTTAAAGAATTTTAGAATGTTTACACTTAAAATTTGATTCATTCGCATTTTTAATCCTCTATCATTTATTGTAAAAAGTATAAATATTTGACAAAAATATATAATCCATTTTTAGTTAGTTCTTTTCATTCCCGCCATTACTACGGCTAGGCGTTAACTACCATTTAAAATAATATTATATTATTATTAGAGTGCAGCGCAAGATTTCCAAGAAACTCATTGTTGCGTATTGGGTACGCCATCATGCATAGCGTCCCCTTTAAAGTAATATTAATATTTTATTCACAAATATGGATAAATATAAAAATGTCATATATTCTTTATTTACTTGGGGTGTTATAATAACGGTGTAAATAAATAACTATATATGATTATTGTAAAGTGATATTGATTCTGAAATAGTATACATACACTACAATACAGTTCGACGATCATGGGAATGATATCATCTCTTGTGCGTACGTATAGAATACCTTCTCCACGACGCGATGAGATTCATTCTCCATGTTAACCATTCATGAATGATTTTAAAGTATATATAAAAAGTAATCATGAAATATATGAAATAATAATGATACTGGATATATGTATATATATATATGTACGGCATCTACTTAATTTCATTTAATTCATTGAGGAAACGAAAACAGTGTTCATGCGTACATACTGCCTACCGTCTCCATGAACGGTGTATTTCATTTCATTTAATCGATCTATAATATATGTATATATGTATATAATGAAATATATATTATATATAAATCATTTTTTACATTCTGGAATTATGTAAATCATGATATAAGTAATAATATAAAGAACGATGAGTCGAAACATATACGATAAATGAAACGATTTTACCCAAAACACTCTTTAACATGGAATTTACAAAAGAACATGTAATATAAAGTAATAAGTGAACCATATATGATATCATAATAATGAATATGATTTTATAATTAGTCAATGACATTATTTAAATCATTATACAGGAGGTTCGGAAACATACGAAGCATATCGGACATACGGTAAGGGATAAATTTTCATTCTCATTTTTTTATCCGAGATTACTTGTACGTAAGTATTTACTGGGGTTACGTTTATCATCCATGACCATGTTTTCTGAAGATGTTTTCATAAAATGTATACTATTCTTCCATGAATGATTAAAGTCATTTTTACCCTTTATTTACATTTTACCACATTGTATGGATGGAATCATTCCTTTGGTTACCATATAAGGTACTTTTTCATGAAGCTTCCTCCAAAAGATTTCATGACTATTTTCAAGAAAATCCATTTCTCTTAAAACTGCATGACATTTTTTGAAAATAAAATGATTTTCAAGAAGAAAAGATATTTTCCTCAAGAATTCATTTCAAGTGTTTTATCAAATCCATTTTTTCTATCTAAGATGACATTATTTCATATGTGTATGTTTAAAGTATCATGTCTCTATGATTTACATGGTCTCACATTTCTTATTATGAAATGATATGCATTTCTTTTATATGGATTAAGTGATGATGGGATGATTTTTATGAAAACCATTTTATTTATTGGGTTATTATGAATGATATATGTTTATTTTGTGGAACAAGTAATAATGATTTCATTATGATATGGGTGGGACCTATATATCCCTCTAATGCATCGTGTAAAGATTTATATCTCATGAGATAGACATGGATGGAATGGTAAGTTAATCTGGTTCTGTGTTACAGTACTGAAACGAGGAGTGAAATCGATTTAGAAAGGGTCTTTGTCCACTAAGATGGTCTTGGAAGCAATGCCTTGGCTACTATGGAAATCATAACATGTGCTTAATGGTAGCCACAATTACATGCTTTATTTATATGCTATTTTATAATGATTGATGTTCCCCTATGATATATGCCTTACGTACTTCCAATATCCTTGTCTTTGCTCAAGATTTTGATGTTTAGATTTTATGTTCAAGTTTTTGCATTCAAATGTTTATGGATTGTTTTATGTTCTCTATTATTAACCTTACTGGGCATTTGAGATCACACCTTTTATGTTTTTCCCAAAGTTATAATAAAATGTTTTAGGTAAAAAAAGAGAGAAGATCTTTATGGGAGGTGTTGAAGATCTTTCACCATGATTAAAAGATTATTTTATGAGTTTCCAAAGACACTAAACTATCACGGCCCATGTGTGTCTATTTTTGTTATGTACTAAGTATTTTTTAAAAGTAATGTAATGTCCATGTACGTCAGGCTTTGGGTCTCTACAGTTTGTATTAGAGGGAGGTTTAGTCAACATTTGGAAACTAGGATGCGAGAACTTTAGTGAGATCCCTAGAGATATTTCTAAGGTATATCTACTGATGTCCCTATGGTTAAGTATAAGTATAGGTTATAGTAGTAGAATTATGGAAACCTAAGATGTTAGATATTTAAGGTACTCCCCCTTTATTATGTTCTTTTCCCTAGCGTTATTTTTTCCTCTCAAACTATTCTTTTTGGGTTTTAGATAATGGCTGGAACCCGAATGAACCGTGTTGATCAATGTAATGGACAATGCAATGATTGTCCTCTTAAATAAACAAATGTTATAGGAGATGGAGTTCAAAATCATATTGCTATACTTACACAAGCTATGAATCATTCTGGAATTCCAAATGAGCAGAGAAGGTAACAATATTCTATTGAGTCCTTCATGAGGCAACTTCCACCTTCTTTCAATGGGTCTTCTGATCCACTTGTTTCTGAACAATGGATCAATACCACTGAAAAGATATTTCTAGTTCTTCAATGTTCTAAACATGATAAAGTCATCTTAGCAGTATATCGTTTGGTAGGTGAAGCTGATCAATGGTGGAATATTACCAAGAATATGAGGCCAAGAGATGAAATTGAGTCCATGGAATGGGACGAGTTCAAGAAATTATTTTTCAATAAGTACTTCCCTCGTATTCTTCGAAAAAAACATGGAGAAGGAGATTCTTGAACTAAAGAAAAAGGATGATGAATCTGTTGGTATATACGAATCGAATTTTTAAAAGGCTTGCAAGGTATGCATCTGGCTTTATCATCCACCCTGAAAGTAAAGTGGATCGATTCTTCAGTGGCTTAAAACCAAATCATCGAAGGGAATTAGCTATAAGAGACTTCAGTAGCTATGAAGAAATTGTGCGTTGTGCTATTAAGGTAGAAATGGAAGTTGGTGTAACATATCCATCTCATGGTTTTTACAAGAAACGAAAGATGGAGTTCAAGGAGAAATCTTAGAATAATGGTGAAAAGAAGATGAATGTTTCCTTATGCACAAATTGTGGAAAGAAGCATGGTGGAGATTGTCTTAAAGGGACTAGAAAATGTTTTAAGTGTGGAAAATAAGGTCATCGAGCAGCTGAGTGTCGATGTAATGGAAAAAGGGTTACTAATGATGTGAATAAAGAAAATAATGCAGAGAACGCACCACCAACACTTCAATGCTTCTAGTGCAATGAAATGGGGCATTATGCTAATAAATGCCCTAATACAAGGGTTAATGATGATCGACATGAGAAACTACTTAAGGAAAAGGACAAAGGGATGTCACATGCGATCACTATTGGAAATGTTGAATTTGACATTGATGTGTGGGAATTATTAAGTTTTTATGTAATGGGATTCCAAAATAATGTTGTATATAGTATTGTGGAATATTGGAATATTTATGTATTGGTCTATTGTGGTTTTCAATAATTTTACGGTACTGGTACCCATGGAAAGTGGTTGAGATATTTTTGGGAAGAAGATGATATGCGCATAATGAAGGGATAAGGAGAAAATGAAATGTTTGACATTATTCATGAGCTCATGACTAGTATAAGAAAATAGTTATATCATGGTTTGAGTATATAGAATTTTGGGGTTTTGGTATGTGGAAAGAGTTAACTTTTGACAGCACTCATGTTTTCACTAAGAAACAATAGGTATTCTTTTTTTCAAGAGAATACATGACTAAGGACTTCGAATGTTTGGAATGTGACCAACAAGACAAATATTATGATATATGGGGATCAACGATGGTATTAACATGCTTGTTATATGAAATCTCTGGTAATTGTTTTCACTATAATATGAGAGTGGACTATAGTATTATAGATAATCCTAAATATTAGAATGGATTATGTTGGACATAAGTTAGTATTGTTTATGGATAGAAGTTTTTTCGATATTATTGATGGCATGTAGTTTTAGAAAAATAACAACATGTGGGATGGGCTACAACCCATCGCGTCGGATAAGGCTGTGGGAATTGAACCCACTACCGAAGTGCCACTGGCCTTTATCACATACCACTGGCCTACAGGAAGTCCATGGTCAGTAGAAACTATTTTTTTTAAGCGGCATGGTAGATGAAGTATAAGTTTATTTTTAGAATCGTATATGATGAACCTCAAGATAGATGGACTTATGTATATTTGATAACTTTTGCTAACCTTTTGTTTGAAACAAATGGAATGACCCATCATTCTATCACATGATCTACTAACACTTCACGAATAACAAATTCAACTTCATTTCATTAAGAGATGAAGTGGAAATTGTTCAAAGCATGAACAACAGTGATATTGTACCAAAATAAAGTAAGTATTTATTTTAATTCAAATTATTCAACTTTAGGGATATGATCTTGAAAACCAAAAATGTTGTCCTAGGGCCTTTATATCCGATGAATCATATAGAACCCTAGATCATCACAAATTTATGGATTTGTGATTGTTGGATATTTCATAGCCATGTTCTCTACAACTATCCATCAGAACATGACGGTAAGATTTCTCTTCAATATCCATATTTTCACTTATGTTCTCCTATGTGGAAACCCAGTGATTAGTTAATTTGGATAACTATTACGTTTCATACATTAGTTTTTAAAGCAATGTTTTGGTATTCCTTTTTATGATGTGGGTTTCTATTAATGTAACTTTTGAGTAGTAAACCATTTATAACCCTGACGAATTTCGAGGGCGAAATTCATTTTAAGGGGGGTAGAATGTAACACCGAGATTTTATGAAAAATATTCTTTTTAATTTCATTAATGTCTTTTGTTGTACGCTACATCAAAAGGAGCTCTGCACAACATGCATCCCTGACTTGGCTTTCATTACATGCAATCACGACCTTCCATGATAGTGAGTGTTGTACGCAATACCGAGTTTCGCTAAACAACGATATGCTATGAAAATATTATTAAAACTAATCGTTATGAATATTAATACCCAATTTTGGAAATTTCATAAATTTTATTTTTAAAATAGAATTCATTTTTGGATTCAGAATATCAAAATTAGCCTAGGGTGAAATTTTGGTATTTTTTTGAAAACTTTCAATTTTGGAGAATAGTGAAAACACTGGGTTACTATTTAAAAACCGATTTTTTTTAAATAATTGTTTATTTTATTTAAATTTATATTAGGTAAAAATTGATACAAAATACCTATATATATTCAATGTAATTCATTGGAGTCAATTTATAATAATTTTATATATATAAACATTTTATTGAACATTTAAACATCTTTTACCCACCTCCTAGAAGAATTTTCAAATTTACATAAAACATAATTTTACCGCTTTTGTGAATGAAATTTCAAAAATCCAAGAGACACAGTTGATGTCAGTAAGTAGAATGTGGTTCAATGAGATGAAAATAATTTTTGGTGAATAGAAAATTTTTACTTTTTTTACCACGTGATATTATTATTACCCTAACACATGTCCTAATTATATTGGATAAGTGTAATTCAACAAAAAACAACCTTAGGAATAAAATATGACCATTTTGGCCGACATGGATTAGATTAGGACATTTAATATTAATTTATTTAAAGAATGGTTAAAATAGTTTATATCAATGTTTAATAACTAAATCATTTTTAATATAGGGTTATACATCAGATAAATTAGACTCTAAATATTCATTAGAAATATAAAATGAGTTCCTACATATTTCTATTTTATTTGTAATTTTTAGACACTAAATAATTTAATTTATTTATGACACAATGATGATGCAGTAATTATCTTATTAATTAAATATTGAAATAATTGATGTTATAAATACCCAAATAAATGTAATTTGAGACAGTTTATGAATTAAAATAATTTTATATGTTAATAGGACATGTTATTATTGATTTCATTAACTTTTTTTGAACTAATATTTCTGTTATTATTTTCACAAAAATCAATTACCAAATAGTGTCATAATTGACATAAAATAGTTTTTAAAACAAATATTATATTATTAATTGTTATTTTATTTCAAAAAATCTATGTTTCAGCCAAATGACATAGATAAGGTTATATATATTAATAATAAACAACTGGGGTTCGTTTGGCTTTTTATAGATAGTTTATTAACCTTATAGTGTAAGAAAACAAAAAGACACTGTAAAAGTAGAATTATTATCTTAAAGTTAAATCTAAATGATAAGGTTAAAATAGAACACTAAACATGTCTAAATTCTATTGTATGAGATTATTTCGACCCATCCACACCTTATCTATGAAATAAATCAATTTTTAGCTATTTAAAACCGAATATAACTTTATAATAAAATAATATTTTTAGTTTTTCCAAAGGTGCCTCTCTACTCCCTTATAAATGGGTACCTCCTCCCTCTCTTCCTCACACTACTTTGAGCCTTCAAGCTCGGCCAACCCCTGCCAAATTATTTTCTCCACTTCCCTAGAAACATCTTATAGGTCCTAGTCTTTTCAAAGACCAATTTTAGTTCCCTAAAAGGAGGACACAAAGAGGCGCTTCAAACAAGAGGTAATGTCTGTTACCAATTCTTTCAACTTTATTTCTTCTTCCACTTCTTCTTCTTTAGTTGTTTCATTATGAAGTAATAACATAAGTATCACTCTTATAATGATATATTATTGTAATTATTAAACAACCCTATTTCACCATCTATCCATCATATGAACAACGGAATCACCACGCTTGCGTACGTACGGAATACCGTCTTCACGCTGTGGTCTAATCAGTTTTTCCACCACCACCTTACATGGATGGGTATAATGGTGTAAATAAATAACTACATATGATTATTGTAAAGTGATATTGATTCTGAAATATTATAAATACACTCCAATAAAATTCCACGATCATGGGAATGATATCATCGCTCGTGCGTACGTACGGAATACCGTCTCCAAGACGCGATGAGATCCATTCTCCATGTTAACCATTCATGAATGATTATAATGTTTATATAAAAAGTAATCATGAAATATATGAAATAATAATGATATTGGATTTATATATATATATATATATGTATGTCATCTACTGAATTTCATTTAATTCAATAAGGAAACAAAAATAGCGTTCATGCGTACGTACGGCCTACCGTCTCCATGAACGGTGTATTTTGTTTCATTTAATCGATCTATCATATATATATATGTATATACTGAAATATATATTATATATAAATCATTTTTTACATTCTGAAATTAATTAAATTAGGATATAAGTAATAATATCAAGAACGATGAGTCAAAACACATATGATAAATGAAACGATTTTACCCAAAATGCTCTTTAACATGGAATTTACAAAAGAACGGGTAATATAAAGTCATAAGTGAACAATATATGATATCATAACAAGGAATATGATTCTGTAATAATTTGATGACAATATTTAAATCATTATACAGGAGGTTCAGATACATATAAACTATATCAAACATAAGGTAAGCGATAAATTTTCAATCTCATTTTTTTATCCGAGATTTCTTATACGTAAGTATTTACTGGGTTTACATTTATCATCCATGACCATGTTTTCTAAATTTTTTTCATAAAATGATTACTATTCATACATGAATTTTTAAAGTCATTTTTACCCTTTATTTACTTTTTACCACATTGTATGGATGGAATCTTTCCTTTGGTTACCATATAAGGTACTTTTTGACTTTTTTGACAAAAGTATGAGGAGAATGTTATTTTTAACTTATACGGTGTGAAATTTTTTTTATGGTTTTATAAAGACTTATTTTCCTGAAGCTTCCTCCAAAAGATTTCTTGACTATTTTCAACAAAATCCTTTTCCTTTAAAATTTCATGACATTTTGTGAAAAGAAGGTGATTTTGAAGAAGAAACGATATTTTCCTCAAGAATTCATTTCAAGTGTTTTATCAAAACCATTTTTCCATCTAAGATGAAATTATTTCATATGTGTATTTTTAAAGTATCATGTCTATATGATTTACATGGTTTCACTTCTCTTATTATTAAATGATATCCAATTCTTTTATATGGATTATGTTATGATGGGATGATGTTTATGAAACCCATTTTATTTACTGGGTTATTATGAATGCTGTATGTTTATTTTGTGGCACAAGTAAGAATGATTTCATTATGAGATGGGTGGGACCTATATCTCCCTTCAATGCATTGGGTAAATATTTATATCTCATGAGATAGACATGGATGAATGGTAAGTTAATCTAGTTCAGTGTTACAGGACTGAAACGAGGAGTGAACTCAATTCAGAAAGGGACTTTTTCCACTAAGATGGTCTTGGCAGCAATGCCTTGGCTACTATGGAAATCATAACATGTGCTTAATGGTTGAAACAATTACATGATTTATTCCCATGCTATGTTATCATGATTGAAGTTCCCTTATGATATATTCCTTACGCACTTCCAATATCCATGTCTTTGCTCAAGATTTTGATGTTTAGATTTTATGTTCATGTTTTTGAATTCAAATGTTTATGGATTGTTTTATGTTCTATATGTTTACCCTTACTGGGCATTTAAGCTCACCCCTTTTAGGTTTTCATTTCCCCAGGATATAAGGAAAGGTTTTAGGTATGAAAAAAAAGATAAGATATTTATGGGAGATGTTGATGATCTTTCACCACGATTAGAAGATTATATTCCATGTTTCGGAAGACACTAATCTATTACGGTCCTTCTGTGTCTATTTTTGTTATGTACTAAGTATTTCGCAAAAGTAATGTAATTTCCATGTACATAAAGCTTTGGGTATCTGCATTAAATACTATAAAAATTAATATAATCATGATATAATTTTTCAAATATGAAGTATATAAACTATATAAATAAAAATGGCTGCGTAATATGAAACATGTCTTAATGTAGTGAAATTGGGACAAAAAACACTTTCAACTTTGATAAACGTTAAATCAAAACAACAATAATGTTATAACCTCTTATGGATTTATAAAAATTATTTAATTATTATATTATCAAATAAATTTATATGTACTATATAAACTATAATAAAATTTATATAGTTGGGAATATAGAAGAAATCTCAATAGAGGGAAATTTATATAAGAAAAAATTTACTTCAAACATCTATATGGTTGTTCCTATTATAACCTCCTGTTAAATAAAATTTTATTTTTTATATTTTTTTGTCATTTTTTCATGTATTTTAAAAAGGATCCTATTTATATTTATAATTCTAGAATATTTTACTTATAATTTTTAATTACTGATTCAGTAACAATTCGTTGTTAAGATTAATTTTTTTGGGATAAATATTTAGTTTTCCAAATAGGACCTCATTTGTTAAAAAATAGATAAAGATATGTATCCCAAGTGGAATACAACATTTTTCATAATGATCTAAATATATTACATTCATGTCCAAAAATTTAAGGCTTCAATACTTCAAAAAAATTTGTAGTTGATACTAGATGAAAAATATAGATTCTAGATTTTCAATCTGATGATGATAAATTTTTTTGGGGTAATGAATTAATTTTTCATTAATGATATAATCTTTAAAATAAAATGTTAAAGGGTTGTGATAAAATATTTTATATCAGTATTATATGTTATTTATTAGTTGAAAAATAAGATAAAGGCTTTATGAAATAATGTGTTTCTATAATTCCTTAATTTTCATCATGTTTTCTAGAATAATTATGATAAATAACCATATAATATTGTGTTATAATTTATTAAATCCAATATAATTATAAACTGAGTTGGTATTAATGTTCACGGCGAATAGAGATAAAATTAAAAAAAATCCCCATGAATAAAATCTCTACATTTTGGATGATTTTAAACATTGTTCAAATCCATGGTTAAACGTGGAGTTATTTACATATGATCTCCAATTTAGTATTTAAATGAGTTCTATTATATATGATATAATTGTTATATATTTTATCCACCTGAGAAAAATTAATCATAGAGATTATTGTGAATAATTTTTAGGAATAAGAGGAAAAATATACTCTTTTTTATGATGAAAATCTAATGTCATGTTAAAAAATATATAATGGGAGATCCATAGGATGTTCTAGTTATTAATACCATGTAACGAAATATTGGGGTGATATTAAAAATTTTTTTCAAAAAATAATGTAATTTATGGAGTATCAACAATGTATAAAACTACATATGTGAAATTTTTTGATAAAAATAGTGGGCATTTGACTATACCAATATTTATATTGAATTGAAATATATTCAGAATATTCTATTTATAGATATTTAATATTTAAAAATATATTTCTTACAACCACTCTGGATTTTCATTAATTGTGGATATTGTGGGTTAAAAAATGAAAATTTTGGAATAATTTCATACTACTTTGTGTTGAAAAGCCTATACCATAAGGCAAAATATTAAATCTATGATTTTTGTAATAAATAAAAGAAGAATATTTAGAGGGGTCATCTATCATTATGAGATCAGTTTGATCGGGCCAATGGTTTGAGTAAGAAAATGAGGTGAAAAAACATTGAGGATCTTTGATTCTATTAATTATTTATTGACTAAATTTAATGCATTTCAGTTTAAGTACTAGCTAAATGTTGAAGAATCTTAGTCGAGTTAATCAGATCAATAATTGGCTGTAGAGACATCCTAGAGAAAAATTGATGATCTACTTCTAAATAAGAACATCAATTGAGAACCAAAATATATAATTTTATTCATATAGAACATTTTAGACTTAGAGAACACATTTATATCATCATTTCAATCATGGATTTTGATACTGTTCCATTTTGTAATGTTCATATTTCACAATATATTAAAGGATAATTTTAACTCTGATATGTCAATAAGGGTACTATTTTTTGGAGAGATACTAGGTAAATGTTGAAGAGTGGTTGCGAACCCGTAATATAATATAACATTTAATATTTATATTTAGATATAATATCCGATAATGTAATAAAACATTCATCATTCCATCATATATTAATTAACTCTTTGAAAAGATAAACATTACTGGATAATTTCCATTAAAATAATCATAATACATCAAGATCAATAATTTAGATGTAATCATTAGAGAATATACAAAATTAACCATAGTAATCATTAATGTATTATTACATGGATAAAAATTACTCATCTAAATAATTTAAAAAATTATTTTCAATTTATGAATTAATATACTATATTATTATAATTATTAACAAATTATCTCATAGAAAAATGGGAATAAAAATTTAGTCAAAAATCCTTGTAAACATTAAAGTTAAGTTGAATAAATATTAATTTCCATAATAGTGTTAAAATGTTTCTGATTTATAAGATTCATATTCAAACACTTATAACAAAATTAAAATAATGATTAAAATTAAATTGACTAATAATTGAATTATAGATAATGATTTCTTGAAACTATATAAAAAATATGGATATTGAAGAAAATAAGTTGACTAAAATATTTCAAAATAGTTAAATTAATGATTTTAATTAAAAACAGCATAGATATATTATAATCAAACCCCCATGAAATAAATAACTTGAAAAGGAACATTAAATGTAACACCCCGAGATTTTATGAAACATATTATTTTTAATTACGTTAATGTCTTGTGTCGTATGCAACACCCAAAGGAGCTTGCACAACACACACCCCTGGCTTGGCTTGCATTTCACGCAATCGCGACCTTCCACGATAGCGTGTGTTGTACACAATAAAGAGTTTCACTAAACAACGACATGCTATTAAAATATTATTAAATCTACCAGTTATGAATAGTAATACCCACTTTTTGAAATTTTATAAATTTTATTTTTGAAAATGGACTTCATTTTTGGATTCGTAATATCGAAATTAGCCTAGGTTGAAATTTTGGTATTTTTTTGAAAACTTTCAATTTTTGGTGAATAGTGAAAACACTGGGTTACTATTTAAAAACTGAATTTTTATTTAAATAATTGTTTATTTTATTTAAATTTATTTTAGTTAAAAATTTATATATAAAACCTATATAAGTTAAATGTAATTCATTGGAGTCATTTTATAAAAAGTTGAGATATATAAAAATTTTATTGAACTTTTGACTGTCTTTTACCCACCTCCTACGAAAATTTGCAAATTTACATAAAACATAATTTTACCGCTTTTGTGAATGTAATTTAAAAATTCCAAGAGACATGGTGGATTTAATTAAATGATATGTGGTTCAATGAGATGAAAATAATTTTTGGTGAATAATAATTTTTTACTTTTTTTTCGACGGTTAAAAGAAAACAGGGTAATTAAGGGTAAAAATGATATTATTATTACCCTAACAGATGTCCTAATTCTATTTGATAAGTTTAATTCGACCAAAAACAACCTTAGAAATAAAATATTACCATTTAGGCCCACTTGGATTAGATTAGGACATTTAATATTAATTTATTTAAAGAGGGGTTAAAATAGTTGAAATAAATGTTTAATAACTAAATCATTTTTAATATAGTGTTATTCATAAGATAAATTAGACTATAAATATTCATTAAAAATATAAAAAGATTTCCTACATAATAATATTTTATTTGTAATTTTTAGACATTAAATACGTTAATTTGTTTATGACACAATGATGATACAGTAATTATCTTATTAATTAAATTTTGACATAATTGATGTTATAAATACCCAAATAAATGTAATTTGATACTTTTTATGAATTACAATAATTTTATATGTTAATATGACATGTTGTTATTTATTTATTAACTTTTTTAGAACTATTATATCTGTTATGAGTTTCACAAAAATCAATTACAAAATAGTGTCAAAATTGACATAAAATAGTAATTAAATCAAATATTATTTTATTAATTGTTATTTTATTCATAAAAATTTAACGTTCAGACAAATGTCTTAGATACAGTTATATATATTAATAATAAACAACTTGGGGTTCGATTGGCTTGTTATAGTATGTTTATTAACCTTATAGTGTAAGAAAACAAAAAGACACGGTAAAAATAAAATTATTTAACTTATAGATAAATCTAAATGATAAGTATAAAATAGAACCCAAAACTTGTATAAATTCTATTGGATTAGAGGATATAGACCCATCCCCACCTTATCTTCAAAATAAATCAATTTGGAGTTATTTAGAACCGAATATGACTTTATAATAAAATAATATTTTTAGTTTTTCCAAATGTGCCCCTCTCCTCCCTTATAAAAGGGCACCTCCTCCCTCTCTTCCTCACACCACTTTGAGCCTCCATTCTCGGCAAAACCTTTCCAAATTATCTTCTCCACTTCCTTAGAAACATCCTAGAGGTCCTGGTCTTCTTCAAAGACCAATTTTAGTGCCCGAAAAAAGGTCTCAAAGAGGCACTTCAAAGAAGAGGAAATGTCCGTTACCGAATCTTTAAACTTTATTTCTTCTTCCAATTCTTCTTCTATAGTTGTTTCATTATGAAGTAATAACATAAGTATCACTCATATACTGATATGTTATTTTAGTTATGAAACAACCCTATATCACCATCTATCCATCCTGTGGAAAACGAAATCAACACCTGTGCGTACGTACGGAATTCCGTCTCCACGCCGTTGTGTAATCAGTTTTTCCACCACCAACTTACATGGATGGGTATAATGGTGTAAATAAATAACTATATTTGATTATTGTAAATTGTTATTGATTCTGAAATAGTATACATACACTCCAATACAATTCCACGATCATGGGAACGATATCATCGCTTCTGCAGTCGTACGGAATACCGTCTCCACGACGCGATGAGATTCATTCTCCATGTTAACCATTCATGAATTATTATAAAGTATAAATAAAAAGTAATCATGAAATATATGGCATAATAATTATACTGGATTTATGTATATATATATAAATATGTATGCTGTCTAATTAATCTCATTTAATTCAATAAGGAAACGAAAACAGCGTTCATGCGTACATACGGCCTACCATCTCCATGAACAGTGTATTTCATTTAATTTAATCGATCTATCATATATATATATATATATACACTGAATTATATATTATATATAAATCATGTTTTACATTCTGGAATTACGTAAATCAGTATATACGTAATAATATCAAGAACGATGAGTCGAAACACATACGATAAATGAAACGATTTTACCCAAAACGCTCTTCAACATGGAATTTACAAATGAACAAGTAGTATAAAGTCATAAGTGAACCATAGAAGAAATCATAACAATGAATATGATTATGTAATAAGTCGATGAAATTATTTAAATCATTATATAGGAGGTTCGGATACATACGAAGCATATCGGAAATAAGGTAAGGGATAAATTTTCAATCTCATCATTTTATCCGAGGTTGCTTGTGTGTAAGTATTTACTGGGGTTACGTTTATCATCCATGAACATGTTTTCTAAAAATGTTTTCATAAAATTTATACTATTCTTCCATGAATGTTTAATGTCATTTTTCCCTTTATTTACATTTTACCACATTGTATGGATGGAATCTTTCATTTGGTTACCATATAAGGAACTTTTTCATGAATCTTCCATCAAAAGATTTCATGACTATTTTCAACAAAATCCTTTTATTTTAAAATTGCATGACATTTTGTGAAAAGAAAATGATTTTTAATAAGAAAGGATATTTTCCTCAAGAATTCATTTCAAGTGTTTTATTAAAACCATTTTTCCATCTAAGATGACATTATTTCATGTGTATATTTGAAGTATCATGTCTTTTTGATTTACAAGGTTTCACTTTTCTTATTATGAAATGATAACGATTTCTTTTATATGGATTATGTGATGATGGGATGATGCTTATGAAACCCATTTTATATATTGGGTTATTATGAATGATGTATGTTTATTTTGTGTCCCAGGTAAATATGATTTCATTATGATATGGGTGCGACCTATATCTCCCTCCAATGCATTGGGTAAAGATTTATATCTCATGAGATAGACATGGATGGAATGGTAAGTTAATCTGGTTCAGTGTTACAGGACTGAAACGTGGAGTGAACTCGATTCAGAAAGGGACTTCGTCCACAAATATGGTCTTGGCAGCAATGCCTTGGCTACTATGGAAATCATAACATGTGCTTAATGTTTTCCACAATTACATGCTTTATTCCCATGCTATGTTATCATGATTGATGTTCCCTTATGATATATGCCTTACGTACTTCCAATATCCATGTCTTTGCTCAAGATTTTTATGTTTAGCTTTTATGTTCATGTTTTTTAATTCAAATGTTTAGAGATTGTTTTATGTTCTATATGTTTACCCTTACTGGGAATTTGAGCTTATCCCTTTTATGTTTTCTTTTCCCCAGGATATAAAGAATGGTTTTAGGTAAGAAAAAAAAGAGAAGATCTTAATGGGAGATTTTGAAGATCATTCACCACGATTACAAGATTATATTCCGAGTTTCCAAAGACACTAAACTATTATAGTCCTTGTGTGTCTATTTTTGTTATGTACTAAGTATTTCTCAAAAGTAATGTAATGTCCATGTACGTCAGGCTTTGGGTCTCTACAGTTGGTATCAGTGGGAGGTTTAGTCATTCTTTGGAAACTAGGATGCGAGAACATTAGTGAGATCCCTAGAGATATTTCTAAGGTATGTCTAGGGATGTCTCTAAGGTTAAGTATAAGTATATGTTATAGAACTAGAATTAAGGTAACCTATGATGTTAGATATTTAAGGTACTCCCCCTTTATAATGTTGTTTTCTCTAGCGTGATTTTTTCCTCTCACACTATTCTTTTTGGGGTTTAGATGATGGCTAGAACCCGAAGGAACCGTGTTGATCAATGTAATAGACAATGCAATGAGATTCCTCTTAAATAAACAAATGTTATGGGAGATAGAGTGAAAAATCTTATTGCTATACTTACACAAGCTATGAATCATTCTGGACTTCCAAATGAGCATAGAAGGGAACAATATTCTATTGAGTCCTTCATGAGGAAACATCCACCTTCTTTCAGTGGGTCTTCTGATCCACTTGTTGCTGAACAATGGATCAGTACCACTAAAAAGATATTTTCAGTTCTTCAATGTTCTGAACATGATAAAGTCATATTAGCTGTATATTGTTTTAAAGGTGAAGCTGTTTAATGGTGGAATCTTATCAAGAATATGAGACCAAGAGATGAAATTGAGTCCATGGAATTGGACGAGTTCAAGAACATATTTTTCAATAAGTACTTCCCTCGTATTCTTTGAACAAAGATGGAAAAGGATTTTCTTGAACTAAAGAAAAAGGATGATGAATCTGTTGGTATATACGAAGCGAATTTTACAAGGCTTGCAAGGTATGTATCTGGCTTTATCATCCAATCTAAATGTAAAGTTGATCGATTCTTCAGTGGCTTAAAAAAAAATCTTCGAAGGGCATTAGCTATAAGAGACTTTAATAGCTATGAAGAAATTGTGCGCTGTGCTATTAAGGTAGAAATGGAAGTTGGTGTTACATATCCATCTCACGGTTTTGAAAAGAAATGAAATATGGAGTTCAAGGAGAAATCTCATAATAATGGTGAAAAGAAGTTGAATATTTGCTTATGCTCAATGTGTAGAATGAAGCATGGTAGAGATTGTCTTAAAGGGACTAGAAAATGTTTTGTGTGTGGAAAAGAAGGTCATCGAGCAGCTGAGTGTCAAAGTAATGGAAAAATGGTTGCTAGTGATATGAATATAGAAAAGAATGCATAAATCGCCCCACCAACACTTCAATGCTTCAAGTGCAATGAAATGGGGAATTATGCTAATCAATGCCCTAATCCAAGGGTTAATGATGATAGACATTAGCAACCACTTAAGGAAAAGGGCAAAGAGAAGTCACATGCGATCACTATTGAAAATGTTGATTATGGAAAAAATGTGGTGGAATTATTAAGTGTTTATGTAAGGGGATTCAAAAATAATGTTGTATATAGTATCATGGAATATTGGAATATTTATGTATTGGTCTATTGTGGTTTTCAATAATTTTAGGGTACCGTTACCCATGGAAAGTGATTAAGATATTTTTGGAAAGAAGATGATATGCGCATAATGAAGGGATAAAGAGAAAATGAAATGTTTGACAGTATTCATGAGCTCATGACTAATATAATGAAATAGTTATATCATTGTTTGAGTATATAGAATTTTGGGGTTTTGGTATGTGGAAAGATTTATCTTTTGACAACACTCATGTTTTCACTAAGATTCAATTGGTATTCATTTTTTCAAGATAATTCATGACTATGGACTTCGAATGTTTGGAATGTGACCAACAAGTCAAATCTTATGATATATGGGGATCCACAATGGAATTAACATGCTTGTTATATGAAATCTCAGGTAATCGTTTTCACTATAATGTGAGAGTGGACTGTAGTATTATGGATAAGCCTAAAGATTGGAATGGATTATGTTGGACATAAGTTAGTATTGTTTAAGTATATATGTTTTTTCAATATTATTGAAGGCATGTAGTTTTACAAAAAGGACAACCTGCAGGATGGGCTACAGCCCATCACGTCGGACAAGGTTGTGGGAATCGAACCCACAACCGAAGTGCGACTGGCCTTTATCACATACCACTGTCCTACAGGAAGTCCCTGGTTAGTAGAAACTATATTTTTTATTAAGCGGCATGATAGATGAAGTATAAGTTCATTTTTGGAATCATATATGATTAACCTCACCATAGATGGACTTGTGTATATTTGATAACTTTTGCTAACCTTTTGTTTGAAACAGATGGAATGACCCATCATTCTATCACATTATTTGTTAACACTTCACGAATAACAAATTCAACTTTATTTCTTTAATAGATGAAGTGTAAATTGTTCAAAGAACGAACAACAGTGAAAATGTACCAAAATAAAGTAAGTATTTATTTTAATTCAAATTCTTCAACGTTAGGGAAATGATCTTGAAAACCAAAAATGTTTTCCTAGTTCCCTTATATCAGATGAATCAGATGGTACCCTAGATCATCACAAATTTATGGATTTCTGATTGTTTGATTTTTCAAAGCCATGTTCTCTACCACTCTCCATCAGAACATGACGGTTAGATTTCTCTTCCATATCCATATTTTCACCTATGTTCTCCTATGTGGAAACCCAGTTATTAGTTAATTTGGGTAACCGTTACGTTTCATAATTTAGTTTTTAAAGCCATGTTTTGGTATTCCTTTTTACTATGTGGGTTTCTATTAATGAATCTTTTGAGTAGTAAACCATTTATAACCCCGACGAATTTCGAGGGCGAAATTCATTTTAAAGGGGGTAGAATGTAACACCCTGATATTTTATGAAAAATATTTTTTTTATTTCATTAATGTCTTGTGTTGTACGCTACACCAGAAGGAGCTTTCACAACACACATCCCTAAATTGGCTTTCATTACACTCAATCACGACCTTCCATGATAGCATATGTTGTACACAATACCGAGTTTCGCTAAACAACGATATGCTATGAAAATATTATTAAAACTAGCCGTTATGAATAGTAATACCCTCTTTTTGAAATTTCATAAATTTTATTTTAGAAAATGGACTTCATTTTTGGATTCGGAATATCAAAATTAGCTAGGGTGATATTTTGGAATTTTTCTGAAAACTTTCAATTTTTGATGAATAGTGAAAACACTGGGTTACTATTTAAAAATAGACTTTTTATTTAAATAATTGTTTATGTTATTTAAATTTATTTTAGGTCAAAATTGATACCTAATACTTATATAAGTTCAAAGTAATTCATTGGAGTCATTTTATAATAATTTTACATATATAAATAGTTTATTGAATTTTTGACCGTCTTTTACCCACCTCCTAGGAGAATTTGCAAATTTACATAAAACGTAATTTTACCGCTTTTGTGAGTGGAATTTCAAAAATAAAAGAGACACAGTTGATTTCAGAAAGTAAAATGTGGTTCAATGAGATGAGAATAATTTTTTTTGAATAGTAACTTTTTACTTTTTTTTACCACGGTTAAAAGTAAATAGGGTAATTAAGGGTAAAAATGATATTATTATTACCCTAACACATGTCCGAATTATATTGGATAAGTGTAATTCGACCAAAAACAACATTAGAAATAAAATATGACCATTTAGCCCCACTTGGATTAGATTAGGACATTTACTATCAATTTATTTAAAGAAGGGTTAAAATAGTTAATATCAAAGTTTAACAACTAAATCATTTTAATATAGGGTTATACATAAGATTAATTCGACTATAAATATTCATTTGAAAAAGAATATGATTTACTACATAATGAAATTTTATTTGTAATTTTTAGACACATGATAATTTAATTTATTAATGAAACAATGATGATGCAGTAATTATCTTATTAATGAAATATTGACATAATTGATGTTTTAAATACCCAAATAAATGTAATTTCAGACCGTTTATGAATTACAATAATTTTATATATTAATATGACATGTTAGTATTGATTTAATTAACTTTTTTAGAACTAATATTCCTGTTATGAGTTTCACAAAAATCAATTACAAAATAGTGTCAAAATCGACATAAAATAGTTTTTTAAACAAATATTATATTATTAATTGTTATTTTATTCCTAAAAATCTAAGGTACAGACAAATGGCTTAGATAAGGTTATATATATTAATAATATACAACTTGGGGTTATTTTGGCTTATTATAGTAAGTTTATTAACCTTATTGTCTAAGAAAACAAAAAGACACGGTAAAAGTAAAATTATTTAACTTAAAATTAAATCAAAATGATAAGGTTAAAATAGAACCCTAAACTGGTATAAATTCTATTGGATGAGATTATTCCAACCCATACTCACTTTAGATTAGAAATAAATCAATTTGGAGCTATTTAAAACCGAATATGACATTATAATAAAATAATATTTTTAGTTTTTCCAAAGGTGCCCCTCTCCTCCCTTATAAAAGGGCACCTGCTCTCTCTTTTCCTCACACCACATTGAGCCTTAAAACTCAGCCAAAACCTGCCTAATTCTCCTCTCCACTTCCCTATAAACATCTTATAGGTCATGGTCTTCTTCAAAGACCAATATTAGTGCCCTAAAAGGAGGTCTCAAAGAGGTGCTTCAAAGAAGAGGTAATGCCCGTTACCAATTCTTTCATCTTTATTTCTTCTTCCACTTCTTCTTCTTTAGTTGTTTCATTATGAAGTAATAAAATAAGTATCACTTATATACTGATATGTTATAATAATTATGAAACAACCCTATTTCACCATCTATCCATCCTACGAACAACAAAATCACCACGCGTGCGTACGTACGGAATACCGTCTCCACGACGCGAAGAGAATCATTCTCCATGTTAACCATTCATGAATGATTATAAAGTATATATAAAAAGTAATCATGAAATATATAACATAATAATGACACTGGATTTTTGTATATATATATGTATGCCATCTACTTAATTTCATTTAATTCAATAAAGAAACGAAAATAGCGTTCATGCGTACGTACGACCTACTGTCTCCATGAATGGTGTATTTCAATTCATTTAATCGATCTATCATATATATATGTATATACTAAAATATATATTATATATAAATCATGTTTTACATTCTGGAATTAATTAAATCAGGATATAAGTAATAATATCAATAACGACGAGTTGAAACACATATGATAAATGAAACCATTTTACCCAAAACGCTATTTAACATTGAATTTACAAAAGAATGGGTAATATAAAGTCATAAGTGAACCATATATGATATCATAACAAGGAATATGATTCTTTAATAAGTCGATGACATTATTTAAATCATTATATAGTAGGTTCGGATACATATGAATCATATCGAACAAAAGGTAATGGATAAATTTTCAATGTCATTTTTTTATCCGAGATTTCTTATATTTAAGTATTTACTATGTTTACATTTATCATCCATGACCATGTTTTCTAAAAATGTTTTCATAAAATGTTTACTATTCTTCCATGAATGTTTAAAGCCATTTTTACCCTTTATTTACTTTTTACCACATTGTATGGATGGAATCTTTCCTTTGGTTACCATATATGGTACTTTTTGACTTTTCTGACAAAAGTACGAGGAGAATGTTATTTTTAAATTATATGGCATGAATAGATTTTTATGGTTTTATAAAGACTTATTTTCATGAAGCTTCCGCAAAAAGATTTCATGATTATTTTCATCAAAATCCTTTTCTTTTAAAATCGCATGACATTTTGTGAAAAGAAAATGATTTTGAAGAAGAAAGGATATTTTCCTCAAGAATTCATTTCAAGTGTTTTATAAAAACCATTTTTCCATCTAAGATGACATTATTTCATATGTGTATGTTTCAAGTATCATGTCTCTATGAATTACATGGTATCATTTTTTTTATTATGAAATGATATCCATTTTTTTATATCTATTATGTGATGATGGGATGATGTTTATGAAACCCATTTTATTTATTGGGTTATTATGAATGATGTATGTTTATTTTGTGGGAAAAGTAAGAATGATTTCATTATGAGATGGGTGGGGCCTATATCTCCCTCCAATTCATTGGGTAAAGATTAATATCTCATGAGATAGACATGGCTGGAATGGTAAGTTAATCCAGTTCAGTGTTACAGGACTGAAACGAGGAGTGAACTTAATTCAGAAAAGGATTTTGTCCACTAAGATGGTCTTGGCAGCAATGCCTTTGCTACTATGGAAATCATAACATGTGCTTAATGGCTTCCAAAATTACATGATTTATTCCCATGATATGTTATCATGATTACTTTTCCCTTATGATATATGCCTTACGTACTTCCAATATCCATGTCTTTTCTCAATATTTTGATATTTAGATTTTATGTTCATGTTTTTGAATTCAAATGTTTAGGGATTGTTTGATGTTTTATATGTTTACCCTTACTGGGCATTTGAGCTCCTCCCTTTTATGTTTTCATTTCCCCAAGATATAAAGATAAGTTTTAGGAAAGAATAAGAAGAGAAGATCTTTATGGGAGATGTTGAAGATCTTTCGCCGCGATTAGAAGATTATATTCCGAGTTTCCAAAGACAATAAACTATTACGGTCCTTGTGTATCTATTTTTGTTATGTACTAAGTATTTCACAAAATTAATGTAATGTCCATGTACGTCAGGCTATGGGTCTCTAAATTAAATACTATAGAAAGTAATATAGTCATGATATAATTTTTCAAATATGCAATATATAAACATCTAAATAAAAATGGCTACGTAATATGAAACATGGCTTAATGAAGTAAAATTGGGATAAAAACACATTCAACTTTGCTAACCGTTAAATCAAAACATAAATAAATATTGAACCTCATATGGATTTATAAAAATTATTTAATTATTATATTATCAAATAAATTCATAGGTACTATATAAACTATAATAAAATTTATATAGTTGGGAATATAGAAGAAATCTCAATAGTGGGAAATTTATATAAGAAAACATTTACTTCAAACATCTATTTATAATTCTAGAATTCTTTACATATAATTTTTTATTACCGATTTAGTAATAATTCGAGGTTAAGATTATTTTTTTCGGGATAAATATTTAGTTTTCCAAATAGGTCCTCATTTGTTAAAAAATATATGATGATATGTATCCCAAGTGGAATAGAAATTTTTTTCATAATTATCTAAATATATTACATTCATGTCAAAAAAATTTAGACTTCTATACTTCAAAAAAATTTGTAGTTAATACTAGAAGAATAATCTAGATTCTAGATTTTCAATCTGATGATGATAAAATTTTTTGGGGTAATGATTGAATTTTTCATTAATGATATAATCTTTAAATAAAATATTAAAGGGTTGTGATAAAATATTTTCTATCAAAACTATATGATATTTATTAGTCGAAAAATAATATAAAGGCTTTATGAAAAAATGTATTTCTAGAATTCCATAATATTCATCATGTTTTCAAGAATAATACTGATAAATAACAATAGAATCTTGTGTTATAATTTATTAAATCCAAGATAATTATAATATGAGCTGGTATTAAGGTTCATGGGGAATAGAGATAAAATTAAAAAAAACCCCATGAATAAAATCTGAACATATTGGATGATTTTAAACATTGTACAAATCCATGGTTAAACGTGGAGTTATTTACATATGATCTCCAATTTAGTAATTAAACGAGTTCTATAATATATGATCTAAATGTTATATATTTTATACACCTGATAAAAATAAATCATAGGGATTATTGTGAATAATTTTTACGAATAAGATGAAAAATATACTCTTTTTATGATGAAAATCTAATGTCATGTTAAAAAAATATATAATGGGAGATGCATAGGATGTTCTAGCTATTAATACCATGCAACGAAATATTGTGGTGATATTAAAAATGAGTTACAAAAAATAATGGAATTTATGGAGTATCAACTAAGTATAAAACTACATATGTGAATTTTTTTGATAAAAACAATGGGCATTTGACTATACCAATATTTACATTGAATTGAAATATATTCAGAATATTCCATTTATAGATATTTAAAATTTAAAAATACATTTCTTACAACCACTAAGGAATTTCATTAATTGTAGATATTGTGGATTATGAAATGAAAATTTTGGAATAATTTCCTAATACATTGAGTTGAAAAGCCTATAGAATAAGACAAAATATTGAATCTAAGATTTTTATAATAAATAAAAGAAGAATATAATGTTTCATTATATAAAGAAGAATATTTAGAGGGGTCATCTATCATTATGTGATCAGTTTGATCGGGCCAATGGATTGAGTAAGAAAACCTGGTGGAAAAACATTGAGGATATTTGATTCTATTAATTATTTATTGATTAAATTTAATGCATTTCAGTTTAAGTAGTAGCTACTTATTGAAGAATCTTAGTTGAGTTAATCAGATCAATAATTGGTTTTAGAGACATCATAGACAAAAATTGATGATCTGATTCTAAATAAAAACATCAATTGAGAAACTAAATAAGTAATTTTATTTATATAGAACATTTTAGTCGTAGAGAACACATTTATATCATCATTTAAATCATAGATTGTAACACTGTTCTATTTTTTAATGTAATGGCCCGGGTTTTTGGGGTCTATTACTTGGTAAAAATATGATATTTGAGTTGTTTTGGGTGGCCTGGAAGGCCATCCCAGCTTCTTGGTGACTCCAAGCGGTAGCCTTGGCATACCGGTAGCATCAGCCTATTGGTAGACCTAGCCTACCAGTGACCTCAGAGTATCGGTAGCCCTCGGCTACCAGTAGCTCTCGGCTACCTATATCTCTCGACTACCGGTAGCTCTCGCCTACCCCCACGGGTTTTCCAGTAGAGCCTCCTTTTTGCACAAATTGGTTTCTAAACCATATTTTTACCCCATTAAGCATGTTTTAAAGCCCATTAATTTCCTTTTAAATTAAATGTTTGGTGAGGTACCACCTTAAATGAAAAACCACGAGGTGTGCATCGGTTTAAACCGCTACGAAAGGCGGGGACCTTTATGTAGCGTGTGGGTTGTCTCAACCGTGTGGTCAACCCACAATCCTGCTTCATACACGGTTTCAAGTATTTATTTCCATATATTAACCATTTCGGGAATGCTGTATCATAGCCTTTATTACCAACGGCTTCTCCCTATGTTTCTTTTCTCTATCATCCTGTGCTCGGAGTACCCTTCCTCCCGACGACCCGTACCCCATTTGCGAAGTTCTCCTTGATCATGTTTTGTGGAGTTCATGCCACTCCTATTTTCTATTTTCCACGGAAGCACTTAACGTCGATCCTTCAAGTAAGGATTTTTTCTATTGCCTCTCTTTTATGTGTATCATGTGGGGTGGGTATGCTTTTTCCCCTGTGGAAATTGAAGAAACTGAACATAGCGACGATAATTAACCGACCTTTAAAGAATGAAAGGGGGGTGTGATCGATGACCAGTTGTGAAATTTTATTGTTGATATATATTGTGAATTATACGGGCCTATGTTCACTAAAAATCATGGAAGTTGGTGGTATTTCTCTATGCACTAATGAGCCTCAGTGTTTTTGGATATTTAAATAACTGTGACATGGAATTGGTTAATTACATATACTCAGTTAAATAAATTTAAATCACCAGGATCAACCCTTTTCTGTGATAACCCTAGTTAAATCTTAGTGGAATTGAAACCATGGAGTGTGTTAAATCTTTTAAATCTAAAAATACCTGCATGGGCCTGGTTTGTGTTGGTGGTAGCGTTTTGGTTGTTTGTTTCACAGGCCGATTACTGGGGAGATGCGGGTGGGGATAAGATCCCCTGTTGTTATACATTTACTGGTTTTGAATTTAAGGATGTGTGATTACTCTGCTTATATCACGAATTGGGGTGGGATCCTCTATTGTTGAGAAACTGTTGTCTCCTGGGTTTTGGGAACAAGGGGTTGTATCTTGGGGTTTTCTTTGGTTCCAATACTTCTAGGGATCTCCCTTATCCCTTTGTAGTTGTTACTTTTCAAGAGAACTGGGTGTGAATGCGTAAATTTTTGTTGGCTATAACATGTTCCCTTTGGTTTGTTCTTATGTTATTATTTTCCCAGAAGTGTAGAACATTATTTAATTGAGATTATTTAAACAAGGAAGCAAGAATAGCTTAAATGGGAATTGGTTCTGGGGGTGAGTTGTGACTTAGTAGTGAGCAGTGTGCATACTATGAATAGGTATGAATGTGCTTGTGCTAGTAATTTCTTTGGAAACCCTAGGTTGGGTTGAGTGTCTGATACTTATACATATGTTTTTTTGTTCTTATGTTTCTTATTCGCTCCCCACCCAAGTTGAGCACTTAGTGCTGAACACCCCCCATTTCACTGGAGAGGGTGTTTTTCCGAACACTTCTATTAGTGGCTAGTAATTAGCTCGTTTCTGCTCCCTTTCCCGGATATCCGAAGTATCTTCGGGCCGGATGTGATTTCCTAAGGTCCATTACTAGCCCAACAATTTTCGGGTGGGGTGGTTGCGGTGGTTGGCCCAGGTGCTTACAAACAGGTTGTTTCCCATGTATCTTTGGGATGAGGCCCATGTGTCTTCGGGATGAGGCCCAGGCGGGTCGTGACATGTAAAATATTTCATTAAAGAAATACATTTTTATAACATACTCTACAAGAAATTGTGAACTTAAATGAAAAACATGATAGATTTGGATAAAAGTATAAGTAATGAATATAAATATTACAAACAACTAATTTTATTAGAAAATATGTATATTAATAACCATATTTTTACATAAGGTTATTAAAAAATAAATTATTCCTTTAATACTAATGAAATTCAATTTTTATTGTTGAACCAACTGTGGAAATAATTTTATGCATTAAAATAATTTTTTATATATTTTAGGTTTTCTTTCAAGAAACAATGTATCTCATGATTAAATAAACAAAATATTTTAAATATTAATAATATAGTATAAATAAATTATTCAGTATTTGATCGGAAATAAAAAAATATAATACTTGACATTTTATAAAGTTATTTTCTAATATGAATAATTATCTATTATAATTCTATATTTCATTTACATTTTGATTTATAAATTTTTTGAAAATTAATTTTAAAAAATTGAAAATATTTCTTGTATTAATATTAGTAATATAATATAAAGATTATTATTTATTACTTTTTAAATTTAATTTTTTCAGGTGAATAGAGAAAAATAGAATTCTTGAAAATGTAGTGACTTTTACGACCTCAGAAGTATATAAGGTTAAAGTAAAAATTATAGAAAAATATTATTCAAAAAAATAGTTTTAATATAAGTAAAATATTACATATTAAAATATTCTATTTAAATTAAAAACTTTTATTTTATATTTTTTAATGTATGTAAATTTTTTTCAAAAATTACATTTAATAAATCGTACATTACTATTTTAAAATTTATATTTTTTAAATCATTTAATTATATAAAATGAATTGGATTTCATATTTATAATTTTTTTGAAAGTTTCCTTATAATAACCACTTCATTTTTATGAATAAAAAACAATTTACCTATGGAAAAAACAAATGTTTGTAGTTAAAGATCAAAGAGAAAAAGTAATAATTAAACAGGTAAAGGGAATGAAACATGTTAAAAACATGATTCAAATTTAATGGATTATCTTTTGATCAACCTTTTCTCATATAATCTCAATTATTTATAAAGTTTTTCCCGAATTCCATGATTTAGACTTCCCATTTTAGAATACATTTGTGTATTCATAAAAAGGTAATCACATTTCACTTATAAATGGGACTCTCTTCTCCTTATATTACCAAACACAAAAACACCATAATGTTGGAAAATAATATACCAAAAACTCAAATCAAAACTCATAAACACCTTAAGGAATTTTCTTTATAGAGATACCCTCCCGCAATGGTTTCATAAACTTCTATGAGTAGATAATCCAAGTAGTATCATATAGATTTCTGATCTGTACTCCCTCTTTACTATTTCTTTATATACTTTTGTTCTATATCAAATATATTTTCAGGTACATATAATAATAATAAAAAATTATAATTATTAAAATAGAATGTTATTATAGGTATTTTATTATAATTAACCACTATACACTTTTCAATTAATATGAATCAAAACAAGATACATATGTTATACAAACTATAATCTCCATGATGTAATATGATTCGATTTCCTTCACCACATTTCAAGGACTGTATTAACAAGGAATTTAATATGTGGATATTATAACTACGAAATATTTTATATTCTTAGATGATAATATATATTACTCATTTCCCCTCTTCTATGGAAAATTAAATCATTATCATTGCGTAGGTGTCGACTACCGCCTCTATGGAAAGATTGATTTCCATATTTATTTTCATTGCAGACTTACTTGTATCTTCACGAAAATGGGATTAATGTTTAAATATTTTGTTCATCATATCATTTGGTTTTTTCTAAAATAAAAATTTATGATCTATTAATGATATGTTAAAAAACAATCATCATTATTTTTATAATTTAAAACAAAGCATATTAATATGGATATATTATACTACTATATTGTGAAATTTTAATTTTCATTACTTATTCATTAAATTAATTAATAATTATGACATGTCATATTGATAAACACTTAATTATATCATTATCAGATTATTTAAAGATACTTTAACTGAGTCACCTCATAATCATCCAATAATAATTCTATGTTCAATTTTTTTTATATTGACCTCATACTGGAACAATGAAATAAAATTATATCATTGATGCTTTTTAAAAAGTAATTAGTATTATATAATAATATAAATTTTAATTTTTTTTGGTTTTTTTAATAGATATATCAATATTTAACTCATTAACAGAGAAAACACCCTATGTTGGTAAATAATCACTAAAACATTCTCACTGTCAATTTCATCCTATGGTATAAATAATAATATCCTCATGATTGGAAATTAAAACATATTAAATAATTATTAATCATCCATTATGGTATTATTATTGATTTGAAAAATACAAAAATTATTTTAATAACAATTACCCAAACCACTCTTATGAAGTAGTATAATCCATTAAAACTATAAACACCTAATGTAGGGAAATATGACAAAAAATTAATAAATATATAATGATTAAAAATGGAGTGTATAAATATTTTTAGTAATATTTTTTTGTGGAATAATTGTTAGAATTAATTTTATTATTCAATATTTTTGGTTCTAGTGAAGAATGAATCAAAACAGGGGATATCGTTTTTTATAAGATTATTCACATTGAGAGTTGTTTTTTATAATATGCCTAGTTTTTTATTTAATTTATATTATTACAAATTGGGATATTATATCATGAAATTCATTTTATTCATGATAATTTTATGTTTAATTTTAATATTATCCATTCATGATGTTTTAATTTAAATGATCCTCACATCTTGTGGGGTTTTCATGACTCATATTCAATCATGGGGACATAATTACTCCTAATTAACAATTATTATCTATGATTGATTGATTGTAATTTATGACGGTGATATGTTTTTTATATAATATTTTTGGGAAAAAATGTTTCACATAGAAGTCTTCTTCCTCTATGAATCTACTATTTTATGAAAATGAAATTATTCATGAATAATTTTAAACCCTTTAATAAATTTTCAAATATATATATTTTTAATTCCAAAAAATGTTTTCCTTTACATAATTGAAACTCCAATTTTTTATATTTACTGATCCTTTTCTTCCCATTTATTCTTTTTATGAAAACTGATTTATTATTATTTTTGTATTTTTGGTGTTTAAATAATAGAATTTCAAGTACTCAATTAAATAAAAAAGGATTCACATTCAATAAAAATAATAATTTTCATGTTCCACATGATATATGTATAACCATTATCTTTTTTAAGGATTTATTATTATTCTTGTGGATTTATGTTCTAATAATAATCTATTTTCAATTGTTAATATATTTTTTGGGAAAATAGTATTTTTAGTTCCAATAATATTATAAATTTATGTTATGTAATGTTTTTCGAATGTTTAAAAAATTTCTTAATTTTCCATGGGTTCATTAATATATGATTGCGATTATGTTTAAGTGGAAACATATTCATTGGTGAACATAGGAGGGTTTTAGTATCTAATTTCAATTCATTAGTTTATGTTTATGTGTCATAGTCTTATAAGGGCACACACGAGGATTTATCCCAAGACAAAGGGCATGTAACATGATTTATCTTAATTTAAATAGTTATAATATTGATTTTATCCAAATTTAAACGGTACATGGGTGGGTTTTATCAAGACCAAAAAGGTAAAAAAGTTCTTATCTCATGTAAAATATGTGACTAATGTCTTATTGGGGCGCCTTGACATATAGTTTCTATGCTTTTTTCCATTCCACGCTATTATGTCATAATATTCTATATATTATTATGTTCTCGAACTAATGTTTAATTTCCCATGATTCTAAAAAATATTTTTTGGTATATTCTTGTTCATTTCAAATTACATTTACTACTATCCTAACATACAATGAACACTTTTTATTTCATGTTCTTTTTAGTAAAATATTTTTCTTATTAACAAGTCTTCTCATATACTTGGGATGTAACCATTAATTACGTATTGATATATTTTCCCTTATAGGTAATATTAGCTCTTACCTTTCTTAGTTTTTCTATTCCTTATGGTATGATGACATGTACAACATGTGGAAATTCAATAAAGGATTTTATATTATTTTGATTATGATGAAATTATTATATATTAAGTTTTTTAGGTAGATTTTCTCTACGTTGAAAAACATTTATGTTCGTAGTTTTTGAGGATTGTTATGAGATATTTTATTTTAATCATTAGATTATTTTATTATTTATGTTATGTTTCGATGAGGTCTATTTAGTTTTTTTTCTATTAGTGTTTAGTTATTTTTGGTATTACTTAATAGAAAAATAGAAAAAATTCAAGATAAATTATAAGGGATGAATTTAAGTATAGGATAACATATTGGGTTTTGGTAAAATAAATATTTTATGGTTATCCTAACAATTTTAATATTGTGTAGATACTGAATTTGAATGACGGATATAGTATAAATTTACCTTGGTATAATTGACCTGAAATAGTTTTTTTGTAATTTACATAATCATCTCCTAGTGAATGAAAAATAGGATTAACTTCACACATGTTATGATACTCTAAGAGAATACGATTTGGTAATTCGTTATTCTCTTTCAGATCAATTTTTATAATTTAAAAAACTACTTAGTTCATTTAAAGATGAAAATTGGGTGATAAAATTGAATAATGTATATTAAAACAAATATATTCAAAATTGTTCTTATATATTTCATCTATGGGTAATTTGTTATAGAATCATAGATTTCATTCAACGCATTTAATAATTCATCAATTTAAATTTTTACTTAATAAAATTAATGGCTTGAACTAGGAAAAATAGAATCAAGAATGGTAGTAATGATCCTTATGGTGATTTACCCAGTAAAAATCCTATTGGGAAAGAATGTACAGTGAAAACCTTCATCAAAATGTTATCCCAATTTTCGAAAATTAATAAAAACTGTGTGATGCACCAAAATCCACCATGGGTGAACAATATTGTAGTCTCTTTTTTAAGCTACAATGAACACATCCTATACTGGGTCTCCGAATCAACTAATTTATTGCAAATATATCGATAAAGTATAAATTATATTTTCCATTTTGTATAGCGTAGATCATGAAAAAACTATATATTGATTGGATGATAATGATGATCAATGGTATATCCTATTCAAGTACATGGGGTGAAATAAATAAATCTATTCCATGATATGGGATGGTTTTAATGATGCATTATTTAGAAAATATTTTCCTAAAACTCTTCAAAAAATAGGGATCTAGTTACTTCATCAATAGAAAAAAGAAAATAAATCCATTTGAACCTATGAAATATACATTGAAAATATTTCAAGGTTTTCCTTTAGTTTTATCATTTACCATGAATATAAGGTAGATGGTTTCTATATTGTATTAAATGTTAGTCTCTAAAAATCATTATCAATAATGGATTTTTTACATTATGAATTGATTTTTCTATTTTCACTTCATGAAAAAACGATAAATGGAGTCTCTCATTATTAACATGATTTAGGGTAAAATATGATAAAATGGATTTTCCGATGAAATTCATTTGATAAAATACATGTATAGGAAAAACTTTATCCTCTAAAATATAGAAAATTTTGTAAGAATTATAGGGGGACTATCTCCAACAAATAAGTAAGTGATTTTCGTGTATAAGAGAAAGTCATCAAGAACATGAAAACTAAAGAGAAGTAATGATGGAAACTAATGAAATAGACGGTAAAAATTCCCAACATAATGAAAAATCTTCAGTCTAATGCTTCAATTCAATAGAGTATGGTCTTTATTACAACAAGCTGACTAAATGATAGGTTTGTGGAAAGAATCAACATCAAAAACCACATAATCCGAGAGAACTAGAAAACTCCTACAAATAAACACTAATAAAGTAGATTTTTGATAATGATGTACATCATGATAATATATTAAAACTCTATATATAAACTAGGTTAGTGGATATAATATTGGATTCAAATTTTTAAAAATCAACTATTTCTTTGATGTTTTCTAGAATAAATAAATCAATAGCCTAGTTATGTGAATATATAATAATAAAAAACAATTCTTATTTTATCCTAAGTTGAGGTTTATGGAATATTATTCCTAACATTTTTATAAACCTCTCTTTAGGGGAATTCGTTGTGATTTTACGGATTTTTGAACTACCTTAAAAAAATACATAGTAATCAACAAAGAAATCAAATCATACTTCATATTTTAAATCATTCTTTGATCATCTATCTATGAATGGATGACTATTATATATCTTGGAAAATAAGTTCAATTCTATGAGTCATGATACCTTAACATGAAATATGTTTATAGAAATTTATTTTAGAACATATCAATATTATTATAGAAATATTTTAATAGAATTACATATATTTTCTATGGTTTTTTAATAACTGTATATAAATATTATCATTAATTCATTATATCTATTAGATACCGTTAGTTAGTATACTAGGTAATAATTAAAAAATTTATAATTTAATTTATTAATGTCGGTAAGATGAATCACCTCATGATTTTTTAAATATATTCCTTAAAAAAAATTTGGATAGATTACTCCATATATCACACTGAACATAAACTAAAACAATGATACATTATAACAAAACTACAAGTACTAAATATTTCCATTAAAACCACATCATTAAATTATAAGTTATTAATAAGAATAAATTTATTATTAAATTTTGTTATAATAAAATTGATTTCTACTTTTAATATTAATGAAATTCAATTAATATAGCCAAAATCAATAAAAATCATTTTATACATAATTTTTTTTTCTAAAATTAGTGTCTTATTTAAATAAATATTACATTATGACTAAATAATAATTAATATATCTATCAAATTAATAAAATACTACAAATTAAATATCTATTAATAAAAATAAAAAATAAATAAATAATAATTCTCATTTTAGAATGTTGTCTACCAATGTGAAGGATGTTTTCAATTTATTTTTGGATTTTATATAAATATTGTAATACCAATTTTATGAATTTTAATTTAAAAAAAATGTGCATTATTTTCAGAATATTAATAATAATATAATCTTGGGAATAATTTTCAATCTTTTTCTAAAAAATAATTTTTTGGTGTATAAAGTAAAATGTCATTATTGAATATACTTTGGATTTTTTGACATCACATGGATATATGAAAAAAAAAGATTATTAAGAAAAAAATATGGAACAAATATATTTCTTATAAGTGACATTATATATTTAAAAGTATTATGTTTTAATCCCAAAACCAATATTTAAAATTTTAAAAGGTAATAAAATTTCTCAAAAATTGATTTCAATGCATTATAAACTTTTATTTTAAAATTAAGCCTTATATATTTTATAAAATTAATCAAATAAAATGTAATAAAAATATAGAAACCATGGTTCCAAATTTTTTATTATAAAAACATCTTTAGGAATAAATATTATGTTACATTTGGTAAAATCCAATTACCATTGTAAAAAATTAATGATAAAAGTAATAATTAAATGTGTAAAGGTTTTAAACGTGTAAATAAATATTAGATTGATTGTTTGAGGTTATCCTAGATCATCTCACTTATTATCCCTATTAATTCACAATGTGGGGCCTTTTCTTTGAAATTTTCTTCCCATTAGTTACATTTTTTGGGTATTTAGAAAAAATTGATTCTATTTTCACATATTAAATGGGCACTCCACTAATCATTTCCCCTATCTCAAAAACAACTTAATTTTATCCCAAAATATAAAAACCCCTCTCATGAAAACTTCAAATAACCTTAATGAGATTTAACTATTCTCAAAATACCGTTCCTAAATTTTTTAAATCCCATCAAAATAAGATAATATTAGTTGTAAGAGATATATTTCTAAGAGCAACTCCATCTTCCTAGTTTTTCATTTTCTTTTATTATTTGTAAAATATATTATAAATTTATTATACAAATAACATAATATTCGTTAATTAAATTTTTATGTCATTATAATTATGGTCTAATCATTAACCCCCTCCCATTTTCTACTAATGAAAATTACAATGTGAATTATGAGTTATGCGGACTACCTCCACAATGACGCAACATGATTAGTTTTCATTCACCACCATAATATAATATTCATTCTAAGTATATTAATATATAAAGATGATATTTTTTAGATATCTTATATTATAAAATTATAAAACATAATACTCATATTTTTATCTATAGAAAAGTGAATCATCATCCATGCTTATGTGATGACTACAACATCCATGGAACGATTGACTTATATTTTTATTTTCATCACCACCAAACATTAAAAGTCATGAAAATAATTCTAATGGATAAATATTGATTTTATTATATAATTCGGGGATGTATATAATAAATTGTGCAACCCTTTAATGATTTGATCATCAAATAATCATCTTTAATTCAATGATTCCAAAGAGGGGTACTAAGAAGATACTATTTTTTCAAATTTTTTAAAATTTTCTAATCGAATACTTATTATTATATTTATTTTCTAATTCTTATTTATCAATATAATAAATCCTAAATTAAATAATTATTTTATTTCTTTAATTATACTTTAAATTAATAATATCATAATTTTTCAATTAGGATGGCATGTTATTATTTGGTTATGTTTGACTACCTATGTAAAAATTGTGAAAAAATTATACCATGGGTGATTAAGAATGATTATTTAATTTTGTCATTTGATATAAATATTATTGTAATTATTTTTTCTCTTCTATAAAAGTTTCATAATTTTTTGTCTCATTAAATAAAAAACTCCCTTCAAAGAATAAAAAATCAAGAGAAATGATTTTCTTGGATTTCACATTCTTGGATAGATATTAATGTACTCATAAAAGGAAATTAAATCTATATAAATCTTTATAAGTCCTTCCATATGGAAAAATTAATTATTTTCGATATATGGACTTTTTAATATAATGAAATATCAATAATTATCGTATAAAACTATCATAATCCAATAAAATTATAAACACCTGATGTGGGAAAATAGATTAAAAGAAACTAAAATATATCTAATTATCATAAATTTGGTGTAAAAGTAGTTATATTTATAATCCTTTTTGTTATATAATCAATAAAAAGAATTTAATTATTCATAATTTTTTGTGTAAGTGAAGGATTAATTAGGACCATGGTAAGGCTTTCATTCTAAATTCCTCTCATTACAACTTAATTTTTATTAAAAACCTAATTTATTTTATATGGTGTATATACAGAAAATATAATATAATATATCCTTAAATACCATTTATTAATATAATTTTTATGTTCAAATTATATCTCTCCCTTTCAAGAGGTTTTGATTTATTAGATTCTCAAGTTGTAAGGTGTTCCCATGACCCAAATTCCTTCCATTGGTCATAATCACTATTATCTAACTATTATCAGTAGATATTGATCGGTTCTAACATATGATTATGTTATATTGTATTTATACTATATATTATGGGTAAATTAGATTTTTCAACATTTTTTTATTTTTGAATAAATTTTTTTTTGAAATGAAATTTTGTTTAGAATAATTTTCATATATTTTAATGGATATTTCTAAATATCCATTTTTAAAATTTCTACCAATGATCTCGTTTACATTGGGGAAAAATCAAAATATTTTTTGATCTAATTGTATTTTAATTCCAATTTATTAATTCGAAAGTAATGGTTTACAGTTATTTTATAAAATGTGTATTTACAAACTATGGTATATAGGGATAAATGAAAAGGGTTATCAATCCTTTCAAAATAAAATGTATCAATCATAAATTTTCCATTTATTAATAAAATTTAGGCCCCATGAAGAATTAATTATTTATAACTCTTTATAAAAATTCTTTTTAATTCCCTTTATTTCTCTTCTCATAATTTTTTTTATTTCAATATTCACTTAACCTTTTATAAAATCTTCTATATGTGTTGTTGAAATCTATTATATTTAGGATTCTGTATTACACCATGTTTTATCTCCCCTAAACTGATATTTTCAATATATTCTATATTTTAATATAAAATGATTAATTTTTATTAAAAGGATAAATTTTATTTTCATCAATCTATTTAATTTATGTTATGTGATGTTTTTGTAATACTTAAGAGGAACATTTTTTTCTATAAGTTAATTAGGATATGCTTATGATTTATTTCAAGTGGAACAAAGATGTATGGAAGATTATTGGTGGATTCATGTATCACTCTCTTACACATTGGATTAATAATATGTCTCATGAGCTCACAAGTTTGTATTGTGTGATTTTTCCCAAGCCGACGGTTACATAAGATAATTAATTGTAATACAAAAGTGGTACACATTATGTTTTCACCCAATCCCAAGGGTAAAATAAAGGATTATCCCAATCCCAAGAAGTTACCTGGGTGGTTTTAACAAGCCTAATTTGTGATGACTATCTTGGTGGGTATCCTTGAAATATGATTTCTATTATTATTTTTATCAAACATTATTATGTACGACTCTAATGACTATGATAATTATCATTTACTCGTGATTAATGTATCTTGACATAAAATGATTTTTGATGGAATAAACATTTTAACTTTGGTTTACATGTCATTATACCATGATTTATATAAACTTATTACAAGTCAATGTCCTTTTAAATAATAAATTTATCCCCTTGAAATATTTTTTTTTCATATGGCTATGATCTTACACTAGATGATATATTGACAGGTTCTCCCTTACTAAGCATTTATGATCACCCCTTTTTTGTGTTTTCCACTCACGGGTTGTAAGGATACATAAAACTTGTGGAATGACTTGATAGTAGTATAGTGGGTATGATTATGAAGAAATAATTATATATTAATATGTTTATATATCTAATATTTAAAAAAATATCCTTTAAATACATTGTATTTTAGAATCTTTGTAATATTTATAATATAAATCATGAGTTTAATGTACAATATAGTTAATTTTTTGCACGATTTACAATAATGAAAATAGTGTTTTTCTATAGATATAAGACAATTGAAATCATAACAAGAGATTTCCTCCAAGAATGTAGTAAGTTTAAACATCCTCAGACTTAGAGTTTATATGGGAAACACCACCCATTGTAGTCATAATCATCTAATTGTGAAGAATTTTTTATTGTAATGAATAACTAATTATAGAAATGAATCACTCTTTATACCTATACTTGTAAAAATAATATGTGAATCTTTAATAATTTTCATTAATGTATAAAATTGACTACTTATCTTTCAAAAATTGTTTGATACAATATAACTGACCATAAATAGTTGTTTAATTATAACGCGGGAAAATCAATTTTTGAATTGGTAAAAAAATTATCAAAACAATATTCACACCACCCATGTGTTTGTATTATTATATTGATTACTTTAATTAGTATAAAAGTTAAGGTTATCTTTGATTGGACATATTTTCAATAACACATAAATTTCATATGGATTAATGATGTTCATATTTGAGATGACGGAAAAATATCCAATCAATAAAAATATATATTTCATTAATGTTTCTTTTTATATTGAATTGTCTTCTAATACTCTTGAAATTAGGATGAAGTATAATTCTTGAAGATTGAGAAAAACAAAAAGTAGAATGATATTCACCCAATAGCCAAATGCAATCAAATTTTTTTATTTTACAAAAAACTCATTGAGGGTGATTCATCAAATGATGATAATTAAAATTTTGAAAAACAAAAGAACTTTTGAATGATATTTCATAGAGTAATTTTATTTCAGGATTTAATGATTATCATTCCATAATAACCATAAATGTTTACTTACATATTTTGATTTATATAAAGGGGCTATAAATGAAAATTTCTATTTGTAATAATAGATAGATAAAATGGAGGATGCATTGGACAAACATACTAGTTATAAAAATTTAATGATATGAGATTGAGGATCCTCTAGATCAATAAAATTCAAAAACTTTCCCCATAACCCATTTCATTTATTTATTTTTAAATCAATACGCTTTGAATATTTTGAAAAAACAAATAATCTATACAAATTTTAATGATTAAAAAATAGGAATCTCAAAAATATATCAAGGAAATTCCACCCTATAATAGAGATATAAATATTAGGGTACAACAGAAAATTAACAAGTTCGAACATCTAGATTGATTCAATGCACAAACAATTATCACAGTTAATTATAATATTTTAGTGTTTCTTGATGATTGGGTATATGGAAATTTCTAAGGGGCATAACATATCAGTATATTCTAGTAGAAGAAGGCCAGAAGTTAGGGGGATAATATTTAAGGTCTAAAAGAAAACCAAAAGTAAAAATCATGAATCACATAAAAGGGAGAATTTATAATATTTTATTATATTGAGGAAATATTAAATTTTAAATGATTTGGGAAATATTAATGCTCATTCTTATAAAAATAATTCTATAAACCTAGTAGAAAATATTCCAATGCTATATAAAATAAAAAATCACCAAAACTATGTAGTGGGTAAATGAGTCTACAATACAATTCATAAAAAAGAATATTATGTAAATAATGAAACTCCAAATTAAAATAAAATGTGGAAGAGACGTTATAAAATATCTAAAAACCCACAATCAAGGATTCAATGTTGAAATCATAATCATTATATTTATATAACTGATACTAATAAATGTGACTCATTTTTTCAATCCATACCTTAAAAAATCAAAAATCAATATCGGATCACTTACATTCTCAATGAATTTTAAGGTTTGGTGTTTTATAAAAATATATTAAAATCTTATATATAAAAATACTCAGGTTTTAAAATTATCACCTCTCCCAATAAAACTACCATTTCCTATTTCACATTAGTACATCATCATCATCCATATAAACCCATTTAGGATACAATTAGGTGAATATAATTATTGATAACATAAGGAAAATGAAACATAACAACTGTGAGCTAAAATTTTCTGTAATTTTTTAAATAGTCATTGATAATTTAATGTCACCAAAGAGCACAACGAGTTCATAGGGATATGATTATATAATCAGAGCTCATGAGAAATCATTAAATAAATATAACCCATCAATTCCTAAATTATAAATTTATGAAATATTTCCAAATGTTATGATAAATGTAGGGTTCCTAATAATTAATAATCATGATATACGTGGTATCAATATTGATAAAATGAAACATTATAAACCTATAGAAAGCATAGAAAAACATGTTGGAGTCTTGGGAAATCATCATCATAGAACCCCGAAAGAACCCTTATAATTAGAAGAACCTTATCGATAACTACTAATATATTTATCTAGATAAAATAATCTTTACTCTATGTATTGTAGACCAATCAATGTGAACCCAACAAATAATCTATATCAGGCTCACCAGACACTATTTGAGTTCACACATAATATAAGTGATATTTGGATCACCAGGTGTTATCTCAGAAAACCAATCATTAAATCTATATTGAGCTCAAACAAGGCTATCAGGATAAACCCAGATTATAAGATATATTATTCTTAATAGGTGTATTCATGGCTCACCCATGGAATATAATTTCCAATAATAATAACATAATAAAGTAAATTGCACTTACATTTCATGATAAACTCATAGGGAAACCATTGTCCTCTAAAAAAACTTATTAACCCATTAAAAATAAATATTTTCCATAGAAAATGTCTTGGAAACATGATTTACACAAGGAAAATAGTTGGTTTTCATAAAAATCTATTTGAAACATGATTATCCTTAGTAAAATAAATGTGTTCTATAATAATACTATTGAAACATTATTAATCCATTGAAAAGAAATGAGTTCCACAACAATATCATTAACAAAAGTATTATTATATACATATAAAGAATGAGGTAATTCAATTATAAAATAACCCCATTGGATTGAAATTAACAATAATTTTTTTGATGTTAATGAATAGTAATACTATTAAAATATTATTTAATTTTTTTATGAGAAAAATAAATTATTCAATTTTAATTTTAATTTTTAAAAATAAAAAATATTGAAAAATTCTTTTTTCATTGAAAAAAACATGGAACCATATAAATGAAAATTGAATGAAAATAGATAGAAATATCGCATGAGAATGTATTTATGTCATAAATGTAAAAACTAAAAAAAATATATAAAATATTTTTTAAAATGGAGGAAAAAATGACACATTTGGAAATAATTAATAAATAACATTATAAATATTTTAAAAGAAGGTAAATATCTAATAAAATGTATTTTTGAAAATTATCTATTTTAGAAAATATTTTAAAAATAATAATTTTCAAAAACATGAAAATGGAAGACAAAGATACCTGATCGAATAGAATATACAAGATTGGTATCACTTACCAAAAACATTCATTTTGTTATATTAATAATGAAGAATGTAAATGGAAATAAAACAAGATAGACACATTCTTAATGGGAGAATAAGAATGATTAATAGTCCAATAAAATAATATCATTTTATTTCATTCAAATGAACCATTGATATAAACAATCACAAAATGAAATTAGATTATAATAAATATCATTTACTAATTTATGAATATTTTAAATTTTATGATCCAAGATAGAAAGACTTCAAATGATTCTTTAAATATCGTTAATATAAGTATTTTTTGGATATTAATTTTCAAACTGCAATTAGAGAAACCAAATTTAATAATATAGGTGTGTAATTTTACAATACACCATAATAAAGGGAAATTGACATGAATCCCCTTACGGCTTTGGTTCTGTTTGGATCAAAATCCCATAAAAAGAGAGAACCTCATGTGGATTTTTATATCCAAATAATTTTCATGAAAATAATAATTTTATAAACACATGGACTGTATATATATATAAAAAATATAATTTTGATTGGAATATGGCATATTTCTCACTGATGTTAAATAAAGAGAAGAAAATTCTTACCTCATATCCAAAAATTCCTTGTACTTCCATTAACTCGAGTATTATAATATTGAATCAATTATTTTATTTATTAAGTAAAATCTAAAGGTTTAACACCTTATACCAATATCATTTATTATATTTCTATATAATTACATATTTGAATACTTAATAAATTAAGTCAACATTGGGTGTTTTGAGGATGGTTGGATCATTGTATCAAATCAGATTCTTTATGTTGAATTTCATTAAATAGGTCATTTTTTAAACATATAATGAATAATAATACTAAAATAATTTTCATATTTATTTTCAAATTATAAATTTAAAACCAAACTTGCAATTTTTTTATAAAAATGAACTATGTTACGATAAGGGAGATGATAACTCATTTATACACCTAAGTAACATTTCCATTTTTAAACGATAAATATGGATCTAAGGATTATTTTATTTTATCATAAAATAATGATCATAATATTAAAAATAACATTTCATTCTGTAAATATACTTATATATATCATTCTACTGATATGGTGATTAAATAAAGGATCACATCGCTTCATGGAGGTGAGAGTCCAAATATACACGAACGGCGTTATAATATTTAGTCTCTCATAGAAATTGATGTATTATATACTCCTAATGATAAATATGACATCATTATTATAATGAATTTATTTATATCCCATATATTCATTAACATAATCATTGTTACCTTCCATGTAAACCGTTCGTTGAAATAGAATCACATCACTTCATGGGGCAGTAGTTTATCATGCACACAAGAAACATTATCATACCCCACATATAAACTAAAATAAGAATGTACATATCTTATAATGAGTCCATAAGTATTAATATTTTAAAACTATAATAAAAACACATTCAATAAATAATTACAATAATATGTGAGATGCAATGATTGAAAACAAATAACATCAGTTCTAGAGGTGGGAGTTCGTCGTACACACAAATGATGATTTCATATCCCACTTTATAGGAAATGATATGGATTTAGGTGATAAATTTAGATTATTAATGTATAATAATTATTTAGATATCAGTTTTATCATATTATCATTGTGGAAGAATATTTAAAGGATGTGGAAAAATAAATAAAATAATAATATATAGTTAAGAATTTTACCTCTTCTCAGACCACCTCTTTATCATTCTACCTAATATATTCCTATAATAGATTTTTGACCGATCCAAGGATTCTAGGATTAGGTTTTGGATTCTGTGAAATTATTTTTTCATTGATTATTTGCACCAAAAGTGGTTTGTGCTGTGAATAAGATAAAATTATCGGTGGTCGTCTATTGTAAGGTGAGTGGGACATTAGTAATCTCTTAAAATAAAAATGTGTACCAATATTTTTCACATTCTTAAAAAATAAATAATGGATGTTTATAAATAAATAGAAATATAATTTTAAAATATTTCCAAGAAATATATTTTAGATAAGTTTCAAGTGCATTTTTCCCATTATCCTATCAATTTAAAACCGATAAAATAGTTTTTACCTTAACCGTGATAATAAATTTTTATTTTTTTTCACTTGTAATTATGTTAAAATTTAAATTTAATAATTTAATATTTTAAATTTTAAATTTCAAAAATATATAATCTATTTTACCAAATTAAATTCATATAAGTGGAAATATTTTTATTTAAAATAAAACATGCACTCGCAATGAAAAAATGGGATTTCAAGAAGAGTATTTTGGCCTTCCAGGATGATATTTGGCCTTCCAGGATGGTTGTGGTGCTCAAGAAAACGTGAACAAGAAAATTGATTTGAAGGATTCATCATATTCGAAGAAGAAGTGTCTTTCAATTGTGGAAGCCTTATCTGGTGTTGATGATCCCGCCAAGGATGTATCTGTCAGTCCCACCAATGTCTCGTGACTTAAAAATGGGAGTTTCTATGTGGTCGCGTATCAGAAATCTCTTCAACAAAAACTCAATCTCTATATGTTATCGATCCTTCGGTGTGTTATATGTACATAGGGGGATAATCAATAGTCTTATACTGATATCAGGAATAGAATTTCCTATTGCTGGGTTAATCGTGACTAGAGCCTCATTCCCATCGGTGGTGGCTTCTTCCACATCATTCATCAATCAAAGGATGCCTTGAATGCTGACTCGAATATGGTAAATATACAATTGATGCATGGTTTTCTTCGACTCTCCAAATATGATATTAATTATAATCACTTCAAAATCAAGCAAATGAACACAAAATTATTGGTAAGGTTTCAAGGGTTGAACTGGGTCTATGGGCATCCTTAGATTCAGAATTATCTTGCATCTTGTATTGGTGCACTAATCAGAATGGATAACAGAACAATGGAGGGGGAATTGGGCGTCTTTGTGTGGATGATTGTGGATGATAACCTAGAAATCAAGTGGCCTGAGAGTATCTCTTTCACTAGTAATGGGATTAGATCTGAAGTTAGAGTGGAATATGAGAATTCTCCACCATTTTGTGAGGATTTCATGATGGTGGGTCACTCAGTCTCTAACTATACAGTACTCCTAAAATAGGTTACTGCACCCTAGGCCGTGGAATGGAATAAAGTCAACAAATAAAGGATATCCAAAAATGTTATTCCTGAACAAAGAGGTATCATGGGGGAGCAGGCATGACCTTCTCAAGTCCCTTTGAATATTCATTTTTGTCCTAAACTTATTCAGACCGCGAGGAATCAAGCTGGCCCATCTAATTCTGGGAAATAAACATGGGAAGAAATGGTGGAGGAAGAAGATGCCTAGGGTGTTGTTTCTCCCATTAGAAACACTTTACCTAAATAGGGATGTAAGGTAGAGGAACAGTTGGGTTTATTAATTTCAAATGATATTTAAAATTTGGCATTTGATCTACACCATCTAATGGTGGATGAATTCATTTCAGTTGAGTTATTTAGTGACATTTATGACCTGATATGTTCAATGGGAGATATTGATTCTCCAATTTTGGATCCCCTGGGAATCAACTAAAATATGGAAGATTCTCTTAATACTACTACTCTTCTTTTTTATGATGTTATGAATCATACAATAGAAGTTTCTGATTCTATTATTAAGATACTATCAGGGGTGAAGAACTATGAAGAACCTCCTATCACAATAGTGAAATAGGATCATAGTAGTCTGGAACTTCCTTCTGTGACTTAGGTAGTTCAACTCAGGAACATCCAAGAAGATGTGTGTCCCATTACAAAGCAACACAAAGATGTAATCAATTTGAATAAGAGAAATTAATAATAGGAGGGTTACGATGACAACCTCAATACCTCCAGCAACACCTCATAGAAAACAATCCGAATATATCAAGAGAATACGATGCATTCTAAAGGGAAGGGTTCTCTGAACAAAAATGTTGATATAAGTGAACTCTTAGATCCTAAAAAGAAGGCCGGCATACCATCTAAAAATTCTGGTTGCACAAATAGGAGGGGTCCAAGCTCCTACTTCACCTATAAAGGAATATTATGTTCTAGAATTGCGAGGGTCCGAGTAATTCGGAAACATTCATATTTATGAGGTTATTCATTCAGCATCACAAACTAGTTCTTATAGGTCTATCTGATCCAAAAAATATCCTCCTTTGATATTTCTAACTTATAGAATTTTGGGTTCAATCTAATTGATACCAATAGGTGTTCAACTGATGTGAAAAGTCTTTGGGTGATGGCACATTACTCCATTGGCAACATCACTAGGGTTTTATCAAGTGATCAACATGTAACTTTCTACTTTGGATACCTTGGTTCCCATATCACTTGTTCCTTTATTTATTCCCACATTAGATCTTAGGATCTCAAGAATTTGTGGATCGATATTGCATCTCTCAAATCCACCTTCAATAATCCTTGGTTAATTTTGGGGGATTTTAATGCAATCTTGACTCCAGATAAGAAAATGGGGGAAGAAAATATCTCAATCTCTTCTAGGGAGTTCAAATTATGTATTGATCAGAATGATATGATTGAGATTAACTTGTTAGGTTTCAAATATACTTGTAATAGGAATCACCTGAATAACTTTTTGGCCAGCAAAATTGAAATATCCTTTGTTAATGGAGCCTCTTTGGCCAAAAGGGGTTCAATATCATGCTCAACCCTATCCACACTCAACTATGATCATCATCCCATCTTTGAGGATCTTAGTGAAAACTAATCCAAACCTCCTCTCCCTTTTATGTTCAATAAGGTTTGGGTCTCTCACCCAGAATGTGAGGTCATTGTACATAGCATGTGGAATTCAGTGCATTGTAGGGATGATGCTTTTGCCTGCATTACAAAATTCTAAATTCTAAAGAGGAATCTGAGAATATGGAGAATTTTTTTTTATTTCCCTTGATTCTGATATTTCTACATTAGAAATTTCTCTTCAAAGGGTTCAAGTGCTTAATATAAATAGTGACTTCTATGATGGAATTTTAGTGGAATATGAGTTTTCCCTCAATTTGAATAAACTTCTGTACATGACGGATTATTTTCAATGGGACTCCTTTTGAGCCAAGTGGTTAAAGAACAGGGATATAAAATAATAATTTTTCTACTATATTCAATGAATCAAGAGGGCTTATAAACTTTTTTCTCTAATAAGAAATGGGGACAGTATCATTGATAATACAATAGATCTCTCAATGCATGTCACATATTACATTAAGGATAACTTTAATGGTCTACAATCCATAAATGAGCCTATGGATGGGGTGATCCCAAGAATATAGAATGAAGAGGAAAATTTTAATCTCACTATTGTGCCCCTTAATCTAGAGATAATGGAGGCGGTCTTTAGCCTCAAGTCTGAGAGTGCACCTGGTCCCGATGGCTTTACTAACTTATTCTTCCAAACCTTTTGGGATCTAATTCATGTGGATGTAAGCAGGTTAGTCATTCATTTATTCAGAGGTGAACTCTTCCTAGAGGTTTGAATTCCCAGTTTAGTTCCCTTATTCCGAAGGAGGATAATGCTAATGAATTTCATCTCTTTAGACCAATAGCTCTAGTTTATACTATTTAAAGAGTTATTTTCCAGATTCTTTCCAATAAGATTTCTTCTATTTCCTGCAAAATTGTCACTCCAAATCAGTTTGGCTTCATTAATGGGAAATCAATATAAGAATATCTTATCATTGCCTCTGAGTGTGTTAATCTTCTTAAGATACCCATCAGAGGTGGTAATATTGCTCTCAAATAAGATGTCCAGAAGGATTTTTTCATAATATAATGGGGTTTTACCTACAAGATCCTTGTCATGTATGGGTTTGATGAGGTCTTCATCAACTTGGTAAAAAATATTCTAAGTTATGCGCATATTTTTGTCCTCATAAATGGTTCCCCTGATGTATATTCTTGATGCTGAGGAGGTGTATGATTGGGAGATCCCCTATCAGCCATCCTTTTTTCAATTTTTGAGGATTACATTAGAAGGATTCTTTTTATCATGAAAGATGGAAAGATGAAGTCTATTCATGCTGGAAGGGGTATTGTTTCTCACCCCCATCTCCAACATGCTGATGATACTATATGGTTTACCCAAGGGGATAAGGGTAACATCAAGAACATAAAGAGATCTCTTTTGCACTATGAATTTGTTATTTGGAAGGTAGTTCGCTGGAACAAATCATCTATTTATTTTGGAAGGAGCTTTTCTACTCCCATAAAAATGTTATCATTAGTGAATTTGGTATTTCTGAGGGAAATATTCCCTTCACTTATTTTGGAGTTCCCATGTTTTATGGGAGACCAAGGTTCTATCTTTTTTCCAGGATTGTGAGCATGATTAAAAGAAAACCCTCTACATGGAAAGAAAAATCATTATCAATAGATGTTCAGGTTTTCATGGTGAAATCAATTATCATATGAAAATTTTTATATTATTTTATGGTGTATAAATGTCTAATTTATTTAATCAATTTTATGAATACTTCTATTAAAAAGTTTATCTATAGTGGTGGCACATTGTAAAGAAGACTGGAAACGGTTCCCTGGAATATGGTCTACAAATATCAGGATGAGGGTGGCATGGGAATTAAAAATTTAAGGGGTTTCAATGATTCTTTGCAGGACGGGTTTTTATGGAGACTTATAAACAAGAAATTCACTACATCCAATTTTATTCAGGCTAGGTTCATTCACATGCTTAAAACATGAAATTATGACAATGTTAATTCCTCAGTGTGGCTTTCATTTAAGAACATTTTTTCAAAAATTGATGTTGAGTCTCATTGGCTTGAATTCATGGAATCCTCTCTCCCTTTCTAGAAGTCTAATTTGACTGGGAATCAATTGATTGACTTGGCCATGGAGGGGGAGTCTAACCTGGATTATGATCTTTCAATCAAGTATCAACTTGGGTGCTTAGATAATCTTCCAGCTCACAATACCTCGATTGTGGATGATTATTTCTAGTCTTCCCTGCCTGATTTTTTGGCATGGGAACTTGTTGTCAGTGGTATTCTTACCTCCAAAGGGTATTATAATCATTCTATTGGAAGCTCAAATTATGTAATATGGATTGGGTATCTGTCGAGGAATTTCTTAAGGCCTTCTCATTATGTTATGTCTTAGAGTCAGGCCCACAAAAATAATACCAATGGATGATTTCTTGTAGGTATGTGGTATCTCACATTGTTCCATTTGTGTTTTGTGCTTTCAGCTTAAAGAAATGTGGATCACCTATTCCTCATCTATGTTATGGATTCAGAAATATGGAGGGAAGTTTATAACATTTTTGAGGTCTCGCTGCATCACTTCAACACAACTGAAGACCTCATTAAGAGCTTTCGCTCTTTCACACTATCTTCACAGCTTCGATTACTCTTTCTAGCTACTACTGAAGAAGTTGTAAATTTAATTTGGTTATCAAGAAACAAGCTCAGACATGGGTTACAATGCTTCCAGTTTGGTGTTGTGCTGGTAGGGATCCTCGCTATTGTCCGTGAGGTAGAGACTCTGAAAGGTGTGTTTTGTGACAATTCAATTCATGACTTATGAGTTCTCAATTGGATTTGGATGAAAGGTAATTTTCTACCTCCACATGGAAAAATGGAGGTCATATGGCATGCCCCTTTTCTTGTTTGGATCAAAATCAACTCTGATCGTGCTTCAAGGGATAATTCGGGGCCCTCTAGCTTTGGGGCTCTTTATAGAGATCATTTGTGGAATGTTCATGGGTGAACCTATGGATCTTGTGGTGTTACCTCTACCCTTGAAACATAAATTTATCGTTTCATCATAGTGGTGGTGCAAGTAGAGATTTGGGGTTGGAACAAGATTTAGATTGAATGTGATTCCATGGTGTTTGTCTTAACCATTCGTATTGGGGCCCTACATCTATCCTGGAAGATCACCAAATGTTGGAAAATGTTTCTGGACTCTCTCTACTCAAAGGATAACTTCATCAATCATGTTTATAGAGAAGAAAATGTGTATGCTGATGGGCTTGTGAACAAGGGAGTCAATTGGAATGACTTTTATTGGGAGGACAATGTCCCTGATGATCTTATTCCCTTCTTTAGGAGGGATTTTTGTAAATCATTATCCTTAAGATATGTGTAACCATTTTTTCTAATATTATAAAGATCTTGTATTTCCTAGGAAGATCTATTTTTTTAAAAAAAAAATAAATTTAAATGGGGAAACTTTATGAACATTAAAAAAATATTTAAAAAATACCCTTTTTAAAACCAAAGACTTCTTTATACAAAAATCAATATGATGTTGATTAAAAAAAATTAAGTGGATTTAATATTACAAAATAATTTTTATGTAATTTTAAAAATGTTAATAACATATTGGGAATTTAAAATTTCATAATAAATTAAATATAAAAAACAATATTAATTTTCACAATTCATTGGAAAATCAATATTTTTCTCACAAATACAAAAATTTCATACAAACAAAATTTTGATATAATTTTTTTAAAAGATATGTTTATTTTATCAATTAAATTTTCCAAAATTTTATAAACATTATTATACTTTTCTTCAATAAAATCAACAAAAATATTTTCAGAATAATACATTTTTTGAAGAATAAAATCACTATACTAAAAATTGATTGATTATTTACTTAAAATTTATAAATAATTTATTTTTATCAATAAATATATATACATATATCATAAAGTGTTTAATACTTTTCACACCCTCCAATTTAATAGTTATTTCATAACAGTAATATATTTCTTAGCTCATCTAATATTGGTGCTCCATGTCGAATACGTAATTTAACATAGTGGTCTTATATTAAAATTATGAGGTGTTTAATGTTTTAAAAGATAGGTAAGTAAAATTCATAATATATGGTGTGAGGAAGTTTAAACATTCATGGAAACACACAAAAAAAGTGTATTATAGTTCTACATGGATAAATAGAGTTGGAATGTGATAAAGGAAAAGTAATATTCATTTTAAATTTAAAATCTAATGAAATGAAGATGACTTCAAAAATATTGATTCATTTTCAATTTGTTATGAAATAATTCCTAGTCATTTAGTCCTCTTATATGAAATTATCTAGTAATATTTAAAAACATAATAATGAATCAAGACCCATATTTTCTAATACAAAAAATATTATTCTATAAAGGAAATAATTTATGAATGAAAAAAGTAAATATTTCCCAAATGTATATAGACATCAAAATAAAAGGAGGTCGAAAGTTTGAATAAAAAAATCTGATTTATATATTCAAGGATAATTGCAAATATGTTGTACGATAAGTCTTAACCGCATTTCTAAAACTGAGGACACGACAAATCCCACCGCATTCCAAAATTATTGAATGATAATTAAAGAAAGAATTTGTGGGGAATATATAATATTTTCAAAACACTGTGTAGGATATATCAATTTTAATAATTATTCAAAAGAGGTAATTAATAATAAAAAAATCACGTGGTGATGATGTATGGGGTTCAACCCATGAGGGGGATGAAATTAAGAATCTATGGAAACCATACATTTCCAAACAAAATTTGAAAACTACTAATATAGGTAGCCAAAGAATTTTTGAACTATGAATTATAATATTCACTCTCCTTTCATTTCTAGTGTCTATATGTAAAAAAAATATAGGTTTTTTATTTTTATAAAAAAATTTATGTTATTTATTTTCACCTGAACATTCTAATGAGTTATCTGAAGATGAGTACAGGGATAAAATGTTTTTAAAATAATATTTGTAAAACTATTTATAATTGAAATTGTATATTGAAACTATATTTTAAAATTTACTGAAAATATTTAGTGTCTAGTTTATGAACACATATTTTCAAAACACCATCATTTCTAAAGTAAAATTATATTGACTAAATGATAAATGTTTACTACAAAATCAATGATTCTTACCTTCTTAAAGATCATTTAATGATAATGGGGAGAATAATTAGTATTTCCGGAATATGAAAGAGCCCTTATATTAAGGAGTAGAAAAAAATATCATCTATTCATATTTATTTTAATCAAGGGGGAGATAAGTGGTGTAAATGTTCTTTTAATTTACAAGAATCAAATATTTTATGTAGTAATTATTAACAAAACAATTAATATTGTGGATTAATGTTACATTTTTATTAATGATTAATATTATATTCTATGTTAATTTAAATACAAATCTTGAAGGATTGTGTGATATATTGGACTATCCACCCATTAATGAATAAATTAAGTTCCCATTATGGGTATATAGGATAGGTTATTGAGAAGATATTGCCTATATTTTGGGATAAGAGAAGAGAAAATATGGTTTATCTTAGATACATGGTTATAAAGGTTAAATTGGAAATCATATATCATCTGATGATTGAAGTAGATAATACTTATGTCTATAAAAAGTATTTAAGGTTATGAATAGTTCTATTCAAATGGTTGGGTAGAATATTCTACAATCTATGGAGATCTGGATGGAAAACATTAAGGTAGTGGTGAAGCTAGATGAAATAGGAGAACCCATCAGAGGAGAACAAAGTATTGTGTTTTATATAATCAATTTTATCCAACTACTAAATGAATCTCAATGTGATTCTCTATTACTTGGGATTTATTAAATAGAAACCACAACAATCCAAATAGAAATATTCAATTATATACTTTTATTTTAGTATGACATGCACTACATCGACTCTTAAATGAATTGCATGGAGTTTTCAATTACACTAGTGATCCCAAAAATCATTTGGAGAAGTTTCTAAATGATTTAAATTGGTTTGAGTACCCCTATAATAAATCATAAATCATTTTAAAACATACTACAAAAATAAAAATTTGGGACATCAAGAATAAATCGCATTGTCCTGAATATAATATTTCTTCTACTTATCATAGGACTTCACTATAATTTTAATACATAAGTCATTCATCATAAATATTCAAATTGATTGAAATAATTTTCTTCCATCTTATAAATCTGTGGATCCTAATTATTTTCTATTCATAAATTACCCCCATATAAATTAAAATCCCTTTATAAGGCTCAATATACTTTTAAAAATTTACAATGGAACAAATAAAATTTTTTAGATCTAATTGGAAGACTTATTTAACAGAGTTCAATTATTTACAACTAACCCTTATTGAATGTAAGACTTTGAAAACCACAACTGAATTATTTTCCTAATTTTTAATATCTAAAACATATAAAACTTTTCAGAAAGACACTAGATTAAAACAATTACCTGATGAAAATCTAATGTTACCTTATAAGTCCTTATGAATGTATGTTTTGAAGACCCTAGTGTTCAACAAAAACACTTAGGATAATTTTGAAATTTTTTCTAGATGTAAAATAAAATTAATATATTTTGATTATGATGAAAATAAGAACATTTATGAAGATGAAATATTTATTCATTCATTCTATAAACATCACAAAAATACGACAAAGGTTTGTGGTAAAATCATAGTTGAACAATTTGATTTTATCTTCATCTATAATATTGGAATATCACGTCTTTATAAAAAATTTATTTTCATTAATTCTTTAATTAAATGGGAATACTAATTGGATAATGTGGGATTTGTTCAATAATGTTTACCATATCCTAACACATAAAGAATCCATGATATAAGATTTTAGTGAGATGATTTAAATGATTAACCCCTGTATCTATTCTTGAAGGATTAATTGATTTCCTAACATTTTTAAAAATAATGTATATAAATTACTCCAACACCTCGAGATGAGGCTTATCAAAGCCTACATAATTGTGGTCTGACGTTTCTCACGTGTTCATGAGAAATTGGGATGGATGAGTGAGATTTTTCTTATGACTAAAATATTGAGAATATATATGATCTACTATTATTTAAAGACCTGATATTAAAGGCTTCACATTTTCATTGAATCTCTCTTGCTGTAATTAAATTAATTCCATGAAAAAAGAAATATTTTTTGTAAACTTCCTATTCTTTAGGAAAAATAATGATTTTGATTTCAATGATATATTTCATGCAGTAAAGGACATGCAAACTATGTGTATTTAACACAAATATTATTAGTCCAAGCTAAGTAAAAAATAAAAAAATAATTAATTGAAAAAAATTCATGTATGTTTTAAATAAAATGTGAATATATATTTAGACCTAAATTCAAGATTTAGTTGCAATAAATGAAGAAACATACATAAATTTCTTTTAGTTTAAAACAAAATTGAATGAAAATTCATGATAATAGAAGTGTGTATATGATTACATGACTTTTTAGATTACAGTGAAAATATTTAAAGGTATTCCATTTATGTACACTTAAATTGAATGAAGACACTTGATTTCATCACAAATGATTTTGATACATAGATTAAATTGAAGAGAAATATATTCAAAATAAAGAAGTTGTTTTTCTATTTTGTGTTAAGAAACCAAGATCAAGAGAAAAACGTGTTCACCATGATATCATGAAGATATAGAAAAAAATGTTATTCATTCTTGAAAAATTAATTAAAATTAACATTAACCATAATTCATAGGTCAGTTTGAGCGAGAAGATGTTGTGAGTGGGAATGCTAGGTGAGAATATCAATTAAAGATATGCGAATCTGAGCATTATTTGAAGACAATGTTGCACTAATTTTAGTGAATGTCCTATCTGGAATTCAATGACTCTAAATTGATGGATGTGTAATAACTAATCAATGGATATGTGTAACTATGAATTTTCAATTTACTTTATAATAAAACCTTTCAATAAATAACCTTCATATATATTGCGGGACTCCATAAAACTGGGGTGACTGAAGGTATGAATGGAGATCACTATGTGAATTAGTGGAAATAGTGTGAAGCTATAGAGATATATCTAGTGAGATTCTAGAAAAACAATCCCTATTCGGATAAGGCTTGTGTACATACTCTAAGACTAAATTTTTGTAGCGGTAACACAACCCATCATAATTTACATCAAATTGAAGTGAAGAATATTTGAATAGAGTTAACAACCAATCAAAACAAATAGAATTTTTTTTAACACAACTATGAAAAAATATTTTTTTGCCTCTTTAATTATATAATTTAATTAATACATTTTATTATTTCAATGTAAAAAATATATTTTATTTCAATAATAAGAAAAATATTAACTTCATAAGGGTAAAAGAATTTTGTAATTGGTAAAAATTAGCCAGCATCTGATCCCCCCCCCCTCGTGGTTTCATTACAGGTCTATTGGTCATGCAACTTTCATATTCATTAAAATTTTAATGATTGTTTATAGCTGATTTGTTATTAATTATAGAGTCCCAGGGTAATTCTATCTAAATTAATCATATTATTTTCATTGTAGGCATAAAAATATATTATTTTATAAATTTATATTTCATGAAAAAACATTGATATTATTTTTGAATGAAAAACTCTATATACCGAATATATAATAATTGAAACATCTTAAATCCATTCATTTAAAATAATATAAATATATATACCATTTATTAAAATTTCCTGAAAAAAATTATAGCATTATTCTTATAGGTGGTAAAACCATTCAAAAAAATAGTATATTATAATGATCAAATAGGTAAGAACATGAAATTTCAAAATGATAATAGCACTTTTATATATAACTAATGATTTAAAAAGAATAATGAAAGATTAAAATAATATTAAAGAAGTTTTATATGAATAATATATATATATATGGCGATTCAAGAATGATATATCACTTATGATGAGATATTGATTCTTCTATTGAAGGACCACTTGGAAATGGATTGTTTAAGACATATTATTTAGACGTGAAGATCAAAAACACTATAATGTATTACCAATATAATAAATTTTTCTAGATTTTTGGATAACATTGAATGAAAATTTTGGTTTATTTTTCGGAGGGGAGGGGTCCTTTTTTTTGGTAGGGGAGGAACTTTTGACAAAAATCTTAAATAAAAAAGTTAATGTCATTATCAAAGGAAAATGGAACCAAGTTAAATTTTTTTAAATAATATAGCATATTTTATAATAATATAATCCAATCAATTATAGATAATGTTTCTTATATATGTGCAAACATATCAGTTATTTTAATCTATTTTCTGTTTTCTTGATATTCACTTTGGTGAAAATCATTTAACTAGGTAACTTATTTTTAGAACTAAAATTAAAATTTACCCTATTAAGAAATTTCAATATGTTTAATCAAAATATGAAAAAAAAAATTAGAAAATAATATTTATGAATTTTATAATATTTATCGTCTAAATCAGTGCATATAATGTCTAAAAATATTTAAAAACGTATCTTTGTGATTAAAAAGGAGTTTACTCTTATTCTTTCCCAAATATCAATCACTAAATGATTTTTAAATTATTTTTATGACATATATTATCAATATATTTCACTAAAATCATTCATAATAAGTATTAATTTATATTAAGATAAAAAACACATTTCACAAAGAATGTTTTTTTAAAATATCCTTTACTATCAAATGATTTTATCTCCATTAATAAAAAGTTTAGAAGAAATTTATTGTAATAATTTTTAATTTATTAAATGATTAAAAATACATAATATAAATTTATTATTAGATATGATATATATTTATCTAAAAATAATTGTGAAGAAAAATTTTATCATTACTTATAAAAATTTGAATTTTTAATCCTTGCAGTTAGTTTATTATTATATAGATATTGATTATTCCTTTTTTAAGATCATTTACTGAATATTATCAACACATTTATTGATATCAAATATTAAATATAGAAATTTAAATAAAATAACCATTTTCATAATTATCGTATCTTTAAAATAAATTTTATTTCAAACGTAAATTAGAATTATTTAATTCTAAAATAATCATTAATTTATTTAATTATGTTTTTTTTTAAATAATTTAGTGTGTTTCAATTTTTTATTTTGTAAATAATTATTTTATTTTGTTTGGTTTTGTGATAATTATAAGATACTGAACCTGTTATAATTATTCCTAAAGGAAATACATACTAAAATCATGGGGCGTTAGACGTTTTTCACAAGGTTCCTAGAAGGATCAATCGAAATATTATTATAATAAGTATTGTTCAACATTCTATAAAAGTTCACCTTCAAATATTATAATTCTTTAATAATCTGCAAAAATATTTTTAAAATTATCTTTGATAGTGTCATAATCTTCTTTTTTTATACTCAATGTCATACAAAAACAAGTCACACAAAATTGAATCGAAAACAATTTTTTTGGAATAATTATTTTTTAAATATTATATAATTTAGCCTAATAAGATTCGGGGAAACCAAAATAGTTGAATTAAATATTTATTCCATATTTCATACAATTATCCAATGTTCAATTAATATTCTAATAAATTCACTTAGAGAAAAATATATTTTATTCTTTTGGATCACATTGACAACTTTCATATACGGTTACTATAAATAAGATTTATAAATATGATTTCAAAGGACAAAGTAATCATAAAATGGTCATAATAATGCTACTTTGATTCAAACATTACGCTATTACAGCTTTACTCAACTTTACTCTAATTTTTATGGGTGAGTAAACATCCATCGATACTTCCATTCTAATATTATTAAATAATTTCAAATCTTATGTCACTTGAGAGAAGAATGTGTAACTTTTTTTATGAGGAACATATAATCCCTGAATGAAATTTATCACTATAAGAATTGATATCTCTTGGAAAATCATTATTTGTTTTGAAAACTCTACCACACAATTATTTCTATCACCGATACTAATTAAGTCACATATATAACTGATTATTATTAAAATTTGGAAATAATGTATATTTTAATTTTAATAATGGACTTTCTTCATGTTATCATGAAGGATTACTAACTTTTTAAAATGTTTTAAAGTTTAACATAATTTTTTAACTACTAAAATTTTAAAATTTTACTTTTAGATATGTTTTTATTATCACTAGACTGATCAAATTTATTATTACCTTTACATGGTATACAGTAATCATTCATTTCATTTACTCTTTCCAATTTATTCATATTATTTTTCATTAATTATTCCAATTATCATCACATGTATCAATTATATTGTACTTAGTTTAATATTATTTCAAATATAAAAAATTAACCAACTAGTGTGTAAATTTTTTCCAATGCTTGTTAATTGATTAATTATACTAGTATCCCATTAATACTCCCTCTCAATGTTTTTCACAAAAATATCCAAAATCTGAATTTCTTTCCTCATAATATATGGTCTCCCAAAAATGTTGAATTATTTATCTATATTTTTATTATCGTGACACTGCTAAAAAATACATATTTGATTGCAACCATAAAATACATTATTTATGTATATGAATAGTTATACTTAAAACTTTTCTTGAATATAATTTTAAAATTTGTATTCAAAAATCATGGTTTTTTAAATTTAAACAAAAAATGATTCTTACTTTATACAAATTCATTCTTCTATGGTGTGTTGGGATACGTACACTAATTTTTAATATGTCATTTTACTATATTGGATTCCAATGAGTTTCTATTGAACAGTATTATATTATCTATTCACAAAAACAAAATTTTTACTCTTGGTTTGTTATCAACTTCTCTTATTAATATTTGGACCAAGTCCATATCCATATATTATTGTTTCTAGAATATCGCATTTTATATCCTATTTAATTCTTAAATTAATGTAATAATGTAAATTTTACATTTAGTGGGTTTATGTCACATTGATCCACATAAATTAGTTAATATAACTTCTTAATGTATAGTGGACTAAATTTCTACATCATTGTAACTTCTATATATAATAATTTTTTTCTAAGAGGATTCATAGATAAAATATCTTTCACATTTCAGCTAGTGGAGGTCTCTCAACATATTTTAATTTGATTATTATCTCGTAATTCATTAAAAATAATTTCCATGTATTATATACCACATTTTTTCATATTTAGAACACATATAGAATATATCACTTATTTCCCAAATTTTGAATAAGTTATGACAGGTCCATTCATCATAGTGATAATAAATCCTTAATTTGATAAAATAATGAAAAAATAGTTTTTTTCATATAACATCAGTCCCATTATAAATGATTTGGATGATAAATAAATTTGTTATGTTTAATCCCACAAAAAATAGTGCATCCTTACATTTTAGTTTCTATGGTTCAATCATATGTGTAGAAATTCCTAAAATTTTTAAGCGACAATCTTTCCCAAAGTTAACATCCCCTTCATTAAATTACACATTATATTTTAATCCCCCTTCATATGATATTAACACTAGTTCCCAACATAATGAAACTTTTTACAGAAGTGTAGTTAAACATTCTTCAGCATAGTGACCCTTTTTGTTAAATATTATGTGTATACCCTTTGGGTTGTCAATTCAATTCCAAGTAGATAAACATGAAAATCCTTAATAGATAGATTTTTCATTTTTAAAATCTTTTTTAGTCATAGAGGTGATTCCTTATATTTTTGAGTTTCTCTTCATCAATTCATTGCCACTCTAATGAAGTGACTATTGTAATGGAAATTATAGGGTTTGTGTTTTTATTTTGAAATCATTTTTTCTTCCCAAAGTTGATTCATTTTCTTTTGGAGTTTCTCCACCCTCAACTAATTCAAACTCTAATAAAGTTAAATATTGTATTTAGAACCAATAAGATATGTGACTCAATATTTCATAACAATAACAAAAGAAACATTACTAGTGACTCGAGCATCATTGTGTGTAGAAAAAAAAAGTTCACACATATATATAGTGAGTTTACACACATATTGGGAGGGTAATATAAAAACTAATATTATATCATCCAAAGGTAACTAGGTAGAGGTGATGGTTATTTTTTCAGTATTGGATCCATTTATTTGGAATGAATTATCATTTTCAAAACTTAATCCCTTAAACTCCATAAATACCATCCCCAATATCTTTGTTTTCCTTTTTTTTATTTAAATTAATTTTTTGATTATTAATAATTTACTTAAACTTGATGTGGTGTTTCATTATTTTCTTAGGAATATATAATTTTTACTATTGATGTTTCTATTTACATACTTTTATGTAGATGAAGGTTTTATAGGTTTTTTCAGGACCCAAACATGCATATTTTTATTTTTTAAACCTAAACTTTTTGTAAGAACCATATTTTATTTCATGATTAGTGGGATTAGATTTAACCTACCTTGTTTCACTAATAATTTGAGAAATATAAAAAAAATTAGATTTAAATTTAACTATATTGTTTATGTATCCATAAAACATGTCATATTATTCTTAGATTTAAGAATCCTTGATTGTGTCTTACTTATATCTTCTTAAATTTTATAATTTTTTCATCATGACTTTTCACTATATTGTATTTCTCAACCAATTTAATGTTATGTTTTCTAATTTCTTCAATGTATGATTCCTCTATTTTTAGAAGCACACCATTTCTAACAATTTTATTTTCACATTATTTTTTCAATATACTAAAAACATTGTTGAGTTTAGTATTTTACTCATCAAATCCCTCAAGTTAGGGTTTCATTATATTTTTTTGTAACCATCATCACTGTCCTCTTACTCACTTATTGAAAATTATTTATATTTTTCAACGTGATCAATAAATGTATTATACTTTTCAAGAAAATTATTCATCCAAATTACTACTTGAAGTAGTAATTTGGATGAATAATTAATTCTACTCAGCTAACTCTTTAACAACCATATAGCATTTAAAAAATTTATTTCCATAAGATTTTTTTTCTTTATCATCATCCTCATTATCACCATCATTCACTATGAGAATTTTATTATTATGTTATAGTCTACACCATGCAAAAAATATCAAAGTTTTATTTTACCATTATTTTTACTTTTCAAATTTTTTTGGGTTCGTTGAGCTAATATCCATTTTCCTATTATACGCATCATCCTAATCATCATCGTATTCTAATTCGTTAAAGAGATTAGTTTCCTCTACCTGCATTCTAATATTTAACATAGAATCGAATTCCAACTCATCCTTGACCTTCCTATTATATACCAGAACATTACTAATCCCAAAAATTCAATCTATTTTATGAAATTCATAGAGATAAAAATCATATATATTTACAATATTTAAAATTTAACACCATCTCTAATAGGGGTATTTTTCATAAACATATTAATTGTATATTCATATTATAAATTACTTACGAATATTATGATACTTTTTTAGATGATATTTTCTCTTACACATTAATCATTTATAGTCTCAACATCATATATACTATCATCTTAAAATTTAATTTACAAAATCTAAATCTTAGATTCATTTAATTAAACATTCCCTTAAAAGATTATTTAATGACTACCCAAATTCCCTATAGCTATTTGACAGCTCATAACCTTAGTATATACTTCTCATGATAAAGATATAATAATATAATTCCTTTAATTCCATCAACCACCATGTTTCAATTGACTAAAAATGTCGTGTGATTGGGTTTCATCATTAGAATAAATCCCACAAGATGCATATAAAAAACTTCTAGACCATGTGATATATCATAAGAAATCCTCCTATTCTTCAATATAAGATAATTGTTTTCTATAAAATCAAGGATTAAATATACTTTTTATATAATTTAGATTCTCTATACCGACCATATAATGGATCATTTAAATGAAATTTAGGTTTCATTGATACAACTTAAATTTCCCATGAATATTTTGATCCACATCAAAATGGGTTGAATCAATTTGCTATTTTATTATTTCATTTAAGGTAAAAATGAACTATTTTACATGTTAGAGTCCTTACATTCTCTAATTATAAAAATAAATTTACCCATATGCAAAAAAAAATACAAATAAACTCAAGTCACAAAATGTTCTTACAAGGTTTTACTCAGGAGTGGGTGACAATGTTCTTATTGTGTTTAAGTCCTGTATAAAAAATTGGTTTACCACAAATATCCATAAATCATTAAAATTGGTATGGAATGGTATCTTCCTTTAGAGAATTGATTTTCAAAAAATAAAATCCCCAAAAAATATATAATAAAACATACAAATAATTTAAAATTATACAACAAAACAAGGAGTGTAAGACCACTATTACTCTCTTATACTTTAGTATAAAAAATATGATCTTCATTTTATAATTTTATATAGAAAAAATTGGGTTATAATCATAAAATAAATTATTTGAACTTAACTATTTAGAAAATAAAATTAAGAAATATATATTTATGGTTTCATATCATATATGTGGTCTATAACATAATCTATTCTTCCATATCATTGAAATTATTTGAAATCACTACTCATATTATTCAACCATTAAAATCTTAAAGGGAATATAGGTTAGTCTATATTAATCACTTATTTAAAATTTTATGCAATAAAAATTTAATGTGATAAATCTCTATATAACTAATAGTTATCTGATTAAACTAGTCTCTAATTTCTATATATTTCTCTTTCTTGAAATCCTATGAATATATCAAAATGTAACTTCCTAAAATCCTCTAAAAAACCTATCATGGACAATATTCAAACATTCCACAAATATTGGAATGAATTATAAATTTTAATTCAATGTTTTTATAGCCTGAAGTATAACTCAACATTATCATCATGGATTTTTTTATTAACATATATTGAGTTAAGATATTTTAATATAATAACATTTCCTCTTATATATATGACTTTTCCACAACCTCTAAGAAACTCAAAAAATCTGGATCATATATATCCATCTTCTTATTCTTATTTTACTTCAATATATACATATCATTTGTATCATTTATGATAATATGACATTCGTCTTACTCTTTTGGTGTTCCCCTTTGGTTTCACTTACATTGTTTTCTAACTCTGCATTACCACAAATTAATATTCATAACTTATGATCTAATCAATATATTATCATCATATTACTTTATCATAAATAGATTCTTTTGGCCTATGATTTTATACATATTATCATTTTTATGTTACTAACTTCCAATCATCTTAACATGCTCATATTTATTTTCTTGAAATAACTTTTAGGATCAGCTGACAATATATACTCTATAAATAAGAATTATTTTAATTAGTATGTAATTTGATCAAACCATCTTGAATTTGGTTATTATTAATAACACATTTTTTTATCATAATAGAAAATCAAACATTCATTACTCTGAGACTATATCTTTACTTCCACTAAATTCATTAACAATACGAGTTTCTTCGACACACGTTCTTCAGTATTAGTATTAAAATTTAATATTTATTATTCTAACTCTATCAGAGAAGATAATTGTTCTAAATTATTATTCATCTCCCACAATTAATTAAATAAAATTTATTAATTGATGAATATCAAATCATAAACATATTTTTTTACTTTGAAAGAATATAATAGCATCATTTATCGTTACTTTTGAACCTTTTAGATAGTTTAATCACAAAACATGCTTCATCTTCTTAGTTCCCTCTTTCTTAGTATCTGCATCTCATCACATAACCTCTATATAGTAACTTCTAGAATGAATAATATACTTCCCCTAAATAACATGTGTTAAATCTTACATATCTCATTAGGTTTTTCCTATTTCCAAATTTAATCTTGACCATAAAAAAATACAATGTAACAAAAAAACATAACTATCAATGTAAAAAAAGTTATCTCATAGATTATAGCATACAACTCCATATTTATATCATCTAGATGCATAATGAAATATTTAAAATCATATGAATGTTCTTTTTTACCATAATTCCTTGATCTAGAACATGATAACTTCCATACACAAGAATCTTCATCAAAAAACTAGCATCCAATGTTGAACATATATTGCATGGATATAAATTCAAATCTCTAAAACATGTAACTTCTAGATAAAAAATCAATCTGAATCAACACAAATACTCTAAAGTTAAATTTTTTAAAATAATAACTTCAGATATTAATGTAACTCAGAAACACTTTCACTTAGAAAGATTTAAAATAGATAAAATTATATAAAAAAGCTCATGATTTCATCAGTACATTTTTTCAGATATCACTAATTTGAATATCAAAACCTGTTCATTTTAGAATTTAATTTATATCAAAATTAATGGTGCCTCAATACTCCTATTAATAATATAATTAAAACTAAAAATACATATCAAATATATCGTAATTCAAAAATAATTTTAATATTGAAAAGGGAATTGAATTTGAAAAATTGTAGTGTGATGTGAATGGATATTGTGTAATATAATTTATCTTGAATAATTTTTTAAAATATAATTCATGATTATAGAATGAAACACTTCAATATACAACATCACAAAAATCACTTGGTCAATAAAATTAGAACCCCAAATTATACTAGGTCAATCCCCTGAAATTTTTTATTCATAAAAGAGTTTTATAGCATGGAATATTCCAATGATTCCTTATTTCCATCAAAACTCAACAATTATAGATTTATTAATATTTCATGACCTACTATTAAATAAAGAAAATAAATTTATCATTTTCTGATCAGAGCCTTATTATAGAATGGTCATTGAATTATAATGTGAGGTCATCAACATGAATATCTAGAGAAATATAAGTTTTCATGAGTTCACAACAACAGTGTGCTATTCTCCTCTACGATGGGATGCATTCCATTATAGCTTCATTATCCACTGTCACTTTAATTTATACTTATGAAACCTCCTTCTCTTCATAACTAGAATGTTTGTATCATGATTTGATCATTTATCACAAAATCACATTCAAACACCTCCAATTTAATATAAACATATATAAAACATAATTGCATGAAAAATATCATTGACCACTAATTAAGCATTACTTCACAACATAATCTACATTTTCCAAAAATATCCACCAAATTCAATAATTTTTCTAAAAAATTTAGACTCTTTTATTTGACTAGAAGCTCATAAATTTGATAGAGGTCATTAATATAGAAAATTTTGTTATATTTTTTAGAGGTCAATGTATAAGAGGTGTTGTTTGGAATGGGTGGAGGATGATTCCTTTTATTAATAATATCGAGTTCCATTTCTGAATATACTCATTTCTTAATAGCTCATATATAAAATTTTTACTATAATGTAGACCATAAATGGAAAATTGTTGGTTGTTCATGATTCCCTCTATTATTTTGACGTGTCTTTATTTTTATAATGTTATAAAAATATCATATAATTTATTTTCCATTGTTTAAAATTAATTTTTATATTTATCATTCATCCCAATAATTCATTTTCTCTCAAAAAATTATTTTAAAACACTTACATTATTTTTATGCCTTAATTCAAATATTAGATCTGATTTATTATACACAAGATATGATTATTAAATATTTAATTTTTAAATAATTATTTTGAATATATATAATAAAAAGTTAGATTAAAACTATTTATTATTCCATGTATGTAAATATTTATCTTAAAATATAAAATTAAACATTTTAAACAATTTATGAACTTATATACATGGTTTACATATTACGTATCACAAAATTATTATTATCATTTTTTAAAGGTTTACTAAATGGTTATAAATATTGTATGTGTATGTTACACTCAGTTTACTATTTCTCATTCCAAAATATATTTTGTTCAATTCTATTTAATATATTACTGCTAATTATCTTATTGAAAATTGCATCCTTATTTTTTTATCTTCACTATTTTTTAGTTATACTCATTGGAATTGTATTATTTGTAAACAAGAAATAATAATATTAAATTTTATTTATTTATACTTTTTAGTTTTCATAATGATGTTAAAAATATATTTATTTTCATTATATTGTTTTATATAATCTAGTATTCTATAATACTTAATTAAATAATTCTTTACTTATATTTTGATTTCATTATATAATATTAATTCAATTACAAAACATATGAAAATTATCAAAGAAATATTAATATTAAAAAATGGTTGTGATATAATTTCAAAATTAGAAATTTGTTCTACTTTATATATAAAATGACTAAAATATATTAAGGAGGAAAAATATCTTATCGGATTCCAATTCCAAATAAATTTTGTCTATTTTAATTTTAATCTAAAAAATATCACTAATAGAATAAATCATCAAGGTATATAAT